>OW804102.1:54582224-55915391 GCA_942159475.1 Sthenelais limicola | reverse complement strand
CTGTAGCAAAATATCAATATTTATAGGATTAAAAGCCTTAGAAAGATCGAAATATGTTGCCACCGTGTCTATCCCTTTTTCTTTATTCGGTAGTACAATATTCATAAGGAAAAAATAGCAGTATCAATGCTCTTACCAGCTCTGAACCCATGTTGTTGTTCATTTAAAAAACCAATATTTTCAAGATGGTCATTTAATTTCTTTACAAGTAACCTTTCGAAATTTTTACCTGTAATAGGAGATATCAAGACTGCTCTTAAGTCATCAATTTTCCTAGAGTCCTTTTTCTTCGGTATCAAAGTACAAATGGCTCTCTTCCATGATATTGGAAATATACAACTTTCTCATATTAAATTCAAAATGGAGACAAAACCATCAACACTAGCTGTTAGTGCCAACTTTATGAATTTTGAATCAATATCAATATATCCACATGACTTGTAAACATCAATGTCCTGAATTAGCTTCATTATTTCGTCTCTAGTAATATCTTCTCCCCATTCCATAATAGGGAAAATACCACCATTGTTTTCCAATATCACTTCATCAGGCGATGATTTAAAGTAGATATTGCAGAAATATTCATTAGCATAATTTGCTGCACATTTTCCATAAAGCTTTTCACCCTCATTCGTAATAATAAAATTTACAGAGTCATCCAACGATTTCCCACAACCAAATAAGTTTGCCATGTATGTCCAGAAACGTCTATCATTTCTTGGATACCTAGTTTTTTTTTTTTTAAAGATTTTATTTATCCAGCATCTCAAGACATGAATCACGATAAAACAGTCGAGAACAGGTAACACTAGTAAATTGTGGCCTTCTACCTGCTGCTGCAGTCTACATTAACAAGTTTAGAAAAATGAACTAACACAACTATCTAAAACATATAATGGATGGTACGACACATGGTAATACACAATAAAAATAAGTTGGACACAATAAAAACAAAAAAACAAAAACAAAACAGAGTCACTATTAGCCACAAGTTGTAAGTCGATCCTGAAACATGGAATAATTCAGGAAAATATAAGTGATCACATGCCTGTGTATGTCATTATTATCTAGTACATATATCAGTCATAACAACTCGCCTCAGTTTAAATCACCACCGTTTTATTTTATTTTTATATTCACATGCCTTGTTCCAGTCCTCAATTGTTCTGCTTCTGATAGCTTTTTTGTATGACTTATTCTTTTTTCGTATAAGCAGATCTAACCCATGAACATGTAATACATGTCCTTTCTTAATAGTGATAGACTGGGTTGAATAGAGGTCATCTTGTATGTGTCTAAATTCTTCTATCATAGAGTCACATCTTTTATTTACATCTCCCTCAGCCCATACATTCTCATCTATCAGTTGTATTTTCTCACTAATGTCATTATAATTCATACCACCAGTTGGTCTTGCAGAATATGTTAGAACTTCTCCATTTGCATCTTTCCTACCCTTTTTAATAATGACATACACAGGCATGTGATCATTTATATTTTCCTGAATTATTCCATGTTTCAGGATCAACTTACAACTTGTGGCTAATAGTGACTCTGTTTGTGTTGTTATTCGAGTTGGTTTGTCAATGTGCTGTGTCAGACCTGTACTGTCTAATATGTTGCTAAAAGGTTTTGTAGCAGCATTTGATTTTCTTATGTCAATATTAATATCACCACCAACTATTTTATTTGTGTTGTTACACATTCTTTCCTCATAGCCATTTAGGGTAGTATTCAGTAGTCCGTTAAATTGCTCATTTGAACCACTCGGAGGTCTGTAAACCCTAGTTATCACCATTTTCTTTCTATTACCAGGTTTCAATTTGCAAGTTAATAATTCTGCATCATGGCAGCAATGAAACATATTTTTAATAACCTCACATGTGTATTCTTCCCTATAAAAAGTAATAATGCCAAAACCTCTTTTCATTGGTAGTTGGTCTTGTCTGATGAATTTATATCCTCTGACGTAAAACATGCCGTCATTTATATCTTTGCTAAGCCATATTTCTACAAAAGATACAATATCATATAAACCATTCAAATATTTGAGCTTTATATAATCCAGTTTGCTGAATGAGCAGCATATATTGAAATAAACTACTTTCAAACCCTTTGTCGTCGACACAACAAAATTATCATCTCCAAACATCTCTTCTAACCAACCTATATATATACCTTATGCGCACTGTATAAAAACGATAAATTGCTATACAAAGCTTATTTCGCCTACAGACCATCGTCATATCGTGTCTATAGCTCAATGCTATCATCGGGTCAACACAGAAACCTTTTCACCGTCAACCTATATTAGTAATCAACAAAAACTAAAGTTTTATTAAATACTGCGCGGCCATATATTGTATACATCCGCCATTTTGGACAACATCAGGTCCCTATCTCATTTATATACAGTGTTGTGATATTACTGATCGCCATATTGTATAATTCTAGGAAAATAATACACTTCATCAGTTTTATCATCTTCATAGACTTATTTCATTTTTAAATTCATATACATTAGTTTTACGACATGCCTTTCACAACATCAGGTACGCCTTTTCTAGACAAACATGGCGGACATGTCCATAATATAGCTAGACACAATGACAAAAATCATCACAGCTTACTCAAATATCAGTCAATTTGTATAAGAAACACATCAACCTGAGATGGTTCTTAATCGTTATTCAGTATCCATTAGTTCCTCAGCTGTTTTCTGGAGTACGGATAGGTTAATAAGCCATATCTAATTATCTTAATTAGGTGTGTAGTGCTTAAATCCAAACCGTCTGATAATATTGGTTTACATATTTCTGCTGTTTTTCTTCCACAGTGCACATTTACGTTTAGGAAACACACTTGACTTTTTCCTGCAATGGCTTCACTTTTCATCATTAACTAATTTGTTTTAATCTATAAAATTGTAGCGAACTACCCCTGATCCGGCTCTTGACGAGAAATAACACAAGGCAGATGTCGAACAACTCCTGTTTATTTCACTCCGTAGCAAAGCTTGTCACAGTTTTCGCCCTGAGCATGGGTGACCAAAACTGCACTCAATAGGACAAGGTGTGCACCGGACATCAGCCGGACAATAGAAGGCATGAATATAGTATGCAAAAAAGGAGTATAAGGGATAAACGGTTAAGCCCATTAAGCATTAACATTAACCTTTGCCCATTAAGCATGGGCAAAGTGAATCATGCAGATAGACATACGGTCTCTATAGTAATAATAATGGTACATGGTGATATACACTAGCTGCTAAGATATATAAAATACAGTGTAGAGCAGTGCTTCTAGTGGTAAGAAAGGGTAGGGAAATATCAATGCAATTAAAATCCATCAGGGCGATAGCACATCCACTACAATGCCCTCCCCTTTAATTAAGAGTTTTAATCTCAAATTAAAAATCAAACCACATAAAAGTTAGGAGCTACATTCCTTGGAATTAGCATTTCCTTCAATCATGCACACCACATATAAACAAATTAACTCATTTTGGTTCTCATTTGGTTTTATTTTGGTCCTTATTAAGTCACACTTATAACTGTCAAAAACATTTGCATTTCAGTTTAGACTGCAGAAATATATATTTGTTGCATAATGCTGGTGTTCACCAACACCTTTAGTTGATGGATTTATCATAAAGGAGTTGGTTCAGCCGAATTTGCTATTCAAAAAGACACTTTTCCATTTCAGGAATCATACTATATACTCAATATACTCAACAGACCTGATGTGAGCCATTGTGGCTGAGTGGGTAGAGCCCTCAACTCTAATTGCTAGCCTATCCTTATGTGAGCAGTCCTTGGTTTGAATCCTGGCCAATCCTACTTCCAAATTATTTCCAACCGATGCCTGAGTGGACTCACCTGAGAGGACTCTTTCATAAAAGAGTCAGCTCAGAAGACTCAACGAATGCACCTGGAATTCGGGACACTATTCTTCAAGCTTGGGAGTCCGCCCAAGCCAATGCTGGAGAACAGGAGCTCCACAGCAAGTGGAGAATAAAAATTCAAAATTAATGATTGACATGTTAGAAATAAAATGTCCTATCAGCAGAATAATGAGTTCAGATTGATAAGCTGTTGAAATGCATGTATGATCCTTCCAAATCTCAACACACTGAATTACTAGTCCCTCCTTATTACTTTGATATTGTAGGGTTTGGGGGCAATCTCAAATTTGTTAGGGTAGGTACGTGGGTCATGACTTGGTCTCCTGTCTTCAGACTCTGGCAGAAACTGGAAATGTTGCAGCAGTCTGGTCAAGAGGAGAAAGATCCTGTTCTTGGCCAATGCCTCGCCTGGACATGCTCTTCTTCCAGCAGTAAATGCAAGCAGCCTGCAAGAAAGTATTATTACTTAGATGATTCTAAATAATAATGTCTTCAATTGGTTCATGACTATCAACAGGGGTTAACTTAGATATTCATTATCATGTTCGGAGCATTTGTCAGGAACTTTCATATGATTCACATTCCGTCTAACAAGAATAGATCCATAAGTACCTTAGATTTGATTAATGAAAGGAAATAACTTTTTTTTTTTTTTCTATTTAACATATTTATACAGCCATAAGTAATAAGGATATACAAGGCTCACGGGGGCTATTATTTAGCATTGTCCATGATTTTCCGCCGGGGGCTGTTAGGTGCAGTCCTACTACTATAGAAGGAAAGGAGTGGTGCATAAGTAAAGGTAATTAGTAATTAGTGTAGAAGGAAAGATGATAGTTGTTAATCTACATGATAGGATCAGTTATTCTGTCCGTCCGTAGCAGTGTGTTTTAATCGTCTGCCATATTGCTTTCAGTCCTGGGGAGTTCCTGTGGTCATGGGATGTTCATTTAATTCTGTGGGTTTACCCCTTGGGTAAGGTTGTGTGTGATTTGATTTTGTGACTGAAATGTTTGCGGTTGTCTATGTTTTTTATGTCTGGGGGTAGTTTGTTCCATGCCTGGGCACCATAGTACTTAGGGGTTCTCTTAAGTGACATCAAGTGACTAAGTGAGGAAGACCTTGTTTGTCGCCGGGATGGGTTAACAGGCTTGTGGGAGAGTTGTTCTGATGGGGCTTTGTTGTGCTGGTATCCATGCTCAACTGTGAGATAGATATAACCATTATGTGATAGGGGTGCGGTAGCCATGTTAGAGAGGGGGCTTAGGTGTGATTGGAAGAAAATCCCTTGGTCCAGATCCTGTGTTTTAATAGCGCTAGGACGTAGATGGATCGGTAATGTGTCTAGGCTTTTCAGAGGCACTTTTTTCCCTTTTATTACTAGCCAATCTGTATGTATTTTTGACGGGATTCCCATTTTCCTTGCTTGATCAGCTGCGACGTTGGCCCCTTTCCTTCTATTTTTAGTTAAGGTTCCAACCATGTTGGCGATTTGGACTCCCTTGTTGTGAAGGATAGCACCCTTTTTTTTGATGATTTCTTCCTTGAGGGAGTGTCTAGTAAAGATGATCTTAACTTGTTGCTGGTTGTTTCTATCCCTTTTGTGCCAGTCAATATCTTTTTGCGTAAAAGTTATGCTGTGTATCCTGCAGACGTCCTCAATAAAATCTTTGGGGTGGATATTCTGTGGTAGGTTTTCTAGCCATAGTTCATTACGATGGGCTGTGTTAAAATTATCCTCAACCTTTTCATTTACCTTATTGATAAGATGACGATTGTTTTGGATCATAGTTGCCATTTGTATTAATTCCTTTTGGAGGTCTGTTATCATATGTTTAGCAGTGCGCAATTCGTTATCCAGGACTTCCCTGGTTATAAACTTGTCTGGGAGATTTCTCAGCTGACCGTCATGGTTGACCATTGCCTCCCTTAGCTTACCTAGTTCCATCCCTATGTCTGAATCGGCAATAACTGTTGTGTTTTGGGGGGATGCAGGGGGTGAGAAATTTTCGTGATTATCTTGTGCATCCTCATGGAACTCTTGGGTTAGTATTTCCAGTGCAGGTTGGTCTGTATCTAGTATTCCTTCCTCAGTAATAAGATCATCCAGGGTTTCTTTTTGCCAGATTTCAAAGCGATTTCTCAATTCAGCCATTTTGTTAATCAGTGGCCTATGGCGTGGGAGGCGCGTAATGTTCCTGCTAGATCTGTGTGAAGTTGGTGGGGTGATTATCATATGTGATTTGCAATCCAATATCACCAGGTGTACATATTTTGGCGTGGGAAAAAATTAATTAATCCACATTAAACCTGTTAATTACCGCAGCGTTGACATGAGCTTACTACTCCGCGGCCATCTTGAACTTGAACTAATACACCAACTTTGTCCACATGGGGCCAGTGCAAAAGTTCCATGACAAGACCCAAATGCACTCCACAAAATCATAATCATGATATAATTATTATTGAATTTCCCCTTTTTCTAATTTCTCCCTATTGTAATTTGTATAGTTTTGGATTGAAGATTGAAATCCGGATGAATATGAAAACAATCTGATGAAAGCTGATTAGGATTTGAAGAGGATTCTCAGACAGGATCAAGCTCTCAAAATACCTTTTTTTGTTGGGATGATCAGCAGCAACAACCTTGCCATCCTCAATGAACCTGTCTGGCCTGAATTCCCAAGGTTCCTGCCAGTATTTAGGGTCATGGTGTAGCTTCCAGACATTGAAAAACACCTATTTATCAGTTCAGAAGGACATTATTAGACCTATCTTGTGTGGTTTTATGTTTCTAAAATCTTCATTATTGACTCCTTATTAATTAATGCACTCATCACATTATTACACTTACTAGTTTTAAACAAGAGAATGTGTATTATTGTACAAATTAACCATCAGATAAACTGTCAGGTTAGTGGTAAAATTAGGAGAATTAAAAAAAAGATTACCTGTATATATGATGATAAAAACATTCTCAAAACAAAACCAAATCTAGCGCCAATCTCTACTGCCAATCTGTTGATCACACTTGATGGCAAAGTCTACGATTTTCTTAGTTTAATTGCAATGTGTTTATGATCGTTTTATACTTGTTGTCTTGCTTGCCATATATGATCTTTTAAGCTACCAATGTGTATATGATAATTGTTGTGCTCAATTTTTGGGTGATTTGATGCTGAACAGGTTATATTTCACTATGATTTGATTCTTCACCGAATGGTATTTGATGAAAGCTAAAATCCCACAAGTCCTATCTGCCACATCTAATATCCAAAAGTATACTAGACTACTTACTGTAGTGCCTTTGGGAACATCATATCCTTGAAGTTTTGTATCAGCCACTGTTGCATGGCCAACTAGAGGTATCATAGACTGGTAACGTAAAGTTTCATAGATTGTAGCTTCAGTATAAGGCATGGCCTGCCTGTCTTGCAGAGTTGGAAGTCTGGCACCAAGGACTTCTTTGATTTCTTTGGCGAGTGTTTCTTGAACGTCTGGGTAATTCACCAAACATGCAATCATCGCATAAAGGGTCAATGTGGAAGTTGATGTTCCTAGATATTAATATGATACAACTTAGTTAAATCTTAACAGTTGAAATACTTTGTACCAACAATACTTTTAAGCTGATCATACTAATCAGGTGTATACTCTTTTTTTCATTGACACCCTGCATATGCCTTTAAAAAATCAAATTATTGTTTAAACACACCACCAATAGTCATGTCCAGTACAAGTGAAAAAATGTTTTCATCAGTGAGTTTCTCTTTTTCCGGTCTTGATGAGTTGGTAGATTGGTAATTGAGTAGTTGATTCATGAAACAATGCTCCTCACATCCAAGTTCCTACAAGGAAACAATTCAATTACTTCCATGTCATATATATACTTCATGTATACAGGTCTCCCACAGCTCAGTCCAATAATCAAATGTATACTTCAATTTTTAATACATTGCAGTAATTTGAGAATAAGCAGATACAGACAACTGACCCTTGTTCTGTCTATTTCAAATTCAATAATATCCCTTAAGGACTCCCGGCATTCCATTACTCTATTGTACAGTTGTCTACAGGGGAAGAATCGAGTGATGGGAGCCAAATCTAGTAGTACTCCAGAAGGTGACATGCTCCATGCTTCATCCATATTCCTTTGCAAATGTAACATGTCTGCAATATTTTGTTTATCCATCTTCCTTCCATATATCTAGACAAAATGGGAATCTGTTGTCAAAGATTTCCCTTCATGGGTATATATTTCTTGGGCAAGTGTTCATTTAAGATAAGGAAATTAAAGTTAATATATCATTATGTTATCAGCTATGGGACAAAGTGAAATAATATTGGAAGAAAATTATTGATTATACAGGATATGGGTTGGTGTTTGATAACCTCACAACGTTTCAATGGCATGCCACACAGTTACTAAGTCCAACTTAGTGTAAAAGACAGAACCAGCAGTTTGAGGTTGTTTTGATATAGAGGTTGAGACTCTCAGCCGAAACATCAGAAGTCCACAGAGGACAAACTGATACTAAATATGGGTGGAATAAATAGGCAACTAGAACTGCTAGACAGGAAAAAAAGACTAACCAAACAATGGTGAGTAGGTTTTGTACTTGTGTTGCTCTATGTGCCCATATGATCTGTGGATTAATGACTCTTTTGGGAAAGGAGGACAGTAACAACCATAGTTTAACCAGGGAACCATAATATCAGAGATTCTTTTTTTCAAATATGTCTAATCCAGTAGCCTCAAAGAAGAGGCAGGCCTAGATCACTGTTGTCAGAGAGGCCAGGAGACGCCTGGAGCCACATGGCCAGGCTATAGGGACTAATAATGGGTCTGATAAAGGGTCTTTGCAAGAATGGTTAGATGGAATATACAGGGGAATTTTGGGGGGACAAAGGTTTCACACCACTTGCCCATTCTGTAGGAATGGGCCATATATTCTTTTTATTTCCTTTCAGCATTGACAATGTTCTGATGACAAGGAAATAATACCATATTGGCTCGTTCATAAGCCCTGGCTTGTATTTGTTTAGACCCCGCAGAAGCCCAAACTTGCAATTGCCTTTAATCAACATTTAAATTTCAGAGGATTTCATTTTTTCAGGACCCCTATACACCCCCAGTCTGTATTCAAGATAGGCTTTTAAATAGGTCCTGGCCCATAAATGGGCCACTATGGTATTTCAAAAGTATACCTTACCAGTGAAGAAATAATTGCAGTTATACATCGATTAAGTACTGGATGGAAGTCAAACGGCTGTCCAGACTCTACTGAATTGTCCAGTTCATCCAACATATCTGATGTCAACTCATTGCATTTCTCCTCTAGTACAACCCACTGTGCACCATAAGGCTATAAACAAACAATTGGAATATTGTCAATGCATGTAATTTCATCTATTTCAGGCCTGAGGGAGCACTTTTGGTGCCTAATCACCCTGGGATATACACCAGCAGGCCTGGAATGGGGGTTATTCATGCTTTAATAGTTAAAAAGATGCAAACACTGAGGGTTTGGTCAAAAGATTACTCCTCATATGTTTTAAAAGAATTCTTATAAATTTAAAATTCATTGACAAAAAGTCCAGGAACACTATAAAAAGAAATGTTGTTTGCAGTACATATACAATGATTTAGATTAAGGTTGTAGATTTGTGATGTGTTTCAGGAAAATGAGTCACAAGTCGCAAAATTGATATTTTTCAAAGTTTTTTCCCGAAAAGATCTCTTCATTGTAATCTACTGATTTTGAGAGAGTTTAGCACTTATGTTCACATAAAGCTATGTAATAGCATTTTGTATTAAATACATTGTTGCATTTTGAAGGCCTTTGTATGGAGTATATTATTTAGTTCACTGGTAATTACCCATCCTGAAAAATTGCAAACTTTCTTTTCAGAAATAAAAGTATCAAACTTAGAATATAGGAATACATATTAGGTGTCTTAGTGTTTACTATCATTGGGATCACATCTTTTCAAATAATTATGGTGATATCTCATACTCCATATTTGGCGACTTATGACTCATTTTCCTGAAACGGATCACAATTAGATTAAGGTTATAGATTTACTTTGAGTGCTTGCACCATACATTTCTTCATCCAAGACCAGTTTGGAGATAGAGAACCACATGCCACATCATCACCCAAAACAGTTTTTATCCGGAAGATCTTAGGTCTCCCAGCAAAACAATCACTCTGTGTAATAAGACCTTCATAGATGCTCTCATAGTCATTCAGTATGATTGCATTGTCACCAAAAAGCTAAAAAAATGGAAGAGATAGTTTAATAACAATTTGTTCACATTCAACATTGCACAACAGGTGAGTGTGAACGTTTAAATTGTATACAGTATTGATGTTTGAATAGACCCTATTGACGGGAAACAGCAATAAGCAAGGAGGCCAGGAGTAGGCACATTTAGTGAACTGCTATTTGGAAAAGGTAAAGGCAAGTCAAGCATAGACTATCATAGGCTTCAGCAGGAGAATCTCCTTTGGAATAGTAGAATTTCTGACTCTTTGGCAGGTAGTCTGATTAAAAGGACCAAAAACAGCTTGAAGGAAGTGTGTGGAATTGCCACTCACCTGAAGCAACTGTTCAAAAGACTAAAACGGTAACAAAGAACAGAGTTTGGAAGGTAGCTAAATTGGGCCCGCCTGGAATAATTGGTAAGACATCTTCTAAATCTACATACATTATTCCAGAATTATAGCAGAGTTTAAAAGTAAACAGATGTAACAATAACCAATGTAAATGACAGAACTAAAAGTAAAGCAAACTTATATATAATTTGTACCGTGTTACAATGAATAAATGAACTAATAGCTCCATAGCTGCATGAATCCCTGGCAGGACAAATTTTACAAATAATGTTATATAGAGTACCAAACAACATAAAGACAGCAATTACAGCAACACAATATCACCAAGAAAATTAGCAATCATCGAAAGAACTGACCTAACAGACAGATATAATCGACCAATTGTAATACCACCTGCAATGAAGAACTTTGAACTGATTTGAATTGAGACTGGCAGTGATACACCTATTAAAATTGATTGTTCCTTCCCAGTACATTCCAGTGATTGGCTGAGTTGTATGTTATATGAATTCCAGGTTTTAGTGTTTTTTAAGGTTTCCCCAGCCAAAGGTGGTATGTGCGCCAAAGGCGTACTGGAAACTTTATACAGGTTCCAGTTATTGCCTGCTGTAACTACGTCGGCTTACAGGGTATAAATAGAAAACACAACTCAGCATCCTGCCACCTGAATTTCAGATGCTTTTGTGTACCCATCCAGGGATTTTACACTCCCGCAAATTGATCAATATGGGTATTTCTACTTGAAATACATTGTCAAAAATATGAAATTCAGAAAGAGCATGCTATTGTATCCCTCAATATGTGTTTACATCAAGGGCAGTCTTTCAATAAGGCATAATTATGTGAGCGAACAATTTTCAGTATGCTAAAGTAAATAATAAAAAGATGACCAAAGAGGGCAAAGTAGGCTTACATTATCGCTTTGATTGGTTGTTTATTGATAGCATTTCATCCACATGATAATAATTCTCAGCATATCCAAAATTGTACAGAAAATCATAGTAATCATAAATAGACATTTCATTTAAATCTTTAACAGCTATAGATCTATATACATTATGCACAACAATATAAGTGATACTGTTATGTGCCACGGTGGCCCCCTCTGCCCTTTTGTTACAACATTATAATTCTCTCTCTGTATGTAAAGTCATATAATAGAACCAGTAGCTGGCGCCCCCTGGAAGGTCAGTTCATATTCAGCTACACGATCAGACGTGTCCAAATTTTTACCACAAGATAGATAAGCATAAAGGTTGAATTACAATAAAATCTCAGAGAATAATTTTCCATTATGAATAAAAGCATAAAATCAATGGTTCGGGGTCTGGGTCCACAAAATTATTCTAGTATCACTAATAAATTTCCTCACTCTCTCTGAATTCAATCCATAATTTTTCTTCGATCTTACTTTTAAAATTCGAAAGGTCCTGATTATTTCTCAGCTCCAGTAGTAATTCGTTCCAGAAAGCATTGGATTTTGCTAAATAAGATCTGGAAGTATTTTCCTTTCTCCACCGGTACTGCTCAACCCTCCTTCCCTCATTCCCTCTAATATCCATATTCATTATCCTCTCTACAAATGTACCGGATTTTAAGATTAGGGATAGTACACAGTTTTTCCTCCTGAGGTGTATGGGAAGCAAATGACATCCTACATGAATATCAAAATTTGATACATGTCCCTTCACATTTAGCAAAGTTCTCAGGCCCTTTTTTTGTATTTTCTGTAGTCTTTGATGAATATTTTGTGGACCCAAACCCGTACAAACTATTCAGTTTTCTAGTATGGGTAGAACACAAGTCTTGTACAACGAAATGGCACTACCAGAACCAACGAATGGCAGAATCTTTCTAATTTAGTTATTTCCAAGTATGCTCTTTTAGTAGTGTAGTTTATCATCTGCTCCATCCTTAAGTCAGAATCAATTAAAAGACCAAGATAATTGAATATTTTAGTGGGATTCCCTGCAGACATGGCATATGTGAGAGCGAGAGCACCCGTCGCAATGTTTGTAGTTAAACAAGAAGCACAAATCCTCAGGGATTCTAGACTTTCCTTTCTTGGTAGTAATTCTTATTAGCCTCAGTTGGCTCAGAGGGATCTGTACGTTGAAAGGCAAAGGAGGAGGCCACTTTATACCCAGGCATAAAGCCGGGGATGTCTGAGTCCAACAAAGCATCAACTACCAGCCGATCATAACTAATGTAGTTGTCATCAGAGAACCTGCTAACCGCGGCATGACAGGTTAGGAAGACAAAGTGATTTAGGTAGACATTAATATCCCCCTGGCTTTGAAGAATAAACTTGGCAACACAACACATTCCATACATCAGTTTGTAGAAAGATAACATAGTATGGTCAATGCTTTTAAGGGGTGTACCTGCATATAAGTGCTGAATGTAATACTCAGGCCTATAACCAATGCCTTTATTTGCGCTTTGTCAGATGTCGGGTCGATGGCTAGAGCGATGCCTTAAACTGCCTCAGTTAGAGAAGCCTGCAAAGTGGCATTGAGTGTAAGAGGCAAGGTTACCGTGGGAGGCAGGCCCTAAACAGCGACCTGGACAAATGGGTTGGTGGTAGTCGCGGTGACCGGTGTCTGAGAAGCAGGCTTCTGAATAGCCGACTGTTGAACCGGATGCGGGCCAGCAACAGCACCAGCTTGGGGGTTGGCAATCACAGGAGGAGTAGTAGTTTGAGAGATAACCAGCACGTCTTGCAATTTACCAATACGGGTATCAATAAGTGTCTTTTGAGTTGCGTTAACTTGCAAAAGTTTACCCAAATTTACCGGTTCCACCTTGAGGGCCCGGTGGTGAATGCCACCAGGCATGTGATTCACCCCCACTTCTGCATCGTCAGGGTCTATCGCCAGCATGTGAGAAGTTAATTCAGACTCGTCCTCACCCAGTTCCTTGCACTTTTTAAGAGCAACAACACAATAAATACACACCGTAATCCCACATGGTCTTTCATGAATACGGCCACAGCCTGTACAGTGTGGCATTGTAAGGCAGTAAGGTTTGTAATTGTGTAAGTTCAAAGAAAATATTTCACTGGTAGGTCCGCCTAAGAAAGTAGCTGTGAGGAGAGTGAGAGACCAGTGGTGCGATCAGCAGGTGGTCAGTGGAGCCACCTGGTGTATGTCAAACACAATATTTATGTATCACAGATACATCACACACTTTCGTTTGTTAAGCTATATTTTGGAATATTTTCTCTTTGCCTTCTGTTTCCATTTATACGCTGCATTCTTGTTTTGCCAATATTAAGTTTGAGGCCATTATGCGGGCACCATTTCTCAAACCTAACTATATCTCGTTGGAGTTCATCTACATCATGTTTGTCAATAATACTTCTCCATATCACAGTCAACTGCATAAAGTTGAACATTAGAGAACAAATTAATTTCCATCACATCATTCATGTATAGTACAAAAATTATGGGTCCTAGGATGCTTCATTGAGCTACCCCAGCTGTCTGGTTAATTTCCTGCGATATAACATCATTATTTCTGACAGTTTGAGATCGATCAGTGCAGTAATTTTTCAAAAGATTCAGACCGTTGTTTCTAAATCCCAAAGCCTCCAATTTCAACATCAATCTCTCTAAATTAATTGCATTAAAAGCATTGGACAGGTTGAAATAGATCAAATCAGTATTGTATCCCTTGTCTTTTAATTTTAAAAGATCAAGGTGAGGTAACCAAGGGTTGTCTCTGTTCCTTTCCCTTCGATAAAGCCATGCTGCTCTGGAATTATTCTATTATTTTCATTAAAATAATCATTCAGTTTTTCTTTCAGTTTTTCTGTTATGGTGATGGGCCTTGGGTTATCTAACTCGTAATTGTTCTTTTTTGAGGGATAACTGTGCAAGTACCTCTTTTCCATAATACAGGATAAACACCACTTGTTCTTATTTTATCTAGGAGTTTGGTGAAATTTATGTCATCACTCAGGAGGCATGTCCTTAAAAATACTGTTAGCAAATCGATATGTCCACTGCTTTTATTTGTATCTAACTTCTCAATCTTTTCTCAGACTTGTTCTCCCGTGGTCTCTTCATCCCAAGAAAACCGACTGTTTACCTCTCTCAGTTCAGGCATGTTCAAATGTGGAACTCTGTCAGAATGGATATTGGCAAAGAATTTATTAGCAATATCTGCAGCTTCGATTCCAGAATAAGAACAGTCCTCATGCGTTACCTTTTCAAGGGTTGTTGTGCCCTTAGAGGATGGTTGGAAAAATTGAAGAAATATGCTCCCAAAATGTTCTCCCATTAGTCAAATGTAATTTAAGAATTTCCCGAGTAGCTTCTCTCTTTGAAGCAAGTATTCAACCTTTTAAGATTTTTCTTTGGGCTTTTGCTGCAGTCCAATCAACATCCCTACCTGATCTTTTTGCAACAGTAAACAATCAATTTTGTTCTTGTACCATCACCCTAATCTCTAGACACATTCCCTTTGTAGTTGGGTGTTATAGTAATCTCCTTTTTGGGATAAAGATCATTCAGTTGTTCCAGATACTTATCACTAAGTCCATCCCAGAAAAGATCAAAGTCTAAATCCTCTTGTGTCACCACTGGTAAGCTTTGGTTAATGTTATGAATTTCATGCTGAATGTTTTCATTTTTTAGTTTTCGAGGAAATGCTTCTAGTAATAGTTTTCTTTACATCTCTTTTAGAGGATGATCTAAATCGACTCTTTTTCATCACCACATAGATAGGCAAGTGGTCTGATGACATTATATCGAAAGTACCAGATCTATCGACAAAGCGACAGTCGCTCATAGTTAAATCGATGGTACTACTGGTATTGACAGTAATTCTAGTGGGATGGCTAATCAACTGTGACATACTGAAGTTTTGGAGGTGGCTATACAGATTTTTCTTGGGCCTTTTTTTTTTTAGAAACATCAATATTAATGTCTCCCATAAACAGCCTTTCATATCTCAAGTTCAGTGATAATTGCAATAAGCGATCAAAATAAGTCATGAAATTGATCATACTAGAGCTTGGAGGCCTATATATTACTTATTAGTAAAAGCTTTTTTCGACCTGCTTTAACTACCACACTCAAGGTTTCGATATGCTCTTTTATGTACGTCCAGTCTTTAACTACAGTCATATCTATATATTCCTTACAATATATAATCAGCCCTCCACCTCTATTTCTCTCCCTGTCTAGACATACCACCTTATATCCATTTATTTTCAACTGACAATCATATACACAATCCGATAGCCATGTTTCTCCAATACAGATAATATCAAACGTTCCATTAATAATTTAAAGGTGTATCTGGTGTATCTGGTCTTTTTTTATAAAAGTAGCTTGCCGCATTCAAATAACAAAGCTTCAGGCCTTTAGATCTATCAACTTCAACTATATTATCCATTGTCAAGAGTCAAGTGAATGTAAATACCCCCCATTCCACCAACCATACAGATAAAAATAACTTGTTGCCTACACATGTGATAGCACAAAACTCTGCCTCTTTGACTGGCTCCAATAAAGGGTATATTACCCAGACCCGCAGTCTTAGAGGCAAAACACATGAAGTTGGCGGCGAATTAACACAAGATCAACACATACCTTTAATCCACCATGAATCTAAAGTCTGTATTTCAGAGAAAACAACATTATTTAGGTATCCGAGATTGAATCAATGTATTTTCAGAGCCATGTCGGTCATATTGCTTCCGGTCATGGAATGTTGTAAACCATTCAAGATCGCATACTGTATAACAGCGCAACAATCTCATCTATTCTACGACATTAGAAGGTGTATACACATTCAACATTACAAAAATATCGAACAATAGTCCTCCCATAAGTAAATAAAGATTCAACTGAGCGGAAGTTAACACTTGACATATCCAACTAATTCCAGCAGCCAAGATGGCAGACTTATGTCAATATAATGATCGACCAGGCTAAGAGGTTTCGGATTTTACCTTAATTATGTCATTAAACAGGTATTTCAATTCACTGACTCCCAACATGGATCACATATCAGTATCATTGATCACATAGCAGCGTTATAGTAAGTGCAGTCATGCTAAATTATAATGTACCAGTGATTTCACCCAAGTTTCGACCCAATTTCATTAAGTAGGTTGGCATTCTCTGACATTCCGAACAGCTGGAATTGTCCTTCTCTGTCTTTGGTTTTATCCAGAATTATATCGCCAAGGTGGTGTACCGTGTAACTGTTTGGCTGGTTAGTATAGTAAGATTATTGTGCTCAGGATCTATAGCCTCCCCACCCCCCACCCACCCTCTCACACAAAACTGTTGATTGTTATGTTTACATTTGTTTACTCCACGGGTAGTGGTAGAGGGTTGATAGGTAGTTATTCGGTACTATTCGGAATACACCATGAGAAGGTAGGGGAAAACACCTTTTTGGTTCTTTTTTAAATAAGGCCGTATGAAACATTTCATTCTGTCCAAGTCCTAGAGCGATATCGTTTATGTAGATAGACAGTGATAACAGTGTAGTTTTACAGGGAAAATACATCGGAAAACGAAGATCCCCTTGATGGGCCCTTGTATTAAACAAGAGACCCGATTTACGGGCATCATTCAAAATTTTCTATGTTATAGCTATGCTATGTAAACATAGGCGAATGGATGCCGGTGTGATATCGAAAAGTGACCCCGTCGAAAAGTGACCCGTGGGTCGATTTTGGACGTTGAAAATTGACCCATGGGTCACTTTTCGGCAATCGAAAAGTGACCCACCCAATCGAAAAATGACCCATCCATTTTTGCAGAGATATAAAGACATAACTTTTATACCATATTCAGCGTTCATTTGTCAGCAATTATGAAGCTACATGGAGCTAATATAACAACATAGAATGTGTTTTAGCTCCTGAATATTGTCGCGCTAAATGTTACACCTATTCACCTGGTACATTTTCGCGCATGGTCCTGTCATACATGATGTCTACATTTATGGTATCATATAGCATGTATACATACCATCGAAAATTGACCCCCTACTTGTATGGTATCATTGAATCATACCAGTTTTACTAATACATGATGTATATGGTATCATATATATATTTATGTATATCGTAATATATTATTTCAGAACATTAGAAAAGAAGAGGGGGTCGATTTTCGATGGGGTGGGTCACTTTTTGATTGCCGAAAATAGACCCATGGGTTACGTTTCGATGGGTGTCACTTTTCGTCATGACACCGGCCGTCAAGCCTGACAGCAATGTTCTTATATTTTCTGGAATTTTCTCTTGGTGTAGAAGACACATGACCAAGTGATTTACTTCTAACTTGATTCAGTGTTCTTGACAGAAGCTTCTTCCTCCGATCTTTTGGTATTGCAGACAACTTAGAGGAAATCAGCAAGATGGATAACTTCTCAATCTCGTCCTCATCTTCTTTTTTGTTGATGCCCTTATTCTCTTCATCTATCGGTTGAAGCACAGTGAACCTGGAGCCACCAGAAGTAGGCATTACACTCATCACCAGGCATTTCACTGCGTTTTGGCTTGGATTTACTCAGAGAAGGACTCGTAAATCCATCGGAATCTACCACGTCCACGTCCACGTACCAGGTACACGTTTGGTGTACTTGCATGTAAGTTTGTAAAATCTGTTATCATTTAACGCACTCTGAATTTCACCTTGGATCTCCATTAAAATCTGAACAGATTTTCTCCCTTCCAACAACCCTCTGTTAGTTGCCAATTCCCCAGATATACTCCTGCCCCCCATTTCCTACCAGGGGTTGCCTCTATCAATCTGGTGTTTCCGGTGTTGGCAAGTAGCTGTGACAGGTGTTCGTCTCTGAAGAACTTACATCGTGTACAGGTTGTAGGTCCTCACTACAACACTACATTTGTCTGTGATTGTATAGTATGCCATTGATTAGAACCCTGTCACCTTTGGGCTTTGTGCGCATAGCATGTGCACCCTTGCCTATTGCATTAGCAGACAACAGCTTCATAAGACTTCTCTTCTTCTTGGTCTCAATCATACAGAAATTGGACAATACATCTTTTCGCATTTGGCCACTCTTGTTTGGTAACTTTTGTATGGTCCTTAAAACTTTCAGTACCTTCAGCTATGAACCTGTCCCTCATCGACTTATGTAGCAGTCATATAACTAATTGTGGGGCTGATTTCCTGTCCACAGTTTGGGTTTGCCAGTAAGCAGAATCAATAACACCTACCCATATATTAGAAAGAAAGATGTCTAGGATTTTTGTGGCAATCAACATAGGACTTTCTTTATTAAACAGATCCCTCTGTATATTTTGTAGGATTATGTGGGTATCTTTATGTTGTTGCTTTATCACCTCCTGTTCATCTTGCATTTCTTCCAGAGATGTTTTATTGTAAAGAGTGTCCCTCTGTACAGATTCAAGTATTGTATCCACGATGGAATTCCTTCTTTTAATGTTGGATTTCATTGCCAAGGACTCAGTTGTGTACTAGCCATGTCCAATTCCAAGGCTTTGATCCTATCCGACATCTCTTTTCTTGATTTAACCAGAGCCTGTAGTATACTATAACCATTTTCTTATGTTCTATTTGGAATTTGGTAAAGTGTTTTTATTCGACAAATTGGACATTTTTACATACATGTGGGTGACAATATAAGGACTAAGCAGTAATATAAATACCTCCCACACACTGCTTAGTCCTTGTATTGTCACCCACATGTATGTAAAAAAGTCCAATTTGTCGAATAAAAACACTTTACCAAATTCCAAATAGAACATATTATGTGCTAGCACATAAGGGGAGGTAGTCTTCGAATGAATTTGCGGATTGTTAGGTAAAATCGGAACTTGTGTACTCGCGAAAACTCAAACTGACATGTTTGCTATGTCTTCACAGTTCAAAATTCCCGCCAATTGCGTCTCACGCAGCGCAGAGAAATTACACTTTGTCAAAGTAATAAAAAAAAACGCTATTTCTACTTGAAATCCATTGCCAGGTTTTTAACATTCAGAAAGGGCATGCTTTTCTAATCCCAGATAATGTAGTTTTATTAACACTTGAATTTAAATAAGAAAGATATGAGGAAAACTTTAGGCCTAGCCTACTGTTCTGTTCTTAGACCTACAAAAGTTGAACAAATTTTAAGCAAGATTAACACTGACAGTTGAGAGTAAAATTACATTGACTGAGCGGATTGGAAAATGCTATTTATGGCCAACAGAATAATCATAATGTACATCAAAATAAGTAGAAATTGAGAAATAATAAGTTACGATATGTTTACCAATATGAGTGAGATGCCCAAACTAAACATAGCGAAAAAGTAATGCTGCCATGAAATAAGTGAAAAGTTATTTCCCTCAATAACAGATCAAAATCCAATTTGAAATGTGCAATTCATAGGGATATAGGCCTACGTAAGGTAAGGGATATATAGCCCCTGATATCCAGCCATGATCCAATATTGTACCGATCGTAGTGATGGGGTACCACCCTCGCAGCGCCAAATATTTCCGCGCTTTATTACACATGTGAGCAGTTAGAAAGGTGCCGTTTGGGGGTGCCGTTCAGTTGATACGAACCGCTCACGTGTGCCGTTCGGCCAAAGACGCAATTTGATTGGTGCAGCGTAGGCCAGATGACGTCGTCCCGACCGCGTAACCTAGCCTACAAATTGCGGTGAATGAAGCCTCCTCGAGCTAAACTCTAGGCTTAACAAGTTAAATTTATTTTTTAACATCCAAATTGAGTGTGTAATAAATAGCAAATGGCCCTCTGTTTGGGTTCAAACTGATCGAGACCCATCAGAAAACGGGAACTCACCCCTTTGGGGTTCGTCCCGTTTTCTGATGGGTCTCGATCAGTTTGAACCCTCCATCGGGCAATTTGCTATAAGTACTTACCGCGACAGCTAACCTAACCGCACCTCACGCCCATGCCACTGGTGTGCCTAACCACGCCCACTGTAGCCCTTCCCGCTCCCTAGATTGCAGCGCCCAATCTTGCCGTGAACCTTCCTCATCTTTTCCTCAATAATTATATCATTGTAATTCAATTTCAATTATTCTATTGGGTTGTTTACTAATGAATCTTTCCCCTGAGAAATGGAACTTTCTCACGCTCCTCCCCCAATAGTTGCGTCACAAACTGGTGACGTTATGAGATGACATCTCTACATGTATGGGTCCAAATTAGAAATGTTAATATTCAAGAAGAGGTCGGTTTGAGTTGTACAATGATGTTGGGATCTTGAGTCTATGTTTATTAGTGTTCAAAAGTTATGACTAGAAACGTCAGAAGCTGTCACAGGTATCAAAACTGAGAAAAATGACTCAAAGTATTTCATTCATAATGGCAATGTTACATCTATAATCTCCTTAGCAACGGGCATTTATATTGAGGGTACAGCTATAAAATTAGGCATAATTATAG
This sequence comes from Sthenelais limicola, assembly GCA_942159475.1. Taxonomy (NCBI): domain Eukaryota; kingdom Metazoa; phylum Annelida; class Polychaeta; order Phyllodocida; family Sigalionidae; genus Sthenelais; species Sthenelais limicola. The sequence goes on along the minus strand of OW804102.1, from coordinate 55,894,449 downwards.
CTAAATATGGGTTAAATGAGCACAGCAAATTGAATGCTTCTTGGAGTAAAACTTAGTATCTTATGAGGCATATTTTTTTCTGAAAATCTGACCCATATATAATATTATATAATTATGATATAATTTCTGACAACTTGCAATAAATTATGCGTAATAGTATCAAACATATTTTAACCTCTGTCGATATGTATTAAATGACCAACCCCAAACATACCCAATATTTCGTATAGCAATATGATATAGGCAGGCCTTTTTCACCGCCTTTATTCCTTAATATCTCATACTCTAAAGCATGGATTTTGCAACTAGTTATATAACCCTGGGTTACTTCAAATAAATGAAAGCAGACGATATGATATGATGATAGATCATGGTGCACACTAAACAAAATATCGGTAAATGTACAAAAAAGCAAAGCCATGACCATAGCCCTACGTACAACAAAATCAAACACAAACACAAACGTGTTAAGCCTTAACAACGCCGAATTAGAGCATGTCACACAATACAAATACCTTGGCCTAGAAATTGATAGCGGCCTAACATTCAACCCCCACCTTACCTCAAAAATCAAACAAGGAATACAGAGACTCAGAGCCACTGCCAAAATCAACCAAGCCCTCTCCAGTAAAAACACAATCCTAATCTATAAGACCATGGTGCGCCCCGTGTTTGACTTTTGTGATATGTTCTATGCCCCGGCACAGAAAAAACACATAGACAGGCTTCAATCCATACAAAACTCATTTCTTAGGTTAGCATACAACAAGAAAAAGACCGATAGCGTCAAGGAAATCCACTCAGAGATAAAGATGGAATTTCTAAATGAAAGAAGAGACTCACACCTTCTCCACTTAGCATATGAGATGAGTTGTGACAAAAGATACCTTGACAACAGAAAAATCAATCTGCGAAGTCTGGCAAAGAGTAAGGTCCTAAAAATACCAATAACAAAACAGAGAGGATCAGAAAACTTTTATTGTACAAGCCCCAACCCTTTTCAATAAAATTTCACCAGCTGGGAGAAACTGCCCAACATTGGTTGAATTCAAAACATACCTTGAAGAAAACTTCTTCCCCCATACGGGATAGTGGAGAGACCCCAATATCGATCTCTTTTGGGCAGGCCAAAGTATTATTAAAAACTAGTCACAATGTATATACAAATGTAAAGGGAGCAGATGTGATGTAGGGCCAGTGTTTGCCAGAATGTTACCCAGCATACATCTAAACCCTCTAGTCCTCAAAACGACGCAAGGATATATATATAAACAGCGGTCAACGCAGTGTTCGCAAGAATGCCAGGACTTAGCTGGATGTAAAAATGGGATAGACTACCTATACAGCAGAAGACCAAATTCCTCCCATCTTTAGTATCAACAAAAATTAACCCAAAATAAACATGGACGATGTCCACAAAAAACACATACACAAGGAAACCCCATACAATGGGCCCCACCTTGATATAGTATAGCTAGTGCATCCCATTGCAGTAGAATAGGTAAATAGTCATTTAGTGCGTCGCTATCTCATAAACTGTAAAATTAAAAGTCTAGTCTAAGGGACCCTCTGGAAGAGCTATGGCTGCCATAGAAGAGGACAAACCCATTTCCAGTGTAATTTATCTTATGTACTGTTTTCTGGAAATAAACAATATACATACATACATACAGATCTAGGCCCTAACCCATTGAACATAACAGGTAATGCCAAAAACGGGAAACATCTTAATTGAAGATGGAAAGAAAGCTTTAAATCCTCACTTAAAATAGAACTATCTAAATCAATTGCCCCCGTCTTTGATAAGGGTGGTTATCAGGAGCACCGGGCCATTGCCAGTCGGACCAGTGCTTTTGAAAAAACTTCATAGCCCCACTGGCATTTTCCATAGACCTGGTTGTTGCAATGATTATTGGCAATTTATATTCTGGGAATAATATGTAGGCTTATATTTCACACTGATTTCTTAAGTTCCTAGTGGCTATGCAAATTCCCCTATTCAGTGGATGTTGTTCACGTCGATCAAATTGGTTTGCATGGGAGCGTGTCGGCCATTGGCCGGGAGCGCAAAGCTTGACTGCAGTAGGCAGGTGCGCGGTATGCATGGGAGCGATATGGGAGGGTAGCGGTATGCCTATAAGCGCAAAATGCAGGTGAGCGTTAAACATGAACGCGGTAAGGGATGGAACCGTCGTGATGTCTTCTAATTTACACTACATTAGTAACACTCATTGTACCTGACGTTTTCTCCTTTGTCACAACCACAATTTCTTGTTTGGTTGAATTTTTCTTAGATGAAAAATGAGCCTTTTAAAGGCTCATTGGATTACTGTCGATTGGAAAAGATGCAGGGAATTTAAATGTTTGAAAAAAATTCATTGGTCCAGGCATGGAAACTAGCAATAGGGATTTTTAATTTACAGGTAGGTTAACCCTCAGATGGATATGCGGAAATAATTGTGATTCTTTATGGAAATGTGTAATGGGAAATATACGCTTATATCAATGTGCTGGAATACAAAGTCTTTTTTACAGTAACAGTTGCAGTGTAACTGTCACAAGAATAAAAATCCCTTGCCCATTAATCAATGTACCAAATTTTCACACTGACTATCAATGGAAGGGATGGGTATCTGAGTTATCCTAAGCAATATATCTAATTACTTAGTAATAACTAAGTAAATAGCCATACAAAACAACTTTTTTTTTGTGTATTCTCCACCATCAGAATCTTTTACGACTCATGACACATTTGTCTTTAACATATAACATAATAGATAATGAACCTGTAACCTTCTAATTTAAAGTTTAGACAGTTTTTAGGACAAGGTAAAACAGCCTTCACCTTACAATGCACAATGTTCCCATACTCCGCTGCCCACTTCTCTGCATTAAAGTGCAATCCTCGTTTGTCTATCTTATAAGCAACTCCTATGAAGGGTAGGCCTTTTGGTCCTGGTGGTAACTGTAACTTGGCCCTCAGGCACCACTTGGTTATTATAGTGATGGCGATGAATACAATGACTGCAATTGTAATGTAGTCCATTTTGAAGATTAGAACAAACCTAATCAAACTATTTAGGTTCTAAGCGTTGTCTTGTATCCTCTCCTTCAAGTCAGTCAGTGTGCTACTGACCTAGTTAGTCTGTTGACAACCTTGTTAGGGACAGTCACCCATAACCACTTGGGGCAGGTATTATGTAGGACATGGTAATGCTGGGGGATGTTGTTTGTGAAATTCCTTATAACTCAGGCCCCCCGGCTAGCTAGGTGGAATGGAGACACAAGACTGGAGTGGGTTCAGTGGGACGAAAGGCTTGTAGGCCGACCTCCCCTTTATTAACTTGAAACATAACAATTCAAATTCAGTGAAAAAGAAAAAAAAATTGTTTAACAAGTGTACAGTAGAAGTGCAGCTAGCTGAATGAGAGTGTGCCCCGAGTTGGGGTTCACACCTCTGGCTGCAGAGTCAATGAGTGTAGTTCAGGTGATTGGCAAAGGTGATTGCCAATCACCTTCTTTGGCCCTAGTTATAATCTCCTCCGCAGGCCTCGCTTGAGGAGGATAATAAAATGCTCACTTGTGCTGTTGCTTGGAGTAACCATTCTACCAATTTTGATTATTAAGAATCAATTTGAAACTCTCTTACCATTGGACCATATGAATATATAATAAAATGCCCCATTATTCAGTGAACATTATTACATTCAGGTATAATTCCATATTAAATAATCATAACAATGCAAATTCTGATGAATTGAGGTGAAACAAAAGTTATACATGTCCGATTATTTCAGTATTCGCTGTATCTGTCATTGATTAGTTTCAAACTGATTCTTAATATGGACAGTAGGACAGTTTCCAACAATCCCCATGTAACCATGTCCTAATACAGCATGCATTACCACAACCAACATAAAAAGTAGCTATTTCAGGAGCAGTGCCCCCAAGCACTACATAATAACAGCCTCTACATGATGACAAGTCCCCACATACTGTTCAACGGTGTATCTAGGTTAGTAGCTTAGTAGATGACTTTAAGGAGAAAACACTGAGAAAGAGGCTTTTTATATTCAAAATACTTCATTCAATTTGAAACATTTACAGTAATTTCATCCAGGTGCATGTTTTCCGTCATGCACTGAACAACAATGAGCTAATTTATAATAGAAATGTTATGTTTGAAGGTTTTAACAAACTGAATATTTATGTTCTAACCTACTCAGGTCTCCGCCCCTTCAAGTCAGTGAATGTGCTACTAACCTAATTACATTGTACAAAGACCTGTTGTGGATAAGTTTCCCTCATCCTGCACAGGCAGTTATCATGTAGGGTACTATATCGCTGGGGAACGTTCCTTGTGTAATTATTAATAATACCTATAATTTTCACAACTATAAATAAGTCCAAAGGAGAAATTAAAATTTGTAATTGTTGATTTCATAAACATTGGTTCATTAATGATTGATGTTGTAATTGTTAAAGGTAAAAACAGGATATCAGGCAAAAGTTGATTCTGCTGGATTATTGTCGTGAGACGAAGTTGATGGGTAATAATCCAACACAATCAACTGTTGGCCAATATCCCAAATGCTCTATTACTTTTAGGACACATTTGCAAAGATCCCCACTTAAGTCTATCAATTATGACTATTGTCACCTAGTTTGGGCATTTATTTTCAACCTTGTACGGAGATTTTCACATTTTTTTTTGGGCACTTTCGCTATGAAATCATTCCTATAGACGTCATCTTGTCATTGCAGTTCTCAACTAATAGTAAGATGGCGACTTAGTCTCATGGATCTATATGGGCAAGGTGGTTAATGAACTTTGTTTTGATCCCATTTTGGCTAATAGATGACATTCTGATAAGATACATATTTATTTGTTAAGATTTCAACTGTTAGTAAAAATTGTGGAGTATATTTACAGGCTCTCTGAGTCACAATATGACTGGAAATTAGTCATCCACTCAGTGCATGCAATGTAAGGCGCTTGTTCTCCACTAGGCGATTCAATGCTTTCTAACATGAATAAACAGAGCAAAAAGTGGACAACTGGCCTCAACATATCCTCTTAAATAGACCAAATCTGAGACACACAGATGATCAAAATATAGTTCAATGCCATTAAAAAGATTATAAATAGATCTATTACCAAATACAATGACATATACCAAGTATTTACAACTGTACATTATAATATAGCAAATTTGACTAAATGTGTGGAACTACATTTTTAGACAATCTGACCCATTAGTAGGGTGCATTTCATCAGCCCCATTTTTTTTTTGGGGGGGGGGGGGGGGGGGGAAGTATGTTTTGAAGGATTGATTCCTATACAGAATTTTACGCTCTTTCATTTGAACTGGGTCCAACCTCTGGGAAATGTGGGACTTGGTCACCATGGCAATCAAATTGAAAATAAGTTTGGGTAGAAAATGAGATATATTCCATTTGTATTATCATGCTGCATGTCAAATCGAAGCATTCTTGAAGACAAATTGACCTGTGCTCATGAATTTGTTCTACGAACGTTCTGGTAACCATGGCAACCAAACAACCTCTAAAATTAGTCATTTTGGGTCAGATATACTCTTCGATTTTCTATTTAAATCAAATTCCAATAAACAATAAAATATATTCTCTGGATAGCCCTGCTCCTTAGTTTTAATTTGATATACATAAATCTCCATTGGTTGCCATAGGTACTGAGGTATGACTCCACAAACATGGTCTCCATATCACGTCAACTGCCCTTGTATTGGCCCTTGTAAAGGCTTCCGGATAGCCTACCTTCAGGTATCCCAATGAAACCTGCCTGTCAAGCCATTTTCTGTTCATATCCAAGGTCATTTAATATGGTTTTATATTAATCATCTCAACGGTTTGACCTTGACTTTCATCAAGGTCACTGATTCAAGGTCATGGTGATTAATGACCCTTGGAATACAATATTTCTGAAGATGATTTAAGAGGAGAATGCCTGATGCTCATGATATATTGTTTAATAATGCTAGGTTTTCCCTGGACTAGACCTATTTGACCTTGAGAAAGACCGTGACAAAGGTTAAGGTCACACAATGGAAGGTTAAGTGATAATCCAGTCACCCAGTATACAATATATAATTGATTATTGAACACAGTTGTCTTTGGGGCATGTTTGATTGTAGTGGCTTTGTATTTTAATTTATAGGTACTAGATAGCATTTGTCGTTGAATTCTATCAAGGTCAAACATTAAGCTCATGAAAATATGACATAATAAAATATAAGAATATGTCAAAATGATGTTTTTCTGGTGGAATCGCTCATATACTAACGCAAGATACTGAACATACCCATTGTGTGGTGTCTCACTCTCTGGTGGCACGTTTACACCCACGTTCTCCCACGTTGACTAACTCAAATCAAACACAGAAAGACTTAATTACTGATGCCATTTTTATTCAATATTTTGGTAGCAAAAATTGTGTACATGCATTTGGAAAACAAACCATTAATGAGATTATAATTGGAATTCAAGTATATCACCTTTCTATAACAGAGGGCGACACAGGTCACATGTCCAATACAACCACCAACTACCATTACCTGTGTTGTGAATCTTGCCTATGTTCTTTCCAGTGAGATGATCTGCCAGTGTTGCACTTTCTGTGTTTCGACTCTGGATCTCTTCCAGGCTTAAGTACTATCGATATTTGTAAGTCAAGGTGATCATATAAATTACTTCTCGTGAAATAGTCATATCTCTAGTAAAGGTTATGGGGGAAAAGAACTATGTTCATTTCTAAGGCCATGGGTGAATAATATTCTATGTTTATGAAAACGCTCCTCCGGATATAATAAAGTACAGAGAGAATACTTTGTGAATTCAGTCTTTATTCCATGAAAGATCCTAGGATGAGGTTGGGTCCTTGCTCCCAACCTGGTTTTACATCAAGGTTCTTAGAGAGGTGATATATATTTTATTGAGCAATAAAAGGTATCTCAATATCAATAAGGAAAATATAATGAAATACAAATACACATCAAATATAATAGTTCAGAGTAATAAGAGAAACATATAACCTCAATGCTGTTTGAAGTCTAAATAATGTAATATCAAATCCCAAGGAAATATTCCATAAAACAGTAATATAATCATATAACAGAATCCCCATGGTCCCTGGCCTCCTAGTGGCATCCGGAGGCATCCCGGAGGCATCCGGAGGCATCCCGGAGGTATCCCGGAGGCATCCCGGAGGTATCCCGGAGGTATCCCGGAGGCATCCCGGAGGTATCCCGGAGGTATCCCGGAGGTATCCCGGAGGTATCCCGGAGGTATCCCGGAGATTAACCCATAAGAGAGAGGTTCGTAACACTCCCCCCTAACCAAGGAAAATAAAATTTTATAAAGACACAGAACATATTCCAGGAATTATGAAATTTTATTCAAGATGAAAACACCATAATGTGAAAAGAAACAATAAATGTAACAATCAAACAGACATCAACGAATGTCAAGAAAAATAGCACCACAAAAAAAACTTTGAGAGGTACGTTTAAGTGTCTTTAACTGAACAGTTGCGAACGGTTAACACATGGGTCAAACAACCCTGAGATCAGAAATTATATACTCAGCCGATATTATGAAACATAGTCTATTCACGAGCGACGGATCAGTGCCATGATAGAGGCGGTAGCCTCGTCTGACAACCCTGGAATAGTTATTGCTGGCTTGGTCTCACTTGTACTGCTGCTCGAGACTGATGTCTTGCCTGGGGAGCTCAGTCGAGTCCGGAGGGACTGAATCTCTTTCTCCTGTCTTTCCAGGTCGATGGATTGTTCATCCAGTTTCTCCCTGGCTACTTTCAATTCCACTTCAAGAATGCTTTGGCTATGATTAGAAAGTTCGAGTTGTAGCTTGGCATCCAGTAAATCATCCTTGATGTTACTATTCTCCTCTTTGTACTGCAGTAATGCCTTGCTGGACGAGGCGATGGAGTCAAAATCAGCATGAATAGCTGTCACACACTCAGCAAATAATTTATGTGCGGACAGAAGGGCAGTCTCAGTCTTAGATAATAGACTCACAGACTTGATATCAGAGCCTCCCAGTGCTTCCAGTTCTTTAGCCACAGGTGAATCCTCCCTCACTACGCAGTCCAGGTTTAGTGGCATGCTAAAGACTTTCTCCTTCTTAGACACAGCCGATTCGGAAGCTATCCTCTTTTTGCTAGTGACTTCAGTTGCGTCATACAGTCTCCAGTCTGGATTGTTAGACAAATTCTGGTACCTTTGCGCGTTATTGTAGCAACGAATAGCCGCATTGGGTTGAGATATATTATGCTCCCACATCATGTGGCGAACGAGCGAAACGACTCTTAGCTGCCTCTATCTGCATGGGACATCCTTATGTTTTATCACACATACATACTCCCATCTTTTGGGTAGATGATTTTCAGCAACATGTCGCAGCCAGCACATTTTATTAAACAACCTTTTTCCTTCGCATCTGAGATAGGGGCAAGTTCCCCCAGATTCATGTCCCGAGAAAGCCAGTGCCTCCATGTCACGCTTCACATCCTCTGGCAAATCTTGGCATCGTGCCAAAATTCCTCTAATCCAGCCTTCATACTTTTCAATAAGAGTGGACTCCGTCTCATTGAAATAAATCATCTCCTCCGTCTCACTGTCACACTCGTCATCACACACGGGCACACACCTTCCAGTTCTATAATTGTCCGGCTTCCTTATTTTGGCTACTGTTGGTCTAACAATATCCACATATTCCTCAGAGATCCTTCGAGGTTCAACAACAGCGGCCGAGTCATGCCTTTCGGCAGACGAGGACCGACCTTCTGTACGTTTTCCAGCACGCACTCCTCCGGAATCCGTCTTGGATTTATGTTTACCTCCAGTTTCCTTTGATACGGACGAGATAGATGATCTCTCGTTCGTGAACTTGGTTTTTCTGTCTCTACAGAACTCCTCATCACTAGACAAGTCCGACATGATTCCAAACAGTAGTCAGGAGAGCACGAGTTCTTTGAATCTTCTAACACTAACACGAGGTCTGAGGGGTCTCCACTGAAGATTCAAGGGAAGATGAGTGACAGTCAGTGTCCTCACGCCTTATATAGTCTTTGGCAGGAGATCAATTTAGGTGTCAATTCCCGCAGTAGAAACTATTTATACAGACTAAGAATAAATGAATAGCAAGCCATAGAAAAATGAACATTCCCGTATACTACTCATTTTCCCTGGCGTGATCGTGAATGGAAGCGCTGCAGGCAGTGGTACGTTACTCACAATGGCCCGCGCCATGACAACACGGCGAGTCACTAAGGTCAGCCATGGCAATGGCCAACGCAACGCGCTGGCCTGTTGATTTTCATAGGGACAGACAGACAATTCCCAATTACGCTGCACGAACATCACTGATGACTATATCAATAGCAGCAAAACCAATGCCATATATTCCGATAGCACAAAATTTTCAAATGATGATAATGTTCCTATCCACCTCCGCAAAAATCAGTTTTAAAGAGGCGAATAAGCCTATGTACCCGGCGTACACGTATCCATCCCGCCTTTCCTCACTACGGTGTTGACGGGGAGTCCAGGACGGAGTAGCCGGGATATCTTTCCACTCAAGGGGGTCCAAAATAACTCGTGGAAAAAAAAGTTCCAGGACATTCTATTTACAAACACATGTATCTAATTGATACAATAATCCTAGTTGATAAAACAAAATAAAATAAATGGTTTCAGAATTGGCCGTAAATCCACCATTTCAAGTTCCACTCTATGTGTCTCACCAAGAGCTGCTTTACGTGTGTATGATACTCTCCAGTGACAATGAATAAATCAAAGATTACTCCCTAGCCTTCCCATGGATCAGTTGATTTTAGGGAGCTAACTTTAATCCGGAGAATCCATACCTTGAGGGCGCTCTAACCACCCGAGTCCTAGTTCTCCTGGCACTTTCTGGCAATTTAATATCCACTTCTTTGGTTTCACTTTTTGCAGGACAAGAATTCGATACCTCTTGCTGCCCAGGACAAAGATGAGGCTTTAGATAATCCACATGCACTTTTGCCATTCTATGCATGCCTGTACTGATAAGATAGGTCCACTCATTCAGTCTTTCGACTACAGTATAAGGGCCTTCCCATCGTCCACAAAGTGGTTTCTTCACGGTAATAAACTTATAGACTTTTTGTCCGGGGAGAAAAGATCTAGCCAACAACCCCTTGTCATACACTTTCTTCTGAGCTTGTACAGATTTCATCAGATTGCTTGTCACGAATGCATGAGCTTTCAATAGATTCTCCCGAATGTACTCAACCAGATTCGGAGCACATTTATATTTGAACTCTTCATCATAATCCCTGTAGACCACTGCGGGGACCATTCCTATTTCCTCTCCAAACGTGAGGAGATTAGGTGAGCAACCGGTGGATTCGTGCTTGCTGCACCGGTATGCATAGGTAATGTAGGGAAGAATCTGGTCCCAGTTCCTCTCATTCTCAGAGGCCAAGCCAGATAAGGCTACCTTCATCGTACGATTAAAGCGTTCTACCATTCCATCGGAAACCGCCCTGTACGAATTGGTGTATGTCTTCCTTATCGACATCAATTTACATAATTCCTTCCATAGGAGTGATGTAAAATTGGCTCCTCGGTCTGAATGAATTCTCATTGGGGCCCCGAATTTTAGGATCCAACCTTCCATGAGAGACATGGCACAGGTATCTGCCTGCCAATTAGGCATGGGGAAGGCTTCCACATACTTTGTATAGTAGTCTTGTATGACCATAATACAACAATTTCCCCGTAATGTTTCTGGCAGTCCCACAGCTATGTCCAGAGCTATTCGTTCGAACCTTGCTCCTGTAATCTCATTGTGTAAAGGAGTCTTTCCTTTCGCCGGAGAATCCTTGGTCAATCTGCAAGTTTTGCAATCCTTAATCCATCGTATCAAGTCATCTTTCATATATGGCCAATGAAAGATCTGTTTAATCCGAGACAATGTCTTCTTGGTACCGAAATGTCCACCCTGAGGAGAACTATGTAGCATGTGAAATAGTGATGACCTGACCCAGTTAGGTGCCACAATCACGTCTATATCACGAAGGTCCTTCCTCAACCTTACACAGAGAACCCCATGTTGTAAAAACATACTAGGGATCATTGCATATAAAATCTTAAAGTTTCGAGTTTCCATCTGAAGCTCCTCTTGTGACAATCTAGATTTGGTTTCCACCAGTGACTTTAGTTTGGAAACGACAGGATCGTCATCCTGGAATTTAACCATTTCTTCATGAGAACAGGGCAAAATATCCTGATATACTACTCCCTTTTGTTCCTGAAGTTCGTCTAGCGATCCAAGTTGATATTCCTCCGGGTTATCCGTTTCAGAGCATGTAGCCTCGGAACCCGTGAATACTGTACACATCTCTGACAGCATTTCTGTATTCTTCTTCCTGCACGTAGTGCAATCGACGTTCTTACATTTCCTCAATTTATCCAATCTCGACAATGCATCCGCATTGCCATGAAGTTTACCTGCACGATGAACAATTTTTGTATGGTCCACATCGAAATAAGCCAAGATCGATAGCCAATGCACCAAGATCCCATCTGCGTCTTTGAAGTTCAAGACCCACTTCAATGAAGAATGATCCGTGCGAATAATGAAATTCGTACCCCAAATGAAGTGTTTGAACTTCCCTAACGCTTTAATCACAGCCAATAACTCTCTATGTGTGGTGCAATAGTTTCTCTGTGTGGGTTTAAGTGATTTGGAATAGTAGCAGAGAACTTTTTCAGTTCCATCCTGTATCTGCGATAACACAGCACCGTAACTAAAATTGCTAGCATCTGTATCAAGAACAAATAAATCGTCCTCGGTAGGATATCCAAGAATAGGATCCGAGACCAGAGCATTCCTAAGAATATTAAAGGCCCTCTCCCGGTTTTCATTCCACTCAAACTTCCTATGATCGCGTAAAGCCTCAAACAGCGGTTCAGCTATTTCTGCGAAATCAGGTATAAAATCTCGGTAGTAACCTACCAAACCGAGGAAGGAACGAATATCCTTGATGTTGGCTGGTATAGGCCAATGTGTAATAGCATCAACCTTCTCTGGATCCGCTTTACAACCTGTGGCATTTACCACTCTTCCCAGGAATTTCACCGATGATTTGAATAGGACGGACTTCTTTGGTTTCAATATTAGTCCAAAATTCTTGATTCTTTCCAAAACTATCATCAAGTTGAGTCTTGCTTCGTGTAAAGTCTTGCCATAGGTGATAATGTCGTCAAGATAAACCACGCAATGCTTCCAACGAAGACCCTGAAGCATATTCTCCACCATTCTTTCAAATGTCGCCGGGGCGTTACATAGCCCAAACGCCATTACATTGAATTTAAATAGCCCCATATGGGTGACAAAAGCGGATTTTTCCTTAGCGTCATCATCGAGCTCAACCTGCCAGTAGCCAGATTCTAAATCAAGAGTGGAGTAATATGCATTCTTTCCTAGAGCATCCAGGCTCTCATCTATCCTAGGGAGGGGAAACGCATCCTTTTTAGTGATGTTGTTTAATCGTCTGTAGTCCACACAGAAACGGATAGAGTTATCTTTCTTTTTTACCAACACAATCGGGGAAGACCATGGAGAATCACTCGGGGAAATTACGCCTTTGTTCAACATTTTCTCCAACTCCTGTTCCACAACTATCCTTCTTCCAATTGGTAGCCTTCGATAACTCTGTTTGATAGGCTCCGATGTGCCCGTATCAATTCCATGTTTCACATAATCAGTCCTACCCAGGTCACCGCCCGGTTTCTGAAAGATGTCAGCAAACTGCAGAAGATCTATCCGAACCATATTTCTATCTTCCTCTGACGCCAAATCACTATTTTGTACTAAGTCTTCCAGATATGATGGAAGAGTGTAGGTGCCAGGCTTGTCCTCACCGGAAATATCATTGGTAACCATTGAATCAATCGGAACAGCTGGTTCCGCCAGGTCATATAGTCCAAAATCAACGATAGAAATATCTCCAAATGGATGAGACACCACATCTTCACTCGACTCCTCGATAGCGGCCACAGGCTCTGCAATCCCCAAAATTTCTCCCTCTTCTATGATGACCGATACATCACCAATATTCATCACCGGCAAATTGAATAAAACTTTTTCTGGTGTTTTCCTAATCAGGGTCGGAAAATTCAGAATATTCCTACTTCTGTCGAGATATGTGATAGGTTTCATCAGAAAGTCTCCCTCAAGCTTCCCCTCAGAGGAATCTATCCATGTCGCTGATACCAATGTCACTGTGCCCATCTTTACCTTTGTCCGGTCATTTACTCGGAGGGCTCCAGAATTGGATAAAAACTCGCAAAATGTTTTCCTACCCCTAATACAAATTTCTCCCGTTCTACTTCTAAAGGTCATGTCCATTGCCATCTGGAAATCCAAGCCCAGGATTCCAGATTCTCTGTGTATGTTTCCAACATAGAACCTCCAGACGTGCGAACTTTCGCCGAGCCCAAAATGGAAATTAGCCACGCCTAAGAGATTTATGTTGCTTCCATTTGCAGCAACTACTCTATCTCTGGTAGGATACAATTGTGGAGGCACTTTCAGTGAAGAATATATGTCATCACTGATAATGCTTATGGAAGCTCCCGTATCCACCAAAAGGCGATGGAAAACACCTCCAGGAAAGGAAGCAGGCGCATACCACCTAGCTCCTTTCGAGCTTGGCAAATAATAAATGTTTCCCTCCTCATTTCCTTTCACCAGTAATAAATCAAGTGCTTCAGGGGTTGGCCCTTCCCCTAATAAAGGGGGTCCTGAGGAATCATTCATATCCACCATTGTATGTTGGGACGAGCCATTTTGGGCTTCGGTGGCCGGACTGCTGGCCCTATCCAGTCCAACCACTATTCGTTTCCCTCACTTTTACCCAGTTCCGAGCAACCATTCACTGCATGGTCTGATGCATAACTAGCTTTGGCCGCAAGGAAGCGATGGCATGTAAAAGTCGAGTGTCCGGTGGTATCGCACCATTTACAATATGGGGTCTGAGAACCCGCATTTTTCCAATTTCCTCCCTTCCTATTGTTAAAATATCTCCTCTTATCCCCCAGAGCATGAACTTCCATCTCCTCTCCTTCTGTGGAATCCAATTCTCCTTCATTGTATTCCGCGATACATGTCGCCGCGCTGAGAATGTCCGAACTAGCATTTGCCCCAAACAGGGTTTTGATCCCACTCTTATACCTGTTGGCAACATCCAGCGCATCAAATAGCGACTTGGGTTGTTTTGCATGTACTTCCAATGCTATTTTCTTGTCAAGCATGCCCTTGACGAATTGCTGAATCAGCAGGCGGGTGTGAAAGCTATACCTCTCCCCGGGAAAGGCCCATATCATAAGAGATCTCAACTGCACTGCAAACGTATTCAAATCCTCTCCAGGAAGTTGTTTCCTATTATAGAAGGTGTTCTCCCGATCTTCTGGGGTTCCCCCTCCATAAATCCTACAGAGAATAGTGATCAGGTCTTGGTAGGAACCATCAACAATATCAAAGTCATTGACAACGCTCGCTGCTTCTCCTTTGCACTTAGAAAACAGGACTCTTTTTCTGGTTTCCATGGTCCAATTATTTGCAGTACCAATGTTCTCAAACTGGACCAAATATTGGTACCACTCTTTCCCTTCAAATGATGGAGGCATCGAACACTTAGGCTTCTCAGACCAGAGAGGGGCAGTGGACCCCAAAGTTTCCCTGATTCGGACAGGGCACACATCCACAATGTCCTCCTCACCATCAGAATCAAATAATGGCAAAGAAGCCCTAGGCTTAGCCTTAATGGTGACCGTCTTAGTCGAACGTCGAGTATTAATATAATGCCCAGGAGTGAACAATGAATGGGAATCCAAAGATTTCCACAGGTCCGAATCCCTGACATCGGATCCATCAGCCATGATAAATTGATCCGACAGACCTTTCAGCTCCTGCTTTACACTAGTGGCCTCTCGTTTCCAATAATCAACATTAACTATGGCGTCATCCACATTCTTTTTTGAAAGTCCCAATTCAAATTTAGCATCATCCAAATCCTTAAGAAGTTTGTCCAGAGCGTCATCCTTTCTTTTGACGACATCCCCTAATTGATCAGTTGTGTTCAAATGTGCATCTCTTTCCTGCACAGTATCCGCAAGTTTTGCATCCACAGTAGCCTTGTCCCTAGCTTGATCCCTGATGTAGTCCTGCAAGGCAGTGTTTAGAGTATCCAACTGGATACCGACTACTAATCCTTCCTCCAGGTTAGTCGCCATGATTGCGATTCAAAGGTACTAGAATGAAGTCTCAGTCAAGGAATAACTGAAGTACAACTCTAGAGGACGAGAAAAAAAAACAACAAATTACAATATAGTAATTATCCCTGTCTCCAAAAGAAGCGATGCGTCCTCAGTCCTCCAGTAAAGGGAATCTACCATCCAACGGATCAGTCTAAACAAAAACAAAATTCACCAAGTTAATAACAAGGGAAGGGCACAGCCGGCTAGTGTCCCTCGTGTAACAAGGAGAAAAAAACAAAAAAAACAAAAAAAACCAACAAAACAAATATAAGTCCAAATAATCCGGAGCTCCGGGCAGAAATGATCCAAGTCCAGAGATCCGGGCCTATATAATCCAAAAATGTCCAAGAAGAGCAAAAGGCCTAAGAAACTTCCAGTATAAGCAAAGACAATCCAAGTTCTAGGAAGTGATCACATAAGTGAGTTTCCTTCACTCTCACGGCACCAGTGTTGTGAATCTTGCCTATGTTCTTTCCAGTGAGATGATCTGCCAGTGTTGCACTTTCTGTGTTTCGACTCTGGATCTCTTCCAGGCTTAAGTACTATCAATATTTGTAAGTCAAGGTGATCGTATAAATTACTTCTCGTGAAATAGTCATATCTCTAGTAAAGGTTATGGGGGAAAAGAACTATGTTCATTTCTAAGGCCATGGGTGAATAATATTCTATGTTTATGAAAACGCTCCTCCGGATATAATAAAGTACAGAGAGAATACTTTGTGAATTCAGTCTTTATTCCATGAAAGATCCTAGGATGAGGTTGGGTCCTTGCTCCCAACCTGGTTTTACATCAAGGTTCTTAGAGAGGTGATATATATTTTATTGAGCAATAAAAGGTATCTCAATATCAATAAGGAAAATATAATGAAATACAAATACACATCAAATATAATAGTTCAGAGTGATAAGAGAAACATATAACCTCAATGCTGTTTGAAGTCTAAATAATGTAATATCAAATCCCAAGGAAATATTCCATAAAACAGTAATATAATCATATAACAGAATCCCCATGATCCCTGGCCTCCTAGCGGCATCCGGAGGCATCCCGGAGGCATCCGGAGGCATCCCGGAGGTATCCCGGAGGCATCCCGGAGGTATCCCGGAGGCATCCCGGAGGTATCCCGGAGGTATCCCGGAGATTAACCCATAAGAGAGAGGTTCGTAACACCTGCACAGTCTGACTTATACACTTGTCAATTAGTTCATATTTTTAATTACATTATATAGTCATGTACCTAGATAGTTAAAACCACACTAGACATAGAGCCAGGCAGAATATCAGTACAGATGCTGTGAGCTTTCGTCTTGACAAATAGTCATGGCTTGCTGTATAAAAATGTTGAATACAAAAAAAAAGAATACAAACAAACAGGGGATTTGCATGTGCCACTGTGCATGTCTGATACAGTGCATCATGTCGAAATCTGACATACAAATCTTTGTCAAGATTTGTATAAAAAACTGCACGAATGTTTACACCAATAACTTGTATAAAAGATCAATGAGATCTGTCATTGAAACATGTATGACAAACGGATATTGATATAGGACCACTGATAAATCGTCCATAACTAACTATTTGATGTTGTTGATATAACATAATTATTGTTATCTGCAGCTGTTATCCTCTAAACGTGAATGCATATTATAAGCAAAATGTCTGCCTTTTGTTTATAATCGTATATAGGATATTTGAATAACTTTCCTTAATTCCTTAATAACATAATAACTCCTATGAATCAGCCACATTTAGCTAATATTCTAAATTCACCTCTGATTATTTCAATGTCCAAGTCAGAAGGTGAAGGGGTTCATTTGTGGTAAGATAGTGGTTGATCCTCTGGTATCCAGGTATAGTGAGAATTTGAATACCCTTGAGATATAGATATAGCTGTAGACCTGCATAACGCATGGAAACTATCAATTATACATCCAGCTATTGTTCTCATGAATGTCACATACAACTGAATCCTTTCTCTAAAGTAGAAGAACAAAACTATAGAACAAATTAATCCTGATGAACCACAAGGAACCACAAGGATTGACACTTTGTAGATTTGCTCTTTTACTAATTGCTAAAGGTTGCAATTTTTTGTGAAACTGAATTGTGACTTTGTAAGCAATTTGCAATGATGTTTTGGAAGTTAGAAAAGTCATGTTGATGAGGTGGACGTCAAGAACTAAGGGTGTATCTGGTCTTTATGTTATAAGACAATACTAATTTAAACAAAATTGCTTTAATGTCATCCTGCTAGGTTATCCCATAGTAATCTTTAGTATTTAGTTTTTAGTATAGGAGGTTAAATAGATGTTAAAGTTATAATAATTTATTTTATAGGATATTATAATTAGTTAATCCATTCCCATCCTCAACCAATGTTAACCAACTTAATGGTTACTATTCTAGCATTAACATTTGCACCTGAAAACCTGAGCCCTGCTCAGACACAATAGTTAGATTCTCATTCTCTTGTTGATTACCGTTGTTTTTGATTATATTTCCAATAAATGTACACAAAATAGTAATGAACAATACATTTGCCTTGTACAGCTTTGTTTAAAATAGCCAAGTTCTGTTCAGTACTGATATTTACAGAAATATTCAATCTTGTATTCATTTTACCATTAATTCAGTTACAATAATTTGATACAACAGCTACTGTTTTGTGTGCAATAAATATTGCAGAGGAGGCTCGGCCATAGGTTAGGGCATTACACAATAGAGTTCATATACCAATTGTTAAATGTTAAAATCTTAGCTCTGAACCAGAAACTGGTTCTAGATAGATAGATTTACAACACCTGTGATCAGCTTTTCTATTGTTTCTTTAAGCCTTACTGCTCAAATTGACATAATGAATTCTGTAGAATTATCAGGAAGCGTATAAGAGAGCATGAACTCTCCGTTAATCAAAACACTGACTATTTCATAGGACAAGCATGAAAGAACTGATCGGCAAATATAGAAGTCTCGCAACAAACTCCATAAACACACAAGATGAGTGAAGAGAAGAACGGGGTGTATTTTAGATGTCAACCGTACAGGTGGATTTGTTGACAGACTGAATAAAATGTTGTAAAAAAACAACAACAAAAACTACATAATTCCACCTAGGTACACCTAAGTCTTCAGCTGAATGCAACTAAAGAGATTAGAAACCCCCTTCACCCTTCAACATCAGACAGACATGTTCACAAATCACTCAAACCTTTGAGGCCTGGTAAGATCATGTATATTTTGTCTGGCATCGAAACGTGTTGCATTGTATGTTGAGGTTGATGTGAAGGAATTATAAGAGCCCTGTCTGTCAAATGGAACAGCAACAAAGTCTCCCCTAAGGCTCCTAGTGGCTTCTCCATTCTGGTGTCTAGTATACCTCCTTCTGCTCCTGTTTGAGCCTTCAGGCTTTGGTCCATGCTTTTGCTGCTTCTTCCGCAGTACACAATAAGCTGTGGTAGCTATTATGATGATTAGCACCCCAATACTAGCACCAACAACTGGAAGAACGTTGAAGTTATTATATACCATACCAATATGAAACAGTGTAGAAATATTTATTGTTCAGCTATAACAATGTTCAAGTGAGCACTCACCAGCTTGTCCTATTACATTTTCCAGGAAATGTTCCTCAATACGGATGTACCCAACACACTGCCTTATATTTGCACCAAATCCTACCTGTGAATGTACATATGTCAGCTGAGTATACAAGGACAGTTAGGAATAGGGGATTTGCATGTCTCACTGTGCATGCCTACTGCAGTGCATGCGAGGATGGATTCAGTTGAAATCTGGCTTACAGATATTTTGCATGATTTTGATCGAAATTTGCAAGAATGTTTCCAATATCTCAGCTTGTATAAATGATCTATGGAAACCAAATGCATGATGGGAAAGATGGAAACTCACGTCATGGAAACATGTATAACACATGGATATTGATATTAGTGCATTGATAAATATTCCATGCTGAACATGGCATGCTTTCTATACATTTTAGACTGTACCATTAGTTCCAAAATTCCATACGAATTAAGATTCAACATGGCGGCTATGCTAGTCCTCTATTGACTAAATCCAATTGTTATATATGTAATGCAATCTAAATAGTTTCTGTTATGATTGCTTAATACTTATATAAATATCTAAATTACACCAAAACACACTGGGCCATTCCTACTTACACATAACTCAATCACAGCCCTTGTACTAGCTTGGTTATTTACAGTGGGTCTCTTGTTTGGTGGGGTGCATCGAATCCTGTCATCAAAGGCTATAACATTGGTGCAGAACCCATCACCAATATCCACCACAACATCCACATTTAAAGAACTATTTAGGTTAGAACCCTGAAAAATGAAATGTATAGTTATTGCTCTACGGAAGTTAGATTCCACAATTAATACATTTGTGGCCTGATTAATGTAAAGTAACATCAAGAAATACAATTAGGTATATGGTATGGTTCACACTCTATAGGGCCACCCCCTACATAATGTAACACAGTTGGTAGCATCATCAGATCTCAGAAGAACTGGGGTTTTTTTGCACCGTAACTACAAGGTTACTGTAATCTCATGATTTGGCCATGAGATCTGCTTATTCAAGATATGCTGGTATGCCATGGTGCCGGCCTACAGAATACATTAATGAGCTGCATTTCCAGAATGTCCAAAAAGGTTAAAATTGTGGAATAATTTAAGTAAAACAGATTAAATACATTTATTTAAAATGAACTTCTTTTTGGACTGCTTGTCCACTGTTTGCAGCATAATCCTGAGGTGAAGCCACTGCAGTTGTCACAAACATTGCATCAGAAGCACCAACATGGAGCTTATCAAGTGCTTTAGTCTCTGCTTACATGCTTTTATAGCCAAAATACCCTTTGAGGCAGTGAATAATTTTGAATATTTTCTCTGCTTTGCCTCGGGATTATATATTGAGCAGTGCACCAGCAGCCCCAATATGGTGATCATTAATCCTTTAATAATACCCCATCGTCTTGAACATTGGGACTATAATTCACATCTCCCTCTTTTTATTTCAACCAAACAAACTTACCAAGATATCAATGTATACATCATTGTATGGCCAGTAACCACGATGAGTCTTCTCCTCTTGAAACACCTTTATTATCGGGTCAATGAAGATGTTCACTTCCAACATTTTGTCCTCAGTCAAATTCCTGAAAGTGCCAAGCCTTAGGCCTAGGGACACATCCACATCTGTCACCACTGCTTGTCGCCGTCTTCGTGTTTGCTGAGCTTGATTCCGCTGCCGTATAACCTCCTGTATGCTCTCTGGTAGGCTGGTCATATTTGGGTAGATACAAGTGGCATTCTTTGGGTCTATAATGTGGCATGGCTGGAATTAACACCAAACATAGTTAGTTATATCTAGTATGTCTGTCACCAAAGCCAGAATAATAACATTGAGCAGGGTTGTTGAGTACAAAGGGATCCATTAAAAATGTTGCAAATGTGATCCGTTTTAGGAAAATCAGTCATAAGTTGCATGAAATGAATTTTGAGATATCACCATATTTGAAAAGAGGAGATTAAGCTATTCCAATGATAGTAAACAATAGGACACCTAATACGATATTCTAATTTTGAAAAAAAAAAGTTTGCTTCTGGATGGGTAATTACTGGATGGTAATTACTGGATGGGTAATTACCAGTAAAGTAATTAAATATACTCCATATGATGGCCTTCAAAATGCATAGATACATATTTAATACAGTGTCATGACATTTGTACTTGGATTTAGATGACTATACATGCTTAACCCCTTAAAAGTAAATTCATTTCAATAAAGAGAACTTTTGAATAAATCAGTTTGAAAAATATCAATTTTGCCACTTATGAATCATTTTCCTAGAACACATCACAAATGTTTGACACATGTTTGGTGTTCATAAGAGTATTTCTAGTATATCATTAGTTTGTGCATTCAAGGTATAAAAACCCTTGGTATAAGTGTTTGCATCATCATATAATTTGGTGGAAATGATATCATTAAGGTAAAATGTTAATGAAAATATAATCACTGCTTCTAAACAGAAATGCTGAATGAAGTTTGTTGGTGAACCCAGTACCATATGCCCATGCTGTAATAATGAGCATCAAAGAAAAATATTCATAGTCCAACTTACTCCAAGAAACTCATACCGGCCAATGTTTGCAGTAACGTTTACTTCCACCTGTAGGTTGGTTCCTGGAATAAAGCCTACTCCTTCTACCATAAGAGTTGTCCCTCCACTGAAAATTGGAAAATGTAATGAATGTCATAATATACATGAATATATTTAGCACATATGTGATGTGTTTCAGGAAAATGAGTCATAAGTCGCAAAATTGATATTTTTTAAGGTGTCTTTTTCACAAGATCACATCATTGGAATGTTTTGATTTTTGAGGAGTTCATCACTTACAGCTATATCAATTAATGTATCAAATTTCAGGACAATCTATAAAATATATCCTTTAGTTTTACAGGTCTTTATATGGACTACATTTAGTTACTTTACTGTTTATTGACCCCCAGACATATTAGAAACTTTTTTTTTTCAAAAACGAAAATATCAAACTTAAAATCTAGAAATACTTATAAGATTATTAGACTGTTTACTATCATTGGAATGAGCTTGGTCTCATCTTTCCAGATATAATGGTATCTCAAAATCTTTTTTTTGCGACTTATGACTCATTTTCCTGAAACACATCACATATAAGATGGGTTTGTGATGGCAGGAACACAAAGGGCAAGATTGAAGGCATCTGAATGCAACACAAACTCCATAGGGAGAGTACTGGTCGGATGTTTTAGGAATGTACACTCTATTTGAGATATACATGGAGCGGTTTGCCCTAGGGTTACCACTGGGTCGCTTTCATGTTTAGAATAAGTAGGTCTAAAACAAAGTGTGGAAATTGAAATGACATGGGAAAGTCTGCTATGGACCATCCAGTACTGCACACTCCTACATTGATATCCTATGCTATTCTTAACTTATGTGTCTGTGCAGAGGGCAAGGCCCATCAGTTGATGATTATCATGTCTAATATTTTCCATGATATTTAACTAAAGGAATGATGAATAACTTAAAATATGCTAATGCTATATATCAATATATTGTCATGTACTAAATATATTGAAGAATTGCATTGCCAACGTTTGTCGCCAGAGTTGTGTTGGCAGGACTACGCAAAATAGCTGTTCAGTCCTTTACCACTTCATAAGTAACAAACAGATGTGTTTTCGTTTATATTAAAGAATGTTATCTTCACTTTCACCAGAAAAATGCTTCGCCAAAATATACTTCAAAAAATGACATATGAAGTGAGGAATATTTAGGGCAACATGATGGCCATGGATCAAATGGATTTACATAAGTTCAATTATATATAATATCGGTATGAGGTATGAAAAGCATGACAAGTAGGGAATAATGAGAGATGAAAACAGGATATTTCCTTGCAAGATGCCAAACAATTCTAGAGGACAGATGGACAGTATAAGATGCCAAGCAACCATGAATGGGCGGTCAGAAGTTCTAAACAGTAATGGAATTATTTTGAGTGGATAAAGGACCTGTAACTTTCACTATGCCAGCAGTTTTATTTAGATTTATGTCAAACCATTGCATCTTTACTATATCTGTACTATACAATACTGACATATCGAAACCAGAGTTTGCCACACGCTGCTTTATTCTTTGCACAAGCATAGAGCTGAGGTCACCTTCTCTAACATTGGTCAACCTTGAAAAGGTGTCAAAACTCAGGTACTGAGGAATCAAAATACGGTCTATCTGACCTGCTTCCTGTAAACAAGGGAAGGCCCTCCAGTCAATAAATCTCCCGATTAAATATTGTAGCTTGAATATCACAAAGGTGAGCCTACCTGAGAGGAGCATATAGCGGGTAGATGTTTGTTGCTCTAGGGTTTGGCTGGTATGTATACTGTAGACGGAACGATGCCACCATTCCATTCCCAGACCAAAGTATACTAAGTTCCTGAAGGAGGCCTATGTATGTTTGGTCAGCAGGTTGGGTTAGGCATAGAATCCTAGAGTCATTACTTCAGGGAGTAAATTAAAATGGATTAGATTGGTAATGAGACCTTATGTATCAATGATCACAATATTGTCATAAGTCATTAGGGCCATATCAATGTAGACTGGTACAACTTGACTCAAGGAATAAAGGCTGGGTTCCACTGGGTGGCTACTTCTCCTGCTACTGCTCCTGCTTCTTGATGAAAGCGGCCGCTACTTTGTGGCGGGAGGTAGTGGGAAATAGCGGGGGCTGAAGCGGGGCAATGGCATCACTCTACGCTATTTCTCACGCTACTTGATGCATCCATTTCTATGTGAAAATAAAATGCTGTCTGGTTACATTTCTGAGTAGCGTTAGAAGTAGCGGTGGAAGTAGTGGGGCAATAGCACCCATTCCGGTATACTTTCAGCTGCTTGCTCCTGCTTCTAAAGAAGTGGGAGCACAGAAACAGGAAGAGTAGCAGGAGTAGTAGCCGGCCAGTGGGACACAGCCTTAAGGCCTGTTTTGGGGCACAATTATGGCAGTGATGCTTGATATCTGAGATATCTCTACTGCTATTGCCTCTTTCATATTTTGTGATATCATCACTGTACACAACTAAATCATTGCACTATAAATGTTATTCGAAGTTACTACAGTTTATCTATGAAGAATTTCAACTTACCTTTGAAGCACATCACATCCTTTTGTGCCCAATATGACATGTGGGTTATAGGTACTGTTGAGGTGAATTCCTTCTATTACTACTTCACTACCACCAGCTATTGGACCCATATTTGGAGTCATAGAAATCACAACACTCACTTTGCCTGTTGGAGAAGTGTAAGACAACTTATATTGAAAGAGTAATAGCTTCCTAAATTGCTGAATCCAAGTCTATGTAGATGCAATTATATGCAATAACCATAATAGCAACATGACACATATGCACACATGTAGCACACAATATTATATACAAAATAGGGATTTAGGAACATGAAAGTTGTAGAGAGATAAATAAGTTTGTGGATACAAAGCCATAGCAATTCATCGAGACCAAATTCCTGTGTTAAATGTTCAGGTGCTTTTATAAGGCCACTTCTTCAAGATAGATCTTATAGAGCAAGAAACTGTCAAGTTATCTTTAAAAAATGATGCTGGAGCTCACAGCTCCTTGGTGAATTATTCTTAGCTTCTGATTTGTGCACAAAGAAGTTTTACTATTTGTAATTGATTCAATGAAAGGTAGAACAAAGTTTATATGGAAATAATAGAATATGGACTCTGTGATAGAATAGCAGAATTTGGGAACAGTTTTGTATGGCTCTGGCATGAAGTATGGAATCCATTCACTTAAGTTACCATGGTTAAGAGCATAACGCAAACATAATCATTAAATGAATAATGGAAATAAATCAGTATCTCACCCCCACATGTTGGTCCTGCGAAACCAATCTGACAATGGCATTGTGGTGACGCATCAATCAGTAGGAACTGACATGTTCCCCCATTTTGGCAATATCCAGGACTAACTTTGCAAATATCTGAGTGAGAATAAAATAGTTTCAGGAAAATTAAATAGTTGAGGAAATAATTAAATAATTGAGGAACAGGGTATGGGAATTCCATTCCACTTTTTAGCTAACACAGTATAAGATCCCCTTTCACCTAATATTTGATTCATTGAATATGTGTCTAGAAAACTTGCTTATTTATGCTCCTAAACCGAAAAAAAATGTCTTTAACTCTCATACCTTTAGTTAAAGGTTCCTATATATGTTAAAAGCACCCTAAGTATATCAAGGGCTTTTTTATGATTTGACCATTTCAATATTATTACAATCAAAATGCTCAACACCAAAACATTTATACATTTTAGCATTAAAAATAATTATACCATGAAGATCTCACCTAAGCAATCAGACTTAAGCTTGGCCCCAGTTATACTTGTGAATCTATTTTTCCCACACGGCAGGCAGTCATACAATAGTCCTGGTCTGTTTCCATATGTGTTTATTTTGCATCCTACACAAGTGTTATTAGTCTTTGAGGGATTGTATGTTCCTACTGGACAAATCTCTGAAAATATTTTTGAATTTCAAAAAGTTTAAAATTAACATGTAACTTATTCAACAAAAACATATTTTACACAGATACTACATACTTATTTAATTATACATTCAAGTTTCAAGTTTCCTACCTATGTCAAAACCCTGCTTCTTTATCCATTGTTTGTTAGGGGGACCAACACTAATCATAACAAATGGCACAACCAAGGGTTCCAACGGTACGTTTTCTGATGCAGTCAACATCAGTTTGAACCAGAATAGAGTGCCATTTGCTATTTATTACACACTGTATTTGGATGTTAAAAAGTAGATTTAACTTGTTTAATCCACTGAAGAAGGACACCTGTGATACGGTTAAAACGCATAGCGATAAGCCTTTCTCTACAGCAAATAAATCATATCATAAAGGAGTCAACAGGAGTTGTTTGTTTTTATGGAGAAACTTCATCTACATCTTTAACTTGTTTAGCCTAAAGTTTGGTTTGAGGAGGCTGGATTCAGCGCGATGTGTAGGTCTAAGTTAAGATTGTTGTATAGAACTTTATGGATGTGTGTAGGTTCTTTGTTTGAAGGTCAGGCCTACACTGCACCAATGAGATTGTGGCATATAGTCATGTGTAACCATGGAAGCCTAAACTGATGGTGTGAACAGTTCCGATTTACTAAACTGCAGTCCCAAATTGTACTTTCTAACTGCTCATGTGTACAAACTAAACATAATAAATTATGTAACATAACACCTTGAAATGTTCCCTTATCATGAAATCTTTTCTCAACAATATCTTGAATTCAAAAGAGAGGCTAACTGCGAGATTAGTGGTAATGCCTTACTGTAGCAATCCATTGGTGAAGCTGCACCTTGAGACTCTGTGGTAAATTCTGCACTGCAAGCAGTACAAAGAACACTGTCTGCATTCTCCTTGTAGAACCCGACACTGCAGCCATAGCACGCTCCTTGGTAGTACTCCTTACCTGCCAGGCAACGACCTGCAAAACGTAACACAAATGGGTCAGACTCAAAAAATGTACAATTGGCAGCTGTACACATTTAGTAAATTCTTCTAGATTAGGCTGCAATTTGGTCAATACTAGGTAAATTCAAGTATATTCCACATTGCATTCATTCTGGTAATTTCTTTGGCTTAGTTGAATTGCATTTTGAACTTCATTTTCGTCTGAAATTTGGATTATTTGAAAATGTTGGCGAAGTTGAATTGTACATTTTCTGAAAATCTGACCTTTATACATGACACAGGTTCCGTACTAAATTATGTCACAATTTGTGTTGTTCTAATTGTGCCTCATTTACTGTTAAAAGGAATAAATAGCAATTTCTCTTAGATGTTTTTGACTGCTAATGCAGTTTGAACAGTACGCATAGTATGGTAATTCTGGTTGCTACTTCAAGTTCTTTCCTAAATGATATAGGGATTCAAATTAGCATGTGGCAAAGAGTTTTAGAAGTGTGCCACTTTGTCAGTTCATAGATAGAAAGCATTGTTGGCTTTTTTCGTCACTCAAAGACATGTGAATATTCACCTCACCAGATGTATAGCCATTGTCTTTATTTCTATTATGACGACCATCACCTTTAAACCTCTACTGCTACCCATTATACACAGACTTTGGTTAATTTTTCAGCTTTTTTGCAAATTCATATCTACATTTATGAACCAGCTTCTGCACGTTTGTAAACACTCCATGATCAGAAAAGGGCATAAGTGCCACAGCAACAGTTTCTTTATCATATTTCTGTAACATATTTCTTCTAGCTGGGATTGTTTATCTCTGTATTTGATGCATAAAACTGTACAAATGTTTTCATTGTAACCTGGGGCAAGCAGAAAGTCCTATTAATTGAACACGATATATCCAGTAAAAATAAAAGCTTTAAAACAATCTTGATTAGTAAATGAACCAATAACTGAGACATAAGGCCCATGTTGGCTCTTTGAGAGACATACCTGGAGTGAGGATATCCACGCTGCCATTGATGACTTGGTAGCCACCAATGATGAAGTCTGGGTCCATCACAACTGTTTCTATTGTTGTAGCAGCTGGCCTGACATCCTCGTCAGACATCGAGGACACAATCTCAACATTTATACTCCCGGCACTATAAATGGTGTTCATTTTTTGTAAAAGACAGATTTAACCAAAAGGAAAGATACTATTTTTACAAAGATTACAAATCACAGGTTATGAAATTGCAGATTTATTTAATGGTATTCTCAAGTAGCCAAAGCAAAACAGTTTATAATTCAAACTTGTAAGATGAAAAGATGTACCTTATACGTATGTCTGGTTCTACTTTCAAACTGTCCCCAACGATATCATTCATCTGGTATTAGTAAAATTTATGTGATCCATTTTAGAAAAATTGGTCATAAGTTGCAAAATAGGGATTTTGAGATATCATCATATTGGAAAAGAGTAGATGAAGGTGATTCCAATGATAGTAAACACTAGGACGCCTAAGTATACCTATATTTTTTAAGGTTTCCCCCGCCGAAGGCGGTACGAGCGCCAAAGGCGCTCGTACTGGGAAACCTTATATAGGTTCCAGTTTTTGCCGCCTGTTCTTTGCGCGTCCGCGTTGCCCCCTTAAAAGGAAAACCCGACTCCGCCTGTTCCCACCTGAATTTCCGACGCACTTGCGTACACATCGCGGTGATTTTACGCTCCCGCATATTGATAAAAATCGCTATTTCTACTCAAAATAAATTGGCAAAAACATGAAATTCAGAAAGTGCATACTTTTCTACCCCAAAATAGGTAGTCTTACCAAATTTGGTCATTAAATGAGGAAGGTAGGACAGAAACTGTAGGCCTACTGTTATTTTAAATACTGGCCTTCCCAACGACCTCCCAGGCCAGAGCCTAGTCTGGACTATCTTGACTGAACTGATCAGCAGAAATGTGTTGAAAAACGCTATTTGCACTAGTAATGCATCAAAATAAACTAGGAAAGGCAAGCCCTTCCTTCCATATTCTTTATTTTCATCAGGATTGGTGGAAACATAATGAACATGGGAAGGAAATAAGTTTATAGGGAAAGTATAGGCCTATTGATCCTATTGGCATTGTGCCGTGGCAGGCACATCCCGGAGAAATTACGCTCCCACGAAATAATAAAAAATGCTATTTCTACTCGAAATACATTGTCAGGATGTTGAAGTTATGAAAGAGCATGCTTTTCTACCCCCAGATAATGAGATATGCAGTTTTATCAATGCTGTTAAACAAATACCAGTAAGGAAGATATGAGGGAAGCTGTGTTGTTGTATCAGCGTGACAGGATTGCCAGTTCTAACATCAACTGAGCGGATCGGTGAACAACGCTATATAGGGCCTACAGAAAATATTTTATAACGTAGAAATTGAGAAAAAAAACTCTTTCTTCCTGTAGACTAAGATAGACCTCTATATTTCCTCTATGAATAAGGTAGATGGGCCGAAGATGGGAAAGTATAGGCTACTGTATATCGGTAGAGCCTACACTACAGTTTGGCCTACACATCCGACATATCGCGGGGAAATTACGCTCCCGCGAAGTAATAAAAACCGCTATTTCTACTCGAAATACATTGCCACGATGTTGAAATTCAGAAAGAGCATGCTTTTCTACCCACATAGCTATAGTACTTCTATCAATATGCGTATTCAAATGAGGAATAAATGAGGAAAACTTTACTGTTACATAAGTGACAAACGAATGCCCATGCCGAGTATGACGCAATAATGTGCATCGTGAGGTCTTCTTATTTATGCAACGTTAGTAACGCGCGTTGTACTTTTGAGTCCTTGACAACGTGTTTCCCGCGCTAAGTCGGGGGAAAAGCGTTGTCACTTCACAGAATCGTTGGATTGATTGGTTGATTGGGGGAGGGGAGGGGTCTTTTTATAAATTTCCATTATGGCCAAGACAATTAAATAATGTTCATATGTAAATTATTATACACTACGTCCATCATGGATATCCTAGAGTGTTGCCTGTTACATAGATCTAATTGAAATAATGTTTATTGAAAAATAGCTATACTAATTATTTGTTAAGGGGATTCGGGGGAAACCGTTGTTTCCTTGGTCACAGCCAAAATCTCTTGTTAAGTTTGCTATTTTTTTTTTCTGGATGGGTAATAACCAGTAAAGTAACTAAGTATACCCTATACGAAGGTCTTCGAAAAAAGAAAGGATATGTTTGTTACAATGTCCCGAAATTTGTTGCGCAGATCAATATGACTATCTGTGCTAAACCCTTTAAATGTCAGAGCATTTCAATAAAGAGATTTTGTGAAAACAGACTTCAGTTTCATGAAACAAATCATATATGCATATCATCATATGAATTACCACATGAACACCACATTTTACACATGTTTTCTGCCAATAATCTGTTCATCCTGCTACTATTTTACTATGTAAATCAAATGCTGCTGGATTCCTAGACACAAAGAAGGAAATCAGAATACAGAAGGAGTTTGGTTTATTTAGACTTTTGTTCAAACAAGGAATGTTCAAAAGCAAAGTTGGTCTTGTTGTCTTAGCCCAATCTTGTTCTTATTTAAAACGCTTTATTTGGGAAATAATTATACTCTGCCCATTCATACAAATTTGTTATGATATTTCAACTGAAATTACCATGTGATCTTATGATTACCATATATGTGATGATAGTGGAGGATGCTATTTACAGACTAATTGAAACAGCTTTGTGCGAACCAAACCTGACCTTTAACCTGACAGCAGCTTCTATTGTCTGTTCATTTCCTTGATCATAGGTACCATCTAGCTTCATGGCAATTGTAACCTCTATTATTACTGAAAATAAAAAGAAACAGTTCAGTCATAATATTACCTAGATGACCTTGATATGCCTTGGTTAGTGTGGAAATCCTGTGTCAGTATGCATAGTGGTGATGAAAGTGGTGGTCAAGTTCTTTTTAATACAATTATTAACATTTTCACTGTTTAGCTTTCAGTTACGCTACTCAACCTTTTTTCCATCACATCTGTTAAAAGATTGCGAAAAGAATGAAAACAGCTTTTCACAGCTTAAAGGGGGGTCTCCACTGGCTGTGGTAAGCTCTGCGGTAAGCCTTGTGATGGTGGTGTGATGGTGAGAAGTGGCAAGGTCCTGCCTAAATTATTCACTGACCATGTAGGCAAGTACGCTGTCATTCCTCACCACCTACAGAACCAGCACAACCATCGCAAGGCTTACCGCAGAGCTTACCACAGCCAGTGGAGACCCCCCTTCATGTTACTGTAATATTTGAACATACCTCTGTCACATTTAGCTCCATTGTATGGATGATAGCAGGTACAGGTAACACCACCAGCTGCTGCTTCTGCACATATGCCTCCATTCCTGCAAGGATTCACTGGTGCACAGTACAGCGCTGTAAAGTTAAAATATACTGTAGTGAACTTGGTTCGAACTCTAAGCAGAATAAAATTGGAACAAGATATCATTCTTAGTGCAACAGTCCACACCTCTATGTACTTTTTTTAAAGACAATATTCTCAGGGTACAACGAAAATCACCTACGGGTGAGATTGCTGTAAACTTGATAACCTCCTGATAAAATAAATTTGTTCAAAAAAAAAAACAGAGTTTATTGCTCACAACTTCTCATCTTCTAGAACCAACCCTTCTGGACCAGCCACGTTACATGTAAAAGGGATTAATCACAGACATCAAATGGGTGTGATAACACAAAAGCACCGATCATGTCTTAGACATACAAATAGAAGTAGCTGATAGAAGTTAGATGAATACACATTCCAGTAAAAGGCAATGAGAGATAAAAGGCATAATGAACAAATAACAGGATGATACATATAAATAAGGGATAAAATACAACTAAGCCGTCCATGGTTGGGTTTTCGGACCAATCCAAGAGCCCTCCACTGCCCCTTGGTGTAGTCCAATAGAACTGAGCTATACCAGCGGACAGCTTCGGACTCTCAGACTAACATAACTATGGACTTCACATGAAAGCATATACGCGACCACTACATTACTTTAGAAGGTTGGGCTACACACTGTACTTGAATTGGAAGTGTTACATGGGTAAACTACCACAATAATGCTTCCAAATAATGGTCTCAGGACCTACATGCATGTACTTGGTACTTCATGTTAACTAGTGATCATATGTCTATATTATTAAAGTAACTTATATGATGTGATGTTTCTGGAAACTGGTCCAAATATTCTTGAGGTAATTTCTATTTCTTCCAAATCATGGGCACTAATCAGGGCCCGGAAAGCTTGTTTACAACAAAGTGAGTCTGTGAGGGAGAGTGGAAATTGGGCATTAGGAAACTCTTAAAATCCCTTACATACATAACTACAGCCTCTGTCATTTGCTGCCACTGCGGCATGCATGAGAAATGATGTTTAAAGAGACCCACACTCTGTATTATTCACTCTGGCCTATATATTATCAACACAGCCCAAATGTGATGTGTTTCCGGAAAATGAGTCATAAGTCGCAAAATTGATATTTCTTAAAGTGTTTTTTTCACAAGATATGATTAATGGAATGATCTGATTTTTAGAGAGTTCATTATTTGGACTTATATTAATCGGTGTATCAAATTTCAGGACAATCTATATAATATATCCTTTAGTTTGAAAGGTCCTAATATGGACTACATTTAGTTACTTTACTGTTTATTGACCCCTAGAAATATTGGAAACTTTTTTTTCAAAAACAAAAATATCAAACTTAAAATCTAGAAATACTTTTAGATTTAGATTATTAGACTGTTTACTATCATTGGAATCAGCTTGATCTCTTCTTTTCAAATCTAATGGTATCTCAAAATCTATTTTTAGCGACTTATGACTCATTTTCCTGAAAAACATCACAAATGTGTCATTAGGTTATTTTCAACTTACAGGTTTCACACAGGTCTCCAGTGAAGGCTGGGGGACAGTCACATTCTGGTCTATTTGTCCCCTCACTGCAGGTTCCTCCATTCATACATGGGTTGTCAGGGAAGCAGTGGAGTCCTGTAAATTGTAGAAAAAGCTTTCAGTCTGAGCCTTCAAATAACATGGAACGTAAAATGAGTCAAAGCTGAGTGGCAGGAATGAAGTTATGCTATCTTAGCTAAGCTATCTGACGGATATTCTAGTAATGATTACTAAATATAATCTGCATAGTAATGTATTCTAGGACATCTAAGTTACCTCCTTCACATGTAGTTCCTACAAAGCCATGTTTGCAATAACATTTGAAGCCATTGACTTGATCCTCGCAACTGCCATCATTCAAACAAGGATTTGATTCACATTCATCAATATCTGCAAAATTAAGTTGCTAATTGCTAATGGTAGATAAACATAACAAGATGTATTGTTTCACTTACTTACTAAATTACAAAGCATGAAGGTTTATGACCACTATTAACATGAGCTTGTTGATCCCGTTGACAATACATAGACAATGCGGAGGCGGATCATTTTCTTTTAAGTTTGCAAATAAGAACATAAGCTTAGTACTGATTGGCTAGAATCAAGGACAAATGGAATCTCATTGCCATAGCACATAGAGAGTCCAGTCACTGCAGGAAAAGGGAAATATTGATTACCAAAAGACAGAACTAGTGATTTGCACGGATATACACAACAATGTTAGTATTCTGGCAATCAATGGGTGTATCCTATTTCATACAATCTAGTAGAGATTTTCTATTAAGTTGATGTTTAGGTGCTTATGTCATTAATTAGTTAAAATACCTTTTTATTACACTTTTTTAGGCTTTTTTGCACTATTAAAGCAGATTAGACCATTTAGTGACCAATATGCACAACAAAGCCAGTGATATCGTCCTGAAGACAATCTACATTTATACAGAGATAAGTTACATCAAATTAAGTACAAAGTACCTTTGTCACACACTACTCCTCCAAAACCTGATTGACAATTGCAGATGTAACCATTTCCTGTTTCTTGACACACTCCACCATTTTGACATGGGTCAGATGTACATTCATTGACCTCTGGAAGATTATGTGAACATGTATGAGAAGTAGTACATCATTTCAGTAAGTGTTTTATCATTAGTTTAATCATTTATTTTGAGTTGTATGACTCGTTCAGTTGATGTTGGAAGCTCATTAAAGCAATTTGAAATCTCAAATGAATACACTACTTACAAACATTGCAAAATAACATGTTAAGCTTTTTAAAAAAAATCTGAAGATTGTAGAAGAAATGATCTTTAGAACCACACCCATGGTGATATTAATTGAAGCAAGGATAACATGAACATACATGGATCAGTCTTGAGCAATACGTTTTTAAATCAGTTTGAATTTGATATCAAGTTTCATTATTGAATGGGTCACATTCAAGTGGATGCTGACTCACACCAGGGATAACTCCCTCTTCATTTTCTCTCATACCCCACCCCACTTTTGTCGCCCCCTTTCCCATCTTCTCTCTCCCTTTCCCCCTCGCTCTCTTTCTCCCTTCCCTCCCCCTCTTTTACATCCTCTGCCTCCCCTCTCTTTCCTTCCTGTCTCCTCTGTATCACATTCTGGTTTTCCCTCCCCCTCTCCTCTTTGCTATGAAGTTTTAGCCATTTGACTTTAACAGATGAGAGTCTATGCTGTTGAATACCTTAACACCTTGATACCTTAACATATGATCTATGGTATATGTTCACTTCTGTTAGTGATAGTAGTTTGATATAGGTTAACTTACCTACGTCCACTACACATTATATAGGAGAAATTCTTAAACTTCTAAACTCTACATAGCATGGTATAAGACAAAGCAGCATTATAGAACAAATTCATTAAATCAGGTTCATCTAAAGTAGCAACAAATATCAAGCAATCAAGGTGTTATCTTACGAAGTTGGCAGTTCTTGCCATAGAATTGTGTGGTACATTGACAGTGGTAGCTATCGTGAAAACTGATACATGTACCATCATGTGCGCATGGTTGATCATCACAATGGTCAATCACTGCCAATGAAAATAATAAACAAGGGTTACTGCAGTATATGCTTAGGCAGAGTGATACATGAGAGAACGGAACAAAAATTGTGCATGGCTAGTTCCTCTTTGTTTCATGCTGTGAATTAATGTCACGTTTAGAATTACATTTGCTAGAAATCCTAGAATATTAAGTAAACCATTTTTCCCTTGAACTTTTTTTTTTTAGCTTTCGGAGATTCCGGAGATTTCGGAGATTATTGGTTATTCCTTTATTTTAACTGAATGTATTTATATGTCAAAGTCAAATTTGAGAATGGTAGGAACCTGGCTCTTTAGTCGTTGTGGTGATGGTGATGGTGGAGGTGGTGGCAGTGGTGGCAGTGGTGGCAGTGGTGGCAGTGGTGGCAGTGGTGGCAGTGGTGGCAGTGGTGGCAGTGGTGGCAGTGGTGGCAGTGGTGGCAGTGGTGGCAGTGGTGGCAGTGGTGGCAGTGGTGGCAGTGGTGGTTATAGGAGTGGCGGTGGTGGTGGTAGCTGCAGGGGTGGTGGTAGTGGAGGAAGTGGTGGTGGTTGTCATTGTGGTGGTGGTGGTGCTAGGTGTGGTGGTGGTGGTGGTGCCTGGAGTGGTGGTGGTTGAGACTGGAGTGGCAGTGGTGGAGATGCCCATGCCTACAATATTGAATACAACATTATGTCAAAGATTAAATACGAGCATTCAATCAAAATAGAAGGAAACATAAAACTTTGATATTAGAAAGAATATTGTTGGAGAGCACAAAAAGTGAATAAAAACAATGTCGTAGAATTAGTTTTTATTTCAAGGACCATTGAAGTTACTACCATTCACAATAGGAGTCAGGCTTTCTTCCCTATTTTTTCAGAATTTCAGATGATTGAACCATCTGATTTCCTCTAAAATCTACACATATGCATAGCTGACATTATTTGTCACATATAATTTGTCCCTGTAAATGTTTGAAAAATATATTGTTACTCTTTTTTGGTTATCCATTGGTACTTCGATTTCCAGCTGGCATCAGTGGCAATTATCTTTAAAGTTGGCTTTCATAACAGATTTACTGACTAGATATGAACTATATTTTCTTCACTACTATTTCTTGCATTAGTTTCAGACTAATATTTATAACAAAAGACCAAATGTTATACTATGGAGTAGTTAAAGCTCACCATCACATGCCATTAGACCATCGCCAGTAAATCCTTGCTTACATTCACATTCATAATACAAATCTGTGTCAGTACAATCCGCGTCAGGATGACATCCATTAGAAGAGGCATCAGCACACTCATCTGCAATAGGGGAATTGCATAGCCGCAATTTGAATCTTGGTTCGCATGGAATTATGGGAGTGATGGTACAATATAAAATCTATAGAAAACATGGTATTTTTGGCTTAGAATATTTATCAGTGGTCGGATATCAATATCCATGTATTTTACATTTTTCTATAACACACAATTTCATCTTTTCCGTCATGCATTTGGTGTCTATAGATCTTTTACACAAACTATGATATTGTTGAAAACATTGTTCCAATTTTCCATAAAATTCTTGCTAAATATTTGTATGTCAGATTTGAAATGAATCTATCCCAGCATGCACTGCCATGGACATGCGCTGTGAGACATGCAACTCCCCTATAGCCAGTTATATTATTTTCAATTTTCTTTCAAAGAAATAATCAATTGACCAGTGTCAACATACATAACAAAAGTGACTTATACCATAACATATCATCACATGTATTCACACAAATGTATCAATATATTAATATCATGTTCTAGGGTTTTTAAAAAAAAATGGTATGGAGTGGTCCCAGTCCAGTGGACACCGACATGGTCAGCACCGGTGGTGGACCATGTATGGTATCATTGATTGAAAAGAAAACATGAATACTGAAACAACTAGCCTGCTTCGTCCTCCCCCATTTTTACATAAAACTATAATGAATATATTTGTTGACACAATGGATCCAATGGAAATTATCTTGCAAAATGCATAACTATTATTTTGAAATATGATTAGTAATAAAAATGTCCTCACCAGTCCGTGGACAAATGTGTTCCATATTTTCAACACGAAAAGGAGCTAGGGGAGAGTAGGTCAATAGTGCATAGTCTCTGTGCAACACTGGATCCTCCCCATATCGTGTTTTTGCCACGCTGGTCGCCAAAATAGTTTCTCCATTCGACGGTGGGGATGAAGATGTAAGTAGTATGGGAAAGATGACTGTTACCTTGTCTTGGAGTTCACCCAGTAAAACACTGTCAATGCTGAAGGTTGAATCTTTCAGAAAGAAAACAGCTTATAATGATATATATCATAAATATATGATACACTACGTTTTTTCAAATGTTCGGATAAATATTATGTAATTGGCCTTTAATGCAATAAAAAAAAAAAAAAAAAAAATGTTACCATTTGAATTAGATGTTATAGCTGCATCCTCAGCTATTAAATAAAATAAATTTCACCACAGGATTTATAGATATTTTACTGCTGCTATGATCATACAAGAATTTCAAGAAGTGGAGTTGGCAGCCCCTGAGCTTTAATAAGTGAAGATAAAGTAAAGTAGCACCACTTGGGGGTCCCAACATATAAACGGGTCAGATTTTCAGAAATGTACAATTGGCAGCTGTACACATTTAGACAATTCTGCTAAATTAGGCTGCAGTTTGGTCAATACTAGGTAAATTCGAGAATATTTTGCATTGATACTAGCAATATGTTTGGTTAGGTTGAACTGTATTTTGAAATTTATTTTCGTCAAGAATTTGGGTTATTTGAGAAGATCGATGAAGTTGAATCGTACATTTTCTGAAAATCTGACCCAAATGTTGACTTCCATGACACCGATAGAGACATTGGTGGGTGGTGGGCAATATGTGTCATATAAGACAAATACACGACCAGCAACTGTATTGTGTATCCATGGAGCCTTGTACTCAGCCTGTGGTGAGAACAAGATAAAACCCTTAATGTTGTTGGTCACAGTACAATGCCTGTGCTTTGATTGTTTGCATATAAGCTGTTCTATGTCTGCATACGTCAGCTGTGATATGAATAGCGACCACTATACATAACATACCTTCAAATATAACTCACCACCAACTTTGAAATTGTCTGAGTGGTCTATGTACATCACATTCCCTTGTTCTGCAGTGGCCAGCACTGCTGCAGTATAGTGGTGACCACTGTCATTTGTGAACTCATGCCACTTCAGCGCGAAGTGAGTTGGTTGTAACCAGTGGAGAAAGTATATTCTAGGGAAGATATTACCTGCCCTGCATGTACATGGAAAAGATAGCACATCAACTAACTCACCTATCATCAAAATCAGAATATTTTCAGCATAATCCCTTTCCAAGGCTGTGGAGAAACAATACGTATTCACAAGTTCAAGTGCAGATATGTCATCCTCCTGATATTGCATTCCGTTAAATGCTGTCCAGACTTCTGCTGCTGTGTCATAGGGGGACAACTGAGACAGAAGGACTGACTCAGTGTCAATATCTTCCACAAGGAATCCAATTCTAGACTGGAATGGGAAAGAAAAGTTGTATTAGTGCTTTTATTAAAGAGATAAACCACTGTTCTCCGCACTGCTGCAGGCGGGAGTTAAAGGAACTAATGCATGAAAAATAAGGATTGACAGTAATTTTTTCAAACTTTGTCTTGAGAAAGTACATGGTTGGAGGATAACAAAAAGCAAAAAGAAATGGATCTCAGCATATTTTTTTTCTTTCTAGAGACCAGCAAAGTTTAGTATTGAAGTATGTGGGAAAAATGGATATTTTCTCAGTTTTTCCAAGATTTCAGACAGACAAATAACATTTTTCAATTGAAATGTCTTCTAAACATAACCACTATAGATGTTTGCCCTCATGTATGAAAGAACAGGGTATCAACATATTTTGAAATATATTATTTAGCATTGAAAATCTTCAATATTCCTGTTTTTAACTCACCGCCATGCAGATTCAGTTGAATAACTTTTTTAAAAGGTCAGTGACCCCCATTTTTTATTGCTTGAAAGGGTAAAGCAATATGTTAGCTATGTTTATAGAGATTTTTAGGAGAAAGTTATTTTCAATTTTTTTTTTATACTGAAAAAACGAAAAAATTGTCCTTTTCTCATAGACTTCTATAGTGAACAACCATAAATTTTGAGGCTCCCTAAAATGAAAACTAACTCGGTGACATATAGTTTTTATTGGCTTTTTGAATTCACATAACCTTGTTCTTTCATGAGGCAAAGTTTAAACAAAATGTTATTTTCAGTTTTTCTCGCAGTTAAACTGTGGTTTATCTCTTTAAGGGCTACAGGTATTGTAAAATGTAAAATTCACGTTCACAAGCCACTCAATGGAACCAACTTTGAATTAAAAATACAAATAAATATAATCAAACATATTTGTTTAATCAACACAACACCGAATATGAATATGCTAATACCTAGTATAGGTTTTCAGTCCAATTTAGCGAAATTTACTGAATATATGCAGAGCGGCTTGAACATTTTCTAATTCCCAGATCCAGAAATTCTTTTAATTTGCAGTGTACATATGTACCACAGTATGTGATTGATGTTTTGACGCAATACTTTGAAGCCATTTGGAGGTCATTTTCAATGAGGTAAAGGCAATAACAGACCCTTCTTCCTTACATTTTTTGTTAGTTTGAATTCAGTTGGGCAACTTTACTGTGTTCGATCATTTTCTGTCATAGATTGCTACATGACCTAGATTCTACATAAGAACAACAGAACGAAGATTTTTTTAATTATTCCTATGAAATAGAAAAAAAAAAAAGTTCCAGACAATTGATTAATTAAATAAATGTTACTTAAGCCTCCTAAAATATAGGAGTGTTTCCATAACTTTTTTTTTTTAAAAACCATTTCCCAGGAACTGAAAAAAACTTCTATTCATAACAGTTGTTTTAAACATGGGAAATGTGCTTTTTGACAGTTTCGGCTAAGGAAAACCCGCTGGCTTTTATAAGCTTCTTTTGTCAACAAATCCAAAAAAAGGAAGATATGATGAAAACAATATCAGGTATGGTTAAAAAATAGATTCGAGATGTTGAGATCAATCCAAAACAAGGCGAAAACAGAACATGGGGTGTGTGAGGTTGGTTTTGGTTTATTAGGGGTCCGACGTTTCGGTCAACATACGACCTTTATCAAGGGTGGGTCAAAAATGTTTAGGTAGGGAAAGGTTTTTCTAGGTAGGGGGGGGGGGGGGGGGGTAAATGGGAAACACACCTATTTTCTGTTGGCCTTACTTTGTTTATGGTGATGGCTCTAATGAATGCTAGGTATGTATCTGTCCATCTTGGTTGATGTCTTTTACCGCCTGCCATTACATCCACTACACACACATCCATTTCAGAGTGGCAGACTATATTAAATATAAACGGGGAAAAACATCAGTGGAGCGTTCTGTCAATAATTCATGTATTTTGTATTTAAATATTTTATTCAGCATTGTGCCTTATGTAATACACTATTCCCTAAACAAGCTGGTTCACATATACAAAAGACAAAATAATAGGGAAAGCGATACTCAAATACATGGAGTTTATAGTGATAACAAATTTGTAATAGAACTGTCCAAGGTGACACACTTCATACACAAAAGGGTCAATTTCTAGGTATTGACAATCAACTCGGAGGATCCGAAAGTACAGACATCAAAATCAAATCAACTCAGTTGGATCAGGGATGTTTCAAATTACTTTTCTAATCTCAAATGACTTAGAACAAATCTTTTTTACTGCCTCTTTGAACATCTTTAGAACTAAAGGATGTTCAAAACTTACCAAAGGCAACTTTGGGTCTTGGATTGCTGGGCAAGTCTATACGTTTGCCTGAATGTCAAGAATACTAAAATATATTTAAAGTTTATTTACCAATATGACATAATTCTCCCTTTATTCCATGTGGGCATACACATTTGAAGTCATTAATCAGATCGATGCATGTTCCTCCATTCTCACATAGGCCATAATATTGGCACTCATCGATGTCTGCAGGTAAATAAAATAGTAATGAATATAACTGATATAATGTGATATAAATTCATTCTGTCCAAGTCATATAATGAGAAAATTGAACTGTGTGTTATTGGATATGAAATATAATGTTGATCCAAGTCAGTCCAACTTATTGTTGACTTCTATTTAAGTAGATATAGTTTGTTTGGATCTAAGATACACACATATTGGCCCTAGATTTGGCTGGAAATCTTTGCAATGTATGTACAAAACTTGAACCAGTGATGAATAGCAATTGTCAGGAGTAATCTAGAAATCGAAGAGATGCAGGAATCATTACTTAATAATACTGTGCTGGTTGAATGTTATGCTTTCTCTCGCAAGTTATTTATTTCAGCCCAGCATGAAAGATCAAATTTAATAGAACAGAGCTTACTTGTTTGACATTCACTTCCAGTGAAGCCCAACACACATGAACATGTATAAGTATTTTGTCCATCCACACATGTTCCTCCATTACTACAGACACCAGGGAGGCAGTTATCTAAAATCAAAATGGCAATTTCTCAATTTTGACCCATATATGGTATATTTTGTCCCAGCTCTATGAGATGACAACATTTAGTAAATTTGTTAGTAGTCCGATAAATAATGAACGCAAATATGATGAACACTTTGACCAACATTAATTCTGTTCATGTTTAGGACGATCATTAAATTAATGTGATTCAGGTGATTGAACAATTTCAGTAATGTCTGTGCAACATATGATGTCATGTAAAATTATTAAATGGTTCATTTGATTATGACATAAAGTAATGATGAACAAAAAATCTGATTTTTTAAATTACTGCAGTTGTATGGGTCAGATCTTCGGAAAATGTACAATTGGCAGCTCTACACATTTGGGAAATTCGCCTAAATTAGGCTGAAAAATGAAGAATACCGGGTATATCTAAGTATATTTTGTATCGCATTGATTTAAAGTATCAGTTCTGTTATGTTAAACAGCATTTTAAAGCTCATTTCTGTCATAAATCTGGGCTATTTGAGAGGATTGGTGAAGGCGAATTGTACATTTTCTGAAAATCTGACCCGTATATTGCCGAATTTGCCTGAAACTAACCTGGACCATGGCAAATGTGAGTCATCTCCTGAACACTAGTGAAAGGATTTTGGTGATAGTAGCCTAAAAAATAGTCCTGGTATTGTATTGCTAATTGCCCCTGAAGGGTCTTTGATATGTTCTGTGCCAGTGTGTGGTAACTTTGATGTAGATCACAACATGGATATATAATCAAAGGGTACAGTATGTCTGCTTTATCTTTGATGAGATCCAAAGAACTGTAGTCAATGTCATTGATGTCAACGTTATCTGAAATGGAAACACATATAAGTGGAACAATAGACATCACAGTCAGTCAGTCTAGCATAACGGGACTAAATCTCTATGGTTACAATATATTCGTATTTTATTTTTCCCAACACCGAGTCTTTATTAAAAAAAGGCAACAGTCAAGGGCGTATACAAAAGTTACAACGCTCTTGTTTCTTTTAACACCTAACTTATTCAATTTGTTAATTTCCTGCTGAGACATTGATTAAAAGAAAAGATCAACCACCGCCATCATTAAGCCAAAGAACAAGAGATTTGGAACACCGTTCACAATAATAGAACTAATATGTTACAAGATTGTTCCGCTTGATTTTAGTTTCGACTTTTTCCCTATCATTCTTGTTTAACTGTGACCTGTCCCTACACAATCATATCACATTATAATTTGTTGTCAAAACCTTACCACATACGGAACTCTTTATCATTCACAAATCCGTACACCATACAATCTTTAAGTACTCTTATGCCTGTCTTGATCTCTCTTAGGAATTTAAAGAAACAGATTTTCTTTTGTTGAAAAAACCGAGTTCTATAGATATAAAGTTTTGCTTTCAAAATGATGAAATTTAATCTTCTATGTTTCAGTTCTTGAGAAGGGATACCTAGTTTTAAATGTGCAGCGTCGATATCTTCTATTATTTCACAATCCATCCATCTATTTCTGCTTGCCCATTTCAGCATAGTATGCCCGAAACATTCGTATTTCATAATTATTTCTCTAAGTTGTCACTGGAACCTTTGTCGGTGTCCATAGAGACCCATACCCCAAACCCAATCCCACACCCAGCACAAACCCTGTTAGTCTACAGCTAAAAACAATACCTGTAATCAGTAACAGAATATTGTCCACATTCTCCCTGTCATGTGAAGAGGTGAAACACTT
This sequence comes from Sthenelais limicola, assembly GCA_942159475.1. NCBI lineage: Eukaryota > Metazoa > Annelida > Polychaeta > Phyllodocida > Sigalionidae > Sthenelais > Sthenelais limicola. The sequence continues at coordinate 55,851,711 of OW804102.1, read as the reverse complement.
GGTTAGTGCAAGTTCCATACCAGTCTGGTTGTACAATATCACGGGGTTGTTGATGACATGATGTATTATTTCATCATATGTAGTGTATGGAGCAAATTCCAAAGCTATCAATGTTGAGGAGTTTTGTCCAATGATAGACTCCACTATTAGTCCTAGATGTACCTATAAATTCAATGGAGTAATGTCATACAATGATGGTTTTTCTGTTTTTGGATTATAAATTATTAGTCTATTCAAAGGTGCTTGTCATCTCCAAGACATCAAAGCATGTACCATTCTCCTTCCCTTCTATCACCTTTAAGGAACAATTTGAGGTTGAACAGATCATTTGTATAGAAGTATAAGAGTAAATTATATAATTATATTGATATTTATGTAAGGTTCTCCTTCTTTGTAAATAAACTGCTCAAAATGGAATAGACCCGCTCATGGACTTGTACGCGGACATTGAGGTTCAACTGGAAAGCCCAAACGGGAAGAACCATTCAAACCAAATGTAGGTGCAACAACATCAGCAAAGGGAAAATGAATTGTACCAACGGATGGGCTCTGACTGACTTCAGAAGTCAAGTTACGACAACCCCAATCACTTCCATCATCTGTCAACACCTATGCATTTGAAATCGTACCAGTCTTGCAACTCATACAAGGGTGAGCACCTGAACAGTTTGAACATATGAGTAATTCTCTCAATGAGGCATCAGTTTGGTTGTCCAGTCTAGGGTGTTTACAACCTGTATTCACAATAATCGCACATGTGTAGTAGCCTAGAGTGTGGAATCTGGTTACAGCTGTGGCCTTTGAGAATCAGTAAACATCGGTATTGTAATGGTGAGCTTAACCGCGCACATAGAGGGAGATCCGTGGTTTGATTCCCGGTTGAGGAAAACAGTTTTTCAGGGGTCATTACACATGAGGATGAATATTATTTTGAATTCCTTGGCCCAAATCAGACTACTTTCAAAGTTATTATGCCAAAATCTCTGCCGCTATGGCAATAAATATAATATTATCATGAGAGTCAAAATGCTCTTTACCTTGTGAAATTTTCTAACTAGAAGGAAAGTTAAAGTCAAATAACCATTCAACTCAGGCCTGCCTGAGTTCCCTCTGTAGGAAATCCGTAAGAAACCCTTGTTTCTTGGGTCCTGTGACTGAATTCAGCACAATTTAAGTCTCAATAATTGCCTCATCACATGTATGATAACATATGCTGTGTATAGTCAAGGCCTTAATAAAATTGGACCTATCTGAAATAGACACCTTTTGGAAACATAGAACACTGGGAAGCAGCAGATTCTGGGGTCCCATGTTTCATGAATTTTGTCAATGTTGCAATAGATTGTAAGAATCTAACAGTATTTGCCCATAAGTTTGGTGTTGTATCGAGTTGATAGAGATGAACTCAGAGATCAGTTGTAGTTGTCAGGTTTGGCAAGAGTGACTGAAGGCTTATTATTTATACTCATCAAAACACTTAATCGATTCATTTACAAAGTCCCAAGAAATATTCCGCTGCCCTAACCCTTCTCTAATTGGGTGAGAGCAAACCATTCTCCTCCACATGGACTGACCTCTGCCCTCAAATCATGCCAAGGTCATGCGCTGACCATGTATAAGATTGAATCCTTCTCTGCCTCTCCCCCCTCCCCTCCCTTACCCTTAGATCCCAGAGGCTTCTGCCTGCCCTTCCCTCTTACCCCCTCCCCCTCCCTCTTGATTAACCCAGAGCAGTGAAAATATTAATTAGGTGGGCTGGGTGGAGAGGTCAGCTCTGGCTAGCTCATCCTCCCCCCTCCTAGTCAGACCATGTGTGCTGTGCATGGTCTGGCCATGATCACAGATTTGATGTTTTCTGAATAACAAAATCATATGTTCTATAAAAAAAAGAGCCATAGAATTATTGGCAAAAAATTACTGTAAAAAAATGTTAACTTTGCTTACATTGAGTGAATATGAATAGCAAATATGAACTATGAAACAGAGGTATGGCAAAATGAGGCCCTGTTTTGGTGCTCATTTGCTATATTGATATATCAAACTCTGAAGTGCTGTTATCCAAAAATCAGTACTGTGACTCATTGATTTGTTTCCATTTGTATGACCCGAAACACTTTAAAAATCAAATACCAAAGTTTCAGATACATGATTTTGATTTTCATTTTTCACTAGATTTTAACATTTAACTTTAAACACATTAATGAACTTGTGCATCCAATTACTATAACAGCAATAGCATGGGCATCATGGGCAACAGCAATATAACTTTATATATTGCTTAAAAAGATTAGATAACAATATTTCTCCATTAATGAGGTCTATATGCTTCTCATGTTCATTATAAAATGTAGCAGAATGTCAGAAAAGTAATAGCTACAAAACAAAGGAACGTTTTACCTTGTTTATTGAAATTGCTTTGAGGAAATTGTCAGCCACATAAAGATAGTGTAAATGTTGTGCCTCTGTACCATACGGTTGAGGTGTTCATTGAACCACAATGCACACATCTAATTCTTCCCTGCAAACTACATAAGGTAACATATATTAACATAATGAACAATTTGCAATAATTCAGTGAATGCATTGGGAGTGCAAGTAGCCGGTTACAATGACGTTTATTTACTCTTTATAGCCGTCAAGTTTCAGAACAGGTGCAACAGAACAAGTGCCAAAGTTCTGTAGGTTCAGCATGGTGGATATAATTAATTTTATTTTATTTTTTCATTCAGTTATATATATATATATATATATATATATATATATGGTTAATATATACTTGTATATATGATTATATTATGATGGACTATATACTGTTGCTGGACACCTGAATGGACTGGTTGCTAGGGCAACCCCTGCAAGTGCAACAGACGCTCACTCTAATGCTGGCCTACGCAGTGGACAGTTGTGTTTCTTCCTGAGATTTTTTTGTGTATTTGCAATGGGTCTCTGCAACGCCTGTGGTCTATCCCGCAAGCATCCTGGATCTGCTTCTTGTCGATTAAAAAAAGATGCTATTCAGCGATGTCTTGCTCAGGGTGATGAGGAATATAATTGGAAGACTTACCTGGATGGTAACATCGAGGACGATGTCGACGATCTTGACATTTCGGCCTCAGTTGACATCTCCGCGGGTACTACCGATGTTTTGTCAAAGCTATTGGCAATGGCGTCTACTACACAACAACAACTCTCTTCGGTCCTTTCCAGTCAGGCGGCTGATAAAGTCACTATTACTTCTCTGATGGATAGAGTCTCTAGTATGGAACGTGGGAAGTTACCTGTTACTCCTCTACAACCTAAGTCCCCTCGGATCGCTGCGTCCTTTGGTCAGCAACCACCGGCCCTGAGTCAGAGTCTACCTTCCCTACACGGTGTACCAGGGCCCCTGACAGCTATCCAGCCGATGCTGTCATCATCTACTGTCAACCCGCCGGGGTTGGCTCCTGCCGGCTTTGTTAGCTCGGCTCCCGTCTCGACTACGACTGTCACGCCTACCACGGCTTCTTCTGCTGATCCAGCTGCTGCCGCCATGCTTGCCATGGCTACTTCGATGAGCCAGCTATCGGTTAGCATCGATCCATCAGTCACCAGACAACAAGGTATCCCCCTTTGTCCAGAGTATCAATACTTAGTACTTGTGAAGGGTATGCCCCTTAAATCTGCGGAACCATCCAAGATGTCCCTGCAGGAGTATCTTTACGGCATGTCGCTGGTCCTAGAGCACCTTATCAGCTCTGGTGGGGACTGGCGTAGTTATTTGTGTCACTTTCAAAACATGCTCAACCTCTCTATTGGAAAGTCATATATAAATTCTGCTTACACCAGCTATGATAGGGAAGTGGTGGACTGCTATTTATGAAATCCTGCAGTCGGTTTCACTCCCCAAAGTGCCCTGTCAATAGCTACACATTTCACGTCTGCAAACGAGTCGAAAGCAAGAAATGTGAACAAAACAAAGTCCGGATCTACGCTTAAACGCTCTTCTGATGGCAAACTAGTGATTCCTTCGGACTGGCCTGATGATGTTTGTTTCAAGTTCAATCATGGAGTCTGCACGGGAGCTTGTTCCCGTTCCCATGTTTGCGGTACATGTAAATCCAAATCGCACAAGGTGGGGTTTTGCAGGAAAGCGGACTCTGCAGACAAGCAATAATACGTCATGATACTTCAGGTCTAAACCAAGATGGTGGTCACTGACCCATTTTACAGTCCCTCGACTATGAATTTGTGCCTACTACTATAGTTTCAGATGCTTCTGTTTCTCATATAACCCCGGATTCTTCTACTAATGAGTTTGTCTTGTTTGACTCACATTCTGGTTACGTTATTCAGGATAGTTCTTCATCTACAGCTGCATCGCCCCATCTTGTGTCGCCGGGTCTGGCTCCAGCCTACTATTGTTTACCTATGCTCTCCCGTGCTTCGTCCAGACACAAAATCGGTTCGGCCTTTTCACAAATGAATTTGGCCGGATGGCTGCATGAACTGCAATTTGAGGAGGACAAGGTGCTATCATCATTCCTGTTTGATGGTATTACCAATGGTTTTCGCATCATGGATACCGATGCAAATGTACCTCACTATGCTTGTGACAACTATGCTTCCGCTACGTCTGGCCCAGCCTATTCATTTATATCCGATCTGATCTGTCAAGAGCTAAAGGAAGACAAGTTTGTGTTTACTTCATGGAATACTCCGAGGTGTATACACGCCATCGGCGCTGTTCCTAAACAGGAAGGAAAATACCGTCCAATCACTGATTGCAGTAGGCCTACTTCCTACTCGATTAATAACTTCATGAATGTAACCGCCCAGCCATTCACCTATAAGCATGTGGATCTAGTCTCTTCCGTTCTTTCACCTGGTGATTATGTGTTGTGTGTAGACATTAAGGCGGCTTACAGATCTATCTCAGTGTACCCAAATGATTGGCAGTTTCAAGGTCTGCGTTGGATTGTAGATGGAGTTCCCCGCACCTTGATGGACATGCGCTTATGCTTCGGGTTAAAGTGCGCTCCTTTTATTTTTACTGTCATTAGTGACTTTGTCGTCAGTTGCATGTGCAGGAGAGGCTTTCCAAATATCATTAACTACCTCAACGATTTCTTTTGTTGGGGTGATTCGTTTGCCTCTTGTCAGGAAACACAATCACAGCTGGTCTCTCTACTGGGCCAGCTAGGCTTTGAAGTTTCTTGGTCCAAGTGTTCATCACCGTCCAAATCTTGCCGCTATTTGGGAATCATTTTCAATACTGCTGAAATGTCAATGTCGCTACCTGATGAGAAAGTCGCCCATCAACTACAGAGACTGTGTGGGATCTTGTCTCACGCCTCCAAACTCGTCAAAGGTGGTAGAACCTTTTCCAGGAGAATAATGGATCTCTTGAAAGTTTCTAAGCTGTGTCGTTGTCGCATTAAATTGGGCCATCAATTCAGATCGGATGTGATGTGGTGGGTTTAATATGCTCACTTCTTCAATGGAAAGGCTTGCATGATTCTACATCATTACCGCGAGTTCTTCAGCCTTCATTCTGATGCATCGTCAACAGGTTTCGGCCTTACTTGGTTGGGACACTGGGTAGCCGGTGGGTTTCTGTCTGCCGCTCCCCCTCATCAAGTGCTTTCGGTCGATTCAACTCATCATCACTGGATCAACCTGTGTCCTCCAACGTTCAACATCAACTATTTAGAGCTCTTACCTATTTGGCTAGCTTGCCATCGGTTTGGGCCGGAGTGGTCAGGCAGTAAAATCACCTGTTTGTCTGACAATACTCAAGTTGTGGCCATGATTCGTTCTGGTCGCAGCTCAAACCCTTTTTGCATGGACTTACTGCGTGACATGTTCTGGTGCTCAGCCCTCTGCAATTTTCATTTATTGTCTTCACATATTCCGGGGGTCTGTAATGTTCTTCCCGATGTTTTGTCCAGACTTCATTCCTTTCCCCAGTACGCTCTTTCTGACTCTGACTTATGTTGTTGCAGATGTGCTACTCCAAGACTTGGATGAAGAAATGAACTCCTATGTCAGAGGGGCGTGGTCGCTGAATACTAATCTGACTCGCAAGTCTCAGTGGAAGAGATATTTCTCCTTCTGTAACCTGATTCAGACAATCCCAGTGCCAGCTTCTGTTGAGACTGTTGTCAGGTTCTAACTTACCTGGCTAGAGACTTATATTCAACGATTGAGAATTACTTATCGTCCGTAGTTGTGCTGCATAAATGTTATGGCTATTCTCGTGAGTTTTGGAGTTCCTTCTACCTCAAAATGATCCTACAAGGAATTAAGAGAGCCCTGGGCACCCTGGTTAAACAGGCCAGACCTATCACCATTACTCAGTTCTGGATGATGTATACAGTGCCCATAGGGTATCTCCACGTCAATGTTTTAGATAATCATTGTCGTGCCATGTGGGGAGTAATCATGCTCTCTTTCAGATCACTATTAAGGAAGTCTAATATCGTCCCTGATTCGACTTGTTTCACCCCTCCTCATGTGTTAACTCGTGCAGATCTTTCATTCTCCGAGTGGGGTGTGATTCTGTCAGTCTCTTCCTCCAAGACACGCCAGTTTGGTGGCTGTCTTCTACTGATTCCCATCAAAAGGATTCGATCATCTCCCTTATGTGTGGTGTCTCTCATGGAATGGAATATTCAAGAGTTTCCTTCTTCATCGTCCCCTGTCTTCATGTCCAACCACAATGGTCGACCTTGTCCGATTGTCTATTCGGAGGTCTCATTGTACCTAAAGAAGCTTGTCACTGCCATTGGTCTTCCGACTTCTGACTATTCATTTCACTCCCTTCGCCGATCAGGGGCCTCTTACCTACATGAGTTAGGCTTCTCCTTGGCCGATATCAAGATGCTAGGTGACTGGCGTTCTCTCGTAGCCCTGGAATATTTATCAATTTCCCCAGATCGCAGGGTTGAATTAGAAGCCGTCGTCGCTTCTAATCTTATTTAATTATTTATTCTCACTTTATTATACTTGGCTCATTGGCGGATAATCACTTCTAAGTTTGAGCTAATAAATAATTACAAACTACCTGCTTGCCTTCTTCCTGATATTGATATGGTTAATATATACTTGTATATATGATTATATTATGATGGACTATATACTGTTGCTGGACACCTGAATGGACTGGTTGCTAGGGGGACTCCCGCCAGTGCAACAGACGCTCACTCTAATGCTGGCCTACGCAGTGGACAGTTGTGTTTCTGCCAGAGATTTTTTTTTTTATTTTTAAACGTCTTTGGGCGGATAATCACTTCTAAGTTCGAGCCAATAAATAATTACAAATTACCTGCTTGCCTTCTTCCTGATATTGATATAGTTTTATTTCAAAGTACATACATGTACATCGAAATTGGAATACAATATCTGCAACCTGCAGATCTTCCAATTAAAATCTTTCAGTTAAAAGCCAATAGGGTGCATTAACATCTGAAGTAATCTTTTCTGTGGGGTATTACTCCTTAAAATTGTTCAAAGCAACTTCTGAGAGACTCCTGTGACATCAGATTGCGACTGCATAACTACTGACCCCTTTTGAGTCAGTCTAATTAATACCAAACACATCTTACTTCCCCCTACTTATGTTGGTGATTAGCATCATTTATTCCATCTTATTTGAGGTTGTAAGATGAATCATGAATATATGTGGATGGAGATCACCAACATTCAACTTGAAGCTAAGGCACAGAACATGCAGTGTTTATTTCTGTTGTTTTCAGGGATGTTAGGGGCAGTGTTCTGGGAAGCACTGATCTCTTATATCAATGATAATAAAAATATAATAAAACAATTGAGGCATCTGTTACATATTGATACGGTATTATACTATGTCTAAGTTTATTTTTGTAATTACGGTAGTATACCTCCCACTATGTCTATAGCAGGTGGTATACTCCCACATGACTGATATAACGCTACCCTTATCTATGTAACCATGGGAGCGTTATACATAATAATATAACACATCTTATATTACAGAGCATTCCTTCCATTTTCCCATGTTATGACTTGTAATCATTGCCATATCCCAGTAATGTTTGTCTTTACTTTTCCGATCAGACTAACTGAAAATAGCCCAGCATTTGGCAATTCCATAGCAGCTGTGTGATAAGGATTGCTTTCCCTGCTGTGATACGAGCACAATGCTACTTCTTTTGTTGTGTTTGCATTATCAAAACATTGATGAAAACAAAGATAAAATGCTATCAAAATTTAGTTATTTTCTTGCTTCAGAGGTTGGTAACACATCGGAAGTCATTGGATTCACATTAAACCTCTAGCAGTTTGTTAAGTGAGTACATCTCCTTTTTGCCATCACGTAAGCAAGGTCAAACCATGTGTTGGGAACACATACACATGTGTTGGTAGGTGGGCTCAGAATGATTTCGCTGGAATATCCAGTTGACAAAAAAGGATGAAAATATTGTATTGGAAAAATGTGGCCTAAGATCTGCGGGAAATCTCAACTAAACCCTTATATTCAATATATCAAAGGCAGAATATGGCTTTAAAGGCAAACGCTACTATTCACTGCCACGCCACCCTTTACCATATAAAAAATCTACGGGCATTTTACACACTATTCCTTTAGCATTGCAGTCTATGAGGAAACGACCCATTTTGTCACATTTTATAGAATAACACAAACAATTAATGGCTAGTCTGTTGCATTTCATGCCATAAATGCAAGTACTAGGTATCAGTATACGCCGCCCCCCCCCCCACCTATGTGCCCATATGTAAGATTACCAGTGTAATTATATATAATCCCCTATACATGTATAATCACCTATACCTATATAGTCAGCAATACTTACATGTGTCAGTAGCCATTAATTACTATATATGTTAATCACCAAAATACTATATATAGTGCTTATATGTGTAAAAATTATAAATTGGATTGTCCTGCAGGTCAAAGCCATAATACATAGGCAAAGGTTGTTCGACCAAGGTAAAATAAATGTATTAAATGTATTTTCCGAGCTCAAAATGAGATGCAATGTAACTCTCTATTCAATTTCAACCTGTGTAGCCCAGAGAGAAAAAAAGGCAATGTGGAGAAGGCTTAAAGATGACATACAAGAAAAAATCGACAGTCTAAAATAACAACTAGAATTGCCTCCAACTGGTGTCTACCCTTGCCTTCTCCGCAAGGCCCAACCTCGATAGCTCGTTCCATTATATATAAGCCCGAAAATTCCAAAGGTGCTGCCACCTGAGGACAAACGGTGAAAGCTTTTACCCGAAAGAATCAACACTATCGCCATCTAGCGTTTATGTTTCGCAACTAGCGGACCCACATCTATGGTGCCAATAATAATCGCATGTTGTTTCCTACCTGAATTTTCCTTTTATGTACGATTACCCTGCCCATCATATATGTCAATGTCGGAAATAAAATATTTGCAAAAACAAAACAAAAATATAGTGCTTATAACCATCAACTATATATAACCACTTGTATACACATTGGTTTGCTTAGCACACTATATGTAAGTTTCCATGTACTCAAATAACCTAAAGAGAAGGATCTGTCCCTAATATAGACATGTAGGTCAGCTAAAGAAATGTGTCATACTTTCTGAACTAATTGAACCAATGGAAGGAAAACACAATATGTTGTGTATAGTGCTGTATAGTCCTGTATAATCCTAGATATTGTCAGATATCGCGATATATCCTTATATATCCATCTATGACTATATCCTTATATCCAGTTATATATCGATGTATATTGTCATGTGTTTGCCAGTGAATATAAAAGAGTGGCAGAGCAGTTCATAGACAGAGTCTCCACCACAGACTCCACCAGTCTTCACCACAGACTCCACCAGAGACTCTAACCAGAGCCTCACCAGGAGCTATTACCTTCCATAATGGGATCAGGACCTTAGAGCTATTAAGAAGCGACCACACATTATAATGGACTTGTATAATCAATAAGTGAACATTGGTTAAAGCTGGAATCCACCACAGATTTATAGAGCCTGTAATCTACTGTTGTAACTGTCATGGAACCTTTACTTACTTACAAAGAAACCAGATCCTTACACACTAAATGGATTTATTCTTCAACGGAGTCCCATTGGCTATATGATACTTTGTGTCTTAGTCAGTAGTGAACACGCGTGGCAATATATTATATATATATTATTAATTAAGTGGAGGACAAAATCCAATCCACTATTCTTTATGTTCTCGGATGACCCCTAGTTCGAAACATAAATGGTGACACCCCGACGTGATTATCCTGCCTGGATGTGATGACCTTGCCGTGCTGATCTGTAATGACCTTGACCTTGCTGTGCTGAATTTGACGATCCGTGCTGACCTTGCTGTGCTGACCGTGACCTTACCATGCTGACCATGACCTTGCCCATCCGTGTTGACCTTGCCATGCTGACCTTGACCTTACCATGCTGACCTTGGACTTGTCATGCCGATCCATGATGACCTTGCCTAGCCGTGCTGACCTTCACCTTGCTGTGCCGATCCACAGTGACCTTGCCTTCCGTGCTGACCTTGGAGCTTGCCCTGCCGCAACAAAGCCATACAGGTGTGACATCACCCTAGCACAACCGCTATGATCTGACCAAACCAACCTGGACTCCAAAATGACCTGCATAGCTGTGGCAGCATGCATAGCCTGGTAGGTTCACTTGATTCAGTAGCTGTGTGAAGTAGTGCATTATGTTCAATATAAATGTTTCAAAAACTCAAAACTCAATTTAGTCCTAAACATGCAACAAGGTCGGCCAAACCGATACTTAATCCAGGGTTACAAGATAATGCAGTTAATATTAGAACGATAAAGAAAGGAAAGAAGGTAGATTTCATGGCCCAGGCTGAAGACATATTTGTAACTATGTCCGATATTGAAGAAACCACTGAAGAAGTTGTAAAACCCACTGATCCCACTATGATAGACGAAACAAAAGACAAAATCCCATTTGGAGCCAGTTCAGAGAAATTTCAATTTTCAAAAGCATTCTCCAGTCACACAACTGGCCATCCCTCCTTCAGCTCATTCACCCATCCCTCCGACATTTTTGGTCTCAAAGACGATTACAACCTTGATATATTGAAAATGGAATGCAACGACCAAAGGGAAGCGGAATGTCGCAAACTATCAATATATTTGCGAAAGAAGGCAAGGGTGCCACACCCCAAACCAGGCAGCTTTTAACTGAGGAAGATAAAAACATAGTGAAATTTATGTCAGTTGTCACCGGCTCCCAGTCAGCGGAGTGACATTGCAAAGAGGTTGGTCGTTGTGGAGTATTGGGAGGAGCCACACGGCCTAGGGTGCAACTTGACATAGAAGGTATCCAAGTGGAGGCACTTGTCAATACTGGTAGTATTCATACACTTGTAACCAGCAAATTATATTCCCGCTTACCCCGCTTAGCTCCGCTTTATGCAGCACCAGAGCTGCAAGGTATTACTGGCCATGGCCTGCCCATCCGTGGCACCTGTGTATTAAAAATAGGTGGGCTTCCTACCCAAGTCCTAGTTTGCGAAGAAATGGGCGGCATCGATTTACTTATAGGAATGAATCTGTACAAAGATACATGCATTCTAGACTTTGTATGTGGGGAGATGAAGTTGGGTAACAAAACATACCCAACCCAAGAGTCTCCTGGTCTAGATTTTGCCCCAGTCATGGAAACCTCAATGGTTCCACAGACAGACTCTGATGTTATTAATGAAACATTATTTAAATATAGACATATTTTCTGTGACAAGCAAACGCCTGTTAACAGTGCTCCAGCTCTGCCAACCGCAGTGATCGAAACTGGAGATAATGCACCGATACGCCAAAACCCGTACTCGATGCCATTGTCGGAAAGGCAGAAGGTTGAAGAATATGTACAGGACATGCTCAATGAAGGAATAATCCGACCAAATTATTCCCCTTGGGAGTCCCTGATAAGACTGGTCCCTAAGAAAGATGGGTCGACAAGATTTTGTGTCGACTATCGCTGGCTGAACGCAATCACAACCAAAGACGCGTTTCCGCTGCCCCATATCCCAGATGCCTTTGACCAGTTACAAAGAGCTACAAGCGTTTAGTCCAATAGACTTAAAGTGTGGCTACTAGCGGAATGCCATGAATGAAGGATCCATCCCCAAAAAGGCCTTCACCTGCCACCTTGGCTTATTCAATTTTGTCCATCTCCCATTTGGCTGGCTAATGCCCTGGCATTATCCAGAAGGGACTGACAAAGGTCTTATCAGGCCTCATCGAGTGCTGTTATTTACTTTTGTATTGATATTGTAATATTTAGCCGAAATGAAGCAGAACATGCACAGCACCTGGCTCAGGTGCTTAACAGGTTACACAAGGCAGGCCTCCAACAGAAGCCTAGCAAGTGTGACTTTATTAAGAAGCAGATAGAGCTTCTAGGTTAAACCGTTAGTGGAAACAGATTTCGACCACAAGAAGCATAAGTAGAAGTTATAAAGAACCTTGATCCGCCCCAAGACAAATCTGCCGTCAGAGGCTTCCTTGGGATGGTAGACTATTATCGCCAGTGCGTGCCGGGATTCCCGACCCTGGTCATGCCATTGACAGAAGTTGCCATGCCCAAAACCAAGGTTCATTGGGGTCCCAAATAATAAGAAGCATTTAATCAATTAAAAAAAGACTAAAGGCAATTCAACTTACCCAGGAGCTATTACAGGATTACCGACAATCCACATGAGCTATGTATCAAGCAAAGGAACCGGCGAGTGCCAAAAGCCTCCCAGTAGGTATCTTTGTATCTGTATGTGCGCTCAATCCCGAGAAAGGCCAACCAGGTTTTCAGATACTCTCTAACCCTGAGGGTCTATTCTGTGAAGAAGAGATAGGAACTGGACACGTGGTCCAATTAAACCAGAGGAATGCCAGAACCATTCCGGAAGCAACATCATACGATGAGGTAGACCCACTACCTGCCAGACAATCAAGAGAAAAGAAGCTTCCCCCAGCGAAGTGCCCCCACTAGCGGTGGAACTGAACCGTTACATGCTAATGTATAGCACCGGCTGCTGTGATAAATGACAAGGTAGGCCCACTACCTGGACAAGAATTGCGAGAAAGCCTTCCCCCTAGCGAAGCACACCAAGTATGAAAATTGCGAGAAAGCCTTCCCCCTAGCAAAGCACACCAAGTACGATAATTGCAAGAAAGCCTTCCCCCTAGGGAAGCACTCCAAGTGCGAGAATTGCGAGAATGCCTTCCCCCTAGCGAAGCACACCGAGTACGAGAATTGCGAGAAAGCCTTCCCTCTAGCGAAGCACACCAAGTGCGAGAATTGCGAGAAAGCCTTCCCTCTAGCGAAGCGCACCTAGTACGAGAATTGTGAGAAAGCCTTCCCCCTAGCGAAGCACACCGAGTACGAGAATTGCGAGAATGCCTTCCCTCTAGCGAAGCACACCGAGTGCGAGAATTGCGAGAAAGCCTTCCCTCTAGCGAAGCACACCAAGTATGAGAATTGCTAGAAAGCCTTCCCCCTAGCGAAGCACACCAAGTGCGAGAATTGCGAGAAAGCCTTCCCCCTAGCGAAGCACACCAAGTGCGAGAATTGCTAGAAAGCCTTCCCCCTAGCGAAGCAAACCAAGGACGAGAATTGCTAGAAAGACTTCCCCCTAGCGAAGCACACCAAGAGACAGAACATATAGCACCAGCTGCTATGGTAAATGGCAAGGTAGACCAACTACCTGGCCGAGAATTGCGAGAGAGGCTTCCCCCTAGCGAAGCGCACCAAACAAGAGAATGTTTAGTACTAGCTGCTATGATAACTAGCAAGGTAGACTCGCTACCTGCTCAAGATTTGCAAGAGAGGCTTCCCCCTTAGCGAAGCACCCCAAAAGAATAAATGTATAGCACCAGCTGCTATTATAACCAACAAGGTAGACATGCTACCTGCTCGGGATTTTCAATAACTAATGCTCCCTCCATTCCCAAAAAAAATGACCCAGCTCATACCTAAAATTGTTGATCTATCCTCGATAAATCTGACCTGCTACTCAGTTTTGGAATTTAAAACTTAGGTTTCCTCAGGAATTCAGAAACTAGACTTTCCCTCCCCCACACAAAACAAAAAATAAAGTAAGATAAGGTCTGAAATCTATGACATACAAAAGAAAAGAAATTGGAACATAGGCCCTGGTGGATCTGGATTATCGTATCGGTGGTTGCAATTGTTGGTTTGGGAATTCTAGTATATTATGTAAAATATCTAAGGGCTAAATGTATATGCCAATTGTACATTATGATGCACACAAATGCTACTGTTCAGGTGGACATGCTTGAGCCTGCTCCACAATAAAATTATCAATGGTCATGTCCTGAGAAATCCACATATTATAATATAAATATGTCAACATATAGTGAATATATATAACCAAACTTCTGTACCTTTATTGCTTATTTTCATGGAATGTGTTTGTCCAGAGAGTCCTCCAGCAATGACACCTGTGCTGAGACCACAGACTTGGGACAATATAAACAATTGAGGCTTTGGGACAGAGACCTTTTTTAGCCGGTGACATGTTGATAACACGATAACCCAAAGGAATATCAACATTACGTCCACCCAGAAAACCCAAGAGAAGGATGTTTAGCAACAAAAGAAACCGCATTCATCATCTAGCTAATAACATGCACTTGTCACACTTATAACAAAATGTATTCCAGTTTTATGTATAACATTTCTATGAAGTATGCCGGGACATATGTCATCCTGTTCGTGACCCACTTCTAAGAAGGAAGCACACTGTTAGAAAATGCTGTCATAACTTCATCTTTGAGAACACTGTAAGAAACGTTGGTAGATTTCCGGAATACACTCACAAATCTATAAAATGGGGGAGGAATGTTGCATTTCATGCCATAAATGCAAGTACTAGGTATCAGTATACGCCGCCCCCCCCCCCCACCTATGTGCCCATATGTAAGATTACCAGTGTAATTATATATAATCCCCTATACATGTATAATCACCTATACCTATATAGTCAGCAATACTTACATGTGTCAGTAGCCATTAATTACTATATATGTTAATCACCAAAATACTATATATAGTGCTTATATGTGTAAAAATTATAAATTGGATTGTCCTGCAGGTCAAAGCCATAATACATAGGCAAAGGTTGTTCGACCAAGGTAAAATAAATGTATTAAATGTATTTTCCGAGCTCAAAATGAGATGCAATGTAACTCTCTATTCAATTTCAACCTGTGTAGCCCAGAGAGAAAAAAAAGGCAATGTGGAGAAGGCTTAAAGATGACATACAAGAAAAAATCGACAGTCTAAAATAACAACTAGAATTGCCTCCAACTGGTGTCTACCCTTGCCTTCTCCGCAAGGCCCAACCTCGATAGCTCGTTCCATTATATATAAGCCCGAAAATTCCAAAGGTGCTGCCACCTGAGGACAAACGGTGAAAGCTTTTACCCGAAAGAATCAACACTATCGCCATCTAGCGTTTATGTTTCGCAACTAGCGGACCCACATCTATGGTGCCAAAAAATAATCGCATGTTGTTTCCTACCTGAATTTTCCTTTTATGTACGATTACCCTGCCCATCATATATGTCAATGTCGGAAATAAAATATTTGCAAAAACAAAACAAAAATATAGTGCTTATAACCATCAACTATATATAACCACTTGTATACACATTGGTTTGCTTAGCACACTATATGTAAGTTTCCATGTACTCAAATAACCTAAAGAGAAGGATCTGTCCCTAATATAGACATGTAGGTCAGCTAAAGAAATGTGTCATACTTTCTGAACTAATTGAACCAATGGAAGGAAAACACAATATGTTGTGTATAGTGCTGTATAGTCCTGTATAATCCTAGATATTGTCAGATATCGCGATATATCCTTATATATCCATCTATGACTATATCCTTATATCCAGTTATATATCGATGTATATTGTCATGTGTTTGCCAGTGAATATAAAAGAGTGGCAGAGCAGTTCATAGACAGAGTCTCCACCACAGACTCCACCAGTCTTCACCACAGACTCCACCAGAGACTCTAACCAGAGCCTCACCAGGAGCTATTACCTTCCATAATGGGATCAGGACCTTAGAGCTATTAAGAAGCGACCACACATTATAATGGACTTGTATAATCAATAAGTGAACATTGGTTAAAGCTGGAATCCACCACAGATTTATAGAGCCTGTAATCTACTGTTGTAACTGTCATGGAACCTTTACTTACTTACAAAGAAACCAGATCCTTACACACTAAATGGATTTATTCTTCAACGGAGTCCCATTGGCTATATGATACTTTGTGTCTTAGTCAGTGGTGAACACGCGTGGCAATATATTATATATATATTATTAATTAAGTGGAGGACAAAATCCAATCCACTATTCTTTATGTTCTCGGATGACCCCTAGTTCGAAACATAGTCCTACTGTCCCAAAATTTTCTACACATACAGTTCAGGTTATATACTACAGATAAAAAGGAAAAAAAATATATGTCATCGCGTTCGATTTTTTTTAATAGCTTTCTGAAACAGACATGTTTGGGAAACAGAACTAGCTATGGGTACTCTCAGTTGTACCCAATTAGCATGCAAGTCTATTGGGAAATGCTGCATTTTCCTTTCACGGTTTTGGGAATAAAACAAAAATGGATACTCCAAATGTCCCAGAATTTTCTACACATATAGTGCAGGTAACATTCTACACATATAGGGAAAAAAATGTATGTCATCGCGTTAAAAAAATAATTTGAGCTGTCTGAAAATTTAATAGACATGTTTAGGAAACATAGAACACTTTGAAAGCAGCAGATTTTTGGGTTGTCAGCCATGTTTCAAAGCCCCATAATTCAGAAACTAGCACAGTGACCCATTAATTTTTTTTCAGTTTTAAGAACACAATGATATGACTGCTATACTATCAGTCAGGTATGTTCAGGCGAAGCCAGGCTAGAGGATAGCCTATATGAATATTAATAATAATAATAATACGTAACAACGTAGTCCCGTTTCTAGACTAATGAATCTCATTTATTCAGCTTAATTTATACAGCTGGTCAGTTGACCATGAAGCCCATTGCGCATGCGCATTAATTACATATTCCTCCAATCTGAAGGAATCATGTGGTACATATTTACATCTCTTGAGTAATTAACCAATGACAGGCCTTAACCAATCACCTTGCAGGTGCCTCATTAAGGCAACCAATCAGGTGGTGTTAGTTGGTTCACTGTCCGTGACCTGAGGGGGTGGGTCAGTGGTGACGTCACACCAGTCTGACCCCTGGCTCCCCCTTGTGTGTAGGTGCGATATTACCATACATATATTATGAGTAATGATGCATAATAGAGAGATGGGTAATTAATGCCATTGATTAATGTTGCACAATGTTAGGCAATAAATGTATATAAGATCAAATGAGACTTGAGTAATGTTATACAATATTATGTAATCATATGTAATCAAAAAGGTGTGATTTGTGGTCGTGACATAATGCCCCCGACTTTTACGGATGTCTCTCCGTAGACTCTTAAGTAATACAATTGTCAAATGTTGAAACATATATACATGTTGCGATTATAAGATACACTTTGAGTATATATTTTGATGTGGTAGATCTGTTCCTTGTGAGTGTTAACTTGGTTTTTGCACAGTAGCTTTTTGCCTTTGGGCCGGGCGTGGCTGCTATCTTGCATTAAATACCAGTATGTGGAAAAATAGATTTACCTAGTGGTTCTCACTTGATCGTATTCATCTTCTAACTTCATAGTTAGTTCCTTATCCGCGGAACTTGGAAAAATACATCATTTTAGGTATCATAATTTGTTTCCCATGTAACTTGCGTTGGTTAGTAAAATAGCGCTTGTTCCTGACGCTTCTCACAGAACTTAGGTCTTGGCCGACTTATACCTGGCCTCCTTAAGCTTTGCTTATGAGGTATTCAGACCGATCTACCGTAATTTGCATAAAAACATCTCAATGAGAAAAATAGTAAGTGTAAAATTCGACATATTTTTAGAGTAGGTGATAATATTCGTACTACCGTACAATACAATGTGATACAGTACAAATATAAAGGCAATCCAATACAAATATAATGCGAAATCAAAATACAAATGTAAAATGCAATTCAAATACATGGTAAAATATACAGTGAACGGTTAAGGCAATTCCCTATTGAAGTGGCAGTGTCATAATTGTGAAACCTTTACTTTAGATTATTTTTGTTACCTATTCTGTAGTTATTACCGTAGGGGTAGCGATTAGGGTTTTCAGTAAATCGTTCACCAAGGATTCGGTTGTGCTCTGAGGTTGTGTTTCTGCTATTGGATTTTCTTCCATGTCCTTGTCCTCTTTTGTTTTCTCCTGTATGGTGATCGGTGGGGAGTTTGGTATTGACATAACTAGTCTTTTGGTTATTGTTTCGTCTTTGAGGGCTGGGATAATATTAAAGAAAGCTCTATAGGGCAAGTTCAGTTCAGTTGGTAAATAAAATTCCTGGTCCTTCCCGTTTGTCTTTAGTGTTAGCGGTCCTGACCAGCCGAACTTGGCCTTTGGCACTGGGAAGGTGTGCGCCTCTATCTGTAGTAGTCGAGGGGCACTCACAGGCGTGATTTCATCCAGCTCATAGGGTAGGCCCAGAAGGGTAAAACAATAGTGGCTGGACCCGTATAATTTGAGGACAATCTTTGGTGTGGTGTGTCTATCTTTAGACAAGATTCCTACCTTCTTTTTACACCAAGTGTACATTTTGATTAGTATTTTAATTGTTGCGTAAGACACAAAGATTACTAGAGCGATGGTAAATAGGTTTGTATTTTCTTCCTGGTTGAGCAGTTTGAAATATGCAGGTTTTCCTGGTCTATGGGGAATCGCTGCTGGTTCGTGTTTTATGTGAGTTATATTCCTTTTTACTAGTGCATCTTCTATATCTGTTATGTATCTATAGGCAGATGCTGTCCTAGCGAAGGCTATCATGGGTGCTGCTCTGCTTGCTCTACATAAGTTATAAATTGATACTATTGTTGCCATTATTGATAGGATTGGAGTGATATATGCCCAAGCCTGATGATTCATTATTTTTCTCATAAGGGAATCATCCTGTATCACCGGTTGTAGATTTGGTATTTTTAGCTCCGTGGCGTTTTTAAGTAACGCGTCTGCGAATGGGAGCAGATCCATTTTAGATAGTGTGTCTAATCTGGGTGAGTTCTTTAATTTTGATAGGAAAATACTTAGGTTTGGGGGATTGAAGTGTATTGGGGCATGCCTGACACTGCTTGCTGTTATCAGCTCCGTGTTGATGTCCATAGCTCTTAGGAAAGGCAAGTTAGACGTATGAAGAGTATAGTGGAACGAGTCTGAAGTGTTACACGGTAATCGTGAGTTTGGTATAGCTATATCTTCTACGGTTGCTGTACAGAAGCATGGGATTCCCAATATAAAGGAGGCCCTAGCTCTGTGTCTCCTGGCCGTTTCCCCATGGCAAATGATCGTGTAAAATTCCTGGTTAGTTGTTATTAGATACTCATCTTTGCTGATTGCTATGGCGTTTGTTTCTGGGCTTGCTAGGGGCTGGATAGAGAAGATGCATTTTGCGTTAATATTTTTCGTGTCGTCTAGAAAAATACTTACTAGACATGATGGTGACGACGAGTGTATACGCGGGGCTGTCCTTTGACATATTCTAATTGCCTCCCCTTGGCACGCATGTGAATCTCTTCCAGTCATTTTCAGAAATATCCTTTTATACCTAGATACTGCTAGGAATTCAACTTTCGTATTTAAAGTGGTTGTACCTATGGTGGGAGTACTGTTGGTGTTTACTGGTACTGGAATTATTATTGCTTGGTAGATGTCGAACAGAGCCTCAGTGGATGAGATTATTATAGGTATATGTATATATAGGTGTTTGTTAGAGTATAAGAAAACCGACAGTTTCTGAGAAAAATAATAGTCGATGTCAGTTACCGCTACTCTGGAGCCTGGAGATGCTAATTTAAGTTGCAAGTCGATCTTGGTCATGTACATTGCAAATTCCTTAGGGTCTACTATATCAGGGGTGAGTATCCCTGTGGCCAAAAGTTTTAAAGAGTTTGAAACGGATTGTAGGGATAATAGAAAATGCAGTTTGTTGGTTAATGTGGAGATAGCCTCCATTAGTACTGTGAGTTGGGAGCGTTCGTTTGCAGCATTTGCGTTGATCTGACCCAACCGAATAGTAAAGTTTTTGTCCCATCCGTCTAAGGTACTGGCCATATTATCTAGCGCTCCGTTCATTAATGATTGTTCTGATATATACATATTTCTAAAAGAGTTTTGCTGGTTTATTACCTTCTTGAGTAGTTTGGCTGTTTGGATATCTTGGCCTGCAAAGTTTTGAAGAACTATATCGATGTTGTACATGGTTCCTATGATATTATTAATATCATCCATCGTAGCTAGGCCAAAAATTCCTTTGAATAAGCCACTCAAGAATCCTAGGGGCGCGGCTCTCCTGTTTCTCACCGCTTCCTGGGATATTGGATTTGATAAAAATAACCTAATTGAATCCATGGTTCCAGACGTCTGTGTGTCTATTTCCCTGATCATTGAATCTATAGTGATCTGCGCTTGTTTACACAGTGTCATGGATAAATCTTCAGAATATACCGTGTGGTAGGTTAAATCCTGTATCTCTTGTTTGTAAGAGATAGATTTCCTCGGCAGTGGGGGTATATTATATGGGACTGCGAGTATTAGTTCCGTGGTGTCATGTCCATTGACGATGGGCGCTGGTAAAGGTTCAAATAATAGGCCTACGTTTTGCCTTAGTGTAGGTTTTGCTGCCCCTGACAGATGGATCATCAGGTATATATACCACGGGAGGAGTTGTATCCTAAAAACAATTGTTCCTGATATAATACGAGTATGTAAAACGAATTGCAAATATAATACTAAGCTAGGAGAGCATTGACTCTCAACCCAAATATATGGGTAAAGTTGCATACAAAATAGATTATTATGTATGTAAAAAATGTATCATCTCTAGATGATAAAATTATCTATATATATATATGGTCAGTTCTCACGAAATGGGTACACAGGGGGTATTTTTGGCTAAAATTTCAAATGCATTGAAACTTTTTGCCAGTTGCGCATATCATTGTACATATATTGAAGGGTTCAAAATAAAAATTGGGAACACTAATTTTGAAAACTGTGCATTTGGTGGGATATTCATTTTCTAACGTTGCCATACCAATGCTTTTAGATATAAACATGGTAGTGGTAATGCAGAGCATTTTTTAGATTTCAATATTTTTGTTAATTATTTTATTGTTAAGCTAACGTTTCAACTGAAACATTGGTTGAAAATTGGATTTTTTTTTCATTTTTCTATTTTTAGGAACTACATTTGAAAATCGTATTATTATTTTGACACTTAAAATCAAAGGACATGGCCTTGTTCTATACCTTGTCTAATATTCATGATTTCTCAAAATCAATATTTTTTTATTGATTCTTATAGCAAAATGACATAGCTTTCCCATTATATTACATGTCATTGGTCTCAACTAAAATTATTCTGTACCATTATTTTGTGTTGCCACCCCACTGCTGCATCGGGGTGGCAACACCAGCTAAATTCAGTCCAAAGATAGCAGAAAAAATGTTAGATTGAAATTTTAAAATATGGCATGAACCTCTAAACAGATGCTTTAAAATGACTAAGTTTCATTAGATAATTTAAAATTATTTAGGCACAGTTTTGAAATGAATGTAGTTGGGTTGGCAACGTTACCACTTCCCCAACATGACCTTTTTTTAATCATTCAGTTCTCATTGAAACAGTTTTTTGAGTATGTGATTAGTCAATATTTCAATTTAAAATAGAGTTGTTGGAGATTACATTCCATGAACAAATTCTGACTAAATATTTATTTTTCATCCTTTGGCAACCAATTCAAAAGAGCGTTGGAATGGCAACGTTAAAATTCCCCAAATCAAAAAGTAAATTTAAAGAAATTGAAAATATTTTGAAACACTATATTTGTTATGTATGAATAGCCAACAGGTGTAAGCATTATTACAGACACATATTATAATCATTTGATATTTTTTACAATGCTGAGTAAACTTTATTTGACAAAATATATTTTTTCTCTTCAGAAAAGTGTGTAATTTAGGTAGTTTTCAGCATATAGGGCGGCCATTTTTTATTTTAGCTCTATAAAAGTATATGTCCCCTCAAAGGTCTATATAAGGTGCATCGTTTGATATAATATTTATTCATATACAAGAAAATGATTTTCATGTAGAGTCCAAAATTGCCTGTGTGCTCTTTTCGTGAGAACTGACCATATATATATAAATATGTATATCAACGATAGTCAGATAATTACCTCGCCATAGCGTAGTGTCTTGCCTATAGACTTATAGTCGGCAAATTGCTTAGTTTTGTTTTCACCTGGACGCAATGTTGTCCTATTGTAGGGTAGGAAGGAAGTGACTATCCAGCTTCTAAGACGTGTCGCTTATATGATGGCGACCAGTTGGTTGGCTAGGCCACTGTATTCATATTTGAAATAGCCGTCAAGGAGCTTGGATAAGGATGTGTATTCATTAATTCTATGAGTGTGATTAAGCATTAGTGTCACAGCGGCTCGCCAGCAAGTCCGCTGAACCCACATGTTTGTCGCGACAGTAACACATGGTCGGCTTTGTCACTTTATCTATTGTTTCCTATGTCAGTTGTCGCTCTGGATAAGCTTCCAGCATTGCGTATTAAGATAATTGTGGGTGGGGATTGGCGTCTCTTGTGATAGCTTACTTTTAGGTTGCAATTGCTTGTCTATGGCATGCTTTTTGGTCTGGCTTTAATCTGCTATGTTTTGTTAGAACAAAGGGGGTAATACTGTGAAGGAGTCCCGACCGTCTATGCTTGTTTAAATAAAGCTAGGGATAATAATTTGGCGGGCCGGTTGGGGACTGTAATCCTCCCTTTGAATTCTTAATTAGGATTTTCTCTTGAGCTTTGAATGACTGGGACGAGGGGAAATCGTCGCGTCTGTCTTTAGAAGCTGCTCTTTTGGAGAAATTTTTCCTTTTGTCCTGTTCCAAAGCTTTTTCTGCTTTGGAGGCAAGCTTTTAATTAAACGTTCCGCAAAGGGATTTTCCTGTATGTCTTGGACTCGTTTAAGCCTGTCTACGTGGTATGGTCTTTTGAAAAGTTTGTTAGTGTGTATATCCTTCAAAACAACTGATGTTGGAGAAGTGAATTTGCACACTATATGTGGTCCTTGAAACGTTTGTTGAAGTTTCTTAGAAGTATGTTTGACCAATAAACTTGGCACCAATATGTAGACTAGATCGCCTACTGAAATATTGGTGTATTTCGCAGTGCGATCATGTTGGTATTTCATTTTTAGTTTCTGGGATTTCTGTCTGGACAACAGATTCTCATTAGCGATAGTTTGTGCTACAATTGAGTCTGTCACATTTTGGACGATATTTGTGATATCTTTATCCAGTTTCAATGAGGAGTCCAGAATGGTTGCTGGGTGGCGCCCATAGATTATGTAGTATGGGCTGTAGCCAATTGTCTGATTAACAGGGGTGTTTAGGGAATAGGTGATGTGCTGTAGGTACAAATTCCAGCGATTTTGTTGTTCCATGCTATAAGCTCTTAAAGCTGTATTAAAGCAGGAGTTGTAGCGTTCGACTAGGCCGTTTGATTTGGGCCTAAAGGGGCTGGAAAAGATCTGTTTAGTCCCATATTTAGCACATCCCTCTTTGAATATCTTGCCCGTATATGAGGTCCCATTGTCTGATTGGATAGTTTCTGGTATCCCATGCTTACATATCAGATTTTGGATCACTCCTGAAATTGCACTGTCGGCATCGATATTCTTTGTGGGGAAGGTTATTGCAAATCTGGAATGAAAGTCTAATATACAGTGTATATATTTGTAGCCTTCCTTTGTCTCTGGTAGGGGCCCAATTGCCTCTATGCATACTTGTTGGAAGGGACGCGTCGCTGGGTCTCTTATAGTCATAGGGGATTTTTGGGTCTTCTTCATCTTTTTAGATTTGAGACAGATATTACAGGTATTGACATAATTTTTTATGTCCCTGTTCATGAATCTCCAATATACTTTTGGCAACATGGCTGATATCATTTTAGATTGTCCTATGTGCCCCGAGATTGGGTCATCGTGGAACATATATAATATGTTTTCCACCCAATCCTCCGGTATGACTATTTGTAGGGTCAATTGTCCATCCTTTTTCCACATTTCCAGAGAAAAATGCATCAGTATATTATCAATAACCAGAAAATGTCTGCTATTATTTAGCACAAAGTTAGAGATTTTGTCATCTTCTGGTAGTATCTCCTTTTCAAGATATTGCATCATAGCATCAATGTATGGAGTTTGTGCCTGCTCTCTTTTTAAGTTGGTTAGAGAGAATACATTTTCAGGCATTTTAGAAAGTATTTCCTCCATATCATTCAATTCCCTTGTTGCTTGCGCTTTTAACTCCGCTGAGTTATTTGGATATAACTTTGCTTTTTCTTTTGAGCGGGTAGTTGCGCAAATGCGTGGGATTGGATTATTTATTTCCCTTTCTGTTCGGTCGGTTTCAGAAAATGTATTTCCTGAATTTTGGGGAAGTTCTTCTGGCTTGCTGTTATGGCCAGAGGGAGTCAGTTCGGTATGAGAGGAAATTGGCTTAGGCGTGGTTATAGATCTTTCATCCCACCCATTAGCCTTATCATTTATGACGTTCCCTCCCTGAAAATCAGGTGCAGCCGTCATAGAACATTTTTGCCTGTCCCCTTCCAGACCGAAGGAGACTAGGTCCTCTTCTTGATCTGGGAACAAACGTTGTCTTCCAGGTAATATAGTAACTGTTTGTTTGTTTTCAGCTGGATTTGTAAATCCAACTGAGGGTCTAGTTTGGTATAAGGGGTGATTATTCGGGTAGATTTCCATCTGGGTAATTTCAGATGGATGTTTGAACTTAGAATCGGGTTGGATTGTCTTGAATCCATGACAGCTCACAATCACAGTAGTAGTGGTGAGTACTGTCTGATTTTAAAATCGATTTCTTTGGTTGATTTTGATTTATTATTTTGACTGGTGGATCTGTTTGATCGAAGGATAGTTCCTTTTGTTTTGAGTCAAAATTTACACGCGTGGCTACACGGATTCTTTTAGGTTTTGGGGGCGGTTCTGTCATGGGTTTTTCCTCCTTGTATTCTCTTCGAGATAAAATGTCTGGAGCTATGTTTTTCTTTCCTTTCACGTGTTCGATTTTGAATGAGAACTGTTGGATCTCTAATGCCCATCTAGCCATTCTATTCTTGTTTTGTTTACTCGTGAGTAGGGGAATTAGCGCTGCATGATCAGTGTATAACTTGAACTCTTTGCCCTCCAAATAGTGCCTAAAGTGTAGTATGGAATAAACTACTGCTAAAGCCTCGCGTTCTGTTGTGTTATAATTTGTTTCGTGTTTCCTTAGGCACCTGCCTGCGAAGGCCACTGGTCTTAAAATACCTGCATCATCAACTTGACTTAGGACAGATCCCACCGAAATTGAGCTCGCGTCAGTTGCAAGAATAAATTGCTTGTCAAAGTTTGGGAAATGCAGTAGGGCATCTTCGCATATAGCCTGTTTCATAGTATTGAAAGCGTTCTCGCAAGACTTGTCCCAGTTAAATTTTGAGCCAGCTTTTGTTAGAGCATACAAAGGTTTAATTATTGTGCTAAAGTTCTTTATAAATCGTTTGAAAAACTGGCATAATCCGTTGAAGGATCGAACTTGGGATACTGTCTTGGGTCTTGGGAAACTTTGAAGTGCTTTGATCTTTGATGGGCAAGGCTGTATCCCTTGTGGGGTGACAACCATGCCTAGAAAATTTATTCTATCGAGGAAAAATTCGCATTTTGATCGCTTGAGTTTTAGTCTCCCTTCCCTTAAAGCTTGGAAGACGTTTCCCAAGTCTCTGAAATGGTCCTCCTGTGTTTTTGATAGAATCAAAAGATCGTCTAGATATGGGATCGCGCATTTGTACTTTAACTTATTTAGTATCATAGTTACTAGCGCACAGAAAGCCTGCAGGGAAGTTTTTAATCCCATAGGTAGCACTTTATATCGGTATTTCTTGCTATAGCTGCAGAAGGCTGTATAGTCTCTTGAATTTTCGTGTAGTGGAATTTGGAAAAAGCCTTGTTGGGCATCAAGTTTGGAAAATATGGTGGGTCTTAAATCCCCTACATATTCTAATGACTTGTCCGCCCTTGGAGAGATTAGGGCCTGATTTATAAGATTTGAATTTAGATATCTAAAGTCTGTAACAAGCCTATGTCCACCGCTTGATTTTTGCACCATAAAAGACCTACTAGACCATGGTCCAGTTTTTGTCTCTTCTATTATTCCTTGCTCTTCCAGTTTCTCACATACTTCATCGAATTTCTGCGCTTTCTCAAGTGTGGTGCGGAAAGGCAGCATGTGGCAAGGATTTGTGTTAGGTTTTACATGGAGTGCGTGCTCATATAGATTGGTCGTACCTAGCACTTTCTCTGAACCTACAAATATATCCTCGTATTTTGACAATAATGAGTTTAATCTCAATTTCCCTGAATCATCCAATACATTCTTTGGTTGAATATTTGGAGTTGAATCGACATATACACTGGAGAACTCGTTGATTTCTATATCAGAGTCGGCGATAGCTGAGCATGGAGCTTGAAGAGGGAACACTCCTGGGTACTTTTTGACTTCCCTGACCATGAAATGAATTGCAAAAGTCAACAAATGACAATAAGAAAAAAGGGCTCGCTATACAGCAGCTGAATATGTATCATTTTAGCATAACTGAACACACCTTACAATTAAAAACTGCTGAGATTCTCTATTCCTCTGCTCTCTGCTCGCTCTCTCCCCCTCTCTCCCTCTGCTCTCTCTCTCTCCACTCTCTCCCTCTCTCCCTCTCTCTCTCCTCTCTCCTCTCGTATAGACGTGTACATATGGTTTAAAGGTAAACATGAACATTAAATGAACTATCAGGTTAAAGCCTTAACACCTTGTGATGTTATGTATACATTTTCTAAGCGGGGAAATGGCATCCATCAATCACACAAAAGTAAACTATGCGTGTAATCTATTTTAAACACTCCCCACTTGTGTTTTGCGTCAGTAAACTTCAACGGATCAACGGATTTGTTATTAGCATGTTTGCACTCTTAACTTCAGCTTGATTTATTGATGGATCACTTGATAGTTGGGGACTAGATAGAATTTACATGCAAAGTGAATATTGCTAGATTATATTTAGTTGCTACGAAAAGAATATATATTTATCACGAATATGACAGAGATAAAATACAATCCTCCTCTTCTGTCCTTGTTTTTGTGGGTTTCTTACATCTTGATGAAATATAACTGTTTACACAATGGGAAATGGAAACTTCTGTATGGGAAATAAGCCTTTAGAATAATAATGAAAGGATAGTGATTTTAATTGAATACGGGCTAATGAAAAGTGAACCTATGTTATATTATGATACTGATGTCTATTTAATACGGATATATTCCGTGATGAACCAATGTCCACCAAAAACCGGCTTATTCCAGGCAATTAAAGGACACTGAATTGTTTATTGAGAACTGTTCATGGCTAACAAACATTATATTGATGGTTTTCACACATATAGGGGATTTCTTCAGCTGGGCAAGAAAAAGGTCAACAATGTTCTCATCCTCAAGGCATCACTTGCTATACTGATTTCAAGCGATAAGAAGTAGACAGCTCTTATCAACTAGATCAGGGCATCATCAACACATTGCCAACACTTTTGAGACTCAATCTCACGACTTTGTAGAGCAACACACCCCGGCAATACAATATCATACATAATATTTGCCTCTACTGGTTAGAGGAGACAAGTACCAACTTACCTTTTAGATGTCTGTCCAGGTCAGTAGTGCAGTCAATGACTTCAGGGGGCGGGTACCAAGAATTGTGTTAGAATTGTTTCATGTGATTTGTTGAGATTTTTAAAATGGATTCTATCATGATTGGAATTATCATACTGGTTGTGATTGTTGTAACAACCCAGTGGTGTTACAGTTACCACCAGGACAAAAAGGCCTACCATTTATAGGAGTTGCTTATAAGATAGACAAACGAGGATTGCACTTTAATGCAGACAAGTGGGCAGCTGTGCATGGAAACATTGTGCACTGCAAGGTGACATAGGCTTTAATTTGTCCTCTTAACTGTTTTGATTATGAGCATGTTCATGATTTATATATTATTATATGGTCATTCCTCTTAAGTTGTGCAATAACTGATGTACAATACATTGACAAAAGTTATTGAGGTGTATATTGCATATACATATTTTATGCGGGCATAGCGATTTCAGTTACACTGCCTAGCACTCAATTGGTTCCAGGACTGGCCCGTTGTAACAAGGACTGAGTTTTGGGCAAATTTAGTTCTAAAACGTAACATCTTTAATACTGAAGCATCAAAGTTGTGTGTGTTTATTTCAGACTGCTTCCATTTGGTGCTGGAAGAAGAGCGTGTCCAGGCGAGGTATTGGCCAAGAACAGGATCTTTCTACTCATGACCAGACTCCTGCAACATTTCCAGCTTCTGCCTGAGTCTGAAGACAAGAGACCAAGTCATGACCCACGTACCTACCCTAACACATTTGTCATTGCTCCCAAACCCTATAAAATCAAGGTATTGAGAAGGGAATATTAATTCATTACATTCAGATTTTGTAAAGTGCTAAACACATTAGCAGAAATCATTATGCCATGATAGTGTGTGTATCCACAAAAAGAGGGCCAGGTTAGCCCATTGCATGTACATACGTAGATTTCACTAGTGTAATCTGCTTTTCGAATGCAACCAGTTCACTCTGCAATTTTTATTGGTTGCATGAATCTAGGCATGCAAATCAATGATGCTTATTTCATGATGCTCATTTCGCTCAAGTCAGAGAGGTGCAAGATAGTAACAGAAGGTACATATCGATCCTTTGCATAAAAGAGCCAAGATAAGCATTTTGGGATTAATGTTTATTCGAAAAAATAATCAGAAACATGTACAGATAATGGCAAGACCAACTAGGTTAGTGGAGGGTACAAATCTCTTTACTCCGCCCTGCAAATCGGATAAACTGAGAAAATCACCACATATCCAGGGCCCCACAATGTGGAATTCTTTATCTGTAAAAGGAAAACAATCAACATGGCCGAATTTAAAAAGGTTCCTGAAGATAACAAACAATTGGCTTGCTAACTGAACGATAGATAGAAAAGATTTTGTATTTTTAATACTTTGCTTGACATGAAATGTATCACAAATGTGAAATTTGTCAATAAAATTTGTCTAAAAAAAAAGGTAGATAGGGATTAAATAAGAATAACAAATATATATATCATGTCATAAATATGTGCTCTTTTTCCGTTTTTCCCTTGTGGCTTCGCCACTCAGGGAAAATGGAAACGCAAGGCACTTGTGTTATGTAAAAAGTGTTATGGCCCCTATGTCAAGAGCTAATAATTAAAAACAGTATGTGTACAATTTTTTATTTCTTTCTAATGTTAATCGTCATTTATGTTGACATAATTACCTTTCCCCTCTGCCACTACCATCAGAGTTAAGGTTGCAGATTCTGCCAAGCTGTTAATGGAAGCAATTTAAAAAAATATGGCAAAATGATGATTTTTTTTTGTGGAATCGCTCATATAGAGTGTGTAAGTGTCATGGCGGTGGGGTGCGAATTAATGAAAATTAGTCGCGTAGTTGTACCGATGTGTGGACCGGAAGTAAATAATCCCCATAGAGTTAGCATTGCGGCAAAAAAAAATCACTCTGTACATCGCTCCAGTAAAGGTTTGACGATTATGAAGGCTATAGTTGAAATCGTTTGCCTCTAAAGATGGATATATGTAAGTTATAACTCGTAAAACTATATGATCGATGAACAAACAGAGATTATTTATTTCCGCAATGGTGGGGCTATGGGAGCTTTGCACGACATGTCCACATGACGTCATGAAACTGCTACAGTAGTGCGACTAAAAAAATCGCTGCCGTGGACTACTTACGCTCCCTATACTAATGCAAGATACTGAACATACCCATTGTGTGGTGTCTCATTTTCTGGTAACACGTTTAAATCCTCCCATGTTGACTAACTCAAAGCAAACACAGAAAGACTTGCTTACTAATTTATTTTTATTCAATATGTTGGTAGCAAGAGAATGCATTTGGAAAACAAGGCATTGATAAGATTATAATTGGAATACAAATATATCACCTTTCTATAACAGAGGGCGGCACAGGTCACATGTCCAACACAACCACCGACCACCATTACCTGCACAGTCTGACTTATACACTTGTCAATTAGTTCCTTTTTTTAATTACATTATATAGTCATGTACCTAGATAGTTAAAACCACACTAGACACAGCGCCAGGCAGAATGTCATTACAGATGCGGTGAGCTTTGGTCTTGACAAATAGTCATGTCTTGCTGTATAAAAATGTTGAATACAAAAAAAAAGAATACAAACAAATAGGGGATTTGCATGTGCCACTGTGGATGTCTGATACAGTGCATCATGGGATTATTCTGTCGAAATCTGACATACAAATCTTTGTCAAGATTTGTATAAAAAAAAACTGCACAAATGTTTACACCAATAACTTGTATAAAAGATCAATGAAAACCAAATGTATGTTGGGAAAGATGGAAATCTGTCATTGAAACATGTATGACAAACGGATATTGATATAGGACCACTGATAAATCGTCCATAACTATCTATTGATGTTTTTGATATAACATATTGTCATCTGCAGCTGTTATCCTCTAAACGTGAATAAATATTATAAGCAAAATGTCTGCCTTTCGTTTATAATCGTATATAGGACGTTTGACATAACTTTCCATAATTCCTTAATATCATAATAACTCCTATGAATCAGCCACATTTAGCGAATATTCTAAATTCACCTCTGATTATTTCGATGTCCAAGTCAGAAGGTGTAGGGGTTCATTTGTGGTAAGATAGTGGTTGATAGTAATAATAATAATAGTTCAGAACTTTCAGAGCTTAGGAAAAGAAATTATTTTTCATTTTCTAGAAATGAGTTCTGTCACTTTTCGTGTCCCACTGTATTCAACCTTTTTAAAATGAAACTAGTTGAGTCTTTATTCCAAAAATAGTTCAATATTCTTAATGGGGGAGGGGGGCATATGTGATATCCTCTGGTATCCAGGTATAGCAAGAATACCCTTGAGATATAGATAGAGATATAGCTGTAGACATGCATAATGCATGGAAACTATTAATTATACATCCAGCTATTGTTCTTATGAATGTCACATACAACTGAATCCTTTCTCTAAAGTAGAAGAACTAAACTATAGAGCAAATTAATTCTTAGAAACCACAAGGAACCACCAGGATTGACACTTTGTAGATTTGTTCTGTAACTAATTGCTAAAGGATGCAATTTTTTGTGAAACTGAATTGTGACTTTGTAAGCAATTTGCAATGATGTTTTGGAAGTTAGGAAAGTCATGTTGATGAGGTGGACTTCAAGAACTAAGGGTGTATCTGGTCTTTATGTTATAAGACAATAATAATTTAAACACAATTGCTTTAATGTCATCCTGCTAGGTTATCACATAGTAATCTTTAGTATTTAGTTTTTAGTATAGGAGGTTAAATAGATGTTAAAGTTATAATAATTTATTTTATAGGATATTATAATTAGTTAATCCATTCCCATCCTCAACCAATGTTACTATTCTAGCATTAACGTTTGCACCAGTTTGATTCTCATTCTCTTGTTGATTACCGTTGTTTTTGATTATATTTCCAATAAATGTACACAAAATAGTAATGAACAATACATTTGCCTTGTACAGCTTTGTTTAAAATAGCCAAGTTCTGTTCAGTACTGATATTTACAGAAATATTCAATCTTGTATTCATTTTACCATTAATTCAGTTACAATAATTTGATACAACAGCTGCTGTTTTGTGTGCAATAAATATTGCAGGGGAGGCTCGGCCATAGGTTAGGGCATTACACAATAGAGTTCATAAACCAATTGTTAAATGTTAAATGTTAAAATCTTAGCTCTGTACCAGAAACTGGTTCTAGATAGATAGATTTACAACACCTGTGGTCAGCTTTTTTATTGTTTCTTTAAGCCTTACTGCTCAAATTGACATAATGAATTCTATAGAAATATCAGGAAGCGTATAAGAGAGCATGAACTCTCCGTTAATCAAAACACTGACTATTTCATGGGACAAGCATGAAAGAACTGATCGGCAAATATAGAAGTCTCGCAAGAAACTCCATAAACACACAAGATGAGTGAAGAGAAGAAAGGGATGTATTTTACATGTCAACCGTACAGGTGGATTTGTTGACAGACTGAATAAAATGTTGCAAAAAAAACAACAACAAAACTACATAATTCCACCTAGGTACACCTAAGTCTTCAGCTGAATACAACTAAAGAGATTAGAAACCCCCTTCACCCTTCAACATCAGACAGACATGTTAAAAAATCACTCAAATCTTCGAGGCCTGGTAAGATCATGTATATTTTGTCTGGCATTGAAACGTGTGGCATTGTATGTGGAGGTTGATGTGAAGGAATTATAAGAGTCCTGTCTGTCAAATGGAACAGCAACAAAGTCTCCCCTCAGGCTCCTACTAGCTTCTCCACTCTGGTGTCTAGTATACCTCCTTCTGCTCCTGTTTGATTCTCCAGTCTTTGACTCATGCTTTCCCTGTTTCTTCCGCAGTACACAATAGGCTGTAATAGCTATTATGATGATGAGCACACCAATACTAGCACCAACAACTGGAAGAATGTTGAGGAGTTTATTACATACCATACCAATAGGAAACAGTGTAGAAATATATATTGTAAATATCATACCTTTCAACTATAAAAATGTTGTTCTCGTACCAATGAACTTAAACTTTAATATGTATTATATCATGCACTGGCTTCAAGTGAGTACTCACCAGCTTGCCCTATTACATTTTCCAGGAAATGTTCCTCAATGCGGATGTACCCAACACACTGCCTTATATTTGCACCAAATCCTACCTGTGAATGTACATGTGTCAGCTGAGTATACAAAGACAGTTAGGAATTGACAGAAATCCAATTTGTATGTATAATGTAATGCACTCTAAATAATTTCTGTTATGATTGCTTAATACCTCATCTGAATTACTCCAAAACACACTGGACCATTCCTACTTACACATAACTCAATCACAGCCCTTGTACTGGCTTGATTATTCACGGTGGGTCTCTTGTTGGGTGGGGTGCAGCGAATCCTGTCAGTGAAGGCTATAACATTGGTGCAGAACCCATCACCAATATCCACCACAACATCCACATTTAAAGAACTATTTAGGTTAGAACCCTGAAAAATGAAATGTATAGTTATTGCTGTACGGAAGTTAGATTCCACAATTAATACATTTGTGGCCTGATTAATGTAAAGTAAAATCAAGAAATACAATTAGGTATATGGTATGGTTCACACTTTATAGGGCCTCCCCCTACATAATGTAATGCAATTGGTAGCAGCATCAGATTTCAGAGGTACTGTGTTTTTTTTTCCACCGTAACTACAAGGTTACTGTAATCTCATGATTTGGCCATGAGATCTGCTTATTCAAGATCTGCTGGTATGCCATGGTGCCGGCCTATGGCATACATTAATAAGCTGCATTTCCAGAATGTCCAAAAAGGTTAAAATCGTGGAATAATTTAAGTAAAACAGATTAAATACATTTATGTAAAATGAACTTCTTTTTGGCCTGCTTGTCCACTGTTTGCAGCATAATCCTGAGGGGAAGCCACTGCAGTTGTCACAAACATTGCATCAGAAGCACCAACATGGAGCTTATCAAGTGCTTTAGTCTCTCCTTACATGCTTTTATAGCCACAATACCCTTTGAGGCAGTAAACAAATTGTAATATTTCCTCTGCTTTGCCTCGAGATTATGCATTGAGCAGTGCTCCAGCAGCCCCAATATGATGATCATTAATCCTTTAATAATACCCCATCGTCTTGAACATTGGGACTATAATTCACATCTCCCTCTTTTTATTTCAACCAAACAAACTTACCAAGATATCAATGTATACATCATTGTATGGCCAGTAACCACGATGAGTCTTCTCCTCTTGAAACACCTTTATTATCGGGTCAATGAAGATGTTCACTTCCAACATTTTGTCCTCAGTCAAATTCCTGAACGTGCCAAGCCTTAGACCTAGGGCCACATCCACATCTGTCACCAATGCTTGTCGCCGTCTTCGTGTTTGCTGAGCTTGATTCCGCTGCCGTATAACCTCCTGTATGCTCTCTGGTAGGCTGGTCATATTTGGGTAGATACAAGTGGCATTCTTTGGGTCTATAATGTGGCATGGCTGGAATAACACCAAACATAGTTAGTTATTTCTAGTATGTCTGTCACCAAAGCCAGAACAATAACATTGAGTACAAAGGGATCCATTACAAATGTTGCAAATGTGATCCGTTTTAGGAAAATAAGTCTTAAGTTGCATGAAATGAATTTTGAGATATCACCATATTTGAAAAGAGGAGATTAAGCTATTCCAATGATAGTAAACAATAGGACACCTAATATGTATTTCTATATTTTAAGTTTGATATTTCTAATTTTGAAAAAAAAAGTTTGCAATGTTTCTGGATGGGTAATTACCAGTAAAGTAATTAAATATACTCCATATGATGGCCTTCAAAATGCATAGATACATATTCAATACAGTGTCATGAAATTTGTACTTGGATTTACTTGACTATACATGCTTAACCCCTTAAAAGTCAGAACATTTCAATAAAGAGAACTTTTGAATAAATCAGTTTGAAAAATATCAATTTTGCGACTTATGAATCATTTTCCTGGAACACATCACAAATGTTTGACACATGTTTGGTGTTCATAAGAGTATTTCTAGTATTTCATTAGTTTGTGCATTCAAGGTATAAAAACCCTTGGTATAAGTGTTTGCATCATAATATAATTTTGAGGAAATGATATCATTAAGGTGAAATGTTGATGAAAATATAATCACTGCTTCTAAATAGAAATGCTGAATGAAGTTTGTTGGTGAACCCAGTACCATATGCCCATGATGTAATAAAGTGCATCAAATACAAATATTTAATTTGTCAAGCTTACACCGAGAAATTCATACCGGCCAATGTTTGCAGTAACATTTACTTCCACCTGTAGGTTGGTTCCAGGAATAAAGCCTACTCCTTCTACCATAAGAGTTGTCCCTCCACTGAAAATTGGAAAGTGTAATTAGTGTCACAATTCAGATGAATATATTCAGCACATATATATATAGGATGAGTTTGGGGTGGGAGGAACACACAGTGCCAGATTTAAGGCATCTGAATGCAACGCAAACTCCATAGGGAGAGTACTGGTCGGATGTTTTAGGAATGTACACTCTATTTGAGATATACATGGAGCGGTTTGCCCTAGGGTTACCACTTGGTCGCTTTGATGTTTAGAATAAGTAGGTCTAAAACAAAGTGTACAATGGAAATTGAAATGATATGGGAAAGTCTGCTATGGACCATCCAGTACTGCACACTCCTACATTGATATTCTATGCTATTCTTAACTTGTGTGTCTGTGCAGAGAGCAAGGCCCATCAGTTGATGATTATCATGTCTAATCTTTTCCATAATATTTAACTAAAGGAACGATGAATAACTTAAAATATGCTAAATGCTATATATCAATATATTGTCATGTACTAAATATATTGAAGAATTGCATTGCCAACGTTTGTCACCAGAGTTGTGTTGGCAGGACTACGCAAAATAGTTGTTCAGTCCTTTACCACTTCAGAAGTAACAAACACATGTTTTTTTCGTTTTTTTAAAAAAAATGTTATCTTCGCTTTCAACAGAAAAATGCAGACGAACACTTCGCCGATAGGTTAAGTTTAAACGGTGTTCTAGTCAATCTGCCGTAATCCATCTAAATAATGGTACATATATATTTTTTTAAAAATGGCATATATGAAGGGAGGAACATTTAGGGAAACCTGATGGCCATGGATCAAATTGATTTACATAAGTTCAATTATATATAATATCGGTATGAGGTATGAAAAGCATGACAAGTAGGGAATAATGAGAGATGAAAACAGGATATTTCCTTGCAAGAGGATGAACAATTCTAGAAGACAGATGGACAGTAAGAGATGCCAAGCCACCATGAATGGGCGGTCAGAAGTTCTAAACAGTAATGGAATTATTTTGAGTGGATAAAGGACCTGTAACTTTCACTATGCCACCAGTTTTATTTAGATTTATGTGAAACCTTTGCATCTGTACTATATCCCATGTATTGACTGATAACACCATCCAGTAGACAAATAGTTCCACCGCCCTCAACAATACTGACATATCGAAACCGGAGTTTGCCACACGCTGCTTTATTCTTTGCACAAGCATAGAGCTGAGGTCACCTTCTCTAACATTGGTCAACCTTGAAAAGCAAATTCCAAAGCTATCAATGTTGAGGAGTTTTGTCCAATGATAGACTCCACTATTAGTCCTAGATGTACCTATAAATTCAATGGAGTAATGTCATACAATGATGGTTTTTCTGTTTTTGGATTATAAATTATTAGTCTATTCAAAGGTCCTTGTCATCTCCAAGACATCAAAGCATGTACCATTCTCCTTCCCTTCTATCACCTTTAAGGAACAATTTGAGGTTGAACAGATCATTTGTATAGAAGTATAAGAGTAAATTATATAATTATATTGATATTGATGTAAGGTTCTCCTTCCTTGTAAATAAACTGCTCAATGAAATAGACCCGCTCATGGACTTGTACGCGGACATTGAGGTTCAACTGGAAAGCCCAAACGGGAAGAACCATTCAAACCAAATGTAGGTGCAACAACATCAGCAAAGGGAAAATGAATTGTACCAACGGATGGGCTCTGACTGACTTCGGAAGTCAAGTTACGACAACCCCAATCACTTCCATCATCTGCCAACACCTATGCATTTGAAATCGTACCAGTCTTGCAACTCATACAAGGGTGAGCACCTGAACAGTTTGAACATATGAGTAATTCTCTCAATGAGGCATCAGTTTGGTTGTCCAGTCTAGGGTGTTTACAACCTGTATTCACAATAATCGCACATGTGTAGTAGCCTAGAGTGTGGAATCTGGTTACAGCTGTGGCCTTTGAGAATCAGTAAACATCGGTGTTGTAATGGTGAGCTTAACCGCGCACATAGCGGGAGATCCGTGGTTTGATTCCCGGTTGAGAAAAACAGTTTTTCAGGGGTCATTACACATGAGGATGAATATTATTTTGAATTCCTTGGCCCAAATCAGACTACTTTCAAAGTTATTATGCCAAAATCTCTGCCGCTATGGCAATAAATATAATATTATCATGAGAGTCAAAATGCTCTTTACCTTGTGAAATTTTCCAACTAGAAGGAAAGTTAAAGTCAAATAACCATTCAACTCATGCCTGCCTGAGTTCCCTCTGTAGGAAATCCGTAAGAAACCCTTGTTTCTTGGGTCCTGTGACTGAATTCAGCACAATTTAAGTCTCAATAATTGCCTCATCACATGTATGATAACATATGCTGTGTATAGTCATGGCCTTAATAAAATTGGACCTATCTGAAATAGACACCTTTTGGAAACATAGAACACTGGGAAGCAGCAGATTATGGGGTCCCATGTTTCATGAATTTTGTCAATGTTGCAATAGATTGTAAGAATCTAACAGTATTTGCCCATGGGTTTGGTGTTGTATCGAGTTGATAGAGATGAACTCAGAGATCAGTTGTAGTTGTCAGGTTTGGCCCAGGCAAGAGTGACTGAAGGCTTATTATTTATACTCATCAAAACACTTAATCGATTCACTTACAAAGTCCCAAGAAATATTCCGCTGCCCTAACCCTTCTCTAATTGGGTGAGAGCAAACCATTCTCCTCCACATGGACTGACCTCTGCCCCCAAATCATGCCAAGGTCATGCGCTGACCATGTATAAGATTGAATCCTTCTCCGCCTCTCCCCCCTCCACTCCCAGAGGCTTCTGCCTGCCCTTCCCTCTTACCCCCTCCCCCTCCCTCTTGATTAACCCAGAGCAGTGAAAATATTAATTAGGTGGGCTGGGTGGAGAGGTCAGCTCTGGCTAGCTCATCCTCCCCCCTCCTAGTAAGACCATGCGTGCTGTGCATGGTCTAGCCATGATCACAGATTTGATGTTTTCTGAATAACAAAATCATATGTTCTATAAAAAAAAAGAGCCATATAATTATTGGCAAAAAATTACTGTAAAAAAACGTTAACTTTGCTTACATCGAGTGAATATGAATAGCAAATATGAACTATGAAACAGAGGTAGGCAAAATGAGGCCCTGTTTTGGTGCTCATTGGCTATATTGATATACCAAACTCTGAAGTGCTGTTATCCAAAAATCAGTACTGTGACTCATTGATTTGTTTCCATTTGTAAGACCCAAAACACTTTAAAAATCAAATACCAAAGTTTCAGATACATGATATTGATTTTCATTTTTCACTAGATTTTAACATTTAACTTTAAACACATTAATGAACTTGTGCATCCAATTACTATAACAGCAATAGCATGGGCATCATGGGCAACAGCAATATAACTTTATATATTGCTTAAAAAGATTAGATAACAATATTTCTCCATTAATGAGGTCTATATGCTCCTCATGTTCATTATAAAATGTAGCAGAATGTCAAAAATGTAATAGCTACAAAACAAAGGAACGTTTTACCTTGTTTATTGAAATTGCTTTGAGGAAATTGTCAGCCACATAAAGATAGTGTAAATGTTGTGCCTCTGTACCATACGGTTGAGGTGTTCGTTGAACCACAATGCACACATCTAGTTCTTCCCTGCAAACTACATAAGGTAACATATATTAACATAATGAACAATTTGCAACAATTCAGTGAATGCATTGGGAGTGCAAGTAGCCGGTTACAATGACGTTTATTTACTCTTTATAGCCGTCAAGTTTCAGAACAGGTGCAACAGAACAAGTGCCAAACTTCTGTAGGTTCAGCATGGTGGATATAATTAATTTTATTTTATTTTTTCATTCAGTTATATATTTATATATGGTTAATATATACTTGTATGTATGATTATATTATGATGGACTATATACTGTTGCTGGACACCTGAATGGACTGGTTGCTAGGGCGACTCCCGCCAGTGCAACAGACGCTCACTCTAATGCTGGCCTACGCAGTGGACAGTTGTGTTTCTGCCTGAGATTTTTTTTTTTATTTTTAAACGTCTTTGGGCGGATAATCACTTCTAAGTTCGAGCCAATAAATAATTACAAACTACCTGTTTGCCTTCTTCCTGATATAGATATAGTTTTATTTCAAAGTACATACATGTACATCGAAATCGGAATACAATATCTGCAACCTGCAGATCTTCCAATTAAAATATTTCAGTTAAAAGCCAATAGGGTGCATTAACATCTGAAGTAATCTTTTCTGTGGGGTATTACTCTTTAAAATTGTTCAAAGCAACTTCTGAGAGACTCCTGTGACATCAGATTGCGACTGCATAACTACTGACCCCTTTTGAGTCAGTCTAATTACCAAACACATCTTACTTCCCCTTACTTATGTTGGTGATTAGCATTATTTATTCCATCTTATTTGAGGTTGTCAGATGAATCATGAATATATGTGGATGGAGATCACCAACATTCAACTTGAAGCTAAGGCACATAACATGCCGTCTTTATTTCTGTTGTTTTCAGGGATGTTAGGGGTAGTGTTCTGGGAAGCACTGATCTCTTATATCAATGATAATAAAAATATAATAAAATAATTGAGGCATCTTATATTACAGAGCTTTCCTTCCATGTTCCCATGTTATGACTTGTAATCATTGCCATATCCCTGTAATGTTTGTCTTTACTTTTCCGATCAGACTAACTGAAAATAGCCCAGCATTTGGCAATTCCATAGCAGCTGTGTGATAAGGATTGCTTTCCCTGCTGTGATACGAGCACAATGCTACTTCTTTTGTTGTGTTTGCATTATCAAAACATTGATGAAAACAAAGATAAAATGCTATCAAAATTTAGTTATTTTCTTGCTTCAGAGGTTGGTAACACATCGGAAGTCATTGGATTCACATTAAACCTCTAGCAGTTTGTTAAGTGAGTACATCTCCTTTTTGCCATCACCTAAGCAAGGTCAAACCATGTGTTGGGAACACATACACATGTGTCTGTAGGTGGGCTCAGAATGATTTCGCTGGAATATCCAGTTGACAAACAGGGACATATATATTGTATTTGGAAAATGTGGCCTAAGATCTGCGGGAAATCTCAACTAAACCCTTATATTCAATATATCAAAGGCAGAATATGGCTTTAAATAATAATGATATTACATACGTATGGAACAATTTCGTCCACTGTATCCATCATTGCAGGTACACTCATATCCATTGATCAAATCTGTACAGATCCCACTTAGACATGGACTCTGCTCATGGCATTCGTTAATTTCTAAAAGACAGATAACAGCCCAGCATGAGATGAAGCTCCACAAAATCACAAGATTTTGCGTATCCCCCAAAGTAGCATATCGGACCACTACCTCTCCCACTGACCCCTCTATTCTTTCATTGGAGATATATACATGTTGGTGTAGGGATACATCATGGTACATTTGGGTGAGAAGGACATAGAAGAACATAGACGGTGGATATTTTTCAAAAAGGAAAAGGACATTCTAACAAGAAAAGAAGAAAAGGATATTCCAAAAAGGGAAAAGGATAATTGAATATACGAAAAAGGAAAAATATATTTCAAAAAGAAAAGCCTTGGATATTTGGGATTTTTCCTATTTCACATACATATCCTGTCCGATTGGGGACAAAACAGACCACATGGGGTAATTTTCAACCCATACAAGTTGTTTTGTCTATCAATATTATCATATTGAATTCAAATAAAATAAGTAAAGACTATGAGATGTGTAGGAAGTCTAGTCTCTGTACGTAGCATATTTTGTGTTGCTAGTGTAGGTCATGTGACCATCACTGCTGTCTGCTTGCTGCAAAAGACAGATATCTAAACAGAAAAGACAATTAAATATTGCATTATACTGGGTTATTTAGAAAGAAAGTACATAGAATGGACTACCCAATACCTCAGGCATCCATTTTCACACTTAATGAAATGTTAATGAAATAATAAAGCTTTTTTAAGTTTGGGTTGAAAACGACCCCTGGCATTTTTGGAGGAAATGAGCCATGTCATTTGAACTAATCAACATTAATCGATGAGTAGGTATTCATAAAAAAAACTCTAAATAGGGGATCTGAAAATATTGGTTGTAATGAAGTTAACATAATATATATGCCTGTAGGGATTGTTTGAGACCCAATCTGTATCTTTAGGAACCATTTTGTAAGAATTTTTCAATATGTCTGCCCGGATAATCAAATATATTTTAAAAGTCATGGTTTAAACGGAATATATATATATACATCATCCTATTTTGTCTCAAGAGACCTTTCATATAAAGTGCCTGCTTTTTGTTAAATGTTAAATAGATCAAATTATCTGGCTATTTTCTCCTAAATTGGAGGAAAATACAAATCATCGGTTGCCAAGGAAACCACTTTCACATTTCAGAATATGGCCCCCTCTGAAATGATTAACAATGAACAAATTCACCTTTGTACCAAATTCCCTGGAATTATCTCAAACTAAGCCTTGTTAGAGCCTAACTAATTACACTAATTTGTCATGTTATTATATTATTATTACCTCCACATTGTTTCCCCTTTACCCAGAGGGGTGGTTTTCAACCCACCCTATATCACCGGAGCCATTTAATTAAATTTCACCAAATATCTTCCATGTACTCACAGTACCTCTCATATCATTCTATTGAAGTTTTGTTTTCTACAAAATGGGTAAAGTAACTGAATAATTAATTAATAATATCAAAGTTTATTTTCATACCATAGCAGACAGGATAGTTTTCCCTATATCCTGGTATGCAGACGCATTCATAGAAAAAACGTGTGTCTGAACATTCCCTCAGTTCTGTACATCCTTGGAATGATGCATCGTTACATTCATCTAGAAAATAAGTTTTCAAATTGAGGAATGTTTATTTAATAACATCCAGCTCAAATGTTATTTATTTGAAACTGATCACTGGTTAGGACAAAAGGGTAGAGAACATGAAGTTGTATCACAGGTTAATCGGTCTGGACCTTAGATTTAAAATTTCGTAAGTGATGGTGTTTACAGAAAAACGATCAAGGATACTAAGTCTACCGGGAAGACTTCAGGAGGGACTTGTGACATTTATGAGGTCTTACTTGCGCATTTATGACCGGTGAGTTTCAATGTCCCACTATTATGAAGTTATGATTAAATAAATAAATATTAAGCAATTCAGATTGAAAGTGATACGTAGTGATATTTCTCTGCGATGTAAATAGAATGGAATGCATGTGAAGCGATAGAGATACTGCAAAGCTAGATGATAGCCTGTTGCAACTACAGGAATATTAAGGTGTCTTTGTTCCAAAAAAATATTCATTCATGGTCACATTTCAATTAGGTTCATATATGCAAATTCAATTCACAATTAGTCTGTACACATGAAAAAGACAATGGGAATTTTGCTGATGACCCAGGTCATAAAGTGTTATACACTCATAGTTAATTACATTAAATTAGGCTAAACTGTTATAAATAATAAGTATTTTTGGAAAAAAAATTGATATTGCGATGACAAAGAATTTGTGATTTTAAAATAGTTCAAAAAGGCAAATTTTACTTCTTCACCCACATACGTTAGATAGGATATATCTCTACTCTTGATTAATAAAATATAAAGAGTTTCACTTACTAAAGGTAGGACATGATTGTTCCAAAAAGAAATCATTTATCTCTTGTATGTTTTGTGACACAATGAAATTGGTGGAAGGTTCTGCCAACCGTTCTATATAGTCATATTCAAACTCATTGCCAAAAAAATCATATGCATAGTTGTAACCAATGACAATTGGTACACGGGCATCGGTGGCATCAATCAAGCGGTTTATTGAGTCCATCAGATTTGGATCTTCAAAATTCATTGGTGGTATATCTGTGAAATAATGACCGTCCATTATTGAATGAATGCATGGAGGCGATTGTGCGTTATTCTTAGTAAAATATAGTACTTTTCATAATGTGTTATTAAATGGGAATATGTAATCTGTGTGTTACATTTTGTTACTGAAAATACGAGTTTGAAAAACGGTATCCTTGGTACCTAGATATTTGTCAATTCTCAAAAAGTGTCCCACGCTGGGAAGACCTTATATCACATATCCTTAGGTTCTGACCTTTTATTTGATATATGTCCCATAGTATTGTTTTTTCATGCATGGTACATCATATTTTTATACCCATTGCTGCTCCGCTATCACATTATACATACTTTCAATGACAGAAATAGATTACATTTATTAGTCTTGAAGTTGAATTTCAGACAAAAACGTAGTGAAAAACATTTTGGTGTGGTGTGATAGTCATACTTTGGTTGCATTT
The DNA here is from genome assembly GCA_942159475.1 of Sthenelais limicola. Classification (NCBI taxonomy): domain Eukaryota; kingdom Metazoa; phylum Annelida; class Polychaeta; order Phyllodocida; family Sigalionidae; genus Sthenelais; species Sthenelais limicola. The sequence continues at coordinate 55,807,961 of OW804102.1, read as the reverse complement.
CATGTAGTGCATCACAATGTTTAAGTGCAGGTGTTTAAAGTAGCCAATTATAAGGACTTGTAACCCTTTTGATGTTTGAGAATTAATTGACAAAAGTACTCACAATTGGTCACAATAACGGCAACATTTTGTACATCACTCCGATCATTAGCTGCATTAGTGTGAAAAAGTAGTATGAATGTTTTGATTCCACCATTGTCACTTCATAGTTAATTGTTTAATAGATAAGGTTAACGGTAAAAAATCTTTCTATAACTAGGTAATCTGCATAAAGTATTATGTTAAAACATGACTGTAAAGTTTACTGGTCTTATGACTCAATACCTTGACGGAAAAACAAATTGTATATGTGCAGGGCATGACGTAAATCACCCCTGGGGTGAAAAGATGTAACAAGTATCCATGTTGTTTTATTGAAGCAATTAAGTATGCTATAGTAATAATTCTTTAGTTCTGCTATTATCTTAGCTATCGCAGCTACCTGAATGAAATGATTTGTCGAGACTTATCCAATGTACAGATATACCACAAGGTTTGTGGCCGTGAGGACTGTCTGGATGCCGAGGGACGGGCCAAACCGAAACGCCAAGGTCCGTCCCTGGGCATCCAGACAGTCTAAACACCACAAACCTTGTGGTTTATTTGTTTTAGTCCATAATGGGTCAGATCCCACCCACAACAAAACTAACAAAAAAACACAAACGCCTTCCTTTACTAACCTTCCATCCATTTCAACTATAAATCCATCTTTCCTTGTTAAATTGTTACAGGGCTGGCTACATGGGTCCGTACTTTGGTTTTGGCATCAGGAGGAACGGAATTTGTAACCATCAAAAACCTCACCATGATGTTCCTTAGTATAGTTAGGAATGTTATTTCACTTTATTTGAGATAATTAAACACATACCACTTGGTTATCCTGTTAACATTCCAAATGTTAATTTTTGTTTAACCTGCAAACGTCCAATCTGGTTGGGGTCACACATTTCATTTTTACCTGTTTTCTGGTCTCCGTCGCAGGTCACTTCTGGCATGACCCACATAGCCACTTGGTGCACTTTCAGTTGCACTATACAGCCTATTTAGCGCACTCATCCTTCCCTTTGAAAGTGCCCAAATGTCAACAAACTATGCCCAGTTGGTAAATCCTGCGGGCCTATAGAGGCACCAGGAACAGTAAAATCAGGAAATTATTAAAGGTTAGTACCCATTCAAATCGCTATAGATCGACGGTAAATGACGATAGAAAGAAACAGAAAAATATCTCTTGAAGCCCTATTCACGGCCTTTCAGACGGCACCAGGGCGTACATGATCGCAAAATTCAATAGTGCTGGAATGTCAACAAAATATGGCCAGTCGTTGGTTTTGGCTTGGGTCAAACATGCAGGCCTACAGAGACATCAAGAATATTTAAATGGGCAAATACATGGAGTATTAAAGGTTAGTGCCCAAACACCGGCAGGGAGCAAACCATTGGGATAGCAACAGGCCTTGCCTGACAGTACAGGACTGACATGCCATGCCTGACAGTAGGCTATGGTACTAACATGCTGTGTATGCACACTTGGCCGTCATTACCGTCCACTTACCTAATAAAAATAAGAAAAAATACACATCTAAACAAAAAAAATAATTAAGGGAAAGATTGCTAGGCCCTTTCTTCAAAACATGAGAACTGTTGGGCATTGTATTCAAAGAAATGGTTAAGTTTGGAGCCTCTACCGATGCCACTACGGCATTCACCATACAGACACCATATACTGACAGGAATTCAGCCCCTAACCCTTCATTCAGGGTGGGGGTGTGTGGGTGGGGACCAATGGGGAAGGAGAAGACCCTCATAGACAATGGCCAAAAGGGGGGCTCGGGGTGATAACCAATCACAGGCAAAAAAGGGCCAATAGACCACTATACAAACACGGTCTACATGCTCATAATTAATGAAAAAATAGTAGTTAGTGAAAAATCTGACCCAGAATGGACTAAAAACTCACAGACCCGCTGGATGTTCAGATTATGTCTGCCATTGTAATAATATTTTTGTTCAATGTTAAAACATCTTGTGTAGAGCCAATTAAAGATACCATAATCAGCCATGGCTGTACTCAATGTATCACAAGCTTTAGGTTTTCCTGAGAGATTCTTCAACATTGGACTTGTTTACATCAACATTTCAAGAAGCCATTAACAGAATGAGACACAAAAGTTTGCAACTTCCAATTTTCATTTTGAATAGTATTGAATACAATGGCTGTGATACCCTTATGCATGGCAAACCGCTATCCATATGAATAATAAGTCTAGAACTACAGACTATGAATATTTAATGTCTCGAACTATATCAAAGCTCATTGAGAACATGTTTCGAAAATCATTTTATCACCCTTATTTTTAAAAGGGCCCCCATGGAAGATCACTCTTGTGAGGTCGTGTCCTTTTCTTGATTATATATATTGTAATGTGTATGATTATGAATAAAAGTTTTATATATATATATAAATTAACCTGGTTGTCTACACTTGGTGTACTGGCTCGGCCATGACAAACTGCAATGTTAAAGTATTTTAGTCCAACCACAGGATAAATGCCTTTAATGCCTTGGTTTATACCTGTTGTGAAGCATTCCTCTACGGTCAACTTAGATAGTTCTATCAGATCACCCTGTGTATAAGAATCATGGACCAAGGTTGTATTGGCTATGAGGGCTAGGATTGCATTAGGGTCATTCACTGACCCAAGGGCAAGAACAACTCCATTCTTTATATCGAGCAATCCTACCCTTGCCTGAAATGAATAATCATTTGGACTATATCAGTTTAAAATATGCTAAATAAATAAAGAAAATAGGCTACAAGATATGCTTCTATCTCCTCCCAGAACTGAGAATAATAATGAAAGGATGTTTTTTCTATATTATAATAGGGGGGGAATTACTTTTAACATCAATTTTGTTACAATAACAAACAATCAGGAATTTAATGTATATCATTCAATCAAGGAAAGCAGCCATGTGTGAGGTTAGTACCAGGTAAACATAAGGGACATGCCAGCATTTTTTTATCATTACTTAAGCAAGTAGGAATCATTATATTCTTACCACATCTTCACTGATTTCAAGTGAGTTGATTAATGATGGAAAATACAGCTGATCCGTGTAGATACTAGCGAAATGCTGGTTGAAAGACACCATGAAGCAGACATCGACTCTACTGTGGCACACTAAATGAAAGAATGAGAGATTATGGCTAAGTTATTTGGGATTGCTTTCGGTGCTGCCAACTTTTTTAGGCTGTGCTGTCAGGTATGCTTAAAACGGTTCAGCCACTGTCAACAAAATCATTGGTGATGCATTGGTGATGAAGTAGTCGATAAGATTTTTGTGAAATTTATTGCATTATCTTTGCATCAACCTGACATAGCTATGCCTTCGGCAATAGCCTGCGATGACTGGCGATGAGTGGGAGATGTAAAAATTGCATTGGTAAGGGTAGTGGTGATGAGAAGTTGATGAGAAGTTAATGGGATTCCACATAATAAAAGCATGAACATTAATTACATAGTTGCCAATCTTTTTTTTCTATTGTCGATGCCAAGATGATGCCACCACCAATAACCCTCCTCATTGACGTGCATCGCCCGTAATTCCATTGTCTTTGCATTGAATTTGCATCAACACCAGTTTGTTGACAGTGGCCAGACCACTTAAATCAGACTTTCATTTTAGAATAATGTATCATAGGCGGCCACATTACAAGTAATAGCTTAATGATTGGATGATGTTCATGGGTTTTTTTGCGTAAGGCCCATGTCCATTGCCATGGTCAGCTGGCCGACTGTAATACTTTAACATGTTTACCATACAATGGAAGTAGACCAAAAGTACTACAGGCGACCAGGGTAATGGATATGGAGCTTTACCGGTACTGCCCTTCAATGGTGACATTGCTATAATTTTGGAGAATACCTCTGAGTTAAAAGAATAACTTTTGATTTCAACCAACAGAGAAGGTAACAGCCATAAGTTTTACAGGCAACCACAGCACCAATATTTCAAAAGTTTACAATTAGATCCAGTAATTTGTAGTATAGAAAGGAGCAATATTAGGCATTGGCCAATTACTATTGATTCAAACTGGCTAGTTACTACCTGATCTACATGCATAATATTGGAGGATTTGCTGAATATTTCCTCTATTTTCAGAGGATAAATTTCCCCTAACAATCTGTTTCACTTAAGTAAGAAGCTGTGAAGTGTTTACCGATTGTACAAGTAGGACCAGTGAAACCATGGCGACATGCACATTGGAACCCATTCAGTAGATCCATACAGGTTCCACCATTCTGGCATGGAGATGAATTGCACTCATTTATATCTGGAAACAGTGTAAGTTTTCAATTCATTTAACCACAGCAAGTTTCAGCAGATGCAGCATCATTTATATAAGAAAGAAACGGGGATTTTTTGTCAGGCCTATTCTTAGATTCAACAGTTAATTTGCTATTAACTTAAATAAGGCCAAAATATGGCAAAATTGATAGGAATTTTGTGGATTCAGGGTCTTTGAAGATGTTATATTAACTAGTGTAAATCAATTGTCGAATGGAAAAGAATGAGTGTAACACTAGAGATCCTGTTTCCTTGGTTTTTTTTTTGGTTTTTTTATTTAGAATGTTTATACAGCAAATCAATAAGTCAAATCATTTCACAAGTAGTCAAGTACAAAGAAGATACATAGTCAATTTGCAAATCGGTTTTAACCTAGACATGGTCTCACGGGTATATATTCATTGCTGAATTCCATGGTTTTCCGTCCACTGCTGTGTCTAACTACGGTCTCACACTGGTTCTAGTTATCTATTTCTAATGCTATGATAGTTGGCGCTAACTCAATATTAATACAATGCTGTTACAATACAATACAATACAGTGGGTGATGAATTAGACATTTATTTGGGTCATATGGGCTATGTGTTTTGTTGGAGCATTGTTGGGCTGTTGTGGTTTGTGTGTGTGTTGGGTAGGTCAGCTAGAAGATTCAGCGTGGCCTGTGCTTGGTATGTGTATTTCATGTTTGTGTGTGGCCTAGGTGTTATATTTAGTGTATTTTCTAGGTCAGCTAGAAGGTTCAGCGTGACCTGTCTTTTGTTTTGTGTGATTTGTAGGTCAGCTAGAAGGTTCAGCATGACCTGCTTTTAGTTGCTGTGTTTGTTATTGTTTTTTAGTGTGTTCTTGAACTGTTCAAAGCTTGGTGTGCTTTTTTGGTTTGGGGGCAGATTGTTCCACAATTTTGCCCCTAGGTAACATGGGGCCTTCTTCATTGCTTCAGTTTTCGGTAGAGGTAGTGTTAAGTTGTAGGTATGTTGTGATCTTGTGGTTCTAGCGTGCATTGTGGGTTGTGCGGTTTGTTCTCGTGATCTTTTGTACATGAGGCCAAGTAGGTGCCTTTCTCTTCTATTTGTTAGTGACTCTAGTCCCAGTGCGGTGACTTTGTCTGATGGCTAGTTGTGATTTCTTGTAAATAATGCAATATTTAATCCTGTGCTGACTGACCGTTCATTGGTTATTATTTATTGCAGTTGATGCATGGTCTAATTTGTTCTTATATTGATATTTTCACTGCCAGCTGGAGACAGACTTGTCCCGTCTCGGTCTGGCACCCGTTACCAGATCTCCAGATGTCTTTCTTCCGGCGACCAAGTCATAGCCAAACTGGCATTATTACTTGACTTTACTGTGACAGGTTGTGATAGTTTATGTATTATGCTTTTCACCTATCTTTTTTATATTTCATGTATGTCCCTGTAAATACCTTTTCCACTTTCAACTACTTTTACTCTTAATTGCTACTGCTTGAGAATCAAAGTGTTGGTCTCGGCTCATTGAGCTCCAACTATGGTAGGTGTGTGTTAGATGATAGAATAAACAACAATTTGGCTGGCGAGGACCTGTAGAACCTGGTTTTGTTGTTATTTCTGGTTGCGATCTTGTTTCATAGCCACTACAATCTTTGTGAAATAGCTAGACACTACACATCAATAAATCAGGATATTAATACTAGTTAATAATCATGAAGATTAAAGGTAAATACCAGTGTTTACTTAACAAATGAATGAATCATGGAATTTTCTTTAAACTTTGGATTTAGAAAGAACATGGTTGGGGGAACCCAAAAAGTCCCCCCCCCCCCCCCCAAAAAAAAATATGTCATTGGACTAGTTTTTATTTCAGGGACCACTGAAATTTATTACTGTTCACTATAGAAGTCTAAGGGATTACAGGTATTTTCTGCATTTTCCCCAATAGCATGTGATTGAACAATACGATTTTCTTTAAAATCTCCATATACATTGCTGACATATTATTCTACCTTCCCAATTAAAGAAAAATAAGGGGTCATTGAACTAAAAAAAAAGTTATTCAGCTAAATTTGTATCACAATGAGCTTCCCCCATTGAAATCAATAGTGAAGGGAAGTAAACTTCACTCATCCCTAAAACACAAAATAATATGATATCATCCAGTTTTTTTGGCATTTGGTATTCCCCCAACCATGTTCTTTCTCACTACAAAGTTTGAACAAAATATATTGACTTCTATTGTTTCATGCATTAGTTCCTTGAATTCCCACCTGCTGCAGTGCTTACAACGCTGGTATTTATCTTTAAGAACACTTGTCGAACACGATCAGCTGATGTTCAGCTAAAAGTACTCGTTAGATGTTACCTATCATTTTTAAATAACTTTCTGTCAGTTGGATTTGATATTATGCGTTTGGACATTCGTTCAAAGAACTGGCAGTGACAACTCAAATTAAATGCCCAGGGAATCACAAAGCTATCAACAAAATATCATGAAGAGAGTCATCGTGATTAGGAATGATGGTCCTGATTGCCACCATGTGAAATGACCGATACACTAAGAAGAAGGTCACCAAGTGAAGAACTGAATATCTCTCTGAGTAACAAGTCATTTCTTTCTCCCTAGCAAAGGGCTCACTCTGTTGTGAAAGTGGAACACTCCCAATGTGATGTCTCTCAACTGCTCAGGACTGTTCACGATGAAATTGCATGTGTCAGGGTCAAATAGTAAACATATGTGGTAGTTTCATATATATATTATATCTCAAGTCTGTAGTGTATCTTACATATGGTTTCGGAGTCTGAGCTGTCCGCTGCGCCAGTGGGCAGTAAGTGCTCGGGTTGTTCAGAACTCACAACCCTTACGTAACCTTTCTTTCTTACATTATGTTTTATCCAACTCATGTTATATTGTCCTTTCTTGTTCCTTAATATGTTGTCAATTGTCTTATATATTAAGAGCTGTGGCTGCCACAGAAGAGGACAGACCCATTTCCGATGTAAATTATAATATATTTTTATCATGTACTGTTTTCGGAAATAAACAATATACATATACATTATTGTGATCAGCATGTACTTGTGTCATGTAATTCTTCTTATTGGTATTGTCGAGCACTTTTACCAGCCATTTTATCTGTTGACCCTCCTGTTTTGTATTTTAGTGGCTGGACCACTCAGGGTTGGTGCTAAGAGAGTTATCTCGAATAAATATTGCTGCGACAGGTTAAATATCTCGTTCCGTATTTATTAAGCTGAGAGATCAAACCCAAAATCACTACACATGAGTAATATTGTAGTGTACTACAACACATGACACTTCAAGCTAACTGTGATGATGGGACACTCGGCCATACCCGACCAGGATAAAACTCACGTTCCAAAAGGGAAGTCTCAGGTCTCTAGGGATAGTGTGGGGAGGCTATCACGATATTTCAGGATACAATATATAAGTGTGATCCAGCTTTAAGGGGTGCCTCCACTGGCTGCAGTAAGCTCTGTGTTTGGTCTGCGTTTGGTCTGCGTTTCAAACTCTGCGATTCTATCAATATTATACTGCAGCCGCAGCGCAAACGCAGAGCTTACCGCAGTGTCATTAAAAGGTCTCATGATTGCGATAGAGACTGCGACTGAATACCCTTCCCGCGCTTAGTCAACATAAAGCAAGGAGCAGACGACATTTTGTCACTGTGCCTTGCCGTGTTCATATGTATTTATATGTACATGTATGTACATAAACATACACTGTGGTAAGACTTCACGCATTTCCCTAGTGAAAGCACGCGACAGGCGGGTCAACTTGTTGCACCCTCATAGCGCTTGTCTGTATTGGCTTTTCGCGTACGTTTCTACTGGCGGCCGCAAGTGTCTAGTGACGTCACCACGCGCTAAGCGCGTGAAATCAGTCGCCTTACCAAGGCGGTGGCGGCTTGGCTTGCTCAGTGGTGCGTGTAAAAGCTAGGGGGTTTAGGGGGTGGGTGGGGGTGCATGTGGTAGGGTTTGGCTTAATTATTTAGTTGTTTTTTCATTCATTGAATTTGGGGTGGGCGGACATCATCATTTCATCATTTTAGTGTATCATTTTCTTTTGATACATTTCTTCCTTGTGCCAGCTTCTGTAATGAGAAAAGTACAGGTATATATCAAATGAAAGACATTAATGCTTTGCTGTATTTCAATACAAATAACAAAATATCAAAATCAGCTTATCCCAAAGTTGGTCTAAGTTAGGTTCAATTACATAACAATATTGCTAGATCTATCCTGATGACTAAATATATATATAACATATTATATATGCTAGAGAGTTGTATAGTTTTGTTCAAATTTATACTCATATTTGTCTCCATCAGCGATGGCTGAGAATAGCCATGAAAATTTGTAATGCTATATCTGTTGAATAAATATATCTTCACCATTACTAAAGGTTAGCTATACATGCAAAGAAAGTAATTCAAAGAGTTCTTTTTTTCCCGGCTGGGAAGGCTAACAAGCGTGTGCATAACCGTGGGTGGTGAGGTAGAGTGACCCGACCTAGGTGAGAGCAATCAAAAGTAAACTATATAAACACAAGGGGGCGCCCAACGTGGCAACCATTTCCTATATTTATATGACACATATAAGTGAGGGTATATATTATCAAATATCTGCTGAATAAATATATCTTAGATAAGTTGTCGTCTTCAGTTTTATGTTTTTTGCCCCCTTTATAGCCCTATTTTTTCCATAGATCATCACAATTAGGTCGCCATTCAGCAATGGTATGGGGTTGTCTTTGAATTTGATTAATATTAGTGGACGGGGTATGGTGCTACATGTATATCCCGGCGGCCAGTGACGGGGTATGGTGCTTCATATCACCCATACCTAGCGTCGGGTGGAAAGGTGTAATAGCCCAACGCAACACCTACAGGGTACCTAACTTTCTACAACTTACCTTAGAATCTGTACATTTCTCAGGTGCCTAAGGATTTAATGAATGCCACAAAATTGAAACAAAGTTGAACATGGATTATTCATGAGAAGCGATACTAATGATCATAGTTAATGAACTAGAGTGAAATAAAAGAGATGAATGCATCATACTTACCTGAGATACGTATGTACTAGTATACCTAAAACTACATCCAATTACTTTTGGTGTGGGCTGTCCAGTGGTCAGAGGAGCTGCCCCCCCCCCCCCCCCGCCACACACACACTCTTCTCCCCTCCCATTGCTGTTGATGCTTGGTCTGAGGTGCAAGCCTTCGGCCGGGCCATGCCGTAACTTTCGTCGCCCTTGAGTGAGCACCACGGGAGGGGTGTAATGCGTGATGGGTAGAGCCGCCACACAGTTGGCGTCGCACTGGCAGCTTGGTGGCTATATGCATACATACATGTATAGAGAAACAGTAGCGGTGGCAGTATAATAGCCTATAATTCCTGCTAGCATATTTCAATTATCAAATAGGTCTGATTCAGAAGTGCAAGAAATACACATTTTTAGCCGAAATTCAACCACAACCCAACCGCAGATATAAACGCAGAACAGGTCTCCATTGCTATGGTTGGTCTGCACATGAACTGCACTTGAATATGATTTTCTATTTTTCTATCGCAAGGCTTACCGCAGAGCTTACCACAGCCCGTGGAGACCCCACTTTAAGGTATGACAAAAATACTCACCAGTACAATCTCCAACATGTGCCTTGTACCCAGGTGGGCAGAGACAGTCATAATATAAAGATGTGTCTGAGCAAGAGGCTAATCCGGTGCAACCATTGGTTGTGGAACTTGCACATTCATCTTCAATATAATAGTTAATATCGTTGATAAGCCTTATATTATATTGGATATCATCTTTGATAAAGCTAGAAACTTTCATCCATATTGGCAAATCATATATTAATGATCTCTAAACTTAAACTGCTTAAAAAATGCAAATGTGTATTTTAATTACTGAATTAATCTTTGTACTTTGGCAAAATGAGACTTATCACAAATTGTGAAATTTGTTATCAAATAAAATTCATGAAAACAAAATATATAAATAAGATACATATTTCAGACGTTGATGATCCTTACCAAAGTAGGGACAGAGACGTTCCATGCCTAACATGATTAGCTGATCACTTATAGAGGGTGCTGCAATACCGTTGTCTGGAGGCTTGGCAAGTATAGTGGATGCCATTTCAGCTTCTGCTTCATTTGAGAGAATTTCTACCATTGCCACAAGACCATCTACACGGTTGTGTAGGTTAAGTAATGTCTCATTGAATCCAGTGGATAAGTTGGCAAAGCTTGGAAAATCTAGTTGAAAGTATGAAAAAAACATTAACAATAGCCCAAAAATGCACCCAAACCAATGATAGTGGTCAACAGAAAAACCTTTGGTGTCATTATTTGAATTGCAGGAAATATATACTATTGGTTTACTTTAATTCACCGGCCAATGTATGGACTGTGGGTGCTCCTGGTAATATTGTAAAGAAGCATTCTGAAGATGTCTGCTATTTATCTAATTGATGGGAACTATTTTCTGTAAACTACTTTAATTGGCACTAAAGTGTATATATTGGTTGGCAAAGAAGTGAGCTGGATATAATTTCATATAACTAATAGCCCTAAGGATAACTCCTAGGACTTGCGTATCTTGTCCTATAATTGAAAAAAATAGCAATTCAATGACAGTGTACATCTAATATAAACTTAAAATGCATCTATCTATGTATAATAAGTATTACTCCGAGGGTTTTCGGTAATGTAAAATGTAATGCTAACATTGAGTTTGTGCCAGTGTGAAAATAGTCTGAAATCAAAATCTATTACTATACTCAATCAAGAAATTTAGATCCACAAATATTTACCATTGCAGCATGCATGAACAAATAGTGCTACATTAGGCACATCAGTTCTGTCATGTGGAGACTGGAAGCATTGCTCCTCAGCTAATGCTAGGAGGTCGGCAATATCATTTGTGGTAATGGCGTATATATTACCCCAACTGACTTGTTGCACAGCATCATCAAAACTCGCATAACTATCATATGGACTAAGTGGAATGTAGTTCCCATCGATGTGCACCACACCTAGATGTGTCTAAATTGAATGAATCAGACAATATCTAGATTTGGTGATATACCCATTTCTAGTTAACACATTATCAAATATATAATAATCATGAAGAGAAAGATATACCTGAAGCTTTTGCTTCATTTGAGTAAATGTATATCATTGCCACAAGACCATCTACACGGTTGTGTAGGATAAGTAATGTCTCATTGAATCCAGTGGATAAGTTGGCAAAGCAACAGAAAAACCTTTGGTGTCATTATTTGAATTGCAGGAAATATATAGTATTGGTTTACTTTAATTCGCCGGCCAATGTATGCATTGGGGGTGCTCCTGGTAATATTGTAAAGAAGCATTCGGAAGATGTCTGCTATTTAACTAATTGATGGGAACTATTTTCTGTAAACTACTTTAATTGGCACGGATATATATGAGAAATGTTATTTTCATGTTTGTATACAATCAACAACGATAACAATTTACACATTTTCTTTGATCAATTGATTTGTTTTTATTTCTCAAAAATATTAACATCTTCATCATAGTCTCAAATGACTTTTATCTTAACTCTTTGTTTTTAAAGACTGTACTGTCTTATCGTTATTTTGGCCTGAAGCTATAATAATGGATACACATCTTATTATTACTATTTAACATCTTACTTTGGCTATACATATGTGAAGTAAAGACTATTGTGAGAATCTAAGAGCATTTGTGATGTGTTTCCGGAAAATGAGTCATAAGTCGCAAAATTGATATTTTTCAAAGTGTTTTTTTCACAAGATCACATTAGTGGAATCATCTGATATTTAGAGAGTCCATCACTTAGACTTATATCAATCGGTGTATCAAAGTTCAGGACAATCTATATAATATATCTTTTAGCTTTAAAGGTCCTCATATGGACTACATTTAGTTACTTTACTGTTTATTGACCCCCAGAAATATTGGAAACTTTTTTTTCAAAAACCAAAATATCAAACTTAAAATCTAGAAATACTTATAAGATTATTAGACTGTTTACTATCATTGGAATCAGCTTGGTCTCATCTTTTCAAATCTAATGGTATCTCAAAACCTATTTTTAGCGACTTATGACTCATTTTCCTGAAACACATCACATTTGTCCATAGGTTCAGTGTTGTATCAAGTTGGAAGAATGAAGTCAGAGAAAATGCAATTCTTTACACTATACTTAGGGCACGTAATTATTCACATTAAAAGGTTTATCTCCGAGAACCAAATTCTACCAGCATTATTGCTGTTCTTGTGAAATTGCCATAGGAAAATATGTGACTTCCTTTGTGTTATTCAGCCGATTAAGTGGGGAAGAATTACGTTCAAACAGGTAAGCCTCAATGTTATATTTTTAATGTACATTATATCCCTTTATGGAACGCACCCCTGACGAAATTTACCTTGTATTACATGAATTCACCAATTTTATTCTAACAAAATACATTATTCAAACTCAACAGATATTAACATGTGTAGCATTACTGTCTGCCTTTTGAGGAACTGCTTTAATATAGTTAATATTGTCTTGTGAATATTGGTAAACAATTAGTGTTGTATCAGGATATTGATATCACCCAAGGGTAAGACAATGATGATATTGATAATGATATGAACAATAAGCTATGTTATAGTTATGGAAATGATAGATGAGCTGGAAATAATTGCTGCTTGGATTAACTTACTATAGCTCCTGGTGTAATGAGTGGTAGTAAGTCCAACAAATATTGTGTAGGGTGATTGGTTAAGAGTACACATAGGTCCATTTTTCTATGGCAGGCTAGAATGAAACAATTATTATACAAAAACTATTCAGGAGAAGTAGAGAGTAACGAAAATACAAAGAATTTAGGGAATTTTGAGTTTTCAGTGAAACAATAGTTATAGGGTTAGGATTTTTTTTCAAAACGAACAGGTGATTGATATTTGTCAGACTTTAACTCATTGATAGGATATGCATTCTTATTTCATATAAACGATTAATGATCTTTCTCTGATCAGTATTCATCAAAATATGATTTTTTTCCCATAAATAAATGTTGTCCTAATTACCGGTTGGTTCGGCTAAAACAATGTATACATTGCCTGGACTACAAGGGTAAAATCCAAACAAAATTCCTTTTAAGGTGAATTTGCTGTATGACAATAATCAGATCAGCCTGACGACAAGATGTTGCATAATCCAGAGGCGACTTCATGATATTAACCACATACAGAGCATCAGGTGAATGAGTGAGTGAGATTGGAAGTAACTTGCTAATGCAAATTAATGTAGACCCATACCTCAGTGAATTATGTAAGCGATAACAGTGAGTTGGCATGTGGCCTCAGCGCTGAAATTATGTAATAAGTTGGTTCTCAATTTTGTTAATTTGTTTTAAATTTCTTTTTCATATGTAGCATACTTTTCCAAATATCTATCTTGATACATATTAATATCCACAGTAGTGAAAATAAAATAAACATATTTTATTAATGGCTTCCTAAATAAAAGAGGTATAAGTGTTCATTATAGATTACACTCCCATCTGGAGTTGTTTTTAAAGCATTTTATTTTGTTCTCACACTGAGTCAGGGGTGAAACCAAACAAAACCTTTGCCGTTTTCCCCAAGGTCACATGGGGAAGGGAATTACCAAAAAATATATTTTTCAGATAATAGGTACATTTGTGATGTGTTCCAGGAAAATGAGTCATTAGTCGCAAAATTGATATTTTTCAAAGTGTTTTTTTACAGATCACCTTATTGAAGTGTTCTTATCTTTAGAGGGTTTACTTATTCTCATATGAATCCATATCACAAGTTTTTTGAACATTGTATTAAATGTATCCTTGCGTTTTAAAGACCTTTGTATGGAGTATATTGATTTACTTTACTAGCAATTACCCATCTAGAAACATTGCAAACTTTTTTTTTTCAAAAATAAAAAATATCAAATTTAAAATGTGAAAATACCTATTAGGTATCCTAGTGTTTAACTTTTTCTCCTCTTTTCGAATATTGTATCTCAAAATCCAATTTTTGCGACTTATGACTCATTTTCCTGAAAAAACATCACATTTACTCACTTCTACATTGGTTGTCAGAATCTGGATACGCTCCATCTGGACATGATCCCTGAATACCATGAAAAATAACAAGTATTATTTATTTAGCTAAATTTCAGCTAATTCTATTCAACTGATGCTTATCATAAACCAGCGTACATGTACTTTCTATTAAGAAATTAATATTTTGGTGCTGAAAACACTCAAAAGCAGGAGGGAACATTGGGTAAAGCCGAAACACCAAAAATTAATAGGATACTGATTTTTTGTTTTTGCATGAAATAAAAACATTATAGTCTTAAGATTAATTCTGCAATTTTAAAATGATCGATATATATATAATTATTAAACAGCCAAAACTGACTAAAGTATGGCCTGTTCTGTGCTCACAGCCTCTACCCATGGCGGCAGACATGTTGGCGGGTAACAGCGCCACCACTGGTCATTTAGGCTTATTTATGAAGTAGGCCACCCTCATCTAGCGACAGCCTCGCTTTGTCTGACTGCTATTTGGGACACTTGAGACATGTCAGCTTATTTGTGATTCGCAAGATGTATGGTGGTTAATTATTCTCATACCTTCCGCACAGTTAAAAAAGAAGAGAAAATAATATGGCGAAGGCTTAAAGCCGATATCGAAGAGCAAATAGAATGTCTAAAATAAAATCAAAAGTCTAAATTCTCATCTAAAAACCGATATACGATCCTGTATCCCTCACATCATATCGATGTTAAACCAAGAGTCCAAGAACCATTGTGTTATTCTTTCCAAATGTTCCAATGTCATTTCTACATAATACTCGAACGAATTGCATGTTCTTCCTTTTCAAGCATTACCAATAGGCAACAACAAGAAAGCCGTAGCATTGTAAAAGCCCAGACGGCAGGTTAAAGAAAAGAAAAGTTTTTAAAAAACAAAAAAAAACAGCACAGACCAATGTCAATAGGCACACTATATTAAACTTTAAGTGCGCAACATCTTATCTATTTCATTTGAATGAAACCACAAGTTCCTCCAATGCATCCTGAAAACCCTCAATGATAGGTTATTGTTCTGTTGGACTGGGTACTGTAAATGTATTTATTTTCGTGCAGATAAATTTTCACGCACTAAGTTGGCCTCCTCAGACACCTTTTTCGCGTGGATTTAAATTTGCGCATTAAGGAAGTCTCACACATTGTTTATACAATAATTATACCTTTTGTACAGGATTTATTTTCGCGCACAAGGGTGGGTGATAAAGGCAGGTAATTACTCCGTGAACATTAATACTCAATAATCAATAGCCGCCCTACACAATAAACAAACAACCTAATGGTGCGCCTACGTCACTACCAGTCATGTGATTTATATCAATGGCGGCGCCCAAAGCCATCGTGTGCTGTAATTAAAGTCTGTGCAAAAGTGCTTCAAACTCCTTTATCAGATAGGTATTAGTTGAAATACATATGCAAGATCGCTGGATATGACTTTCCCTCTTCGAAATGTATACATTATATCCTATGAAGTTTGGGCTTTAATGTTGAATTTCTCTGAAGAAATGAGTTATAAACCATTCCGCCATTATGCTAGTGTTACATAGGGTCCATATCATTTAACACAGTAAGAGTTTAAGTTTACCATAATTAGACCTAATCTAATAATTATTCGACCGAAATCCAGCCTTCATCTTAATAGCTTCCTTTATGAAGGAACTCTCTACCTACTGAGGCTCCGAATTTGAAAACCACAAAACTATTTAGAAAATACTAAGACAAACTTGATGCGAAACTAGAATTACTTTTTCACACATGAAAACGTATCTTTAACAATGATATAATAGGTTGTATACCTTACCTTACTTGATACAACAAACTGCAAATACTGCAAGCATTTGTTTAATTTTGTTTAACTTATTTTTTTTTGTTTAGCTACCGTGGTTAATGAATTGATAAACCAACAATTATCAGACAGTTATAAATCAACAATATACATTAAGGTCATTCCCACCCTAAAATCTTGGGGTGAGCCAATATTAGATTGGTGTGAGTCACCCAGAAAAGGGTTGGGAAAGAACATATCGGTATGAACATATAGAGTCACCCTAAACTTGTACAATTGATTTATTGTAGCTATGTACTGGGTGGTAACATCTAACAGATTTAGTTTGTGATATTGATTTCTGCACTGAGATATAAGATGATACAAAAGCCAAGATGATGTGTTAAATAGTAGGAAGTTCAGACCACTCCATAGAACTGTTATTGTTGATAAATAATTGTTGATAACAGAAAACAACTATTGATTGACTGTTCATAGCATAATGCCAAAGGTAAAGCGATATTTAGATACTTGTTGATATACTCACAGGTTGAGCAGAGACTGCCACTAAGATTGTCAAAAGTGAAGATAGCAAATATGAGGAGATATGCACCATCTGTAAGAGAGGAACAAAGGCCCTGATCGTTTATCATCAGAAGTATCAACATACATTTCTAAAATCTTGATTCAAGAATTAGTAACAATATAATACAATCTCACCCCAGGAGTAATTTACGTCATGCCCTGCACATTGTTCTCCATCAAGATATTACTTCATTAAAAATAAATTTAACTTTAACATTATCACATTATAACAATTTCAAAAGCTTCATCAAATTAAATCTAACAAGTTATAGATACTTTAAAAGCAAAATCATCAATTATACCATGGATTATTATAACATCTCATAGTGGATGCTATATGAAAAATCTGCAAATATGCTACTTTATAGAGCTTCAGGTCACTGTTAATACTTTTAATACCATGGAAATGTTAGTAGGTGTGTCAATGTCAATGTCAATGTCAATGTCAATGTCAATGTTCTCAGTCAACTGCATCATTTACATTGAAACAGGATTAGAAGGGATGAGCATATTTTATTTACAATAATGGCATATCATGGTAAAGAATAGAAATAATGTGAATATATTTGACTTGTGAGTGGATATGAATGCTGGTTCCTTATCCACAGCTAGTCCTATCTCTTTTTGTTTCTGATTTTACCGTAGAATTGGAAAGGTAGATGAATGTCAATCAACGATTGGGATCCTATCTGGTATCCTCGCCATGTTCCATCTGATATGATTGCAGTTTTTTCTCAGACAAATTGGCAGGACAAAGGCGGAACAAAGGCAGGAATTTAAGATGGAATACATGTCCACTATATACATGTGGATTTAATGCTGAGCATCTGGTCTTGCCACACCCATCCAATGCTGTTTTATGTAATATATGGGTCAGATTTTCAGAAAATGTACAATTGGTAGCTCTACACATTTTTTTTTTTTTTTTTTTTTTTAGAAACTTTATTATGATATATACAGTAACTTGTTCATAATGATCTACTCATTGGTTAGAGCAATCTTAACATTTTGACATTTCTCATTGAAATGGATTCACAGGTTATATCAATGTAGGAGGTAATTGTCAGTTCTGAGTAAATCAGATCTGGTCTTACTCAATACCACCTTAGTAGAAATAAACATTTGACATAACAATATAATAACTTTTGTATAAATATATAAGTGTAGAAATTTGTCATGGCATATATGTATAACCAAGGAGTGGGTTGGAATGAGATGAGATGGGATGAGGATTGGTTGGGTGATCCAGCTTGCAATGTTGGTCTAATTTTCAACAAATAAATTTACTATTGATTCATTTTTGGTCAATAGCTTGAAGTCTGAATATCTTTCAGTGTTTCTTACATCAGCATGTATGTCATTCCAAAGTAGTGCACATCTATACTCGACACTGTCAGAATAGGCTTTACCTCTTGGAATACCACAATTTAAGACTGTGGCGTCCCACTGTCTAGTGGTACCCTTGTTATGGTTGATATGTTTTGTTATTTTGCTTCTTTTATAGGCAAAATTTTTCAGGTGAGCAATGCCTCTGTCTTTCAATAGCGGTATTGAAGTGTTTTGATGTATGGTTAGTGTTGGTGTTCTAGGGTTCAATTTGAGAGCTGTTTTGATGCATTTGTTCTGTAATACTTGTAGTCTATCTAAGTGCTGTTGTGTGCAAGTGTCGTAGAGTATGTCTCCATAATCCATAATAGGAAGGATAAATACCTTATAGATTCTCAGTAATACTTGTGGTGGGACAAATTTTGATATCTTTCTTAGAAGATACAATTTGTGGCTTACGTTTTTATAAGTATAATTAGCCTGATCTTTATAATTCAAAGCTGGATCTAGTATGATTCCCAGATATTGTATTTTCTGACTACCTCAATGGGTGCATTGTCTAGTAATATCAAGGGTTGTGTGGCGTTGTGTGGTGACCTATCTGAACAGAAGTTCATTACTTTGGTTTTGCCTATGTTTATTGTTAATTTGTTACCCTTACACCAGGAGTGAAAGTTATTTGAGTCAATTTGAAGCTTTCTGGATGCTTCATCGATATTGTTTCCACTGATATAGATGACAGTGTCATCCGCAAATAATTTAATTTTTGAATGTACCAAGGTTTTTTCAACGTCATTGACATAGATTAAAAATAGAAGTGGGCCTAGGATTGATCCTTGAGGAACTCCACACGTGATAGGGGTGAGATGGGATTCTACACCATTACATATTGATTTTTGCGTCCTTTCGGACAAGTAATTCTCTAACAAAAGTAGTAAGTCATTCTCTATTCCATATTTGTTAAGTTTTTTTAGTATGATACCATGGTTGACGGTATCGAAAGCCTTTTTAAGGTCGAAGAAAATCGCTAAAGTAATATTACCTTTATTTCTATGTCTTAATATGTCGTCAGTGAGTTCTGATCTCTGGTCTCTGCTATATTTTGTCTGTCTGACCTAATATCAAATCTTGTTGTATCGTGAATCAACTGCACTAAGCCATATTCATGACCCAGAGCAGTTAGATTCATTACTGTGTTATCATCTTCCTCGAACATATTTATATTGAGATCACCAATGATAACAACATCTGAAATGTCATGATTCATACGCCTATCTGACAGTGTCACCTGTAATGTATCTAGGAACACATTTTTATTACCATTCGGTCTGTAAGTACATAGTATATTTAAGTTCTTTTTATTTTTAAATAGTAAAGTTATACACATCATCTCAATATTTTCATTCGATATAGTGAGATCATCTAAGGTTTTGTAAGTGAAACCGTTCCTGACAAAGCAGGCAACGCCTCCTCCTTGCTTTATTCCTGTGCCTTCTTCATTTAATACTTGACGATCACATCTTATGATTGTGTTATAACCATTAATTTCATATTCTAGATCAAGATCGCCTTTAACTAGCCATGATTCAGTGCAGACAATTATGTCCGGATTTAGCTTGGCAATCACTTCTTTAAACATGCTCCATTTAGGAGTTAGACTGCGAACGTTGGCATGTACTATGCTGATTCCTCTTGCGTTAGATATATTTATATCATCCATTTGAGGTTAATTTAATGGATTTGATTAACATGCTGGATATTATGATGGATGAGGGAGAGTATGAGAAGAATTGTGGTGATAACGTGTGAGTTCCCAATTGGGAATTATGGCATGGAGTACCCATCGCACAGTCTTGTGTGGGATACAGGGTAGGAACATTGTTCTGGAGCTAAACCTAGGTTGACTTATTCAAGTTTAATACTGTTTAAAGCCAGTAGTTTGAATGGAAAATTTAGTTTTGTCAACGTAAATAGGTGAAGGGCAATGTTTTCAAAAACTGTTTCTTGTTAAATGGCAACAATAGTTGGTAAATGGCAAGTTTACAAATAACAGGGCTACAATATGACAATGGCTACGACTAGTAGGAGAGATTACAGTAATGACATGTTGACTTGTTGCAGTTGATGCCTGCGCTGTAACTAATGTAATGTGAGAGTTGCATAACAGATCTGGAGCATACATGAGGAGAAAACATGGTATAATAGATCAATGGGTATAAAATATCGCTAGAACATGGATGAGCACAAGATTCAATGTGTAATTTTCACATACCTGGTATAGGTTGATACCAACCTATGAAGTATAAAGCTGATGATGAAAGTTCATTCTCATAACTATGTTTCATGGTTCAGGATAAGTGTTTATTGCAGTAGTGTCCGCAATAATTTTGATCGGTTATCATGGTTTATTTTATGTAGACGAGTATCTCACATCCTGTGGAAATTGTTCTTCTATTTGGTTCCTCCTCAATGTTGTTCTATTTAATGTAGATATGAATAGTGGGATTAAAACCTCACAACTAACTGATATGTGACTAGAGACTATACTAATGAGATAAGATAGTGGGATTAACACCTCACAACTACTAGACTAGCACCTTTTTATGATCAGAGCTCTATACAGGGCTTGATACCTCGCAGTGTAGATCGATCATTTTCAATATATACATTGTAACTCAGTATATCCACTAAGGTCTGGTATTGTCTTTGTTTGCCTTCCTTCTGTAGCGTTGTTCTGCTTTCCAGTAGTCCATTTGCTGTTTTTTCCAGTGAATTTTCAGTTCCCTAGAGTGTATGTTGAATATCGCCGGGAACATTTATTAAATTCTCTAAACATAGTCTGCAATTTGGCCTATACCAGGTAAATTGGAGAATATTCGGGACCGCATTGGTTCCAGAAATCTGTGTGGTTAGGTTGAACTGTATTTTGAACTTTTTTTCGTCTGAAATTTAGGTTATTTGAGGCAATTGACAAAGTTGAATTGTGCATTTTCTAAAAGTCTGACCAATAAGTCCCTCAACTCATCACCATACTCATGGTCAACGGTACAACTGATGTACATTTAGAATAGTTTTGATTATAGAGCAATTATACTAATGTAGTCTGAAAGTAATGAATACCAGATATATGGTATTATTTTTTTATTGTTATGTTTGATATGTATGCTGAGCCTAATTCTAGCAAAATTTAGCTACAATTTGTGTCATTTCTAAGGAATTGAAAGAAAAGTCATCGGCAAAAAATTGTGTTCATCCGTGTCAGTTTGGGACTATAGCATTAGGGGCTAAAGTTGATTACTATATAAACTCCAATAATCTCAGCACCAGAGGACGGGTACCTTGCTAGTCTTCAATAAAACAGAAAAATTATTTGACATGCACCTCAATACCTAGTTACATGTAATCGAGTATATTACCGAGTTAGTTAAGATTAAATCCTTTCAGCTCATCTGTTAAATTTAGGATTTTAGTTTTTTCCCCCTCTAAAATAAAATGTGTTTCCCGAATAGAAAATTGTCAATACTTATGTTAGCAACAAAGGCATTAGACCTATACTAAACTGGGAATGGGTATTCATGTTGAGTCAGAGCAACACAAATATAATATACAAAGTACTAGGTTTCAAAAAACATTAAATGCTTAAATTATAATTACTGAGATACCAACCAAATTATAATGACAATCGATCGGATTTCAGAGGTGACGGACGTGTTCACAGAGGCTCCGCCTGTGCTTTACTCGACGTCTCACAACTTTGGAACTACAAACCTTACCACCTTATAAAGAACATTATTGTGCGAGATAGGACATGAGGAGTCGAGTGAGTGTCTTTTTGTACAGATTGAGCAACTGATTCTTGATTTTCCATGACTTTTAGTTCGAAATACTCTATTATCGATCACAATTATGGACGGCAAAGTCAAGTTCATTTCGGGGGAGCAACATGACAATGCATTCAGTAATCCGCTTATACCCCTAGTCCCAAACAAAGGGATTAAATTGCTCCGACCCGTAGACTTTATCGAAGACGAAGATATTGCCTCAACTGCCGATTGCTCTATTCCCAACGATGACATTTCTGTTGAATCCTTGAAGAAATCACTCGCCCTAGCTCACAAAAATAATGCTAGAATTCTCTCCAAAATGGAAGACCTGATTTTCAGCGAAAATAATGTAAAAGAAGAAATGGTCATGCTACGTGCTGAATTAAATGAAGTCAAGGAAGAGAATATTTCTCACCATGAAAAGATTCTTTCAATCGAAACTGATTCATACCGTAGCAATTTAATTATCACAGGTCTTCAATATGATCGCAACGAAGACTTATATTTCAAAGTACACCAACTCTTTACCCAGCTTGATCCACCTTTTAAGCTTGAATCGATTATCCATACTAGAAGAATAGGGAAATTCCAGCTGGGTGCCAGACAAGTGCTTGTCAAACTGGAGAATGAAGCCATACGTAACCTCATATACGCCAAACGCCGAGAGCTCAAGGACAACCGAAATTACCCTAACGTTTACATCAACCCAGACCTCCCGGAGGAAATACAAGAACGTAAGGCGAAATTGCGTATTATCCAGAATCATGTCACCAAGAAAGGGGGTAAAACAGTCGGAAAAATCATTAGAGATCGTATTCAAGTTGATGGTACATGGTATCGACACGATCAATTGGAATTACTGGAGGACGGATACCGACTCAGTAACGCTAAGACTAAGACAAATGACAAGGGGGTTTTCTTCCAATCAGAATTCTCCCCCTTAAGCAATTTTCATCCTTCACCAATCCAAATAGACAACCTAACCTTCAACATCGCAGAACAGACTTACCATTTTGCACGAGCAAACTTACTGGGCAACCGAGAATTAGGAACCCGCATATATCAAGAAAAAGATCCTCGCAAAATCAAGAGAATCGCATCAGAGATCGAGTCGACTCCAAAATGGAATAAGATGAAACTCTCAGTCATGAGAACAGTCCTAGAAGAAAAATTCCTCCAGAACGAGAGCCTGACCCAATTCCTTATCGGCACAGGTACTGCATCCCTACACGAAGCCACTGGAGACAAATACTGGGCAATCAGATGCGGGCTCAATTCCCAATACCTCACCGCAGACTCATTTATTGGAGACAACATCATGGGTCAAATATTGCAGGAAATAAGAAGTATCTATGTTGACCAAAACATTTCAGAAGATGATCGAATCAACCACCGATTTGTTGGACGAGGAGGGGAAGGCCCCCAACCAGACAAAAGCGGGTCACCCAAGAAAGATAAACTCAAAAAGGATGAATCCAAGAAGAAAATAGAAATTAACATGGATAGAGCAATCGGAGGACGAGCACACAGAGATCGCTCCCACAACAATTGGACTACCCAACACCAAATCGACATGGATAATGTTGACTTGCCTAGTTCCTCACTCAGTCAACCTAATCCCTCCAGTTCATTCACCGATCAATCAACATTTGGACCAGCTGGAAACCTGCACCCTACAATGCTTCCCCCCGGTTCACCTGCACCTCAGAATTGTGTTACAACGGGCGCAGTACGCATGCAGTCACCTTCATACGTAGAAAAGCTCTCCCCATCGTACCTTAGGTCCAGATCATCATCAGCTGCTAGCTCTGATCCAGGACAAGACAAATTGAATATCCAGGAGATACCCAAAAGATCTGCTTCCACTTCAAGCACACGAG
Organism: Sthenelais limicola; assembly: GCA_942159475.1. Taxonomy (NCBI): domain Eukaryota; kingdom Metazoa; phylum Annelida; class Polychaeta; order Phyllodocida; family Sigalionidae; genus Sthenelais; species Sthenelais limicola. Next base: position 55,784,072 of record OW804102.1, on the reverse strand, counting down.
GAAAAGCGGCCAAGAAAGCAACACAGGTATTTGATCCTGATAATAACTCAGATTCTGAAACCAGAGTAACTTCAATCTCTAGAAACGAGCATTCCCTGAATCTATTATGTGACACCATAACCACTGGGCTCTATTCATAAAAACTGTTATTTACTATTGCATCCTTTACAGAAAAGATGAATCAAGCTACCACTGCCATTGTGACTGATTCACAGGGTCGCAATCTGCAACGCTTTATATCGTCCCCAAATATTACAGTCTACCCATTCCCAGGGGCTGGAGTCGATCGACTAACACACAAACTCAAGGCTATAATTCACTCAACCAATCCCACTAACGCGATCATAATAGGAGGTATCTGTGACTTTTGCGAAAAAAATAGAATTACAAAACAAATATCTCTAGCATCGACCCATGAAGGGAACCTTGTCAGGTTAATGGCTGCAATATATGAATCATCTCTTAACCAACTAATTGTCGAACAACAGACCTGTAATATTGCCATAGGCGGACTTATCGGCATAGACCTCAACAAAGCCAACAATCGCCCCAACTTCTCTCCCCACCAACGAATGATATCAAACGCCATACTGACTATTAACCAAGATATAAGAATGATGAATTACAAAAGAAGTATTAATCACCCACATCTAATAACTAAGGTACACAAGTTCGAGCGGCACAAACCAAGACACACCTACAAACGCCTACCCGACGGGATACATCTCGACGACTTAGTCCTAGAGAACTGGGCAAAACAAATAGCATTGTTCCATTCCACTCCTAGACTAGATCTTTAAAATGCCCAATAATCAATTGACTATTACACTGCAAAGCCACTTTTACTACCTTATACTGACACCCCTAACTTCACTATTGAATACAGAAATTCCATGGTCTTTCCTAATATAATCACAATTGAAACTATTGAATTTTGCTACGACTGTTGGTTACCTAACATGTACTGCTTTTCTTTACTGATTGAATACAGGAGAGTGTCTTTACAACGAAAACTGATGTCTAATGCATTACCCCTACAGAGGAAAGTATCTATATATATTTATATATATTTATATTTATGGTAAAATTATTGCTGATGACTGAATTGAGACTTGTCTGTAATTTGTATTGCGTTGAATTTGTCTTTACAAGTCACTACAACGAAAGCTGACGACCAATGTATTACACCTACAGAGGAAAGTATCTATATATAAGTTATGGCAAAATTATTACTACTGATGACTGAATTGAGATCTGTTTGTAATGCTATATGTGGGTGTTGAATCTTTGCAAAACCAGGGAGGGCTTCAGTGCGGTAAGATCATGATAATCATGGCAACCAACCTGACCCCTCCCCGGCATGTATACATGTGGTCCATTCCTACGAAATGGGCCCAGTGCCCTTTTCCCTACCTTTGGTCCCTCTACGCCTCATATCTCAGTGTAATATTCATTGATATTAAAACAAATGATACTGACAGATTCCTCTTGGCATCAGAATTCCTCTGATATATACATTATTATGGGGCTAATGGATATTTTCTGTGTTAAAACCCTTTAAAATTGATATTTTCATAGAAAAATGTCAATGATTAAATATTTGGGACTGGGTGATTCAGAAATTAACATCAATTTGTGTTTTTTATATCTGACTAAGTTGGCTTAGTCACCAGGTTCGAATTTTAAAGCATTTTAGTAACCCAACTTACATTTATTTTTTATTATGGCACAAACAATATTTAGAAGGGTTTTTTTTTGTTTTTACATCGCACATTTTGCTCACTTTCATGCAATGAACTTGTTGTATTATACAAGAAAAAAACTCATTTGATATATATTTAAAACAATCCCTAACATTTGATACTTAATGAGTCCAAATAGGACCATTAGTAAGGATGTTATGTCTGTTTAAAAATGTTTAATGGGAAAATGGCTAATTAGGTATGTTTTTACATCGCCACATTGACTAGTTGTGCTTTTCAATCCTATTGTAAAAAATCATTTAAAACTAATATGAATATATTGGGCAATTGATTCTCTTGATGCCAGTGCAATATGAATGGTTTAAACTCACATGCCTTGTGTATAGAGAGTGAAAACACCTGTTTTTACGTCGCACATCACATGTTTTTACGTCGCACGTTTTTACGTCGCACGTCGCAATTGCTTGATTAAAGCAAAACTATTTAAGATAGAAAGTTATAATATGTACCATACAAACCGCAACAATGTCAGCTTTCTGCTGATATAAAATCATCCATATCCCTTGAATGGTCTGAACAGAAATGTCTTGTACATAGAGTGGGAAAACACCAGATTTTAGGTTGCACGTTTTTACGTCGCACTTTTTTAGGTCGCACCATTGGCTTGATAGAGGCAAAACTATTTAAGATAGGATGTTTTAACATATATCAAACAAACCGCAACAATGTCAGCTTTCTGTTGATATATAATCATCCAGATCCTTCGAATGGTCTGAACAGAAATATGCCTTTAATATATAGAGAAAACACTTGCTTTTATGTCACACGTTTTTATGTCGCACCTTTTTATGTCGCAATATTTGCTTTATATAGGCAAAACTATTTGGGATAGAAGGTTGTGACATATACCAGACGAACCGCAACAATCTCAGCATTCTGCTGATGTATAATCATCCAGATCCCTTTAATAGAGGCAAGGCTACTGCCAAATGAATACATTTCTACTCTTTAAATTACCATTTGTGATCCGTTTTAGGAAAATGTGTCATAATTTGGAATATATTAATTTTTCTTATTTGAAAAGTGGAGATCAAGCTGATTCCAATGACAGTAAATAGTATGACACCTAATAGGTATTTCTATATTTTATGTTTGATATTTTTCTTTTTGAAAAAAGAAATGTTTGCAATGTTTCTGGATGGATAATTACAAGTAAAGTAACTAAATATACTCCATACAAATGCCTTCAAAACGCATAGATATAATTAATACAATGGCCCGTAATTTGTTACATGGATTCATCTGACTTTGAGTGTTAGACTCACTAAAAATCAGAACATTTTAATAAAGAGATCTTATGAAAAAAACACTTTGAAAAATACCAATTTTGCGACTTGTGACTCATTTTCCTGAATCACATCACATTTATTGATTTAAATATTCAAAATGAATGTTTTCGGCCATAGATTCCTAGATAATTGACTTTGGATGTCATTTATTTCAGGATTATATAGAGGAGAATATGAGTTTTTAGGAAATATTATCCAGAAATCGCTTATATTTAATATAAATTTCATTTTTTCTCATTTCCATCACTGAAAAGCTAGACTTTTCAGATAATAGCCCTACAACGTTTTTACGTCGCACATAACTTCACCCTGGATCATAAAATAGCCATTAATTACCAAGCAGAAATAATTATTGATTCTTCTAGGTAAGGTGATAATAAAACTACTTTAGTCATTTTTTCTTTCATCTCTTGCTTATCAAAGGAACAGTGATAGATAATAAAAGGTAATGTCTATGAATTCCCATAACCCAAAATAATGCTGTTTTCAATTTTGAGATCCTGTAATCAAAAAAGGGGTGTTATTCTACCTTAAATTGCCAAACACATACTTAATCGCACACATTTTCAGAATCAAATGACAAATTAAATGTGCGACGTAAAAACATGCTAAATCTTAACCTGATCTTTGATTTCATGAAATATATAAAGTATTTGATCAAATTAGTAGCAAATTTAGATTCGAAAGGTTCCATTAGGCTACTTTAAGGTCAAGTAGTATGAAAAACATTGAAGGGATTTTTTTTGGCACATTGATTTTTGGCCACTGGGCCCATTTCGTAGGAATGGATCATGTATATATCTCAACCCTATCTTGAACGGATATACAATTACTTGAAATATATGTATCGGTTGTGTTGCATGCTCTCAATTGTTGACTATTTAATTGTTGACTATTTATATAACTCATACATTGTACATTTCGCAGGTTTGTCGGGGGAGGTCCCAGCGCAGTCAGACCATGATAATCAAGGCTACTAACCTGAGGCCTCCCGCCGGCGACACAATATATTGTAACATATCTGATGTTTGTGACTATTTGGGACGACTTAGGATGATAATCCCTACATGTATCTTTTACATTGGAATAGGGTAAGTCTTGCTCCACATTATTTGTTCCTACCACCGGTGTTTAAATGAATAACCATCTGGAGAACATGTGTAGTTACTCGGATAGCAAGTTGAGCTGTACTATAAATAACTATGCATATATACGTTACATTCGCCTACTCCATAGACTATCGACATGAACTTAGAAATCCTTGAAACACACCTCTCAGGTTGGCAAGATTTAACTAAGCAAAAAGGAATTAAAATTGTTCACTTGAACATTCGATCACTTTTCCCTAAGTTTGATCAAATTAAGAATGACATTTTAAGTTCGGATATAGATATTGTCTGCTTTTCTGAAACTTGGATTTGCGGTGATGCCTGTCTACCATTAATTCAACACCCCAACTATAACCTAATCAATCTTAATAGAACTGATATCAATAAACATGGAGGCGGCGTATGTATTTATCTTAGGGACATTTACAAATATGAAACACATCCTGAATTATCTGTAAGTAATGAAGACTTGGAGATATTATGTCTAACGATCACCAAAGAGTTTATGAAACCGATCTTGCTTGGTCTGGTCTATCGGCCCCCCCAGTCTAATATTACACCCTGCCTTGATAAGATTAAGGAGCTGGTTAATGCCCATGAAAGTCTTAAACATCCTGGGTCTCTAATTATAGCTGGAGATTTTAATATAGACCTACATGATAAACTAAACCATAAATGCAAAGCCTTAAATGACTTGGCCCAAGACACAAATCTTACGCTCCGAGCGAAGTTTATTACAAGATATGGCCTGCATAAGGATAGTATACTAGATTACTATTTATTTAAGAGTAATCGTTCAACAACCCTAGGTACTATCAACTATAACCTATCTGACCATCAGCCCATCTACCTAGTCCTTAGACATCAGAGACCAAAAAAAAATCCAGGAATTAGAAAAAAGATTAGAATAATGAAAAACTATAGTATCGACCGACTAAATGATATTCTAGGCAACCATAACTGGGACAACTTCTATACCATAACGAATGTAAATCAAGCTTGGGACTATCTTTTTACAACCCTTGTTGATACGGTCGATGAGATCGCCCCAATGAAAAGTGTGTATTTCCAGAATAATAGGCCTGAATGGTATACCAGAGATATAGTTGACGCCTGTAAAATACGTGATGATATGTACAAAATAGCTAATATTACCAAAGATGATAATGAAATCCGAGCAGCCAGAAACCAACGCAATTATGTCAATACCCTATTGAGGCGATCTAAAACACAATTTTATACAAATTTACTTGACAATAATTCTAATAATAGTAAAAAATTATGGCGAACCCTTGATGATATAACTGCCAAAAAGGAGAAAGAGATTACAAGTATCCGGGACGAACTCAATAATGACCTAAATACTTATGACTCAGCAAATTATCTGAACAAATTCTATTGTTCAATTGGTGAAAAAATCCAAAACAAAATTCCAAATATCTCCCCCACACTCCATGACGAACAAATCGCCTCATATTGTAATTCTTTCCAAACTATGACTTTGGAGAATCTTAATGACTTAATTAATGAAATTGATACTGCTAAATCGTCTGGCTGTAAGGAACTAACCTCAAGAATGTATAAGGACTGCTTTTCTATTGTGACCAATCAATTACTAATGGTTATAAACTTGTCGATCACTCAGGGTATATTTCCAACAGCATGGAAGCAAGCATTAGTCAAACCTATCCCTAAAAAACCTAATATATCATCACCCCAGGACACCAGACCAATAGCCCTTACACACATAGGAGGGAAACTCCTGGAGAAATTTATTGCTCGCCAAATTTGGAGACATTTAGACATTAATAACATATTATCAGAACACCAGTATGGATTCCGCAAAAATAGAAGTACTCATGAAGCCTTATATGAATTGATTAACCAAATTAATAAAAGTAACAATAATAAACTCTATACAATAGCTACATTTATTGACTTTAGTAAAGCTTTTGACAGTGTAAATCATGAAATTATAGGGAAAAAACTCAAAAAGATAGGATTTAATGACATAGCGCTATCATGGTTATCTTCTTATTTATGCAATAGATCACAATCTGTACGGCTTGGTGAACACTATTCTACTAATCTCCAGATCGGGTGTGGTGTCCCTCAGGGATCAATCCTGGGCCCAATCATCTACTTAATTTTTTCTAATGACATTAATAAGCTGAACCTCTCCTCTAATTACATTTTATACGCTGACGACACTGTGTTGTATGCCTCTGGTGAAAATATATCCCACCTAACTGATCAAATGAACGATGATTTAACTAAATTCTTTAATTGGTCTGTAAGTAACAAAATACTGATTAATATTGGAAAAACGAAATCGATGCTTTTCGGGGAGAAGAAAAAAGAAATTAATCATATAGAGGTTAAAATTAATAATGAGAAAATTGGGCAAGAAAACAAATATAACTATTTAGGAATAAACATCGATCGACATCTAAATTTTAATGAACAGAGCAATATATTGGTGAAATCGCTTAACCACCGAATACACCAACTATCACTGATAAGACCCAATCTCACAAGGAAATGTGCGATTCTTATAGTAAAAGCAAATATACTTTCAATATTAGATTATAGCGCACCCTACATCAGCAGATGTTGTCAGAAAACCATTTCTACCATTCAAAAACTTCAGAATAGGGCCTTAAAGATAGCACTAAGATGCCCACCTCGAACATCAACTGAATATATACACTCGACAACGAAAACTATGTTAATCAAGCATAGAATAAAATTTCTTCTCTCCAAAATAGCATATACCTCAGTAAGAAAGTTAGATCCTGTGAATGTACCAAATAATAATAATATGGCGAGAAACACACGAATGCATGATGCCCCCGTCTTGGACATATTCCTACCCAGAAGGGAATCCGATCGATTATCGTTGCATTATCAGACAGCAGTAACTTGGAACAGCCTGTCGGCTAGGTTACGTAATATACAAGATAAAGAAATGTTCAAAACTCAAATTAAAAAATTCTTTTTAGATAAAAATGTAAACTAAACTCACTTGGCTCCCTCTTGCCACTCTCTCACCTCTTCTGTAATTATGTCAGATATTGTAAGGAATTTTCATTTCTCATTATTTCTCTATATCATCCTGTGCTAAATATGTGACCATATGTATGTATATTATCTTCATAAACTTCACTTCTGAATAGTTTAATAATTAATTTCCATACCCAATGTTGATATCACCGTTTTGACATGATTGTAATTACATTTGTAAATACCAATGACAGGAGCAGATAGCTTCGAAGAACGCCTAATTGTTGGCGAAATGATTTTATTCTGCCATATTTCTCAATGTGTAATGGAAATAAAAACGTTAAAAAAAAAAAAAAAAACATATTCCAAGGTTTCAATATATAGCCTTGAGATTTCGCATATTAATAGGAAACACATGTCCTACTAATAATGACGACTTTTAATATAATTAAATCATATTGAATACAGAAGTATTGCTTATAGATAATCAATACAATATCAAGCAGATCTCAGCTGACATCGAATCCTCATACATTAGGAAGCAAGGTGAGATAACAACCCTAAAAAACATTGTCCAAGAAAAACATCTGCAGCATACCAACCTCATAGACAGAATAGTTGACTCTACCTTCAATTTTTTCTAAAAAGTGACTTGCGACCAAAAGTGGGGCACTGGGTACAGACTCCCTGACCCAGCATTTGACCGGGCCACCAACACAAGGGGAGAAATCAAATTTGGTCCAATACTGAGTCAAATTAAATGAAATTTGCTGAAATATTTAGATTCCATCTCATCTGAAGAAGGGCAAACTATCCCGAAACTTGTGTAAAAAGAACAAAACAGTAATAATAACAACTTTATTACAACTCTTATATCATCATTTTACCGAAGGGCCAAGATCAATATACAGCGATATATTTCCCCCTCGCCTACTTAAATAATTAGAACCAACAGATATCATGGCTCCTGGACCGATTGTGATATGATTGTAATACAAATGTGACGCTAATAGCAGATTGGAAAATCCCAGTTACAATATGAAACACGACTATGCTTAACCCACCCCCATGGGGTATTATAATGATCATGGTAGGTCATCCATGGACTAGTTACTATACAAATGGTAATGATATCCTCCTATTACTGATGTACACTCAAATGACCCCGATTTATGACAACAAAAAAGTTTAGAATAGAGTTATCTATAACCAGACAGATCTTTTGGAATAAGCGAAATCTTCAAATATAGCTAGTATTTAGCATTTTGTTTCCTAATTAATCAGAATTTGTAGAGTTGGCAATTGTACATTTCTGGGTATCCTGCCCTATATAAAGTGCCTAATCCACCAAGGCGATTCTCATGCGGTTTTATTGTGCCACATAAGGCTCTGCGGCCTTTTTTGCTGCCGCGGGAATTATCACGGTAGTGGACAGACCACCCAAAGCAGGTTTTCCCACAGCTTTTTTTTCCTCGCTGCCATGCGGCAATATCAAATCAATTTGATATTCCTGCCCAGCTGCAGCATTTTTTCCAATATGATCCTGTCATATGGCTGTCACTTGATGAACTAGAATTGTAAAATGGAATTACTGTTGGATTTTTTTGGGGAAAAATGATTTACATTTCACATTAGAATGTGTATTCTGTTTTACGCTTGGGTATTTTTTGGGTAGGCCCTTAACATTATAACCATTTTCTTTTCTTTTCATAATCGTTTTGAAGGATTTTCTACCCGACCCAGTTCGGACAACTGAGTTTGGTACAGAGATTAACAATTCACTAGTATACTTATAAGTCACTCCAGGATAATTACAACAATTGTTAGACACAAAAATGAACATGTTGTATCTATAAATAACTGTAATTCAAACTCGAGACCAATAATCCAGTAATAGTGTGTTGAAAATACCTGTGCAATATATTTTCCACTGCAAACAGGTGTTGTTTACGCCATTAACGCATAATGCATTGTTTCAAATAATAGCTAACAAATCACTCACCTTGAAAGAAATAGTTTAATTACAAAATTATCAGCTCAATGCGTGAGAATACTTTGTTTGTCTGTTGGTTAGTTGGCAAGCAATGTACTGCAAGTAGGACGAAAATTATGTTATACAATCTCCCTTTTTGTGCGTGGAAGAGAGGAGGTGGTGAGGAGGGGGATACTTGCAAGACTGAATTTTCATCTTGCGCTAGAAATTGTTGTGGAGTTTTGCTATTTTGGTAGAAGTAGGAAACTTCACATTGAAAAGCAAGTTCGTATTTCTGACCTCACTCACTCTATGTAGTTGATAAATATATAACATCAATTGAATATTGATGAATTTACTCATTCAACTCATAATAAAGATAGATTGCTAAAATTATTTTGTTGCTATATTCAAGAATGACACTTTAAAGAGATGAACCACTGTTCAACGGGGGTGAAAACGGAAAATAACATTTTGTTTTAACTTTGCCTCGTGAAAGAACATGGTAAAGTGAATCCAAAAAGCCAATGAAAACAATGTCAGGTTAGTTTTCATTTCAGGGAGCCCTGGAATTTATGGCTGTTCACTAAGGAAGTCTATGGGAAAGGGACATTTTTTCAGATTTTTCAGTGTAGAAAAAAATGGAAAATATGTTTTTCCTAAAAATCTATATATAATATAACTAACATACTTCTTAACCCTTACAAGCAAGAAAAGTGGGGGTCACCAGCTTTATAGAAAACGTTATTTGGCTGAATTTGCATCCCAATGAGTTAAAAAAACAGGAAGATTCTAGATTTTCAAAGCTAAATAATATCCTTCAAAATAATTATGTGGATACCATGTTCTTCATGTATGAGGGTATACCTGTATAAAAGCTATGTTTAGAAGAATTTTCAACCGAAAAATGTTATTCATCTATCTGAAATATTGGAATCATCTATGTTCTTATCCCTAATCCCTTCATTTGCAAATATATTAGCTATTCACGATCTACAATAGTACCTAAAGCTGCATTCTCACCTATTACACCAAACACCATCTTACCAAGTTTATATTATATTGCTGATATATGTTGATATATGGAACTCTCTCCAATGAGCGAAAAGTTGTTAAAGAAAATTATTTGGATAGCTCCTTTTAATACAAATGAAGACGTATTAGTATTCCTGTATTGGACAGTAACTTGAAAAATTCCTTCAAACTTTTGGTAAAATGACTTATGGATGTATTAGAAAGAAATGGAACGAAACGTAGACAATGTTCAGTTTTTGACCAATATTAAGTGAGGATGCAGCTTTACAGCCATTGCCATTAAGAAGTTAATTTAACTTTGGTTCTAGCATATTAGTATTTCTCCATACACAATCTCCAGTGCCCCCCCCCCCCTCACCTTACCACTGTAACATAGACTGTGACACAGAGCTGCCCCCAATCACCATTGTAACACCTCTTACCCCTGTTCTAAAGAAAACCAACTAGGGCATGTCTAATGGTGTCGTGACAAGGAATAGTTGCCATCAGGAAGTTTCTCACCATTTAACAAGTTTTATTCTTTAAGATCTACATTCAAGCAATTTCATAAAAACTCCATTACATGAAGCAGCATTCTCAGTTAAGAACGATGAAAAACTATTGATCTGTTGTTCTACTTGTTTCTTACCAATGTTATTGGAGCAACAGTGTGTAGTATTTCGACCTGTTTTTTTTGCTGCAGTGCATAAAACTTCGCACCTGCACCTCTCTACTATATTACATTGACCTACAAAAATCCTTTCATGCTGTGATATCACTTATCGTCAGCTAAATATTTATGAATACATTTAAAGAGATAAACACCAAAACCATACAAAATACGATGTGAAGTTGATATTTTCTTGAGATATTTCTATTTAGATGTAGTGACCAACGTTTCGGAGTTTATTATTCCTTCTTCAGGATGAATATTTATTTGCAGTTCTTAAAATCATACACTGAAGATTATATTGTAAGATAGTTGTTGTGAGAGCTGAGATTCGAACACTAAACCTTAGTTACGCTTGATACGGACATAAAGCAACTCACTCAGTTAGTTATACCTTGCTAATAGGGGAATTGCATAGCCACCATTTTGAATCTTTATTCGCATGGAATTATGGGAGTAATGGTACAGTATAAAATCTAAAGAGAACATGTTATGTTTGGTATGGAATATTTATCAATGCTCTTATGTCTACATGCAACATTACATCATCATCCATAAGGTAATAAAAGAATCAATTTCCCATACTCACTCTCTGTCTGGTTACTGGGGAGAAATACACATAATGTGATTATATTATAACAGAAAAAACAAAACAATTGGAGAATGATCAATAAAAATATAGTAAATGATAGGATGTTTCATCTGATTGATATGGGAATCTAGTTTTTGGCTTTTTTTGCTGTCTCCTACTTGAAAAGTCATTATACAGGAAAGAAAACGTTTTCTTGGCAATTACATTAAGAAAACATTCAGTCTTTCAGAATAAGCTGCACCATTTTCGTGAGAATGGGTCAAATATTTGATTAAAAGTCAAAATGCTTTGATGCAAATGATTTAAGGTATGAAACAAGCTGTCTTTGTCTCTGTGAATTAATTTATGGACTGGGAATTGTTGGGAATAATATATGTGTTGTGTATAAAAATGTATATAGCCCTGCAAAGCCCCAATACATGAGAACGATTTGTTTTTACTCTCGCCCATACTGTACTACTTTTATGTATATTATTGTGTCCACCCTCAACACTTTGAACAATATTGTGTTGTGTTTCAGGAAATGAGTCAGGGGCCATCCACAAATGACGTCATGCTTTTTTTGGCCATTTTTTACCCCCCCCCCTCCCCCCCATGTCATGTTTTCTCACACTGTGCCAGACCCCCCCCTTAAAAATGATAAAAAATGACGTCATGTTTGCAGCACCCCTCCCCTACAACCCCTTTTAAAGCTTATAATCAATTAGGTATAACATTTCAATAAAATATGCAAACCCCATTATTAGAACTATGATCCACAACATTGAAATCTCCATATTAAAAAACTAAGCCCCTGAACTTGAATAGGCTATATGTATACTTCACAAATTCACTTAGTACCACAGCAACTATTGTGACCTCAATCCTTGCTTGGTGTGAAGGCTGGCACTTTTCCTGGGCCCTGATACTTTTACTATAGGTGTCAAACTTTGCCAACTTATACCAGCAATAAATTTTGCTTTGTGTCCAACAAATAAGCAGCAAGATCATCAACCACTATGTTAAGATTAGTTTTCTACCCACCGATGTATGTGGGTCTAATGAGTTGCACATGTGCACAGAGATAGGGGTTAATCATGCACTCACTGAATATGTGAAGTGGCCTATTAATCACTGGGGCTAGACAAAATGTGACCAGATGGTGGCACTCGTTGCCATCAGGAAACCCCCTTGATTCTTAGGGTGTTACAAGGGTTTGGCAGTGGTATAATACCCAAACCCATTAAATCTGACTTGCATATTGTGCAAAGTTATGGAGGCTATATTTCAGTAATGGAACATACCACATCAAAGGCTTTTACACACGATAAAGTCAGTGTAGTCCCACAGGGGTCAGTTCCGTGACCACTTCTCTTCATAATATATAATATTGACCTTGGCTCCTGGACCAAGTAACCCATCTACCTGTTTTTATTATTATACAACTTTTATTCAATATACATATACATAATAATATAGAATAGGGCCATTGCTCCCTCTCCACTGGAGTTCTACCAGGTAACCCTGTTCACTAACAACATCAAGCTTTATAAAGTAATGTAATTCAGAATCTCTGCCTCAATAAAAAATGTTTCAACAAAAATCCATGAATGGAGTGATTGAGTGCCAAATGTCATGCATCTGGAAAACTCATCCTTGTGCCAGGCTTACACCATTGCAAGCTGGAACATGAGAATGCTAGAGGAAATCACCATGGAAAAAGATCTAGGTACCTCATTGGTAACTATCAGAAATTTACGGAAGAGGTAAATGTTCATGTAGCCCAATTTAACAGGATTAGGGGCATAATCAGAATGACTGGGACACAGGTAATTCCAGCAACCTTTTCAAAGGGTTGATCAGGCCACATATAGAACATGGTGCACCAGTCTGGAACCCTGAGTGCATGGTTAATATCAATACTCGGGAGAACCTTCAAAGGAGAGTGACAAAGTCCTTAATATATACATACGGGAACTTGACTTGCCTACCCTTCACTTTCAAAGATTAACCCTATCCATACTGTGGTCTATTTTCCCTAAACATGTCAAATTCAGACTGCTGCAACTTTTGTTTCATCCCGATGACATATGGTCAGTTGTTTTTTGTTTCATTCAGTAACACATGAACAGATATAACAATTCTGTATGGACTCCCATATTAACGTAGCGTTGTATTTGGCAACGCAACTTGGTATGGAGCAGCCATTCTTCGCTGCGCTTATCTAAGCAACTGCATCATCATAAGAAACGCACCCTACTGACAGGGCCAGCATAGTTGAGCCACTGTTTTCCAGTGCGCTTGGTATATGGATAGGGTTAAGAGGTGACGTGTACACACTACTGGACTTGGTTGTTACAGCACCTAGTGTCAACTGCCTCAAGAATGGCACGGAAATACCAGCCTTGGCATTGGGACTGGTGGGCCAGAGGGTGTGGTACCAGCCATTGTATTGCCGACAAGATTGCATGACGTCCAACACCAAGGAGGAAATGAATGCATAGAAATGAATGCTGCTAGAGATTTTGTCTATATTACTTATTTAAAAAATGCAGTGTAAGGCTACCAATCAAGTTACATTACACCTGTTTCTATTCAATTATTTTTAAAGTTAAATTTAAGGCCAATACATTTTTTAAATTATTATAGAAAAAAGCAATATCCATCAGGGTTGTTTTCACATGGTGCCATTATTGAAGTTTGATTTTCAAGAAAACCAAAATGATCTGGATATATCTAGATATAGAGGCCATAGAAGCATGCATCCAGTAATCTTCTATTCTTAGGTGTATTACAAATGAATTTTTCTTAGAGCACAAGTTTCCCCATTAGGGTAGTCTTTTGATTGAAAAAATATAAAAACATTATGTCATACATGAGTTGACCCCCCTTCCCCCCATTGTCATGCCTTGTCATGAAAACTAAACCCCCCCTCCCCCCCTAGGGCATGACGTCATTTGTGGATGGCCCCTCATAAGTCACAAAAAATTGATTTTGAGATACCAATATATTTGAAAAGAGGAGATCAAGCCGATTCCAAAGATAGTAACCAGTCTAATAAAATAATAAGTATTTCTAGATTTTAAGTTTGATATTTTCGTTTTTGAAAAAAAGTTTCCAATATTTCTGGAGGTTAATAAACAGTAAAGTAACTAAATTTAGACCATATGAGGACCTTTAAAACGAAAAGATATATTACATACATCGTCCCTAAATTTGATATATAGATTGATATACCTATAAGTGATAAATTCCCTAAAAATCAGAACGTTCCAATAATGTGATCTTGTGAAAAAGACACTTTAAAAAATATCAATTTTGCGACTTATGACTCATTTTCCTTAAACACATCACAAATATAATTTTTGCGACTTGTGACTCATTTTCCTGGAATACATCACATATGAATAGAGAAGTATGTTGATACATGCTGGAGAAATATCATTTTGGAATTGCAACTAAAAAAAAAAAAAAAAAAAAAAAAAATGAGATTGAGTGGTTTCCAACAATGTACACATTTGGGAAAATTAAATGTATTTTGATATTTTATGTTTGGTCATTTGTATATTTGAAAAAAAGGTTTGCAATACTTCTGCGTGAACAATTACTAGTAAAATGGTTAAAATAACTCCATTGTAGAATCCATCAGGAATATATCCAATACAGTGTCACTAATGTTGTTAATGTTAAATCCTGTACATATGAATATGTTTTGCCATTTGTGTACCATGAAATTATTGGGTAAACCCGACAATGATCGCAAATAAAATTTTTCTAAAAAAAAAAAAAAAAAGTGTCGTGGACTTTGATACATGTATACATACAACGGAACGGATACAACGGATTAGTAATGATATTTCAACAATATATCTGACTATATGGATGCAGATTAACAAATCATTATTAGATTCTTCATTCTTCAATCAGTCCCAGCTTGTTACAACATAGAAGGAATTGCCTATAACTGAGAGAAGGATTCTATATATGCACTTTGCTACATACATTCAATAACAATCCAACTTTTAAAAGGGATCTATAAAGTAAACTAGAACTTGCGAGGACACACTTTAAACTATACCGTCAAAACTAAAATACTGTGCATCCAAAGGACTATTATAATTATACATTTGGCCGAATTTGTATTCCCCTCCTGGTGTAACTAAACAGTGTATAATATAAAGTAATAAAGGAATTGATTAAACAAATAAGGTCAATCCTTGAACTTGGATATATAGTCCGGTTCCTTGTGTAATTCTGTAGGGTATTGATGGAGAAAGTGAAAACTATACATTTTCGGAAACGTCAGGACCCATAGATCATGAAAACCAATGTTGCCCAAAACGTGTCGGCCATTTTGGCCGCCATATTGGACAATCCAAGATGGCCGCCATTCCAAACCTATTTATACCCATAACTATCTTATTACTGGTCATAGAAACTTGATTTTGGTGTCTACACTAAGGTTTTCTAGGTCAAGGAATACAATGAAGATATCTATTTGAGTCTGGCATGTGTCGGCCATCTTGAAATCCAAGATGGCCACCATTCCAAACATTCTTTTGCTCATAACTTCTTAATTTTTTATAATAGAAACTTGATTTTGGTGTCTACACATAGGTTTTCAGGGGCAAGGAATACAATGAAGATGGTTAATTGGGTCTGGCATGTGTCGGCCATCTTGAAATCCAAGATGGCGGCCATTTGGAAAATGACTGTTATTGTAAGAAATCTCAAATCCAGTCCAACTTCTTACTTTTTTATAATAGAAACTTGATTTTGGTGTCTACACATAAGTTTTCAGGGGCAAGGAATACAATGAAGATGGCTGATTGGGTCTGGCATGTGTCGGCCATCTTGAAATCCAAGATGGCCACCATTGAAAACATTCTTTTGCTCATATGTTCCTTATTAGATGTCATAGAGACTTGGTTTTGGTCTCTACACCTAGGTTTTCAAGGTCAAGGAATGCAATGAAGATGTCTGATTGGGTCTGCTATGTGTCAGCCATACTGAAATCTAATATCTAGAAATTCCCAAATTGGATTTCATGATGGCAACTTCTTTTACCCTTTCGCATTATCATTGTTATGTCACAGATAATTGATACTTGGCTAAGCCTTGTTATATGGGCAGTTTAAGTTGTACTGGGGCTTTTAGGTTAAATTGTGAAATAATCTTAAACAACCTCTTAATGCAATGAAAGGTTTTGTATTTATCTGAGTTGATATAATATGTGGTTTTATTCATAGTTTGCTCCAGTGAAAGCAATTTATTAACCTGAGCACAATATGGATGCTCTTTTCTCAGACAATAGATTTCCTTACATAACATGCATTACCTGTAAAAGGCCAGCAGTCAAGGGCCAAAAGCCTATCCCTATCCTCTAAATGGCCTGTTTCCATGGAAACTAGTGATTTTTTTGTATTTTAGCAAGAAATAGGTTTTTGTGTCCCATATCTACACTTTTGTCAGCATTGTGACCAAATTTGGGAATAGTGATGGTGTATCTAACCGTTATCATTTCTTTTTGAAACAATAACTTGATCAAGGTCAAGGTCACCAAATATGACCTTGAAATTTAAAAATAGCAAAATTCTGGGATGTGACATCCTATTTTCTCTTATGAAAATATGGCAATAGAGGAAAACGGTAACCTAATGCATACAATAATACTGTAGTGGCCCGTTTATAAGCCGGGACCTGTTTATAAGCCTATCTCAAATACAGACCAGGGATGTAGGGGTCATGAAAAAATAAAATCTACTGAAATTTAATTGTCGATTAAAAGCCTATCTCAATTGCAAGCTGGGGCAAGAGGGGGGTCTAAACAAATACAAGCCTGGGCTTATGAACGGGCCACTACGGTAACTGACATTAGGGGAAAGAAAAATAACCCATTTCTGGTATCATTGGAAAGTCTGTTGTCATGATAACTAAGCCTTACTTTTCATTCTACACTAAATTTTGTGTAAATCTAAATTACAAACTGCAGTCTATATCTTGAACAATTTATTTCAAGATGTATCAAGGTAAGTGGGAATATCACTGTTGTGACCCGCCCTGCAAAGGTCTTATATACCCCCTAAATAAGACCTGTTTTTGCAGAGCAGGTCACGTATATTGTTAAGCCCGGTATGTTGGTTGTGGGATGATGGTACACTCTGTCCAGCCTCTGTAGAACCAAGACTTCAATGAGTACTGGTATAGGCTAGCATTGGGGTTTTGGTGCTTCATAGGCTGGACAGGGTGTAGGTACTGAACCACTTTATGTTAGAATTTGTTTATTTCATCACTAGCTTTCGGGCTAAGTTGCCCTTCTTCCATTTATTTCAAGGTTAAAGGGAAAGGTCCCTGAGAGTACAGGGCAATATACAGGCAAAACGAGGATCACATATCACATCAATGGTATTGGAAAGGGGCCATTAAACAATTTGGAGGTTATCATATGGGGACCATTAAACAACAGCAGCATAGAGGGTAAAGTGGTGGTTATAGGGCATCATAAGAGGGTATAATAGTGGTTATGCCATAACATAGAGGGTATAACGATGACAGGGCGACCTGTCTTTCTGAGAGGCTCCCAGTTTGTCATTTACTTAGTGGACACTTGGTCTAATAATAATAGTCATGCAGTAACATAGAGGGATTAATGGGGTCATGGAGTAAAATAGAGGGTATAATGGGGTCATGCAGCAACATGAAGGGTATAATGAGGGGTCATGGAGCAACATAGAGGATATAATGGGCATCACATAGCAGCATAGAGGGTATAATGGGGGTCATGATGTTTCATAGAGGGTATAATGGGGGTCATGGAGCAGCAGAGACGGTATTGATGGAGGTCATGTGGCAGCATAGAGGGTATAGTGGGTGTCATGGAGTAACATGGAGGCCAAAATTTGTGTCATGGAGCAGCACAGAGGGTATCATGGGGGTCATGGAGCACTATACTTTTTTTATGGAATAAAAGTTCAATATATGATGCGGGTTATACAGAAGCATAGATTGTACAATGATGGTTATGGAGCAGCAAAGAGGTTGTAATGATGGTCATGGAGCAACATAGCAGGTATGATGGGGGTCATGGAGCAATAAAGAGGGTATAATGGGGATCATGGAGAATAGACACAGAGAGGGTATAATAGGGACCATGGAATAACATAGAGGGTATAATGATGGGGACCATAGAACCCTATAGATAATATAATGATGGTCATGGGGTAGCAAGGAGGGTATAATTATGGCCATGGATCACTATAGAGGGTATGATTGGGGTCATGGAGTAATATAGGGGGTATAATGGGGGTCATGTAGAAGCATACAGGGTATAGTGTGGTCATGGAACAGCATAGAGTGGATATTGATGGTCATGGAGCAGCATAGATGGTATAACAAAAGTCATGGATCTCTATACAGGGTGTAATGGGGTCATGGAGCAGCATAGTGGGTATAATGATGGTCATGGAGTAACAGATACTGTAAAAGTATTTATTTTCGCGCGAATAATTTTTCACGCACTAAGTACTTTGACACCTTTTCGCATCACGCACATAGGGGTGTGCGAATGCGAGAACATTAATATGTTTACAGTATACAGAGTGTATTAATGGGTGTCATGGAGTAACATGGAGGGTATAATGGTGGTCATGCAGTAACATGTAGGGTATAATGGGGGTCATGGGGCAGCATAGAGGAAAGAATAGGTGCCATTGAGTAACATTGGGTGTATAACATTGGGTCACGGAGAAGCATAGAGGATGAAATGGGGGTCATGGAGCAGCAAGGTGGGTATAATGTGGGTCATGGAGCACTATAGAGGGTTTGATGGGGTCATGGAGCACTATAGATGGTATAATGATGATCATGGAGCAGCATAGCTGGTATAATCATGATCAGGGAGCAACATAGAGTGTATTATAGTGGCCATTGAACAGCACAGATGGTATATTGATGGTCATGGAGAAGCACAGAGGGAAGAACTTGGAAGAACTGCATATGCAGATGTCCTAACCCACTTCCTGAATTTTATTGTAATCTGTATACCGATCATAGTATTGCAAATGTAAATGTATTCTGAATAAAAGTATTATATATATATAATAGAGATCATGGAGCTCTATACAGGGTATAATTGGGTCATGGAGCAGCATAGAGGGTATGATGATGGTCATGGAGTAACATATATGACCCATTCTCACGAAAGTAGTGCAACCCCCCATTATTTCCATTTATTGGTCAATATCTTGGTCGATATTGATCTTAAATACATAGGAATTGATTAGCTACATGCGTCTTGGCATAAGCATAATTAAAATATATACTTTTGTGTATCTGTGATGTATATTTTTTAAATTATATACTATCAAATCAAGGAAAAATCCCCATTAATCACTACCAAACTCATAGTTATGTTGGGAAAACATATAGTTGAATCAATATGCATAAATAAGATTTGTGCCATAGAATGGAGCATAAAAACCGAATAAAATGATGTATTAAGGTTGAATGTAGCTGCAGAATTTATGCTCCTAAGTCAATTAATGTAAAAATGGCTAAATTGAGGTGTAAAAACGTCGCCAGACAAAATAGCTGTGCTTTCTGAAATAATAAAATTAATTTTGTCTAAGAAGTATGATTTCATAAGCATAGGTTGGCAGACACATGTATATCACCATTGGAAGATTGTCAGACCTTAGGCCTTAGGCCCTGGGGCTGATCCTAATAATTGGTGGAAAAAACGTCGCCCCCCCCCCCCCCCCCCCCGGCGACGTTTTTTCCACACTATGGGGACGTTTTTACATAAAAACATGAGCTAAATATTGGCAAAATTAAATCATTTTCCACTTATTTACCATTATATCATCCCAGACTTTGTGGGAAATGATCTCCAGAAAATGTTCGGATTTCAAAAAGTGAGTTATTTGGACTTTAGATAGGGCGACGTTTTTACAACTTTCATTCAATATATGACTTGGGAGCGTAAAAACGTCGCCCCTATTTGAATCCTTGTACTCAAGAAATGATTTGATTTTGATGTTTGTATCCTGCTCAGTTCTAAGGAACAGGTCCATAGGTAGCTTCCTACAACGAAATAAAAACTATTGATCTATATATTTTATGTAGATGAGTGATTATTATACATTGCATGGAGGAGGTATGGACATCACAGGATGCAACATATATTCTTGTCACAATTCTTTGACAACTATGCAAGGATATATCAAGGATATGTTTAATACACTGTCCTGAAATTTGGTACACATATTGCCATGATCGATAGCACTAAGCAATCCAAAAATGAGAATATTCCAATAAAGAAATCCGATGATTTAATCACTTTGAATGATATCACTTTTTTTATTTGTGACTCATTTTCCTGTGACACATCAAAAATTACACTTCTGTGTGAAAACATGCCCATCCTTCAGTGGAGAATGGCATGAATGACAAATTTTCAAAAAATAATGCTAAAACGGTCTTAAATGGTGTCAGTTATATATTAAAAACATAAAAAATAACAATCAAGCTTTATATAATTGACTAAATATGACATAGATTGGGTGACGTTTTTTCTGAGTGAAAAAACGTCGCCCATATTTGAACCCTTAATGTGGATAGTTTAAAAAAAATGTGGGTAACTAATCATACTCAGGGGCAAAAGCTGATATTTGATTATATTATAATAGAATAATGAAAACATTTTGAGAATAATGAATAAAGATACAGTCAATGATAGGATGTTTCATCTGATCAATATCACTTATACAAAAACTATTGGTCTAATTTAATGGCAGCCTCACATATACTCCCGCCTATATATTACCTTTAAACTTACTAACTCTCAGATCGATCAAACAAAATTTAATTTTTACTCTTTGAGGACAGATTGCACCATTTTCGTGAGAATGGGTCATATATACAGAGGGTATAATGGGGGTCATGGAGCAGCATAGAGGGTATAATGATGTTCATGGAGCAACATAAAGGGTATAATGATGGTCATGGAGCAACATAAAGGGTATAATGATGGGTCTGGAGCAATATAGAGGGTATAATGATGTTCATGGAGTAACATATATACAGAGGGTATAATGGGGGTCATGGAGCAGCATAGAGGGTATAATAATGGTCTTGGAGTAACATACAGAGGGTATAGTGGGGGTCATGGAGTAACATGGAGGGTATAATGATGGGTCTGGAGCAATATAGAGGGTATAATGATGGTCATGGAGCCCTTTCATTTGTCTGAGGGTATACATATATAAGGATCAACAAAGGGGTCATAGAGCAGCATAGAAGGTATAATGATGGCCATGGAGCAACATAGAGGGTATAACAGGTTTATGGAGCAACATACAGGGTATAATAGGGTTATGGAGCAACATACAGGGTATAATGGAGGGTCATGGAGCAGCATAGAGGGATAATGGGGTCATGGAGTAACATACAGCATATAATAGGGTCATGGGGCAACATACAGGATATAATAGGGTCATGGATCAGCATGTGGAAGATTTCATTTCAAATGAAGTTTCATTTCAAATGTTCCTATTATTTCAGTTATTGTCGCACATTCACAAAAATTGAAATGTAGGTTCTTCTAGAATTAATCTTGTGGGATCAGTCATTTTTATCTCATAAAGACTGTATTTACTCCATGTTTTCATGGTAACAGGATGTGATATAGTTGTGGTCTATAGCATAGCAATTCCTAAACGTTGTTGCAACAATATAATGTGAAAAAGATGCCAATCTTGTTCTCATGCTTGGTCTTATGTTTTGAGGCATACCCTCATGTTATATTGAATGAAATATAGACCTTCCTCAGGTATCTATAACAACCATTGTATTGTGATGTTGCTAGGGGAAGCCATCTTAAAAAAGTCTTGGCACAAAGCTTTGCACTCAAATAATATCATGGTAAAACCATGAATAGGGTGTTCAAAAACAGAAAACCCAGGCTGGATTGGAGATCTTGAGGTCTTACAATAACAGTCACGATCTTGGATTTCAAGATGGCCGACACATGCCACACCCAATCAGCCATCTTCATTGCATTCCTTGATGTCACATGACTATGTTTTGGCCACCCAAGGGGTGCCGCTAGGTAACAATTAATTCCTGTAGGTGTCAACCCAGTCTCTCTATTTCAGAGAAAGGATGTATGCTCAAAACGCCACACAAACACCTTTTAACAGTGATCTGATATATCTAGTCAATTCCGTTGCCACAGATTGCCCTCTCAATACCTCTAGATTGATGTTTTAAAGTAACACAGTCATCATAGCATGAATAAAGGAGTAATGGACGTTTTTCCCTCCTCTGCCATGTGTTGGCCCTGCTCATATGACTGGCAAAGTTCAGTAACCACTCCACCCAAGGGCCATAGCCCAGTGGATAGAGCACTGGCATTTAGAGTGAAGGTTTGGGAGTTCGAGCCTCGGTAGGGTCTCACAGCCTTGTTTTTTTTATCTCAGGATTGCGTAGATGCTGTTATTCTATGCAACAGGGACGGAGGGTGGGTTGGCATGGTTGGTGGTGATGGGAAAGGCAGGAGAAACAACATATACATATAAAGTTTACAGATAAATACCCATCGATCAGCAGGGCTATCGATATGACTAAAAGAGAAAGAGAGAGAAAAGAGGAGAAAAGAGGCCTCCCTGCCCGCGCTAGCAATGGCCACTCTTCCTGGACCCTGAAAACATATGTGTAGACACCAAAAGCAAGTCTCTATGAGATCTAATAGGTAACTTATAAGCAAAAGAATGTTTTCAAGGTAGCCATCTTGGATTTCAAGATGGCCAACACATGCCAGACCCAATCAGCCATCTTCATTGTATTCCTTGACCTTGAAAACCTATGTATGGACACCAAAATCAAGTTTCTATGATAACAAATTACGAAGTTATGAGCAAAAGAATGTTTGGAATGGTGGCCATCTTGGATTTCAAGATGGCTGACACACCAGACCCAATCAGCCATCTTCATTGTATTCCTTGCCCCTGAAAACTTATGTGTAGACACCAAAATCAAGTCATGGCATTAAGCAACCATTACTCACTCACTCCAAAATCAAGTTTCTATTATAAAAAGTAAGAAGTTAGACTGGATTTAAGATTTCTTACAATAACAGTCATTTCCCAAATGGCCGCCATCTTGGATTTCAAGATGGCCGACACATGCCAGACCCAATTAACCATCTTCATTGTATTCCTTGCCCCTGAAAACCTATGTGTAGACACCAAAATCAAGTTTCTATTATAAAAAATTAAGAAGTTATGAGCAAAAGAATGTTTGGAATGGTGGCCATCTTGGATTTCAAGATGGCCGACACATGCCAGGCTCAAATAGATATCTTCATTGTATTCCTTGACCTTGAAAACCTTGGTGTAGACACCAAAATCAAGTTTCTATGACCAGTAATAAGATAGTTATGGGCATAAATAGGTTTGGAATGGCAGCCATCTTGGATTGTCCAATATGGCGGCCAAGATGGCCGACACGTTTTGGGCAACATTGGTTTTCATAGTCTATGGGTCCTGACGTTTCCGAAAATGTATAGTTTTCACTTTCTCCATCAATACCCTACAGGGGCAACTTCATGTACATAAGAACCCTGACTAATATAGCTTATACACAGGGGCCACTCAATATGTATTAAAAAGGCTACAGGCCTTATTATTAAACAGGGGACAGCTGTAAATCCTAAATCTTGCACATATTGTAACGTCCATTAGTTCCTTAAGGAAGTAGATCAATTTCATGAGGATTTGAACTTCCTCCAACAACTGCAAAAGCGGAATCAAGATATTATTGGGAAGTTTAAACCGAAAACCATTAAAAATAACAACAAGAACGGAACAAAATAGGTAATGACTTTTTCTATTATGTGCACCTCCTAAATGCATTTTAAGGACCACCAATGTAAATCAAAAAGAGACTTCAGATAATTATCCTTACTTCTGAGTTATCTCTAAAAAAACCAAGTGCTAATACAAAGTGGTTGCACTGCAAATGTGACGCTAATAACGGATATAGGGAAATCCCGGTTATAATATGAAACACGAGTATGTTTAACCCACCCCCATGGGGCATTATCATCATTGTAGGTCAACCAGAGTCTAGTACGTATACAGACGGTAAGAATATTCTGCTATTACGGATGTATGTAGTTCCTTATGACAAGATTATACAAAAAATTGTCCATGCAGAGAACAATAGGGTGAAATTGCCAGAAACTATACAATTCGCCTTCACCAATCCTCTCTAATAACCCAATTGTAAACACAAAATAATGGATAAAATAGTGTTTACAATAAACAGACAGAATTTTTTTGAAACAACGCAATACTCAGATAGAGTTGCATTTTTTACTTGCATAACTTGCATTTTTTCACGTAATTTAGCCAGTTTATAGAATGTGTAGAGCTGATGATTCTATATTTTGTGACCGCCTGCCCTATATATTGCTGTATCCATGATTTGATTCAGGATACAAACACAATTACAAAAGCAACATATTAGGGTAGAGATATAAGGATCGCAAGTGTTCCTATGTTTGTATTGAATTGGAAAATTGTCTATTTGTCAAAAATATAATTGTTTGCCAGATTATAATATGCCAGATTATAATATAATGTGAATCTCACGCTTGGATATGCAGTGGAAGAAACACGGAATAAGTGTTAACTTATTGAACGTCGTTTATTGCTACGATTCGGGACAGTTTCAACCAACAACTGACATTTGAATGGATCAGCCATTCTCACCTTGTAACCTAGATAAATACATTTTCCTGGTGTAGAAGGATTAGTTAAAAAGAATCGCAACAGCATGTTTTGGTAAAGAGAATCGCGTATATTGGTAAAACGCTATTGCAATATTATATAGGAATGAAGATTGGCATGGATTCGCATCACAAGTTGTACAAAAGTCGTTGAAGTAAGAATAGAGTGGTCACTTTGGACGCACTCAACCTATGCACTGCCCTCTGGGGTAGTGTGAATGTACTAGAATCCCAGCCCAGCGGTCAGCACAAGAGTACAGACAATGACTAGGTATATGTAAAGGAATAGCATAACTACCACAAAAATGCAATTCATTAAAGTTTTAAAAAAAAGAAATCTAAAAACAACTAAATTTAAAAAAAATGAAAAATAGTAATGTCTTTTGAAAATGAAAATATTCTCCTAGAAGGGCAATGCTCTCCCAAACGAACAGAAAGGTAGAACTAAAAGATTATTCCGATACTTGTACTTGCACACATGATCCAATATTAATTTCTAACAAAACAAGGCATTGGTGTTACAACTTTTTCAGAAGGAAACGCTGCAATTTGGTCCATACTAGGTAAACCCTGTACGTGTATGTCAATATGTTACTATACCTACCTCATGATCTGTTACAGATCTTATGTTGAATAACTATGATATTGTATTGTATTGTATTTTATTATATGTTACTTTTATTGTTGTTTCTGTAAAATTCTTCTTGGTCTGGACCGACTATACAGATCACCAACTATTGTTTGATTGCACTGTTATTATCTTACCCTGATTTTACTGTATGCTCTAGTTAGTACAACTTAGCCAGATATTACAACTTACTTTTAGCCAGTTGTGGCATTTAATGTCCAACTAAACTAGTCAAGTAGATAATAGAAACATAGCCATGAAATTTATACCATAATATCTTATTGTAAGCTTGTTTTGGAAACCACCAACCCAGGAACCCACAGGAAGACTTGGAACCGAGGTTTCAAAACTGGGACCTCCTTTTTGTAACCGACGCTAATTGCAAATAAAAAATGTCTTGAATTGAATTGAATAAGCTGGGTTAGCTATTACGTCGCAACAGGTTTCCACCCGAGTTGAAAGTACACAATTATATTATCTACGCATACAATATTTTTATTGCATCTCACATATTGCAAGGATCAAGAAAAACACAATATATACCTAACCTAAAACTAGAGCTTATGCTACATTATATTGGAGGCACAACATCCCTAACCTAGCTCATATGATTATATCTTGTGACATATATGGGTCAGATTTTCAGAAAATGTATAATTGGCAGCTTTAGACATCCAGTGAATTTTGCTAAATCAGGCTGCAATTTGGTCCATACTAGGTAAATTCGAAAATATTTGGCATTGCATTGATTCCAGCAATATGTTTTGATCTGTATTTTGAACTTTATTTTCATCTCAGCTTTGAATTATTTGAGAGGGTTGCCAAAGTGGAATTTTCTGAAAATCTGATCCATATATGTCACTCCAAAACTGTAGTTACAACTACTGTTACACACAAAATGCTATATCTATCAATATCTGTTGATTAAACTTCAGACCAATAATCCAATAATTATGAGCTCAAAATAGTTGTGAAAGCCATTTTCAACGACTTGTTGTTTACACCATGATGCATTCATTGAAATAATAATTATTAAAGGTTTACTCACTGTGAAAGATATAGTTTAATCACATATCAGCTCTATGCGAGAAAACCTGTTTGTTTGGTTGCTTAGTTCTAGGACGGCCAGCGATGTCATTCAGGCAGAGAGAAAAGGTCATATGATACGTAATCCCAGTGTCTAGAGGAATGTTACGTTAGTAGTAGATTGTGTGTGTGTGTGTGGAAGAAAGGAGATGCTGGAGTTGGAGGGGGGGGGGGGGGTACTTACAAGAATGTATTTTCATTCATGTGGAGGTTAATTCCAAAGTTTTGATGAATATGGACAGGAATAGTCTTTTGACCAGCTTTCAAGGATTTTGTCAGATTACATTTGCTGCAGGTCTTCATAAAGATACACATAATTTATAATTCCAAGGGCCATTTTAATCCTTTCAAGAAGTGACTTCAAGTTCTTCCATAAACATATATGTTCAGCAAGTAAAATCTAAGAATAGAACTTTAATAGTCATGAGACCTAACTTTGTAACTCATGCATTTTTATGATCAGAAATAAAGTATTGAGTTGAATTTAATACATCTCACCTATTAGACAAACCCAATATTACCAAATTCATATTATGTTGCTAATATAAATCCTCAAATTTTTTGTTAAATTATTTTTACATAGGTTGAAAACGAATGGAACAAAAGGTAGAAAATGTCCAGTTTTTGACCGATGTTAGCTGATGGTGCAACTTTGAGAGCACAGCCATTTTCTCCTGCACTTAATTCAACTTCAATTCTAGAATATTAGTATTTCCCCATACACAACCTCATGTGCCCTCCACAGACACACACACACACTTCCCCTTACCACTCCACTGTACTGACACAGATTTGCCCTTAAACTACCATTGTAGCACATTGTACTCTCCGTTCAAATGGAAGGCAAATAGGGCATGATGTATAATGGTGTCGTGACACGGTAGCACCATCGGGAAGTTGCTTACCATTTAAAAAAAACAAGTATTCTTCTTGATCTTTAATTTCCTAAAGACTCCATAAAACTCCATGGCCTAGGGGACTGTTCATTGTAATCACTGGGGGGAGAGGAAAATGTTCAGGGGGGGACCATCTTTTTTTGCACAGAATCTGAAGAGGGGGGGTCACCTACTTTTCCACAGACTCTGAAGGGGGGGTTCATTTTTTTTGGCACAGACTCTGAAGGTGGGGGAGGCACCTTTTTTTACACAGCCTCAAAACATAACTCTGCCATGATAACTAGTGGTGGTTGGGTACGCTAGCAGCACTAGATATCTTGGAATCCTTTTGCACATAGGGACATTCACACTTGTCCCCAAATCTACAGGTGCCAAACATGGCAAAAGCCCTGTAGGGCTCCAACATATCACTTCTTTTATACTTGCCCAAGAACTTCTCCTGGGCTAGGTCTTTCTTTGTCCTCAGGATCAGCAAGCCAGATGCATAAGACCCAGGGGCCAAACTGCAGTTCCCTATAAAGGTTGTTATATGCAAGGATCAAGGGCTACTGGTGGTTCTCCACTACATAAAAAAACATCATCATGTATGCTAGGTAATACTCTCTGTGGTCTTTATGCAGGTCTCTGTTGGTCTTGAGGTGCCACATGGTCCTCAGGCTGGCCATACCCCAATCATCCATTGACATAATCTTTATCTCCCTTCCAATATTTGTATAGCACAATTGGCTCCAAGAATGATGGTAACCTTTTCCCTAACTTTCTGAGCCAGTCTGCCTGCTATGTGCCCTGGCACAAACTTGGACACTTTATCAGCCTTTTTTGAATCCTAGCCTCCCTAATGAGGCTTTGTTGCCTTGACCTTCCTTTTATTTTGCACCAGGGACCCCGCCCAGAGAAAAGATCGCGATCCAGGTTAGTGAGGGAAATTCAGCGATTATATTGCAATAACAGCAATGTTTTTATTGTGATGTGTCCAGAAAAAACTGTCATATGGATCCTGTGATGTATCACAGTCACTTTTGCTCACAGAAATGAAAAAAATTGCAGGCGGTACATCGCAATATATTGCTTCTGAGGATATGTCTTGTACTTGTTTGAAGCTATATCAGCTTCTGTTGCTAAGAGAAATATTCATGAACAGAATTTTGCATCAAAAGTTCAAATTTAGGCAATATATATCTCAAATTACGTACCAACAAGTTTCAGTGACCAGAAATAACATCATAACAATCCCAGGAATTGTAAAAGATGACTGCACATTGACCTTTATTATGCTTCATTAACGCCCACAGCTATCAAATATAAGTTATGACTTTCCACGATTAACTTGCGATGTTTTTTCCTGGGTGGGGTCCCAGGCCTAGCTAGAAGTCATCTGCCTCATCGTCAGTGGAGGCAAGGATCCCCAAATCTCTTGATCTCATTTTAGCACCTTCACATGGTCAACTTCCTGCAAGCTGTTGTGTCCTGCTTTTGCACCTTCTGGAGGTTTGGTGTTGGCTGCTGCCTCCATGTGAGGGAAATAGGCATGGACCTGTGGGCCTCTGTCAATGATTTGGGGATCCTTGCCACCACTGAGGATGCCAGTATGTCTCTTGTAAAACAGTCCTCTTTAGACAATGCTTTTGTGGTCTGACAACTTATGTTATGTTCATCTGTCCACATCTGGAAGTCAAAATCTCCAGTCTCTTCATGGATTGCAATAACAACAATTTTTTCTGGGCAATCTCCAGTCTCTTTATGGATTAGCTCTCACCACTCAAGGGACTGTTCTCTAAGGCAATCAGTGAGCTTCATTATAATCCTTTATTGTTCCTTTGTCATAAATTTTAAAGATGTGGATCAGTATTTAAAAAGTGTGGTTACCAGGGGGGTCATGAATTTTGCACAAACTTGGAAGGGGGGGCAAGCAATTATGCACAAGACTTTAAGGAGGGTCATACAATTTTTGCACAATAGTTTTTCACAAATTCTCCTCCCCCCCCCCAGTGGTTCATTATGAACAGTCCCTTAGTGTTTAACAAAAGTCTTGCATACCGAGGCACTATTAGTGGTATTTTCTAATACCATATTATTGCGTACCTATCTATTATTAGAACACTCTGCAACGATTCTGGGGGTGTAATTACTGGCACTTAGAACACCGCTTGGGGATGTGTTAATTGTGCATAGCCATGCCTGCCATGTGGGTCAGATCATGAAGCTATGAATAAGGTTACCCTACACATTTATTTAAGTGTATTAAATGAAGGTGAACTATTGTAAATACTTGATTATACTAGAGTACAGTTGGTAATGGGATGATCTTAGACATCTTTGTTTAATTTAAACTTAATTTGCTATAATGTGTTAAGAACATTGGGTTATTTGAGAGAATTGGTTGAAATTCACCCATGAGTTAGTGACCTACTTCTGTCAAACCTTTCAAAAACATGTAGATCTCAGACATACTATTCTATCTTGACCAAAGACAGCACATCGAAAAAACTATCAACCATAGATTCAGAATCTCATACATAAGTTATCAAATGACAAAAAGCAACCATTACCCAGCAGCAGCTTTCCATTGTGATAGCTTATCACGGAACATGTTACATTCCTATATGGGAAAGGTCTAATGGGCAGATGCTCAAAATGTGATCCGAAATTAGGAGCTCTACACATTTACCCAATTGCCTAGTGCGAGATTATCTCTTGTACTGACACCAGACGGCGTTGGTGGTCGGAACTGGAGCTCTCGGTCGACATAACAATGCTGTAGCATATGCATGCCGAGTATGTATACCATCGGTAAACATTATACATGAACGTCATCTTATTAAAAGCAGCTTAATCATCGAGAAAAACATTCACATTATGTTTTTAGTTAGACAAAATTATTCCCAAGATGAAATTTCCATACTTCAAGCCCGTTGAAGAATTGCTTCCATTGAGATTGGCCTGGCCGCTATGCTGTTGTGTCGAGGAAAATGGCAAAAGAACAGAAGAAAACCGCTGATACGCCTTATACTAGGTGGCGCGATCGGCATTCAATTACAAGCGAATTCTACTGAACTATGGTGACAAATAATATATCATTTGTCAGAAAGGTACGTTTCATCACAAAAGTCAAAAGGAAAATACCCTAGCAGCTGACTTGGGGTAAGATGTTTTGTCATGTACTTCATAGGCAGATATCATACATAGACATTGTATGTATGTACATTGACAGGTGTTTAATATTTGTTATGCAATGTGTCTGGTTAAGAGATGCAGAAAAACACCCTGTGGTATTTCGATTTATTTGATTGAAGCATTTATAAACAGTGCAGGTGAAACACAATATTAACAACTATTTTTAACATAATACATTATTTAAATAGTTTTAACTTTCTAAATATTGTGCTACAGTTTTGCCAAAGATAATGCTGGCAAATGCTTGATGAGTTGTATCGTCCTAAGATTTGTACTTAAGAGCTGTATTAAGAGTTATTTCATACATAGGAATTTAATTTGAATCATAGTATTAGTGTGTTACACTCTATAACTTTGAGACTCACAGATTAATTATGTTCAATTACAAAATAACATGTTTAACGGCTGTTTATGTTTCACAGAACAGTAAATCTCCTGTCCTAGAACAGAAAACCCAGAAGGACCACACAATTGAGAAAGCCCTTGAATTCCTAGAAGATGAAGATGAGTTTACAATCAAGAAGCTGACACTCAAGTATGATATAGGCTGGCAGAATCGGCAGTCAGGTTGGCGTTATGACAGCCTTTCTGGCATTGGTGCTCTGGTTGGCCAGGAAATAGGGAACATCGTTGGATTTGACACTAAACAGAAGGACGGCAGAATATGCACATATATATGCTGAGAGGAAGGGGAAAGAACCACATAATCATGTATGTACAAAGAATTATGAACGATCCTCAAAATCAATGGAACCTGATGTGGCCGTTCATTTAGTTAGGGACATTGAAAAAGATGACCTTCAGATAGGAGCTTGTGATGGATGATGACTGCACAACAATTGCTTGGATTCAACAAGAGCTGCCCCATAGTGTCAAAAAATACAGTGATTTTATGCATGTCCGCGAGAATGTTACATTTTAAATGTATAAAATCCAGAAGAGGCGCACATTTTTAACTGCAGTCGTAATTAAGTATTTTTGTTAAATGTTTTTCTTTTGCCCTCAATCAAAATTGAGGTGATGCAACTGTGGTTACTACAGCATTAAACAAGATTGTTCCTCGTGCTTTTGGTGAGTACAATAGCTGTGAAAATAATTTGGTGTAATGGCAGTAACCACAATTATGGTGGCATCAAAGGCGCCCAAGTCAAGGCACTATATATGCTGTTCTGGTAGTTTCCGTTCAAGAGTTGAATATGCAGTTGACCCAAAAAAGGAAGGACATAGAAACTTATCATCAGGTTTCTCATCAGGACAGCTATCCCCCCGCAAATTTTATGCCACACATGCCCTAAAAAAACTCATATTCTTTGCAGATGTGCAACCAATGGTTTGCATGGTCCTGCCATAAAGAATAAATAAGATGGTTATCTGCTGCTATAATATGTACATGTACATATATGATATGTATCTGTCTTCATCGATATAGTTATATCTTCCTACTTGTAACTATGAGACTTGAGAATGTATTTGGGTATCACCAACACCCTCTTACACCTTTTATATTGTTGAGCCATGAATCTAACTAAAGATTCTGTAACTTTTTTTTCATTTAATTCCAGAAATCTGGCCTTTATCGTCTTGCTTAATTACACTGGAACTGTAATGTAATAATTAGCCTATAGCCTTAAGCCTTGAATACACAGTCAAGGTTTGGGGGCCGATTTGGGCTCCAAAATCCGTCGTACGATCTGGAATTGTCCATTTGAGATCGTACATCAGATCCTAGGTTCCAAATTGTGCCAAATGGGCTACACATGGACGATTTCAGCGCCGATTTAGCACCGATTCAGCCGATTTGGATGTATGATTCATCGTAGGGGGAAAAAAAGGTCTTCTGCGATTTCAAATAAAATCGCCACTGCTATTACGCTTAATCGTTGATGTGTGGAGAATCGTAGGCACATACACCTGCGATCCGGCAATATAAAAGAATTTAATTATTGATAATTTTACTTTGAAATGCTATAACATCCGTAATTATTGGTGTATTAACATAATTTTGTCACTTTTATAATGCAGATTTTCTCGTCTAGACATGTCAACATTAGGTCTCATTCTTCTCATATTTTATTTTATTTTATTCAACAATTAAAAAGAGAAAAAAACCACCAGAAAATAGGTGATGTGTCACAGGAAAATGAGTAACGTCATATTTTATTTGATTTTTACAGTTTTTACAATTTCTTGTTGGCTTCTAGGGTCGTTTTTTATAACAATTTTCTCAACTCTATATTTCAGAATCACAGATCAAATCTTGACTGCCAACCCACCAACGATTTCACTTTTTACCAACGATTTCACTTTTATCACCATATTGTGCATTTGTAGGTCTAAAAATAGGCACGATTTCAGGCAAATAAGCACCCACGATTAATTGTATATCCTGAAATCGTGTCTGATTCCCAAATCGTGACTGTGTATTCCCCGCTTTAGGCTATAAACTTGATTCATGTTGCCCTATACTGGTCAGATCGTCAGAAAATGCCCAATTGGCAGCTCTACACATTTAGTAATTTCTGCTAAATTATGAGATATGATGAATACAAGGTATATCTGAATATAATTAGTATTGTGCTCTTTTAGAATATGTTCTGCTATGTTAAATTATATATTGAAGCTCTTAGGTTTGGCTTATTTGAGAGAATTGGTGAAGGCGCATTGTACATTTTCTGACGATCTGACCCATAAACCTTGCAAGCCCTACTTCTGGCAAACAGATCCATGTTAATGAACTGCCTTGTGTTATGGAACAGACAATCCAGTTAACTAGAGTTATGTTAATGTGTGCGTCATCTACCGTCATATATGTGTCAGATTTTCTGAAAATGTACAATTGACAGCTGTACACATTTAGTAAATTATGCTAAATTAGATTGAAATGTGGTCAATATTAGGTAAATTCGAGTATATTCAGCATTGCATTGATTCTAGCAATCTGTTTGGTTAGGTTGGACTGTAACTTTATTTTCGTCTAAAATTTGGGTTATTTGAGAAGACTGGCGAAGTTCAATTGTACATTTTCTTAAAGTCTCACCCGTATGTATAATTGCGCATACGTCCAGTTATGGCCCAGTTACCACCAGAGGGCTCCTGACCGGCGGGTTATGACAGGGGGGCTTATATATGTATTATAACCAGGGGACAAGAACCTATTTACTTAAACATTAAATTTAGCAAAATGTTTATAAAAATGCATTATCAGTGAAACGATTATATTGCGATTGACCATATGTCTAGTTTGGATCATTAATACTAAAAACCATAGAAAATATAACATGTTTTATGGCATATATATGACTATTAATTACTGAATATTTTAACCATGAGGAGATATTGATCATTGATGGCTAGTAGTTTTTCACAGAGTATGACATGAAGTTAACATTTACTATTGCATCATGGCCGTCAGTCAGAGAAGAATCACCCAAACTTTGTAAGAAAATAAACAACATTTTGTTGTAATTTAAACTTAATTTCAAACCCAGGTGTCTTATTTCAATTAACTCATTTGTGATCCGTTTAGGAAAATGAGTCATAAGTCGAAAAATATTGATTTTGAGATATCATTATATTTGAAAAGAGATCAAGCTGATTTCAATGATAGTACACACTAGGACACCTAATAATTTAAGTGTGATATTTTTATTTTTGGAAAAAAAGTTTGCAATGTTTCTGGATGAGTACATACCAGTAAAGTAACTAAATTTACTCCATACGAATGCCTTCAAAACGTATAGATATATCTAATACAATGTCCCGAAATGTGTTACATGTATTCATATGGCAACAGGTGCTACACCCACTAAAGATCAGAACATTTCAATGAATAGATTCTGTGAAAATAACACTTTAAAAAATATCAATTTGGCGACTTGTTACTAATTTTCCTGGAAAACATCAGGAAACCCAACCCTATAATTTGTATAAAATTGTTTACGAGTTATGAGACCACCAGGGGAAGGAGGAACATCGTGATCCACTCTCGGGTAGTATGCCGCACAGCATCCCTTGGATAGTAAAAATGTTTTAAAAAAAAATAAAATAGTTAGCTGAAGTACTATTGTTTGGACGAGTTAAGAAGAGAGTGAATTAGTTTTAGCTTAGATGAAGTGTTTGCCTTTAAATGAATGAAAAAAAAACATTTATGTGCCCTTGGTTATATATCAGTAGATCTATCAAATTTTGTATTCAAAGTTCATCTGGGATAACATAATAACTCTTGTAACTAGTGCATTATGATAGTTTCTAATGAATTAGTCTTCATGAATCTTAATAAATGCAACTTAGATTTCATTCTTATTGTCAAGTGTTTGCTTCAAGTGTATTTCTTTGTTGCCCTTGGTTTCCGTTCACTAACACTGTAAGTACATTCCCATTCAAACAAGGATATCCTAAGTGTATCAATATTCAATATTTGATTAGCTTTATCATCTATTGCTGGTGCTTGTCAATATCCTCCTCATAGTATAGATTTATTATGAATGGACTGGTAACAATGTAACTTTTGTAGGAGAAGATCTCTCCATCATCCCTTTGTTGGACAAGAGACTTAAAGTAATAAGTTCACTTGGTGCAGAGGATTCAGGACTTTGATGTCATGGATGTGTGAATAAGTGCACAACGAGCTGGGGATGAAATGTTAATAAGCCATATCTAATGTTGTTACCATATATTGTGCAGTGCTTAGAACCACAGTTTTGGCTAACATTGGTAACAAGTTTTCTACTTTTTGTTCCATTTTTATCCAAAGCTATTTAAGCCTTCTAAAGCCATTTAAGGAAAACTTTGGAATATTTTGTCACATTGATTTTTCTCTTTGACAGTCCACATTGATATGTGATGTGTTTCAGGAAAATGAGTCATAAGTCGCAAAAAAATGATTTGGAGATACGATTATATTTGAAAAGATGAGATCAAGCCGATTCCAATGATAGTAAACAGCCTAATAAAATAATAAGTATTTCTAGATTTTAAGTTTGATATTTTCGTTTTTGAAAAAAGTTTCCAATATTTCTGGGGATCAATAAACAGTGAAGTAACTACATGTGGTCCATATGAGGACCTTTAAAACGAAATGATATATTACATAGATTGTCTTGAAATTTGATACATTGATTGACATAACTATAAGTGACACAGTCTCCAAAAATCAGAAGATTCCAATAAGGTGATCTTGTGAAAAAAACATTTGTAAAATATCAATTTTGCGACTTATGACTTATTTTGCTTGCCATGTTATCACTCACTGTTTTTTCTCGTATAAATATTACATATTTATTCATCAGGATCCGAATATAGACAAAATCAGTCCTTTGAAGTATATATATATAATAGATTTTATTTCCTTTTTGTACAAGTACATCGAAAACAAAGTTTCTCAGACTCTGCAACCTGCAGGTCTTCCTTCCGGACTTTAACAATGCATTGTGTTGTGTGAGGAATATATAATAAGAACGCACTATACAATTCATTTTAGTGGAAAAATCCAACTCTTCCCAGCTTATTCCATGTCACTGGGGTATCAATCGACAATATGGTTAATGGTTATCCGCTTTATATGTGGTGAGATCAGAATACCAATAAAGGTTACATTTTGTCACACGAGGTATAATACCTGCGTATAAATTGACGGTTACATTATGTCACACTAGGTATAGCACCTGTGTTTAAATCAACAGCAATACAGTTATTTGACAATACAGCAATACAGTTATTCAACAATATCCCCAATATAATCATCTCAGCTCTAGTCATAAACCTGCTTTGAATATTATTTAGTTGCCT
This sequence comes from Sthenelais limicola, assembly GCA_942159475.1. NCBI lineage: Eukaryota > Metazoa > Annelida > Polychaeta > Phyllodocida > Sigalionidae > Sthenelais > Sthenelais limicola. The sequence continues at coordinate 55,747,321 of OW804102.1, read as the reverse complement.
CCTCCCCATCCCAGGTCCCTTGCAGTTCTAAGAAACAACCGAAAATCTTTTCTACTCTTACATTCAAAACCCCTCTTTTCCATATTGTTCCAGTAATGAGGGATCAAATATAAAAGGGATTTCTTTACCTTCTCAGTCCTAGGGGTAATAGTTTTAAGAAACTTTTTATTATAGGTACCTTAGGGTCCTTGCTTTCTGTTCAATATTAATATCAATTCTACTATGTGGGTACACTAGATCTAAGATATGTACTTCACGCCTCTTTGATAATGGCGCTAGTTTTAGCACCCTTTGTATGGCATCAACATTGGTTAGTTTTGGTAAGTTGAGGGCTATACGGACTGAGGAGTTCTGCATGACTTGAAGCTTACGTAGAAGGGCCTCAGACGCAACATTATAAATGGTGTCACCGAATTCTAGAATGGGACGAAGAGCAACCTTGTAAAGCATGATAAGAGTCTCTTTGGAAGCTACCAATCTCAGTTTAGAAAGCCCATTCAGCTTAGACCTTGCGAGGTTGAGTTTCGAATTTAAATGTGGTTTAAAGGATAACTTATCATCAATTTGTAACCCTAAATATGTATAGTCACTGGTTATGTCTAAAGGTTCATTCCCTATTTTCAAGGTGCTAGAAAATGTTTTTTTCCTCCCTGGAGGTATAATCATTATTATATCAACTAGTTTATAAAACATGTGTGTAAAAAGGTCACCTTAAATCCTATATCCTCCTGTAAAAATGAGATTTATGTGCATATTTGAGGGAGGATACATGGTCAGGGAGTCTGAGATCCTCGGACATAGTTGGGATTGTGTGGGCTTATGCTAGCAAATTCTCATGATACAACAAGTGAACAGGTTGTGGTGTCTTTGTTTCTTTAATTTAATTGTAAGCATGGTTAAGGGATACAAATCCAAGCGGGATCACTAAACATTATCATATGTCACACTTTCATATCTTCATCATTAATAGTACTATAGTTTGTTGACCACCTGTTTGGATGCATATCACCTTTTTCTCTATCTTGTTATTAAATAAACAATTAACATATTGTAAAATTGACAAGCCTAAATTGTCTAATTTTGAGTTAAAGTTGTCTCATTCAGCCAGACATTCGTCGCGCCCCTACCGACCAGAAGGCTACCCACACTTTCTTACCGCCACAACGCTCGCGGATTTCTTATCATCCCAAAGTCCGAAGGTACAGGTGAGGTCCAGGTCTGACCGTTATCTCAAAGTCAATCACATGGGAAAGGAGGGGAGGGGCTGACCGCCAGGTCAGGGGAGGGGAGGGAATACTGATTAAAGAGTGGGAGGGAGAGGGGAGGGGAGATAACCCCGTGACCTGGTCACCACCCAAAGAGATTGGTCAGAGTGGCAGTGGTCACTCTGAGCCTCGTTTTAATAAGTGTCTGTCATTGTTATCCTGTGGCTGATTGGATCTCTAATCTAACCTGTCAATTAATTGGACCAACGGGACCAAAGCCAATCAGCGCAGGACCAGTGTATTTGTTCTAATCTGTCTAGTATAAGAATAAAGAAAAAGATGAGAATCGGTCTCTTCCGAGGCTGGTACTGATTCGAAGCATACATCTCTGTGTGTTGCGTTGATTAATTTCTCGCCCAACTACTGACCCTGAATTATTACGAAGAATGGCCCGCATTTCTTCATTGGCGACCATGATTAGGGACTAGTTAGTTGGTCAGATCAGTATCCGACCTTGGAAGCAAGCAAAAGGAGTCAGGTGAGTGTGCCTTTTTCAAAACTGCCATTGTATTTATGGGTGTTGTATGTTTGGGACTCTGAGCTGGGCTTTTATTGGAAGGTGCGGACCAGTGTATTCGTTCTAATCTGTCTGGTATAAGAATAAAGAAAAAGATGAGAATCGGTCTCTTCCGAGGCTGGTACTGATTCGAAGCATACATCTCTGTGTGTTGCGTTGATTAATTTCTCGCCCAACTACTGACCCTGAATTATTACGAAGAATGGCCCGCATTTCTTCAATATAATATATACATAGATGCACAAATCTGTTTAGCAAACAAGCAAAACGTTTGATAATCGCAAATGAAGAAGTAGGATTAGCATTTATTGTAATATTCCTGTACCAGAATTTTATCTGAAGCCTCTACCTGAATTATTAAATGAGATCCTGGATCAAATGTTATCGTCCAACCATGAGCGTGTATCTATATCTATAGATATGCAGCCATAGAAAGCCATATTATGTAACATTGTGTATTATCACCCGTTTGTTATTTTATCTCATTACTAAAATCGCTAATTATACTTAGCTACCCAGTACTGTGCAAGTCTACAAGTATTCATGCTAGGCTAGTGATAATACATAACACATCCTACACAATTTTAATACAACTCTAAAAATCGTTATTGTAATCATTACCTGAATAGTTGGAATAATAAATACATTACAATTAACATCAAATAAAACATCTATAATACAAAGTTGCACTTTTGGTGTCATTTAACTATAAAGAAGATAAAGAAAATTCTGTTTCGGTACCATGTCAAGCACTTACTATATTTCAAAGTTTTCTGTCTCTCAAATTTGCCTGCTATGCAGGCCTGTGCATCCTTGGTATGTTGTACAGAAAAGGGGCGTGGTCCATATGCACATCTATAATGCTACTCACTCCATGAATACCTATTATCATAGTATATGGGTCAGATTTTCAGAAAATATACAATTCAACTTCGCTCATCTTCTCAAATAACCCAAATTTCAGATGAAAATAAAGCTTGAAATACAGTTCAACCTAATCAAACAGATTGCCAAAATTAATTCAATACTGAATATACTCAAATTTACCTAGTATTGACCGTATTGCAGCCTAATTTAGCATAACTTACAAAATCTGTGCAGCAGCCAACTGTACCTTTTCTGAAAATCTGACCCATATGGCTATTACTCTGTAAAACTTGATGTGCGAGTGTACTGCCCCCCCGCCCCCTCCCAGCACCTCCCCATTCACACACCCATGCACCCGCTGTCCACCCATGAGCTGAGAGTAGAAGACTTCTAGAAATACTGTTGGAAGGTTGTCTGTCGTTCAGAAGAGTTGCTGCGTTCACCACAGCATATCGCTGAGAATGAGGACGCAGCTCCACCACAATGGTAGCACACACTTGTCTCACTCAGATGTTGCAGTTCAGGATGTTTCCTCTCTGTGTCTATATTCTACTCATCTTTAAACCTGGGCCTGTATACACTGATGACCCTGGTATGTTATGGATCATTCTTATAGTTAAAAATATTGCTTCACTAGTCTGCTATTTAGTACATATCCTTTCTTCTACTTTTTTCATTTTTATTTTCATATGAAATCTTTCTGTCAAAAGAAAGTTGTGTTGAATTGAGATACCGGTGAAGTAGTTTGTGGAGAGTTGTAGTAACCACTAAATATGACAATTAGGTCGAAGTATTTTTATAATGTGAGAAATTGTATGCTATTATGCTCTTATGAGTTAATGATACACCTAACATTTATTTAGTACATAATTTATTATATTGGTCAGGTCGCCAAGAAATCTACAACTGCTGTCAGAGTAGAAAATAGAGAAAGTTGGTAAATCAACACGTTATTCAATCTTAATTCATAGAGGACATCTTGAATTCTAAGTGTATATAAATCATACTAAAATAGTCTTAGTGGTTCATGGCTTTTTTCTGCTGTATTGAAAGGTTAATAAGTTTTTCAGCTTTAATTAGAAATAGACATATGATGTGTATGTATTACTAAGTAAAATATCTTATAACGTTCATGGTCATATAGATGCCCTTTGTGCTTGTATTTCACATTTTAGTTTTGGTAAATGTTTAAATAAGATTTATTTTAAATGAATCAAAAATATATTTCCTCTATGCATGATATAGTACTACCTGCTATAATACATTCGTCTTCTTTGCACCAACACATGAAGGTACCTTCCATGCTGCTACTTTTACATAACCCCCTTCCTTCTCATCAAAGAGAGCTGTTTTAAAATGGCTATAGGGCCAGGTCCATGCTCTGATATTTCCATTCATATTCTGTTTAGCGTACTTCTGCTAAACATACTATTATATTTAGACAATCATAGACTTTAGTGTGGCGGGTGAGTGAATATGGTTTACTTAACAATGTGTAGCATACATCTCTAAATCTACTACACATACATATTTACCTTGTGCACTGTTCAGCAGTCTTTGCTGACAGGGCAGTAAGAATGGAAATCACAATTTTTGTCCAGTGTTTCTATTCACTTTGTCTGTTTTATAACACAGATATAAATATTATAGTGAAAATAAGTACCATATTGGGAATTACGCATACTAATATATATCTTTATTAACAGAGAGGGGAACAAGATCAGACTGCAAGTTGCCATCTGGATCCTGTCAGTATATGTATCCCTTAATTGACGATGATGATAATCACGACAGAACAACCAATTCCAAAGCTTTGGACATATGTGAGGGGTATAATAAGTTAAGTCCTGTTAATCTGCCCATGCTCAATGAGCAACAAGAGCATGACGCCTTCTGTGAACAATGGTTGTCGACTAATCCTAACTCAGAGTAAGTGTTTCTTAAGCGGCTCTGCACCTGATTATGCACCTGGTGAAACGTGCCTCATCTGATGCACTTCATATTAATTCATATCAAAGTTATGTACCTTAAGCATATAAATGCACATGCTGCATGCAGTTAGAGTATTTCAATACAGGGTATCAATCCTAAAGATTGACATTTGTGGATTCCATCTGATTTTATGTTTTGAAATATGTTTTTAGGTGAAAATTGCATTTTCGTATGACTCATTGTTCTGTCAGATATCACATATGGGTCAGGTAGCCCAGAAATGTACAATTGCTTTCAAAATGGCAATTTTAAAAACTCGGTAAATTAGCATGTTACCTGATCTTATTTTATAGAGTACATCTCACATTTTAAGTAGATATGAATTATACTACAATAGTCCAAGTGCTTCATGTTTTTTTTTGTAGGAATTATTAAAATTCCAAGGCATTGGTGGCGCCCCCTCCCCCTACGGCCTGGTACTACACCTATCCCATAAACCCTTACACCTCCTTCTCACTTCTTCTCCAAACTCACTAAACCTTCAAAATATAGGTAAAAATTATCGACATTTCGAAGGTATGAGCAAGACGTCTCGACAGACAAAAACTGCACAAAAGGCAAGACAAACACTCAAAGAGACGGTACACAAAGTTTCAATAGAAGATATAAGCTCAGAGGACGAGAGAGAAGACGGAGATTCAGACGAACAGAGTGAACCTACGCACTCACCTGCCGGCGGCCATAACATACGTCATAGACCCGATACCAAAGCTATGGACGCAGAGACCCGCGAACGATTTGAGGCCCTCGAGAAGTCGATCGCCGACAACATAGCACTGGCAGTAGCAAAGGCAATGGCGACTGTTACAGAAAAACAAGCAGACCCAAAAGGAAAAGAGGTACCAAAGAAGGAGGATGGAGCCACAGGACCGCCCCAAAAGGAGGAGACTCCAAACCCATTACCCACCTACCCGGGAGCCATGTTGAATACAACCCATAGCCACCCATACCCAACGCCAGCAGAAATCATGAAGGACCAGTTTGCCAAAGCCTACTACGAGGCACATATGGATGCGGCAAACCCCATGTTCATGTCCACGGAAATCAAAGGTAACCCAATCTTCAATCATAGAGTGCGCAGGAAAGTCCCAAAACCATATATGTATATTGAACGACAGGGCCTGATCACACCCAGGGATAAACTGGAATATAAGGAGCTCATGACGTTCAACGAGTATGTACAAGCATATACGGCGATGCTATTAGATGATTCAATGTATATAGAAGAGAATAGACGCCCCCCACTTAAGCACTTTCACCAGATAGCTCAAGATGCCCACGATCGTGTCTGAAAAAACGTACTAAGATGGTCGAACCTTATATTCGACAAGCTGGAGAGGGGAGAGTTAGACTGGCAAGATACGGATCAAATACAGTGCGAGAGAATGCGCATCTCTCTGGCAAACACATCGATTGCGGAAGTGGAAAAGGCAAGTGCACCATGCCCGGTGTTCAACACGAAGGGCGCATGTAAAGAAAAAGATGCCCACCCTGCTGATCAAGTGACTTTTTACCACATCTGTGCGTACTGTAACGCCCTGAACCAGGCTAACAGGCATAGCCATTCTGCAGCCGAATGCATGAAGCGAAACAGATCTAGGCAGCCACACAGCAGGGAGCATAGCCCAGCACACCAATTCCCCTACCCACCGCCACCGATACAACACCCACAAGCCCAGGCACAACACACCGCCTCCACCCACTACGCGCCACGCCCACCACAGCAGAACTACTATGCGCAGCCAAAAAACCACTAGTCCCCGCGAGGAATCACTCGCGGGAACATAAGATGGACACAAAGAAGACTGTGAGTACGCCATGTGAAAATAATGATAAAACCGAATTGATTACCGATGTATATAGTTACCGTGGTCACATTTACGACCACGTGTCATGTTCTTGTTATTGTTGTGGAGAGGAGGAAGGAACCGGAAGTGACCAAGAGAACTTTCCGGCTCCCCAACCAATAGAAGAAGGGCTTACGAATGGAGTAAGGAAAGAGCCAATAGGAGGCGGGCTATCTGAAACAAAGATGGCCGCGCCCAGTAAAACAACAAAAGGTGGCAAAGAACAGGGAAGTGAGACTGTGTTTAGCCAAGTTCCTGCCTCATATGAAATGTATAGCGATCATGGGACAGTTCTAGAGGAATATAGTGACATACACACAGGTCTGTTTGACCCGATACGTAGTATATGTGCATCAAAACTGGGACGTTTCCCTGACGAGGCCACGCCAGGCCCATACGACCTGGCATGGTACCGTCTCGAGTACTGGCCGAGACCAAACAAGGAAGTGTTAGATAGTGAACTCGACCAGTTATATGAGAATGTTAGGGCCTCAGGATTGCCAAATATGATGAGTGTTAAACAACCACTACCTACAAATCTGAATATAGAAATGTGGAAATATCACCTAACTGTGACACTAAATGAACCAGAGCTACTCGACGCGGTGGTTTGTGGTTTCCCTTTAGGTTACCTGGGACCTATCACGGACAACACCGAGTGTGACAACCACACGTCAGCAATACAATTTCCCAAGCAAGTACGCCAGTATATAGACACGGAAATAAACCATCAGGCGGTATACGGGCCGTACCATGTCGCACCTTTTATCGAGTGGTTGCATCTAAACCCCCTGATGACTCGACCAAAATCAGACCCGGACAAGCGAAGAGTCATACTTGATCTCTCTTTCCCAGACCACCTCTCCGTAAACGCCTATATCAGGCAAAACTTTGTTTTGGGTAAGACAAGGAATCACTCACTACCAACCGTCGAAATGCTAACTAACCATCTGACAGCAAGTAAGGCCACGCAATTTTTGTATACTCTAGACATCGAGAGAGCATACAAGAATTTTAGGGCGTGCCCCGGGGATTGGCCTCTGCTGGTTTTCAGGTGGGATCAATCATACTACCTGGACATCAGCATGCCCTTCGGGGCACGTCAGAGCAGTCTGCACATGCAGAAAGTAGCAGACTGCATAATGAACATAATGAGAAAAAGAGGATGGCACGGTCTGATGTATTTGGACGATATGCTGGGGTGGGCAGACAGCAGACAGAAGGCTACAGAAAGCTACAACTATGCCCTCGACCTACTAAAAACATTGGGACTACCTACAGCAGATGCTAAAACCCAGCCACCGTCAACAGAAGTAAAGTGGTTGGGGATAGTAATAAATACCGACCTAATGACAGTAAGCATACCTGAAGAAAAGGTCAGAGAGGTGCAGGATGAGGCCAAAAAATTTGCAAACCGACAGTACACATCTAGGAAGGCATTACAGTCAATAATAGGCAGAATACTCCACCTCGCCAAATGCATCCCACCAGCAAAGATCTTTGTGCGTCGCCTCCTAGAAGCTCTAAGGGACAACAAGGCACCATCGATAAGGGTCAGCCAGTCAATGAAAAAGGACACACAGTGGGTCATAGCATGTGTGAACAACTGGAATGGTGTTAGCCTCATCCCAGCAAAACAAGTCAGCAAATATATATACATTCATGTGTCAGAAGACCACGCAACAGCAGCATGCGGACAACGCTACACTACATGCAAACTGGAACGCGTTCAGAACAAAAAGCTGGATAGACTAGCACAGGCTACACCACATATGGTACAAACTCTGATCGAAGAAGAGGACAGAGGAAAAACCATACAAGTGACCACCTGTGACAAAGACACAGCGGAACTGTTGGCTCAAGGTTCAAGATACGAGCCAAACATGATAGGCCCTAGAGCTTTATGGATGATCCAAGCTCTGAATCATATAAGAATCCAGTTTAGAGTAGAAGATAAGGATTGTGTTGAAATTAAAATCAAACGCGCGTATAAAACTGTCTCCTTTACGAGGGCAGTGCTACCAGAGGTCTAACATATATATCAATTCTTTCAGACCCCGAAATGATACAGCTGCTCATGGACGCCCAAGAAGCACAACGACTGGCAAGGGCGACAGGAACAAACTCAAACCATAGGACTGCCCTCAAAGCGTACTTCGCCTTCACACATAGGTTTGGAATCAACCCACACAAAATCTCGGTGCCTCAAATCTGTGCATATGTTCAGTATCTACGCTCCTATCTCCGATCTCCAAAATCAGTCCAGAACTATGTATCAGCGCTGAAAGAATTTTACAGGCGCGCCAACATAGAGAATGAGGCACTAACATCACACAGGCTTCGTCTAGCCCTTGATGCAGCAACAAGGGACAAAACCCATACAGTATCGCAACGACAACCACTAGACATATCACAGATTAGACGCATAATACTAGAAGGACGATATTTCCCAGCTCCAGAACAATACACGCTGGCAATACTCATGATGTATTACCTGGGACTTAGGCAGTCTGAAATCGCACCTCACCACGCAAATCAATTTGATCCAACAAGGCACACCACGAGAGATGATGTACAGCTGGGCGTTAACTCCATTAGCCTGCACCAAAAGTGGGCAAAAAACCTCCAGAGGTTTGATCAACACCGAAGGTTAACAATCCCAGCATCGCACGATCAACAGATGTGCCCTGTCAGGGCATATAAAGCGGCCTTACTGGAGGCTCCAACCAGGTTCCAAGGGCAACCGCTACTAATATTTCCCATCTCATCTAAACCAATAACGAACACAGACATAACTCGACACTTTAAGTGGACACTCCGCAATATGGAACTACCGGAAGCAGATTATTCACTCCACTCGATACGGCGAACTGCCGCAACGCACGCCTTCGAATCAGGGGCAACAGAAAATGATATCCAACGATTTGGCTCCTGGTCAAGCCAAGCATATAAGGAATATATAACTACGGAGGCTGCCACCAAGGTCACCTCAAACCTCGTCGCCAATCTGGCCGAGAAACGCGCCAACGTGCATACTCAAGAAAAACAACAGAAGGTCTCACCTGTGCTAAGAAAGGGCCCCGCCCGTAGGAAATTAAACAAAAAATAAGTTGGACTCGGGTTTCACCCTTGCCTGTAAAGTTTTAACAACAAAAGGACTCGGGCATCAGCCCATGCCTAACGGGTTCAACGAACCTAAAATATTTTAAAATATTAAAACAAAAGGACTTGAGCATTGGCTCATGCCTATATCGGTTCCTCGGACCGCACATCCACATATATATATTAAGATTCCAATCGAATCAAACAACAAAAAGGACTCGGGCATTGGCCCATGCCTTAATAACAGGTTTATTCAACCTACAAACCTCAGAGACTCGGGTATCGCCCTTGCTACTATTTTATTATTTCTCTTATAACCAACTCACCATATTTAAATCAACACCGAAGGCTTTCTTGGGGCTTGGCACTCTCTCAAATTTATATTTCATTATATAAATTCATTCTTATCAAAACATTTTATAAACAAACAAAAAACTTTTATTATATAAATTTTATTCTTCAAATAAAATTGTCGAAGCCCAAGACGTGCCTCAGGTAATTTTCATTTCATCATATATAACAGGGAACGTTCACGAATGTTGTAGGAATTATTAAAATTCCAAGGCATTGGTGGCGCCCCCTCCCCCTACGGCCTGGTACTACACCTATCCCATAAACCCTTACACCTCCTTCTCACTTCTTCTCCAAACTCACTAAACCTTCAAAATATAGGTAAAAATTATCCCACCCACCCACTCCAATAACCATATACATCCAGTACCCGGCTGTAACAATTTATTTAAATATATATTTATTCTTCATCAATCTATAATTATATAAATCACTCTCTCAAATTTATATTTCATTATATAAATTCATTCTTATCAAAACATTTTATAAACAAACAAAAAACTTTTATTATATAAATTTTATTCTTCAAATAAAATTGTCGAAGCCCAAGACGTGCCTCAGGTAATTTTCATTTCATCATATATAACAGGGAACGTTCACGAATGCTGGGCTAAATTAAGACGTAAATGTATTTTTTCAGCTTGAATTAAAAATAAACCCTCCATATATATGTTGATAAAAAGCAAAATAAGCCTTGTAGTTGCACATTGATATGTCTCAAAGTAAGTGTAATTGTTCAGTAAGAGAACTCATAAAGTTTGTGGTCATTGACATTCCTCGTAAAGGTGTATTTCACATCTCATTGTTATTTAATCTTTAAAAAGATGATTTATTTTAGATAAATACATTTAAAATATTTCCTGTATGCATAATACAATATTACAGGCTATACTAAAATAGACTTCCATGCACCAATACATTAAGATACCTTCCATGCAGCTACTTTTACTCAAACGCCCTTTCTGCACATCCTATAGCTTTTTTAAAAGGGCCATAGGGCCAGGGCTATGTTAACATATAACCATTTATATTCTGTTTAGGGTCGGAATGACACTAAAATATGAAAGAAAACCTGCCCATATAAAGACCATATGGCCAGATACCAGAATCCAAAGGTTTTTTTTTTTCAGTTGGACCATTAATGACCTTTTAATCGCATAAAGACATATATTTCTACTAAATCTAATATAATAATAGAGGAGGCAGAGGTCCCCAAAATTAATTTTCATCACACATTTTGTTTAAGCTGGAATCACTTTTGGTACAAATAAGACATCTTATGGTGAATTTTGGTTGTGTTTGATACATGTTTTATCTGTCTAATTAAAAAAAATATTGAATTGTGTAAATGCTATTTTTCCAAGGTAGAACTAAATATTAGGTAAAGGTAAAATAATATTCAAGAGGAGAATGCGTATGTATAAATGGATATAGGGACTGAAATTTAATTTGCACAGTCAAAACAAGCCATGAAATGAGGGCATTTCTGAATTTAGCTTATGTCCCAACAGTGATACTCAAAATACCTTAATTATCCCTAAAAAGCATGATTTGATAAGATGTGAGAATTCAATGGCAATTTGCCCAGAGATTTGGTGTTCTAGTACAAATGATGAAGTCAGAAAAGTCGGTTGGATGGTTGTCACAGGCCGGGCAGCAAGGTGTGTCCAAGCTTGGCTTGGGGTCTTTATTTATAGTCAAATATGTTAATTAATTCATTAAGAACAAAGAATTCTAGCAATGCTCTCCTGGCATGTCCCCTTTATGATTGGCTGAGACGGATCCCTCTACCCCATGAACTTGACGTCCCAGCTCTCTTCCATGCCAAGGTCATGTGTTGTTCACATGATAGTTGGTCCCTTGTTCTCACCTTGTGCCCACCTCCCCTCCCATTACCCTTGACCCAGGCATATGTCCTCCCCCCCTCCCCCAGTCCTTCCCCCCACCCACTAATTAGATTAGCACAGGGAACACTAGCTAGATCCGACCGGTTGCTAAGACAACAGTGTACACAAACAAGAAGTGTCCAAGCAGTTCCTCCCTCCCCCCTCTCTACCCAGGTCCCGCATGGGGGCCGGGATCCAGGGCGGGGGGGGGGGGGGAGGAAGGGAGGGCGGCCAATGTAAACCAGCCCAAAAGAATGCAATTCTTTACAAAGAACTTCACATTATCAAGACTGTTTATGACTATTTATTATCATAACAACCAATATCTATAGTTGATTTTTTTTCAGTAACTACATTGTGTCAAAATACAGCAAAAGGGCCTTTTTCAGATGGACCTGGGCAATGGCCTGGGCAATGGGCTTTGAATTTCAAAAATAAAATACCAAGTTTATTGATTTTTGTAAATGACACCCACCTTCTAACATCTGTGCTGCTTTGTGAATTCATTAACCACTGTCTGGGGTTCATATTTAGCTTTAAAACTGAGCCCACACCCCTGTTGTATGAGTATATGTTGAGATTAAATAATGAAAACTTAGTCACTTTTGTATAACAGGAATCATTTTTATGACCTTATTTTTGTTTTGGCCCTTTGTCCCAATAGTGATAATTTTTTGTATAAAACAAATTCAAACAAATTCGTGCAGACCTCCCGTTTTTTCTTATCTTATCAAAAAGCCGAAAATAACAGGTTGATCATTTATATAGTAATGCCCTAATAGGTAGCTAGAGTCTGACATGCATGGAAGTTCGGCTATAGGTACTTCCATACCACTACACCATAATGGAAAGTAAGAAATTACCCAGATTTGTTTTTAATTTCTTTAAAATACAACCTCAAAGTCGGGATTCATGGAAATCAGCAGCAATTGTACATTTCTAGGCGACCTGACGCATATATATGTGATCTGTTACAGGCAAATCTCAAAAATGGATTCTAAGATACAATTATATTTGAAAAGATGAGATTAAGCTGACGAGTAAATATTAGGACGACCATTAAATATTTCCATCTTTTATTTTATTTTTGAAAAAAACAAAAACGTTTGCTATATTTCTGGGTTGGTAAATTACCAGTGAAGTAACTAGATATAGGAATCTCCATAGAAACGCAAGGATGAATTTGATTCACTGTCTAGGTATTTGGTACATTATTATATTCATATTGAGTAAAGCACTAAGCTGCCCACAAAAAAGAATGTTCCAACAAAGAGATCTCATGAATATCAATTTCGGGATTTGTGACTCATTTTCTCAAAACACATCACCTAATATTTCTGCCTATTTCTTCCCTTACTTTCTATCCCTTTCTCTTCTCTTGCTCCCCCCCCCCCTCCCCACACACCTCCTCTTCTCCTTCTCCCGTTCTACCTCTCTCTCTTCCCGTTCTGCCTATCTCTCTTCTGTCTTCCCCTCTCTCTGTCCCGTTCTGCCTAGGACAGTTTATATATTAATAATATGTAAAATACTGCCATCCATCTGTTCCTTACGAAATCAACTTAATATGCATGCCTTTTGCTGTCCGATTCTGTCAGGAGAAAGAAGGCATGAAATATTACTTGGACTTCTTAAAACAATGTGTTCTGCTAGGACGTAACACAACAAACTAAGATATAATTCATAATAAATAATACATGAAGGATAGGCTAAAATAGATCGAGGGATAAAACATGTCTCTGTGCACATGTTTTCCCCCTCTCTCTCCTTCCCCCTCTCTCTCTTGCGTTTGTTCCCTACTTTCTTTCTCACTATCACTCATATTCTGTCTGTAACTTTCCCCTCTCTATGTGTCTCACTCCCACTCTCCTCCATTCTTTCCCTTTTAAAAAAACAAACACAAACAGTTACATTAGTCATCTTCAAAGCCAAATAATATTTTCAAACTATGTTATCGCCCATTTTTTTTTATCTGTGAAGACAAAACTATGTAAAATGTAAAGATTTACATACAATTATACATAACAACACCTAGCATTATACATATGTCGCACAAATGACACTCCACTCTCTGACACTCACACTCAATCTCTGACACTCAAAAGTATATGGTTACACCCTAGTGTACTGGATTACTTCATAGTATGGAGTAATTAGGGAAATATCTGAACCCAATACTTAGAATTTGATAAAAAGTATGCCCAAAGGGGTCACAGTTTAATGGGAAGTATTCCAACATGTGGAATAGTTGTATAAAGTGGGCGTGGCCGCTCTGCTGAGTTAGTACGTTCGTCGGAAGATCACATGACATTGCCGGTCACATGACCGAGAACTTGCTAGGTATGAGAAATAGACACTGGCTTTGACCTCGGAGGTTGTAGAAAAATGTTATCTCTCGGTGAGCTAGTAACAGAAAATTTTGTTTTTTGGTGTTGTGTCGATGCGCAAGAAGATATATTGCAAGACTTGTCGTTCTAGACATTATAGACCACCGTGTTCAGCTACTAATAGTACAAATTCGGATGGTATGGCAGAAGGGTTTGACACGGCGATAGCCGCCATTGCAAAAGTCAAGGTGGAAGAGTTACCTGACAAGGGATCGGCTGACTATAAGATATTGATTTGTGATGCTGTGGACAGCCAACGCAAAGCTGTGGAGGCTGCAGAGAAGTTTTTGCATGAGAAACAGGAGGATACTCGGTTGGAAGAAGAGTTAATGTCACTTACCGGAAAGTTGGCTGATATTAAGGTGTCTATGGCGGCTGGGAACAGTCCTCCTCGTCAAGGTTTCTACGCCGGAGGGTCGCATGGACGTACGGTCAACATATCTCCTCAGTCGCCGGGCTCTCCTCTGAATGACAGCATATTAAGTGGGTTTGTCGGCAATCACAAATGTCTGAGGCCAGAGTTCTATATTGTCCCTAAAAAGGCCTTCGATGAATTACCCACTAGAGAGCTGTTGTATGGCTGTACGAAAGTTTGCTTGTATCTGTTGACATATAATATCGACATCGAAGGATATATGTCGCATATCTCATACCTAGTGTACAAGGCTTCCAGCAAGCAGTATCTTAGGCTAGCTCTCATCTTGTACAAACAAGGCGTTACTTCACTTGTCAATGCCGGTAAATTGTCCGGATTGATGCCTAGGGAGCTGAAGATGGAAGGCCAGTTCTTTAATACAGAGCACACTAAGATTTTTCAACAAATGCAACAGGTGATCCAAAATGGTGGCTCACCGAGCAAGCCGGAAGTTGGTGGTTATGTCGCCGGGAAAAGACGCTATAGCCCCTTGTATGATTTCAAACGTTGGTCGCCTGACATATGTTGGTGTTGGGATAATCCCTCAGGTCATAAAAAATGCAATGCTTTTCCGTGTATTAGGAAACATATCTGTGGCTTGTGTCGAGGTTCTCATACTGTGGAATTTTGTATGTATGGCAAGCAAAGAGAGGAGAAGGATTCCGCCACACCGACCAAACCGGAAGCGGATGCTGCGGTATAGCAAGATGGCCGACCCGAGCATGAAAACCTTCCCTTTGCAGAATTTGACAATCGTTTTTCTGTTCTTACGGAAGCAGATTTAACCAAATTATTAAATAAAATTAATATATTTTTCTGCTTTGGAATCGGTTCATTGGCCTGTGGTGGAAGGTGTTTGGGCACAATTACGGCCTAGAGGATGGATAAAACTGCTGTTGAATGGAAATGAAACGGACTACGACACACATTATATCTTGGATGGTGTAATGCACGGTTTTGCTGTTACCCATCTTGAGTCGAGAATTGAGCCTTACAAGTGTCAGAACTATTCTTCATGTCGACGTGAACTGCCTGGTATGAACAAAATAATATATAAAGAAGTGAGCTTGGGAAAATTGTCGGTGACTAAGGAAAAACCATTTTGCATACATGCCTTAGGAGCAATCCCAAAAAAGGATGGTTAGGTACGACCTATTACGGATTGTAAGAGGCCTTTGGATAGATCCGTCAACTGTTTTACAAATGATACTTTCGTCAAGTTTCAATTTGTTAAAATAGATGAAGTGGCGTATCATATTCTACCAGGTTTCTTCATGTCATCTGTCGATATTAAAAGTGCCTACAGATCAGTTCTCATCAGACCTGACCAAAGCAAGTGTTTTAGTCTGAAATGGAATATTAATGGTGTGGATCAATATTTGGTGGATAATTTCCTGTGTTTCGGTGCTAGATGTGCGCCTATGATATTCACCAGGCTCACTGATGCCATTTGTCGGAAGCTAAGGATGGAAGGTTTCATCATTTTTAGCTTCATTGATGATTTTCTGGTGATCACCGATTCATATGAAAAAGGAATTATTCATCAACAACGATTGCTGCAGGTACTGAGAGATGTCTAATATCAATCAGGTTTGAAAACATCAAATCATATCTGGTATTTTACGATAATTGATACACATTGTAGGCTTGATTATGTTCCATTAGTATTGCATTGTAAAATTCAGAACTACATTTTGGGTGTTTGAATGTTTATTTGAAGTCTTATTCAGAAATGCATCATGGGTTTTAGTGATGAAACTTATGTAATTAATGTTATCATGGGCATCATGGATGGGAAATTTACTGGGTTTTGCCTATGCCCTCATTTTATTGACTTGTTTCCTCTTTCCAAATCAAGTTTCTATCATTATACCTATGGATAGGCTGTGAGAAACTAAAGGTAATTTGCCCAGAGATTTGGTGTTCTAGTTGTCGGAAGAATGAAGTCAGAGATCAGTTGTAGTAGTCAGCTCAAGCCCAGCAAGGAAGTGTCAGTGGCTTGGCGTCCAGCTTTATTTATACTTGAGCATTGTACTTAATTATTCACTAACAAAGAATCCTAGAAATATTACCCCTGCGCTGTCCCATTCTAATTGGCTAAGGAAGAATCTGACCCCAGCTGCCCTTCTTGCTGAGGCCATGCTTTGTTCGTGTGATGGATGACCCTTGCACTGCCCCTCCCCTCCTTTACTCAAACCGAATTCCAAGCTTGCAGTCCCAACCCTTCTCTCTTGCCCCCCCCCCCCCCTACCGACTGATTACATTAGCGCAGGGAACAATAATTAGATCAGACAGGTGGTGCAGTCAACAAGTGATAATGCGTCCATCCCTTCCAGCCTGACTCAGGTGTGGTGTATCTAGATGAAGATGGATGTCAGTGGGCTAATTGGGTCAATTATCCAAACCCCAAAGAATGCAATTCTTTACAAGCAAATGTCATTAAATACCTAATTTCATTTTTTAATGATCATGCAAGGGCACAACAAGACTAATAACTATTGAAAGTTTGTTATACCATGTATTCTTCTGTATCCAGCTAATCAAAGCTGGCTCAAATGCATTTCATTTCTTAGCCCAACCCCACCCACACCCAATACACAAGGTTTAGCCCCATTATGGAATTGAATGGAAACATTTGTTTAATAACGTAGTTTAAATAAAATCATAAATCTTTATACTAATATGTTGCAGGACAAATATTGTGTACACTTCTTGAAAATTGAGATGTTAATTCTTCCTGTGGTGTTCTCTTTAAACTGTGTTACTTCTGCTACTCTTTATTTTGAAGCAGTGCATGCTACAGACATCAGTTGTGTCTATCCATGTTACTAACAGTGTCTTTCCTTTGTATATAAATGACTGGTATTTATTGCATACACACTGTCTTTTGTTTGACTTATTTGAACTGTATGTTACTACTGATAACTGGTCATGTCACCATATCACTGTACAACAGTAGAATACAGTTGATCACAAGATATGACCAGAAACCTATTTAACTAAACAAAAATCTTCCCATTCAGCTCCAAGGAGTATTGGTTGGATCTGTACCGGTATGGCGGCACTAACAAGTATTATTGGCGTGCTAATTTCAATCAAATGTCAGACTCTAGCAAGTGGAAAGATGGACCAGATACAAGCAAAAAATGCGTGATAATGAAATACTACAAGAGTCCGAAGAAATGTTTGTACAAAACTAAGGAGTGTGATAAAGATGCCCGTGCAGTATGTATCAGGGAAGGTATGTATAATCCCTTATACTCAAATGTATATTATTTATATGGGTATAATGTGTACACTGTTTTGCACAAAGTATTGCATCCCTGATATTTTTAGCACCCTAATACCTCATTACATAATATATATGCATAGCTATACTACTTTACAGAATTTTCATCTTCCTATACATTACATCATGAATTAAATTATGTAAATAAAATTTCTCACCCAACTGCTAACCCAATATTTATTACAAAGAACCACATAGTTTTCTTCAACCTGTTACCCTGGGGCAGTCCCTTACCAACTAACCAGCATTGGGTATCCTGCACCTGTCCAGCATGAAAGGAAAATGAGATAATACTGATACATAACTCAGATCTTAGTATTGAAGATCAAGGAGTTGTTGTGGTCTTATTGTGTGCACAGAGAGTATTAGTGGAAGAGTCGCTGGTGACTTAGGTTGCTTCCTTGGTTGGAGTAGCGACCATGGGACTATGAATAGCTGGAATAGCCTTCTGCTCAGAAGGTCTTCCAGCGTGACATTGTTTTACTAACACATTCATTAGCGGGTACTGGCATCTTTAGTAGATGTTTCCTGTTGTGCCTTTAGAGGGAATCATATGAGTGTTCCATACAGTATGACCTCCTCAGATTTATGATAGACTACAGCAGTTGCTCCTTCTTTTAAATCTGGGAGAAGGTGTACTATGATCAAGGGAACTTCTGTCGTTTGCACTAAGTGTTCAGCAAGGTTATTAGCGATAGGTTATTATAGGTTACATGTTCTTATTAGAGAGCACTTCAGTTATTAAGCAAAGGCATTGGATTATGTAGCGAGGAATTGGGGACTGTTGTCCATGACTACTAGGTAGGGTATGCCAAAACGCTTCAACTTTGTAATAGCTGCATCATTTATATATCTACAGGTTATCCTTAACTCAGATATACATCTACAGGTCATTCTTACACAGATATACATCTTCATGTTATCCTTAACTCAGATATACATCTACAGGTCATTCTTAACTCAGATATACATCTACAGGTTATCCTTAACTCAGATATACATCTACAGGTCACCTTCACTGAGATATACATCTACAGGTTATCCTTAACTCAGATATACATCTACAGGTTATCCTTAACTCAGACATATATCTACAGGTCATCCTTCACTGAGATATACATCTACAGGTTATCCTCAACTCAGATATACATCTACATGTCATCCTTCACTGAGATATACATCTTCATGTTATCCTTAACTCAGATATGCATCTTCAGGTTATCCTTAACTCAGATATATATCTCCTAAACTCAGATATACATCTACAGGTCATACATCACTGATATATACATCTACAGGTTATCCTTAACTCAGATATACATCTACACGTCATCCTTATTTCAGGTAAAGTGCTACAGGTTATCCATAACTCAGGTATCATGTTCTTTATAGAATACAAGAATTACAGCGAATCATCTTTGACAAATACTTTCATATGTATTTTCTATTGTGTGTGGTCACCAGAAACTTTAAATCACCTGGACGGGTATAGTATGTTGAAAGCTAGGCCTGAATGTTTGTCATAATCAAAACCTTGTGAAGACAAGTCAACTGAAGACCTTGATTACCCATCAGTGATAATTACGTTATTAGTCAGGAAGCACATTTTATGTTGTGTGATTGAAATCTAAAGTTTGTTTACCCTTTTCTTTTTCAACAACAAACATATCTCCGAGGAAAAGCTGCCTGTTGCCATTTACACCGTGTGTTGTACATCTAATGACTTCACATGCAAAGGTTGCTATTCAGCGTTAATACAATGACAGCACAACCACCGTGCATACAACACATCATAGGTTATGCAAGAGAAAGGAACATACAAGGACTTTTCAATTAAACTTAAAATGAAGACATTTCTTTTGGATGAAACAAAGACCAAAGACTTGGATACTATTGTGTTTGTTTGCTACTCTTACTTAATCCAATCGCTATGCCTGAAATCCGGAACATTGGGATTATGATGATATACTTATACTTTATTTGTTCCTCTGCATCTAATCAACAGTAACACTTTAAATGTTGAAGTGTTGATGACAGTTCGCCTGAAGAGATATTCTAATCTAGGGACCGATGCCAATTTGAGAGTAATGGTTTTTGACAGGCGTAATGAACTCACAGCTTTTGAGCAACTAAAATCATTTAAAGGTATGGAAAGGCCTTTTCTCAAACATAGTAGGACAGTTTTGATTAATATCTAACTAGTTTCTTGAGAAAACCATTTTATCAAATGTGAAACATTTTGCAGCGGTCAATATGAAACTATAAGACATGTAAATTCACAAGTACAGCTTGTTCCTTCATGGTCCCTTCCCTCATCTTATTGTCAATGGAATGGTTAGCATAAGTATTTGACATTCTTAGTTTTCTGTAGGATTGAGAAGTGCATGTATAAATATATGATGTTGCCAGGATGTATTTTATATTGTCTGAATAATAAGGTGGCCAATCTAATAACTATTTTTCTTTATCCAAGCAGTGTTGTAACTTTGTTTACTATTTCATTGTATTATGCAAATTAATTTGGCACATGTTGTTTTGACCTACTCTATAGTGCAATGCCTTAGCCACTTTTTATGAGGTCGGTGAACATTAAAAAATTAACGTCATCCTTTCTGAAGCAGCTTTATCAGTGAGAAAACCATTCGTATCAACTTAGTAAGTAGACAAAAATATCTCAAAGATGGATTTTGAGTAGAATTTTGTAGATATCAAACCCACAACCCTTCCCAGATTCCTCCTTGTTATGTTGTCTTAGGGGATTCTAATATTTGTGTGCCTTCAGGTATAGATTGACAAACAATACCCTTTCTCTTATAAATTGAATGGATCCCTACGTTAGTAAGAAATGTTTACATATAAAATCCCTCTAACTTTTGAAATGTTCGCCTCCATTCACATAGCCCATTGCCGGAAGTCAGGACAGAATTATGCTTGTTCCCTGATGGTGCAAAACCCTTCCAAATGTGGCCATCTACCCTGGTGATACGCCTAATACCAGGCAGTGCTACCGTTATTCTAAGAAGAGCGAATTGGGCAAATTACCTTAAAAAGATATTGACTGTGAATGGAAACTAGGTAATAGTAGAATAACTGGCTATACTTAAGGATTTAGGGATTTAATGAATTATACGTAAGACGTAATATTATGAAGTAACTTCGGATATTCATAGAGTAAAGTATTGAATTATGCTGTCAAGACATGATTAATCTGATACATCAGATGTATAAAATTTGCTTGGCCGGAATGAAATGTATCTGTTCAGTGACATTTATTGATAAATGAACATGTTTTAACAAAATATAAAGATCAAAATTGCCTTGGTTAAGCTAATAAATAACAGGGTCCGAATGATACTTTGGATTTTGCCAATATAATATTAACTGAAGAGTCAACTATGACTCAAAATGTTGGAATAACTTTTACCATTCAAACGACTGAATAAAATCAAAACTTCAAAACAACTGCTGTAATCTTAGTGTTGGTGTATTTACTACATAGAATGACCATATTAACTAGTTAGAGAAATTTGTAACAAACTAAGGTAGGAGAATAAACACAATTCTAGGCACATTCACTGACTTTGACAAAGATTCTCCCAAGATTTGTTTTTTTTAATTCTACATTGTACGACACAGTTTGTAAATGGAATGTGAAAATAAAAACGTAATATCAATATAATTACTATGTTTGCTTTTTATTTAAAAATGTTATTCTTTGACATATTGTACATCTAGGAGGTCGCTCCCAGTAGAAGCTGATAACAGATGCCTAATTATCATAAAAAAAGTCAACAAGGGTTCAATTTACATGTGGAAACAAAGTATTGAAGTCAAAGTGTTATAATTGTTGTAATTGATAGAATTAGAAGAAGAACCTTAGAAATTGATATAATTAATCAGGATGGTCACCCTCTCTGCCCACACTTCCCCCTCTCCCTCGTTCCCATTCCCCTCCTCTCTGTCTTTCATACCTATTTTTCTCTCCCAACCCCATTTCTGACTCTCCCTTCCCTCTTCCTCATGCTCCCCCTCCCCGCTCTCCCTTCCCCTACAACCTCTCCCTCGCCTATCTTCCCCTGTTCTCTCCCTACCCCTCGATCCCCCTCTCCTATCCCCCCACCCTCCCTTTTCTTAACTTTCCCCCTCCTACAGCCCCATCCTCTCCCTCCCTCTCTCCAATACCCCCACCCTCTCCCTCCCCTCTTCTTCACTCTCCCACCCCTCTACATATAGTTAGGTCCCCCTGAAAGGTTGTGGGAAATGACATAGTGTTTCACAGGGGCTTTCTGAGGCTATAAATAGAGTGTAGAGAAGGCCTCAAAATCACATTTTCACCTCAGATACCTTCACAAACCATGTATAATGACCTCTAGACAGGGTCAACCGACCTGTAGAGACCAACAAAGTAGATGGGGAGACCCCAGATTCCGAGAATATGTGACACAAAGAAACCCCTCTTTTCTACCTATATATTATATGGATATGTTTAAGCCTTGAAGAGATCCGCAGGTGAGATCACAGACATGAAACGCTGGCCCTAAGATTGAGCCTTTCTGTATTCTGCTCACATACCAGCCGCCTAAAAACGCAACTTTTCTTCATATGTCAAACATTTTTGAGTACTCTCACAAGCTGGCTAGCAAAGTTTAATCCATGATTGTCCAGAGAATTTTTTTGATTTGCACAATAATTAAAAAGTTCTCGCAAAACGCTCATTCAAAGCAAGGAGAATACAAAGATGGCGCCCAAACAAAACTTGATTGAACAGCAAGCAGGGAACAGTCCCAGCCACTCTGAGCCAGTCAGATGCGAAAGCATGACCACTGGGTCAACGCCCTCAACAATGATATCGTAGTGCAGACTGGGGAAACCTGTCTCTGATCAGAAAAATCGAAGCACTGCCCTCGTCATAGGCCTAATGAAGGTACAAACTCCGGGATTAAAATGTATTCCATTAAACGCCTACAAAATATAGAATTGAATCCTAATATCTAAATTACTTAGTCTACTGGCATATTATGGTGTTCTATAAGGTCGCCTGCAGACCTTGTCAAGCAAAACAATAAGTCCAGATAACCCTTGTTTCTGTGGTGAAGTTTTGCCAGGTCTCCTGGCTCTGCAGTTGTTTGTGACAAAACCATAATTTTAAAAACTTTGATTATTCCCATTGATGTAACAAATACAGAGAGATGAAGACTTAATCATAGTAAACTAACCAGCTAAACAGTTACCGTACAGTAATTATTGCTGGATTTCATAATTTTTTCTGAATAATATTCTGGTTTTCATAATTTACAGTATTGATTATTTTTGTCACCTACGCATGGAATTTCAATCCAGAATCAAAACTCTAAAACTGCCCCTGGGTACTTCATCAAGCTTTTGATTGTTGATTTTTTATTTTTCATTTGTGTGCTTCTACTTTGGGTGAACGCTTGCTGAAGAATATCCTTTGTACACATAGGGAAAATGAGCAAACAGCACTAAGATAACAAAACGTTTCCTTTTGGTTTATTAAACGCATTAAACAGACTAATGCATTAGTTGAAATTGTATAGACTATACTTGCTTATTATTGGAAAGAGCCTCTAATTAATTTCATGATGAGAGAGATTTACCCTATAATTCCTATTGGTCAATGTATAGAGAGAATGGAACTAGTTTTCCAACAAGTAATTCAAAATGTATTTAGCTTTTTTTTTTCAAGGTCTTTATGTAATGGATTAATAACCCCTTTTCAATACTTTAATATTGTAGGGTTTGGGGGCAAGATTAAATCCATCAACGTATGTATTTGGGTCATGACCCGGTCTCTTGTCTTCAGACTCAGGCAAAAGCTGGAAATGATGCAGAAGTCTGGTTAAGAGAAGAAAGATCCTGTTCTTGGCCAATACCTCGCCTGGACACGCTCTTCTCCCAGCTCCAAATGCAAGCATTCTGGAAAAAATCCATCTATCATCTGGACAAGGAATACTAGGGTAATTCATTGCAATTTAATCAATGCCATATGGCTATGGGTTGTTTCATAGGTTGATTGCATCAAGCATCCAGCACTTGTTCATATTTAGTGCTTTTATACAGCAAAAATCATAAAAAAGTTATGGATATAAATTCAATGCTATGTGATACCCAATCATGCAAACAATGGAACACTACCTATTAATTAGCCAGAGTAACTAAATGGATGGTTAGTCAAGAAGGGTGGTTGAGGCAAAGAAGAGATACAATTTGCCTTTGATTTGATTTTGGTTAGAGTGGATTGATAGGCATAGCTGAAGGAGTTCAATGACTTTTCATATGTTTTAGAGTCTTTGAAAATGTTTTTGAGTTTAAGTTCTTGGCATGGAATGTAGTAGACTGAGCCACTATTATGAGCATAGATTAGACAAATTTAGGCAAATTATAGCCTTTTAATTTTGTTTATTTTTGGATTGAAGATGCAATTCAAAAGTGCAAAGTAAGGATCCAAATGAGATTCTTCTGATGGAATTGATTAGGTCTGGTAGATAACATTCAGGATTCCTGGTCAGAAACAAGGTTTCACTTTACCTTTTCTTGTGGGGATGATCAGCAGCAACAACCTTGTCATCCTCGATGAACCTTTCTGGCCTGAATTCCCAAGGTTCCTGCCAGTATTCTGGATCATGGTGCAACTTCCAGAAATTATAAAATACCTAATACATGACAAAAGAACTCATCAGATAAGAAGGATATTGTGCGTTTAACAAATGAGCTCTCTTCATTGATTGCCTTTCTATCAAGGCTGAAGGCTTTTGGTGTTATTGCTGTAAATCCATTTGTCAGAATTCTTATTATCTCTTGAATCGATTTATTTTTAACCATTTGTATTGAGTGAAATTCCGAATTTGCAGTAGATTCATTCATGATAGATAAAAGAACAGAGAATATATTTATCTAAAAAAACGGTACTTCCAAGGTTTTTGCTTAGTCAACAAACTGCTGCAGTGGCTCACCTCTAAAACTCACAGCAGCAGATTACATCCACTACTAATCGACCTGTCTATAATCCTTATTACCATTATGTTAATATGTTTGATTTTGATTAGAGAATACTTGGCTACCTACTATACTGCCTTTAGGAATGTCATATCCCTGGAGCTTTGTATCAGCCATTGTAACATGTGGAATATTCAGAGGAACCATAGACTGGTAGCGCAATGTTTCATAGATAGTAGCTTCAGTATAAGGCATGGCCTGCTTGTCTTGCAATGTTGGAAGTCTGGCACCGATGGATTCTTTGATTTCTTGTGCAATCTTCTCTTGAACCTCTGGGTGGTTCACCAAACAGGCCACCATTGCATATATGGTATATGTGGAAGTCATTGTTCCTAAACATCGGCAAAACAGAATAGAGAGTTATCACTTGTTATAGTGTTCCAGATGAAGTACCAATATTATGGGATCATTAGTTTGAAAACAAATGTCATTATGCTTATTATCATAGCATTTATTCAATATTTCTTGATTATCCACCTGGTTCCCACCACAAAGAATACACATAATATCTCAAGGCCCAGCTGGTATCGCCTATGTTTGAAGAGGATAACCTGAAGGTCACTGAGCAGAAAGGGAACTAGGAATAATTTCCATACCAATGTCATTAACATGTGGGATAATTCTAACCGTGGGGAGAACTTGCCCGAAATTTAGCAAATAATGAGAAACTCAGATAGATAGTCAAGAACTCCAATTTGAGATAAATAATAATAGATACTAAATAATTACATAATACTTAAAATGGCGATATTTTAGTATATATATGAGATAATAATTGTTTCAAATTAATAGATGTTAATTATAAAAAAGCTTTTTTGCAAGACATTTAGAGCATATCATGTTTTCAGTCTTTTTTCCGATTTTTGAGGAAGGAAAATAGTCTAAATAATTCTATACAATAACATGTGGATTGTGACACACCATAATGAACTTTCACCCTTGGTATGGTCCTGAAACATGATTTGAACACCAACCTCATTACCTCAAAAGAAACCACAATGGTTTGGACTGGAATTGAATTTTTCAAAGAATATCAAAGAAACCAGTGGTCTTACAATAAAGGCAACACCCTTGGCCTTCAGCGAAATCCAGAGCCACTTTTATCTGATGTACTTAGACTTATCATACCAGGAAGAGTCATGTCGATTAAAAGCCCAAAAATCTGTTCCTCTGTGAGTCTTTCATTTTCCGGTCTTGATGAATTTGCAGATTGATACTTAAGTACTCGGTCTATGAAACAGTCCTCCTCGCTACCATGTTTCTATAAGACAGCAATTCAAGTACAAAATATAAACAATTGCCAAGCACTGCAGATTTATTATTGTGAAATAGTCGGGAAATAAGTTTTTTTAAAAACAGAATTTATATCAATAAACTGGCTGTCAATGCAATTATTTATATTGATATTCTAATGGATCATTAAATGTGAATAGGGCCTTAAAACATGGTTGGCAGACATTAATAGTGGAGTGGGGAAATGGCACCTCAGTTGAAATTTGGATTCAAACCCATGGCACAGCTATGGCTATCTGTATCCAGAAATAGATAAACCAAACCCATGAACA
Organism: Sthenelais limicola; assembly: GCA_942159475.1. Taxonomy (NCBI): domain Eukaryota; kingdom Metazoa; phylum Annelida; class Polychaeta; order Phyllodocida; family Sigalionidae; genus Sthenelais; species Sthenelais limicola. The sequence continues at coordinate 55,720,824 of OW804102.1, read as the reverse complement.
GAACAACCAGAAGTGCCCTTGGTAATTGGCCATGAATTGATTTTCATAGTTGTCTTTAGATCATCAAAGACACATATTATCAACTGCTTGAGCAGTTCTTTGGTTTCACTGATGTAGGGTATTGTGCACATTGTTTGATATTTTGTTTGATATTCACATGTCAGTTTACCTGTATTCAGTGATTACACCACATACATTCCAACTTACATACAACTTTGTGAAATAAAATAGAACAAATATGTGCAAAGGATCATGTTCTCACCCTTGCTTTGTCTACTGCAAATCCAATAAAGCTATGTCCCATGTCCCTGCATTCCAAGACTTCATTGTAAAGTTGTCTACAAGGGAAGAATCGAGTGATGGGCGCCAAGTCTAGCAGAAATCCAGACATGTATAGTGATTTGTTAACTTTTCCTCCAAAACTTAAAAGGTCTGAAATATATTTGTTTTCCATCTTTCTTGCATAAATCTGGAAAAAAGGAGTATCCCCTGTGAAATAATTCTCTTGGTGAGTGCATCTAGTTTTTATTTTATTTTCCGTCTTGGTAGTGAATTCAATAACATGTTATTCGAAACAAATTTAAGAATTATTTAGTATAGAAAACATTATAGTTCATTTTAGAGGGGAGTAAACTTAAACAAATTTCTCTAGTTCACGAACGTTTGTAAACAGCTGAAAAAGTGAACAAAATCACGGCAACACCATATCGGGAAAAATGATATTCACATGCTATTCACATTCCGATGAGTGATAAAAACGGCTACACTAGTCATCAACAAAGCTAGATAAATCTTTTCTGATCTTGGTGACACCATGTCCTTTTAACTTTTGCAGGGAAACCATTATCTCATGTTCCGAAAAAATATCAGTGAAGAGTCTGGTTTTGTCACTGACATGTAAACACTAATTAATATAGGGCCATTTAGTTTTCATTGCCACTTTCCCCCCTATCCTGTTCCTTCTAAAAAAAGTGTTTTATGAAAATGTGTTTTCTCATGTGGCACTTGCTTCACTGAATCCTGCCGGTGACAATGCATGGGGCATTGGTTTATGAATTAAGGGATTAACAGCAACCCAAAAAATGTCTTTAAATAATCCTCATAAGCCATGATGGATTGAAATGTGATCCACATAGGATAAAGATGTTATGGGAAGTTGTATGACATGGAAAAGGATTACATCCTGAATTGCATTTTTTCAATAATTGTATTTGTATACTGTACCAGTGAAGACATGATTGCAGTTATACATCGATGGACAATTGGTTGGAAGTCAAAGGGCTGTCCAATCTCAGCCAATTTTTCCAGTTCATCCAACATATCTGTTGTCAACTCATTGCATTTCTCCTCTAGTACAATCAGCTTTTCACCATAAGGCTGGAAACAAAACGATAGTTCAAAGCATGAACAAGTTTATTTATTCTAAGAAATCTGAGGTATCTGGGAAAATTGTTTTTCCTGTAAATCGGACTATATATCATGTATTCAAAAATATTATATTTTGTCAGGTAAAATTAAATGGCAGGAAGAGCAAACAATAATCAAGGAGCCTCTGCCCTGTCAAATTAAGATTTTTCTGATGAAGGTTGCACATTTACCTTGAGAGCCTGTATTGCAAATTTCTTCAGCCAACACCAGTTTGGAGATATTGAGGCAAACCCTATTTCATCTTCACCCATTACAGTACATGCTCTATACATTTTAGGTCTCCCAGCAAAACAATCGCTTTGTGTAATTAGACCTTCATAGATGCTCTCATAGTCGTTCAATATGACCACATTGGTACCGAAAAGCTAGAGGGATCAAGAGTGTATTTGTTTGTATTGAATATACAATTGTTTCTACACAGGTTTCGAGAAACTAATTAAATATTATAGTTTATTTTATTTGCATTGGTCTGAGAACAACGTATCTAGAGTGAGTTATGTGCGGTGCATAGTTCACTAGTGAGTTTTGTGTGGTAGTCATGGCAACCAATCCATATTTAGTTTTCGGCAGAGACTTAATGACCCCAAAATAATTTGTATTTGTACCACTAGATGCGTACCTAATAACACATTGTTTGTTTCAGTCACTACCCTATAGATATATTATTAACCTGTTCACTTCATTGTTCATATTCAAAACAGTTAGAAACCCAAAATAAATCCTACCTACCTTGAAGTGGACTATCTTTCCATACTGGGCTGCCCACTTATCTGCACTAAAGTGTAATCCTCTGTTGTCTATCCTATAAGCAACTCCTATAAATGGTAGGCCTTTGGGTCCTGGTGGTAACTGTACCTTGGCCGTCATACACCACTTGGTTATTATAGCAATAACAACCAATATAATGACTGCAAACATAATGGAGTCCATTTTCAAGATCAAACGAAACCAAATGGAAATGTAACTTTGTAATGTAATAGTGAAATGTGATTCTATAATGTTTGTCTTGTAACTGCGTCTTGAAGTCAGTAATTGTGCTACTGACCTGGTGGCACTAATTTATAAACAGTTTTTGGTTTGTTTCCGCGAGCGTATAGGGGCTGTTATTATGTAGGGCATTTATTCTAACATAGTTAATACATAATTTACAAAAGTCTAAAATTGAAATTGATATGGTTGAATAATGATTACACATGCCAAGTTTATGGAGTGGATCTGTGTGTGTATGTTCATGTTTGGGTGGATTGGGATGCTGGACATGGCGAGCTTAACATAGTCAAACAATTATTTTCATATGTCATATTCATATGTCATATGTCTTATATGTTTATCCAACTAAACTCACTGCTAAACCAAATACAAATTTGTAGGCTTCAAAGATTCTCTGGTACCCTATGAAGTCTATCAAAGATCTGTCTAAGGTGGAAGCCAAGGCATGTGGACGGGTTTTGCGTGGCTCCAACGTCCCTGATCTTTCACTCATGGGGGGAAAGAAGAGCGTCATTATTCGTTCATAATTGCATACATCTATTAACAACATTCATGGAGTAATTTCTGAATTTTTAAATTTGTAATCATTAATTAATATTTTTTAATTATTATGATCGGACCAACGCATGTGTTGGGTCCGATCATGTGTACCAATTTAGGAGGTATTGAAAAGACAACACCTTGGAAAGATTTGAAAATCATTCTCAAACAAAGAGATGACTGGGTGTGATGACAAAATACTTTCATTCCACCATACCAAGGTATAAGCAGATGTTGAAAGATACTAGACTTAAGCAGCAATGAAAGAAAAAATGTTTTCTTTTGTCCAATAGCTGCACCACTTAGAAGCTTATATAGACTGATGAGAGTGCTATACAGCTAGAGTCAACGTTGCCCCTCCCTCCATGAGTCATCCCAATTAATAATAATTATCTAAATCGGTTCTATAACTTTTTCCGCCAGTGCGTTTCCCCCGCACCTTTTCGCACCACATGCCTTTTCCGGCTAAAGTGGAGTCAGTAGAAATGTACCTATTTCCGCCACACTAAGACTGGTTTGTGCCTTTTCGCTCCACCCCACTCCATTGTGCCACGTGGTATGCCACACTCAAATGAGCCTGTCGCTTCAAGCCCCGTCAGGGCCATGCATTGTTTCGTGGAAAGAATTACTTTACATATTTCGGCGTGGTTCCAAGGAACTATTCAAGATTATTTCAGAAGAAAAGCTGCTTCACATAGCTACATATGTTCACTCAAATCTGTAAAAATACCTTTATTATAGGCCTATTCATCCTACCTTTTTTCTTGATAGTTGCACGGACACTATATAACATATTTCAACGGCGCTAAACCCCTTCCCCGGTGAATAATTGCTCTACATATTTCGGCGTTTATCTCAGAAACTATTCAAAGATTATTTCAAAAGAAAAGCTGCGTGACATAGCTACATATGTCCACTCAAATCTGTAAAAATAACATTATTATAGGCCTATTTCTTCTACCTATTTTCTTGTTCGTCGCACAGAGACTATATAGCTTATTTCTACAACAGTAAAACACCTTCCGGGTAATATGTCAAAATGTTCCAGCGTGTATTGCAACAACTATCCACGATTTTGTTTTCTTAAAAAAACTGTTTCATATGTTGTGTAATGTATACATTGCGTGTATAAATGCCAAGGGGAGGCACCACCTACTGGGGTTCCTAGCAAGTGAGACCGGTGTCAGCTGATCGACCAACTTTACCCACCTCCATTCCTCACTCCTCTACCAGCGGTCGACGCTTTCAGACGGCCGGGAAAAAAATCAAAATGAAAAACTGTTTTACATCGTGCCAAAACCGTGCCAAAACAAAATTACAAATCTTTAATGGTATGCGCAAAACCCCCCCTAGAGATTTATTATTTACTAGCAGAGTACCCGTCCTCCGGACGGTCACCCTCTATCGCCACACTTCCCCCTCTCCCTCTTTTCCCTCCCCCTCTTCTCTGACTTTCATACCTGGTTTAGGTCCCCCTGGACGTAGGTTGTGGGAAATGACGTAGTATCTCACAGGGGCTTTCCCAGGCTATAAATAGAGTGTGGTTATCCCGATTTAAAAAAGGCTTCAAAATCACATTTCCACCAGAAATACCTTCACAAACCACATACGACGACATCCAGAGAGGGGGGAGAGACCTCTAAAGATGAGTAAAGTGGTTTGTAAAACAACAAATTCCGAGAACATTCCGGACAAAGAAAACCTTCTTTCTACCATTTCTTTTCTACCTCCTTTCCTAGAAATCGCTCTAGCTTTATATTATATGGATAATGATGGTTTTCAGGTTGAAATTGTATAACATTAATTTTAGATAGAATAGAATAGAATAGAATAGAATAGAAAATCTTTTATTTGTCTTTAGGTAATTACAATAAAAATGACAAATGGGTTGACATGCTTATGTGTCGATATATTATCAACACATTTCTTACTGCTGTTACCCTGGCTAGAATAGGTTACATTATTTGTGTTTGTTACAAGGTAGAAATTTAATGACTAGGGTGAGTTTCACTTAGTGGGGTACACTACCAAGCGTTACAAGGAGTCAGTGTTTATTTACCTGGGCTATTCTCTTTATACTGACTGACAATGACATATCACATTATTACAGTATCGGTCGTAAATGCCTGAATTTATTAGCATTTTCTCTTGACTGATTTTGTATATTGTCTACAATAAACACTCATGAATCTCCTCGGATTTTAGTAATAGGATGCTGCCCGGGTAATGGTTTTCATGTGTATACATTTTGTCTGTGAATAATGCCTTCTTTATGGCCATATATGAAAGATATATCAATTCTTCTATTTCTGCTGTAACGAATGTATTTTGTAAACAAATTTCATCCATATCAGCATCGAATGAGAATAGTGTATAACTATATATTTTCATTCTGCTGAATAAACATCTTTAAAAACAAAAAACATAGCTACTTATACATATGGAAAGTTGGATGAAACCACCGATATATTGCCAATAATGTCGACAAAATCTCCAACAAAATCGGCCACACTTCTTCTACAATTCCGATTATATCGGTAAGTTACCAATAGTAGGATTTGTACAGCGACATCGTTGGCGAATTAATAATTGTTGTTTCAAAATCTAAAGAATGTTTTTACGACTTCAGTATGTTTGCCAATGAGGTGGCCAATAATCCAGTAAATAAATAATTTGTTGGCCGCTATGTCAACCGATTCTTGGGTCCAATTTGTGTTGGCCGATTGTAATTGCTGCCAGATGTACTGACTTGGATATTCATCAGCCGTTTTTGAGAATAAATCAAATGTGTGCAGTAGGGATGTGTAGATTGTGGCACACATAACAACTGTGTTACCTGCTGGGATATAAATATCTTTGTAGTATCTTTCGTTATAGAAAGATTATTTTGTTTGTTAGTACTTTTCTCTAATCGTTTTTTGTTTTTGTTTAAGCAACATATGCAATACGTCCATGGAGGATGATTCGCCTTTACATTTGAACTTCTTATGGTACATTATAAATGTTTTGGCTTTGGAATGAATAAGACAAATTTAAGGCGCTTAGCATTGGTAGTGGCATAAGTACATATACCGAATCTCAAGACTGTGTATTGAATATAGCTATGCATATCTGAGGCCATTCTACATCTATGTATGCAATTATGTTTACAGGTATCTAATAAATGTATACATGTATGTACATGTGCATGTATGTACATACCTCCATGTACATATGTATACATGTATACATGTATGTATTTTTACATACTATACATATATGTGGCCATTTCCACCAATTTGACAACATTATGCCCCCTAAACCCCCCCTGGGTACCCAAAAATAAATTTTACATTAACCAGTTGAGTTGGTATTATTTATCAACCTTATATATATGCGCATTGAACTACCAAGAATGGAACAATTCTGATTATTAGTTACTTTTTTACAGGGGGGTGAAAAATAGCTCCCAAATATGGAAAAAATGCCAAAAATAGCATGTCTCCTACCGTCGGCCTATGTGAATAAGAACATGAAATGCAAGTAAAATTAATATTTGTATTTTATTTGCCATCATATTATATAATTATGTATAGATAAAGACTCAGAAAATGATATAAAATGATTATGACAGTAAATGTGTATAAATACATCACAAATCGAGCTGGGGAACAGGTATATTTTTTCTGCTTCACTTCTGTGCTTTGCCTAACAAAGTAAGGAAATAAATGGGGATTTAAATTAGAAATAAAAGAAACAAAATATGCACATGCTGTATTGAACTATTTTGTACCTGATAGGGCTCGACATAAGGGTCATAATGCTTTTTAGTTTGTGAAAATATTCTAAGTAGAACAAAAGTTACAGCCAAATAACATTTTGTGAAGATAGCAAAAAACGGTAGGAGACAGCAAGGGCGACGGTAGGATACATAGGAGACAGCAAGGGCGACGGTAGGAGACAGCACAACATTTTGATGTAAGGATCATGTAAAAACTACTCGGAAACTATGAATTTTGATATACATAGACTGGTATTAAGCAAAGTCAATAATAAATGTCCAATTTAAAGCTTATTATCAATTTATTAATTAATTAATACCCTAAAATCCCTAAAATGAGGCCGACGGTAGGATACAAAGTCTCCTGTTCCACTGACTTTTGAAAACATGCTATTTTTGGCCTATGAGTCATGAAAAACTTAAATAAATATATCTGATATTCTATACATTTGTAACCCAATGCATTTTACCATTATTTAACATCATTGGATAATTTTCATTTTTTTTTTAGATTTTTCCACCTTAAGCAACTGTGCCGACGGTAGGATACAGGAGGGGGGTACCCACATTTTTTTTTAAATTATTTTGATGGCTTTTGGCCAAAAAATATTTTTTTTGCATTTTTTTTTTACACAGATCATATTCATGTAACCTACTATCACAACATATAAAAAAAAATGTGCAACTTTGAAGATTATTTAGAAATTTAGCAATTCCACAGACTATTGGCACTTAAAAAAAACGATTTTTGCCCCCAAAATGTGATTTTGAAATAATAAAAAAAAAAAATTGTGCTAGAAATGCCAAAAATGTTGTTCCACAGGTTAGTAGAACCATCCAATCAAAAAAAATAATCAAATTAATGATAATTAATTTGATCAAAGCCCATTTTATCACTTTCCACGGTTGGGGGCCAAATGTTGTCAAATTGGTGGAATTGGCCATGTATACATACGCATGTGTATCTATGTATACATGTGCATTTACATACTCAATCATTATATATGTATGTAATGTAAATGCATATACATGCATTCATATATATGAAACACATATTTATATAATGCATATATGTATGCATTTGTAGTGTTCTTCACTACAACCCAGTTCTTTTAGCAAAGAATAAAGCAAAAGAGTGATTTCCTACACCGTTCTCTGTTTATTCAGACTCAAGAGGTAAGCATGACCTGTCCGAAGCTGGTTCTCGGACCTGTACACCAATCCAGGTACACAGTACCACATGGTGTCTAGGAGTACATGAACATCAGTACTAATTAATAAAAGATTTGAAATACTTTACAGTCACACGGGCACTAAGGCCACAGTCCTTTATACATTAAGGTTAGACAATAATACTGTAAAATGCTGCCAGAGAGCAATAGGAGATAGAAATACGCGTGACTTCTAATCTCAGTAATATGACACAGAGAAATAGCACACAGTGGTAGCTCCAGCTGGTGCTTCGGAGAGGAAGTAAACCAATACCACTACAATACCCCTTTCCCTTTTTTAGGATTTTTAACAAAATTGAAAAATCCGAACAGGAGAAAAATTTCAAAAAGGGTAATAAAGATAGCAGTTTCAATGGTAAAAACTGATAAAAGTACAAACATCCGAACTTCGGAAATAATAAAATACAGTTACAGATAGGTGCATATAGTGACCTCTCTACATACAAAACATATCGGAAACGTTAAGAATCGTACAAAAAGGAGCTTATAGAGTCCTCACTACATACAAAAACATGTCCGAAGTTAAAGGCAGTGTACAAGTAGGAGCATATGGTGTCCTATCTATATATGAGAACAAATCCGAAGTTATAAAATATATGTTAAACTCTTGTAGAAAACCTTATTTCGTTTAGAAAGGTAAAGTGTAGCAGACCTTCTGTCCAACAACACATCAAAAATCACAAGAGTAGAAAAATATAAAAATCTGAAACCTCAAGACACAGTATGACATAACGAGGTATATACAATGTAGAAAAATAAATTCTCTGCTGAGAAACATTCCTATTCGGAAAAATCTGAAAAGGTCCGAGGGAGGAATTGAAAAAGTGTTCATATATACAAGTAACCCTCACAGTTTAAACAATGTCCGCAGGCATACTAGGAGTCAAAGTCCATGGGCATTGATGGCTTGTTGGGTAGTGCTTTCTCGGGTTCCTCCTCGAAAAGACGACGGCCAGCGCCATCCATAGCGTCCTCAGGTGACGTCACAGCCTGTGTCGGGGGCACAGCTTGGGTTGCAGGAGCCTGGGCCATTCTGTTAAGGAGATCAGCTAACATCATGGCTTGGGCGGGATCAATCTCCAAAGGAGCACCGCCCACCGTCAGCGAGCCAGAAGAAGGGGTAGTAGGCATCGGAGCAGAGTCAACATCAGACTGATGCTGCTGCCGGGACGAGGACGTCAACTGCTGGTGGCTAGAGCCCTCGGAAGGACATCCCTCGCTTCTATCCGAATCGTCCAGCAGGCCTTGGAGAACAGCATTCGCCTCGATCAAGTCTCGGATGCGTTTATCCTTCGACTCACCCTCTTTCCGGAGCTGTTTAATCAGCTGCTCCTGCGTCTTCGTCAGCTCCTGCAGACGAGCAGATTCAGCGACCTGACGCTTCACAAGCTCCACTTGCCTCAGAGGAGCAGACAGGGAAGCCATGGAGGCCAACACCTGTTTATTTACAGTCTCGGAGGCAGCCGTCAGGTCCTTCAGGGCCTTCTTAATGATGGCCTCCTGGGCAGCTACTAAGGTCTTAGTGTCTTCGGGTAGCTGACCAACAAGTTCATCCTCCCAAATCCTAGCCTTCTTGGATTGACGCTTGGAGGCTGGTGAGGGAGTATGACTATCCGACGCAGGGCGTTTCCGACTCTGCGTTTTCTGGGAACTGCTTGTCTCCTTCGAGGTAGAAGGAGCAGTTCCCTTCTGGTCACGGGAATCCGGGCGACCGTTCGTGTTTCGCCTCATGGCTGACATATGCTGGCCCGATAGGTAAACCATCCGCAAAAAAGATGAGTTGGACCTAATCTCGGACTCAGCTCTGCCCGCCTTAGAAACAGAATCCTTTCTAGACTGGTTGTGGAGAGTTTCTCCACCAGTCATGAGGTGAGGAATCAACTCACCGCGTCTGTCACAAGCCTGAGTGCAGTTCTTGTAAGGGCACTTCCAAACTTGGATGAGAGGCACGTGTTCCTCACAGAGGTGGCGGAAGAACCGCTCCCTGGTCCGGTAGGATCTGATGCCAGTAGCATTGATACCTACATGGCGACATACCAGGAAGGGGCACCTCCAGCCAGCCTGCCAAAGCTTGGACACGCCCTTCAGCTTTGTGTGGTTTCCCACGGTCATGTCCTTCTTCTGGCAGAGCTTGGGCCAGACCTCGGTCTCATAAGTTGACATGAGATCGCCCGAGAACTCAGTGTCCTCATCGTCAGATTCCTCTGCTAGGGGAATCTCACCTTCCTTCGGATCTTTAGATGGGTCCAGGGGAGCAATCTCGGACACTCTATCTAGTTCCAGCCGAAGGGTATCCAGTGAGCCACGGCCTGATACCTGGATCCTGCGGGCTTCAGCTCTGTGTACATGGCTCTTGGTAGCTTTCTTTGTTCTCCTCGGAATCTTTTTGAGGGAAGAAGAAGGTGGAGGCATTCTACCACTGGAATCATACCTAGTAGTGGAAGGTCGTCTGGAGACAACCGCCTTACTAGGTTCAACAGAGGGCAAGCTAGGTTTGCAGCTAGCGGCCCTGATCTCGGAGGTGCTCTTCTCGGATTGAGAAGAACGTTTCTCCCGAGTTCTTCCTCTTTCCTGCGACCTGGAACTCCGGGCAGGAGAAAGGGAAAAGGAGTGAGTGGTGGGTACACCCCTTGGAGAGAGGGAGGCAGCAGTCCGATCTCGTGGAGACAACTTCCCCGGGCTAACAGCCTTCCGAGGAGACCTCCTACGAGGAAGAGCTTCCTTCACCTCTGGTGGAGGGGGCGGTGGAGGAACTTTGGCAGGGGTACCCAAAGCCTCAGCCTCGGACAGTGCCTTTTCCGGGACTTCCTCAAAGTCCATTTCTTCTTCCGAGGTTACCCCCGGACTACTGGGCTTGTCCTCTTTGGACAGTCCAATCAGGTCCTCTGCACCTTGCAGGACCTCAGCGGCCACCTGGTCCGAAACCGCCTCACCCTCCGAGTCGGACAGTCCGAGCTGCGGCTCGGATTCGCGTTGTTCGTCCTCAGACATCTTCTACAAACTGGCAACTGCAATAAAAATCCACATTATAAATCACAATGTCCAGAAAAGAGTATCCGAGAAGCTACTGGTATAGCCCGAGAATTCTTGGACACCGGACCAGCCTGTAGTGCTACGCCTATACAGGGAGGTGCGGCACCAGAACGAGCTCCCGAACCGACCAAGAAGCTCTGTCACAGGTATTACGAACATAACATTCTTACCAACCTTCGTCAAGGTGTGGCTTATACCTATAGCAAAACTCCCCACGGTACGTTTAGGTACACACAGGTTGAGAAAGGCTTATACAGAGGTGCATTCCGACTCATAACAACACTCTGCTTGTCTAGCCGTCATGGCCGTTGCATTTCACATACCGGAGGCCTAGCCCACCTTCAACTATGTTTTATAGAAAAACTACAATAAATGCAGGGCTCATGCTTCCCACAACCTTAAGTTAGAACGGTATTCACATTTCAATAGACTTTTCAAGCAGTTCTGGGATCAAGGGAACTTACTCTAGAGTTTTCTTTCTCGTTGTATGACCGTTCTCTCTCGAGTCAGGAAGTCAAGTGAAAAGGGTGCAACACGCGGTGTCTACCCGATGAGACAGCTAGTGTGTAAGCACGCCACCGCTGCGTGCAGCGCCACCCGAGTTCCCGCGCTCCGCTGGTGACTAGAAACCAGTTTGGTATCGGAGCCTACTACAGCTCGGATCATGCTTGACCGGCTGTTCTGATCCTCTGTATGAGACATGTACAGAGCTAGCTAATTTTGGATTCAAGTGATCATCGTACCAGGCTTTTGTGCAACACTCTATTTACTTTCTAAATAGATTCTGACCCTCCAGCTGGCCCCAAGTTACCATAACTTAAAACAGGCCAACCTAGATACAAGCACTCCTCGCAGTCAAATCAGATGTTTCCAAAATCTCAGATCGTCCTCTCGGGCAATAATAGAAAATAGATCTATATTGTCGAATGGGCTTCAGAGTGGATAAATTTGGTCTTCCACTCCTCGACTTCTCGTTGTGTACTTTTATTGTGTTTGAGGCAAACCAGCTCGAAAATTTCCCTCAATGATACCAATTCGGGTCCACCTTACACTCGAACTTGAACAGTGCGAGAACGCAAAGTTCGTGTAGCAGTTGGAATAGGGTTTTTACCAGCCTGAGGAATTTTCCTCAACCCCCTCCCCCTCTTCTTTCCAGGGCCTGAATCGTCCGAAATTGTCTTAACAACTAATTTCTTAGGACGGCCAGGTTTCCTTTTCACAGGATCAGGTACCTGGGGTGTAGCAGCAACAACTGACACACCTTTTGGTCTACCTGGCCCCCTCTTGCCTACAGGCAGGACAACATTATCAGCCTGAGCTGGTAATTTCTTTGGCCTGCCAGGTTTTCGCCTCACAATAGGGGAATCAATAATTGGAGGAACAGCTGGGCGCTTAGCATTTTTCTTTTTCTTACCAGCTATACCCTTAGGTCTACCTCTAGGCTTCACACCTATGGTAACCTTGTCTCTTTCCATCTGCACTGGGCATTCTTTCCCAGCCAGGACCTTACCATCTTTCAGTCTCAAAATATCACGGCCTGCTTTTTCTTGCTTACGAAATTCATCAGCCCGATGCAAGTTAACGACTTGCCTTGGACCATTTTCGTCAAAAGCAGCCTTGAGATAATCAACATGATATCTCAAAAGACCTTCGGATGTCTCTAGTTCATAAGTGGTACCCCCTATGAACCGTCTGACCTTGTAAGGGCCGTCCCATTTTGGGCCAACCTTCTTACCGGCCTTGGGAGGACAAAATCGGTAAACAATGTCTCCCACCTTAAATGATTTCGGATTACTTCGTTTGTCAAAATCTCTTTTCTGATGAACAGCAGAAACTCCGAGATTCCTTCTAACGAATTGGTGACCCTTCCTCATCCAGTGCTTGAGATTTTCAACAAAAGCCACCCTACAGGGAAAATCCAAACCACCAGGTGACACACCATGGACAATGTCCAACGGAGTCACCAGTTCAGTTCCAAATACAACTACATTCGGAGTGCACAAGGTACTGGCCTGTACCGTTCCTCTGTATGCATGAGCAATACAGGGAACCAACAAATCCCAATCATCGCCATCGTAGTCAGTCAAGCAAGAGAGCTGCTCCACAAGGACGCGATTAAATCTCTCTGATTGGCCATTTGATTGGGGTCTGTAGGGAAGGGTGATCAATTTCTCAATCCCCAACATATCCAGCAAACTCTTTACTAGTGCAGAACGGAATTCGGGTGCGCCATCAGTTTGCAAAGAAACAGGGCAGCCAAACCGCAAAATCCACTCTCTAAAGAGCACCTCAGCACAACGCTCAGCTGTGTGATCTGGCATGGGATAGGCTTCAGACCACTTAGAAAAATGATCTGCTACTACCATGACATAATTGTTTCCTCTAGGGGTCGTCCGAAACGGCCCTAGAATATCCAAAGATATCCGGTTCCACCTTTCACCATGTTTCTCCTTCTTGAGAAGAGAGATTCCTCCCCCTCCTCGGGTCTTTCGCATTGCACATTCAGGACAAGCCTTAATCCACCTAGTCAGGTCGTATTTCATCCCGGGCCAATAATACTTCATCTTGGCCGACCAGGACACCTTAAATACACCAAAATGACCTGAGGTCTTCGGACCATGCAAGCCTGCAAATATCTCACTCCTCAATGATGTAGGAATCACCTTCCGAACATACAACTTCTTGGTACCCCGCCTGGTCCATTCCAGACACAGAATACCATCTACCATTGACAGACTCCCTAGGTGATGTACATAGTTCCTGAACTCATCACATTCACCAGCAAGATTTTCCTTGCTAGGAACAGATTCCGTTCCATTAACCCATGCAATCACCCGAGAAATGATTGGGTCGTCTTGTTGTGCTTTCTGAACGGTATTTTCTAAAGCTCCGAGGGAAACAATCTGCTGTGCATCTACTTCTGCAATGACAGCATCATGAGACCCACAATCCGGACAATCTAGCCTAGCACATTTTCTAGTGGGCAACCTCGAAAGGGCGTCAGCATTTTCATGCTTTTTCCCTGCACGATGCAAAATCATAGACTGATCTAACCCATACTCCTGGATGGTAGTTAGCCATCGGGCGAGCATGTCAGTAGGATCTCTAAAATTCAGCAACCATCTCAAAGAGGCATGGTCTGTTCTGACACAAAAATTCCTATTACCAAGCAGATAATGTCGGAATTTATTCAGATACGTAAGTACTGCGAGCAGCTCCCGTTTAGTAGCACAATAGTTCCTCTGCGGGCGAGTGAAACCATTGCTAGCATATCCAAGAACTACTTCCTTCCCATCCTGTATCTGCGACAGGATTCCGGCCATGCCAAAACCACTGGCATCAGTATCAAGAATAAAATCCCCTTTTGTTCTCGGATAACCCAACACTGGTGCAGTAGTCAGTAAATCTTTCACCTTTGAGAAAGCTTTATCACAGTCAGAGTTCCACACTATAGGTTTAGTATAGCGCTTCTCCCTCCCTGCCTCGGTCACCACCTTCTGCAAAGGAATTACGATAGAACCAAAATCCGGCTGAAATTCCCAATAATAGGAAGCAAAACCTAGGAATTGCCGAATCTCCTTTGCGTTTTTCGGGATTGGCCAATCTCAGACTTTCTGCACCTTCTCTGGGTTAGCACAGATTCCTTCATTGGACACAATCCTGCCCAAGTATTCCACATGTCGGCGGAAAAGTTCACACTTCTTGGGCTTAAGCTTAAGGCCATACTCTCGGATTCTTTCCAGGACTAATCGGAGGTTATTCAGACACTCATCAAAAGTTTTTCCGAAAACCACCACATCGTCCAAGTATACCAAGCACGACTTCCAGCGGAGACCATCCAACATCTGGTCCATCATACGCTGGAATGTGGCAGGGGCATTACACAATCCAAAGCTCATCACTTTGAACTGAAATAATCCCACGCTAGACAAGAAAGCAGTTTTCTCTTTGCTGTCCTCGTCCATAGCAACCTGCCAATACCCACTTTCCAGATCAAGAGTACAGAACCATTGGTTGCCACCCAATGCCTCTAAACACTCATCGATCCTCGGGAGTGGAAAGCTGTCCTTAATCGTCACAGAATTCAGCTGACGATAGTCGACACAAAACCTCTGAGTGCCATCTTTTTTTGCGACCATAACAATAGGTGCTCCCCAAGGGCTACTGCTATGTTAGATTCTACCTTCTCTGTACATCTTCCAGATCTCCTCTTCAGCCTTGTCCCGTTTGAACACAGGTATTCGTCTATAAGGGAGCTTAATCGGATTAGCATCCCCTGTGTTTATCACATGACGAACCTTATGTGTGCATCCGAGTTTATTCCCTGGCAAGGAAAAACAAGTCTCAAAATCCTGCAGAAGTGTCAGAGCTTTTTCTTTATCACGGGCCTCAGTTAGGTGTGAATCACCTATCAACTTAGTCAGCGGACATACTGGACTTGGTGGTACAGGAATCTCGGGACAAATCAAATCATCATCAGCAATTGGGGACTCCAACACCTGAATAGAGTTAATTATCGCCTCTCGGATCCTCGGATCCTCCTCCTGTTCGGGATCATCTGAATGTGGTGTCAATAAAGTCACTTTATTCACTTTCCCTACCACCATACCCTTCTTCAACCTCACTGGGTTTTCGGACGGATTGCAAAAGGCTACCAAGGCCGGTTTCCCGTCACCTGACACATAAGTGTTCAAGCTCCCCAAAGAATAGTCCTTCAGCAATCCCTGGTCTGGCTCGAACATCAAACCAGTTGATGCGTCTGAGTCACTGCAAACATCTAATTCAGCAAGAGTAACGGATTTCGGGAGGATGACAACTGCTTTCCGAAGTTTCACCGCCCGTTCCCCATCGTTCTCACTGACATCTATAGTGTTCACAGAGGATTCTTTCACGTTGTACTCAGGGGGTCGTTTCCATAACCTACATTCCACTGAATGTCCTCGGTTTTCTAAGTAGAACAATCCTGACCAGTCAAGACTACATCGATGGACCCAATAAAAATCAGCTCCAAGAATGCCGTCCTCGGGTCCTTTCAGACCACTAACGACCAAACATGTAATCATGTATGTCCGTCCACCCATTATCATGGGGCAAAGCACACTTCCATAAGTGATTATAGGTGTACCCGTTCCAGTTGAACACACCATATGTACCGAAACCAAAGGTGGTGCATTTGGAAGGGAATCATAGAAACCCTTAGTGACCAGGGAAGTTGTAGCACCTGGGTCTACCAAGAAATGTCCATGACCTCCACCTAATCCTACTGGGGCGTACCATCTCTCCCGAACCAATATTTCATTAGTTGGAATCTCCAAAGTTTTATGCAAGTGCACGGAAACTTTCTGAATCTGGGCAGAAGTTCTAGGAATCTGATTTCCCACCAGTAAAATCTGACCTTCCTCAGCATGAAATCCAGACTGACCCCATCTCACATCTGAATCCTCCAGGGGACCTTCAGTCCCTGGAGAGGCTTTACCGTCCGGCAACGATGCGCAATCTCTGGCTTTCTGAAGGCTTTGCTCTACTGAGAGCGCGTCCGACATACTTCCCAGTGCCTGGGCCTGACCCTCAGTCCCTATGCTACTCACAGACTCCCTTCGGACTGCAGTACTTGAAAGCGACTTATTCCCGACCCCCACCTCGCTCTTTATGAGGGTCTGTCGGCATTTCCCGAAGCCGGCTTGCCTATTGAGGCCTCAGCCTGCTTCAAGAGTCCGAGCAACTCCAACTTCCTAGGGCATTTCGCCAAGAAATGTCCGTCTTGGTCGCACAAGTGACACGTCTTTGGCATGGTTCTGACAAATTTCCTAGGCCCAGGAGCCTTGGATTTATCAGTACCAGTTGCACCCGAGGAAGGTTTCTTCCTACCATCACCCCAGGCCTGGACTGCCTGCACAAAAACTTCCTGCAGTTCCTCGGACCCAGAGTCCTCTGGAATGCTCTCAGCTTGAGCTACATCTGTAGCCTGAGTGATGGCCTTAATCCTAGCCCTTGGAAGGCTACTAAGTGCTGGCAATGCTGGCTGCACTGAACCGGCCTGAATGGAAACAAGAGAATTTGTTTCCAACGTACAACTCTCCCACACCTCGGAGTAGTGAGCTGCTTCCAACAGATCAAAGGGCTGCTTAAAACGTACCCAGGTAGCCTCCTCTTGGTTACTTAGGCCACCCAGATATATTCTCAGCGACAGGGTTCTCAAGGTATTATCAATACCTGTGCCAAAGGCATACCTTCCCCGCCTAGCAACTTCATTGGCAAACTGTCTGCTAGTTTGCCTGGGTGTCTGACGACAAGAGTAAAACTCGGATTGTCGTTTCACCCGAGAGTGATCTCCAAAATTTGCGTCCATGTGGGCCACAAATTGAGTGAGGGTAATACCCGTAGGTAGACCACCCATATCAGCTAGTTGCTTCCTAGCCCCACATCTAAGTTGCCTTAGAAATTGAGCTTCAGACCAGTTGTGCGCCTCAGCCACAACTTGCATTTCTCCCAAGTACACTCTCCAAGGATCTTTCCCATCCCACAATCTCATGACTGGGGGTTTAGGACCGATTGTTTCCACCTCCTCGAAGTGAGTGTACTCAAAAACATCCAAATCACAATCATCCGATCCTTCATAGTGCAAACCTTGCACCAAGGATCTGTCCTTTACATTTAAAGGCTTTCTAGTGTATTTGACTAGAGTTTGTGAAGCAGCCATGGTAGGGCCTTCTGTCCACACGCCTGGCTTAGCCGTATAAGTACTGTCGGACACCTTACCCCTAGCATAAATACTCTCCCCTTTAGGGCGTTTAATACTAGAAGGCGCACCAGCACCAGCTAAACCCGTAGGAGGGGTATGGCTTAGCAAACCCACTCCTTCTGACTGCGGAGACGAGGTTGGAATCCGAGGTACAGGGTCTCGGATCGTCACCTTCTTCTCAGGCTCCAAAGGTTTAGGAGTTCCTAACACATAAGACGCACCAGCATCTTGTGATTCTCCGGCCTTTTCCGCCTCTACTACCGCAGCACGTGCAGCATCAAACATCCCTTGGACCCGGGGAATGAGATCCTCACTAGTAATGCTAGTAGCCCGTTGACTATCAACATCCGAGCCGAGATTTGCCATCTGAACTCTGTTATAATCGGCCGACAAATCATCCACTCTAGCTACTTCGTTACGTAGCTTTTCATTTTCTATCATCAAATTTTTAGTGGTATCTGCCGCTGATTTAGACACAGTGTCCAAACAATCATGCAACTCGCGATTTTGAATCACAAGTTGCTTCATCTCAGTTGCAAACTCATGACAACGAGTCTGTTCATCAGAATAAGAAGCCTTCAAATTCTGATTTTTGAGTTTCAAAGCTCGAATCTCATTAACCAGATCCACAGGATCTGCATCCAACAAGCTTGCATCGCCACCTCTATATTGTCCCCAGGTGGGGTTATCCAACGAGAATCCAGGCCTAGGATTCGCTGGTCGGATACCAATTCTAGGATCAGGAAGCCTAGGTGGAGCAAAGACTTTCGGGCTCGGAGGCCTCAGTGGAGCAGCGCCTCTCGGGCTCGGAAGCCTCGGAGAGGTAATACCTCCAGGGTTTGGAGCCCTCGGAGGGGCAACATTATCAAGCCCAGGACCAGCCTGGGCAGTGGCATCAATACCGTCCGCCATAGCACTTCCGAGGAAGGCTTCCAATTCCCAATAAAGGGACAACAGGGTTATTCCGAGGAAAAACCACCAAAAAACTTTCCAATTGAGGCTAAAACTGGATCACGGCACCAATTGTAGTGTTCTTCACTACAACCCAGTTCTTTTAGCAAAGAATAAAGCAAAAGAGTGATTTCCTACACCGTTCTCTGTTTATTCAGACTCAAGAGGTAAGCATGACCTGTCCGAAGCTGGTTCTCGGACCTGTACACCAATCCAGGTACACAGTACCACATGGTGTCTAGGAGTACATGAACATCAGTACTAATTAATAAAAGATTTGAAATACTTTACAGTCACACGGGCACTAAGGCCACAGTCCTTTATACATTAAGGTTAGACAATAATACTGTAAAATGCTGCCAGAGAGCAATAGGAGATAGAAATATGCGTGACTTCTAATCTCAGTAATATGACACAGAGAAATAGCACACAGTGGTAGCTCCAGCTGGTGCTTCGGAGAGGAAGTAAACCAATACCACTACACATTCATATATGTACAATATATATGGCCATTTCCACCAATTTGACAACATTTGGGCCCCTGGCACCCCCCTGAGTACCAAAAAATAATTTTTACATTAATCAGTTGATTTGTTATTTTTTATCAACCTTATAATATATATATATGTGCATTGAACTACCAAGTATGGAACCATTCTGATTATTAGTATTTTTTTACAGGGGGGGTCGAAAAATAGATCCCAAATATGAAAAAAAATGCCAAAAATAGCATGTCAGATAATGGTTCATATTTCTACATAAATGAGAATTTAGATTAGAAATAAATAAAACAAATATGCACATAATGTATTGAACTATTTTGTACTTGACAGGTCTCGACATAAGGGTAATAACACTTTTTAGTGTGTGAAAATATTCTAACTACAAGAAAAGTTATAGCCAAATAACCATTCAGTAATGATAATCATAATGGCAGCGGTAATGGTGACAGGTCATAGACCCTCTGCCCATATATTATATGTACATAAACATTATATAACTCATTATATTTAGAAAATAATCTTCACCAGGGGTACCCACATTTTTTTTATTATTATTTTGATGGCTTTTGGCCAAAAAATTGTTTTTTTGCATTTTTTTTTACAAAGATTTGGCTAAAAATGCCAAAAATGTCGTTCCACAGGTTGGTAGAACCATCCAATCAAAAAAAATAATCAAATTAATGGTAATTAATTTTACTTAAGCCCATTTTATCCCTTTCCACGGTTGGGGGCCAAATGTTGTCAAATTGGTGGAATTAACACTTAATTATACATATATAATTAATTATCATACACGATTATACATGCATCTATAATGCACGATTATACATGCGTCTATAATCATCAAAGAACAGAACCCCCTCACTATGTCTATCAATGCTGGCACATTGCCCCATCTTTAATAAGGGCAATAACCGGGGCCGTGCAAACTATCACAAATCACCAAGTTTTAGTCAAATACACAGTTTGCAATTGCTTAAATATATGAATTTATATATTTGTCATATAATCAAATCAGGCTTGTACATGAAATACTCCCTAGCCATATTATTCCATTTAATGTTTTAAAGTTTGATCTAGAATCATTCATTAGTAAATTAATATAGAAATATATTTTATCAGTTAGAGATACATTGTCAGCTGTGAGTGATTCTCAAATACAAATGAACAAGGGGGCTAGCGGCGTCGATCATCGCACAAAACCTGGTTGCGTAATATCGTTTTAGTTACGTTTATTCTCTTCTCAATAACGTCGACATATATATCATCAGAAAGACAACTATTCAAGCTTCAAGTTGGTATGAACTATGTTCATGTACAACATTTATGAAAAGCGTGAAAGATAGAAGAAAAGCTTGTTTCGTTTGCGGCCGCTCACGGGTAAAATATGGAGCGTCCTAAATGTGGAGCGAATGTGTACAAGGAGAAACATGTGTGTGTAGATGTAGATGGAGCGAAAAGGGAAATGGAGAAAGGGGAGAATGGGGGAAAGGGTTCTGGAGTGGCAGGGTTCTGGAGGAAAAGTGTTGGTCACCTCTAAATCATGTAGGGCGATTGAAGCTGACAACTTGTTTCTTGTTACACTGGCGGATTCTTCATGTTCCAATTTTGTTTTAATTCATATAGGGCACAAAAAAGGCAAAAATATGTGTGTTGAAGTGGGGGTATTAGACTGCGGAATGTGCTGAACAGCTATGATTGATGTGAAGCAACTAACAACTGTCTTATTTGTATGTAATGTTGAGTCGCTAACATGTCTAAAATAATTTAATGATTAATGTTAAACTGCCGAATATTTTTTGTAAATGATACAAATTGGAATTATATTTCCGCATATGTGGTGCGTTTTGGGAAAATAAATCATAGGTCGCAAAATATGGATTTTGAGATGTCATCATATTTGAGAAGAGGGAATCAAGCCGATTCCAACGATAGTAACACCACTTATTTTGCATCTGTATATCATTTTTAAGTTTGATAATTTTTAGTTTTAAAAGTTGAGAAGTTTACGATGTTTCTTGATAGTAATTACCACTAAAGGAACTTCATATACTCCATACTAAGACCTTCAAAACGCAAGAATATATTTAATACAATGTCCCAAAATTTGACTAAAAGTGCTAAACTCTCCAAAAATCAAAGCATTTCCATAAAGATATCTTGTGAAAAAATCAATTTGTAAAATATCAATTTTGCGGCTTTTGACTCATAATCCTAAAACACATCATGTATTTGGAGACTGTTAGACTGTTGTTCTAGATAATATGTGCAACTGAAGCCTCAGTGGTTATATCGACCACGCCCCCTTTGCTAGGGGATTAACTATGACGTCACCGGCGCCTCAGCCAATCACAGGCTGGCTAGGGTTGCCATGCCCCCCTTCCATTCTCCCAACCATCATTCAAGTTCATTCACTGAGTCGGTGTAGACGTTGGGTCCCTCATCGCCGAAATTTTTTTAACTTTACTGTTTATATGTATCCGATATTGTCTGTTCGGTATTATTTATTGCTACTGCTTCTGTGATATTGATTCATAATCACTTGTATCTGTGGATATCTTATAGGGTATTATATTAATAAACAGCTTCTGGCTGTTCTGGCCAAATTCAATATGACTGTCTTCCTTATTCCTTCCTAGCATCGTGGATCGTATATTAATGATAATATGGCTGCGCTCTGTGTGGACGTGTATGGCTAGGTAGTGGGAATATCACTGCAAATTAGATCATTAACTGAACCGAACATTACACCAACTCTCAGGAATACTTGAGTTGCGCATAAACCAATGTAAATGTAAGTGACCACAAACCGCCCTCATTGCTCATGCAAGGTCTTTCTCTCTCCCTCATAAATTACCATAGCAATAAAGTTGGTACCTCCATTATGCAAACATATGACTCCCTTCAAGTTCTCATTTGTATATAAGAAGGAAACTAGATTATAGGACAAGTCATAAACAGAATAGTACAAACACTTAAAACCCTTGTTCCCTAGAATAATCTATGATTACCAAGGTCCAACTGTAGCCTACAAACACAATTAGTGACCAACATTCCAACAGTATTCACTTCTATTTGCAACTTAAAATGCAGGACACCAATCAGTCTTTATTTAGTTGATATTCTGTGCTTTTATTGAGTCGGAAAAATGTGTAAAATGCACATTTGTTTCTATGTGGATCTGAATGCAATGAATGCAATGAATTAATTGACCCTTCTCAATACCTTTATATTGAAAGGTTTGGGTGCAAGATTCAATCCGTCAGGGTATGTATTTGGGTCATGAATTGGTCTCATGTCTTCAGACTCAGGCAGAAGCTGGAAATGTTGCAGCAGTCTGGTCAAGAGGAGAAAGATCCTGTTCTTGGCCAGTATCTCACCTGGACACGCTCTTCTTCCAGCACCAAATGCAAGCAGTCTGAAAGATACAGTGTCTCCATTAATACACTATGTGGAATTATTACAAAGGAATTACATAAGATTCTCACTTGTATAGATTTTCGGTCAATGAAAACTGTAAACAATTAAATTCTAAGTCACCAAATTGAATGCATGGCTAAACCAGCATCATATGCATTGGCCCAAGGATTTAATGCATGAAAAAAGTCACTAAATTATTTTCATTGCCTCTCTTGAAACAGAACATGGCTGGACAAAAACTGAAATGCCCCATCAAATGGATTTCACTTCATTACTTTATCACTGCAAGTTGTGATGGCTACAAATAATAATGTTTTCTTCATGAAAGTCCATTTAACCATGGCCAACACATATAGGTTTGCCCTCCTGAATAAAATAAATACAAAAAGGGTGTATAATTTGAAGAATATTCTTTAGGTGTGAATACCACTAGGAGGAGAAGCAACCAGGGTTTAACTGACTTGGGGGAAAAGGACAAGGGCCTGAAAGTCCTAGGTGGGGTTGCAGGCTTCAGAAACTGATGAAAATAGTTTGGAATTGAGATAAGTTAGAGTTATAGTAAACAAAGGTTTTGCTCTACCTTTTCTTGTGGGGATGATCGGCAGCGACAACCACACCATCCACAATAAACCTTTCTGGCCTGAATTCCCAAGGTTCCTGCCAATATTCTGGGTCATGGTGCAGCTTCCAGAGATTGAAAAACACCTAATGCATGGCACAAAAATTCATTGGATGAGAAGTTTATTGTGCGTACATATATGAAGACATTTTTCTGAAATTTGATGTGCATGGAATATTGATTCATTGGCACAAGCATCAATAAGTGTACTGGAAAAAAACATTCTTAGACTAACCATTCTACATATAACTATAGTCTCTTCATTGCCTTTATTAAGAGGATGGATTTCTTTGGAAATATTGCTTATTGTCTGTTTGTTAGAATGGTTACAATCACTTGGAGAGAAGAAAGAACAAAAAAACAAACTGGTACAGCGGACTAATTGCATATTTTTTTCCTAGAATATAGTCATCATTACATTGATGGTAACTTGTCTGAATTTTAGTATACTGATTATTTCCATCTTATGCTACTTGGCTGTCATGTTGCTTGCCTATCATATATATGAGCACAGTGGAGTACTTACTGTACTGCCTTTAGGAATATCATATCCTTGGAGCTTTGTATCAGCCACTGTTGCATGGGCAATACTTAGAGGTACCATAGACTGGTAGCGTAATGTTTCATAGATGGTAGCTTCAGTATATGGCATAGCCTGCTTGTCTTGCAATGTTTGAAGTCTGGCACCAATGACTTCTTTGATTTCTTTTGCAATCTTCTCTTGGACCTCTGGGTGGTTCACTAAACAGGCGACCATTGCATACATGGTATTTGTGGAAGTCATTGTTCCTAAAAATTAGCAAAACCAAATTCATCAAAACAGTAAAACATATTAATTATCCATCACTCCACCCAGTGTGAGGTGATTATATTACGACAAAGGGCGGCACCGCATACTTGTGAACGGTTGCATGTTCGAGCATGTTCTTGCCCCAGACTTTGTCGGATCCATACACAAGCCAAACAATTTTAACTTTTTTGGGAAGATTTTGATAATCCCATGACAAAGGTACTGCAAAAAGTTTAATACAACTCATTACCCTCCTACTGGACTCAAATGTGATTTAACCCCTGTTTCTTGAATAGAAGAATATCTGGCATTACGCGACAGTTTTCTGAAGAAGGACAAGCTAATTTCTATTGATTTCTATTCATGAATTATTAATTTTTTTTCCAAATAAATCTTTATTTCTGTAACCTTCTAATCTGGGCATATATACCTCATTATAAACTGTTTATTATATTGTTGGTTTATTTCTGAAATATATATCAAACAATACAGAAATTGTGTGATATGCTTAAGCCATATTGCACCTGTCACAACCATTACTGGTTCTGAACATAACCAGAAGCTCATGCTCTGCTGTTACCACTGGGAACAGTGCAAGTGTAAGAGTGTGTTGGAAGCAGAGTATGCCTCAAGACACCTTGCAAATTAGAGAAATTGGTGTCCACACAACAGACATATAACTCATCAAGTCATTTGAGTGCCAGCAGCATCCCCAAGTCTTAAATAGAATCGCTGTACTTATGTCACTACACATGATTATTTTTAACATTTGCAAAAGTGATATAGCCGTGTTTGGTTGCAATATGTCTTGACTATTTGGAAAAGATTTCAGACAATTTTACAAATTGTCAGGTAGCAACTCAAGTGTGAAGTGTTTTTTGTTTTTGTACAAATTTTCATTTAGGATATAAAGAAAATACTGGCATAAGCCATAGCTATTTATTGAGGGGCTTGAGCCAGGCCTGGTATTCCGCCCAACCCCGATTTACTGCTATTACATTTCAGCTATGTAAATAAAGGTGTTGAGTCAGTACATTTGGATTCCATATCTTCTATAAAGTTTGGATCATAATGATTAATGAGATGAGATGGGGTTGAAGGTGATCATTGGATGTCCAGTAATGGTGGGCCCACACTAACGGCGATGGGCTTCGTGATAGAATTTGGTGATTAACCTTTGCAATAAGTATGGAAATAAATTATTACAAAGGTGCGTCGCAAATAGACTTTTGTTATGACATGGTTTGCGACCGAGTTTTGCGATATATCTGACTTTAGCAGACGATTTTGAGTTCTATATCACAAAAGGCTATCACAAAACCCATCGCAAAGCAGAACACACTTTTGCGATCAATCACAAAGCATATTAACTTCTCCCGATAGACTACATATCGCAAACAAATATTAAACATGTTAAATAATTTTGCGATTAATTCCGCAACTTTTTCCGTCGCAAAACTCGTCGCAAAACCTATAGGGAAGTAGCCCAAACTGCTGCGACAAGATTATGTTTGTGATAAAAAATGTTCCATTTCATCGCAAACCTTATTGCAAAGCTTATCACAAAGTCAATCGCCATCAGTGTGGGCCCCCTATAAATCATTTTCCTTATGTCTTTTTGTTACGGTAAATAGTGACAATTTCAGGTAGTACATATAATGGTTTTAAGATTTGGGTACTGGTATGGCTTTTGCCAGGATGCCATTCTTTAGGCGAAGTGAAGAGTGTCAGGAATTTCTTTTAAGTTATCTTCAAGGCCATTCCACCAGAGGGCTCCAGTGAACACAATCAATTTTTGATAAGCTGTACATGTAGGTCTGAGTACCTCAAGTCAAGGTCTCTATTTCCCCGTAGATCATATGCCCCGTCTTGCCTGCTTTGAGTGACCCAATTAATATGACAAGCATGTAGTTGCTTATGATAGAATTCACATGTATTAAAAAACAACCTGTGGTTGATAGACATCGTTCTTGAGTCTATATGAAGTTGTTCAGTATTGAATCTTCTCGGTTTCTTCAAGGCAAAACATAGGGCTTTATTCTGTAGCACCTGTAGTTGTACCAAGGTTGATTTGTTACTATTTAGATAGCATACATTGCAGTAATCCAAGTATGTAAGCACCATGGATTTATTCAGCATTAATCTAGTTTGTGAGTCTAGAGCATGGCGATTAATTTAGATATTGTAAAGTCTGGCATTTACCTTGTTTATGATATTCTTACTCACGCCATCAAATTTTAATTTGGAATCAACTTTTGGAACTAGGTAGACAAAGGAGTTGACCCATTCACTACTGGAGTTATCAATCATTAGTTGGGGTTCTGGCTAGCGGTGAGCATCATAATTAGAGCTGTAGATGAGCATTGCTTAGGTTTTCAGAAGGCTAATAGACAGCTTATTTGCCAGGTTCCAATTGGCTATCAGAGAAGACTTCTGTTGGCAATAGGCCAGTGTGTCCTCTCGTGAGATGTTACTGTTAATTAATACAATGTCATCTGCAAAAAGTAAGATGTTTCCCTTAGTTTCAAGGTGACATATGTCGCAGATAAACAACTTAAATAAAAGAGGGCCTAAGATGGATCCCTGAGGTACCCTGCATGTTATAGGTAGGTATTTGGAGCAATGATTATTAACCTTGACCTTTTGCTGCCTGTCCGACAAGTAATTTTTCGCCTATATCTTGAACCAGGGTGGTAATCTGTGATGGTCAATCTTTGATAATAGGATGTTATGGTCTATTGAGTCGAATGCCTTTTGGTAATCGAAGAAAACCAGGCTGCTAAAGTGTTTTTGTTTTTTTGCAGTTGCTAGCATGTGGAGCAAGAGATAGACAGTTTCTGTGCTGGAAGTTTTTTCCGGAAGCCTCCTTGCAGGGGCAACAGAATATCATAACGATCGGTTATTGATTGGATTTGGTTATTAATATGTTTTTCTACGATTTTGCCCATTATGTGTGTTAGGTATATTGGTCTCAGGTTAGTGACATGTGATACATTGCCCTTTTAAGGGATCGGGATTACAGTAGCTTTTTTCCATCGGATAGGATTGGACCCATTATGTAACTCAGGAGTTAAGGATATGAATGAGGGATGATTTGCTTGCATTGAAGAGCAGCTTATAAATTTGCATTCACAGCCAGATGATTTATGTGTCGGTAGTGAGTCTAGGATTTTAGATAGGGATACTAGGTCTAAAGGGTTATATTGAGTATTCTCCCTATCCTCCCCATTTTGCGTTTCCGGGCCATATCTAAAGTGTTTCCCACTAGCTGGAAGTTGTGCAGCTGTATTGGCACCAACATTCGCGAAGAATTTATCAATTATATCAAGCACGTCGTTGGCATATGCCATGTTTCCAGTGTCTGGATTTATTATTCTATGGAGGGTATTTGATTTATCTTTCTTTGGCAGATAGTCGTTAAGAATCGTCCAGAATTTCTTATAGTCATATTTATGGATATTAAGCTGTTCCTGGAAGCTCTTCTGGTTTCACTATCGCTCTTCTGGTTTCGCTATATTTCTAAAGTGGACACCCCTGGTTCTATGAAACTCGTTTTTTAGTTTGCCGGTGTTTCCTATAGTGGAAGTCTCTGTTGTACGCTAGATTCAGCAGTTCATTGCTGTACCAAGGGGGTTTAACTTTTTTGTATTTACATATTTACCTGGGGCAGATATGGTTAGTAGTATTTAGGTATGTCTTATGGAGTAATCTCCAAGCCTTCTCAGGGTTGTTACATGCTAGTAACATGTCCCAGTTTCTTTGTGACTTGTTCCATTTCCACATTAATATTATTTAGTTGGTTTAGTCTGCTATATGATCTTGTGGTACAATTGCATGTTGCATATTTTTCTCGACTTTTTTTCTTTAGGAGACTATAATGGTCACTTATATTTAAAGTTTTTTTCTTTAGGAGACTATAATGGTCACTTATATTAAAGTTGACAACCCAAGATTCTCTGACATGTTTAATGTCGATGATGATATGGTCAATGGATGAAGATTGGCCATTGAGGCCGAGCCTAGTGGGTAATGAGATATAGGATTTTAGGAATTTGTTACTGATATATTTCAATAGGTCCTCTTTATTGTTATTATTATACATAGGTTTAGGTAGTAAGTCAATATTTAAATCTCCAAGCAGGATAAGATCATGTCCTACATAGGAGTCCCTTACCTGGTCAATAATGGAACCAATGATACTTGGCCCGCTGGGGAGCGGTAGAGGTTGAGGAGGATTATCCATTATGGTTTATATGAAACTGAGTTTTTACCAAACGAAATTTGTTGAAGGTTTGCCCCCCTAGATTGTAGCAAAGCAGTTTTAGTAACATTTTCTTCTTTAAATCTCCCCTAAATATTCCAAATGGAATAGTGATCAGTGTTTTAGAATGCCATACGTCTTAGGATAATGAGAACACAGTGACCTTCATTAACTTTCAGAACCCCAAACCCCTTCCTTAGGATGCATTAACATTCAACATACCAGCCATGGTCATCTCCCTTATGAGTGCAAAAATCTGGTCTTCAGTGAGTCTCTCATTTTCTGGTCTTGATGAGTTGGTAGATTGATACTGGAGTAGTCGTCCCATGAAACAATCCTCCACGCAACCATGTTTCTATGAGTAAGTAAATCACCTTGTACACATAAGCAGTTGCCAAGTTGTTCAATACACTAGCCATCCCTGAATCCATTTGTACTGTATCAAACTACAGGGGAGGAGAAATGATACCCAAGTTAACAATGGCGTTCAAACCCATGGTGCAGATCTGGCTCAATGTAACTCAAAATGGTATAGGCAAGCCCATGAAGACAGCGACTTGATGACCTCTCGGTAAAAGTTCATGAATTTGCCTTTTTAAATAGCTCAATTTGTGTAACTAAAACATATTATCAATTCCTTAAGCAGTTTATACACATATTTGGATGTGTTGTGTGATCAGATTATCCAGAATTAGTTCACCTGTATTTAGCTTTTACACAACATACATGTGATGAAAAATCAGATACAATCTGTCCAAAGGAACTTGGTCTCACCCTTGTTTTGTCTACTGCAAATCCAATAATACAGTGTCCCAAGTTCCTGCATTCCAATACATCTTTGTAAACTTGTCTACAGGGGAAGAATCGAGTGATGGGCGCCAAGTCTAGTAGCGCACCAGAGGACGTGCTCATTGCTTTGTTAAATTTTCTTAAAAAATGTAACATGCCAGCAATATATTTGTTGTCCATCTTCCTTGCATAAATCTGTAAAAAAAAGAGAGTATCTTGATGAATAAGAATAATTTTTTTTAAATACCCATCAGAAGTGATGCCTGATTTCAACCTCGCACATGTAGGGGATAAAGGAGTTTGGGGCGTTTTTTTTTATAACATGAAACAGGGTGACATGAATTATCTATTATAAAATTTGCATTAGGAATAATTTAAATATGTATACGCAACCAGTGAAGAAATAACTTCTGTTATACATCGATGAACTATTGGTTGGATGTCAAATGGCTGCCCTGATTTAGCTAATTTGTCCATCTCGTCCAACATATCAGTTGTCAACTCATTGCATTTATCCTCTAGAACCATCAGCTGTGCGCCATAAGTCTAGAAACATACAATTGTTACAGCATGTAAAAACGTTTTTTTTGTAAAGTGTGATATATTTCTTGGGAAAATATTCCAATTTGTGTATGGGGCTGGAAACAATGGTTATCGAAAAAGAGTACTGGTTTGTGTAAAGTCTTTTTAGCTTGTAGTATGGATGGGCAGAATAGTATTATCAATTTTAAGAGCCAGTGCTGTCAAATTCAAACAAAAGTAATTTTTGTGAAGGTTGCACACAAGATACAGTGTCTACTCTGGGTATTCTAGAATTATTGGTAGAGTTAGTTTGAGAAGAATAAAGATGGATGATTAAATACAATATAATGATGTGGTTAATTAACCCACTAATGAAGACAGTAAGAGTAGTTGCCAAATGAGGTAATAGGTTGGCATAAAACAGGCGTGACACCAAGTTTACCTTAAGAGCCTGTATCGCAAGTTTCTTTAGCCAAGTCCAGCTAGGAGATATTGAGCCAAACCCCAAATCTTCAGCACCCATTATTATAGATGCTCTGTATATCTTAGGCCTCCCAGCAAAACAATCGCTTTGGGTAATCAGACCTTCATAGATGCTGTCATAGTCGCTCAGTATCACTACGTCATCACCAAAAAGCTGCAGGAGGAAGAGATGTTTGTTTCTATAGAGTACAGAAGACTTTCTGCATACACTCAGAGGAATAAATAAACTAATTATAAATACTTGTCTGTTTATTAATCACTTTGACTTACAAAAAAAACATTGCATTTTGGAAGTTATTGCAAAAGTGCGTTTGAGACAGAGTCTTGAGATATACCTGACTTTAGCAGACGATTTTGAGTTCTATATCACAAAGGGCTATCACAAAACCCATTGCAAAGCAGAACACACTTTTGTGATCAATAACAAAGCATATTAACTTCTCCCAATAGACTACATATCGCAAACAAATAGTAAACATGTCGAATAATTTTGGGATGAATTGTTGGGAGGTTGCGATAAACTTGCAACTTTTTCCGTCGCAAAACCCGTCAAAAAACCTATCAGGAAATAGCCCAAACTGCTGTGACAGAATTATGCGATAGAAAATGTTCCATTTCATCGCCAACCTTATTGCAAAGCTTATCACAAAGCCAAGCGCCATCAGTGTGGGCCCCCTTGTATACGCACAGAAAACAAATTGCATGATAAAATATCTTTTTTTCCCTACATTCCAATTGTGAATTGATTTTACTTTAGGAGATCCCAAATTAAAATCCAGGCCGGAACAGATTTAATTTTCATTCACATTTTGGTTTCATGTGACCATATTTTCCTCAAATAAAAGTTTCAAGAAAATTCCATCATGTTAATATCAAATGCTGGTATGTTAAGATGCAAGAAATTGATATAGTTCATCAATCTGTAGGCTTTATTTTTGTTTAGTTGCCGATCTTTGGATTCTGGAGGTTTGCTGGATAGTTGTAACCGGCCAGTTTTACCCCATGCTGGGCCTTTATATAAAGGGAGGCGTGTCATACGGGCCCGTTATAGAAGTTCAGAATCATAACAGGCCTGTTATAGAAGTAACGTCTCCACACCTCCTGCTCTGTGGGTTGCTTCAGTTTTGGTGGCGGCGACTGGCGTAATATAAAGGAACTAAAACCCGGAAGCATGTTGTACTCTCTTTCGAATGAAATCCTCAGTGCGCTATATAGACTACAGTACACAATGCAACGCAAGTGCACCGTGCACAAAGTGGCTATGCCGAAAGTCTCCACACTGCTTTCGCCTTGCTTGCTCGAACCATTGAGCGTATGATAGATTTCTGTAGACTACATCTTTGCTATGGGGTAAAACAATATTACAAACATTTCTACCAATTCAGATTTTTTTTTATTTCTCTTTTAAGTCCCTAGAACACAGCATTTGTAGTGGTTTGCTTCAGTTTCGGTGGCGGCGACTGGTGTATTATAAAGGAACTAAAACCCGGAAGCATTTTCTACTCTTTTGAATGAAAGGAGGAGTGCGCTAAATAGACTACCGTACACAATTCAATGCCAAGTGCACCGTGCAAAGAGTGGCTATGCCCAAAGTCTCAACACTGCTTTCGCCTTGCTCGCTCGAACGTAAACACGTATGGCTTCTGAAATCTCTAATCATTGATTTCCATGAAGGAAAACTTCGCTATCGGGGTAAAACAATATTGAAATCATTTCTTCTGTTTCAGATATTTGATTTATTTCTTTATTAAGTCGCTAGACACACTAACATGGCCGAATACGCCAAGGTCAAGGTCGCCATAATATGGGCGCGCAACATTAGAGCTCCGTACACTTGGGCCTTTGGACAGTAATACCCATGCAGCAGGAACTACCAGTAGTGTGGGCCGTACCATCTGATTTTGGGGCGCTAGTGTCTGGGCACCGTTGGTTGCATGCAAAAAGTGGAAGGTTTGTTTATGGAAGGAGAGTGTGGCTGATGTAACCAACATTGTGAAGTTATAATTGCGTGTACATATGTGATATTGGTTTGACAGAGGTAAAATAAACTAAATATTAGAATGTGATGGTTTTAATTGTGTAAAACATCCTGATTTGGACGTTATAAAGGCGGCGTTTTGACTTGGTCCTTTCCATGTAAGAAGTAAAATAGTAACCCATATGGTCGAGTGGAAGAGCTAAATTATAGCAGTTCATCATGCTGTAAGCACATCTAAAACGTTTTTTAAATGGTCTAATATTTGTATATTATGTGTTTAAACAGTAGTATTGGATCCAAAGATATGCGGCTAAAGGATTAATGCCCTCGATTTGGTGGCTGAGGCTGTCTGTGGTGAAATAACGGCCTTGGCCCTTTCACCACAGACAGCCTCAGCCATCAAATCTTGGGTCATTAATCCCATAATAATGTAAAAACTGAATAGAACAAAATAAAGCATACACCACCTTGCAGTGGACAATGTTTCCATACTTGGCTGCCCACTTCTCTGCACTAAAGTGTAATCCTCGTTTGTCTATGTTAAAACCAACTCCTATGAATGGCAAGCCTTTTGGTCCTGGAGGTAACTCTAAGTCTGCCCTTATACACCACTTGGTTATCAATGCAATGACAACTATGGTGATGACTGCAATCGTAATGAAGTCCATTTTCGAGATCAATTCAAATCTTCAAAAAGTTCTAACCATGTCTTGGTATCCGCCTCTTGAGGTTGGTTACTTAGCTACTAACCTTGTTGAAAGATCTGCATGGATTAATCTCCCACCACCGTTTGCAGGCTGCTATTATGTAGGATATTGTTTAGCTCTTGGGGGGATGCTTGCTGATATTGTGTTCTTGTTGTGGTCAATATAAGCTTACTACCAAAAATGCCCTGATAATTATATCATTTTGACTTAATTCATCGGAATTACTATATTAAGTAATGCTGTCAATATTGTGGCATGGCTGAAGAAAACATTGATAATTTAATCCACTTGTTTCCATAACAGATGTCCTCTAATTTCCTGGAATGCCATTTAGTGTACATTATATCTTTACGGTATATATCCATATTATATAATTAGCAGTAATGTTTGGCTCAAAACATTTCTCATCTCATCTACCAAGGATTAATCAGAACCTTATTTCATCTGTATTATTCTGTAGGCTCCTTTCCTATGGAGGAGTTTAAACCATTGAGCAAACAATTCTATTTATATTTATCTTAATATAATTATTTGTGACATATACTTTGAATGTGTAAAACAACAACAAAATGCAATCCTGCAATATACAGTTTGGATGTAAATTCTATGTAGTCCCGAAATATCAGGTGATCTATTTATAGATGAAGTTACTTAAAATAGGGCAAAGGTGTAATAAAATCATTGAACTATGTCACTTGAGACACTTACTGGTCCAAGTACAACGATGGAGGAGTGTTCACAATATTAAAGTGCTACATTGTACCCATGTGGTAATGCATGTAAATATAAATATAAAGGGGATGATTTCGCGAAGTGGGTACACTGGGGCTATTTCTAAAGACGATTGAGCTTAATGAAAACCTAAGAAGAAAAAAATGTATACATCAGGAATGTCCCAGTAGTATATTCAAATCACTCCATGATAAGAAACTCTGTATGACTAAAATCCGTAGCTCTTTTATATGTTAGTACCTGGTAGGATTGCAAAGAAGTTTATGTGACAGATTACAATGACAATGGTTTGCATGAAACAAAGCAAAGCTAGGTTTTATTCACTATAAAAACAGATCAAAGTAAATGTATGTATGTCTTTTAATAACTAGACTGCTAACTACAGAGATGAATGGGCACATGCTTAATATGTTCATGATTGTCAAATGATAGCATGGCTGAATCAGATCAGAACAGATTGGTCGCTGAATTAACCAAAGTACCAAGTCAACCCCCCGCCCTGGCTACCAATGATAGTCATTGATTCATTGATTATCTGTTATCTCAACTCTAAAGAAACAAATATAAAAATGGCATGTGTCTAACTGATGGTGGGCAGTGAAACATGAAGAGTGCCTTGCCACCATTGACCTAGCCAGGTCCCCCTGGTGATTATGAATGTTCACATATTGCTATATCATTTTTAGGGAGAACATATGCCATGCCATAGACATTATATATGGCAGAGATATTCAAGTCTGAAATAAACCATCACTTTAAACAGTCACTTATCGAATGATTGTGAGAAGTGAGTGTGTGAAATGTGTTAATGAAATGTACATGAATGACATACAAAAAAAAGAAAGACTTAAGTAAATCTACACTGTCCAAATACAGCATGGATCACCACAACCAACAGAAAAAGTAGCACTTAAAACATTTCCGGAGCAACGCCCCAAAGCAATACATAATAACACCCTCTATATGATGGGTGAGACAAATCCCTTTGCCTATGTGTCAACAGTCTAACTAGGTTAGCAGCTCAGGGATGACTTTAATAAGATGATAATGGGAACGAGTTTGTTTTTGTTCAAAAGTCTTAATTCAGGCTTAAACATTTAGAGCAATCTCTACTATGTGGATGTTTTTCGTTATGCCCTGAAAAACAATCATTTAGCAAAAGTAAACACTGGTATAAGTTCTACATTTGTTCAACGAGAAATTGCATATTCTCATACATGTCATACCTAGATACAGGTGATATCAAAGGTGTACAAATGGTTGTACAGAATCTGTTAGAGTGTTTTAGTTTTCTATATTATCAGAGAAGAGTACTAAATTTAGTTTGTTCAACTTAGCGATAATTCATATTTTTCTGTTAATTAGTTAATCTGCATTTCTGAGGGTTTTGTGAAGTTGTTCTTTATCAATGCAAATTAATATGCCTGAGTTGTTGTACCCAATTATATTCTGTGGAGAACACCTATAATTATTTCTTTGTACTGGGACCCCCCTGTATTGAAACTTAAAACAATGACGGAAGAAGGTAAACTAGTTAAAATGTAGGAGAATTCCATTTAGAATTTAGGAGAATTACATTGAGGCAGAGTAATCAAGTTTAAGCCATGACTCTTTGTCATGATAAACAAATGGTTCAAAATGGTTCCCTCAATGATCCATTATATTGGATCATCAGGAGAGGACTCTCGGGAAGGCCCGCTTACTAATCGGGGCTAGACCCAAACAATTTCAACTAAATTAGGAATTCTGGAAAACAAAATTCTATATCCATTGGGTCCATGAATCGGCCATGTGCAGCTGGACATTTGCCAAATCGGGCCATAAAAAGTAAAACGATTAGTTCTACAACCGCCTGTTTTTTTATAAAATAATATATCAGTTATGTATATAATATATTATATATATTCAGATTCTAAAGGAAATTGCATGATTTAATCATCTATGATTACAAAATAATAGTGGAAAAAGCTTTTTTCTCTTCGACTTCTATAGTGAATGGTAGTAAATTGCAATGGTCCCTGAAAAAAAAAATTGTATGACCGACTGTATGATTTCAGGCTGTTTTAATTCCGCCAACCATTTTCTTTCTAAGTCCAAAGTTTATACAAAAAAATCCATGATTCCTTCTTTTATGATTGATCGCTTGCATTTACCTTCATAACTTTACGCCCTTATGTATCATTGGCATCCTTCCGTCTTGAAACACAATGAAGAGAGTGCCTTATTGAGGTTGTGTTGGGTGGGATGTGACCCCTAGGCCTCTCCTTTCGCCTCTCCTCCCGTTGTTTGGTACGAATCCTCTATGATATTGTAGATATCTTGACATCCACAATGGATTTGATGCGTCAATATTAAAATGTGAAATGTATTGATAATTTCTAATGTAAGAATGGCCCTAGGGTGCCTAAAAATCAAATCTGAATAACATACATCCTCTGCGATGCACTGATACCAATCAATGATCAACCAATGACTGTACGCAGACTATAAGAATACCTCAATAGCTAAAAAAAGATTTATCTAACCAAATATACCAGTATATATGGTTAGATACTATTCATGAATTTGATACATTACACTTCAGTTAATTTTGTTTATTTTGAAATAGGTTTATTGATTTTCTAGCATCTGTTTGAATGAAAGTAAGAAAAGCGATTTTTTTAAATCATAATAAAAGTAATGGCACTTATGAATGATGTTTTCCCATGCATCATTTCGAAGTTTTAATGACTCTGTATCTTTAAATTGTCCTTTAATGTCATTCTTGAAGCCACGAGGAATCCTCCTTGTTACAATTCATTATTATGCAATGCAACTGTCGTTTATTGTTACGAGTTGCAAACATGGGTTGCAGCCCTAGAAAAAAGTCCATGACATTGTAGATATACATTTGTTATGCAACAACCACATTAATATTGACAATGTATACATTGTACACTTACAGCAAATATCACTGAGAGAACACAAAATATTCCCCTTCTGTTTATTAAAAGCATTAAACTAACTAACAAATCAGTTTTAATTGCCTTGATTATACTTGCTCATTGATGTAAAGGGCCTGTAAATAATTTAAATATAATAAGATGTGTACACTAAAGACTATCTTATAGAATGGAACAAGCCACCAGTAAAAAACAATATCATCAAAAACCAACATAAAAAAAGACTCCTTCGATGACATATGATGCCTAAGGCAGAGTAAGGTTACAGATCAAAAAGGCAACAAATTAGTGTCATTTCAGTTGAATAATGGAGTCAGTACATCCATTTCTTACAAGATCTGAGTGTATTCAATTAATTTTCCCTTCTCAGTACTTTAATATTGTAGGGTTTGGGGGAAATATTCAATGCATCAGGGTAGGTATGTGGGTCATGACTTGGTCTCTTGTCATCAGACTCAGGCAGAAGCTGGAAATGTTGCAGCAGTCTGGTCAAGAGTAGAAAGATCCTGTTCTTGGCCAATACCTCGCCTGGACATGCCCTTCTTCCAGCACCAAATGCAAGCAGTCTACAAAAACAATTTCTCCATTAAATCATACGAACAATAGTTAGTGGAGCATTCACCTATCATACATAACCTTCTTCTTCTATCACCACCCTTTCCCCATCAAGATGAATCTGTAATAACATTGTTTTAAACACCTCACACACATTTACTGATATTAAATATAAAACCTGAGAATTCAGAGTGCGGAGGAAGGCCGGGTCTGACCCGAGCCAGATTAAGTATGGCCTATGCCAGCATATCAACCTGACTAAATTCGTCAAAAAAAAATTCTGTGAGGCTACTAAACATACAAACACATCCATTTACTATTGCTGTCTGCATGTTTGCCCTTCATAAAACCTATGGACAAGCATTTGTATGGCTTTACTTGATATAGGTAATGGGAGCCGCCACCAATAAAAACAAATCTGCCATGTATGTATTATGCTTCAATTTGACTAAATATTATGTAAAAATCGTTTGATAACTCGGAGTAAGTAGCCAACTTGGTACGAATAAGTGTAAACAATATGTGTGCACCATTACAAAGTGCTTACAGACAATGTACATGTAGGCGAGACATTGCTCAGGGACGTCTAAGATTTATTTGCAGAATACCCACCACAGGGATGCTGTCTAGAAAACTGCATTTTTAAAATACGCATAGGATGAAACATACTCTTATTGCCCCCCCCCTCCTATGTATTACTCTGATCAAGAGGAATGTACATACACTAAGATTGTCATTTGCATAACATTGTTTTTTTTTAATACAAACTGTTAAAATTAGATAAAAGTTGCAACTAGATAATTAATTTTGTTTGGACCAGATCCCCCATCCCCACCCTCCCAGCCCTTTTCCTAGGCCTCTGGCTAAGTCACTCATACTGATCAAATTCAGACTAAAACTATAATCATTATTCTATCTGACCCCTAACAACATTTTCACTTCCGTAAATTATGTATTTTTCTTGATTTAAAATGCGAACAAAAGAATGAAAATAAAGGATACTAATGAGATTGAAGTGACGAAAATATTTTGGATTTGATACATAACATTAAGTATTTCTTGGCAAAATCAAGGTTTCACGCTACCTTTTCTTGTTGGGATGATCAGCAGCAACAACCACACCATCCTCAATAAACCTTTCTGGCCTGAATTCCCAAGGTTCCTGCCAATATTCTGGATCATGGTGCAGCTTCCAGAGATTGAAAAATACCTAATGCATGGAAAGAATTAATTGGATTAGAATGATATAGTGTGTACATATATATGTGTATATATTTTCGTCTGCTTTCATGTTTTTTAATAAGATTATGCTTTCTTCCTTGCCTTCAATTGAATGTTCAAGTGGTTCGGTTTCATCACTGTAGGTCTACATCCAGCACACAAACCTGTCAGATTTCTTTTGGCGCCAAAATTGTATATCTTTTGTCAGAATTAATTTGATCAGATGGAGTCAGCGAAGAATAGAAAATGATCCATGCCCATGAACCAATGTTTCAAAACTTGTTTTGTCCACTTGCTTTTGCTAGGTTAATGACATATCGCACTCTGTGCTTATACGTTTGGACTTAGCCATAGGCTTTAGGGCCCAAACTAACTAATTTCGGGCCAAAAAAACACGAAAACAATTACTGAAATCCCTAATAAAATCCTCAGCATTTTCGGACTATATTTCAGTGAAATTGATGTTTTAGGGCCAAACTTTTGGTTCAAAACTTCCAGCGCTTTAGAGTTCCCAAAATTCGCCCCTGGGTCTTCTCTGCTGAATTTTAATCACCGAAAGTTTATCACCAAAAAAAATACTTTAATAGTAATGATCTCAAATGATACAAAGGATCTCTGTATAATCATAGGACGTAAAGACATTTAGAGGTATTAGATACAATTTAAATTTAGCGCAAAATCTAAATTGTAGCAAGTATAACAAGCATAGGTATTCTGCCATTATTTCAGATATTATTTTGGCAACTGATTTATTCTTTCAGGCCTATATATGCCCACAATTAACACCATTTGCACAACCCCAAAATATTCAGTATGATAGAAGAGGGGGACGAGGGAGAAGGGAGACGGTAGGAGGAGAGAGAAAGAGAGAGAGGGAGGGAGGGGAGGGAGAAAGGGGACAGAAAAATCGTTTTGTTTTTTGTATTTTAATAGTCTTATTCAGCTAAGCAGAGTCAAGTAAAATATTCTCAGTAAGTGCTGATAATTGTTTAACATATACCTTGTTACCAAAACTACGTTTCACAGGAAAAAATAAATTCCAAATATGCATATCGAAATAGTACATGATAACATCAATAAATAAAAACCATCTCCTGCTCACCGATTTCTCAATGTTTGCCAACACGATTGTCACTGTGCGTTACTAAGTGCCAAAATGCCTTGTGATGTAGAACCGTGATATTTTTGTTACAAATACAAGCATATCTCAACATTAGAATATTGATTATCAGACCTACAATAATGTATATACCTTGCATGAAACGATCTGCCCATGCACTTTCTCCAGAAAAGTTGTATCAATAGCATAATATTAGTTTTGAATATATGTCAGTATGCCAGTTGACTGTAGCCGAAATTCCGGAATTGGTCACATGACACTTTGGCACTTGGTAACAAGAAATCAGTAATCACTCTCCCTCCTCTATCTCTCCTTTTTTTCTTTCTCTGACCTCTCCCAACGTTGTAGGCTCTAGATTCCTAAATACCTCCTCTTTTTTTTAAATTTGGGGCCAAACCTTTACAATCTTACAGTAAAACAAGTAGGGTGTTTCAATTTTGGGTTTTCGGGTACAATTTTTAGGTTCTATGCAAAAATTTGTGTATATAAAGTAGGGTATTCCCTATAATCCCTATTACCTTTATTGTAATGGATCTGATTTGATTATAGTAATCATTTTCATGTGTGTATATGTTTATTATACTTGGTTGGTATCATGCTATCCATTCATTAGGATATTTTTGGAGTGTCATGTGTATATGATAAGTATTATGGTCATCTTGAAAATTGTCATGCTGAGCAGCTTGTAGTTCATTATCTTTTGAATTCTATGATAAATGGATTAGTATAAGACCCCCAGACATTATGGTCAAATCTTCCACATCTGAAATCTTATGGATCACACCTAAGCATACTAAAGTACTTACTGTACTGCCTTTAGGAATATCATAGCCCTGGAGCTTTGTATCAGACATTGTTGCATGGGCAACATTCAGAGGAATCATAGACTGGTAACGGAATGAATCAAACATTGTAGCTTCAGTATATGGCATGGTCTGCTTGTCTTGCAATGTTGGAAGTCTGGCACCAATGACTTCTTTGATTTCTTGGGCAATCTTCTCTTGAACCTCTGGGTGGTTCACCAAACAGGCCACCATTGCATGCATGGTATTTGTGGATGTCATTGTCCCTAAACATCAGCAAAACAAATAAGAATAGAGATTAGGATGATGTACCAACAGTAGAAGTTAATTAAATCAAAAACTTGTGTCATTATGATACTTAGTATATTACATGTTCAATATTTCTTTAATATTTTCCACCTACTGGTACCCATCATGAAGAATACACATGTATATGTTTGGAGGCGCAGCTGGTACGGCCTAAATTTAGAGCTACTGTTGGTATTGCCTATATTAAAAGTTACAGCACCAGAGGCAGAAGCACATGGCAGGGTATGTCTAAAGATTGGAGTATTTAGTACATTATTCAGTATATAAGATAATAATTAAGTTAATAGCTGTCTCAAAATATAGGAAGCAGGTTGGTGTTCATTTATGTCTAAGAGATATACCAAAGGAGCAACTTCATTGTGGTGTAGTCACTTGGCAAAGTGTCACAACCCATTTTGTATTTGTGTCTGGGGATAATTTTTCGGTTGATGTAACAGTTTATGTATGCTATAGATTATTTTTATACATAACATGAGACTTTTATGAAGCAACATACACAGTCACCACCAAGTGATAGCTACGTTTTTGCAACTGTTTTGATGAATATTTTTTAAATGGCCTTTAATACAATAAAAAAATTGATTCGTCTCAATATCTCCCCAAGATATTGTGAATGGATTAATGACTTGCTTAATTCTTTCTGAATACCATCAGTTTTTTAGACCTGTATTGACCTCTCTGTCCCCTCCTTTCTGATATTATTAGATTTAACATACCGCCAATGGCTGTATTCATTACAAGTCCAAAAATCTGTTTTTCAGTGATTCTCTCATTTTCTGGTCTTGATGAGTTGGTAGATTGATACTTGAGCAGTCGGCCCATGAAACACTCCTCCTCTGTACCACGTTTCTGGAAGTAAGTTATTAAACATGGCCTGTCTTGAATTGGACACAGTCCTGGGTGTATGGTTTTATATTTGTCCCTTTTATTTTGTATCCTGCTTATATGATAACCCTTCTGGTTAATCATTCATTATTTTTACTATTTGTTTTGTATAACTCTGCTTGTAAGATCTTAAGCAGTTATGAAATAATTCTATGAGGTTTTCAAAAAAAATTCCTACCATTTTCTATTTGATTAAATCAGGTTTTCTGCGAATAGTGTACCTGTTGCATAATGTCTTGCTAAATAAAAATCTTAAAACTAACAAGTAGTAAACATAAGCAGTTGCAAAGC
The DNA here is from genome assembly GCA_942159475.1 of Sthenelais limicola. NCBI lineage: Eukaryota > Metazoa > Annelida > Polychaeta > Phyllodocida > Sigalionidae > Sthenelais > Sthenelais limicola. The sequence continues at coordinate 55,679,218 of OW804102.1, read as the reverse complement.
GCCTCAAACTCAATACCCAGGCAGTCCAGGAATCCATTTATATTGTTATTTATGTTAGACCTGGGAATCATAAAACACGGTTTGCTTGCACTTTAGGGGCCATTTGCTGGAAGGGTGGGGGCAGTTGTAGGTCTACAGTCCAATCCTACTACAGTAGGACATTCGCTTCTGGACCAACCAAACGAAAATTGCCTGATATTCACAACTCAGTTTACGTGTATTGAGACTGTACACAACATACATTTTATTCCCCAAGAGAAAAAAAAATAACTTAGTGAAATGAAAAATCAGATACAATCAGTCCAAAGGATCATGGTCTCACCCTTGCTTCATCTACTGCAACTCCAATAAAGCTACGTCCCAAGTCTCTGCATTCCAAGACTTCATTGTAAAGTTGTCTACAAGGGAAGAATCGAGTGATGGGCGCCAAATCTAGTAGCACCCCGCCAGCCATGAATAGTGATTTGCAAAACTTTCTTTCAAAAAGTAGCATGTCTCCAATATATTTGCTGTCCATCTTTCTTGCATAAATCTGCAATAAAGAATCATCTTGTGTGAAATGTTACTCTTTGGGGATATAGATATTTATAATATATAATAAATAGAGAACATTGAACGAGGTGCTAGTATATTCAATCACTAGTACCAAGTTCCTTTCACTATTCATCATATGGCCCTGCCATATACATGTTATAATATATGAGCCTTTGTTTGGGGTTTTTGAATCATTATAGAGTATCTGAAACTAAAAGAAACCCAATTTGATTTTTCATTGTACATGTATGGTAAAAACATTTTTATTGCACCCCACTTATTGCACCTCTCAAATAGAATGCGCATATAATGAATAGTTTTCCTGGCATGGTGTCTTTCTGGAGGTGAATTCACAGCAATCTATTTATTCTATTAATTCCATTTGCTGGGAAACCAATTGAAGAATAATTGAGTATACACAATACTTAAGCTGTTCCAAAATAACTTTTCATTTCAGGGGCCAGTGAAATTAATAATGCATTAATATCTAATTGTAATGAAAGTGTGTACTGTCTATACAACATATCAACTGAACAATTCACTTCATCTGACAAATTTTCATTGATACCTGAAATACTACAAGTAAAATACTTAGGGAGGTCACCTAATCAAAATAAATTTCATTTGCATGTATTCTTATTTTGATGAGTTCCGCAATGGATAGAGTAGTCATCAAGAACGCCAAATGACTTTTTAAGACGTTTTTTCCACCATCATGTCTTATATTTTGGAGTGAATTCACGTAACATCTATCACCATTTTCCTCATAGATTTCAATAGTTAGTGGTACTAAATGTAGGTGTCCCTGACAAAAACAAGGACCTATATAAATGATGACAACTTGTATTCATGAAGTTTCTTAGGAAATGGAGAAACACAGATATCCATTATAAAATTTGCATTCTCAATATTATGAAAATGTTTACGCTACCAGTGAAGACATAATTTCAGTTATACAGCGATGCAACAATGGTTGGATATCAAATGGCTGCCCACACTGTGCAAATTCCTCCAGTTCATCCAACATATCTGTTGTCAACTCATTACATTTCTCTTCCAGTAGAATCAACTGTGAGCCATAAGGCTGGAAGCAAACAATTATTCAAACCATAGTAAAACACATTCTTATATAATTACTTGCATTCTACGGAAAATAGTCCTGATTGTGTATGAGCCTAGAAATGATGTTTATATGAAACAAGAATAATGCCGCTAATGTTCTATTTTAAATTGAAGAATAAAAAGGTTAGAAAAACAATAGAAGTTATAAAAGCTGCTGCTCATCAAAATTCAGGAAACAATTATTTGGACAAAGGTTGCATATTTACCCTGAGCACCTGTAACGCAAGTTTCTTCTGCCAGAACCAGTTTGTAGATATTGGGCCAAAGCCTATATCATCCTGACCCATGATAGTGCATGCTCTGTACAGCTTAGGTCTCCCAGCAAAACAATCACTTTGTGTAATAAGACCTTCATAGATGCTCTCATAGTCGTTCAGTATGACCACATTGCCACCAAAAAGCTAGAGAGTTCTACACAAATTTAGACAAACATTTCCAGACTGTTTATAAATACTTGACTACTAAATGATTTGCTGTGACTCTCATTTAACTGTTGCATTTTAGTTGATTGTTTTATAGCTCTTTAACTAGATTGGATGTCAAGGTGAACAAATGCTCCTTAAGGCAAAATTCCATTATAGACTTGTTTTAGTTACTCGAAGCAATAATTAATACAATAATGAAGCGGTGGCATGAACCTTATATATATATATATCGTATTTTTATTCTGGTCCATTCATTAAATCAATTACATCATCCAGAAAATAGGAAGGTGACCTCTGCCTTAGCAGGTCTACCAGGTTCTTCCTAAATAGTTCTATTATAATTTACTTCATTTATAAGAACAACATAGCGATGTGAACATTATTATGTCTGGACCATTGCCAAAATACATACATATCAACAATTATTATAAAAACCCAAAACCCCCCTACCCCGGCTCGTTATTAGTTATGTTTTATAGCCTTCTTTAGAAGCATTAAACTGTGTCCTTCATTGTCCTTTCCATGATCGTCTTTTCCTTGAGTGTTCGTACTATCATTGATAGTATTGTTCATTTTCTCTACTGTCTCTAGTTAAAGTGGCACTTGCCGATCGCAAAACACATTTATGATAGTTTGGTCAAAATTACAGAAATCCAGTCCAATGGAACTTCCTTTACCCATGGCTTTTCGGATTCTATCATATAAGCGCATATTTTATTGGTATTTTCCGAATCTTCCTGTTGAAAAGTATATTGGTCTGCCAGACCAAAATGACCCGGGCACAGCGCGGCCGTTACGCAAGTGGTAATGACGCACATGCATTCTGTGACGGCCGTCATTGACGCATTATCAAAGCTAACGTCATGATGTAAACAGAGCTGTACCGTAACTATTCTCTTTCACTGGATGTGTAGATAATGTGTATTTGAACTGCACATAACCTGTGGGATGCATTCCTTACCGAAAATCAGCATATTGGAAGTATTTTATAGTCGTTTATAGGTTTAAACAGATACAACCAACAAATACAAGCCAGCTTCCTGCCGCAGAGGTGTGCGTAAATTTTTGTGACGTCCTTTGTCTGTGCGTCATTCTAGCCCAGTTACGGCAGTTTCAAAATGAAACATGTCAGACCTTCACCGTGGTCATCTCGCATTAATTAAAAGCAATCCAGGGTAGATAGAAACATTTAGAAATACGTTTGAGAACACCTGACATAGCTTGAATCAAATTCTTGTTATATTTTTCACAAATGCCGATCTTGATTCTCAGTGATCTTAGCCACTTTAAGTAATTTCACTATATAGAGCCAATCCCTAAACCCAAATACTGAATTTCTAAGACATAATTATAAGAGTACATGCAACGATCATAATATGTATGCCATACTAAATTGTTACGTTGGTATAGCTACCGTTATATCGGTCTTCAAATTCTAAGGACTTGTTTGCCTTATTTGCGGGTTGTTCCTCACAAACCCGATATTTCTCTTACCTTTGATTCTCACTCGCCCAATGTGGTAACCTCCCACTTGTCATAAGCAATTCTTGACGTATCATTTCTCTTAACATGTTAAAGGTGCCAAAATAGTTATACAGACTGTCCTGACAAAGATTATAGACGTTTTACCAAAATGTTGTGATTCCTAATTTAGTTCTTGTAATTCTGGTATTAAACTCCAAGTTAATAGGGAATATCTGAGATATTTGATGAACCTGTAAGCTTCATCGTTCATAATAAAAACAGTTAAGACGGCAAAATAAAGCCTATGTTACCTTGAAGTGCACAATGTTTCCATACTGGGCTGCCCACTTCTCCGCATTAAAGTGCAATCCTCGTTTGTCTATTTTATAACCAACTCCTATAAACGGTAGACCTTTTGGTCCTGGAGGTAACTCTAACTCTGCCCTCATAAACCACTTTGTTATCATACTGATGACAACCAATATGATGACTGCAATTGTGATGGAGTCCATTTTTAAAATAAACAAACCAAATGAAAATATTTACGTTCTAACCTTTGTATAGTATCTAGACCTTCATATCAGTGAATGTGCCACTGACCCAGTGACCTAAGGACTCAGTTTTGGATCTTGCCCCAAACAACTAGGGCATGTGGATAAGTGGGACATTGTATTGCTGGTGTAATTCCTAGTAATAGTCTCACTTGTGCTTTTGTTTATCAATTTATCAATTGCAATTATTATAAAGAACCGCAGATTCATGGGCGTGAGTTTCGTGAAAGGAACTAACAGACAAGGATAAATTAGTTTGACCAGGTTTATTGACCCCAAACACAGTTACAAGTGTAAAGTGCAAGAGCCTAATTTGAACAACAGAAGTGTCTCGTTCCACAGCGGGGCCCGATTCTGTTGTGTTAAGCGACTGTGGGATCCCACAACATTGGAGGTATAGACTTTTCCTATCGCCCGTGAAAGGTTGTCTTCAGAGGTGACTTTGCGATGATCGGGAGTCGCGGCCTGGCGGGACTGGCCGGAGACCAATGCTTGTGTCCGGTACTGGTAGAGATGTTCCCTGTTGCCGCTAGGATGGATAGGGCGGCAGCCTCACCGTGCTGTTAATGGGTGGACCCACTACAAATGCAAATACAGAACTCTTTCAACGAAAATTGACAAGCTGTTGTCACGTTACCATATAGGGTATGGCTACAGGAAATACTTCCACTGCTAAACACAATTTTGGCCATTACGTGTAATTACGATTACATTTAGGCCAATACCCAGTCACAGCTTATTCACACAAATATTTAATTTATACCAAAGACAAGCTGAGGAAAAGAGCTTTAAAGAGCTTACACATTTATTACATTAACAAATACTGACCTCAATCAGTCTACTATGTATAAATAAGGTCAGTGGGATGGGATGAAGATGTTCCTCTATCTATTATTTACACATGTACACGCTGTATACACACTCCCACAGTTGACACTATATAGTAGATGTTTAGAGGTAAAGTAACTTTTGAGGTAAGGTTTCTATTCCTATGGTTAATAATGATTGCTCACTTTTGCTGAAAATACTAGTAAATTAGACAAAATATATCATAGTTATATGAGATATATCATCATATTGATAATAATAATACACTAATAGTGACTTTATTTGTTACTTTGATAGCCCAAAAGGAAATTCATACTGGAATACAGTCCTGGTCTTCCAGGATGCATCTATAAACCAAACATAGAATTAAATTACCATTATCACTTTTTATTTGTTTCACAGTTGTATATGTGATGCTAGTTCTAAAGTTTACTGTATGCATAGAACTAGACTGCATTTATATTGAGAAGATATTCCAATGATGCCTCATTTAACAACTGTGTTAATGTATTAATGATATATATGATTCTCATAATAATCACATTAATCATGACATTAATTATGATTAATTTCATTAATGTGATATCAATTTGGTTAGATTGAATTGTTAGGTAAGGTTCAATAAAAAGGTATATGTACAACCATCAAGAATAAATTGGGATTTTATAGTTTTAATAAGCTTCAAACACAGCCCTACTTTCTTTCTGAAGCAATGCATGTGTATGAATATGTGTTCTGAACATTCTACTTTTGGATTCTAATTTTCCTGCCCCTGTGTCCATCAACTAAACAGATCAGCAGAAATGGGGGGAAAACGCTATTTCCTCACAGAATACCTCAAAATAAAGTAGAGAATTAGAAAGAACTATCCTTCCTTCCCTTAGATATTCATTTTCATCAATATCGGTGTGTAAATGAGGAAGGCAGGAGGAAAACTATATAAATATCACATACACATGCAGCCCTTTCACCTTTTATTGGGAACAACTTATACTGCCAAGATGTGTACACAATTTTTCTTCAGAATACATCAAAATTAAGTAACAATTATGAAAGAGCACTATTTCCTACTCCCTAATGTATACTTTTGTTAAGATTGTTGGTGGGTTGCAGGAGATGTGAGGCAATTTATTTTGATACTTTTTCACTTTTTTGTCAATACCTGTGTTGGCCATGACGTAACGTCTTCTTATTTACACAATCTTTCAAGCAAATACAACTGCTGTCTTGAGCCATAATATAAGTAAAGAAATATAAAGTGATACGAATGCTACACACATTGTAATGAGAATTGAGATTTCAAGGGGATAAGATCTCAAGAGATATGTAACAGCTTAGATAATAGAAACACATTTCAGTTAATGTTCAGTAAATAAAAACATATTTTTCATGTATATTTACGGTACTTTACACTGGAACACACACAGCGAGAATATAGCGTGTAAGAAAGATGGGTACAACTACAAAATGGTTTCAAGTAAGAAATATCTTGGTTGGCATGGGAGCTTATTATGACAATTTTTTGATAGAATTTCCTTTCTGTGCATAAGATTCCACATAGGCTTCCAATTAGGGAAATGAAATTATTATTATGAAATTTCATATTGATTGCATAATTTTCATTATATACAAATATAATTATACATTGTCACATCTCCAGTGAATGCACATAATATATATGTGCATGTACTCGGCAAAATATTTCCTTCTTAAAACAAATGAGCGTAATTCATAGAATTGAGAGTAGGAGCAAACCAAATTCTTTAAAATGTGCATTATTTAATTTGATGTTTTGTATGGTTAAGATATTAATCAAATTAACCAGGTGATCAATGTGGTGAGGAACCGTGATATATATATGTAGAGTTGGAATTGTGTACTGCATTTCACAAAAAACCGGGTCCTGATTAAGAGCTTTCCCCACAAAACACTGTCTCATTTAAACTGATCAAATAAATAGCACCGGCCCCGATAATGATTATGATCTCCTTTAACATAACAGAGTAACATGAATATTTGTCATTATTTTAATTATAAAGACATGAACAAATAGTATACATTCACTAATTGAAAAGTTCCATGCCAACATCATTCATTAAGACAACATCATTATCATTAAAAATGTATTTCCGGATCTGTATCAAATTTATTCCTGTATTGCAATAGCTTCCTGCCTGCTTGAATAAGGCTGGCTTTAACGAAAATTACTTTGCCATTTTTCTGGTGAACTACATGTATGAGCAATTCCACCCAAAATGCATCATTTGGCCATCCAAGGCTGAAAATTCTTAATTTTTTTAAATTGCTTCCATGTATTTATTTTTTCTCATACATAAACTAGATATATTGCTGCTAATATAGACTAACTGGGGAACGTTAATAATAAATATTGTGGTCAGGGCAGCTCGGCGGAGACTATGGCCTGAATTCTGATGGAAAGGGCAGAGGGAAAAGGTACATATTTCAACATGAATTACGATTATAATTATAAATAAATGATGAAAATATATGCATAATGTTTTGAATGTGTGTGTACCTGATAGATCTTGATGTAAGGATCATAATGCACTTTAGTTTGTGAAAATATTCAAACTAGAAGAAAAGTTACAGCCAAATGACCATTCATTAATGGTAATGGTAATGGCAGCAGTACAGGATATAGGTTTTGACCCTTTGGCCCATTATGTACATGAAACCCATTATATCCAGAATATGTACAAAAATATCAATAACATGGGTTTTCCCTTGTTTTTTCTGTTCAGTTGAGTTGCATACTTGTTTTGGTTGTTTATGAAGGTAAATATAAGTTATATTTAGGTATTTAGTGGAAAGATTAGTGGGGACAAATTTAAAAAGAATAGTTTCGACCCCCTCCAGACCCCCGCCCCCTCTAGACCCTGTTACGGTGACATGGGCTCCCTGTTACGACGACATACTATTTTTGCTTGTTGCTACTATTGACTATTTCTTATTTATTTTCCCTTGTGTTTCTTACCGATTATAATGCTCATAGAAAATAATCTATGCTAATATTAATTTATTAATTGATGAAACCTAGGCCCTTGTAACGGCAACATTAATATTCCCACATAATTCTTTCAGTATTCTAACCCCTCTATTTAGCTGGAAAGAATTAATTGGAAATTTTTCAATGGATACAATGGATGTACTAATCATAAACAATGTTATAGGTAATGGAGGTCAGGGGGGTTTCATTTTTAGTTCTTCTAGGTCTATATGTTCCAAGAACATTTTGACCCCCGTTACGGTGACAGGGGGCTACCCCATAACCAAGAATACATAATATCAAGAAATGAAATGAAAAGTTGAAAATATTGATTTTTTATCCATACAAACATATCATATCAGAGTAATCATTGATCCTCTGGCCACTATGCACATAAAACCCATTATATCGAGAATATTTATAAGTTTTTCCCCCCAAAATACTGGCTGCATTTTTAAAACAGTGATTTTGATGGGAAAACCTGCGTTTTTATGTGTGATTCTGGCAGAAAAATAACCATTTTCTGGGCCTCACGATTAAAAAAAAGCAAAAAAACATTGTAGTGTAGTGATTTGTAGTAGCAGGTTCGTTTCCCATGACGTGTCCGAAGCTTATTGAAGAGAGTCTATAGTAACAAAAGGAACAAAGGCAGGCGCTACCTGTTCACTTGGGTTTTATTCACAAATGAGGTGTTCGGAACCGAGCATCAGTTCGCATAAGACCTGATTCAGACTTGGGATTTCGGGCTCCCTGGCCAGCCAGGGGACCCTCGTCCAAGGGTGTCTGACCGACATGCATAAAGACAGTAAACACTTCACATTCAAGTATATAAGTAACTCTTTCTGGACTAAAAGGCTGATCACAGCCTTTATAGACTACACAAAATGGTTGAAACCCGGTCACAGTTACTAGCAATCAACAGCTAAACTGCTATTAAACATAAAAGGTGAACAAGCAAAAGGTAAGATAAGACTAAAAAGTCCCGCGGACCAGTAGTGACCACTGGGGAGGTTCGGACAAACTAACCCCCAGCGGCCAGCTAAACCCAATAACACCACAGTAGGATACTTTCCCCTAGGTGACTTTTTTCCCCTGGATTCGAAAATACCAATGAAAATAATCTCAGATAAATATTTTAGCGTCTGGAGGAGCTGTTGTATTTTAACCCAAATGTTGCACTTTTGGTGGAATTGCTCATATATATACGAATCAGGAATCTTGGATCAAGAAAAAAATACATCCACTCCAGCTATTGGTCTTAGCCTTACTGATTCTACAATGTATTTTACCTTTTGATAATCCATACTTATGTCCTGATACCGGTCCTATACCTTGTCGCGCCAATCCCTTACTGCGACATCCTCTTCGCGCCCACCTTACATATGCGCGCTCGATGGGCCTGGGTGGCCTGACCCCACTGCGACCCAGCCTCACAACCCATCAGCGCCTGTATGTTACTGTGTCCCTCAGACTTGGGTCAGAGCACTGTCCGCCTGTGTTAACCTGGCAATAAACACCTTTCATTATTGAAATGACAATCATCTATGTTATGTGGGTTATACTTCTATATGTGTATTTAAGCTAATTTTCCCCTATATACACAGTCAGATACGCGGTCATTTGCACAGCCACTTTCAGTTTGGTTTCACTGCGCGAAAACTCTTTCAAGTGTGCTTTTGTCTCAAATCCCTGTAGCGGGTATCAATGAATTACCAATTTAGCGGTTACCAGTTGAACTATACTAATATTTGTATTGTTTTGTTTTAAATATGTTTATTAAGCTAAGATACATTAAGTTGTTATACACTTTTCTCGGAATTAGCTGATGGAAAAAGCATTACAAAAAAGTTCAGTATGATTCACAATTTAGTTTGAAAGCTACATATCTCGAAAGATCCCAAATACAGGTTGTAGAGACCCTATAGGCTGGAAAACCAAATGATACCCCATTGGGAGAATTACTCATATATAAAGTAATATATATATATATGTAGCGATTCGCTAGTGTATTATAATCCGGAGCACATAAAGGTGTCAGAACACATCAGGTAATATGATAAACACATACAATCAAGTGACACATAATATAGGAATGACATGGAATATATAAACAGAGGAGATACTCTTACAGGAGTATATAATAAGAATTGAGGTGTAGATAAGGGATAACAAAGCATTTAGAAATACTCTACTAGTAAATGCAGGGGATCAAACGCAGATCCCTCTGTGTTAAAGCAAAGGTACCAATCCTTTATGAATTGGCCCTATAGGTATGTAGCGAAACTACTACAATACCCCCCCCCCCTTATTTTTAGATTTTAAAAACCCTTTTGAAAAATCGTCATAAGAACAACTAAGTACAAAGTACTACAAGGTTTTATACGGATAAAAATAAAAAGAGAATTCACATTGCGAACCTGGAAAATTAGAGTTAAAGTAGGACTTCTTGGTGACAACAAGGAGCAGCAAATGGTGTCCTAGCTACATACTTAACACAGACCAGGTCGCTACATCTCTAATAAAAGAAAATCCGAAATAAACAAGTGAAATGACAAAAAGTCATAATACAGTAACAAGACTGAGTTAAAAGAATACAAAAGGAGCATTTGTGTCCTATCTACATAAGAAAACAGGCAAGAATTTCATTAGAAAAAAAACATTTCCCATAAAAAGCAAATCAACTGTATACAGGCAGGAGCTTCCTGAGTCCTCGATGATATATATAGATATAAAGCAGACACGGCACATAATAATAAAAAAGTACCAAAAATGCAAAAACAGAACATAACACGTATTCTTTTTAGAAACAGGAACACATCCGGACATCTATATGCACGAGAAAAAAAAGAATATGACAGTCTCTTACAGCATATCCCAGTAGAAAAGTATTTACTCTGGGGGAGGATTGTCCGGGTTGTTTGGAGCTCCAGTGGCATCCGGATTTCCCTGAGGATGGATCAGCGAAGTGGGGCTAAAGAGCCACGGGGGAATCTCATACAGATTTGGAGCTTGTCCATCTCGTCCGGGGGTCCGGGGAACAGGTGGCACTGGAGGCGGAACTGGAGGCGGAACTAGAGCTGGGGTCTGTTGCAACGTCCTCAACAAGTTGCTCAGCATGAGAAGTTGGGGCAACTGGGCCGGATCCAGCGGGAGTGGGGCTTGTACAGGAGGCACAGCAGGTGTAGTTATTGCTGGAGTAGCAACGGCAGAAGAAGTTCCTTCAGACGGACTTCCGGATTGTACTGCCGGATTTCCAACTACGGGCTCGCTAAGAGATCCGGACTCTCGATCCAGCATGGACCGGAGACGGAAATTGTCTTCCTCTAACTGGCGAACTTTAGCGTCACTTGTGGCAAGTGACCTCCTCAATCCATCCACTACTCCCTCTTGGCTCCTAGCTTCTTCTCGAAGATCTCCCAGCTGTTCCACTGCTGTCCGGACATCTCCAATAGTCACAAGCGGCCTAGTGACTTCCTTCATCAGGGACAAAAGCACCGTCCGGGCAGTTTCTGCCGCGTCAGTTACCTTTTCCAAAGCGTCAGAGACTACGCCCTCAGCATGTTGGACCAATTCAAAGCATTCAACAGGCAAAGGTAGATGTTGCAAGATGGTTTCTGACCACTCCTGCGCTCTCCTACAGGCCCTCTTGGGCTTGGGGTCTAGTCAAGTGATGTTGTACTGACTCCCCGTTCATCAGGTGCTGGATCAGCTCCACCCTTCTGTCCAATACTTGAGAGCAGCTGGTGAAGGGGCAGATCCAGACCTGTATGAACGGGGCATGTTCTTCACACAGATGTCTGAATAGTCTCTCATGTGAACTGAAAACACGGACTCCTCCCGAATAAAGAGACAGTAGCCTACACACAAGGAAGGGGCAACGGTGACCCGGCTCCCACAACCTATGCGCCTCAACAAGCTTGGAGTACGTCCCTCGATCCATGGAGTCTTCGCGCACCAGTTCTGGCCAGACTCTGGTCTCATATCTGGCCATCTGTCCGTCTCCTGCTATTTCACGCTCCTCGGAGTCAGACTCCGGACAGGTGACTACCCCGGACCCGGGTTGGTCGGAACTAGGGTCCAGGGGAACCACATCCGTTGCAGAGTCTAACTCTCGTCTGAACGCTTCTATATTTCCACGAGAAGCGAGTTGTTCTCGTCGCTTCTCGGCCCGATGGTAGAGGCGTTTCTTAATCTTTTTCTTGTGTTCAGTTGACTTCCCAGAAGTACCAGAAGTCTTGGTCTCATCCTTAGCCCTCATAGTGGTCACAGCCAAAGGCCCACTGGTGGTATGGCGAGGGCCAGGACTCCTTCCTCTAGTGGTTTGTCCGCGGAGAGCAGGAGAGGCGGAGGCATGTCGTCGTCTCTCTTCCCGGACTTTTCCGGATCCATCATGTCCTTTCTTATCCACCTTCCTGGGGGAAGCAGATTTTCTCTGACTAAGACGGAGAGGGGTAGCAAGCGCACCTTCTTCCCCACCCGTCTCCATATCCACTTCACCCTTCAAGGCCCGGATTTCTTGTCCCAACGGCTGGATGTCCGGATCCGTCTGCCTTGTCCGGGCAGCCAAATCACGGACTTCAGTGTTGTTAGCCGGATCAAGTGACAAAAGATCGGCTGCACCGTCCAGGAGACGAGCTTCCTCAGCCTCGGTTAGGTGGGCGGCAGTGTCTTCGCCGGACCCCACCTGCTCAACGTCAAACCGTCCATCGTCTTCACCTTCCTTGGTGAACCAAGCGAACTTAACTTGCTAGCCAAAAATCTTTTCCTTTCTGAAAGAAAAAGAATAACACTCAGCTTGATGGAAAACGTTCGCAAGTGTTTACATACATAGTCATACAACAAATAGCACCACCTTCTACGTCCCATATTACATATAGTCAGTAGAGGTTCAATAAATACCGAAGTAACACAGTCTAACTCCTGGATAGAAGTTATCAAAAATCAAATATTGCACAGGGAACTCTTTAGAAGAGCTGTATGACTTGGCGGATAGCCAAATAAATAACCATTGGTGGTGTATAGAGCTCTAACTCGATATACACTTCCACCCCATTCATTTGCCATTCATTCAAAAAGCGACGGTGTCATGGCTGACGTCTCAAACATTTCACCGAACTTTCTCTAACTATCACATGTAATCAAAACTTCTCTAAAACACCAACACAACGTGTCTAGTAGCAGACAACTATCAACTATCAAGTCGATAACAACTCAGCTATCGTCAAGCAAGTTTTAACCCAATTCAACTCACTTCTTTCTGGTAAGGTTCCGAGTTCAGTTGTGCCAGTAGCTGTTGTTTTGTAGCATCACGGAAGTGGAGTGAGAAAGGGTGCAACACTACAGCACTCACGGCCAGCGTGGTAACTGTAGTACTCAAAGTCGCCACCATTCCCCAGCGCCACCTTCCCGCTCAGACTACTGTCAAACATAGCTATCACTGTTTCTCTACTACAGGGCGTACAATGATGTTAAAGTATGCAGCCTGCTCTGATCTTCCGCGGAGACAAATGCGGAAACATTGTCCATAAAGCCCACTGTCCACTTAGCCGATTTTAATAGCAATTTCAACCCAATTTCTGAGCTGATTCAAGCTTCCCGGGGAGTCTTAGTTCAGCTAGAACTCAAGGGTTCTCCCAAGCTAAGCCATTCCTCAGTGCAGTTTCTAACAAGCTCTACGGGCTGGATGGTTCTTTCCCAGCCACTCAATCAATTCAATAAAGAATTTCTCAAATGTCGTGAAAGGGCAGCATGACTTATCCGATATATCAGCCACCGACTTCTCGTTGTGTATAACTGCTGTGAGACCATCAGGAAAATCCCACCTGTACTTTAAAGCCTAAGTTCCATATTGCAATCTTGATGGAGCTTTACGCGTGCGCTTAGCCCTTGCAATTACTGGTGGAACACTGTCCGTCTTCTTCACAGGAGAAATAGGAACATTTTGAACAATGTCCAAATTTTTCCTTGGCCTCCCCCTCCCTCTTTTCAAGGGCTTAGCAGAATCCGCCAAAACCAGAGGAACAGATTGCTTTTTCACAACTGTATCCATCCTAGCTTTATTGGGTCTGCCTCTTCTCTTAAGAGGTAGCACAACCGGAGAAATTTTTAATTTCTTTTTCTTCTTCTGAGGCTTCTTCCTACCAACCCGGACAACAGCAGGACCAACATCTACTGTCTGTTTCTCGTTGGAAGGAGGAAGTTTCGCTCCAGCTGTTTTAATTTTCTTAGGCCTACCTCTGGGTTTCACCCCAATGGTAACTTTCTCCTTTTCTTTTCTCTCCGGACATTCAGCACCAGCTAGAACTTTTCCGCCTTCAAACTTCAGGATCTCGCGCCCAGCCTTCTCTAACTTACGGAATTCAGGTGCCTTATGTAAATTAACAGCCTGAATCGGTCCGTCTTCATCAAAGGCGGGTTTCAGATAATCAACATGATATCTGACGATTCCCTCAGTTGTCTCTAATTCGTAGTACCCCCTATGAATCTACGCACTTTGAAAGGCCCATCCCATTTGGTTTCTTATTAGCCTTAGGGGGACAGTACCTATACACAATAGCCCCTTCCTCAAAGCGCCTAGGACGAGCCCGTCTGTCAAAGTCTTTCTTTTGGTGCACTGCAGCAACGCCCAGATTTTCTCTGACAAACTGGTGTCCAGTTCTCAACAACTGTCTCAAGTTCTCCACGTACGACATCCGACAAGGAAAATCCAGCCCTCCAGGTTCAACTCCATGGATTAAATCCACAGGAGTCACAAGCTCAGTCCCAAAAACTACTGAATTGGGCATACACAAAGTACTGGCATGCACCGTACCCCTGTAAGCATGCGCTATACACGGAGCGAGCAAGTCCCAATTCGAATCTGAGTAGTTAGTCAGGCAAGAGAGCTGCTCAACAAGAACTCTGTTAAAACGCTCCACCTGACCATTCGACTGAGGCCTGTACGGAAGAGTGATTAGCTTTTCGACCCCCAACATGTCCAACAAATTCCGCAATAGCTGAGACCTGAATTCCGGCGCCCCGTCCGTTTGCAACGAAACCGGACAGCCGAATCTCAGAACCCATTCTCTAAACAGAACTTCAGCACATCTTTCTGCCGTGTGGTCTGGCATTGGAAATGCTTCAGCCCATTTCGAGAAATGGTCTGTAATCACCATCACGTAATTGTTACCTCTAGGGGTAGTCTTATATGGACCAATAATATCCAACGCTATTCTACTCCATCGTTCACCATGGATTTCCTTTTTCAAAGGTGTAATACCTCGTCCGCCTCTAGATTTCCTCATGCTGCATTCAGGGCAAGCCCTAAGCCATTACAGCATCATGAACACCACAATCGGAACAGCCAGGGTTCCCACATTTCCTGGTAGGAATTCTAGACAATCCGTCCGCATTGGTATGTTTCTTGCCCGCCCGGTGAAGTATCATACTCTGCTCCAAGCCATATTCTTGCATCGTGGCTAACCATCTAGCAAGCATATCCGTTGGATCTTTAAAATTCAGGAGCCACCTAAGGGAAGCGTGGTCAGTTCTTAGGTAAAAATTACGATTGCCAAGGAGATAATGTCTGAACTTTTTCAAGTAGGACAGCACTGCCTATAGTTCACGTTTAGTAGCACAGTAATTTTTCTGCGGCTTGGTGAAGCTATTACTAGTGTATCCCAGTAAGACTTCTTTGCCGTCTTGCATCTGCGACAAAACTCCGGCCATTGCAAAGCCACTGGCATCAGTATCCACGATGAAATAACCTTCCTTTCTAGGATACCCAAGAACTGGTGCTGAAGTTAATAAAGTCTTAGCCGTCTTAAAGGCTTCATCACACTTCTTGGTCCACACTATAGGTTTACTATAGCGTTTCTCAACCCCAGCATCCGTCACAATTTGTTGCAGAGGAGCTACAATTCCGCCAAAGTTCGGTTGAAACTCCCTGTAATAGGAAGCAAAACCAAGGAATTGTCTTACTTCTTTAGCAGTCTTTGGGATAGGCCATTCCTGCACTTTAACTATCTTAGCCGGATCCGCCCGGATTCCAGCGGCAGAAACGATCCTACCCAAATACTTCACCTCTTTTCGGAAGAACTCGCATTTCTTAGGTTTGAGCTTCAGCCCATATTCCCTAATGCGTTCCAATACCAATTTCAGGTTGTCCGCACATTCTTGGACAGTCTTTCCAAAGACCACCACATCATCCAGGTATACTAAACAAGCTTTCCAACGCAATCCGTCCAACATTCGGTCCATCATGCGCTGGAAAGTGGCAGGGGCGTTACACAGTCCAAAAGCCATAACTTTAAACTGGAACAGACCCACACTGGACAGAAAAGCAGTTTTATGCTTACTTTCCTCATCCATTGCAACCTGCCAATATCCGGACTCTAAGTCTAAAGTGCAAAACCATTGGTTCCCACCCAAGGCTTCAACACATTCATCAATCCGGGGAAGAGGGAAACTATCCTTCTTAGTCATGGAATTCAGTTTGCGATAGTCGTCACAAAATCTCTGGGTTCCATCTTTCTTAGCAACCATCACGATGGGAGCTCCCCACGGACTATTACTATGCTCTATTCTGCCTTCTTTATACATCTTCCAGATTTCCGCCTCTGCTCCATCCCGCCTGGCCACTGGCAACCTGCGATAGGCTTGCTTTACAGGGATTGCATCCCCAGTGTCAATCACATGGCGGACCAAGTGAGTGCAACCAACTTTGGTGCCAGGTAAGGAAAACAGTCTTGGTAATCATAGAGCAGTTTTCTAACTAACTCTTTTTCTTCTCTTTCAGACAGATGAGTTTCATTCACCAACTTCTCTAACGGATTTTCCGGACAAGGAGGGACAACTATATCAGGAACCAGAAGCTCATCATCCACAATAGGCGAGTCCATCACCTGTATGGAATTAATGATAGCTGTCCTAATCATTTCATTCTCTTTCTCGTCAGGTAGGGAAGCATCGGACACCAAAGTCACAATGCTAACTCTCCCTACTATCATGCCACAATTCAGTCTAACGGTAGAACCGGACGGATTGGAAAAAGCTACCACGGACGAATTAACGTTACCCGATACGTATGTATTAAGGCTTCCCAAGGCAAAGTCTTTTAACAATCCCAGATCAGGCTCGAACATCAATCCATCTGATGTGTCAGAGCCTCTACCCAAGTCTATCTTAGCAAGTGTCACGGACCGGGGTTGGAGGACCACAGGTTCTTTCAACCTGACTTCTCCCCCGTCCACGAACTCTCTCACTTCAACAGCTTGAACAGTGGATTGACTCAAACTTCTCTTCATGTGCTTCCATTGCTTACACATTACAGATACTGCTTGATTCTCAAGGAATAGCAATCCAGACCAGTCAAGATTACATTTGTGGACGTAATAAAAATCCGCCCCAATCAGTCCATCTTCTGGGGCCCTTCAAGCCTGAAACTACTAGACATGTAATCATGTATGTCCGATCTCCTATTTTCAAAGGACAAAGCGCGCTCCCATGAGTGGTTATAGGCAGCCCATTCCCCATTGCACACACCATTTGGACCGGAACCAAAGGTGGTTTGGAAGAAAGAGAATCATAAAATTTCTTGGTAACCAGGCTAGTAGTAGCACCGGGGTCCACCAAGAAATCCCCATTCTCACTGTCTAACCCCACTGGGGCATACCATCTCTCACGGACAATCAAATTATCCGTGATCCTCAGCGTCTTTGGTTGCTGTACAGAAACTTTCTGTATCCGTGCCGACCTGTTGGGATTCTGTCCAACCACAACAATCTGACCTTCAACAGCTTGGTACCCGTCTTGTCCCCATCTCACAAGAGAACCAGTATCCGGGCTGTCCAGGGAGATATCCTCACCTGGACAGGTGTTCTTTTCCGGCAACGACCTAGAATCTCTTGCTTCCGGGAGCGCCTGACCTTGCGTCGAAGCTAACCCCTTACTAACAAGTGCCTGAGCAACACCCCCAGTTTCTATACTACTAGCCAAATTCGTCCGAGCTGTAGTACTGTGAAGCGGCGTCCCCACGACCCCTATATCGCTTCCTATAAGGGCCGTGTGGGGTTTTCCGGAGTCACAGAGGCAGGTGTCTTTGTAGACTCGGCAACCCCTTTCAGAATCTTAATGGTCGGACAATCAGGAGAGATATGTCCTTCCTTCCCACAGAAGTAGCATTTCTTGGGCCCATCCTTTCTCCGTCCGGAGAATGTCCCAGAAAATGATTTCTTCCAGGGTTGTCCGTCCCTGCTGTCACCAGGCTTATTCCTCCTGAAATCCCTATAGGCTTGCAAGGCCTGACAGATGACTGTTGTCACATCCTGTGTCTCCGAACCAGAGGAGGTAACACCATCATCCAGGGTTTCAGACACCTGGGCTACAGCAGCACCGGACTTGCGGTGAGACCTTCTTTTCTTCACAGCCAAAGCGCGTTCCTGTACTGGTTCAGGAGCTGGCAGCGCGGCAAGTTTTTGGACTACCACACTGGATTCGGTGTCCATCAAGCATCCCTCATAAACTTCTGACCAATGAATGGCCTCCTGAAGGTCTACGGGTTCCTTTAGACGAGCCCAATTGGCCTGCTCACAGACAATCAACCCCTTCAGGTAAGTATGAAGAGCCATATTAACTATGGTACTGTTCATCCTCTTACCGAAGGCGTATCTGGCCCTGCGGGCTACCGCGTTACCATACTGCCGGACAGATTGTCCAGGAGTCTGGCGACAAGCACGAAATTCCGCTTGCCTCTTAATACGAGAAACCTCGCCGAAATTCGCGTCCATGTGTTCCACGAATTCCTTCAGAGTCAGGCCTGCAGGCAGATCACCCATATCCGCCAACTGCCGCTTGCATCCCCACTGCAACTGGAGCAGGAACTCCTCTTCTGACCAGTTGCATGCAACCGCCATTACCCGCATCTCAGCCAGGTAAACACGCCAAGGGTCCTTTTGGTCCCACATCTTTATGACGGGCGGACGCATGGTGTATTTGCTCTTACCCGGACCCTGAGTATATTCAAACTCGCCAAAGTCCGAGTCGTCCGTTCCATCATAACTTAATCCCTGGACAAGGGATCGATCCTTCTTAGCGATCCGAGATCGCTCCCTGGCCTTCCGCAACTTATCGCTCTTTGTTTTCTTCTCCTTCTTCTTCCTAGGGGCAGGAGTTTCCGAGTCAGAGGACAAGGAAGAGGAAGAAGATGAATCGCTGGGATCCGACGGATCATCAGGAGAACCAGACACAACCCGTATCTTCGGTTTGTAAACAGATCCTTTCACCTGACCGCTTTCGAAATCAGCGTCCGTTCCAGTAGTGCTATCCTTTTTCTTTTTACTTGCACTACCACCCTTCTTTCCTTTTCCCTCAGGAGTCTCCTCAGTTTGTGTACCTGTACTGGTAGACAAATCATTAGTCTTTACAGCATCAGAATCACACAGTGTCTGAGTACTGAAACTCCTACTCGTTACAGAGAAACTGCTCTGGGAACTTTTCTGAGAGGGTTGAGGGTATGTTCCCTGTCCTTCACTAAACGACCCACTAGCAGGGGATGAAGTTGACATGCCCGAACTCTTGTGATCCCGGAATGTCACTCTCTTCGTTGTATCCTCAGTCATGCCGACTGGAGACCCAAAGAAGTCCATCCTAACCCTTCCTGACTCTAATCCAGCCTGTGGATCAGCAAACGTAGAACACACAGGAGCAGCTCTACTGGTATTTACAGAAGATGCCCTGCTTGTTCTCGGAAGAGTAGTCCACGTAGGGGACGCCATAAAGTCAGTCTGAGTTGAAGCGGACTGATCTTCAGAGACATTCTGGAGACAAGACTGATCGTCTACTCGAGAAATCTCACACTTCAACTTTTCATTTTCTACCTGCAATTTTTTGATGAACGCAGAATCCCTCTCCGTTACTACATCCAGTGTTTCCTGGATGTCCCGATTCTGGAACACGAGTTGTTTCATTTCTGCAACAAACTTGAGGTTCTTCCTTTTTTCTGCAGCCAAATCTCTCTGCAAACTCAACAAGTGAAGACGAGTTGCTTTTAACAAGCTTTCTTCATCTGACTCAACATCGCTAACCGGGGACCGTGAAGGCTGCACGATCCTCCCGGCTAGTCCTGTAATCCTCAGAATCAGAAGCCACATCGGACAGAATCACTCGAGCGAAATCTCGCTCAAATTTCATTTCTGCCAACGTAGACCCTGAGGCAAGCAGCCTGCCCGGCTGCACTGGTCGCTTAACCGGCCGTCCAAGGTCCGGTGGGGGTCCGCCGTCCGCTGCAGGAGCTGCTGCTGCCATTTCTGCAAGAAAACCAATCAAGTCAACAAAATCCATGGATTTCCTAATCCGGCCAGGCTTAGTCAAACGAACTGGTCAAGAACTGGTCACGGCACCAATTGTAGCGATTTGCAGAGTCTCGACAATGAATAAACAACTTAACGAAGCCAATTCCCCGTATCTCTGTTTATTCCAGTCCGTAAAACGGCAATCTATCCGGATTACCCGGCAAGGGTAGTGTATTATAATCTGGAGCACATAAAGGTGTCAGAACACATCAGGTAATATGATAAACACATACAATCAAGTGACACATAATATAGGAATGACATGGAATATATAAACAGAGGAGATACTCTTACAGGAGTATATAATAAGAATTGAGGTGTAGATAAGGGATAACAAAGCATTTAGAAATACTCTACTAGTAAATGCCGGGGATCAAACGCAGATCCCTCTGTGTTAAAGCAAAGGTACCAATCCTTTATGAATTGGCCCTAGAGGTATGTAGCGAAACTACTACATATAGATATATGCCTGTGGATCAAATTAATCACATCAGATACTATATGTAAAGTTTCCCTGCTCAACTCTGTGCATAAAAGTCAAGATATCAGTGTTTTGTATTTATTTGGTAGCTTATACAACAGGCCCCTAGTGTCTAGGTAAGTATTGGACTCATTGATTGAATTTGAAGTGCCAGTCGTCAGACCATAGTCATTTATATATGCCTATAATTATGTCCCTACTGGTGATTCATTGCTCAGACAATGAAGCATAAACCCTATTTATGGGTATGTTTGTTTGTTTCTGAATGTGACCAATAACTTGGTTGCCTATTAGGAACTGTAAAGCCTATCTTTACAGAGTGTTAAAAAACCCACTGGCCCATAGACCACATGAGGTCCAAATATGGTGAAAATTAATACTTTTAGACTCATTTAGGTCCAATTCACCCTAGAGCAACCTTTAAACTAATTGGGAAACTAACTTGTGAGGGACACAAAAGTGTTCTGGTTGGCCTTTCCAAGGGTGGATAAATAATACCTACATAGTTTTCATCCACAAAAGATACTGTAGCATAGCTATAAATCATGTAACACATGAAATAAAATAAGGTAGGCATGGCCTGGTAGAGCTCTATTATAGAAAGCTCATGTACTATCAAAAAGACAAAATAAAGAATTGTCTAATCTAATCTAATCTAACGGAAAGAGTGTGTCTGATAGAACCTAATTTCATCCTCTAGGGACAATTCACCTGTTTCTTCTCTACTTCTTATAATCAATACTAAACAGTCCTCAAGAAATCCTTAAATGTCCCCTGCTTATCTATAGCTAAGGAGAGCAGACTAAGATCATTGATTTTAAATAATAAGGACAAATATCAACCTTGTGACCCAGAAATGCTCTTACTACTGTTATTATGGGATTAATGACCCAAGATTTGGTGGCTTCGCCTGTCTGTGGTGGATGTGGACACTACCGCCCAGAAATCTGACGCTACAGGCCACACTACTAGTAGCTCCCGCTGCTTGGGTATTACTGCCCAAAGGCCCAAGTGTCCGGGGCTCTAATGTTGCGCACCCACATTATGGCGACCTTGACCTCGACCGATTCGGCCGTGTTAGCGTGTCTAGCGACTTCATGAAGAAATAAATACAAAATCTGAATTTGTAGAAATGTTTGTAATATTGTTTTCTACCGATAGCGAAGTTTCCTCTATGGAAATCAAGGATTAGCGATTTTAGAGCCACACATGTTTACTTTCAAGCGAGCAAGGCAAAAACAGTGTGGAGACTTTCGGCATAGCCACTCTGTGCACGATGCACTTGGCGTTGCATTATGTACGGTAGTCTATATAGCGCACAGAGGATTTCATTCAAAAGAGTAGAAAATGCTTCCGGGTTTTAGTTCCTTTATATTATGCCAGTCGCCGCCACTGAAAGTGAAGCAAACCACGTACAAACGGTCAAAGTTTCCATACCGACGGCACCCATATTATGGTTTTAGTTCCTTTATATTACGCCAGTCGTCATGTATATAACAGGCCCGTTAATAACAGTCCCAGCTTGGGCTGAAACTGGCCGGTTACAACTATCCAGCAAATCCCCAGAATCCAAAGATCGGCGACTAAAGTATTGTGTATACTAGTATACAGAATTAAAGATATAAACAATGAGTGAATAAGTCAACGATCTGTATGTATTGATGGTCTTGAGTCCACTGTTTTATTTCAGGAATAACTCTCCCATCCACAGCCACTCCTTGGTCTGACTGTGGCTCCACCCAGTTGATCCTCCCATGTACATAGCATCATAACACTACAACATAATTATATAGAGGACCTAATATATATAGTACTGGGTGATATCAACATATGTGACCAACTCTGCAAAAACAGGTCATATAAGGGGGACATAAGACCTTATTTTCACAGAGTGAGTCACAAGGTTCACAATAAGTCTGGACAACAAGTACAACACTTCAAAATAACACAATGGGGAGTGAGGATGATGACAAAGATTCAGGCAATAACCAACAAATCTGGAGAGTGAGGAAGAACTTGGGAGTCATTTGTTTTTGCTTCAGTTCCAATATGCTAGCCTTCCAAGTGAGTACTCACCAAATTCACCTATAAATTGTGCACCATTGAAATTATGTACATTACTATTGCGTTCCAACCAACATCTCCCATAATATAATGTAATAGGCTAAGTATTACTCATAGAATGTAGCCTTCATCACTCATAATCCATCTCATCTCATTCCAATTTTCATCACATATTGTTTGGGATATATTATATTTTATTATACATGCATTGCTCTGAAAACAGCATATCTAAGGCGCTTTACGCATCATGCGTCACTAGTGAATTGCATGGGGCTGTATTGGAAGTAACTGAATAAAAATATGTTAAAAAAGAATGATTCTGAACTTTTCAGGGGCTTCAGAAGTTGCAGAGCTCACTTCATAGGGAAGAAGGACTGGGGGTGATTTGTGTAGGGGTGCTGTACATAGTGATGATATTTTCCTCCCTCTTATTTGCCAATCCAATTATAAAGAAGTTGGGTTACAAATGGGCAATAGTTGTATCATCCCTTGGCTACATAATATGGATGACAGCAAATGGATATGCAGGTGAGGTGTTATTCGTCTTCTTGTTTCTTTGGTCCCGCTACTTTAGAAGTATTGGTAAGAAACAGGTAGAAGCTGTTTCAAATCAAACATGTTTGAATTGACGTGGCTACTTCCCTCTACTTGCTCCCGCTTCTAAAAGTAGTGGGACCAAAGAAGGAATAGAATTGTCTCCATTATTAGAGGCATGTCAATGGGAAAAATAAGCATATCGGCATGTTTAAGGCTTATTATCTATTGGGATTTATTTTGGGTAATAAGATTATGACAGTCACCTTTAGGTGATTCCTCATGCTTTATATTTTTGTAATCCTTGTTTAATAAGGGTCAACATCAAGTCATCATTGTTCAGGGACTTGCCTCTTACATCCTTATTTAAATAAACAGTGAAGTTATATAATACTTTGGATATTTCAAACATTGTAAGTTACTCACAATGTAGATGGTATAATGGTCAAGACATCACACTTGGAATTGAGATCTTCCTATCACCTCACACACTACCTTGCACGCTGTTTGGGTTACCAAAGCTCAGCCATGTTTAGTCTATAGGTCTATAGATGCATATTTAAAAGAACCATCACCAATATTTGAAAAAAACTAGGTCACAACCTCTTAACATGTTTCCTGTCTTGCTCTGATAAGACAGATATATAGAGAATTACGGGGTCAAAACAGGGTGTTAACTCTTGATTCTCTCCCCATCGCACCTCCAAAATGTGCAATTTTAATCAATTCCATTTGTTCCCAATCATTTGATTTTCAGTTTGGGGGACAATGGTTCCTGCATCTGTATTGGTTGGTCTGGCTTCTGCCCCATACTGGACTGCATCATCAAGTTATATATTATTGCTTGCCACCAACTACAGTAAACTCATAGGTTCAACAGCTGACAAAGTTGTTCCTAAGTTCTTTGGTATATTTTTCTTCTCTGGAGCAATATGTAAGTATGATCAATTTTGTTCTCAAGTTTTCACCTGAATTTGTTCCTGAGGATTGTTAGCAGTAAAATGCAATTTCTACATTATTTATTAGTGACATTGAGTGGCCAATAGTGCCCCGTTTAGTGTATAATTCCCAGGCATAGTCAAGGCATTATGCACAAACAGAGGACCAGTGGACCCATAATGGATGCTATTATGCTCTTTAGTCTCTGCCTATGGTTGTTATAACCCCTGAAAAAGTCAGTGACTAGCAAACCCAAACATGGGTGAAATTGCGGGAAAGTGAACTCACCTTCATTAATCCTCTCAAATAACCCAAGTTTAAGACAATAATCAGGTTCAAAAGTTCAACATAACCTAACATAACATAGCAGATTGTTTGAACCAAGGCAATACTAAATGTACTCAGATATATCTAGTGTTAATTTAGTAGAATTTATTAAATGTGTAGATCTGCTAATTGTACATTATTTGAAAATCTGACCCATGTATGGAGGTTATTAAAGTAGTCTTTGGGCTATAATCTCCCAAGGAGGAAATTGAAAGGATAAATAACCTCCATACGTGTTATCATAAGGGTGTTATTTTCCTGTTATTTTCACAGAAACCTCCCTGTTGGGGTTTCAGTTTCAACACTAAACTGCTACCAAACCTATCACTTACTTGTTTGCCAAATATTTCGTTTTCACTTTTTCAGCTGATGTAATTGGATCAATTATATCAAGTGTTATTCTTCAACAGAAACCAGATAACATCTCTGAAGTGACAAATGACCTATCCCTTTGTGGTTACAATGATTGTCCATTCTACAACACAACAAATACTAATTTAGAGAAGCCTCCATCTTCTGTGGTAAATATTGTTCTGTTATTAGTGCTAAGCATCATACACATGACCAATCTAATTGCTGAGTTTTCATACCCTTTATTATATTAGGGCTGTGTATCCACATATATCAGGGATGCCTTGCTCAGAAATTCAGCAGCCAAGACACTTTGTATTAATGACAAAGAAGGGACAAATCCTCTGGAATAAATTGGAAGACCATATATTCAACAAGATTATTTTAATCTTTCCTTAATATATCCGATTAAAAAATCAATAAGAACATACGCTTTATGTTTTAACACTATAATAGGATATATGATGGGGCACTGCTATAGAGTTTCTACATTGAGAGGACTTTTTATCTATTTGAATTGAAAGATTCCCGCATATTCTCGCAATTGTTTACATGCTAATTTTTCTGGCCGACTGGACCGCATTCCTAGCATTCCTAGCCTGAGTACAGAGCTATGAGTAGAGCCTATGCCTGTGTCGATTGTTGTTCCCCTTGAAAGCATCGATACAAATGAATAATGCAAACGTGTAAAGGAAAATGAGGGCACATATACTGATAAAATTATGGCACTCATTCTACCGAGGCAAGGGAAATGTAATCCTTGTATTCCGGCAGAGTGATACTTTAGCTTTGTGTTGTATCACTCCTCCAAAATCGTTCTACATGTCCTGCCTGTTCTGTGAATGTGAACATTTGCAATGTATGAAGAGGCAATTGCCATAGCAAGGGGACTAGAATCCTCATATTGTAATATAATATGAAATATTGAGTGCACCAAATAGGCCATCAGCTGTACCCCAAAATAGTGATTTTTTTTGTTCCGGATTGAGGGCACTACTTGTTCTCAACATATTTCAATTGCTAATACCCTATGCCATAATATGCCAACATTTCTCCATGTAATTCCTGCCATTTTTTGAGGAATTCGGCTTTGGTTCTGACAGAGCAAAGCCTATGGCACCAACAGCCTGGATTCACTTTTAATAGCCCAGGTGCAGAACATCACGCTATTTGTGGACCCTTGCAATTTAGATCATACCAATGTTTTTTGATTGGTTCTTAATCTCTTGAATCTCCCGATTCCAAATGTGCCAATTCCCATATTATAGCCGCTGAAGAATTTTAGTTCTTTATGTTTGAAAAAAAGTAAAATTAATATAAAATAAGTCAATGAATTATTAAATCAATAAAATATTAAATCAATGAAAACATATTGACTACATTTAGAATCAGGTGATTTATATCAATCGATAGGAAATAATGTGCCCTAAAAATGATTTAAATTAACAAAAGATTTCAGTGCATTATTTTACGAATTATTTGCAAATGACCTAATAAAGATCAAGGTCAAAGGTCTATTGGTGGTCTTCTGCAAATAAAATAATGCACATCTTAGGTCAAATGAAAACTATTTCAGGGCACACTATTTCCTATCGATTTATATCAGTTACATAATTCAGTAAGTCAGGAAATATATTTTAATTGATTAAATTAATTGTTTTTTAACTTTTTTTTATGAAAACATCTATGAAAACAAACTCTCAAAGGTTTGTTTTTGTTTTTTTTAAACTTTATTTATACTGGGTGTGCAAAATGCCAGAGAAGGGTTTTTCACAATGCCCCAGGTGTGTTATACATTCGCAGACAGGTTTACAGGTAAAATGATTCGGAACAGTAAGTATACAGTCTATTTAATAGTTGAAGCATGTAATAACAAGGATAACACTGTGCCACTGTATCGGAGTGTTAGTGCTTCGAGTTCTAGAGTGATTGTTCTTCAAGGTTGAATAAAGATGAGTATTACAGTAATTTTCACAGGTAATAAATTGTTTAAGAGCTGAAACAATTTTAAGATCTTTATGATATATGGTTATTAATTGGGAGACATCTTGCCACTGACTGAGAATGTTGATGCTACCTTGCAGACCCAATTTCAGAAATACAAGTTCATAGAAGGCATTTAAATCCCTCTTATTGAGGTGTAGATAAAGAGCGTTACTCTGCTGTAATAAGAGATGGAATGCATCTTGCCAGAGTGTTGATGCGTCAAACTTACTCAGTCTATGTGTCAGTATAAAGAAGGTAAACAATTATTAGTTCAAGGTTTGGTCTGTCTTGTGGTGCTATGCTTCAAGGCCAAATTTAAAATAAGGACTGCAGCCATATTCTCTGCTTTGACTTGAAAATTTCAATAGTGCCTATTCCTCTTTGCCTAGCTGTCAACTCATTCCATGAACGACCACATTTGATTTAAATTGTATTCTGGCCATATTTAGTATGATATCATGGAGTTTTGAGGGGGATACCCTCATTTTCTCTGGTGGGTCTGGTTGGGTTGTTGATTAGGTCAGGGATTTGTGCTCTTTTAAATGCTAATGGACGCAGATGTGTCTTTCTTCTATTCTTAGAAGAAGAACTCTGGTTAGAGTATGTAGTGTGTTAGTAGGAATATCAAAAGGCATATCAAGGGTGATTTTTAATGATTTATTTTGCAGTCTTTGTAGTTGTTGTAGTAGTTGTGAGTTTGAGTCATGTAGTATGACATCACAATAGTCGAAGTAGAGAAGGACTTTCATCTTGTAAATTTTTAGTGTTGTTGGGAGTCTATATATTTCTTGATCTTATGCAACTGGTAATTTGTCATCTATTATGAATCCAAGGTAATTTGTAAGTAGGGCCTAGCTTCAATTGCTTACCTTGATATAGAATTTCTTTCGATTTACAGAGTTTTCTATTCAGTTTTGACCTTGAGATAAACATAGTATTTGATTTGGACGTGTTGACGAGAAAAAGCTTGTTAGTACACCATGAGTTGAATGAGTCTATAGATTGCTGCAGGTTTGAGTAGAGGGTGTTCATGTTTTTTACCATGTGTATAAATTAGGGTGTTGTCTGCATAGAGAGATACTGATGTGATAGTAATGCTGTGTGTGATATCATTGTTGAATATGCTGAACATTAATGGACCAATGATTGAGCCTTGGGGGACTCCTGTATTCATTGATGCGTTGTCTGAAAGAGAGTTATTGTTTGCGATTCTAAAGGTAGGATTTGCAGCATTTTAAGAGTGGGACTTTAATGCCAATACCGTCTAGTTTTGCAGTGAGAATGGTGTGGTTTACTAAATCAAAGGTTTTTCGGAAGTCAATAAAGGAGCTAAAGGTGTCGAAATTTGAATCAAGGTTCCAGGAGATTTCATCAGTGAATTTGGCTATTGCATCCGGGGTTGATCTCCCTGATCTAAAACCAAATTGTTGGCTGTTTAGAATGTCATACATTGATAGATATTGGTATATTCTGTCATGCCCAATTTTCTCTATAATTTTACTCGGTGTAGGTAGGAGGGCTATTGGTCGGTAGTTGTTGATATTTGGCATGCTGCCTAAAGATATTTAAAACATTTCTCCTAAATAACATACCTCAACTGTATAGGTATGTGATGTGTGGGTGTAATGGATACACAGAGTCTATTTAAGCTTTAAGTATGTCTGTGTCAGCCCTGAGTCGGAACTGTGTATATGGTTTTATCATTTTAAACTAAAACAAGTAAAGGATAAAAAGAAATACAAAAGAATAACTTGACAGTTATATATATGAAATGTGGTTAAAACTTAAAATACCATGACATTCACAATGTGTTTGTATTTGTGTTAATATATATTATAATCCCTTTTGACTGTCATTTATAAGTATAAAATCGTTTTTCAAGGTGTGGACATTGGTAATCTGCTATCTAATCATAGCTTGCTGTGCTGTGCCTTTTATGTGTAAAATGTTGGACAGCCCTTCTCTATATCAAAAACATGAAGAAAAGAAAGTAGAAAAGAAAGAAGAAGGAAAAACAACTGATATTTTGTTCAGCACTATGAAGTTATTTACCCAGAAGGAATTTCTGTTTCTTGTGCCACTTACTTTGTATGTTTACATGCAAGTAACATTTGTAAATGCTGAATTTACAAAGGTAATTATTCTTCTTCCCTAGATTTATTATAAAATAGAAGTATTTTTATTCTATATAGCAGATCAGACATTGTAATGCAGATTTATTCTCCAGTATATTCTGAGAAATATTGGGTAATCAACAATGAAATCTAATGAGCACCTTTATACCAAAGGTCAAAATGTTATGTGTTTCAGAAAAATGAGTCACAAGTTGCCAAAAATGGATTTTAAGATACCATTATATTTGAAAAGATCAAGCCGATTCCAAAGCTAGTAAACATTAGGGACATCCTAAATGTTTTCCATATTTCATGCTCGATATTTTTATGTTTGAAAAAAGTTTGCAATACTTTTGTTGGGCAATCACCATTAAAGTAACTAGATATACTCCACAGACCTTTAAAATGCAAGGATAGATTTAATACAATGTCTGGGAATTTGGTACAAGGATACATATGACTAAAGGGACTAAGCCCTCCAAAAATCAAAACATTCCAATTAAGAGATCCTGCAAACAAACACTTTGAAACATATCCTTTTTGCATTTTGTGACTCATTTTCCCGCAGTCCATCAAAATTTATGAATTTTCTACTTATTTTCTTATTTACAGTCCTTTATTTCATGCACTATAAGCATACAGATGGTTGGTTATTACACTATACCAGTATGTGTCTCAAGCACATTCTCTTCTTTGACAAGTTCATATGGTACAGCTCGATTTGGAAGGATTCCCATTTTCACAATAGGTACTGTCCCAACTTAACTTATTTAAATATTTTTCTTCGCCTTCAATGGTCACAGTAATCTATTCTGTTGCTTATTATTAAAAAGAGAACATTTCTATCCAAAATAAACGCTTAAGAAATAATTGTGTAACAGCTGTACAAATTGTCTTCACACTGCTGAGTGTTCAGTGACCTTGATCCTAGGGTCAACAGGGGTATTTCACATGCTCCATATACATATTTATTCACTGAAGATGTCCAATTTTGCCTGATAGTTATTAAAACCTGTGTCACTTTCTGCCCACTAAATTTGACAAGATTATAACATGAGGGAATACTTTCAAGTAGTTGTAACAGCAGTAGTAGTAGTAGTAGCAATAGTAACAATTTCTAGGGTAATACAGCAGCTCCATTTTTCATAGAGAAAAGTTATGTCAATTAAAATGGTAGTGAGTACCTGTAGGGACTGAGTGGATTGAGGGGCCAGGGCTGTGGCTGTGGTAGTAACAGTGGTAGTGGTGGTGTGAGTGGACTTAAGGGTAAATGCCAGCATCATCAGCATTGCAGCAGGCGGATGCTGCGGACATGGGTGGAGGACAATATCGCTTTTAGAATAATTTTAATGAAACCTACCACCCCCCATCCCCACCCCTATATTGGACTCAAGGAATCCATCTCATGTTGGTGTGTTGCTAGGACAACTGGTTGCCTAGGAACATCCATTTTAATTGTTTAATTGCCTACCAATACATGTTTAACTGGACCCTACCTCAATTTCAATCTTACCTAACCCCAGGGTAAATAAAATGGAACCAAGGATTCTTCTGCTGTTAATCAATTGTTGCTAGGGCAAGTGGCTGCTTAGCAACAGTCATTTACAGTGTATAATTGCCTAGCAGCACTTGTTTACCTAGATGCTAGGTCAGTTTCAACCACACCTACCCCCAACATTCAAATATTGGGCAATGATTATAATGTATCTGAGATTCTCATTAGCGCTGATTTGTGTGTGGAGCCATAAAGAGGGAAACTTTTCTTTTCATGTGGCAGTGCATGGCAAACTTGTTCTCCCTCTTCTTTATGACCAACCATCAAAAGATGGGCATATGTTCATATATATAGGCATTGGAAAATCTTGTGTTCAATGAGTTTGACGAAAACAATAAGAGAATCTCAGGGGAAAATAACTATACACAACACTGGTAAAACAAATATCCTTGGATTCTTTATCAAAATATATAGGCATACCATATCCTATACTAGAGGTATTGCTTATGTTTTAACTTGGCATAATGACTGTAAAAACTGATGTTGTTAATGTGTTTGCCTTTCTTTTTTGTATTATAGCGTGTGTATTAGATATGGCAACATACTTGGTTTTGTTTCTCTACACCCCATCTGCCCACAATTCCTGGGTGTTGTTGCTCCTTGGAACAGGATTTGGTTTTGCAGCAGGGATCTGGAAGCTCCATCATGGTAATGACTTAGAAACTTTTAGTAATGGAAAGGCCTTTCCATCTGTTATAATATTTTGACAATTGAGTCCTGTGGTTTAGATATAGTGTAGTGTCTCATGCATGTAGGAATTATAACTGTACAAAATTTGTACTTGGATAAAGAGGTTCAGTAGACAAACTCTGACTAAAAGTGGATATCTTATATGCCTCACATGCAACAAAACAGTTATAGTCAACATTGTTTTTTTTGCATTTTTTTTTTCTTTATGATTTTCAGTTCTGTATGGTGCAGCCTTCAAGAAAAATGTATCAGAAGCGTATGCTGCACGTACAGCTTTGACTGCAACTGGTGCATTCATTGGCTATGCATATTCAAATTTCTTATGCACTTCTACAAAACTGATCATTGTGTCAGTTGTACAAGTTGTGAGTTACATCTGTTACATCTATTGGGAAACCTTGATGAGGAAAAATGATGCAAGTAAAATCAGCCTTGCCAATCAAGATAATCCAAATGAAGATTATGTAGGTCAGTCACTGACAAAACCTGTACATGATTCTTTGCAAGATGACTCTGATTTTCAGAATGAATAAAGCTCATGAAACTTAACTTAAGCCTTTTCAAAACAAGCCAATTTAGTTAAAAATTACATCGCATGACGAAAACATTGAACAGAATAAAAAACTTCAAAGTTCAAAAACAAGTGGGGAGGGTTAGTCATTGTTTCCACCACTGCCAACCCATGCTGTTGAACAAGGAAGGGAAGGCCATCATGGACTCACTCTTCTTATATCAAGAAACTGTGATTAGTAAATTTCAGTTGAGGACCCAGAAACCTGTGATAGAATCTCAATGTGTACATCATTTAATTTCAGCATGAAATGATCTAAAGTATATAAAATTAGTGAAAGTAGAAAGTATTTGTATGAATTTAAATGGTTCCCTATTGACTATACTGAGTTGGTTTATGGTCAGGGGTAGGAAGGGGGCTGTTGAATCATACCAGCCTCTGGCCTAAAAATAATGCTATGTTAAGAATAGATAGTTATTAAATATACCAGTGTTATTATCTCAGATTCTCTCTAACAGTTATCACTGCCAAATGTCTTACTTAATTAGCATTCAATAATAGTAATTATACATAGTCACGTAACCCTGTGACCCTGTGTCATTGGTATGTGTCTGCTGGCGGAAGTATCCCTAGCAACCTGTTTGGTAGACCATTCAGGTCTCCATGTGTCAAACTGATAATATAACATATATATATATATATTACTCATAATGTAGGATAGACACAGGCATGCCTTGGTCAGGTGAGGAATACTGGAGGTAGAAATAGTAGTTCCTCAGCTTACCTCCAGGTAGCAGCTATGTAGCAAGTCCCTAAGTCAGCCTGTGTCTGTCTGTATAGGTTTGAGGGAAAATATTGAACAAATAGAAATTATTATACACAGAAGTTCAGCCTATTGAAAAAAAGCGGAAGAAGTAAGAAGAAGGAAAATCCAAAGTCTCATGTCTTAAGTTCTTCTCTCTTTGAATGAAAACTCTCGGTTCCCGACTACTTCCTGATACTTGCCAAGTTTCTCTTATGACTTTAGACAATATTAAACTTTGAGGCTAATCTTTGACTTACCTTGACTATTTATTTACGGTTTCCTTCAGAATGCATCTACCATGCCCCTTACCTGCTCGGGGGCCTAACGACCTTTCTTCCCGCCACAAAGTCATGAAGTCTTTTCATCCTTAAAAATAGATACCCGGGTCACAATCACCGCGATCTTAATTCTGATGACGTGGGAAGGAGGGGGAAGGTATAGCCAGTAGGTCAGTAAAAGGGGCGAGAACTGATTTGAGCTAGAGGGAGAGGGGAAGGGGAGTTGACTGACCGGGACAAGGTGTTGATTGAGATTGGCCAGGCGTGATACCATTCACTCTAGTCTGGTATCCAAATTAGTAATTATTGTTAACCTGTGGCTGATTGGATATTCCATCTATCAAGATAATTAATTGGTCCATTCAGGATAAGCCAATAGAAAAAGTATCTAATGAAGAATAGCACTGAAGATTTTAATCAATTCCTCTCTTTCTCCTCTCTCACACCCCTCTCTCTCTCTCTCTCTCTTACCCACCCCCTCTTCCTTATGAATGTCGCTCACCATAATTACCCCTCGCCCCCACATGCCTACAAAGAAGCAAACCATTATGCTTAATGACATCAGAACGATTTGTTAGGGTAGACCAGTATTATGTTCTTTCCCCCCCATGAATTCATATGAATTTATATTTTTAAGAAGACCTTAAAACAACAGTAGAGGATCTTCAAGACATTGAAAGCATTCTTATTGACCACAGAAATGTTTAAGTTATGCCCTGATTAATTTATGAATAAAAAACCATGAAATAAATAATCTTATATTGAAGTCATTGCGAACCGTGTATTGGTCTAAAACTTATCGCCCATGTGTTGTCCCTGATAACCACCCTTAGGGTAGGGTGATGTGCCCGCATACAAAGCATGGTATAGGATGATGTGTTAGCCTACATTAAGCGTGGCAAGGAGGGCCTGTTCTTTGATTAAAATCAAGATTTATTAAGATCGGCCCATTTTCAGTAAGGATTTCAAAGCTCCCTTTCTATTTAAAATTAAGGTATTTCCTGATGTTGCCTTTACCAGGTATTTCCCGTAGATATAACGTATAGTAGTGACCTCCAATAAAATATACCTTGCTTGGAGTGGCAATCTGACAATCAGTTGTTAAAGATTTGAGTTAACACACTAATTACTAGGTAGGTCATGGTTGAGTTGAAATGGTGAGTACCATTAACCTATTATGGACGTGGCTTATAGTATTGCCCCAATCAGTGAAGTACATCATCAATGCTAATGTCATCATCCCACAACAATCTGTTATTAAGCTGCGCCAGGCATAATTATATTGTTGCCCTATACATTGGGAATCAATATTACCAGATAAATTATTCACTTGGCTCCACCCCCCCCCCCTTCATAAATCCGACCGTTATGAGAAACTTCTTTTAAATCTGATTGATTTTTGGAGGACTTTTAGTGGGGAAATT
Organism: Sthenelais limicola; assembly: GCA_942159475.1. Lineage (NCBI taxonomy): Eukaryota > Metazoa > Annelida > Polychaeta > Phyllodocida > Sigalionidae > Sthenelais > Sthenelais limicola. The sequence goes on along the minus strand of OW804102.1, from coordinate 55,644,899 downwards.
GTGATCCCAAAATGTTGGCTACTAGCCTACCCTTATGAACTCCAATAATCTCCAAGGTTTTCTTTCTATTTATGGTGAAATAAAAAACAGACGGTCACTGTTTTGCAATGAATACAATATAATTATAGATCTGTGTTTTCTCCTCACTTATTACCCATATTTCTATGGACCATGAAGCTGACAAATTTATATTGATAATATGACGCTTCAATATTTTGCCTTTTTTTGAGAAAGAAACTATCTACATGTTTACAACAGAAAGGCCTAATATGTCTAAATTATGAAAAAAAGGCCTAATACGTCTAAATGATACCAAAATACATGACAAGCCATTTTCAATATTATCATAATTCTTCAACGATTATGTTTATTGGATATTGTTATATCCGATTTCTGATATTAATATTTACCAAAAACGCTCACTTTTCACTTTTTATTCATGTCTCCTACAGCCGTATCGATCGGCATGAAGACTCTTGTACCGGAAGTAGGTGTGTAGAGAAATATGCCTAAACAATTTGGTTGCGCATCTATATAATAGGTGGCGACTCTATTGATTTCTCGTAACGCAGGGTGCCAGCTGTTGGCGCTCACGTGCTTTCAGTTGCTACGGCTTTGTCTTAACAGATTTTCAGAAAATATACTATTCAACTTCGCCAATCTTCTTAAATAAACCAAATTTCAGACAAAAATAAAGTTAAAATACAGTTCAACCTAGCCAAACAGATTTCTATAATCAATGCAATCCCAAATATACCTGGATTTACCTAGTATTGACCAAATTGCAACCTAATTTAACAGAATTTTCTAAATTCTCATTTTTTGAAAATCTGACCCACATGCCTTAATATAAGGTTGTAATTGTTTATCATTTATGACGGCTGGGTGGGGATGGTGAATGCTTCCCACACCTATCAAGGGCCAGCAATATATGAGTCGGATTTTCAGAAAATGCACAGTCTACAGTTCTACACATCTATCAAATTCTATCAAATTTAGAGTGAAAATTGATAAATACTACACTGATAGACCCAACCTCGGTAAGTGACCGTTTTTTCTCAGGAATTGGCTGGCATCCAATTGCCAGGCACTGACCGAGAAAAAAACGGTCAGATTTTCAGTGACCGAAAAAAAACGGTCAGATTTTGGTGACCGAAAAAAAAAAACGGTCATCACTTTTGGTGACCGAGAAAAAAAACGGTCATCACTTTTGGTGACCCTGAAAAAAAACGGTCAGTGACCGATAAATCCCAGTCATCTCAATGCTGACTGTTTTTTGCAGGGTGTTTTTTTTACCACTATTTGACCGTTTTTTTCGGTGGTAACCAAGGTTTGACCGTTATTTTTCAGTGGCCCTTTAACTTGACCGTTTTTTGTTAGATTGATGGTTTTTCATTAATTCAAATTATAGGGGTTATGAAAATAGGAATTATCAGGTTTTATAGTACTAATATCCCCTGTGACACACCGGGAAGCTGCAATTCCTGGGGTGTCACAGGCTAGTAGTATACCCCTGATGAAAACCTAAAACGATTTCAATATGACCAACTAGAAAGGAAATGGTAACAAACACTGGAAATCATGTAAAGCAACACTTTATTTACATTCATCACATACACATTTATTACTTTATTTACAATTGACTAGGATCATAGACGTAGGAGGGGAATAAACCCAAATTGTCTTACTAAATATTAAGCCATACAGTAAGACAAGGGCATGAATGCTGCAATTCCTTGAAATTGAAGCATTACTATTTAAAGTGGTAACAATGTTCCTCGTTTTCGGGGATATGTAAAATTCAATGTAGTAAGTTTAATCTGCGCATCAATTTGTTTTAGCCAATTATTAGGAGCTAATCAACACCTGTGACTGGCCAGCCCTCGGTCCCACCCACTGTCATCCGAAATAGGGTGTATTTGGACGAAACAAATGTAAAAATCCATACTGTACTGAATGGATTGATTACTACTCATAAGCCAAGTGTCACTTATACCATGTGAACCAACTACTACTGTACTTGTACTCCTGGTGAATAAAAAACCTCTTATCTTATCTTACATTGACTGCCGACAATGGCCGATCTCCGCACACCTCATACCTTACAATCATATTTATATTAACAGCTTAAAACTGGACAGGTTGCTGAAGCCTCATAATAAATTAACTAACTGTATGTAACAAATCTAATTCTTGGATTTGATAAACGATTTTAACTTGGTGATCAATGATGTTACTCTATTTGGTATCCCAGGTTTCCCCTTCTTTGATTGCGTCCGATTTCCGGAGTCCGGAGAAATTCCGGCAAACAGTCTGAAATAGAAGAAAATATCATGTTCACTGAAATGTTCACACTCCAATTAAAATGCTTATGTCAAAATCATGTTAACTTAGCATTCATAAATTCAATGCAAAGCAATATACTAGGCCGTGCCCATCTATACCTTTTTGTATTGTTCTTTTTTCTATTGTATGACACATAAGCATTTAAACATGAAAATGTTATTTGGTGGTGTGGTGGATGGGTTGCTTTACCCCCTTAGGAATACACTTTAGGTTATATCAAAGACTGTGGGAGGGAGTGATAGTGGCAAACAGAGTACTTATTCCCCACAATTCTTAGACAAGTAGCAGGACGAAGTAAATTTCATTTCAACACATTGGATTTTTTACATTGGAACATTAGCTTACCTTTGATACATATCACATGTGTTGCCCATCTTCTCATGATACTTCACATTCAGTAAGAAGTGCACTCCATAGAAGATGGCCAGAGCTTGGGAAAAGGTTGTGAGGTTGGAGTTGACTACAATGCCATCAACGGCAACCATGTAGCGGGAGGCTAAGAGGGGGGAAGATCCTGAAAAACAATTGAGACCATTAGGTTTTTGGCTCCTGGCAGCATTTGTATTAAGCCCCCTCAAACTACATTTCATATACATTTATACAATCTACATTTTTTCCTAGCTGCTACTGACTCTTACAGCTGGTTGCCATAATTGAATAATCTTCTAGCTTGATAACTGATACTTGATAACCTAACTTGATGCCTACTTGATAACTTTTCTCTATCAATATCCCAACATCCTTCCATTAATATCTATATATATGTATTACTGACACCTACCACAGTAAAGGATACATGGCTCTGGGCTCAGCACATTCACCATGTCAGCAGCTGTGTCTGTGGGCTGTAAGCAGGATGGCACATTAGATTTTCCATTTTCAGAAATATTCCTCAAACATCACTGTTATGACAAATGTAACAACAAATTTCAGTTTGGGGCCAAGTTGGAAGCATTAAAATTTAATATCATGAATGGTACAATAGATATATCAATCAATCTTTTACATGTCCAACACATCTTTCACAGGTTTATGAATTTATAAACAAGAAGGATGGATAGCTTGGCTATATTATTTAAACAGGCCTTGTCAAATTTATCAAAATTATGTTCACCTTTGCCTGTTTCAGCACATAGTGAATCTCCTCTTTGAAGTATGCACTTGTCAGCATGAAGAGCCCAGGGTAAAGGGCTTCCCGACTCCCACAGGCCACCATTATGTCATAGGTTTCCTTCCTGTAGAATAAAGAACATCTATTGATTTTCATGGGAATATTTTTTCCTTATGAATCAGAATCACAGTCAGTGATTTTATTTATTACTTATAATTTATTAATTAATTATGATTGTTTTAATGGAATAATTTATATCATAAATTATATCATAAGACAACATTCATAGCAATCAAGGTATATACTTCATTTTGGGAAAATACTTACGCAGTCTCTTGCACACGCGTTTTGTTTTCCTGTTGCTTGTAAAAGGTGTGCAGGCCTTCTCCTAGCTCCTCGTACCCTTCCTGGATATTACGGAGCATATTTCCTCCAGTCAAAAGTTCGTTGTGCAGAACACATCCTTCAAGCGTAAACAATGTTGGCCAGCGGTCTATGCAGCGAAGTATTGTAATACCTGAAATGATGGATGGACCAAGATAAATATTAGAAATGTTTTTCCATATGGAAGGGGCTTTTCTGTTTTGTTCTAGTATTTGCAATAAGGATGCTAACATTTGTATCATGAGGAATTGCTCAAGCTTTGGCTGGTGTTTTCTCGGTCATTATGGAATTTCTATGCCTCAATAAAAATTAATACAGTTCAGTGGTACAAGAAGTTCAGTATAAAGTCATACAACAAAGAGCATAACAATATCTTGGATATATACCTGAGTTGATATCATGTCGCTGAAGGAAGTAGGTCACCTCTTGCAACATACTCATGTCAGAGGAGAGATTTGACCCACCCACTTTGCTGTAGAGGTTGGCAAGTTCTTCTCGTTTGCTCTCAAGGCTGGCCATAGTTTCACCCTGTGGCAGTTGGCCATCCTCCCATCGGAGACATCCATTCCTGTAATATAAGAGGGACTTTTGTTCAGGTTTTGGCCTTTCACATAATAGTATAGTACATTATAATACCACCAACAAATAGAATATCAAGGAATTCATAGAGGATATCTGTAAACATCTTAACAAAAGCTTACTGACCACAAAGATGTACTGCCTAACAAAATTCACTAATCATTATGCCTAAACCTCTCTATGATATTACATACCTGACAATAGCCTTGCTACTTTTCTTTGTGTTGGTTTTTGTTGCTTGGCTGGTGCTCCGCTTTGTGGGCACAATGCCAGATGCAGCCTTTTGCTTCTCCCGGTGAACTGTCCCATATCTGTTGGACATCTGCTTTACTAATCCGTACTCCCCAGAACCCATCCTCTTCCCATTGACCTCATCAGCAAGGTGTGGGTACTTGTTAACTAGCTGGTAGCCAATATCTTTTAGCTGGTGGAGTTGGGGCCTGGGTTCGATCTGAATAAAAAGTGGTAAAATAAATTACAACTGTATAGGAATAACATTATTTCTGATCCTGATTTTTGTTTGATACATAATCAATAATGGACATAAACATAATGGACATAGGATATAATTACCTCCCCAAACAGAATGGGTACAATCTATAATCTAATAACTTTACTATAATAATAATAATAATAATAAGGTGTACTTTATTTTGTCATGATAACAGTTACATAGAGTGACAAAAAAGGTACAAGATATCCCCAATATTTTTTTAATTTCCCTTGCATAATAATATCTAATAAATGGTTGAATTTTCAGCTTAGAATGAATAACCTACCTCCATGATTTGACCCATCAGGTGTCTGATAAGCTGCCTTCTCATGGACTCGCCCATCGTCTTATTAACTAGATGGGTCTCAAAGCGGGTCGGGATTTCCGGGTCAAACTTCTGATACCAGAACTTGTCTGCAGCAGTGGTACGGTTGCTAGGGGGGATGCCAGGGTTTGGTGGTTGTGGGCGAACAGCCGGTGCTAAGGATGAAATGCGCGATGATGTTGAAGGGGCAGGTGATACTGTGAGGTTCAGCTTCAGGATTGGGGAATTACAGAAGCTGAAGGCATTGGTGGTGGCAGGCTCTGGTGTCTTCGGGTATTCTGCACTTGCAGACTCAGTTGATGCATTTTGCAGGGCATGAAACTTGTCCATCTTTTTCTTTCGCATTTCCACAGCAATGACTGCAATGCACAATGATCAGTAAGATAAATATGATTTAATATGATAAAGACAGAACAGTACCCCTGCATTTCTGCAGCCATTTAAGTGAAATTAGATATTTTAAGATTTCTAACCTCCTTTGCCCAAACTCCTCCCTGCTCTACCCCAAAAACATACAACATGCAAATAGGAGTAATAAGACACCAAGTCGCCGCTAATGTGTACTTTGATTCTATATTTTCTGTGGTTTTCATGGCTGACCACTTATATAGGAACTTTAGTTTAGGAACTTTGTGCAAGTTAAACACAATCATATCATAGCTAATCATTACTCACATTTGGCCTCATTTATCAGCTTATTAGCCTTTAGGGGTGGGATAGCCTTGGTAAGATCTTCCAGCAGGAGATACTCAACATCATCAACATCATCACATCCACAGTCTTTCAGGACTGCTAGGAGCGTTTTGTGCTGTTCCTCCTTAAGGTTAGGCAGGACTACCGCAATCAGGTTCTCTAAGTCTTGATTCAACCTGTAAATACATAAGAAGAATAACTGGGTGAGTACATTTCTGCAAAACTTTGATCATAAAAGTGGTAAAGGTTGTTTAACTGTGTGTGTAAATCTATGAATGCCACTGAGTCTAAATAGATGAGAAACTGAGCTAGAAAAATTATAAAAAAACAAAATTAACATCATCTAGTCATTAAAATATGTGTGATACAATTCAGAGATGAGTGAGTAAATATTATCATATCAATATTAACATAATTTCATACAGATACATGGAATTAATTTATGATTTAAGTTAACATAACAACTTGGTGGCAGCACCAGATGCAGTTGCTTTCATTTGGGTTTGTGCAATAACAGGCACAAAGAGGTTATTACCATAAGAGACTATATGATGTTTCCAATGGGCTATACAAGTGGTGGTGCATGCTTTAAAGTCAAGTATTTGTTTCGGTCCATTTCATACTGTTGGAGGGGCCATGGGTCCAATAAGCTGAAGATGTCAACACATTTGGTGGCAATAACATTGTTGTCAATTTTCAGTAACATGGTAGGTTCGAGCCGCTCAACTTTGTGAATTTGCACAAGCAAAAAGAACTTTTTTCCTGAGTTTAGGAGCAGGATTATTTTGCCTATGTGAGTTACATCGCCATACTCACTTCCTAGTACTACACAGGCCTCAGTTTTGTATGTGATCCCTTTACAGGTGATCTCATCAACAACAATGACAGAGTTGCCAACATCACTGTTCACTTGTTCCTGGACCACCTTTCGCACTTCTGGGGAATAGAGACCAAGAATAAAGTTCTTTTCCCCTTTGCAAACTGGGCTATCTGAGTACATTGGCCCACTTTGTACATATGCTTGCAGCAATTGATGCTTTTGACTGAGGGAGTATGTTATATTTATAAAGTTCATGGAATTTCTGGCCACCTGTTTAAAGTACGAATGCTTCGATTCGAATCGCATCGTCCACACCCGGCTGAGTGGACCAAACTGGAGTATAAGTTCAGGATAGTGCATCAGAAAGTGATGCTTTGGCCGGAGACGAACATTTGGGAAGAGAGTGCACCTCAAGCTTATGTAGTTATGAATCAGGTGGTTGAGAAGCCCAATCTGTTCTTCTGAAATCACAGGTGCCATGATTGTGAGGCAAACTTCATGTAGCAGGTTCATTAGGATCCACACATCATTACTCATATCTGGTATTTTGTTGTGAAGGAGAAAGGGCATGAAACGTATGAAGGCGAAATTTTCCATAGCTTGCCCACCTAACTTTCTTCCCTTGATGTTTATGACGGCTGGCACACTTCCACTATCTGAGCATTTGTATTTAAACTGCCTTATCTCTCGATTTAAGTCTTCAAAGGAGAAGTATTTGTCTTTCTTAACCAAATGTTCTAGGCAGAGAAACATGTCCCAGTTTAAAATGCCCTCAAAGACATCATGTGCCAAACATGGTGGTAGCCCTGGGTCACACACATGAAAGTCTGCAAGTTCGTTTAGAATGGAGTCACACTTGACTCCTTCTGACCAGCCACATTCCTCATCATGGACTTCCTGTAGATTGTTGTTGTAGTTCTCTTTATTTCTTCTCTCTCCCATGAGTTCAGGATTTGATTGGAAGTCATCACGTGAAATATTGCAGTATCGACAAAAATATTGATGTGCAAAGTTTTCTATGAATCCCCCAATCTGGTGGGAACCCAAGTTATCGCCTGCTACACATATGACTCTGATTTTCCTTTCCTTTTCATTTAGCATTATGCCTGATGTCTCCAGATCTTTCAATTCGTCTATCAGTGGTCTCAACACAGAGTCAATCCCAAACTGTTTCACACAAACCTCTTTACAGAGGAGGGCAAGCTGGAGATGGTCAATCATAGATCTATATTCTGCTGGAATATTTAAGATCGTATAATAGACAGCATAGACTTTGTGTTTGGTTCTAGCAGAGCCAAGAGGATTTGCAACCTCGAAAGAGTCTTGGTAGAGCATAATGTCAAGTGTTGGGTCCTCTTGCCCACTGGTTCTTTCTTTGTATACTTGGCCATCAAGTACATCATGTAGCAAATGTGACTCATGCTTGTTGGTGTCCAGAAATTTCAGGAAGCCAGGATTACTTGAAAGGACAGTTAGAGTATCCCTTACTGGGACAACATGGACGTAACAGGGTTTTCGGTTTTGGTCCGAACCTATCACATATTGCTGCGGTCGAACATAGTTGAAAGTGTCTTTGTAGTGTTTCTTCCGCAATTTGTTGGTTTTGAATAGCGTCTGGTTGAATTCTAACATCTTATTCCCAGTATTCAAAGTGTTGCTGAGGGACTTGGCAGTATCTGCACTCATCTCAATGTCTTTTGTTATTTCGTTAACTTTTGCAGCAAGCTGTTGATTGCCTATATGAGCACAATCCGATATTTCAGTAATAATATCCTGAATAGTTTTCACTGGAACCAACAATTTTGATTCAAGCTTCATGTAGAATAGAGCCATGCTCAATGCCAGCTGCCTGTCGTAATCAACACTATTAGGCCCATCCCCGTCAATGTCCATTTCACATTCAGAGTCGTCATTAGACTGGATATCAGTGGGAAGTGGAGAAGTGCTTAACTTTTCATGAGCTGAGGAAGTAGAGACCAATTCATCTGGACATCCACTTTGGTCTTGAGACACTGGATGTACCACTGTGGATGGATCAAAGTCATCTACCATGTACTGGGTGTGAAGCCTTCTGATGTGACTTTTCCATGAGCTCACATTCTCAATCTCCTTACCACAGCACACAGTGAAAGGACATTTCACAACATGCTTATCTTTAATATGATCCTGTAGGTGACTGAGATACTGCTTTGGTTGTTTCACCACTTCATGACACAAAGTCACAGGACACTGAAAAACACTATCACACATGGATCCTAGGTTGTCCAGTTTGGGTTTGGACACTTTAACAGAGTCCTGCGGATGAGGGTGCAAGCGGTACAGATGTGAATGTAGAGAAGCATAGTTTCCTGTTGTCAACCCACATCCATTGTAGGGACATGGAAAGCCATACCCGACATCATGGCGATGATACAGGAAGCAATGCTTGCTGTAGGCTCCATTGCTAGCTGACACAGTGGCACACTTAGCACATCTCAGTTTAACCAGTGGCCTGTAATGAACCATATGAACATTGCTCAATATAAATTTGTTCAGTTGAGGAATCAAATAAAATTTCAAAATCTACATCAAATTATCTACAAGCAATAATGTGCTCAATATAATATTTGTTCAGTTCTGATGAATTATATAAAATTTCAACATATTTTTCAAGGCAATGTTAACATATGGATTGCAGGAAGACCTCTGGTTAAACATTATAACTTAGACACTTATACACCACTTTGGTCCACTCAGCAGTATCTGCACAAATGCAGTTTGTTCATTCCTTAAGCAGGGGGCCATGTCATGAGGGTATATCCATAAAACATGCAGTTCGAAAGATGGATAGAATCATAAGAATTAAAGAAAAGAACTTACATTGCGTATTGTTTGAACTCCTGCCTTCGGCGATGGAGACCAGGAAAAGCCCTGAAAAAAATCAAAATGAACATTTAAAAATTGATTGGCAATCAGTGTCTAAATTTGTTAAATGTGTTAATTGTGTGGGGAAGAGGGGGGGGGGGTATATTATGAGAAATAAATATATTCAAATATATTCAGAAATAATCTAACAATATACAGTGTGTGGGTGTGAGAGTGGGGAGGGGGGTATATTATTAAATGAATGAACATCAACTACAAAGTCAAGATCTAATTTCGATTTTATCGATTTTATGAAATAAACACCAAAACCGTAAGAAAGACGATGCAAGTTAGTTTTGCTTAAGTTGTTTTATTGTTGTATGACCAACGTTTCAGAGAACATTTCTCCTTCAGGGTATTCAGAAATAATCTAACAATATAGGGTGTGTGGGTGTGTGAGTGGGGAGGGGGGGGGTATCAGAAATAAATCAAAAACACAAAGTCAAGATCTAAATTTGTTGAATAATATCCAAGTCGTCATAGGCTAGGCGAAGAATATCTGCCATTGACAAGGCACTCATCTTAACATCAAATTACTCTAAAAATTCAATTTCCGACGAACATAATAATATTTTCGCCATGATACTTCATATCCGGATCGTCAGGCCCATTTTACATCGTACCAACCATATTTTAAACAATGAAATAAAGTAATTATTGTATAATAATTATTTTTCAATAAACCAACTGACTTCTATGACGTAGGAATTAAAAATGGCTACCCTATCGAGATTAACATTGAAGTCTATGAGGAAAATTATCAATCATCTTAAAAGCACCCAAATCTCTTAAAAATCTAAACTAAAATGAAATCTAGCAATAATCCATTTAAATAACACCTTGGTACATCATATGCATATGATGTACCAAGGTGTTATTCATAGGCATTATTTATTTAGTGGTAGGTAGGGTTAAAATACAGTTGTAGTGTATAGAGATAGAAGTTCAATCATCTACTTGTACTGGTAGATTGTACTGGTAGATTGATAAGTTTCCTGGATCCGCCCCTGGACTTAAGACTTAGACTTCAGTGATTTCGGTGATGTTATGCTAGAATAGGTTAGAATGCTAGAATAGGTTATGATATATATATAATATATATGATATATAAATAACAGAGTAGATATCAAACGACTAGGGTGTGTTTAAGTCTAAGTCTACTAAAGTCTAAGTCTACTAAAGTCTAAGTCTACTAAAGTCTAAGTCCAGTCTAAAGTCTAAGTCCAGTCTAAAGTCTAAGTCTACTAAAGTCTAAGTCTACTAAAGTCTAAGTCTACTAAAGTCTAAGTCTACTAAAGTCTAAGTCTACTAAAGTCTAAGTCTACTAAAGTCTATGCTAGTCACATGAACACAAAAATGAGATCCTCATTCGGCAAGAGATCGTTGATAAGCCTACTAAAACTATGAGATCGATTAAACCTTTAACACGTATATTATTTCAAATAAAATCGATTTTGTCTACCTATCTCCAATTTTCGTAATAAAACCTATTTTCGAAGCAATATAAATCGAGATTTCTCACAATCTTCAAAACTAGTAAAAAATGACATTTTCCCATTTGGAACCATTTCATGAGAATCGACCATATGCAAATTACTCTAAGAATACACCTTTTTCAGTCGAACCAAGGGTAAAATATAACCAACTGGAACATCAGGGAACGTCCGCCATTCATTTAAATCAAAAATCGTCAAATAATATATTTCCTCACAACCCAATACTAACCCTATTATGAGCAAATCCACCATTTGGTCGTCATTTGACCCTAAAATCATTTTCTGCCTATTTGAATAAGAAAGAATGATGGCAGACATTTTTCGATAGTTTTATCGTGTCCGCCGGCCCAAAATACATCAGAAATACCCCCTATTTACATAGTTTTTCCTAAAATTTTAGGTATTGGGGTGAAAAAGCTGGATTTTAGGGCCTTTAAAATGAAGAAAAATCAGGCGAGGCGCAATAAAATATTGAGAATTAATCATTAATAACATCCATATACATGAGATGTCGGACGTAGTTCATCTTAAATAGCATGAATCCACATAGGATCTTCTTTTTAGGAAGGTAGGGAGGGAAATGTGTCAGCGTCACGTGTGTTTTCCACACGTGACGCTGACATGGGGCTGAAACTGACGCTGACATATATATTATGGAGGCTGCCCCGAAAGAAATATTCATTATTAACTTTCCCAATTTCGTCTATATTAGCAGCAATATATCTAGTTTATGCACGAAAAATAATAAACCAATAGAAGCAATTTGAAAAAAATGAAAAATTTCAGTCCTGGATGGCCAAATGACGACCAGTTGGTGGAATTGCTCATATGTCCAATTTTCGTAATAAAAAATAATTTCAAACCGAATTCAAAATTCAATTTCCGACGAACATAATAATAATTTCGCCATGAGGCTTCATATCCAGATCGTCAGGCTCGTTTTACATCGTACCAGCTAGATTTAAAACAATAAGAGGCTATAATTAATCTGTAATAATTAATTTTCAATGAACCTGCTGACTTCTACGTCCTAATCATTCAAAATGGCTACCCTACCTAGATTATTAGAAATCCTGAACATTGTCAAGTTTGGTGAAATAACCTTACTAGACTACAGATCACTCTTATGAAAGCATTTCAACAATTACATCTTTATCTTGAACGTAGCCTTATCAGATCTATCGTTAATGACCCAGATTTCAAAACACCTCCTTGTTCGAACATTTTCTGGCCCTAAACTGGGCTAAGCATATCCGCCATTGACAATGAAATCGTGTTAACACTAAAGTCTATGGGGAAACATTTGGAAATCGAACATCGTGCAAAATAAACAATCTGAGATTCTTTTAAGATCGACAATAGCTAAATCGTGACAATACACATCATATGTACTGAATTTAAAACCAATATTCGCGATATTTCCACCGTTTGGAAGAAAAAATTATCCGCTGAGTGAACGTCGCCGAATATCGTTTTAATATGGCCGTCTATGGGCATGACATTTTGAACATAAAAACATCAAATTACTCTAAGAATATACCGTTTTCAGTCAAACCAAGGGCATGATATTATCGATTGGAACCTCCGAGAAGGTTTGTCATCCATTTAAAAGCAAAAATATGTAAAAATCTCCAAATATTCCATTCAGATATGTCCCTATGTTAATCCTATGGGCGAAACCCACGTCGTAGCTGGCACCGTTATTTTCCTTAATATTCACCTAAACTTTTGCAAAAACATTTAATATGACGGGACTTAACGCCTGAACAAAATATCCAGCGTGAAACAAACACGTTCTCTTTTATTTTAGCTAATTTTCGGTGCACAAATTCGTCATTCGTTAGGCCTGAAAAGGGTCCGCCATCTTGGCTTCTTGACGCCACCTTCAGCCTAGGATAGTGAATTTCGAAGCAAAACTTTCCCTTAAAATGTCGAATTTGGAACATCTGAATCGGCAAGAATGTTTATTTGGACCCTTGAATGGGTCTGAGATATTCATTTTAAAACAATTTTGCATAATTTCTGAGAAAACGGCCGTCCTTCTTCTTGGAACTGAATGCCGCACTGAATGCTGTACTGAATGCCGCGTCACCGCGTCACTTTTTCACTGTTTTCTCTTGAAATACACAATATTTTTTGTTCCAAAACATGTTAAATATTCTTTTTAAAGTAAAGGGGCCTAAATATACCTTCAAAAACGATTTTAAAGCTCGTTTTAGGTTACGTTTCAAACATTAGTTCCATGCCCTTCCCACTAGGGGCTCACTCTGGTATAAAAGAGGCCCCTCCTCCAGCCCAATCATTAGTCCATAGGATCTTGGTCTAGCAGGAGCTATGACCATTTTTCTCAGATTTTGCCTGGGACACCATACCTGAGCAGCCATCGGAATGGGATCACTACCTGAGCCTCTACAATTTCCCCTGGGTTACACCTGGGATATTTTCACCAACTTTCTCGGACTTCACATCTATATCATGGACTTGGACAAAATTTTCAGTGGACTTCACTCAAGATTTTACATAACCCTTCTAATATCATAGGAATATCATAGGAAATATCATATATCAAATATCATATGGATATTGTGCTGTGTTTCCTTTTCAGGAATTTTGTGCCAAGGAATCCATGTTAACCTGGATGGAACTTATTGTTGAGGAATACTCCATGAATACCTGGAGTGGACTACTGTGATATTGTGTTTCTGTTTTTAGCAAGCTCTAGTGAGCTTCAAGGGAGCTAGGAGATTCAAACCTGGATTAATTTGGAAGCATAAGTTCTTAACGAAAAATGCTGGATCACCAAAACTGTAAGTTAACTCTAAAATATCTGTCTTGTAAATAACCCACTGTATTGTACATATGTGATAATATGACCTCATTCATGGCCACTGTCTAGATCAAGTTAGACCCAATGTGTAAACGCTTGTCAATTCATACATTGTGAATCATGGTCTGAAACAAAATTACTAAATCTCCTATTTCCACCTTCAATATGACCAGCAGGTGTCTGTACTGACGCCAACTCATTGTAACATATAGTAGTGTACCCTACTATACGAAACACACCCTAGTCGTTAGATATCTACTCTGTTATATATATAAAAATCATAACCTATTGCTCATATATTATCCTATTTCCACCTTCAATATGACCCGCAGGCGCCTGTACTGACGCAAAAATATTTTAATACACAAAATAGATAAGGGCTTAATATTTATTATTGATAGAGGCTGTACCCCTGCTATCCTGCCTTCTCTGTGTCTATCTCCCTCCCTCGTAAGTATCTACCCAGGGATGCCAGTTGGGTTGAGGAAAATTAATGGAACACTTTGAAGACAGTGTCCAGAGAGGTTTGGGACGATGGAACATATAGAAGAAATGGTAGAATAGATTAAATTAATTGCTCCAAGAAATGGTGAGCTACACAATCCATGGCATGTTTGCTGTGGTCTCAATGCCCTAGGTTCTCAGTGAGGCGCATCAAAACCTCCTATAGCCCTAGACACTATGTTAGGCCCATACATATTTTGTTTCCAGAAATCACTGATATATTTCTATTTCTTTAAATATAGGTTCTATAAATATCTATATAATATCAGACCTTAAAATCATGTTTGGTTCTAATGTTTTAAGTACCGCCACCATATTTAACTAGCAACATCATGATTGAAGTATTGAAATCTTTTTCTGAACGACATGGGCCTTCTTTGATGTCCAGACCTATAGTATTATAGTGTGCTTGGTCCCGTCACACTTTGGACCCTCTCTGCAGCTGGGGAAGGGTGCCCCGGTAGCTGGGGAAGGGTGCCCCGGTACTTTCTCATGGAGTTACTAGCGCTCTGAATATCCATTAGTAACTAGACATGGAATACAAGCCCTCGGAGCACCCAGGGGAATAATGGAGGTGGCCTGGCGGCTCTTCCTCACTCCTGAGAGGGTCAGGGTGAGGAGGAGCGGCCACATATGCTGCCTGTCCTGGGCCATACATGGGCTGGGTAGAGACATACAACTAACATGGTATGGTCTTGCAAATGACAAGAAAATGAAAATAACTGCCTCAAAAATAATATATATTATTACATTATGGTAAAAATATGGAGTTGAATCGAGAGGAAAATTTGAAAATGTAATGGAAATTCTGGACATTTTTGGAAGCATGGAAATTATGGATATTCATTAATTAATGGAAGACTGGCATCCCTGTCTACCTCTTATGTCTGTATTGACGCAGAAATATCTATAATTCCTTATATGGTGTGTGGCCCCCGCTACGCCCCCCCCGCCCCCGCTACGCTGTCAAATATTTCTGGTGAGAACCCTGGTGGTGTGTGTATAATGCCCTGAGTGTAACAAAATTACTAAATCTCCTATTTCCACTTTCAATATGACCATCAGGTGTCTGTACTGACGCCAACTCATTGTAACATGACGCAGAAATATCTACAATTCCTGATATGCCTATATGCACGCCCTGAGTGCACCAGCAATGGTACTCGTCCACAGCATAATAAACTCGTTATTTACGAGTACAAAGCCCTTACTACAATCACTGATATATGTGAGGCGATTCATCAAAAAGAGTCCCATGTCGGCAACTTTCATTTTGAGATATAGGGCTCCAAAGGTGGTATAGGACTTTTTCGGTCGAAAACTTTTTTTCCCGTAATATTAATCTTTATTATGTTTTTTTTTAGACTGGAAAATATTTTGTACCAAAAACAATTATTTACGCTTCATAACGGCCGGTAAACATTTTCCTAACATGGTTGGATGGGTTTAAACAAAGGAGCCGAAGGCTATTTTTCACTAAATTCACTCGTACGCCGTGGACATTTGATCGTAGGGTACCCCAGCACATTTGGTATCCTCGGAAAGCCGCGAATCTCCTCTAGCCAATGGGATTCTTCCCTTTTGAATCGCCGCGTAAGTAAACCAATCACAGAGCTCCCTCCAAGTGCATTCGGCGTAAACAATGGTTGCTAGGGTCGTCAAGGGAGCCCACGAGGGGGCGATACAGCCCTGTGATTGGTCCAGCCGCTCCGAAAGATCAACTTCCGGCTGACGCCATCTTCTAGCGTGGTCTTGGATTTGAATCGAAGCGACCAGTTATTCCTCGATTCCAGACGATACAAGACGTGTTTTACTCTCCAACAAAGTTTTAAATGGACCAAGGTTTATTATTTAAACATGGAAGCTGAGGCCACCGTCGCAGAAGCTCTTAATGGCATCGCTCGAGCCAATTTGGGAGGTGTTGTCGACAACGCCGAATGGCGTAACCTCATCGAAGAGTATTTTGTGTTCAACGAGGAAACAGAGACGGTGGAATCTGACTCAGATGGAGAACCAGACGTCCCTGATCAGCCTGAAACTCCGGAGACGAACGAAGAAGAAGTTGAGGAAGCATCAGAACCTATTCTTATTATTGATCACATGCAGGCAGTCGTGGACAAGGAACGGGAAAAGTGCTCCACGTTTCGGTAAGTGTTGGTGCTCTGCAGCCATCTTTTCTATCGTGTGTGTTGACATGCTGGGGGACGCGATCTGAAAACTATGCTATGTACATCCCTGGAAATCATTCCAAATCTATAATCCAATGCTGTTATATGTGCTAGATACCTTGTGGGTATATTTAGAGGTTCTAAAATTTAATTGGTGTATGTTTTAAGTCGCATGGTGTTGTTCGTGCGTGGGGAGTTTAAGGCCCTCGAGATCTGGGGAGTAGCTATTTACTTGGGACGTCTGAGATTCCTTACTCGTCTCGTGTGGAATGTAGGGTTAAAAATACATTGTTTGTTTGTGTCATTACGGGCAAATTAAAATCTAGGATTTTGTCCATTTCAGATGTAACTGCCGATTGTTTAACGGCGGGCCATGCATAGACCAGTTCACTGTGGAACAGCGCATCTCTCATCGGTCGGAACATGACCAAATCCATCGAGGTAATTTCAAAATAATGTTTTTCTCTATTGCCTCATTGCCCATACATGCCTGTATAATACTCATTCAGTATTTTAATCAGTATTTTAAGCTGTAGCTTGTTAAATAATGAGGACACGTCCTACCCAATTACATAGGATAACTAATTACGTAGGATAACTGTAGGGACTCAGACTAAGATTGGTGTCGGTGATATTAGTCAGTCACAAATTCATTTTTACATTATTGTTATACTGTCGTTTCAGATGAGCTCGACATGGCACTCTTTGGCGTTTTCAATACTGTTACTGACAACAGTGATCGATGCAGTCCAACCAAGAAGGGGCGCCAGTGGAAGGGAGAGAGAAAACACCCAAAGAGCCACTACAGGATGCATAACAAGCCTATTTGCAAAGCTACCTTTAAATTCCTTTACAAGTGAGTGTTATCATGAATCTTGTGGTGCCCATTAATACTGAACATTAGATAGCTATTCATAATAACATGATTATTTGCTAAGAATCAATATTTTGGTATTGTCATTTTAAGATCCTGCATTATGTTCAATTTCTTCCTTTGTCAACGATTAAATTATTATTAATTATTTTTTCTATTTCTTTTCTCTCCCTTCACTTCTAGGATTAGCCAAAACTTGCTGACAGTTTTGCTAAAATCCTTCGCTGAGGATGGTCTGGTCACTCGTTCACGACAGGGTGGTGGTCACCGTGCTGTGAGGTCTTTGCCAATAGATGACCTGAAGAACACTATCAACTTCATCACATCTTATGCCGAAACACATGCTCTTGTCTTGCCAGGCAGAGTATCTTCTCACCACAGAGACGACATCTTAATTCTCCCCTGCCGTTCTACAAAAGCTGAAGTTCATCGTCTTTACACACAAGCCATGCAAGAGACTGGCAATAGGGCTGTTGCCTACTCCACTTTTGGTCATTTATTTGAATTGAATTGAATTGAAAAAACTTTTTATTGCAATGGGTTTTGCCAGTAAAGAGCAACTCTCCAGCAAGCGGGAGGTCCTCGAGCTCTTCATAGCTTGAATTACAGTCAATTTCGTAGAGGACAATATCACCAGAGTCATTGACTAAGGATGATTCTCTACGTAAATTACAGTTGTTTTTTAATTGTCAGGGAGCACAATATGGCTTGGCTTATAATTATAGATTTACAATTGAATGTTACACTTGTAGATTTTTGAGCTTGGTATCAAAATTAATGAGCGACATTTAGGGAATGTTACATTCATTCATTTGTGGCTGAAATAGGTTGTTACTGTCAGTTTAAGTAAATAGGTCATCTTGCCAGATATAGGTTGATCTGGAGTAGGTTTTGAAAGTGTTAGGATCTATGATTTTATGGGCCACCGTAGGGAGTCGGTTCCATGTTTGGGGCAGTCTGTTATAAATTGAGCGTTTGATTTGGTCTGTTTTGGGTATACTTTGTTTAAGCATTTTCCTACCCTCTACAAAATTCCTTGTGTTGATCATTCTCAGATCTAAGTTTTGGGGCAAGATCATGACTTTATAAATTAATAGGAGTGTGTGCTGGGGTATTTTATCTTTAAGTTTCGAGAATTGCCAACACTTATAATTCATCATATTTGTGAGTTTTTGGGTTAATTCTTTGAATTTAAGCTGGCTGTCGATGTTAACTCCAAGATACTTATAGAGGGGTACGTCCTCCAGTATAGTCTCATCCATAGTAATCACATTCTGGGGTTGTTCAGCCAACTTCTGGTTGGCCCATCTCGATCCGAGGGACGGCTTGGGGAATATTGTCTGTATTTTTGTTTTAGTTAAGTTCAGGGATATCTTGTTGGTTTTGCACCATGTACTCAGGGAATTTAGGTCCGTTTGTAAATGTTGAGTTATTTGCTCTAAATTTGTTCCGGAAGTATAGACGATCGTGTCGTCCGCGAACATTTGAATTTTGGAGTTTAGAATACAAGTGGGTAAATCATTGATATACAGGTTAAAGAGAACGGGACCTAGTGTAGTACCTTGCGGGACACCGCATGTTATAGGTAATAAGCCAGAGAGTTTTCCATTTGCGCAAACCTGCTGGTGCCTATTGGTTAAATAATTTTGAAACCAGTCAAGTTCTGAGTCTTTTATCCCGAATTGTGTTAGTTTCTGGAGGAGGCGATCATGGTTGACCGTATCGAAGGCCTTCCTCAGATCGAGATAGGCCGCCCTTACATTCTCTCCTTCATTTAGGGAGTGGTAAACCTCGGATAAATATGTTATTAACGCATCCTGTGTAGATCTACCGGTCCTAAAACCATACTGGTGGTTGTACAGCAAGTTATTATCTTCAAGGTACATTGTTAATTGGTTGTGCATGACCTTCTCAAGGATTTTTGCCGGCAATTGAATTGCCAATATTGGCCTATAGTTCCCAGGGTCGGTGGCAGTCCCAGCTTTAAATATTGGGGTAACTTTGGATTGTTTCCAGATGGTTGGTATACTTGATGTTATATAAGTCAGGTCTATAATTCGTTTTAGTTGGGGTGCCAGTGCTAATAATGCATTTTTTAGCAACCAGGTTGGTATGTTTTCTATACCCGAGGACTTACTAGAGTGAAGGTTTTTTATTATACGTGTTAAGTCAGTCAACGTTACTGGTCTATATACGAATTTATGATTATTGTTATGGGGGGGTGGTTGCTCTCGGGTCTCGTTGGGGTTAGCGTTGGCTGGGGGAGGGGTAATGATACTAGCTAATTTCTCACCGATCGTGGCAAAATATTTATTAAACGTGTCGGGAATTTTTTCCTCTTCTATGTGAGTATCATCAATTGTGAGTGATATTCTGGAGGATTTTTGATTTTGGTTGGAGTTAATCAGGGGGGATAGCTTTTTCCAAAATTTTTTGGGGTTTTGACTGTTTTCATTTAATTGATCCCTAATGTAATTGTTTTTCAAGTTGCGCGCCTGATGGTTAATCTTGTGCCGCAGTGCTTTTGCTTTATCAATTAGCGTTGGATTTCTGGTGCGTTTGGCTGACTTGAATAGTTGGTCGCGTAGTTTCATTTGCGCCAACAGGTCGCCAGTTATCCAGTGCTTTCTTGCTCGCACATTGTTAAGCTGTTTCTGAGGGCACATTTCTTCTACTGCGGTCATTATGATTTTTATCATATTGTCCCAACATATGGAAGGGTCATTGGAAGATAGCAGCGCTTCCCAGTCGTGTCTTCTTAAGTTTCTCTCAAATGTTGCTTGGTCATATTTTGCGTATGATCGACATTTAAATGAGATCTTTGGGTAGATTTCTTTGGCTTTTTTTAGGATTACAAATGTTGGTTTATGGTCGCTCAGATTTATATCCAATATTCCAACATTGCTAACTATTTTGGAGTTTGTAAATATTAAATCTAGGGCAGTTTCTGTAGTTGCGGTTATTCTGGTAGGGAGCGTTACATATTGCTTCATAGAGGCATTATGTTCAATGTAGGAAAGACGGTTTTTTGCTGGTGACGGGCGTAAATAGTCAACATTAAAATCTCCGACTATCACCTTATCATGTCTAGTTTCAAAGCTGTTTATTATTTCAGTAATTTCTTTGATAGCTAGAGGTAAATTATTGGTTGGGGGCCGATATACATTAAATATAGTGACTTCTTTGTGTTCATTCTGTTTTATAGTAACTGTTTGTATTTCAACATCTGGGATACTTAATTGGAAACTGCCACCGGCGATGGTCACCTCATATTTCTCAAGTACATATATCGCGAGGCCTCCACCTGTTTTCTTATCAGATCTCCTGTCTAACCTATATATTTTATAACTGGGGATGTTTACTAGCTCATCATATATTTTGTCATTCAACCACGTTTCGTTGATACATATAGCATCAAAATGTACTTTCTGAAGTACAGTTTCTAGTTCAGGGGCTTTATTAATTAAGCTCCTAATGTTTAAGCTCATAATTTTGAATCCCTTGATGTCATTTAGGGATTTCGAGTTATCAAGTGTTACCTTTTCATTACAGATCTTTTCATTAGTAACGTTACTATCTATGGTATTATAGGCGAGTATCGGACTTCACCGAAAGAACAGTGGTATGTTTACTTCTAATAATAAATGGGTAGTCAGACTCAGGTATGGCTATACATTATTATTATTTGGCTTTATTTGGTAGGAAGCTATATCGTATAAACTCATACAGAATAAAACAAGTGGTCTGGGTATTGAGATCAATGCATAAAGTTGATCGTGACACTACAAGGCGCAAGTATCTTCCTAAAATAGTCACAAGTCGTCCCATGACAGACCTCTGCTGGGAGTGCCAGCGTAATAACAGAGACATTTCCTGTAGTAGTAATTTACCTGATGTTGTGAAAGCTGCCAAGTTAAAGAAACAGCAGAAACATTTAGACAGTGTAACCGCCGAAAGAACTCTTTATCAGAAATTTTGTGCTGATGCAAAAGAAGCGTACAGAGACAATGGTGAACCCCCCCTTGGCAAACATGCCCCTTGCTCATGTGACATTCGAGTACATCTCAGTTTTGACTTTGCACAACAAGTGCATTTACCTTCTTACCCGATGCAACCAGGTCCCCTTTATTTTCTCACCCCGAGGAAGGTAGGCCTGTTCGGTATTTGCATGGAAGGAATGCCTAGACAAGTTAACTACCTAATAGATGAGAGCCATTGCACCAGTAAGGGGTCAAATGCAGTTATTTCTTATCTGAATCATTACTTTGAAAACTATGGTCTGGGGGAGAAAGATTTAGATCTTAACTGTGACAATT
Organism: Sthenelais limicola; assembly: GCA_942159475.1. Taxonomy (NCBI): domain Eukaryota; kingdom Metazoa; phylum Annelida; class Polychaeta; order Phyllodocida; family Sigalionidae; genus Sthenelais; species Sthenelais limicola. The sequence continues at coordinate 55,623,059 of OW804102.1, read as the reverse complement.
GTAGTGGCCAGAACAAGAACCGGTATGTTTTGGCCTATTTGATGTGGCGTGTCCTTACTGGAAGGCACAGGTCTATTACACTTAACTTTTTGATTACTGGGCACACTAAGTTTGCCCCCGACTGGTGCTTTGGTCTCTTGAAAAAACAATTTCGTCGGGACAACGTTTCTTCTCTTCAGCAATTAAAAGCCAGTGTGCAGCGCAGTACGCCAGGGGGGGTCAACCAGGCCCAACTTGTAGGTGATGAAAGGGGTACTGTTTTTGTTCCATTGTACGACTGGCAGGCATTCCTGTCACCTTTCTCCAAATCTTTTCCAGGTATCAAAGGGTATCATCATTTTGAATTTTCTAGTGACAAACCTGGTGTTATTTCTTTCAGGCCATTTGTAGGCATTACAGTTGTTTTTTAATTGTCAGGGAGCACAATATGGCTTGGCTTATAATTATAGATTTACAATTGAATGTTACACTTGTAGATTTTTGAGCTTGGTATCAAAATTAATGAGCGACATTTAGGGAATGTTACATTCATTCATTTGTGGCTGAAATAGGTTGTTACTGTCAGTTTAAGTAAATAGGTCATCTTGCCAGATATAGGTTGATCTGGAGTAGGTTTTGAAAGTGTTAGGATCTATGATTTTATGGGCCACCGTAGGGAGTCGGTTCCATGTTTGGGGCAGTCTGTTATAAATTGAGCGTTTGATTTGGTCTGTTTTGGGTATACTTTGTTTAAGCATTTTCCTACCCTCTACAAAATTCCTTGTGTTGATCATTCTCAGATCTAAGTTTTGGGGCAAGATCATGACTTTATAAATTAATAGGAGTGTGTGCTGGGGTATTTTATCTTTAAGTTTCGAGAATTGCCAACACTTATAATTCATCATATTTGTGAGTTTTTGGGTTAATTCTTTGAATTTAAGCTGGCTGTCGATGTTAACTCCAAGATACTTATAGAGGGGTACGTCCTCCAGTATAGTCTCATCCATAGTAATCACATTCTGGGGTTGTTCAGCCAACTTCTGGTTGGCCCATCTCGATCCGAGGGACGGCTTGGGGAATATTGTCTGTATTTTTGTTTTAGTTAAGTTCAGGGATATCTTGTTGGTTTTGCACCATGTACTCAGGGAATTTAGGTCCGTTTGTAAATGTTGAGTTATTTGCTCTAAATTTGTTCCGGAAGTATAGACGATCGTGTCGTCCGCGAACATTTGAATTTTGGAGTTTAGAATACAAGTGGGTAAATCATTGATATACAGGTTAAAGAGAACGGGACCTAGTGTAGTACCTTGCGGGACACCGCATGTTATAGGTAATAAGCCAGAGAGTTTTCCATTTGCGCAAACCTGCTGGTGCCTATTGGTTAAATAATTTTGAAACCAGTCAAGTTCTGAGTCTTTTATCCCGAATTGTGTTAGTTTCTGGAGGAGGCGATCATGGTTGACCGTATCGAAGGCCTTCCTCAGATCGAGATAGGCCGCCCTTACATTCTCTCCTTCATTTAGGGAGTGGTAAACCTCGGATAAATATGTTATTAACGCATCCTGTGTAGATCTACCGGTCCTAAAACCATACTGGTGGTTGTACAGCAAGTTATTATCTTCAAGGTACATTGTTAATTGGTTGTGCATGACCTTCTCAAGGATTTTTGCCGGCAATTGAATTGCCAATATTGGCCTATAGTTCCCAGGGTCGGTGGCAGTCCCAGCTTTAAATATTGGGGTAACTTTGGATTGTTTCCAGATGGTTGGTATACTTGATGTTATATAAGTCAGGTCTATAATTCGTTTTAGTTGGGGTGCCAGTGCTAATAATGCATTTTTTAGCAACCAGGTTGGTATGTTTTCTATACCCGAGGACTTACTAGAGTGAAGGTTTTTTATTATACGTGTTAAGTCAGTCAACGTTACTGGTCTATATACGAATTTATGATTATTGTTATGGGGGGGTGGTTGCTCTCGGGTCTCGTTGGGGTTAGCGTTGGCTGGGGGAGGGGTAATGATACTAGCTAATTTCTCACCGATCGTGGCAAAATATTTATTAAACGTGTCGGGAATTTTTTCCTCTTCTATGTGAGTATCATCAATTGTGAGTGATATTCTGGAGGATTTTTGATTTTGGTTGGAGTTAATCAGGGGGGATAGCTTTTTCCAAAATTTTTTGGGGTTTTGACTGTTTTCATTTAATTGATCCCTAATGTAATTGTTTTTCAAGTTGCGCGCCTGATGGTTAATCTTGTGCCGCAGTGCTTTTGCTTTATCAATTAGCGTTGGATTTCTGGTGCGTTTGGCTGACTTGAATAGTTGGTCGCGTAGTTTCATTTGCGCCAACAGGTCGCCAGTTATCCAGTGCTTTCTTGCTCGCACATTGTTAAGCTGTTTCTGAGGGCACATTTCTTCTACTGCGGTCATTATGATTTTTATCATATTGTCCCAACATATGGAAGGGTCATTGGAAGATAGCAGCGCTTCCCAGTCGTGTCTTCTTAAGTTTCTCTCAAATGTTGCTTGGTCATATTTTGCGTATGATCGACATTTAAATGAGATCTTTGGGTAGATTTCTTTGGCTTTTTTTAGGATTACAAATGTTGGTTTATGGTCGCTCAGATTTATATCCAATATTCCAACATTGCTAACTATTTTGGAGTTTGTAAATATTAAATCTAGGGCAGTTTCTGTAGTTGCGGTTATTCTGGTAGGGAGCGTTACATATTGCTTCATAGAGGCATTATGTTCAATGTAGGAAAGACGGTTTTTTGCTGGTGACGGGCGTAAATAGTCAACATTAAAATCTCCGACTATCACCTTATCATGTCTAGTTTCAAAGCTGTTTATTATTTCAGTAATTTCTTTGATAGCTAGAGGTAAATTATTGGTTGGGGGCCGATATACATTAAATATAGTGACTTCTTTGTGTTCATTCTGTTTTATAGTAACTGTTTGTATTTCAACATCTGGGATACTTAATTGGAAACTGCCACCGGCGATGGTCACCTCATATTTCTCAAGTACATATATCGCGAGGCCTCCACCTGTTTTCTTATCAGATCTCCTGTCTAACCTATATATTTTATAACTGGGGATGTTTACTAGCTCATCATATATTTTGTCATTCAACCACGTTTCGTTGATACATATAGCATCAAAATGTACTTTCTGAAGTACAGTTTCTAGTTCAGGGGCTTTATTAATTAAGCTCCTAATGTTTAAGCTCATAATTTTGAATCCCTTGATGTCATTTAGGGATTTCGAGTTATCAAGTGTTACCTTTTCATTACAGATCTTTTCATTAGTAACGTTACTATCTATGGTATTATAGGCGAGTATCGGACTTCACCGAAAGAACAGTGGTATGTTTACTTCTAATAATAAATGGGTAGTCAGACTCAGGTATGGCTATACATTATTATTATTTGGCTTTATTTGGTAGGAAGCTATATCGTATAAACTCATACAGAATAAAACAAGTGGTCTGGGTATTGAGATCAATGCATAAAGTTGATCGTGACACTACAAGGCGCAAGTATCTTCCTAAAATAGTCACAAGTCGTCCCATGACAGACCTCTGCTGGGAGTGCCAGCGTAATAACAGAGACATTTCCTGTAGTAGTAATTTACCTGATGTTGTGAAAGCTGCCAAGTTAAAGAAACAGCAGAAACATTTAGACAGTGTAACCGCCGAAAGAACTCTTTATCAGAAATTTTGTGCTGATGCAAAAGAAGCGTACAGAGACAATGGTGAACCCCCCCTTGGCAAACATGCCCCTTGCTCATGTGACATTCGAGTACATCTCAGTTTTGACTTTGCACAACAAGTGCATTTACCTTCTTACCCGATGCAACCAGGTCCCCTTTATTTTCTCACCCCGAGGAAGGTAGGCCTGTTCGGTATTTGCATGGAAGGAATGCCTAGACAAGTTAACTACCTAATAGATGAGAGCCATTGCACCAGTAAGGGGTCAAATGCAGTTATTTCTTATCTGAATCATTACTTTGAAAACTATGGTCTGGGGGAGAAAGATTTAGATCTTAACTGTGACAATTGTAGTGGCCAGAACAAGAACCGGTATGTTTTGGCCTATTTGATGTGGCGTGTCCTTACTGGAAGGCACAGGTCTATTACACTTAACTTTTTGATTACTGGGCACACTAAGTTTGCCCCCGACTGGTGCTTTGGTCTCTTGAAAAAACAATTTCGTCGGGACAACGTTTCTTCTCTTCAGCAATTAAAAGCCAGTGTGCAGCGCAGTACGCCAGGGGGGGTCAACCAGGCCCAACTTGTAGGTGATGAAAGGGGTACTGTTTTTGTTCCATTGTACGACTGGCAGGCATTCCTGTCACCTTTCTCCAAATCTTTTCCAGGTATCAAAGGGTATCATCATTTTGAATTTTCTAGTGACAAACCTGGTGTTATTTCTTTCAGGCCATTTGTAGGCCCTGAAGATAGTGGTACTTTTAAAATGCTTACTGTTGATGTGGGTGATGTCCCTCAGGACAACCCACCCATTGTACCTTCTCCTGGACTGTCTGCATACAGACAGTGGTATCTTTTTAATTCTATTCGTGATTTTTGTACCGAAGAAACCAAAGACATTATGTGCCCCAAACCAACTGTACCTGAAGAAGGGCCAGGGAGGGGGGGGGATGGCTACATTGTACAGGCTCCTGCAGTCGCCCCAGTAAGAGGTAGAGGGAGGGGAAGTGGAAGGGCTAGAGGAAGAGGGAGGGGTAGAGGAAGGGGAAGGGGAAGGGGAAGGGAGAGGGAATCTTCTTCTGATGAATCATTAGAATTAGGTGGTGATGAATCTTCTGAGGAGGAGGAGGAGGAGGAACCTCAAGAGGAACCTCAAGCTAGGGGTAGGGGTAGGGGTAGGGGTAGGGGTAGGGGTAGGGGTAGGGGTAGGGGTAGAGGAACAGTAAGGGGAAGGGGCAGGGTAAGGGAATCTTCAGAATCTTCTTCGGATGGGGAGGTTGCACCTCCTCCAGCAAAGAGAGGTAGGGGGAGGGGGAGGGGAAATGTTGAGCAACGCCGGCCAGGGAGGGGTAGGGGTAGGGGTAGGGGTAGGGGCTGACTGCTATTTTATTGATTTTATTACTGATTTTATTACTGATTTTATTACTGGTGAATACTGTTGTACATTTTGTTTTGTTAGAATGAATAGGTGTGTTATCATGTATATATTGCAAGCACTGCACCAAAGAATTTTGTACAGAATTATTATACTCGTGTTAACAGGGTAATAAAATAAAAAATATTAAATGAAATGCACTGATTTTTTTATATATTGTGGCCCTACTAGTCTATAATACCTGCCCCAAATCTGAGAAAAATCCAATCATATGAACTGGTCATTTTGCATGACGACGCGTCCGACATAAATCCCACAAAAGTCTCCTAGAAATGTATTTTGCCCAAATTTCACCCAATTTTCATCGCGCGATAAAATGATAAGTTACTAAGTAAATGAACTGAATTTGGTATATGTTATGGCTATGGCAGTTAGTAAAGTGTGTTCCAAATTTCATAGAAATCGCTTGATAACAAATGCCCGTAACCAAGGATGGCGCGCCGAAGGTCACTCGCCGAACTTAAACAGGCTGTATCTCAGTTTCCGGCTCCTCCAGTAACCGCGTCCCTTAAATACTCACCGCAACCATAGAATTATACCCAATAGGCCTAAAATTAAGCTCTATACATCATTGGAAAGCTCTTTCCTGCTGCTTACCCATCCAATAGCTAACTCCAAAATCGATTTGGCCGACATGGGACTCATTTTGATGGAGCGGATCTCATATACTGACGCAGAAAACGTTTCAATTTCCTGACTGCAAGCCAAGTTGTCCCATTGAATATAATATATACAGGCCGACGCTCATAGTGCAATGTCATAGTGCAATGTCATAGTGCAATGTCGAAGTATAACTAACAAAATCGGGAATAACGTGCAGATAACCACATTTTGAAAAGTGTCCCTACGCAGAAATATCTATAATTCCTGATATATACTGCCTATATGCACGCCCTGAGTGTAGCAAAAATCCTAAATCTCCTATTTCCACCTTCGAAATACTTAAAGTGACACATATCACTGAGCTCCCGATTTGGGGAAAGTTTGCCTGAATTTGAACTATGTTCTACATTAGTATATTTGTAATGTGGACGAGTACCTCCATCAGTGCACTCGTCCACAATACTGACCCAAGGCTTACTACAACGTACATAGTACAATGTGCGTCAGAATCAGTTTAAAAACGATGAAGGACTTAAAACCCAGGCAAATCGCTACCAATGATGTATTTTTTTTTTATCTAGAATGATGTAAAATGATCTAGAATGATGTAAAACTCTCACTCAATGTGCGTCAGAATCAGTTTAATCGTATATTTTGCTGAGAAAAATATGATAAAAAAATGGAGTAAATCCCAAAATGGCCATTAATATAAAAGTATAGGGATTCTCTATTTGGCTGTAAAAACGCTAAATATAGCCGAATATAAAAATAACTCCTGTCTCACACACAAATCAATCACTGCCCAAAACTCTGTACATGACCAAACTGATGTAGTAGTATAGTAGTGTACCCTACTATACGAAACACACCCTAGTCGTTACTAGTACACTCCAATGTCCCATTGTATATAATATATGATATATACAGGCCAACGCCTTCAATATGACCAGCAGGTGTCTGTACTGACGCCAACTCATTGTAACATATTATAGTAGTGTACCCTACTATACGAAACACGACCTAGTCGTTAGATATCTACTCTGTCCCATTGTATATAATATATACGTCCACAGCAAAATGAACCAAGAATTGCAGGTGTCTGTACTGACGCCAACTCATTGTAACATATAGTTAATGATAACATATAGTAGTGTACCCTACTATACAAAACACACCCTAGTCGTTAGATATCTACTCTGTTACTTATATATAAATCATAACCTCTGCAAATATCTATGAATCTATGAATTGAATTGAACAGTCTACCTGGCCCCTGCCTTAGATAATCTTATTTTCTGCATGTTATTTACCATATTAATACCCCACTTTCAGTTTCAGTGTAAGTCAGTGTATATGCATTTATGAATGGTGTGGATGTCATGAAATGTAATTTGGTCCTTCATATTATTCTATACAACAGTGGGCTATACAGTGTGCACGCCCTGAGTATAACTAAATTCCTAAATCATCTATTTCCGACGCTCATAGTACAATGTTCGTCGGAAATCTGATCTGGAATGATGTAAATATGACTATACTGTCTAATACATAGCTGTGTCTGTATAATATGTTGTATAATATGTATGTGTAATCTCCCTCTTATCTACCTCTTACTAACCCTGACCTTACTAACACTGTCCCGAAATATCTGCAAAAATATGTCTTAAAAAAGACGCGGTGGGTTTATCACCTGCGGCTGTTACGGCCGTTGGTTTGACTCTCCATTGAGGATTGTTGCCTGGCTGTGACAGCAAGGTGGGGGTAACCCCCCCGCGGCTAATTTTCAGCCATCAATATTGTTTATTGATGGCATTGATGGCTGATCTAGAATGATGGAAAACTAAGTCTCGTGTCCTCACTAAGTCTCGAAAAACTAAGTCTTGTGTCCTAACTAAGTCAGCAACTCATTGTAACATATAGTAGTGTACCCTACTATACAAAAGACACACTAGTCGTTACAAAAGACACACTAGTCGTTAGATATCTACTCTGTTATAATTCTAGCATATATAAATCATAACCTATTCTAGCATAACATAACCTATTCTAGCATAACATCCCCGAACCTATTCTAGCATAACATCCCCGAAATCACTGAAGTCTATACTGATGTAAAACTCTCAAAAAAAAAGACAATCAGACAATGTATATATGTAGTATATATGTAGTATATGTGTATTCTCTATTTGGCTGAGTATATATGTAGTATATATGTATTCTCTGTATTCTCTATTTGGCTGTAACAACGTATTATGCACGCCCTGGCTAAAAGTTACTCCTGTCTGACGCACAGTTACTCTTGTCTAAAAACACTGACCTAAATTAGTCCCAAAATATCTACTAAAATCGGTATAAAAATCAAATAGGGCCCTGATGATTAGGGCCCTAACTAAACATTCATCAGGGCCCTAACTAAACATACATCATCAGTGTGCCAATATTATTAGAAGGTTGACGATACCTTAGAAATCAGGGATATTGGTCACTTCTTAGATGTCAGCAGAGCATTTAGACCAAGGCTAGTAGCAGCAGGATATGGCCATGGCAATGGGCAAGGGCGATATTTATATTAAGCTGCCAGCTCCTGTGGCCAATGAGCGAACAGTAGCGCTCAAAGGTGGTGCCTGACTGAAGTGACTTCAAAGGAAGTCACTTGTAAGGTGCGCGAAAAAAAGCGCCCTGTGAAGCCCCGCCTCTCAGGAGGTGCTGGCTTCCTGACAAAGGAGGTGTGGGGGGGTGTGGGGGTTTGCTGGGCGAGGGAAAAAGCTGGGTTCCCGAAGACAGCCTCTGATCTCAGGTGCTGGCTTCCTGACAAAGGAGGTGTGGGGGGTTTGCTGGGCTAGGGAAAAAGCTGGCTTCCTGATTCAAATTCGAATACCATGATTTCAAATATAAAGTCCTGCTACAAACTTGATTCCTAATCTAATCTGATTCAATTAAAAAACAAAAGTCCTCTTAGCTTTAGAGTCCCGGGTATCGTTGTACTTAATATAAGATGATCTTACTGTACTAATATAAGATGGTACTAATAAGATGATCTTAAATTCTGTTGTAATAACGTGATCTTAAATTCTGTTGTAATAACGTGTGTTGTAATAACGTGATCTTAGGGAATCTTATATGTGACTCTTAAGACGATCTTACAACATTAAGACATTGCGGGGGAAACTGCGGGGGAAACTGCAATGTATATTGGCTCCATCTCGAATGAATTCCTACATTTTCCCATCTCGAATGAATTCCTACATTTTCCTATATCTAAGAAGCTGCTAAGACACCTATGACGCTGTCTTAGAAATCGTATTAGTACAACACCCCCATCTTACGTAAGTCGATCTTACAATTTCTGAGCTTAAATTCCTGTCTCACAACGTTAGTACAACGTGAACTGTCCTTCTTCTCAATATCAACAGGGGTTGTTGATAAGGGGTTGTTTATATAATATCAACAGTGGGTTGTTTACCTTCAGGTATTGAAACGGTTTACATTCAGAATACCTGTACCTTCTAATTTACCTGTAAATTGAAGTCGTCATGGGGTGTCTTTATGTCCTCATGTCCGTCATGGGTTTGGGAATAAATCGTCCAAGTATGGGTTATCCATGCGTCCAAGTAGTACATGAAATATAATACAGACAGACTGAATCCAAAAGACAATAACAAACAATCCAAATAACAAACAATCCAGACAATAATAACAAACCATCCAAGACAATAACGAACAGTAAAATCATTGTTTACTTTATTGATGAAGGTTTTATTGATGAAGGTAATAAGGATGTAACATATTGACGAAAGTTATAAACATTACCATTGACGAAAGTTATAAACATTACCAGTGACGACAGTAATGTCCAGTGACGACAGTAATGTCCAGTGACGACAGTAATGTTCATATATTGACAACAGTAATGTTCATATATTGACGAAAGTAATGTTCATATATTGACGAAAGTAATGTTCATATATTGACGAAAGTAATGTTCATTATCAGCTGTGTGGCTTTCGTCATTGTGATCGGTAATATTTATGCATACCTTGTGATTGGGAATAAAAATGCAAACGATTCACCTTAAATCCTGGAGAGGGATGTGGGGTGGACCTCCTTCCTTCAAGTAATCCCCCTCCAAATACACTTACCTTGATATATGAACGACTTGATACTTTGAAATCCATGTGAAAGGATGGCCGCTTGAAATCCATGTGAAAGGATGGCCGCTTTACTATTTAGCTGTAATTAGAGGGAAATAAATATGAATGACAATAAATGGACAGCCGATTAGATAAATGGACAGCCGATTAGATTTCTATAGACTTGAATGCCGATTAGAATTGAACGACTTGGATATTGAATAAAAAGTTAACTGAATATGAAAAAGATCAGTTAGTTAACTAACTGATCAGTTAGTTAAGATCAGTAACTAACTGATCAGTTAGTTAAGATCAGTTAGTTAAGATCTTAACTGTCTGCAGTTGACGCAGACTGCAGTTGACGCAGAACGTTTCGGCACCGTACAAATCATAGAGGTAGCTGCCTGGGGTAGTCCTACCGGCCCTGCAGGCATGGTCCCCGTCAGCCTTCCCCGGGTGCGGGACCGTGCCATAGAGGCACAGTATAAACAAAACTGAAATCGGTGCCTATAAGATAGAGTATTGCTCGATCACCTAATACTTACCTGTAACTATTTCCCACGACTAATAGCCATCCTACAATCTGATGTTTTAGGTCTAGATGGGTTGTTGTAATGGAGATCGATGAGAAATTCTGTAGAGTGGAAAACCGTTATCCAAAATCGTCGCCATTTTCAAACTGTATTGCTTGACGCTTGGGGGCCAAGTAGGTTAATTGGAAATGGGCGTCATTTGGCCAAATGTTAAGTTAGAATTGTTTCTAAACTGATATTTTGTATATTTCCCAACTTATCATCTTATTTGGTGTACTCATCAGGCTTTAAAACGCTTGGAATTCATGATTTTAGGAGATCGGCAAAGCGTTGTAATGGGTACTCTCTGTGTTCTATACCATTTTCAAATTTTCCACTTCCAGTTTCTACCGCGCGCCCAACCCATTATATTAACATGACCAAGGAGAAAACGGTAGGGTTAGGTCGTCAGAAAATGAACAATTGTCGGCTCTACACATTTAGTAAATCTTGAACGATATAAACGATCGAATGTTTGAGAGGGAGAGGGAAAAAGGAGAGCGGGGAGAGAGGGATAGGAGAGAGAAGCCGGTTTTCCCGGTCCCCGCACTCCCTACAAAAAATGACACGCATGCTCGTTCCCATTTCCACGGACAGGGGTCTTTTGGGGAAAGTCCGCATGTCCTTGAATCCCTAAAAAAAGGGGTCTTTTTGTGGGGGACTTTACGGAAATGGAAAAAAGGGGGTATTTTTTTCTGGAGGACTTTGCAAAAATGGAAAAAAGTGGTGGTGAAGTGAAAAGTTTGTGTGACATTAAAGCTTGGGAAAGTTATGATAGAGATAATCAGGGGATCTACTGTGTGGGTGTTGGTCATTTGATCTTCCTCACAGGGAGCTACAGGGGATTAAAGCTACAGGGGATTAAATCCCATAGGGGATAAATCGCTCTTAACACAGGAAACTCAGAGCATCTATTACATACATGTGGGTTGGTCACTTCTATTTTTACTGGGAAAGCGAATGTTAATGGATGGGCACAGGAGAGTTTATAAATTAGGTCTAGTAACCTTCCTCCATGAATGTCCGAAATTAGGTCTAGTAACCTTCCTCCATGAATGTCAGGGGTAAGTAATATGGAGCTAGGTTTACATCATTTAGCTTTGTGTGTAGGGGTTTCTTTGACTTGGTATGTATCAGAGAGTGAGTATGAGTGTCAGAGAATCGAGTGTCTGAGTATGAGTGTCAGAGAATCAGATGCACAAGAGTATGTGTGAATGCTAGGTGAGGGGGGGGGGGGGGGCGGGGCGGGTTAAATCCCCTTCCCCAATATTGTCAATTGGCTAAATAATTTAGTAGAATTGTAAGAAATAAAGTATAAGTTTTTCTACTTTAAGTTTTTAAAAATCACTTGAACACATTTCTCAGTCGGACCCATAATCTAATAACGTCGCCAGTTTGTGACGCAAATATTGGGGGAGGAGCGTGGGAAAGGATTTCTCAGGGGAATCATAGAGCCTAAGTGGGCGTGGTGACGCAGCCAGTTCCATGTGCGTGGCATGGCCAGCGATGCATGAAGCGACGGGACAGAAAAAACAGTCACTGACTGATATTCCCATCTGCGCTACGGAAAATCAGTCACTCACTGAGATTTCCATGAAGGCACTGAGAAAAACCAGTGATGGCTGTTTTTTACCGAGGTGACTGATAATTATCAGTCGCACCCATTTGCGGCTGAAAATAATCAGTCATTGCTGGGGAAATATTTATATCTGACTGATAAAACGGGCGCGGGTCTATCAGTGTAGGTATATCTGAATTTATTCTGTATTGTATTCATTCGGTAGATCTCTCTGGTTATGTTGATCTGTATTTTGGTATTTTGAACCTGATTTTCGTCTTAAATGTGAGTTTTTCAAGAGGACTGGTGAAGGCCAATTGTACATTTTCTGAAGATCCAACCCATATATCCCTACAATTAACCCATGACCAGTGACAGAATGGCATGCATTGAGAATGACGAACAGACTAATCCCTTACAATTATTATTCAGCAACCAATGGGACTGTGTACCCAAAATTTGAGTACTACGCATAAATAATGCCAGAAAATAATGATATTTATAAGCTCGCAACCATCGACCCTTGAATTCTTCGTTCATGTAAGTGTTGTGATTAAAATATATTTATAAATGTGTAGCAACAATAATGCACGGCTTCCCGGGATTGTATTTATATGCTATTAATATAACTGCTCCAGTAAGTGTAAATACCTGGGGGGAGCGAACTCTTCCACTATATGGGTCAGATTTTCAGAAAGTGTACATTTGACAGCTGTACACATTTAGTAAATTCTTTTTCAAGCATAAAAAACATAGTAGAATTTATTTAATGTCCTATTCTCAGAAATTAGCTTCAACTCTAATGATGGGTGAATGTCCGTCAAACAAGGCCAATAGTTGGAACTGTCACCGCCAGAATTGTTTCATTCTAGCTGTTCGTGTTTTAAAAATCTTTACATTCCACCTTATTGCCTATCCTACAGATAACTTCGCTTATATGGGTCAGATTCTCTGAAAATGCACAATCTACAATTCTGCATATCCCTAAAATTCTGCTAAATTAGCGTAAACAATGATAAAGAAGTAGTCATTCAATAAAACTGTCTGGCTGTATTGAACTGTATTTTGAACCAGATTTTCGTCTCAAATTTGAGTTATTTGAGGGGATTGGTGAAGGCCAATTGTACATTTTATGGAAATCTGACCTATATGCAACTGTCCTTGATGTATATAATGCAAATATATGTTCACTATGTGTAGTACTATTTAATTGACTAGTGTTTGATCATTAAGAAATATTGCTAATCTTCTTTCGTGCATAAAATAATATAAAAGTACCTGTCCCTAATGTTTACCATTGGAATCGGCTAGATCAGATCTGTTAAAATATGGTGATATCTCAACATTGTTTTGCAACTTGCGACTCATTTTCCTGTGACACATCACGCATACGCCCACAAATGGGTCAGATTTTTAGAAAATGTACACTTGGCAGTTCTACACGTTTAATAAACTCTGCTAAATTAACAGTCAATACTAGGTATATCTGAATATATTTTAGACTGCCTTGATTCAAACAATCTGTTTGGTTATGTTGAACCGAGTTTTGAACCATATTTTTTTATTAAATGTGAGTTATTTGAGAGGGTTGGTCAAGGCGAATTGTACACTTTCTGAAAATCTGACCCACATACACGATGTGTGTCCAAAGTACACTACTCCGCACACAGTTACACCATTTGTGATAAGCCCTATGTGGGTGAAGTAGCAATAACATGTACAATTCAACTTCACCAAACCTCTCAAATAACCCAAATTTCGGACACTAATAGTTCAAAATACAGTTCAACCTAACCAAACAGATTGCTAGAATTGATGTAATACTAAATATACACAAATGTACCTAGTATTAACTAAATTTCAGCCTAATTAAGCAGAATTTGCTAAATGTGTACAGCTGACAATGGTGCATTTTACGAAAATCTGACCCTTGTAGATAAGCTATGTAGATAAGAAAGCATGGCGTCTCCTGCTACTCACACATGCGCATAGAATACTACCCGGCGTCCTTGTGGTGTGTGGGTCATTCAGTCAGAAAGGACAAAGGTACAAGGATACCATGTGAGTATAGTAATTGTTATATAGAGGGCATCAAGCCCGCACTCTCAGGTGCTATATTACGGTTCCTGAGAGGGCATGGTCGAAGGGCTTGTTCTTTATTTGCTATTTATTCATTCTAATTCTGGATTTGTTTGGATATGGAGATGGTTTGACTCTCCCATCACCTGCAGCGGCCATTAATCCCAACCATTGCGGTGATAAAGTCCATGTTTGTTCTTGTGTCGTTTTGGATAGCTTTGGATGGACCTATTTCCTTGATCAGGGAGAGAACTGTGACGTATTACATATATTAAATGTAACTCTGTACCTGGATTCTCTTTAATCTATAAGAAGTGTTAGATGATCGGTGTTGTTTCTTTGTTTCTCTGACCAAGTTACTCAAGTACAATTGGCAACAAAACACAGGAGGGAAGAATTGTGAGCTTCTTTAATTGATAGGCTACTTAGTCTGGCACGTCCCCAGAGCTGAGCAGTTTCACCAGCAAAGCATGTTGGGAGATATGATAAGGTATAAGAGCGGAAGATGATGGTGACTTGTTTGTCACAGATATGATATTATCAGTTAGGCCAAGGACAATATGGCAGGCCAAGAGAAAATACCAAACAATATTATTAATAGGTACTGACCAATTCAATGATAAATAATTAATTTAAGTTTAACAAATTAAAGATTTCATGGTGAGCTGTGTGAACCGTGTTACAAATCCCTTATTATCGTTTGTATTGGTTCCTTAGTGAATCTGTCTGTTGAGGGCGAGTGAAGGTTACACCCAAACGGCTCCATAAACAACAGGGACTATTTCCCTAGTAATAAACTATAGTTAGCTCCGTACATGGAGTCTCTATAATCACTGGCTGTTGTGATGGATCCGATTTATCCATACACACGGTCCTTCATTCCACAGTGTGTTTTACATTGTGCCTTGTAAATAGTTGCTCCCAACATCCACGCACTAATCAGCCGGGTCATTCCACCAATATTGCAACCTAGATCTTATAATTAGTGGTGATAGTTTGTAGATATCAGAGGAAGGACAAGACAACGAATGTGTTCCAACTGTATCTTTTAATGTTCCAGTCCAGATGTTGGTCAGTCTCTTGCTTTCCATAGACTACCAGTCCATATATATACCAACTGTGAGTGTGCAATGGCCCCCTCCTGCTAGACACTGTCTAGACATAGCTTGGACATTATCCCATTATAAGGGTCACATCCACTATGGGACTCCACTGACCACTGACCAAGTCTATGGATAAATCGTATCCATCACATAGTGGTTCTTATTGTTTATCTCATGATTTTGTTAGCTGAGGGGGAGGGTTACACTGGAATTGTCGTATAAACGGCTGGGACTATTTCCCTAGTAATCTATTGACACTAGTATGTGTATTCCATGTGTGTACATTGTGACAGCGTGACACATGACCATATGTAGTGTTGTGTGAAATGAAGTCACAGAAATTGTCTCTGCCATCTTGACTTCTGGGGAGTCCAGGACTGTACCGCTACACCTAATTACTATACATTGTGGCAGGGGAAGAAGAAGGGAAGACCGGCAAATAATGAACTTTCTGTTTGTTTTATTTGGTACAAGCTGAGCAACCAATACTCAACCCCAAATCACCAGCCAGAGAGTTCTGTCTATGTGTCAAAATGCAACCCTTAAATACCAAATTGTATCATCTTGTGATCATGGGCTGATGGTCAAGGGCAGTTCATGATTGGTCCATCTAGCAGGTGGACAATTACCAGAAGTGTCCACGTCATGACCAACAACTTTTTTTTCTTACATAAATACATGAAGCTTACAAAATAATGAAACAAATGTCACCCAACACATTTAGTGACCAGATAAGGTACACATATATTGTTCCCTTATCGGAACTTGTGCCAACTCTTGACTCCTGAACTTTCCAAACAATTAATTAACAGAATCAGAGATGCAATAAATAACAGGTAAACATGTTTTAAAATTGGAGTTGAAAATAAATAACCATTAGGCAAACCATTAGGCAAGGTAAGCCACTTTATAAATAACTTTATTATATAACTTTATAAATAACTTCATTATAAATAACTTCATTATAAATAACTTCATATAAATAACTTCATGACATACGTCTGGTCCTCATTTGAAACTTTGTAAGACAGAAAGTTTTCAACCGATCACATAGTTATTTTATAAAGAGATCTTTCAATCACTTGATAACATAAACACTATACAAGTTTGTGAAGTCTACGCATATCGCACACCAAACAGAACTGTTCATCCAACTGAGAGCCCCTTATATGGGAGGGGTGCACCCTCATGGTGCACAGGTCCCCTCTGATCGGGTGGCTAAGCCATCCGGTATCTTTATATAAAAGCAAGATATAACGAAACCCAATGTTCAGTGTTGCCAAATTGGGACCAGTTTGATGTTGTGTTTCCGTTCTCTTTAATCAATTAGTTTTGTCCTTTTCGTTGATTGTCATTCAATTTTGACCTTTTCATCGATTGTCATTTAGTTGTGTCCTTTTTGTTGATTGTCATTCGGTTTTGTCCTTTTCGTCGATTGTCATTCAGTTTTGTCCTTTTCGTTGAGTGTTTGCCATTTTAACAAATTTTATATGAATTCCTTCTGGAGGGAGAACTGAAGGGGTTTATTCTGTTCCCTTGTCAGTTTTATTGGCGGATGGCGCAATTGGAAACAGAGTTGCTCCTCCTTGCTGTAGATGGGTGGGGGCTGGGTGACTGGAGTAGTAGTCTAAGGGCCATTCTAAGGGCGATTCATGCGCACATTTTGGCGACACCTTAGATTAGGCTGGATAAGAACCACTTGAGGAAGCCCCTGACCTTTGTAACAGAGATAAGGGTCTGTTCATTGTTCTTTCGTCAACAGTATAGTTGGCGCCGCCTGCCTCATTTTCCGCATTTTCAATGCACACGTCTCTTGTCAAAAAGGTTAAGGCGCCGGTCGTCCTTTCCGTATATCAATGGTACTCTTTGTATGTGGCTCCTGTAGCACTGCTTAGTTCTGTTTTGTCATCACTGAGCTTCCTTTTTCGGGTCTTTTTTTCTATTTTCATTTCGCCAAGCACCTTGTGCTCCGCTTGCGATATATTAAAACAGTCAAACCTGAAATTACAAACAAAGAATTGACACTATTTGGGTCCTTTTAGTCAATGTTAGGTTTCAACGGGTAATATGCTTCTATTTTTTTTTACACCTCTAGTTATACATGTATAGTGTTTAAAAATTTATTGCTGTATATATATAAGGTATACTTATGGTATTCTGTTGGCTTCTTCGTCTTTTTCCACAAATGCCAAATACATTGCCTCCATGTGTTCTGACAACTGTAACTCCCATAATCCTATAACCAGTCCAGTTCCTGTGTTCAGTACTTCTGTGCCATGTGTAACTGCATCCTGAACTATGTGATTTGGAATCAACACAAACCATATCTTCCCATCACTTTTGGTCCTTACAAACTTAACATTTGACTCCCCTGTGTGGGTTGTTACAAACATGCTTAGCTCCATGGTTCACAGTATACTAACTCAGTTACCTAGTTTCAACCATACTTTATTTTATACCTTAGTCCTACGTCATATCCCTATAACAATATTTGTATTTAGTAGGTAATGGGTCTTTTAATAGCTTACCTGATTATACTTCACACACATAGATGTTGTTTTGCTCGTCATCAACAATTTCTACAGTTAATGTACTTCCAGTGAAGTACATGGTGAGGTGGGTCATTCCGAATTCCCGCTCATACCAGAAGGAGTCATTGGGGCTAACCGTCATGCGGCAGCTGTCGTTTGTTTTGCTAATTAACAGCTCTACATTGCCCTCCTCTGTCTTGATTGCGACAACAGATAGGTCCTCGTATGTAATCTTCATCTTTGATATAGATGAATATACAGTTATTGGTTAACATCTGTACTCATTAAGTCTAAGGTGTTACCCTATTTACGTGTGTCATGTTTTCCTTCAAAACGGTTTCATAGTTACTATTGTTCTTGTGTTTATTATAGTCATTTATACAGTTACTAGCTAACAACTGTACTGTATTTTTGTTTTTGCAACAACTTTATTTTCGATACCTGCCATCTTGGCTTCTACA
Source organism: Sthenelais limicola (assembly GCA_942159475.1). Taxonomy (NCBI): domain Eukaryota; kingdom Metazoa; phylum Annelida; class Polychaeta; order Phyllodocida; family Sigalionidae; genus Sthenelais; species Sthenelais limicola. The sequence goes on along the minus strand of OW804102.1, from coordinate 55,604,897 downwards.
ATGCTAAACATATGTTTATGTACTCGTCAATATAAATGAAGTTTTGCTAAGATCTTGCAGTAGTGACTTGTCCTTATGGGATTAAAAAATATGGTACATTGTTGACCTAAGACTTATGGTACGTTACACATTCAGCTATGTCATCTTGCAGTCTTCGCCATAAGGCTCTTTCTCCTTCACTTACAGGATGAATTCTAAGAGAGTACAACACCACCCTACATCTCATTCTGCACCCATAGGAAGATCTGGCACACCAGAATTGGATAACCAATATTGTTTTGTACCAAAAAAGACAATAAAGAATGTTTGAAATTGAAATTCTGAGTTCATACAATGCCGACAATATGTCTATCATACCATTCGCAAACAACTTTTGCCTGTATATGAAGGCTTTGACCTGAAGGACTATCCAGTTAACAATTTTGGATGTTACATTGTTTTGTTCGATACCAAACATGATGTCTATGGGGTTAACAATAATCCTGCCCCTCTTCTTCTTAAATATGTTCTCTTTATTTTTGTCCTGATTAAGATAACCCAAGCTGTATATCCATCCGAGAACTTCTTGCCAGAGTAACGCAGTCTTGGGGCATTCTATTATTCATATTTGCTTTGAACTCTCTATCCCATTAGAGGTACAGGTAGGCCCATACCCTACCTCCTTTCCCTCCCCTTTTCCCTTTGATACAATGCGTCCACTAGAGTGTTGGTATGCATGTATATACTAAAGATCTTGATATTGGGTGATCGTATGACAGGAGTCCTTTGGTATGTGTATGAGTACATATCTCCAGGTTGGTCTATATATGATCCTCTTATATAAGTACAGTAAGGAAGACCCAACAAGTTCAATTCCATAAAGGTTCTGTTCTTTTATTAAATCTACCTCATATATATATTATGTTCAATTTTTGTTTGTAATTCTTTGTTTTTCCTAGCTTCCTTTTTAGTTTCTGTTTTAAGCTTTCGGTTTTCTACCGTTGCATAAGTGGCAACACTATTTACTCCTAAATGTGTGTCCCATTTGTTTCAAATGTGTGTGTGTGTCTAAATTGTACAACTTTTGTCCTTCTAGACCATCTGAACACCTCATGGTCCCAATCATCATCAATCGGTGTGGAGGCTATGGATGGTCTGGTCAACATACTCCTCTGATCCTCTGATCCGAGAGATATGGGCATATAGTGACTGGCCTATGTGTGTGAATTAATAATAATGATGATTGATATGTCTCTATTCCTTCAACTCTTCTAATAATTCAACCACAACTTGTTTTTGTTTTTTTTAGTCTCTGAACGAATAATTCCTTTCCTACTACACCCGTCCTTTGAATGTTCTGCTAAATAATCCCTTCTTGTGTAGGTATAACCACATCTGGACATTTTAATTTGTCAACATTTTTCCCTTTATGCTTATGGGCCCAGTGACAGGAAAAATTTGCATTTGCATTAAAAGTACTGGGACAGTGTTCACACCTGAACTTTCTCTGTTCCTCCTTCCAGTCACCATCCTCCCTTCTCATTCTGGAGCGCCCTATCTGTCTCCCTCCCGATTTAATACTGGTTTTGTTATATAGTCCTAAAGAGCTATTGTAATGATAATATAGAGAAAAGGTAAGAATGACCCTCACACGATGGTAGTGTTTGTATGAGTGTTTAATGGTATCGAAGCTTGGGCGCTCCTGGTAGGATGCTATACATATTAATGAACGTTGGTAACCCTACACCTCAATGGGAGGTGTGGGGAGGCTTATATGCCTATATAACATAATCTCCTCCCCCCTGAAATAATCGCAAAATACGAATAAAGGTGAATTTAAAAAAAATGAATATCAATGTCAATACAATACATCATGAAGTATTTTTCGATTTTCAAATAGTAAATGGAACACTTTAGCTGTCATTTAAATAGACAGGATATCGTAATACACACATCTCACATCAAGCAAGGATGAATTTTAAACAGCTGTTATGAACCATCAAAGAATTAACATTAAGAATATTCAAATCGTTTCTTGGTAATACCCAACGCTTGTATTAATACATACAACAATCATCAGAAATGCATATCGTCGGCGACATGAATTATTGAAACCACTTGTTTCTTATCCTAAATACTACATTAATATATTCTTAAATCTATCCATAAAGGAACATCAGGTATGCTGATTAAATCATTGATTAAAATATATCGTTTAAAATGATTATAATTATGGATACAAGTTTTCTAGATGTAACCTTCTTCTGAAATGTAATGTGGCACATGTCTCATCAGCTTAAATACAAACTAAGCGGAATATAATGACTAACATATGTATTGGAAGTAGAATATCAGCCTTGCCCCCATCTCTATATCAATTAATTCAGAGGAGGAAGTACACACATTTAATGCAGAACTAGGAAAACGCCGCAAAACATCCATAGAGTACACTGGTCGGTTTGAAAAGTTTCAGAAGAGAAGATAATATCTTTTCACCGCAGTAGAATCCACGAATTTATGTGAGGAAATTGAGCGGCGATGTATGCATATCATAGTCCCAAAATTGAATAAGAATTCCACTTGTTGCGCAGCTCCAGAGATCGAGTAAAAGATCAATTCTATTAGCATATTACATAGTTCCTTGCTGTCCATTCTATTTCGGCTGCTGGACCTGTTTTTCCTTGTCTTCCTAATGGATAGCTCACAAACCATCTCCGTCCTGGATTCTCTAAACACCCTCTGTCTGTCAGACATAGCTGTGTTTTGATCCGAGGCAAGGTTATAAAGTATCCACAAGACCTTCGTAATAGTCAAATGTGTAATTAATTAATAATGTACCAGTGTACATGTGAACATGCATGTGTACATGCGAACTGTACAGTGTACAGTGTACCAGTAATACACTGGTTTGCCTTTAGTCTTCTGTCCAGTCCACCGTGGGTTCCATCCTTAGGCTACATTTATAGCCTTCCCCACACGATTATCAACATCTTCCTCCATGTTTCCGTTTTTGATGTGGGTCTGGTCACTTCCATCAACATGGTGAACAATGTCAAGAGAAGGTGAATATTTATGGGGAAAAGGATAAAAGCTTTTTTGGTTCTCTTACACATTTGCTTACTATGAACGCAGTAACTATTTCCAAGGTAACAGATAGCATGGGAATAATTGCTATGAGGTGACAGCCAAAGTACTGTCTGATGTGTGCAAGGTTATCCCTGGTTGATACAAGTACTTGCAAGTGTTATATCAATGTTTACCGCTTATGAATAACAAGTAAACAAGTTATTCATTACTTTGTAATCATAAAAATATGTGAATATTGTGAAGAGAAGGGAATATTTACAGGGACAGGCGAATAATCTTCCCTGTTGTCTTACACTTTGACAGTCATAGTGCCTGTCTGATCTGTACAAGGTTATCTCTGGTTGATACAAATACTTGCATGTGTTATAGATTATTGTGCAGAGCTTATGAATTACAAGGGGAGAAGTTACTCATCACTTAATAATCATAAAAATATGTAAATATTGTGAAGAGAAGGGAATATTTATGGGGACAGGTGTATAAGCTTCCCAGTTGTCTTACACTTTGACAGCCAAACGGCGTGTCTGCTCTGTGCTAAATTATCGCTGGTTGATACAAATACTTGCACATGTTGTACATTATTGTGCGGAGCTTATGAATTACAAGGGAAGAAGTTAATCATCAATTTTTAATCATACATTCATAGTCATTTTCTTCCCTGTTATCATTTGTTATCACTTTCTCATTAATTTTCCAGATTTTACACTGACCCCCCAACTATTTCTTTATCTTGTTCAAAGACAATGATGTGGGTTTGGTCACTTCCATCAACATGGTAACAATGTGAAGAGAAGGAAATATTTATGGGGACAAGGGTAAATGCTTTTTGGGTGGTCTTACACTTTTGCTTACTATGAAAGCAGTAACTATTCACCAGGTAACAGATAGCATGGGAATAATTGCTATGAGGTGACAGCCAAAGTACTGTAACTGTCTAATGTGTGCCAGATTATCCCTGGTAGATACAGGTACTTGCAAGTGTTATAGATTATTGTTGAGAGCTTATGAATTACCATGTAACAAGTTACTCATCACTAAATAATCATAAAAATATGTTTACAAATATTGTGAAGAGAAGGGAATATTTACGGGGACAGGGGTATAAGCTTCCCAGTTGTCTTACACTTTGACAGCCAAACGGCGTGTCTGATCTGTGCTAAATTATCTCTGGTTGATACAAATACTTGCACATGTTATATATTATTGTGTGGAGCTTATGAATTACAAGGCAAGAAGTTAATCATCAATTTTTAATCATACATTCATAGTCATTTTCTCCCCTGTTATCATTCGTTATCACTTTCTCATTATTTATCCAGATGTTACACCCCCCCCCAACTATATCTTTATCTTGTTCAAAGAAAATGTTGTGCTTCTCGTCAGTTCCATCAACATGGTTAAGAATGTGAAGAGAAGGAAATATTAATGGGGACAGGGGTATAAGCTTCCCTGTTGTCTTACACTGTGACAGTCATAGTGCCTGTCTGATCTGTGCAAGGTTATCCCTGGTTGATACAAGTAGTTGCATGTGTTATAGATTATTGTGCAGAGCTTATGAATTACTATGTGATTAATTTCTCGAGATTTTGTGTCTGAGGCATTTGCTGGAAAATAAACCCCGAGGCCCGGAGGGCCGAGGGGTTTATTTTCAAGCAAAAGCCGAAGACACAAAATCGAGGGAATTAATCACTTTAATAGCCGATTTTTGGATTCAATAACACTGTTTAAACACATATTAACAAATATTAGGCTCAAAAAAAGGTTTTAGATGTACTTACAGCATGAAGAACTCCAATAATTTAACTCCTTAACTCCAATACATAGGTTACTATTTTACATCTGACATGGAAAGGACCGAGTCAAATGCAGCCTTTATAATGTCCAAATTAGCATGTTTTACACATTTTAACCCATCACATTCTAATATTTAGATTATTTTACCTATTTCTAACCAATATCACATATGTACACATAATCATAACTTCAGAATGTCGTTTACGTCAGCCGCACTCTCCGTTCCAGAAACAAACAAAGCTTCCAGTTTTTGCATGCAACCAAGCATCAGACTTCCGGTTTACGAATGCCGTATCCGTGTGTCTAGGGACTTAAAAAAGTAATAAATAAAAGATTTGAATCGGTAGAAATGTTTTAAATGTTGTTTTAAGCCGATAGCGAAGTTTTCTTCTATGGAAATCAAGTAATAAATGAATGGCGAGTTCAGAAACCACGCCCGCAAGTTTGCACGCTTTAGTCGGAATCTAAATGATAACGCAACGGCTGGCAGAATGAACATTCAGGTACAACAGCCAATCAGAGGTCGGTATTTACTTATGTTTATGTTCAGCGAGCCGGCGTGTTTTCGCAAGGATCCGCTGCTTGCTATCCAAAGCATCAGCGACTTCCGGTTTTCCAATGCCGTGTTGCGTGTGTCTAGGGACTTAAAAAAAGAAATAAATAAAAGATTTGAATCGGTAGAAATGTTTTAAATGTTGTTTTAGCCCGATAGCGAAGATTTAGTCTACGGAAATCTAGTATTCAATGAATGGCGATTTCAGAACCCATACGTGCGACCGGAAGAGATGGGGAGATCCTTCGGCATAGCCACTCATGTGCACATTGACTTGGCGTTGCATTGTGTACGGTAGTCTATATAGCGCACGGAGGATTTCATTCGAAAGTGACCCACACGGCAACAAACCGGAGCTTGCACGATGTCTACTGTTGTCACGTGTCGAGGCCTAGGTTGTGATTACTTGGATTATTCCCTATTTCGTTGCTTACCACCATTCAGCAAGCGGATCATGCTAAGAACAAGGATATTTGGAACATTATCGGTGATTTTGGAGCTATTGGGAGTGATATTTAGGCAGTTGTACAGAGCCTGGATGGTTTCGTCTGAGTGTCACTGGGAGACAGCCATTGTCACAACATCGCTTGCACGATGTCTATCGTCGTCACGTTATGGCGAACCCTATGCCCTAAAAACTTAAAAATGGCTAATATTTCCATCGGAAACAGTGGAGGAATGACTTTAATGTGACCAGGACTTTATACACGTTCAAAAATGAACGCGGAATCGACGACAAACAACTAGTTGATGAGGTAAGTTTGAGCGGAAACGCCGACTGGGGTTTATTTTAACTACATCCGAAAAATAATTCTACATCCGAAAAATAAACCCCTGAATCCGAACAATAATTTACTTCATCCGTTTTCCGGTTTGACCACTTCCTGTCCAAACAGTAATTTATAAGTATCCAGAACCCCAGCAGAATCCAAAGATCTGCTATTAAAAGGGAACAAGTTACTCATCAGTTCTTAATCATAAAAAAATGTGAATATTTGAAGAGAAGGGAATATTTATGGGGACAGTCCTGGGTATAAGCTTCCCAGTTGTCTTACACTTTGACAGCCAAACGGCATGTCTGATCTGTGCTAAATTGTCCCTTGTTGATACAAGTACTTGCACATGTTATAGAATATTGTGTGGAGCTTATGAGTTACAAGGGAAGAAGTTACTCATCACTTAGCTATCATACAAATATGCGAATATTGTGAAGAGAAGGGAATATGTATGTGGAGATGGATACAAGCTTCCCAGTTGTCTTACACTGTGACAGTCAGAGTGCCTGTCTGATCTGTGCCAAATTGTCCCTAGTTGATACTAATACTTGCACATGTTGTAGATTATTGTGCAGAGATTATGAATTACAAAAGGAGAAGTTAATCATAAATTTTTAATCATAAATTCATAGTCATTTTCTCCCCTGTTATCATTTGTTATCATTTTTTCATTAATTATCCAGATTTTACAACCCCCCCAACTATTTCTTTATCTTGTTCAAAGACAATGATGTGGGTCTGGTCACTTCCATCAACATGGTTAACAATGTGAAGAGAAGGGAATATGTATGGGGACAAGGGTAGAAGCTTTTTGGGTTCTCTTACACTTTTGCTTACAATGAAAGCAGTAACTATTCACCAGGTAACAGATAGCATGGGAATATTTGATATGAGGTGACAGCCAAAGTACTGTCTGATGTGTGCCAGATTATCCCTGGTAGGTACAGGTACTTGCAAGTGTTATATTATTGTGTACAGCTCATGAATAACAAGCAAGCAAGTTATTCATCACTAAGTAATCATAAAAATATGTGAATATTGTAAAGAGAAGGGAATTTTTACGGGGACAGGGGTATAAGCTTCCCAGTTGCCTTACACTGTGACAGTCATAGTGCCTGTCTGATCTGTGCAAGGTTATCCCTGGTTGATACAAGTAGTTGCATGTGTTATAGATTATTGTGCAGAGCTTATGAGTTACAAGGGAACAAGTTACTCATCAGTTATTAATCATAAAAATATGTGATTATTTGAAGAGAAGGGAATATTTACGGGGACAGTCCTGGGTATAAGCTTCCCAGTTGTCTTACACTTTGACAGCCAAATGGCGTGTCTGATTTGGGCTAAATTGTCCCTGGTTGATACAAGTACTTGCACATGTTATATATTATTGTATGGAGCTTATGAATTACAAGGGGAGAAGTTACTCATCACTTAGTAATCATACAAATATGTGAATATTGTGAAGAGAAGGGAATATGTATGTGGAGATGGGTACGAGCTTCCCAGTAGTCTTACACTGTGACAGTCAGAGTGCCTGGCTGATCTGTGCCAAATTGTCCCTAGTTGATACTAATACTTGCACATGTTGTAGATTATTGTGCAGAGCTTATGAATTACAAAAGGAGAAGTTACTCATCAGTTATTAATCATAAATTCATAGTCATTTTCTCCCCCGTTATCATTTGTTGTCACTTTTTCATTAATTTTCCAGATTTTACAACCCCACCCAACTATTTCTTTTTCCCGTTCAAAGACAATGATGTCGGTCTGTTCACTTCCATCAACATGGTTAACAATGTAAAGAGAAGGGAATATTTATGGGGACAAGGGTAGATGCTTTTGGGTGGTCTTACACGTTTGCTTACAATGAAAGCAGTAACTATAACCCAGGTAACAGATAGCATGGGAATAATTGCTATGAGGTGACAGCCAAAGTACACTAACTGTCTGATGTGCGCCAGATTATCCCTGGTAGATACAGGTACTTGCAAGTGCTATATTATTGTATACAGCTCATGAATAACAAGTGAACTAGTTATGCATCACTTAATAATCATACAAATATGTGCATATTGTGAAGAGAAGGGAATATTAAAGGGGACAGGGGTATAAGCTTCCCAGTTGTCTTACAATTTGACAGTCATAGTGCCTGTCTGATCTGTGCAAGGTTATCCCTGGTTGATACAAGTAGTTGCATGTGTTATAGATTATTGTGCAGAGCTTATGAATTAAAAGGGAACAAGTTACTCATTAGCTATTAATCATAAAAATATGTGAATATTTGAAGAAAAGGGAATATTTACGGGGACAGTCCTGGGTATAAGCTTCACAGTTGTCTTACACTTTGACAGCCAAACGGTGTGTTACAAGTACTTTCAAGTGTTGTATTAGGGTTTTTACCTTATGAATACAAAGTGAAGTAGTTATTCATCACATAAATAATCATAAAAATATGTGAATATTGTGAAGAGAAGGGAATAGTTACGGCGACAGGGGTATAAGCTTCACAGTTGTCTTACACTTTGACAGCCAAACGGCGTGTCTGATTTGGGCTAAATTGTCCCTGGTTGATACAAGTACTTGCACATGTTATAGAATATTGTGTGGACCTTATGAGTTACAAGGGAAGAAGTTAATCATCAGTTATTAATCATAAATTCATAGTCATTTTCTCCCCTGATATCATTTGTTATCACTTTCTCATTAATTTTCCAGATTTTACACCCCCTCCAACTATTTCTTTATCTTGTTCAAAGACAATGATGTGGGTCTGGTCACTTCCATCAACATGGTTAACAATGTGAAGAGAAGGGAATATTTACGGGGACAAGGGTAAAAGCTTTTTGGGTTCTCTTACACATTTGCTTACTATGAAAGCAGTAACTATTCACCAGGTAACAGATAGCATGGGAGAGAAGGGAATACTTATGTGGAGAGGTTCTCAGTTGTCTTACACTGTGACAGTCAGAGTGCCTGGCTGATCTGTGCTAAATTGTCCCTGGTTGATACTAATACTTGCACATGTTGTAGATTATTGTGCAGAGATTATGAATTACAAAAGGAGAAGTTGCCCATCAGTTATTAATCTTAAATTCATAGTCATTTTCTCCCCTGTTATCATTTGTTATCAGTTTTTCATTAATTATCCAGATTTTACAACCGCCCCAACTATTTCTTTATCTTGTTCAAAGACAATGATGTGGGTCTGTTCACTTCCATCAACATGGTAACAATGTGAAGAGAAGGGAATATGTATGGGGACAAGGGTAGATGCTTTTTTGGTTCTCTTACACATTCGCTTACTATGAAAGCAGTAACTATTCACCAGGTAACAGATAGCATGGGAATAATTGCTATAAGGTGACAGCCAAAGTACTGTAACTGTCAGATGTGTGCCAGATTATCCCTAGTTGATACAAGTACTTTCAAGTGTTATATTAATGTTTGCAGCTCATGAATAAAAAGTGAACTAGTTATTCATCACTTAAATAGTCATAAAAATATTGGTCCCTGCTCCTCTATGCTCTCCGTCTCATCTTTGCTTGACGCGCTATCACTATCCGAGTGATCAACAGGTTCGGTCACTTCCTCCACTATCGTTTTCAGAACTGCCCTCTTCTCTCGCCTAGCCGCATTTTCTTTTGTCCACTCTCGACGACTGCCACTTGTTCATCTGCAGCAGCCATGTCGAGCTCTAGCTGCCGTCCCTCATCCACTCGTACAGCGTACGGATTGATAGGCTACCTTCAACACGCTTGGTCTCGAAGGGTGCTTCAGGCTCTGTGCCTTTGACATCACTGCGCTTATTCTGCAGCTTCCGATTCTTTAGTATTGAAGGTTGTCGAAACTTGTGGATAGGTGCCATTTGAACCAAATCCCTAACTTTGAAGTACCTCGCGAAAGCAAGTTCACCTCGCGAAAGCGAACCTTACGGCCAACGTCACTGGTTGGATCCAACTTCTCACCTCTACCTTCTGGGCGCTGTATATCAGACATCTCATACTTAAGCGCGATTCTGCCGGCCAATTCGCTGGTGCGCAGATTCTCAGTGAGCACCCGCTCCATCAAACCATCCTTTAGCCCTGCCAGAAAGGCCTTGGTGCGTTCCTCTTCCGTGAGGGAGGTCCTTGCTAATAGTGTGAGCATGGAGTCAGTGTACACCTTCACTGATTCTTTCACTCCCTGGCACCACCGACTATAATCCTCCTTCATTTCTCTGAACGGGAGTTCTTTGAAGTTTTCAAGGAAACGCTCCTTGACCTCAGCATATACCGAGGGCACCTACTTCAAAATTACTGAGAGCGTTCCCCTCCCCCTGGTCATTAGTTTCATGAGTCTTCATGCGAAATAACATATCAGCCCATACATTGTTCTTACCTTTTCTATATTCGATAGGGGCGACAATATTCTGCTATTAAAACAGCCCAACGCTGAATTTTTGTATTCTTAACCTCACCACGAAAGAGCAATTTGAGGAGTTTATGGTCAGTATAGATGGTAAAATCACTGCCATGTAGATATGGCCTAAGTTGAGTCAGAGCATAACATAATGGCAAAAGCCTCTTTTTCTATAGTCACCCAATTTAGTTGGGGACCTGAGAGTTGTTTTGAAATATAATGAACAGGTCTTTCTACTCCATTTTTGACAGACTGGACGAGAATGGCCCCCACTGCGTATTGACAGGCATCCGTATAGAGCTTATGCGCTTTTCTGGTTTGTGGATGAGCCATGATTTGGTCTGAAGTAAGAACGTCCGTCAAAGTTTCTAACGCCTCTTGTTGTTGAGGACCCCATTTAAATCTAGGGTGTTTCTTTGTTAAAGTTACCAAAGGTGTTACGATTTTTGCCTAGTCAGGAATACACTTACGATAATATTCACTAACTTGAAATGTTTCCACAAATCATACTTAACTAAACTTCTCGTAGTGCCGGTATCGATAAGAGCTTGTGCTTTCCTCCCTGCCACTTGGAGGGCCACCCAAAACCTCTTATCCGGCGAATCTATTCCCCCGAAGGAAGGAGGAATGGGTTGGTGGGAGCTTGGGTAACTAGGGATTGCATGGCTGCTATAACGGGTCCCATAGATTTTTGCATCAACTTTTCTACCACTGTTTCTATGTCTGGTCTTACTGCCGCTCTTACTTGGCCAAATCTTGTAGGGCATTCTCTAGCAAAATGACCCTCTAACCCACATTTGTAGCATGTATTCTTACCTCTAAACCTTTTTCCCCCTTTCCCTGGCCCTCCCTTCTTTTTCTGATTAACATTTGAATCTACCTGGTTAGAAGTGGCAACTGGGGCAGGGTTTGGAGCACTATAAGGCTAGAATGTAGGCATGTAGGGTGGTTGTACAGAAGGAAACTGAGCATGACATTGAACTGGTGGTGCGTGAACCGTTACTGATGAAGGTTGAGATCTTTCCCTTCCCCACATTTCTACCATTTTTCTTAAAGTTTTTAATTCTTCCCTCATAGCCTTTGATTCCGCATTAGTGGTCTCTACAGTAGAGGCAGGTGGAATTGGTGTTATGGCTGGCATCAGAGGTTTTTGGAGTAAAGCTCCTTTTCCATAGGTTCCTCTCTCCTTGCACCTCTTACAGGAGCATCGGCCAACGTATAGGTATAAGCTCCCGTTGTCGCCAGATTAATTGCGTCCACCAAAGTCTTAGGTCTAGTCGAGAATACTTTACATCATACCTGTCTATCTGTGAGTCCATGTATGAAATCTCTAGCTAATTGGGTCTGAATTACAGGTAGAGCTAGAATGTCTGGTTCATAAGCTCGTTGAGCTGTTTCCTGATATTTTCGGCGGTAAATTATTATGTCCTCATATGGAAGTTGATGGACCCCCTTCAATCTATCTCTAAGTTGAACGGTCTCCCCTTCTCCCATGAAGAATCAAACTATTTCTTGTTTTACTTTTTTTTTTTTTTAAATAAATTTTATTGACAAAAGTTTCACAATGTGATAGTTCTCATTCGTCATCAAAAGTTATGATACATGGGTGGTGATTTTTTACTTCGTAATTACATTTCAGTACAGTTACTCCTATAATTTTTAAATTTTTTAACTGCTTTAACCTTACATATATGTATCTAGATTTCCTTATACACACATCTCACATTTGTTTTCTACATTTTTTGTGCTAAAAACAGATACATACACAGTCCGCTTTGTCTAAGTAAAATTACACATCAATCGCTAACCCATTTACAATTTTATATTCAGGTAGGCATTACTCTCTCTACGTACAGTCACATGACTGCCCCAAATCACGTTACATTCTATACGTTCTACTCTAGACTTATACATTTCAGTCTAGTGCTGGCATATCTCGGGCTTTTAGAACTGCTTTTAGGTTGGGCCAGTTCATACCCTTCTCCTCTACAGATAGCCTGTTCCAAGATTTAGGACCCACATTCTTCCCATGTGCAATCCCCTTCCTATATTTCTATAAAAGATTCAACGCAACGAGCTAACGATCCCTGAGCTAACAATAGTAGTGCTTCTATGGCTATAAGATCATGTGCTCCCACTGTGACTCTAATTCTATCCAATCCCTCTAGCCACTCTCACAGTGTTTCTTTGTTGGACCCATCATTAGAACCCATCTGGGTTGCATGTCTTTCCATACGCCTTCTCACTACATCTATTGACGCATAGTGACTCTTGCGATCTTCATTTAGTGCAGCTACCTCCTCGACTGTTAATCCCCAGTTAATGGGCGTTGCCAGCGCCATTTTGAAGGTCTACTAATTGGCTGCTTAACAACAATTAATTACTACTACCTGCTAATTTTGAATATTCTATTTCTATTAAAGAATTTGGACTATCAATTTTAAATAGACCTAACGTATCAATTTTTGTGCAGGTTTTTCCGAAAACAAAAATTTTGATCTATTTATCACTATTTCTACCCACTAAAGTCTGTTCCAGTGGTAGGACATAGCATCTAACTGTTCACTGCTGAACTGAATCACACTCTCAGAAGTGCCTACGCAGTCATTCCAATCTTCTGGCTCTGTGATCGATCGATAACCATCATTTAATATCTCCTCTAGGAAAATATACTCAGCTTTGAGGTACTGTGGGAGATCCTCCACATACTCGATTCTTTCCACCGGTGGCATGTCAAAAATATTATTTCTAAAGGTTAGACCAAATAATACCTGTGGGATTTTGTCAGCTAAAGCACCTTCCAATAAAAACCCAGGTCAGAGTCCCCAAAACACAACACCCATTAATACAATGGCAGTTTTGAAAAGGCACACTCACCTGACTCCTTTTGCTTGCTTTTAAGGTTGGACACTGACTTGACCAACTACCTCGTCCCGATACATGGTCGCCAAGGAAGAATTGTGGATCATTCTCCATAATACTTTGGGTCAGTAGTTGAGCGAGAAATTAATCAACGCAACACACATAGATGTATGTCTCAAGCCAGCCAAACCAGTCAAAAGACTTTGTTTATGCTAGTCAGATTACAATCTTGTACACAGGGCCCGGGCTGACTGGCTTATCCTCCCTGGAACAATTAATTTCCAGGTTAGATAAGAGATCCAATCAGCCACAGGGTAACAATGAACAGAGAAATATCAAAATGAGGGTCAGAGTGACCACTGCCACCCTGACCAACCCCTTTGTGTAGTGACCAGGTCTCATGGTTATCTCCCCTCCCCAATCCCTCCTAATCAATACCCCCTCCCCTGACCTTGCGGTCAGTTCCTTCCCTCCCTTCCCACGTGATCAACCTTGAGATAACGGTCAGACCTGGACATCACTTGTACCTTTGGTCTTTAGTGATAAGCGATCCATGAGTGTTGTGACGGTAAGAAAGTTTGATTAGCCTTTTTCTCAGTAGGGCGGGGGGGGGGGGGGGGGGTGGCAAATGTATGACTGAATGAGTCTAATAATAAAACACAAAAATCTGACAACTTTCTCTCCTGATTTTACATAGTTACTTGTGGAACAACTTATGTGATGATGCCTTCATCTGATTTTTAGACCATTAAAGATATATGCGGGTGTCAACACCCACGCCACCTAGCGGCTCCTATTTTTCTTTGAAATATTTCATTATAATCAGAAGTTGAGATGTATTTGTGCACCATTTTCAATATCTACAGGGTTTATTTATATTACAGCAGTTTTGGGTCATGTTTTTTAGGATTCATTTTCATTGATTATGCTGCTTGATTACTAAATTTGGGTGATGTGGTCAATTTCAAATGACCACAACTTTTTTTTAACCACGTCAACATACTGTTTTTCTTTGGTAAATCTGTAGCATAATATACCAAATATATGTGTAGAAAGTATTAATGAAATGTCACCGATCATTATTTTTTTATATAATGAAATGTGAAGAAAAACACTTTTTTCCATAGACTTCAATGCTAAAGCACTGTTATTTTTAAGTGGCTGTAGAAAAAAAAGTCGATGAGATGTACTTTTTTTTTCATTTCTTGCTTTCTTATGTAGTCAGGAATGATCCCTGAACGTTTCATAAAAAAGTCACCGACCAATTTTGTTTCCATTGAACACCCGCATATACCTTTAACGGTGACAAACTGTCTCCTACATTTGAGATAATTTGTAAACCAAAGTAATTCCATGCCAGCGATGCCATAAGATTGTAATAAAATTGTAAAAGAATTTAGTGATCAAAACCTTTGATAAAATCGAGGAAAACCTCATGAGTCTGGTTAACCTTCAGTTCTGTAGAAATAATTTTGAAATAATTCTAAGATTAATTATTATTATTATTGCATTTTAATATTCATGAACTGTCTGTGGGAGGAACATTGTGTTGGTACATACAGCCAGGTGGCAGCAGCGTGCTGTCCACCCCTGATTTATATGAAGACCATGTAACCACAAGATATACGATGAGACAAAACTCCTTTAATTGATTGGTATATATGCACAAAACTTCTATGGTTTATACATGTATTCTTACATTTTCTACTTTTTTGCATAATATCAAACATCTAGGTTAGTTCTCCATGGGAAATTACATTGAGATTGAGAAAGATTCAAGTTATTGCCACACATGCGTTGTGTATGCCATGGATTGAGTTTAAAAAAATTCTTCAGAATAACTATTTGTGGTCTCAATATATAACTTTCGAGTATCAAGATAAACCATTTATCATTATTATAACAATACAAAATAACGTAAGGGGTGTTTGCATCTTTACAAGTTATTTACAATCAACTAATTTATGATATGAGTATGTTATGTACAGTGTATAGAGATCGCTCTATTATCGTTTGTATTTCAAACTATGAAGATAATAACAGATTAGTGAGGGTGTGTTTGAACGCAACAATAATTTGAAACCATTTGCATACCATTTGTGTTTTAATGGTATTGGGAACACGGATATCTCCGTGTATAATCGTTATTTTAATCAGTTGTCGGATGATCTGAATTTTGACAGTTGTGAATATAAATTGTTGAAATGGTTCTTGTTCGATTTGTTGAAATAACTGCACTTCAATTTTCCGTTGAAGTTTATTGACTCTTGGTTATCAATAGTACCTCAGGGATTCCTCTTTATTTTATTCAGAAGTGTTCTCAGCAGTAATACCATTTTGTAGTTCATTTTGTAGATTAATTCTATGTAGATACATTTTTATCACCAATCGCTCATATATGTAACGATCATGTGAAGTGTTTATGACGACTCTATGAACGGTCTATGGAGCCTCCAAAGGATCTCCCTGGATCTCCGGGATACCTCGGGGAATCTCCACGTAGTTCCTCAGGCCGCCACTAGGGTCTACATCTCCATGACTGCTGCAATTTCCTGATTATATTAGTTCATTATTTATAACTAATTATTGCTTTATGCTAGAGCGACCATCTCTTATGTTAAATATTACTCTAATTTATGATGAAGTTTGTACTTATTCACCCATTATATTTATATATTTCTTATTTATGTTACAAATACCTTGATGTATCTGTTGATTATTTCGTAAGATCTCTGTCAGACCTTTCTGAGGTCAGGTTGGGAAAAGAACCCCAACCTCAACTAAGGAGCTCAGGAATAAAAACTGGAATTGCAAATGTATTTTCTCTATATAATAGAGATTCACCTTCCCCAATCCTTCCAGATGACCCTAATTTCAGAGAAAAGTGACGTTCAAAATACGGTTTAACGCAATGAAATGGACATGCTTTATCAACACAATGCCAAAGATACTCTGGTATATAAACCATTATTCATAATTTTCCAGTCTAATTTAGCAGAAGTTACCAATTTTATAGAGCTGCTTATATTATTGTACATCAACTGAAAATCTGACCCATATATACGTCAATTTCTAGCTGAAGCCATATTGGAATAGTATTTATATTGATATATTTTTCATACACCTGACAGTATTTGACGGCTGTGCCCTGTGACTGAATGGTTCACAAATTAGCTTGTGTATGCTATTTAGAGTGACAGTGGTAACGACCGGAAGAACTGGGACTATCCCAGAAGTCTGTAGACCAATTTGTCATTCATTCTTTCTATAAACTGTACCTGTTATCATACTTATGACAAATAAAAGATTTTTCAATTCAATTCAATGAGTTCATGTGTTCAGGTGTTAAATATATTACCGTGACCCTATCAGTGCTTTTGTTCATGATGCACCATCAAGTTTAAATGCTTTATCAGCTAAAGTACTAAGTAACATTGGTCAGCTCTTGTGGTGCCGTGGTATCGCCCTGTCACTAGACACTAGACACTAGACACTAGTCACTAGGCACCAGATGAGACTTGTTGAATAGGCCTACAAACCAAAGAAGTAATATGGATTCTGCCACTGGCCTATACGTCACATATATGCCAATGAACAAGGTCATCAATCTCTATGCTGTTACCTATGTTGCTGTGCTCCCCACTATCTTTAGTTGACTGGTCTTTCCACAGCCGTAGGGTGTGTCGAAGAGCTTTATAGATATCTTAACTTGCAACAGGACATAACAAACCACTGGAGTACCCAGTGCAAAACATCAATTTTGAATTTCTTCGTCATTTCTGGAGGAAGGGGAGGCTCTAGAGTGGTTATATTAAAGCTAGTGATTATACCTCAGATGCTTTCACAGTTGATAATGCACCTTTAACTATTCATGGAGCCAATATAATATTTAACTATCAAGGTATTTATCAAAAAATGTCCTGCCATCTTGGCCTTTACAATGCTATACATAATGTATGTGTTAGTTGGATAGCTTACATATTTAGCCAAACAATCTCCAGACTCTACCAGACCCTCCACGAATATCCTTGTGATATTACTGAATATATTAATTTGGAATATATATCTTACAACTAGGCTTGGCAAACGAAACCGTGTTCACTACCTTGTGGTATGGGAGTGGGAGATTGTTTGTGCCACCTATTTGCGACTGTTACATACCCTGGGGCTCGTTGCACCAGAAATGCTTGATATCATGAAGATATTGTTAACTTAACGGGGATGGGGCGGGACGGGGACGATATTATTTTTGCATTGTTGCATGAGGCTTGTCGTCGCTGGATCGTTAATAGCTTAGGGGAGCGATCCGATGACAAATGAATGTGTTGAAATATCGAAATGAAAAATTAATTTCTTTTTCTATAAACAGTAAATCGCATTATTAATAATATTAAACATTTTCAGACACTTAATCAAGCATTATTAATGAGTTAGTTAATGTACCACTATTATCGTATCGCTTTGATTAGTGGTCATGTTAGAAAGTGGCAGAGAATAGTTTTGTTTTCTGTATGAAAAAAGAAAGTCCGAAATGATAAATTTCTTTCGAAAACTAACTGTGTAACTCATGTTCTATTGATGGTATAATAATTTAGTATACATCAAACGAAAGGTAATGTTATTGGCTACAAATAATTCAATATGCACGAAGCTGTTTGATTAGTATTTTGGCCTGTACATTGTGAAATGCATCTCCCCTTGATGATATGGGGTTCCCTTGAGCACGCCGCTAAATACCCTGGTTTTAGCAATACGGAGGCCTACTTATATGATATTCGCTCATGCAACAGTAGACCCCTAACGACGTTGTGACGATACGGATTTCAGTTAGCGATACCTCATGCAACAGCAGAGTGAGTGTAACACAACAAAAGCGGTTGCCATGGGCAACCCCGCCACCAGAATCAGGTACCACTACAATAATTTATACTTGCATTGACTGTCGCCAATACACACTATATATCTTACAAATAGGCTTGGCAAACGAAACCATGTTCACTAACTTGTGGTATGGGACTGGCGATCCCGTTATTTTAGAGAGGTTTTTTTCCGATCAAAAAGGGGGCTAAATTGTCCAATAAATGGCTATTTTTCTTCCTGGTACTGAGATAAATGACTAAAGTAAAGTAACATTTTAGACGACACAATGCAACAATTATGTTATAGATAAGTAAAAGAAAAATTCCGCCCTATATTAACGCAAAGCTTTTGCGTTGCGTTGATTAACCACAATAGTTGTTCATTAATGAGAGGTGTGTTCAAATTTGTTGAACAATCAATTGCATTAAAGCATTATGAAGCATAGGAAACAAAATACTGTTGTTATGTCCAATAACGCGCACTGGTCTGGATTATGAAACGCCTGCCTGTAGGCTGAATTAATAATAAAAAAGCAACAGAATTTGCAACAGAATTTGCCCGAAATATTCTTTAAATATATTACAGCATTGTTATAGCGTGTCTTTCCATATTTTCAGATACAGATATGAAGCTTCATTGAGGGCCATTGTCGCATACAAGATTGCACAAAGCCGAGGGTTTATTCTAGCAATTGAGCAATAATAGCCTGGGAGTAAAGTGTATATATGTTTAATACAAATTGTTAATTGAATAAAACTAACGTATTTGACGGTCAGTTTGACTTCATTAGAGCTTTCACCAACCTGTCCGTATTTTGATAATATGAGGCTAGACAAATGACCATTGTCCCATAGAAATATACCATTAACTAGAGAAAACCCTCTAGCTTTAAATGTATGTTCGACTTAATAAAGTTGATAGCATAGTTAATGTATGTTTAGCTTACGTAATCAAAGTCAGAACAAAGTAGACCATAAAATGCCTTTCTCTCAATTTCTTGTTGCCTCTCTCTCCCTTCCTCTGTATCTCCAGTTCCTGGGTAAGATCATAGACTGCATATTCTAATAATGCTTGGTATATGATTGGCCTAATTAGACGCATGCGCACGCATGCGCAGTACATGTATCTCACATATCTAAACCCATGTTTCACCAATAAAAAATACGTCTAAACAGGACGAATCTCTGCTTTATTATTCATAGAGTTAGGCTATCCTATAGCCTAGACTCTCGTTCGATTAATATTCAATATTCATATGGCATATAGTTTTATACTGGTATTAGATTATCGATGGTATGTTCCTCTACCAACCCTGAGAAGATTAAAACCCTGCAAACTTTGCTCAATGCGCCAGCATAACAATATTATAATTCATGAACAGGTCCAAAATTAATTAAAAAAAATATTGCACATGACATGTGTTGTCAGCTTATTAGTTTAATTATGTGCCCTGTTATTCATAGACTTATTTTTTTTATTTGTTTATTCAGCAAGACATTATGCAACAGGTAAACTATTCACAGAATTTGATTTAATAAAATAGAAAATGTTAGGAAAATTTTGAAAAACCTCATAAACTAAATATGGTACAGGAATACTTAACATGTGACTTATTTCTGAGGTTAAGGGTATTGTATATTTTCTGAAAATTATGATTTTTTTTACTACAAGCATTGTACTGACCATATACACCTGTCATTTGAAACAAACGCAGTTGGCAATTAGTGCATTTTAATTAGAGAGACTGAGCCTTACGTCATTGACAACTGTCATGAAAATTAGTCAAAAGTAAAAAAAATCATAATTTTCTAATGTTTTTCTGAACAACGCCTTGCTGAGAAAGCTTTTGTTGGTAATATGCTGAGCTCCGTGTGTAGCATTAATAGATGTACCGAATATCAGGACATTGTATCGAATAAATGTATGCATAACTTTGGTTATTCTAAGATGTATATTGCACTACTTTATTAATACTTTACCAACCAGAAATAACTTTGTTTTCATACATAACTACTTATAAAACTGGGTACAGCCGTGAGAAATTGTTCAATTGACCTTCCCCAATTGTCTCAAATATCCGCAGTTTATGACAACAATTTTCCTAAAAATACACACCCCAGTTCTAAAGTTCTAAGCGAACTGATTTTTGCAAACAACACAATACAAAATAATAAATTCATTGAATTATACCTATGCCATTTCTCAGCCTAATTTAGCAGAATTTTCAAAACATCTAGAATGGGCTACTCTACATGTCAAGGCGATCTGCCCCTATTTTGTATCCTTATGGCCATCATCTTCTTAATGATGCTGGTATCTCAAAATCCATTTCTTTTGGGACATGTTTCTGAAACTCATCTCAATCAAGCACTACAGGTGGCTATAATAGAGAGCATTAGCATTGTGTGCGTGTGTTGTGGCTGCTAAATCTCCCTATTGTCTTGTCACACTCTCTCTCCGCAATACACTCATGAGGGACACCGTTGCCAAGGCTCAGATGCTTAGTGAGCAGCTCATGTGAGTTAATCAT
Source organism: Sthenelais limicola (assembly GCA_942159475.1). NCBI lineage: Eukaryota > Metazoa > Annelida > Polychaeta > Phyllodocida > Sigalionidae > Sthenelais > Sthenelais limicola. The sequence continues at coordinate 55,584,058 of OW804102.1, read as the reverse complement.
CTCTCCTTACAGCTTGAGGACACTCCTACACAGTCAGTTGCTGCTCAGCTCTCCAGCAAGTCAGACGTTAGGCTCTCAACCTCTTAAGCATCTACCCACTCATTATCAATGGATACTTATACAGCAACTTCTGCCAATCTTGGGAATGGAAGTATCTGTGAGCAAATTGGCAATTGCACTGCTACAGACATTACCTACTACTACACATATTTGTACAATGTGACCTATGTTGTCATCTTTCTGATCGGTCCTATCATTTTTGTAGGAGGAGTCACTGGAAATATTATCTGCCTTGTAGTGCTTATCAGCAACGGCACGGGCATGCCAATCTGTGCCTTCTTGGTGACCTTGGCAATGGCTGATCTGTCCTTCATACTCTTCAGTATCCCAACCTGGGTGAGTTTTGCACTTTCTGGTGGTACATTCTTCTTAACTGATCTATTAGGATGCAACCTGAGCTATTTCCTGAACTACTTCCCTGCCCACCTGTCCTCAAACATCCTGGTGGCCATCTCTCTTGAAAGATTCCTTATTATGAGTTTCCCTCATGCATACCGGGCGTCTAAAACCAAGGCTAAGGTCGCTGTTGGCATTGTCCTATGCGTTACCTTATTGGAGAGTTGGCAAATGTTTGGTGGCTTGACAAAGAAGTCTGATATGATTCTCAATCTGTGTACAGGTGTCACACGGCCCATTGCAGTTTACCACAAGGTGTTCACCACCTATGCTGACAGCATCTATTACTCATACGCTCCTGCATTCTGCATCATTGTTCTCAACACAGCTGTCATCAGAAAGTTGTTTGTAAAAACAGTGGCAGTACATCCTGACCCAACACACATTAATGTAAACACCATGAGCTATGTTGTTCAGCAGCAGCAGACGGCACAGAGCAGTCAGCCAGGAGCAGTCCAAGCTGTTGTTCAGCAGCAGCAGACAACGCAGAGCAGTCAGCCAGAAGCAGTCCAAGAACAGAGGGAGGGTACGGATGAACCAACTGCAAGCCACAGCATCTTTGTTAGGACAGGAGGTGGCAACACAGGGATACAGAGCGGCGAAGTGAGGAAAAAAGCCAAGGCAAGATTTGATGGCATTACCAAAATGGTCATTACCTTGACATTCACTTTTGTGGCCCTGACAACTCCAGTCAGTGTTGCTTTGCACTTTGTGCCTGAAGAAGAAGATTCGTCGCCGTATAATCCCCTTTTCTTCTTCTGTGCAAGTCTACTCAATATCATCATGCACTTGCATCACTGTATTAACATCTTTCTCTACTCTCTTACTAGTAGGAAATTCAGGAAGAGACTTCAGCAAGTCATGTGTTGTCATGAAAGTGACTGAATTGATTGATGGGTCAGTTTGCCAGAAAATGTACAATTAGCCTGCCCAAATCGTCCCACATAACCGAAATTGAAGACCAAAATCAAATTCAAAATTAAGTTTACTATATTACCAAATAGATATTTTTAATTAAGACAATACCAAATATACTCAGATATATCTAGTATTGACCATTTTCCAGCCTTGCTTAGCAGGATTTACTCAATGTTCTGAGCTGCCAATTGTCCATTTTCGTACAATCTGACTCTTATGGGACTTTTCAAGAGTTTATTTACTAGTTCCCTATATAGACATAGAGGGGGTATATAGCGCTGAATAGATTATAAGTCAGTGTGTTAAATATAACCTTGCATTTGAAGGCCTTTGTATGGAGGGTATGTAACTACTATACTAAGTGACCACACATAAATAATGCCTATTTTTTCACACATAACAACAATAAATAAATAAATGGTACCCACTTAATCCCATCTCATGTTGGTCTTATTTTTGTTGAATTAAGAAACACAAATTCTAAAACACATTATATTTGACTTGTGTGTCTAAAAAATATAACCTAGGGGTGTTTCATAAGATAGATCATGAGACCTATTTTTAAATATAAGAGCATTGTATATGGATTTAAGATATCATAAACATTTACAAGAGGTCTTTACAACGAATGTTACTGTTTATGGTGTTTGTTTTTTTATAAAATTGGTACTTGCAGTCTGAATCGGTCATTGAATGCACAAAAGAATCTAGATATAGTTAATTTATCATATCCTCAGATATTTTTATTAACAAAATTATATTGATATGTGGCTCGGTAGCCTGTCACTTAAGAAAATGATGAAGTCAAGAAAAGGAATGACCTTGAAACCTACAGCAGGAGGTTTTACTCACCATAATACAATACAATAATAAAGAAAAATGTTGTACGTGCTGCTCGGGCAAGTGGGCGTTAGAGAGTGGAAGGAAAAGGTGGGCGTGGAAGACATGGGACTATAACGTCATAGGTAAACGTTGGGTGGGCTTCATAGACAGGACCAAGGGAGGTGTGGTTCCCAGGAAGCGTTGCTAGGCTAGGTCACCAATATATTTGGTGATGGTTCACCTGCACGTTGTTGTGGCAGTTAATTAATGAAGCACACTATTTAAGAACTTATCCTATATGTGCAAGCATTTCGACGATGTATCTCCCATTCCTTCATAATTTAAGATATCCTCTCTTTTCTGAGATACCTTGTGTAGACGAACTTATATTTTTATCTAGAAACATTGTACTAAGAGCATTGGTTCAATCAACGGCCTTCCACCGGGAAAGGATTATGTAGAAGCCCTTGATGTGCGACTATGATTTCAATTAAAATGCTTTGTTTAAAGAAATAAAACCTAAATACTTGTTTTTTCTGTAAAACATTACATTTTTCTGTAATTTATTGGGTAAGACCCTCACAACCCTGCAACTACCGGAAAGCCCCGGGCTAGGGGTAAATCATCTCGCTTGCTATCTGCGGCATCACTCCCAGTGTACTGTATTAACCCACCTGAGTCTTGACAAGAGTAAATAAAGCTGTATGTAAATATTGTATACTCGCCTCATCTCATTCCTTACCAATACATTATTTTTCTTAGTAATTAGATAATATAATAAATGTGATGCGTTTCAGGAAAATGAGTCACAAGTCGCAAAATTGGGGTTTTTCAAAGTGTTTTTTTCACAAAATCTCTTTATTGAAATCTTTTCATCTTTGGGGTGTCTAGTCCTTGTGGTTGTATGAATACATGTACCAAAATTCAAGACTGTTTATTAATTACATCAGTGCGTTATTCAGATCATTCTATTGAGTATATTTAGCTACTTTACTGGTAATTATCCACCTAAAAATTGAACTAAAAATATTGGATACTTTTTTTCAAAAATAAAAATATCTGACTAACAAGATGAAATTACTTATTAGATGTCCTTAATGTTTACATTCATTGGAATCGGCTTGGTCTCATCTTTCAAATATGATGGTATCTCAAAATCTAATTTTCGCGACTTATGACTCATTTTCCTGAAACACATCACAAATGGGTGACAAATAATAATTAATATAAATATAATGAGGTTACACAATGTTATGTAATGTTACATAACAAAAAGCTTATCCCTTGCGCTCACTGCATCACAATAATAGTACCTCTAGCTTTATTATTACACCCCTGTGATGTAGGTGCCTATACTTTCAACATTGTATGTTACACTTACAGGAGGAGGTTGATAACTTGTTAATTACATCGCCCTTAGCTAATAACAAAAATAGGCCGGGTACATAGGCCTGATCAATGCGCGGAAAAAATGCGTTGTCAAGTACAATGCACGTTACTAATGTTGTTGAAATAGAAGACGTTACAATGTATGCTTTTGTGTCATGGCCGGCATTGGGGAAAGAAGGTAGATTACTGGCCACCTATTTGCCTTTTTTATCCACCAACATTAATGAAAAAAAATAAGTGACTAAGGGAAAGGTGGGGGTAAGTCATGCATACCTTGTCATAGCATTAACATTGTTGTTTGGTTTTGCCGTGGTCTCCCTTCTAGTGTAAGACCCAAAATGATAGCCTAGCTGCACACTACTTTAGTACTGGTGTCGTCGGAGACTGGGCATGCTGGCAAATCAATCACTGCAATTTAAACTTTTTCTATCCGATCCAATTATAGATAAATGGTTCCTAGGCCTACTAGGTTTGATGATGGGAAATCACAATGCAATTTGATATTATGAAAAATATGAAGGACCTCTGGCCTCCGCCTAAATCCTCGGTGGATAACACCATTCCCGCCCTCCCCGTTGGTATGTTCCATCTATTTAAATTTGTCCTGAACTAAAGCATGCGTTATACTAGACAAACAGAGCCCAAGGAGAATGAAATTCTGCAAAGAAGAATCAGCTGGCACATTTAGTACACAGGTTGGGAGAAGATATATTTACTCGGCTCAAACCTCACTTATTACTGCCCGTGATGGTATTTACGTGGCATACTTTACTGCTTTATTGCTGCTTAATCCCCCAACGAAACAGGCTCTTGCCATCTTAGGCTATGGGCCCGGTAGGATGGAGGTGGGGTCTACCACAGACGGCCTACCAACAGACGGGGCCTACCACCCGGCCTACCTGGCCTATCACCTGTCTTTAAAGGATTGAGGAGTAAGGTCTTTGGCCCAACTTATAAGGAGGAATGAAGGACAGAAATAAGGGAGTTATCTTGAAGTTATCACTTGGAGCTGCGCTTGAACATAGAATATTTCAACCCCTTGTCCAATTTGACTTTGATAATTAGTCAGTCGCTGTAGTTCTTTCCTTCCATATTCTTCTATCAATATGTATAATATTCTCACAGAAGTAAACTATACAATCAAGAAACATTATTATCATTTGAATATTGATTAATATTAAGCCCGGAGCTGAACACATATGTCTTCCTGAGTATGACCATAAAGTGCATTTCTGTCTCTTTTCTCTGTCTCTCTCTCCCTTCTTCTCTATCGTTATTTCCTGGGTATGATCATAAACTGCCTCCCTCTCAGCTCTACCGCCCTTGATATAACCTTATTAAATGTGTTGATACGGGCGTAAAGCAAGCAATCTCTCTCTCTCTCTCTCTCTCAACATGCAACAATGGCCATAATGACACTGGAAAGAACATAGCAAGAATCAAAGGGAAGACTGACTCTAGGAATCCAATCTCTGATATACCAATTTTATCTGATCTGATAAGCTGTGAGCCTAGACTGAATTGCCATTCTGCCATTTTTCGTTTCTCTGTCGTCTCTCCCTCTCTATAGTGGAAACTGAATGTCACTATATGGGTCAGATCTTCTGTAAATGTACAATTCAACTTCGCTAATCTTCTCAATTAACCCAAATTTCAGACGAAAATTAAGTTCAAAATACAGTTCAACCTTTCCAAACAGATGGCTAGAATCAATGCAATGCCGAATATACTCGAATTTACCTAGTATTGACCAAATTGCAGCATAATTTAGCAGAATTTACTAAATGTGTAGAGCTGCCAATTGTACATTTTCTGAAAATCTGACCCATATGTGATCTGTTTTAGGAAAATGAATCACAAGTCGTAAAAAAAAGATTTTGATATATCACCTTACTTGAAAAGAGGAGATCAAGCTGATTACAATGATAGTAAACAGTATGACACCTAATACGTATTTCTATATTTCAAGTTTGATAAAAAAAAATTTTAAATAAAGTTTCCAATTTGTATGGATGGGTGAATACCAGTAAAGTAATTAAGTATACTCCATACAAAGGCCTTCAAAACGAAAGGATTGTTTAATACAATGTCCTGAAATTTGTTACATGGATTCATATGACTATGAATGCTAAACCCTCTACAAATCAGAACATTTCAAGGAAGAGATCTTGTAAATAAAACACTTTGAAAAAAATATCCATTTTGCGACTTGTGATTCATTTGCCTGAAACACATCACATATTTAATGTGAAAACAATTATTAAATCATGTTGTGTGTATCTAAAATAAAATCTTTGTGAACATATTAATTGCATTACCCCAAAGTATTACTTAGTACGCATTAAATGATCTTATTCATCAGAAAGAATGTAGCAAATTCTCATGTTGATCAATAATGAATTCGATCAATTAATCAACAATGGGAAGGATTCAAATACAAATTGTCAATTTGTATAAAATTAGCCAGAATATTCTAATCTACATTGATATATTTAATTGTTCAGTTTGTCACTATTTATGATGCGTTTCACGAGAATAAGTCATAAGTCGCAAAAACTTGATTTTGAGATATCATTATATTTGAAAAGATGAGATCAAAGCGATTCCAATGATAGTAAACAGTCTAATAATCTAGTGATTATTACTAGATTTTAAGTTTGATGGGGCTTTTTTTGAAAAAAAAGTATGTTATATTTCAGGCAGGTACTAACCAGCAAAAGTAACTGAATATCTGCATATATGTGGACCTTCAAAACGAAAAGATATATAATGTCCTGAAATCTGATACATACGATTGATACAACCATAAGTGATACACTCTCCAAAAATCAGAACATTCCAGTAAAGCAATCTTGTAAAATAAACACCAATATCATTTTTGCGACTTATGAGTCATTTTCCTGAAACAAATCACATTTAGTTGTTCAGTTTGTAGCTGGCTTGGTGTTATAGTGTTATGTAACAATAATTGTTCGTTTCCACCCAGGTACAGGACAGGTAAACGTCAAGGACAAGGACAAGGAAGCCTTATTAAATTTAATAATCGGTTGTTTTTCAAGGTTTTCGTGTCCAGGACACTGGCTGTCAACCTTTGGGGGTCAACCTTGTATTGTTGTTCAGTAATTGGTACACACGCCTATGCCAGGCCTTGTAATTAATAATCATACAAACAAATCAAACATGTGTATTTGAGTAATTGGTTTAATACAAATTGCCTCCATTGCATGACAATCTGCGGGTAGCTTTTCAGTGTTAATTTTGAGCTCGCAGATTGTTATGCAACGGGGGTATTGTTTAACTTTGCCATTATAACTCGGGTGGACTGAGTGTATAAACAGCTTATTGATTGTCACATGCAGATACCTCTCCAACACCGATATTCGGTATTCACAGCCAGGACATTTTGTGTATTTTATTTGTGATCCGTTATAGGAAAATGAATCACAATAGTTGATAATTAATGAACTTTTATTATACACGCATTGCTCTGAAAACAATATCTTGAGTGATGCACGCATAGTGCATATTTCACTAGTAATTTACGTTGGATGTCATGGCAACCAATCTGTTATTTACTAAGATTACCCGTAACATTCAAATGTATGACTCAATTTGTTTTTATTTTCATGAATAAAAGCATGTTTAATAAATCTATTAACTAACTTGTCTGTTTCAGTCACTTAGAATAGTGCAGTTGTTGCTATGCAATTAACCTGTGCAATATTCACGCATCTTCAAGCAACTCGTTAGTTAACCTGTATATGAGTCAGATCTTCAGAAAATGTACAATTCAACTTCACCAATCCTTAATGACCCACATTTAAGACAAAAATGAGCTTCAAAATGCAGTTTAACATAACAGAACTGATTTTTTAAACAAATACGATACCAAAATTTGGTATATATCTGAGTATATTTAATATACTCAGATATACCCAGTATTCTTCATTTTTCAGCCTAATTTTGGAGAATTCCCTAAATGTGTAGAGCTGCCAATTGTACATTATCTGAAAATCTGACCCATGTATTTTTTCTGTACGCACTTGTGTGTTTTTTGTGTGGAGATTTCAATCAGCTTGTACTGAGAATAACATCAAATACATAATGTCAACGTTGAATGATATAATTAAAACCTAAAACATTACGATTATTTCCCCCAGTAATGAGGCAGATAATAACTGTGGGGAAATGATAATGTACTGCTTGTGACTGGACATGATATATTGTCGCTGGTACATAGGGTAACATACATAGTATGAATTACATTGTGAGAGTAATTAATTAATAATTATTATTAATATCTTTGAGAATGAGTGGGAGGTAAGGTCGAAGGAGGAGACTAGGAGGGAGGTGATACAACCAAAATGATTAAGGACATGATAACACAATTTGAAAGGACTTCCGATGAGTTAACCATAATCTATGTACAACATTGAAAAAGGAACTTCAACAAATAACTTAATCTTGATGTTTCATATCACAAAATGTATGCTCTAAATACTAGAGTAAAAGGATACAAGGTTATTTTTATGTCGAATCTAGCTGATGGACACAGAGTCGATCGTATCAATAATATGATTTAACAGAATTGTATTCTACATTACTAGAAATTATATACTCCCCCAGTGTAGGCCATAAGTATGTAATATGGGAAATAAAAGTTTATATACACTTGTATACTTGACCCCCCCCCCACACACACACACGCACGCACACATACAACACATTATGTGTCACGACACATACATGTGTTGCACCTATCAGAACCGATTGTAGGATCCGTGACACATTCAGAACACATTATCAACACATTCTTCCTATATATATGTAGCATTTCAATCGAATACTCATTATCCCTGACAAAGCCCACCACATAGGGCGAAATATTGGATGAATAAAACGAAACTTGAAGATGACGACTTAAGTATTATTTTAGTGTATACTTTATTTCATTCACAAACTCAAATCACTGTTAGTTTTCAGAGATATGCAAATAAGCAGAAGATAAGCAAATGTTGAGGGGTACCACGCTTTTTCTTGTCAAATTATTGTAAAATCATTGGGTCAGATTTTCAGAAAATGTACAATTGGCAGCTCTATACACTTAGTGAGTTCCGTTAAATTACGTTGCCATTGTTGGCAAACCATTTAAGGTGAAGGAATGATAAGTGAAGAGGCAGCTTGGGAAATTAAATGTTTATTTAATTTATAAATATAATTTATATAAAGGTGTAGTGAACCCCCGGATATCTCGATTACCAATCTGGGGCTGTAGGCTCTCCTACAAGTAGTTTATCAGTAAATGGTGACACTAGTTATCCAGCCCGCGATAACCTTTGTGCTATTACTTAGACAACCCAGGTTCGATTCTCCTCTCGACTAAGGGAAAGTAAAACATGGACAACGATCTCTGTTTCCGTAGCTTTATTTCCCCCACAGTGCAATCACAAGGTACATGGTCAGCCGGGCTAACCAAGACATCTGATGGAAAGGATTTCCGGAATAGTCACAAATACAATCCGTACAATAACAAGGTGTGTACAAGTAAATGGCAAGATGTTCTTCGTACAGGAATAAGTGATACAGGAGATACACAATACATCACAGTTATGCAATACAGTACGTATTCTGGTCAATGCAGAAAGATGAAAGGTAATCTGTAACTAGGGTAAAGCTTAACATTTCATTCAAGGTTAAAACGGAACAGATCCGAAAGGCTTGAAAGGCTGAGCGAGGGGAGCTCCAACCTTGACCTTGAAGGCCGACCCGGTTATATAAGAGTTAAAACAACAGCAAGCTATACTAGACTTGCGCTGATCCTCATATCCACTACAAAGGTATAATAAAAGGAGTGTAAAATAAATTGAGATTTTGGTATAAAATTGGTAAAAGTTGATGTGATTATAAGTTAAAATAGAATTGATGAGAATTTAAATTAATAATATAAGATAATTAGTATGGAGGAATTAAATGATGGATATTAGGTGTGGGTGGGTGTGAAATTTGTGTGATGTGTTTGGAGGCGAGAGGTGAAGTGATTGAAGGTTAGTTTGGAATGAGAGGTGCAGCGCCGAGGTGTGAGGTGGCGCTGCAGGGGGTGTGTGGTGATTGGTTCCCAACAATGCCAACGCATTGCATAAAGCTATGCTATACACATTGATGGCAAACCATTTAAGGTGAAGGAATGATAAGTGAAGAGGCAGCTTGGGAAATTAAATGTTTTTTTAATGTATAAATATAATTCATATAAAGGTATAATAAAAGGAGTGTAAAATAAATTGAGTTTCTGGTATAAAATTGGTAAAATTTGATGTGATTATAAGTTAAAATAGAATTGATGAAAATTTAAATTATTAATATAAGATAATTAGCCAAGACTGCCAATTTTGGTATGGGTATTAGGGTATGAGATGAAAGGGTTGGGTGGGATGGTATAAGATAATTGTAATAAAATGTTGTGGTATTGTTAGTTTAGTATAAAAAACAGAGCTGTGTTATATCAGCCTGTTGGTGTATTAACCCGCTTGGGGTAGTCCGTTGGTCGGTTTTACGACTGTCCAATGCCTGAGGGCTGAGTCTTTGTTTGTTTTAAGATTTTTATTCAGCTACGACATTTTGTAAATAGTATCTACAATCATTCTCAGTGCGTGCTGAGTTTATGGAAATGTTAATAAAAAAGAAAAAAAAAAGAAAGAAAAAGAAAATGACAATAGTTATTATTACAGTAAGTAGACAATACAGATAATAATGATACGATAATAAAAACTCACACCTTGGGTAGTGTCCATTTATCATGACATTCATTGGAAAAGTCGTAGTGAGGCATATCACATAATTATATAAACAAAATTGATACTACAGGCAACAGGAGCCTGTGACTCTGCGAGCGATACACAATACAACCTCAAGATGAGCAAGAAATGACAGCTACAAAATCGTTACACCCAGTACATGATTTGAGCGAAAGGACCGCTTACCGACAGCAACACCCAGCACATTGCTATGTAGAAGGGCAGCTATCTGTTAGTAACACCAAGTACATGCTTATAGGTTAACAAGCTGTGGTAAGATGGCTACGCTCAATACACAAGTGTGACCAGGTTCCAGTATTCATTCCTCAGCATGAAACTTCTTGCCAGGACCCTTCTAATTTCTTTTTTGAATATTTTTTTGTCTTTTATTATTTTTAAACCGTGTGGAAGATCATTCCAGAAATTATAAATCCTGACAAAAAGGCTTCTCCTGATCGATTCCTTTTGCCAATCCTCTATCTGTACCCGATATGGATCTCTTAGATTGTAGTTATATAAAGGGCGATTTGCTACAGTATAAGTCCAAAACACACTGAAGAAGCGTTGTAGGCGTCTATAACAGAGTGGCAACAAATTACAATTATTGTGAATGACTATGTTAGTAATCCTCATTTCAGCTCTCCTCTGTCTAAGTACCTGACATAGTCTTAAACAGTTATTTTGAATCACCTGCAGCCTCCTTGTTTCGTTTCTTGGTGCTAATTCGAATAACAACCCTCCGTACTCTAATATAGGCAAGATATAAGTTTTATATATTATTATCGCTATATTCTTTGAGATAAAGAATCTTACTCTTGCTAATCATCGGTACAAAACGATGGCTGTTGAACAGACAGTGTTTATATATGGTATCATGTTTAGCCTGTCGTCAAAGAGGAAACCTAAATATTTAAAGTTATTCACTCTATCAATAGCTTGACCATTGCAATACACCAAATAATCGTTGGCATTCAACACCCTTTTCCCATGAAAAATCTGTAATTTAGTCTTTTTGGTGTTCAAAGTTAATCCATTCCTATCTGTCCACTGTTGGAATTTTAGTACATCTCTTTGGACCTTCTCTAGATCATGATCTTCAGTAATCTTATTTAATATCACACAGTCGTCAGTATACATGACTATGTCCCCTTCAAAACCAACATTTATAACATCATTAATATAAAAAATAAAGAGTAGAGGCCCTACAATACTTCCCTGGGCTACCCCAGCATGCAGCAGTTCTGGATCAGAACATACTTCACCCAACTGAGTCATTTGACTTCTATTTGTCGAATAACTTTTGATTAATTTTACAAGATTTTCACCAAGGCCAACCTTACACAATTTATACAATAAGATGTCAATAGTAATAGAGTTAAACGCCTTGGATAGATCAAAATAAACTGCAATAGTATTGTGTCCTTTATCTTTGTTCTTTAATACATTCCTCAAGAAGGAGTAAATCGCACTGTCGGTACTGAAACCTGGTCTAAAACCATGTTGCTGTGGTATCAGATAATCAATTTCCAGGAGGTGTTGTTCGATTCTCTCTCTCATAAGTTCTTCAAAAATTTTACCCATCATTGGTGAAATTGAGATTGATCTTATGTCATCTATCTTTCTTGAATTTACTTTCTTCGGTATCAGGACACATAGAGATTTTTTTCCATAACTTAGGAAAATAATTTTCAACTCTTATCCTGTTTAATAACCAAACAAAATTATCGATAATCAACAGAAGGGCAAACTTGAGAAAAGTCGAATTCATATCTAGAACACCACACAATTTTTTCACATCAATATTACTTATTACCTTGACAACTCTCTCTGTAGTGATTTCATCAATCCATTCGAAATTGGGCAAGTCCCTACCTCTATTATAATCAAAATCCAGATTATCCGGAGATGATTTTGGAAGAATGTTGCAGAAATAATTATTGGCGTAATTAGCTGCATCTTTACCATGCAAAGTGACACCATCTGAACTGATAATGTGTTCTATACGGCTATCTTTTGATTTTGAAGTACCATACACATTTGCTAAATGTTCCCAGAATTTCTTTTCATTCCTGGAATATCTATTACATATGTCGACCATGGCCTCATTCTTTAAACGGAATATTTTTCTCTGCACAAGAGATCTTAATTCTTTGGCCTAAGCCCAATCGTTTGCATCTTTACTCTTTATAGCTTTTCGATAGGTTTTATTTTTCCGCCTTATTAACCGTGTTAGATCAATGTCTCTGACGATCTTACCGTTCTTAATATTATAATTTCTATAGGGATATAGTCTATCCTGCAACTTATGGAACTGATTCATCATATCGCTATCTGCTAGATCAATGTCAAGAGTATCATCACATGGTAAAATATGTACATCATTGTCATATATGCGCTGCCTTATTACTTTTAATGACATATTTCTAATGGGGCGAGCTTTATATACAGTACGTATACCTTTGGCTGAAGATTTACACTTCTTTATAATCATATACACAGGGTAGTGATCACTAATATTTTCACTTATTGTCCCCTTTTGCATTATGTTTTTACAGTCGCTGGCTATGAAGTCGATTAATGATGAACTGTTCATTGTGACTCTGGTGGGGCTTGTTATGAGTTGGAACATACCTTTGCTCTCCATAATAGATAGAAAGCATCTAGTACTAACATTATCTTTCTTCAGGTCTAAATTAACATCTCCACCGAACACATTACAGCAATTCCGATATGAGTTTTCGTTCAATATTTTCATTTGTCCGTCTAGGGTGTTAAAATAATCTGACAAAGACCCACTCGGCGGCCTTGTGTATGCCGAGTGGCCGATATATATGTTATATGAGGGACGAGTGGGGGGAATATTAGGTTTTAGAGTATTTGGCTTGGATGAGCTGGAGTGCTAGGGGCTTTGGGGTGAGCTTAGGGCTCTCCTGAGTGCACTGTTGACTGGTGTGTTGTCGGTGCATATGTATGACCTATACGCTTCCGACGACCAACCAATGTAGTTTTGTATCTGTAGCGTTGAGCATCCGGCTGCAAATGCATTGGTGGCTGCCGTTTTTCTCAGGCTGTGTAGTGTGTATGATTTATATGGGGCTCCCATGGCGATGAGGATTTGTTTCCACTTGTTTGCAACGTATGTGGCTGTCATCGGGTCTTTGGTAGCAGGGAACATGAAGCATGCCTGCTTTGAGTGTGATGTGGGCATCTGTTTGATCATGTCGGAGATGGCTGTGACCACGCAGACACTGGGGTTGTGCGATGCTTTTAGTACTACTTGGTTGGACTGGTACGCAGATTGGAGATTTTTGGCTGATTTTATGGTCACTATGACGGAGTCGTGCTGTATTTTGACGTCATTTCTCGTGAGTTATACAAGGGGGTTATACTTCTTTGCGGTTGGTGCCAGTACTTCTGATTGTCGTAGCCCTCCGTAATATATAGTCAGGAGTGCTGCTTTCACTGTTTGTAGTAGTGGGTCTCGTGGTATGCTAAGCATGGCCCTACGCAGTGTGTCAGTTGGGACTGGTAGCTTGGCCTTGGCCACAAATGTCTTATCTCAATCGATTGCTTGAAGCGCCCATTTGACCCTCTGATGGTCTAGTGCGTGTGTGGGGAGAACAGAAGACAGACAGAAGTTTAAACGTTGTCCTGATGTCAGACACGTGATTTCTTATCGTGCGAGGCGATGCTATGGTATCTCGGAGGAACTCGATGTATGCGCATATTAAGATGTAGGTGGGCTTAGTGGGGTCCATGCCTATTGTATGGGCGAACTGTTGGTAGCGCCTTGCTGCGCCCGTCCTATTTTGGGTTGTCCCTGTGGCCCATGCCTGTGTCTGTCGCCCTGCCACCCTTTTCATTAGCATTGCCACGAGTGGCCCTGGAGGATGAAGAGAACATTGCGTTATTTATTGCGAAAAGGCACGGTTGTACAAACTTGAGTGTGCGTTCATTTAAGTGTTTCATCGCTGCACTTCTATATTTGTCATTGAGGTGGGCTCTACTAAGATTATCTGCCACCACGTTTTCTACACCTGCTATATGCTCATAACTAATGCGAATGTCATATATGGCTTGTGCCATCCATGCTAGTCTGGCAGCCTCGAGTATTGCACTGTTCTTTCCTTCGCCTGTCCTAAATACTGACACACTGGCTCCGTTATCACAACGAATTAGAATGTGGCCGCCTCTATCTGATTCTTTAACTAGAGTATGTAATGCAACCGGTATGTTTACTGCTTCTAGCTCCGAAATGTTATTAACACCTTGATCTACAGGTGCGACCTGTGCTGCGTATGCGGAGTGTTCGTCAGCGCCGACTATTCCGGACAGACAGGCGTCCACCTCGATTATCTTTGTGTATTCTCGCGCGGGGATGACTGATTTGCCGTTCCACTGTGAGCAAAATCCTGTAAACCACCTGAGATCTTTTCGCATGTTGGCGGAGATGTTTATATATTTCTTGCTTATTCCTCTGAGCGCGTCCAGTAGGTGGCTAACAAACAGGCGGGCTTGGCCCACGCATTTGGTAACATGGATTAGCGATCCTATTAGTGATTGCAACTCCCTCTTGGACATGGAGCGCCTCTTTGTATATTTACTGACTAGATCAAGAGTTTGTCTCACTTTGTCGATTGGTATACTTAGGGTCATAGTGGGAGCGTCGATGTTTATTCCGAGCCAACATACCATGGAAGAAGGGGGTTATCTTTTATCAGTGGCTTTGGGTAGCCCCAGCTCTTCAAAGAGTGCGATAGCCCTGTTGTAGTGCTTGGTCGCTGATTCTTTGTCTTTAGAAATTATGACGAGGTCGTCTAAATACATTCGGCTCGAGATCCCCTCCCTCCCCAGAATGTTGACTATTGTATTTGCGACGCGTTGCATATGACAAGAGGAGGACCTCAAACCAAATGGCATCGTTACATCCAGGTAGTATCTGTCGCCCCACTTTAGACACAAGAGCGGCCAGTCGAGCGGGTCACTCTTAAAATTCTTGGAGGCTCTGCTCATGTCGATCGTGCTCATATATACATTTGGGCCTGTTTGTACAAGTTCATCTACAAGACTTTCTATGGTGGGCAAGGAGTGCTGGCGCTGTTTCCCCCATAGTGAATTCTTCATAAGATACTCCATATCTACATCTATATCTTGTACAACTTACATGAAAATACATATCATACTCTTCAACAATACTGGTATGGAATGCCATGTAATAAGGGCGTCTACATAACAATGAGGGTGTCTGCATTAACAACAGTTTGAGAATTTATATGGGATATGGGTGCAGTATTCTTATTTGAGAGGAATGCATACAGGTCTATTCAAAGTAAAGTGACTCCGAGGAAGTAAGCTTCAAACGAAAAATATTTAGAAAAGAATTAGAAAACAAATTTCTATGGAAGTAAGTGGTCAAGTCATTTTAAAGATATATATAGTTCATGCAACAAATAATCTATGATACTTTGATATAATATGTTAGAATGCCTTGTAATAAAGTGTAGATCAGTAATGACCAGACCCTGGTCTCAGATGTATTTTCTTTTCCTAAAATCTATCTCCAATATACTATGGCCAAGTTGGCGGTGTTGTTTGATGTTCCTGTACTTAAGCATACACTTTTCCTGACTCACTATTAGGAGACTAGATATAATCTTCCATTGAAATGGTTAATTTAGACTCACTTTCTGGGAATGTGTTCATTTTCCGAGTGCTTAACGCTGATTGTAGCATGAATACATTTACCAACTTTCAAGAAAGTTTAATAAATATACCCATCTATTTCTTATAGACCATATTAAGCTAATTTACTAGTAAATGTCCATCCTGAAATATTGCAAACTTGTTTGTCAAAAATTATAACATCAAACTCAAAATATAGAAACACTGCTTAGATGCACGTCATGTTTACTATCATTCGAATCAGCTTGATTTCATCTTTTCAAATATGATGATATCTCAAAATCATTTTCCTGAAACACAAAACAAATGGAGAACGCTTAAATGTTAAAATTTGTTTTGAAATGCTACCACCCACGCCCGACATAGTTTTAAGATTAACCCAGAAACACAAATATTTGTGTATGGCCCTATCGTAAAATCCAGCATCTGTCCCCGCCCCCCCACCCCCACCCCACCCCAATGGTTGAATAAAGCAAACACAATATGTGTCCTATATCAGGACATTTTGAATGAAGGAATACATTTTAACTGTGAGGAACCTGCAGTGGACAGAGATAACCTTATACTATGATCCATCCTGATCTATCCAATCTTACAGCATTTTCCATGCAAGATGTTTCGTATACTAACAAACGTTTTGTGAATGATTAATTGATGGTAATTCAAAAACGTCCCGAGAATCAATCGTAAATAAATAATTAAATCAAGGCATTTTAGAGCATACATTCATTAGCCAATGTACTGGCAGTGTATTGCTGAATCAAAGACATTAAAGATTTTGATATAACAAAGAATCATTTGTATTGCCAGTCAATTAAATGATGCATGCTGAAATGTACCAATCATCACATCAACGATTTAAAGGTAATAGATCAATTATCTCTCCTCAATACTTTGATATTGTAGGGTTTCGGGGCAATATGAAATTCATCTGGGTAGGTATGTGGGTCATGACTTGGTCTCTTGTCTTCAGACTCAGGCAGAAGCTGGAAATGTTGCAGCAGTCTGGTCAAGAGTAGAAAGATCCTGTTCTTGGCCAATACCTCGCCTGGACATGCTCTTCTTCCAGCACCAAATGTAAACAGCCTGCAAGAAATAGTGTCTTACAGTGACCTTCTAGAGTAAACATCAAAGCAACCCAATGGTAACCCTATGGTGAGCCACTCCAAGTAGATCTCAAATAGAGTGTAGATTGGACCACACACTATGGACAAGATTTAAGATTGATACACATTTTCATGTTATAGAAAATGAAAAAAAAATGTTATTTTTTCTGAAACCTTTGCACATATGACTCTTGAAGATTTTCTGGTCATTTGAATTAACAGTGATTGAAGGGTTGGCATGATGGTTTTTAAGATACACCACCTCAAAGTGGGATAGATATGAAAAAGAGCATCCTACAAAAAGGCCCTATGATACTATTTATACTGGTAGGAGGAATGTTTTGAAAAGTTTAAGAATTCTTTGGAAAGGAATACATCATTATGTTTGACGATTTTCAACTCTACTCCATTAATCCAAAACTAGGTTTGTTGATACCCATGTTTTTCATTAGAATAGTTGAATGTATACCAATATGCATGAGCAACTTATATTAGGTGAATGGTTGTATAGGAAAATATTATACAAATAGAGAATATTTGGACTGGATCTTCGGACCTTATTTAACTCTCACCTCTAAACATTTATAAATGTAACTAAACTGCTTAACTGCCTAACGTGTGTTAGTTAGACTCTTTAAAAATGTGATAACTAATAATTTGTTATCTCTTCTAGGTATACTTCATTTCATAACTAACAACAGTATATATTAAGCAAATTCAGATTTAGGCCCCAAACAGGAGGACATGTAATACAGATGTTCTCTATCCTTTTCTCAAAACCAACACCATTGACAAATAAAGAATATTGTACTTGAAATGAATTGAATAGAAATGGATTCGGTGAATGGTTTAATTACTCAACACTCAACTCAACATATTCTTTTATTAAGGATATTAAGTAAGAATATAAATAGAGAGTTGTATTCATGTTATAAAAAACAATTGGCTACAATAGCATACAGGATACCTTGACAGAATCAAGGTTTCATATTACCTTTTCTTGTGTGGATGATCAGCAGCAACAACCACTCCATCCTTAATAAACCTGTCAGGCCTGAATTCCCAAGGTTCCTGCCAATATTCTGGATCATGGTGCAGCTTCCAGAGATTGAAAAACACCTAATTTATTGCAAAGAAGTTCCTTTGATGAGACATATATTGTGTGGACATGAACATACACAAATCAAAATAATCAAACAGATGCTTTGAATCAACCAAACACAAACATGCTGGAACAATTATGAAGTTTTCAACAAAATTGGGCAGAATTAATGAAATTTGTAGAGTTGTCAGATGGACATTTTTAGTTGGTATTTTCGAGTGGTTTATTACAGTTGTATGAGCATTGTAATCCAAAGTTCTTCAACCATGGTCAGTTTAATGACAGTATGTTGCTACCTCAGATATATAGCACTCCTTTGTTTAGTTTTATTTCAGGCAGAAGACGAGAAAGAAGCCCAATATAATACACTAAATCATATAAGAGTACTTACTGTACTACCTTTAGGAATATCATATCCCTGAAGCTTTGTTTGAGTAACTGCCACATGGGCAATATTGAGAGGAACCAGAGTCTGGTAGCGCAATGTTTCATAGATGGTAGCTTCAGTATATGGCATGGCCTGCTTGTCTTGCAATGTTGGAAGTCGGGCACCAATGACTTCTTTGATTTCTTTGGCTATCTTCTCCTGAACATCTGGGTGGTTCACCAAACAGGCGACCATTGCATACATGGTATACGTGCTAGTTACTGTTCCTAAAGATTAAAAAGAGACCTAAATTAAACTAAAACCAAAACTGGTGCGTATTTAGCTTGTACTTGAATGTAGTTCGATTAGTGAATGAAATTAACTTTGGTGAATCATGTCTGCTGCTAATATAGAAGAACTGTTAATATCAATCGATTAATATCAATTAGTGTAGTTTCAAATTATTCTTAACATTCAATTTATTTAGGACGTACTGTTAATCTTACGCTATATTTGAAATGTTGGTAGGGCATATTGGGTTATGGAAATTATGCAAGCAGGAAGCATTCAAAAGATTACTAAATTGCTAAATTATTCTTATAATTCTAGCAATACTTAAGGATTTATTTATAACGGAGACATTTTAACTTCTTCAATTAATTGCTTGATAATAACCAAGACCTACACTGTTGACCTTTCTTGGTCTCCAGAGCCTACTATTAATGAATATACAGAGTATCATATGTGACAGTCCTTAGATAATCAACTTATTTCCTAAAATTCAGTATACCAGCAATTGTCATGTTCATAACCAGTCCAAAAATGCTTTCATCAGTGAGTCTCTCTTGTTCTGGTCTTGCTGAGTTGGTGGATTGATACTTAAGTAGTTGGCCTGTGAAACAATCCCCCTCGCAACCAAGTTCCTAAAAGAAAGTGATTTGAGTAATACGTCTGAGTTGTTTTACTGTCTGTGTTTGTCTTTTATTCCGAATTCAAAGATGCTTAAAGCTATGTAGTAATATCAATTTTTTTCACCATCAAAATTAAGACAAACTCGTCACATGAAAAAACGTAAACATAGGCTTACCCTTGCTTTGCCTATAGCAAATCCAATAATATTATGTGCCAATTCTCTGCATTCCATTACTTTATTGTACAGTTGTCTACAGGGGAAGAATCGAGTGATGGGAGCTAAATCTAGCAGCACTCCAGAAGTTGAAAAGTGTATTGCTTGATTAAGAGCAGCTTGGAAATGTAACAGGTCTGCAATATATTTTTTTTCCATCTTCCTTGCATAAATCTGGAAAACACAAATATCTTATATCAAAGGTTTCTGCTCACGGTGATCATAACACAGTCAAATATAGCCATAACGTAGACAGCCTTGTATTCTCTTTGTAGTTCTCCCTTTTTAATTCAGACGTAGGTCTCCTTTTGGTACATTTTCTGGTGCAAAAAAATGATATTCTCAATGTAGTTAATTTCAATTGATTCTGAGATTCTACTGACTGGCTCCAATATTTATTACAAATCTATTTGGATGGTCTAAGTGGTCTGTTGCCTGGTGGACAATTTGAGGGACATAGCCCCAATAATTTCCACCAGGCAACAGACCACTTAGACCATCCAAATTAGTGTATTAGTGCTTTTAGTCGCGATTTGGTAAGATTCAACTAAGGAATTTTAAAACAATAAGAATCACTAACTTCTACACCTTTTATTTCCAACTTTTCCCAGGCAATATCGTGCCGCCGAACCACCATTACTTAAACCGGAAGTTTCCGGAAGGACCAAGTGTGGTTTATAGTGACAAAAAGACCCCCCAGAATCTTACCAAATCACGTATAACTATATTCAGTCTTGATTTGTTGGGATCTTGGGTAGATTTGACTTCAATACACAGACACAACGGACACCTGTGACCGGAAGGGGTTTGTTATGGTAGCGCAGACACTCCTGACTTTGGGCGCTTGTGTTTACATGTGGGCTCTGTTGGGTTAGGTTGTGTAGTGACTTAAAGAACACAATGAGAAATCTGAATCAGCAGGAAATGCTGGCAACAATGTTTTACCCCTAGGTTGAAATTTTGGTGTATGGGAGTGTAGCAATGGCCGGTGCAGAGGACATATTCTGTTGTTGAAGGGTTGCGAGGCTGGCGGCGTGCATGCAGAGCCTGTGTGTGCTGCCCCACCCCCAGCCCAACCCTCGTTGTGAATTACAGCTTAGTCTTGAACTGGCTGGACTGGATGTTCCGCTGTTTAGTGTTTGATGGTGTGCTTGCCATATTTGGTGAAGATCATGTGTGGGGACCAGGCGGCTGTGTATGGGTTTAGCCCAGTCCATTTTGGTGGGGAGAGAGGGGTGGCCGTTATCCCATGAATTGATAAATCAGTTGCAATGATTAACACAATAATTTGAGACTAAAGCAATTAAATCCTTCAGTTGTGGTGGTTCTGGATGTCTACGCGGCCAAAACATCCCTTGGCTAATGTCTCGGGATGTCCCTCATCGCATAGACATCATGAACCACCAGAACCTCAGGTTCTAATCACTCAATTGTTCACCTAATTACATAACTAGTGTATTAAATGTTACATCTCTACTGATTGGCAAGTTTTGCTTGATAGTAGAGAATTTATGGCCAGTATATATATCAGCTATGGAAATAAGTGGCTATTGATTATACTTAATTACATTTTAATACATCTTGTGAATGATTAGGACAGTTATTGTAAGAAGCTTCAAAACGGCGTTTTGCTGGCTATACAACTAGTTTATCTGCCACATTACTTAAATTTGTATTAGTCTTTAACTGTGTGTGTACCAGTGAAGAAATGATTTCTGTCAGGCATTGATGGATGATTGGTTGGAAGTCAAATGGTTCCCCAGACTGAGCAAATCTGTCCAATATGTCCACTGTGTCTGTTGTCAACTCATTGCATTTCTCCTCTAGTTTGATCAGCTGTGCCCCATAAGGCTGAAGACAGAGAATTGTATAAATACTGGAAGAGTGTTTTCAATTGAAAATCTCATAGCTTTCTGTTTGATCATAATAATAGTGCTTGTTCATATTCTTAAAAGAACTTCTCGCTTCTGTTTGATCATAGCTTTCTGTTTGATCATAATAATAGTGCTTGTTCATATTCAAGAACTTCTCACTTCCCTGATTAAACAAAATTACCAAATCAAGTGCCTGAACTTTTCCAAATTCAAATGAGATTATTTTGAATGATGGTTGTGGATGTACCTTAAGTGCTTGCATTGTAACTTTCTTCAGCCAGGACCACCTCGGAGATATTGACGCAAATACAATATTACCATTGCCAAATATAATTCTACCTCTGAACATCTTAGGTCGTCCCGCAAAACAATCACTCTGTGTAATCAAACCTTCATAGATGCTCTCATAGTCGTTCAGTATAATCACATTGTCACCAAAAATCTAGATAAAATAAGCGAAAAGTTGAGAGCATTGTTTCTATACATTAGACAATGATATCTATACAGATTCAGAGATCTAATCGCAATCCACTCCAGACCCAAAATAATAAATTCAGTCTAGTGATTTCACTGTCTATATGTATGGGAGATTTTTTTATTTTGCCTATTTCGTAATAGGCTCCCTTTGAATAATAAGTTATCATGTTGGACATTCACAATTCTAAATCTAGGTTAGCATAGCGTGAAGCATAGTATACTCCTGAAACCTACCATTAATGTGGCAGAGTAGGCCACCGCAGGTCACATTAGAAAGATAATATACTAGATAACAGAATATCATAGTTCATGAACCAGTTAAATTTATAGTGTTAACAATTTAAACATGGAAAACAAAAGACTTCTTCACCTTGCAGTGCACTATGTTTCCATGCTCAGCTGCCCATTTCTCTGCACTAAAGTGTAGTCCTCTTTTGTCTATGTTATAACCAACTCCAATAAACGGTAGGCCTTTTGGTCCTGGTGGTAGCTGTAGCTTGGCCCTAATACACCACTTGGTTATTATACCAATGACAAGCAGTGTGATGACAGCAATTGTAATGGAATCCATGTTGAAGATCAAAACAAACCAAATGAAAATATCTATGTTCTAACTATTGTCTTGTATCCACCCGTTAAAGCCAGTGAAGGTGCAGCTAACCTAGTTTCTTGACCTGTTTCTTGATTTGTCACCCCCAACCTGTGCAGGCAGTTATTATGTAGGGCATGAAACAGATGAGGTGCATCGCTTGTATAATTTTTAATATTACCAATACTTGTGTTGTTTCTTGTGCTAATCATACCTATATCTGAATATTGTTCTCTGTGCTCCTCCAGTTTGTCATATTAAGAATTAATTTGAAACATACGTCAATATGTTTTGTATTGAAACAAGGCCCTACCTGACTCATATGAATCATATAATGTGATGTCTCAAAGCCCTTTTATTCTCTGGCAGCAGTGTAATTTGGGAATATTTCCATATTCCATAATTAAGGGAGTCATTTAAGTTCTAACCATTTAAGTTCTAACCATTCACTATACATCCAAACCTTGAAATCAATGACTTATGCTAGCCTAGTTTGCCTGGCCCTAAATGTGATAAGTGTTTCGGCTGTTATTATGTAGGATGTTGTATGTTTAGTGTTTGTTTCTCCTATAATGTGTACTCATAATTATTGTTGCTTATGCTCTTGGTAGTGTTACTCATAATATAATTGTATCAGGAGAATTTATTGTAGGCGTTCTGCACATTTGTATCTTGGGTATCATTTGTTTCATTGATGGTTGTATTAATTGTATTAGGAATATATCCCTCACCATCTTACTT
Source organism: Sthenelais limicola (assembly GCA_942159475.1). Lineage (NCBI taxonomy): Eukaryota > Metazoa > Annelida > Polychaeta > Phyllodocida > Sigalionidae > Sthenelais > Sthenelais limicola. Next base: position 55,560,618 of record OW804102.1, on the reverse strand, counting down.
CAAAATAAACCTCACTTCTCTGAAAGCCCTATTTAAGCTGCATTTTTTACACTATAAATCCTATTCATATATCACGTGTGATATCCTGATAAAGCCTGTGGGCCCATTTCGTGAGAATTGACCAGGGAGCAACTAAATATATTGTAAAAAAAGACTAGTTCTCTTGGATCGGGAGCAAGACCAGAAACATACAATATCAAGAAATATTTTGAACGTTTTGTTCATGTCATATTTTCTATCCGGCAATTTTGATTGTAAAAACGTACTCATGGTACGTATTGAGTCCTTAAGATATACTCCTTTCTTCTAGTTACATTCACATTATGAGTATTATTTATATCAATGAAATTTAGATATTTCAGGGACATCAATAATCATACTAGGCAGAGAGTATCGCACTTGTAATGCAACCTCTCGCTTATTTCTCCCTATACACAATACCAGTCTCAGCCTAAGTTGTTATCTTTGTTATCATAGGGAGTGGCAACGGGCAGGTGGGGAAGAGGACATAATTAATGGGGATGGGGGAAGGTTAGGCCCACTGACAAGTGTAACTCAGGAATTGGACATGCATAATTCGTTAAGGTTTCTTCCTCATTGCTACGTCTTCATCCTCTTGAATTTGGGATCCCTGTATTACGTGTTATCACTAATCATTGGTCATATCTATGTAACCCATTCATATATGGGACTCCAGGTCATTGTGAATAATTTATTAGCTCTGCGTCTCTCTTGCTCTTGACCAAAATACCAAACCCAAGTTGGGTTGATCTTTTCTTGCTCAGCTGGGGAAAACACATCTTAAGCCATGGGCCAATAAAGGCCTTGATTGAAATGGCTATAGATAGGCTTCAAATCAATTTATAATATGGAAAATGAGAGAATGCTCATAACAATATATATCCTGATACCATCATGATTACTTCAAGTATAATTATTAGGAATACCCCCAGTAAAAAAATGTCCTACATAATAACAGCCTCTACAGGTTGGGGGAGACAGATCCAAAACATGTCTTTGTACAGATTAACTAGGTCAGTGGCACATTTACTGACTTTCATGGGAGGATACCAGACGGTGGTTAGAACACAAACATTTTCATTCGGTTTGTTTTGATCTTCAAAATGAACTCCATTACAATTGCGGTCATCATATTGGTTGTCATCGCTATAACAACCAAGTGGTTTATCAAGGCCAAGTTAAACTTACCACCAGGACCAAAAGGCCTACCCTTCATTGGAGTTGGTTATAACATAGACAAAAGAGGATTGCATTTTAGTGCTGAAAAGTGGGCAGCCGATCATGGAAACATTGTCCACTGCAAGGTGAAGAGGGTTTTATCTTGTTATAAAAACTATTTCAATTATTGGCAATAAAAGTTACAAGTTCAGCTCCATTAGGACATATTTTTAGTAATTCTTTACTTCATTATGAATGCAGAAATAAGTTAACGATCTTTCTTGTACTTGTGATTGACCATCAAGGATGTGCTCAGATAGAGAAGTTCTACAGAGTTATCATGTAGCACTTTGGGAAGTGGTGGTTATGCATCTTTATACGGTCACCCTGTCTTAGAAAGTCGTTCACAGGCAATCAGATTCATCGAACACAACCAGAAGTTGACCAGGGTTGTAAGGGGGAATAATACACCCCAGGTCCCCAAACGGCTATGATAAGGCCTAATGGGAATAGAGGTTCTAACCCTGTAGCATTATCTATCTTGAAATGGCTGCTTTAGGCGTCACTGATGGTGAAAGTTTCTGGACTTGCTGGAGCATAAAACCATAAAACTGAGTTGTATGCTCTGAAGGAGTCAAAGGTTGAAAGTTTCCACTTTTTAATATGAGCCCTGGGCGTGTGTTTGAAATCCTTGTGTAGCTTGTTGCGTATGTTCTGAGTTGTTGGGTAATATTTTAGAACTAGAACCCTACTAGAAGATTGTCCTACCTTATGTTTTGTTGTTCATTTTGATGACTTTTAGTTTTGATAATATATAGCATGTCCCGGCTCCATCGCTCTGTGTTTTGATGCGATGATTCTTTTGTTGCAGGAGCGAGGACTGAACCAGCCTTGAGTTGTTGAGCTACCCGATTGATTTTAGTATACCTTTTGTGAGATTGTAAGATTCCCCATGGCAAACCTTGATGATGCAATCAATCTGGATGGTTTTGTTGATTCTGTTCGGATCCCCATGGATGATGGGACCTAGTTGCTGGGAGATTGAAGTTGGTTGGCCTTGCAGCCTGGGAGGCCATGAAAATCATTGAGGGTTCTAGTGTTCCAGCAATGGAGGATGGTGTTCTGGCTTATCAAGGGCGACCTAAGTGGGGTTGTAATGTTGCGCGGCGGGACACTAAATCCCACTCTTACTCTCCAGTCAACTCTGCTAGGATTTCTGGTGAGCATGGACGCGATTCAGAGCTGAAACACAAGCCCCGCCCTGTCACAGTCAGTTGACATTGGATCTGCAAGCGCTGAGGCTCTGGCTGTGTCTTCTGAGGTGGCTAAGGGTAAGGGTACCAGTTCTGGTGTGTCACCTAAGGCTCCCCCGGCAAAGAAGAAGTTTGTTAAGAAGGTGCATCACCAGCGGAGCAAACATAAGAGTCAAAAGTTTACCTCCATGGCCTATTACCTGCGGCTGATGCCGCTCCAGGAGTGCGTGTCCGGACAGAGGAAAGTAAAGACATACAGAATGAGTTCTCTGAGTGCTTTGAAAGTTGTTAGTGGCCCAGCATGGTTAGACAGTCTAGACCCGGGAGCATACAAGAAGGTAGGAGATGCCCCTAGTATTTGGGAACCCAGATTTCAGTGTCCATTTGGAATTTGTTGCTAAACAGGCAGAAGAGAAGGGTCTTTATGGTATTCAAGTGTATAGTAGTGGGTCTTGTCTGTTCTGGTACTTGTGTGAGGAGCATGCACCACATCACATGGTGTAGGAGTGTCCGTCGAAGAAGTGTAGGCAGAAAGTTGATCGCAGGATGAAGCTTGTGCACTATCTCTAGTATGGGGAAGTGGTGGCCCACAATAACTCTCTTGCGGAGGCTGTGAAGAAGGTGTTGAAGCTATCACCCTTGCTTCAGGTAAACCACTTGTTTAACTGCACAGTGTACTTGATGTCCATGGATCTTCAAGTCATCAGGTTGAAAGCAAGTCACAAATTTGTAAAGACTAAACCTGTAGCGTCCATTGCTTCCCCTACTCCCTCTACTTCTGGTATGTTTAGCCCAACTCTGACCAAGAGTAAGAAGAAGAGGAAGAGATCATGATCACATTCCGGCTCTAGTGAATGCAAAGCTTTCCCCGGGCTCACAAAAAAGGTGAAAACCTTGACTGCCATGGTCAAATGGGAGGTGGAAAGAGTTGGAAGCTCAGCTAACTGATGTTAGTGGTGCCCTCAAGCTGGCTCGGGTGGCACTCTCTGAAGTTCCGATTCTGGTCAATGCTGCTATGGACAGATTGGCGGAACTTCTGTGACACCTTGAAACTGTGAGTGAAACCATTGGGGAGTTGGCTTCTCTCCATCAGGTAAACAGATCCCAGGCTCACCTGATCAAAGTCCTGAAAGCAAGTCTCCACCGGAGTTACTCACGCATTTGGGCTCTAGAGGAATCCATCAGTAGCCTTCAAGCAAGGTTGAGGCCAATGTTGAGTGCATGCCTGATACATCAGAGGTGTCACAGTCATCCAGCTCTGCACCTGCCACTCTTGAGGCAAGTAGCACCGTCAGCAGCCTGGTTAGGATACCACTGGTGTTGTTCCTGCACAGATGACGACAACAGACCGGTACTCATGGATGGACCAAATGATTGCCTATTGAGCATACAATATAATCCATATACTTGCCACTCACAAGGTGTACAATATAAACTCTGTCTATTGTACAGCAACATCACACCCATTTGAGACCATCGGGCATGAGCTATGCGGACAACAGAGTTTAATGAAATTAATGGAAATAAAGTTGTAATAAGGTAAGAATCATGGAAAAAACGCAAGAATAGCACAGTATCACGTCCTCATTGTTTTTGGCCATACATGGTGAATATAACCCACCTCATATGCGGTACTATGCTGTTCTTGCTATAGCTCCATAATATGTGTGGGAGTAGTGTGGGATCCTATGTCAAGGCAAGTCTCTGTGAAACCATGTTTATCTTTTATCCTTCCCAAGAATTTGTGCTCTTCACACCTGCTATCCGTTTGTACCAAAGTTACCTCTTACTCTGCTGTGCTAATACTTGGTTACCTTTGTTGGGTCTGATATGGATTATCGGGCACGGTCTGTGTGGTGAAATAAAGCCTGTGATACCTAAAGAACTGTGTGTTTGGTTTTGTTTCCTTTGCTAGGACTGAGAATTTGAACCTGGTTAGTGAGCCCAAAATCACTACACTTGTTTAAACACATTTGTATTTTCTATAAAAATATCTTGATCTCTTGCTCCTGCTAGATGTTTGGTGACAATGTAGTCATACTGAATGACTATGAGAGTATCTATGAAGGTCTAATTACACAAGGTGATTGTTTTGCTGGGAGACCTAGGATGTACAGAGCATGTACTATCATGGGTCAGGATGATATTTCGTTTGGCCAAATATCTCCAAAATGGGTCTGGCAGAAGAAACTTGCGATACAGGCACTGAAGGTAAATGTTCATTCTTTGTCAAAATAATCTTTATCTGGATTTAGATAGGCAAAGTTTCTTATAATTTCTATTTCTGTTCAAGTCATTTCATTCTCCAAGACAAAAGAGAGTATAAAGGGTGGTCTTCACTGGCTGAGGTAAGCTCTGCGGTAAGCCTTGCAATGGTTTGTGCTGGTTCTGTAGGTGGTGAGGAATGACAAGGTCCTTGCCTTCATGGTCAGTGAATCATGTACTCAAGAACCCGCCACTTCTCACCAACACAGCACCATCGCAAGACTCACCGCAGAGCTTACCGCAGAGCTTATATATATATATAAAGATTTTTATTCAAGTTAATCATCAGTACAGTTACATGAAATAGACAGGAGCCTCTGCGAATAGATCTTCCAGGTCTGCCCATCGAGACCAGCCTTAAAACAGCAGTACTATTGTTTTTTTAAAAGCATCCTATATAGGCTCATACACGTACAGAGCTATTATTCACTAAATGCAACTATATCTTGAATTAAAACTGTTGTATTAATGCTTGAACAATTTGTTGTTTCCAGCCTCATGGTGAACAGCTAATTGTACTAGAGGAAAAATGCAATGAGCTGACAACAGATATGTTGGATGAACTGGACAAATTGGCTGAGTCTGGGCAGCCGTTTGACTTCCAACCAGTACTTGATCGATGTATAACTGCCATTATTTCATCACTGGTAGGGTTAACATTTTTACACTATTCAGAATGCAACTTATACAGTGTATGCATTTATGTTATCCCGTCCGAGAAACACCCAGAACAATTCTTCTGTATTTTGGAGGAAGTTTTAAGCCAGCAACACTTCTAAAAAATATCCGCTTAAAATCATGAACCTCTGTGTTAGTCGCACTCAGGGAACCGAGTACTGTTAATCACAATTTTGATAAAACTGTCATCTGAGAATGGACAGCATTGAAGTAAACCAGAAGGACAATGGATAAAAAATGTCACCATATTTGTATTTATGTCAGGGAATCAAAGCTCATTACTATTTCTATTGAAATGTAAGAGGTAAATGGTGTTTGCTAAGTCAATGTCAACACATCGGACGAAATCAGATTGTTTTCTGACGATTGTTTTTGAACATGGCATATTGATTTACCTTCAAAATATAATACAACGTGGTGTCATAAACATCTGAAAAGATGTATTTGTCTGTGTTGATGACTACTATATGTTGAATACAATGTTTCTACTGTTTTCCCTTACACTTCTATAGTAAATAGTTATGAATAAATTATGAAATAAAAAGTTATAGATGAAAGCAACTTTTGTATAGCCAATAATTCTTCAATTTGTTTCACAGTGGATAAAATGTTATTAATAAATTGCCCTTCAAAAAGTTAATCAAATAGATAGGACTGATTGGTGTCTCCTGGCTTGAACAATTGTTTGTAATAATACATCCAGGATTCAACCAGTATCAATCAGTAGTAGGGTAAACATTTTTACACTATTGACTAAGAGAAACACATGAAAATTAAGCACCAATCACAACTCACCCTAACCTGGCCAATCCACCCTCCCAAGCCTGGGCGAGATTCTACCGATCAAGCCCTGCCACAACGTTGCCCCTTTCTTTGGGCAGAACACCAACTGTGTGTGTCTGACCTCTTAAACTTAATGAAACTGAGGCGATAGGGGACTTGCGTATCCACCAATATGAATCTAGATGCTCATGGAATTATGGGACTTATGGTACTGGGTAAAATTTGTTTAAAGAATGTGTTATGTTCACCATGGAATATTTTTCAGTGCTCTAATGTCAAGATCCATGCGTTTTACATGTTTCCAAAGCACAAACATCCATCTAACCCAGACATGTGCAGTGGCAAATGCAAATTCCCTATGGGAGGAAGGGTCAGACCAGCTTGAGACACCCTGGGCAAGGCACCAGAGCTAAAAATAGGTGTGTTGGGGTTTAGAAATGGTGGCCTACTGATTGGAGGAAAGGCATAATTAATTATTCATGAATCCCCGAAAAAGGCTAAGGGTGCCGCAGGGTGTCTTGATGAAGGAACAAAGGGAAAGACATCCTGCTTTTGAGAGGATGGGCCAATTTTCCTACAGTTTCCTACAGATAACAACTTTGTATCCGGTCAGTATAGGGGATTTGCATGTATCACTGCGCATGTCTGTCACAGTGCATCCTAGGATGGATTCAGTTCAAATCTGACATACAAATATTTAGCAACATTTTTATCTAAAATTGCAAAAATGTTTTTACAATAACACTGCTTGTGTAAATAATCTATGAACACCAAATGCATGATGGGAAAGATGGAGGCTTATATATAATGTTATGGAAACATGCCTAAGACATGGATATTGACATCAGAGCACCAATGAATATTCCATGCCGAACATGATACGTTTTCCATAGATTTTACCCTGTACCATTTGTCCCATAGTTCCATGATAATCAAGACTGAAGATGGCGGCTATGCAAGTCCCCTATTGGACTTTGGTTAGTAGGATCAGCAAGCTGCGTGGAAATAAATGTTGTTGCCCTCTGGCGGTTGGTCACATGGCTGATACATTGATAAATGAAGTAAAGTATTTATGTAAGCTAATTTTACAAAGTAATCACCAAGAGAAACATTACACACAAGATACTCAATTTTTGCAGATGTATGGAAGGAAGATGGACGAAAAATATATTTCAGACCTTTTACGTTTTGAAACATTATTTAACACAGCAACATGCATGTCCGCTGGGATGCTCTTAGATCTGGCTCCCATTACTCGGTTCTTCCCCTGTAGACAACTTTACCATGAAGTCTTGGAATGTAGGGACTTAGCACGTAGCATTATTGGATTTGGATTAGATCAAGCAAGGGTGAGACCATGTCTTTGAGGACAGATTGTTTCTGACCTTTCATCCCACTAAGATTTCTTGGGTTATTAACATTTATAATGTGTAAACACTAAATACAGGTAACATCAAACAATGTGTATGATTTTTTAATTAAGTGAAACCAATGAACTGCTTAATCAATTGATGATCTGCCTTTGATAATCCAAAGAGAACTATTTAAAAGCCATTCATGACCATATACAAAGGGGATATCCCATCGCTACTTCTGGATACATAGACCCATACATGTGATATTGGTTTGTACCCTGGGTAACTGGGGTACCATTTCCGATCCATTGTACGGCATACCAACCTTGTTCAATGGCGCTATTCACGTTCAATGGTCCAGTAGAATACCTATATGAATGGATTCTGCAAAGCTTCGCAACAGCTTATATGTTCATTTCTTGATCTGTTAATTGATAGAAACATGGTAGCAAGGAGGGTTGTTTCATAGACCGAGTACTTAATTGTCAATCTAACAATTCATCAAGACCAGAAAGTGAGAGACTCACCGAAGAACAGATATTTGGGCTCATATTGGACATGACTTCTGCCGGTAGGTTGGCTTTAATTACATTAAAAAAATAGGGCCTCTGGAATTCAATGAAGGGTAAGGTATTATCCGTATTCTAAGACAAATGGCATTCTGAAACATTGGTTAGTAATCAGTATAAACAATTTAGGAATGATTTGAAGGAGGACAATTTCGAAAATATTACGAAATTTTAAAACTGCTTCTTGTTCTTTTTATACTACAATAACTATTCCCTTATAGACCACCCAGACTATCTAAAACCTCGGGTATTATTGCTATATTAGTCCCCGTTGGTTGGTCTGAAGTGGCCCGTTATAGACGCACAGAGTGGCCAGCTGGACCGGTAGTGGCCACTGGACTGGCCCGTTATGCCTAGAGAACTTCTGGTAAGCCTGTGAACCACCCAACGGGGACTAAAGCTGTTAGAGCCTTTGTTTATGGTCCTCACTGGGCTCTAAGCCTGACGGGACCAATCTCGGCTTTCACCTTGACTGGTCCTATCAGGCTTAGAGCCCAGTGAGGACCATACACAAAGGCTCTAACAGCTCAGTATGTGTCTAGACTGCACAGGGCCAAACCATTGTTAGTAATTTTGTGTCAATCACTGAATGTGAATGTTCCTTGGTTCCTTGGTTACAAATGCATTTTCCAATTCATTAATTTTCCTTTTACCAATAAAAGCCCAGCTGAAATTGTGTATGTATATATATACATAAAGATTTTTATTCAAGTTGATCAGTACAGTTACATGGAATGGACAGCAGCCTCTGCGAACAGTTCTTCCAGGTCTGCCTATATAGTAGATTTTGGTTGCCTTGAATGTGACTTTGGGTCAGACATAGCTGTCTGTAGTGGTCTTGTTAGGCTTGTGACAGGCTACAACCCATTTGGGTGAAGCAAAGGCCTTTTCCTAATATGTATTCTTTGTGATGGGCACCACTATGTGGATATTCATAATATTTGAGAACTATTCATGAAATACTATAAAGAATTCATAAATAAAAGATGTATTAATATTTAGATTAATTATTTTGATTTGTTGATTTTTAGGAACATTTACTATCACATATACCATGCATGCACTTGTGGCCCTTTTGGTTAATTACCCAGAGGTCCAAGAGAAGATTGCACAAGAAATCAAAAAAGTCATTGGTGCCAGACTTCCAACATTGCAAGACAAGCAGGCCATGCCATATACTGAAGCTACCATCTATGAAACTTTGCGCTACCAGTCTTTATCACCTCTGAATATAGCCCATGCAGCAGTGGCTGATACAAAACTCCAGGGATATGATATTCCTAAAGGCACTACAGTAAGTAGTCTAGAATGGGTGGAAAGTGTATTTCAGATGTGGAAGATCAGACAATACGTGTGGACCTCCTATAACAATACATTAAATAATCCAAAATATAATCAACTATATGCTGTTCAGCATAAGATCTCTCTAATCAAGCATAATCATTACGGGGTGACCTGTGAACAAAGAGGATGAGAGTCGACTTGAAGAATTAAATTTTATTGAGTTTAATGGAATATAAATTAAATAGGTTATAATGAATTATTTAGATTAAAATGGTAATTAAATAATGTATTGATTTAGATTAAATGAATATGCCTAGCAAAGAGAATGAAGAAAGAAAAACACAGTGGGTAGAGGTGGGAGCAGAAAAAGAGAGAGAGGGTAGGTATTATGCATGCGATGACCAAAGTGACATTGAGGGAGAGAGAATGTGTAAAGTAGTGGAGTATAGGGTGAGCAGGTGGTGTACATGTATGTAGGGAGGTGACCTGCTCACAGATGGCAGCAGCAATGACCAGTCATACAGCAATGTCTCAATGTATCAGCAGTTATCATATACACATGACAATCAAGATACAAAAGATCATATATGATGGGCAAGCAACACAACAGCCAGTACAGTGTACTAAAGAGACCAACCTTGGGACTGAGAGAAACTGGTCTTAATAGAGAGGTGGTCTCATTAGAGGGGCACTTTAAAAATAGAAACCAATTCAGGACTAAGAGAATGTGGTGCCTATAGAGAGCTGGTCTTTATGCGAGGTTCCACTGTATAATAAAATCATGTGCATGAAAATAATCAGTATGATCAAAATCAATTTCATCTAATTAATCATTTAATCAATTCGTGTGCTATGCATTAGGTGTTTTTCAATCTCTGGAAGCTGCATCATGATCCAGAATATTGGCAGGAACCTTGGGAATTCAGGCCAGACAGGTTTATTGAGGATGGCAAGGTGGTTGCTGCTAATCATCCACACAAAAAAAGGTAATGGGAAAACTTTTATTATGTATTAATATCAAACTGAATAATAATTATATTTATATTTAAAGTACATCACCTGTGTGCGTCCCTGGCAGGCGCTGGGGATCAATTCACGGTTTAGTTGTTTCCATTCCTCTAACAGGGGCGTTGCATGTGGCACTGCGCATGTCTGTTTCAGTGCATCATAGGATCGATTCTGTACAAATCTGACATACAAATATTAAGCAACCTTTTCATCGAAAAACTGCAAGAATGTTTTCACCAATACCATAGCCTGTATAAATAATGTGTGAAAACCAAATGCATGATGGGAAAGATGAAGTCTTGTGTTATAGACACATGTTTAACACATGGATATTGACATTTTAGCACCAATGAATAGTCCATGCTTAACATGTTTTCTATAGATTTTACACTGTAATATTATTCCCATAATTCCATGTGAATTAAGATTCAAAATGGCGGCTATGCAAGTCCCCTATTGAAGCTATACATGCTGGTTCACTTACATTTCTACAAGTATGTAACAGTCCTTGTAAACAACACATAGCCCTACATGCAATTGATTGAATTAGAATATAATTATTTCAGCTACATTTAAGAGTTGTTATTGATCGATTATACAAGTGAGACTATTATGTATTTCCATACTAACCATTGCTCAGAGGATAGTTATGGAAACACTATTTCTTGCAGATTGCTTGCATTTGGTGCTGGAAGGAGAGCATGTCCGGGCGAGGCATTGGCCAAGAACAGGATCTTTCTACTCTTGACCACACTGCTGCAACATTTCCAGCTTCTGCCTGAGTCTGAAGACAAGAGACCAAGTCATGACCCACGTACCTACCCTGATGGATTGGGTATTGGCCCTAAATCTTACAATATCAAAGTATTGAGGAGAGATAATTGATTTGTTACCTCCAAATGGTACTCCAAAGTATTGAGAAGGGGCTATTAATTAATTTCATTCACATCTTGTAATAAACAAACATTTAACAGCAGACTCAATTATTTCTCTGATTGGACTATTAGGTTAGATAATGTTGTTGCTAATTCAATCCTTTTAGTTTACTCGGCCTTTGGCATTTTTTTACAGAGGAATGGTGTTTGAAGAATTTTTGATTAGCAACGTTTCCATTCTCTCTCTATGTAGACCAATTGGATTAACTCTCTCATTATCATTAAAATTTTCAGTAACATAATCACAGGCCTTTTACTTAAATAATTTAAGCAACTGAAACAAATGGGTTTGTTTAATGCTTTTAATAAAGAAAAGGCCAACGGTAACAAGTTTATATTGAATATATGGTATCAATACAATATTTTATCATATTATCTATTGAATATTGATAGCCAACCGATTGCTGCTATCTTCGGTATGAGGGGGTTTGGTGGGAAGGGGTACTTTGGGAGGGTGTGGAGGTGGGGGAGTCTGTGTGCATGCTCCTGAGATGGTAGGTATTCAATCGCCAGGATCGCTAGTTTCCTTGTGATAATACCAAACCTTACTATACTCGTTGTCACCTATTCAGCGGTAGCAGGTGGAGACGCAACAAGCAAATAGAAAAGAGGCAGTATTAATCCAAGAGTAGTAACTTAGTGTGGTTTTATTCCCTTGATTGTTGACATAGTAATCTTCCAGGCACACACACAGCTCATACTCCTGTGACAGACAACACAGCAATTAAGGCATGCTACATGTAGCTACAATCCTGCTACAAGAAATACAATACACACTCCGAGTAGATCTTGTATAATGGCATCCTCAGACCAGTCAAATGGCTATCCCAGCTCTAGTAACACAGAGAGCCTCTATCCTGCTCATGGTAAATAGATAGTGCCTAATGAGAAAGTGGTACGAGGGACACTTTTAGACTGGCCGAGATGTTTGTTTTTTCGTGGCCCACGAGCCAAAAGGCGAGTGGGTTACGGAAAAAAACAAACATCGAGGCCACATCCCGTGTACCACATTCAAATTTAGGTACTATATTTACTCCCACGTTGCTATGTTCAAGTATATTAAAGATATTAAAGGCATTTTACTTACAAAAACAAATACAGCCATGACTTGACTTAATTTGGACCAGCCACCCAAAACCCAGGAGAAAGCTGTGATCTGATTGGTCGATAACAACGATATGATCAGGTGACTGTATTAACCAATGGGAACCCTTGTTACTACCCCCATCCTTCACGCGTTAATTTTGCTATAGATTACCACACTCACTCCCGCCCATACAGACAGCGTGTGGTACATACACCAACATGGAGTAAATCCCTTAATTTCTGGGAGCGGAAAAAATGTTAAATCTCCCGCGGCTGGGTCTACTGGAATACTCTTATTGTTTATTGGCTAGTCGCTAGGCATGGTTGCCAAGGTGCATTCAGGTTGATCGAGTCTCTATATTTACAGCAAAATATGTCCACTCGACTCTTTGAAGGTAACATTACTGGCTGCGGTAAGCTTTGCATTTGGTCTCCACTTGGTCTGCGTTTCAAACTCTGCGATTCTATAAATATTATGTAGTAGCCACAGCTAAACGCAGAGGTTACGGCAGTGTAATTAAGAGGTCTCATGAATGCGATAGAGACTGCGACTGGATATCTTTCCCGCGCTTGGTCAGGTTGCAGACAACTTTTCATCAATGTACCTAGCTGTGTCGCCGCGTCAATTTATTACTTTTTTTGCAAGGAAATAGAACCTCAGATGAGACAGAATGGATCTAGAAGTTCTTTTTATTTGAAGTAAACAGAATCTAGAGGAGAATCGTCGATCGTCTAGTGACATTATCACTCAAGCATGTTTATATTTATATCTGTAACATTGTCATGCATTATATGCACTTGTCAATTGCAACCCCCATCCCCACCCCACCCCCACCCCCGGGAATGGGGAGGGTGGCAATGTCCTGGTCCCTTTGGTAAATTTGATGAAATCCCCGACCCCCCAGGACAAGAAATTCTTGTAAATCCCCAATCCTCTGGGGCACATTTTTCAGTGGACATTTCTTTAGACAGAATCTATTATTGCAAACATATAAATGCTTTACTATTATGGCTATGATTTTGATAGAAAAGAAAACACTTTTAATAACAACTCAAGAGAGTTTCCCATTTTACCATGTCTTTAATTAAAATTTCGTGGAATGAAAACTCTTCTGCAAGTGAAGGGGACTGGATCTTGGCTTCTTCTATGTTAGACAGAGCTATTATCTTTTTAGCTACATCGTTTCCAATAGTAGAAAATAAATTATTTTGAAGTTTAGCCGCATCCAACTCTGGCATCAAATTACCTTCTTTTTCAATTAAAGGTATACGCGGGTGTCAACGCACACGCCACCTAGCGGCTCCTTTTTTTCTTTGAAATATTTCGTTACCATGATAAGTTGAGATATATTTGTACACGATTCCCAATATCGACATGGTTTATTTTCATTACAGCAGTTTTAAGTCATGTTTCTAAGATTCATTTTTATTAGTTATGCTTATGTTTATTGGGTTTTATTGGTTATTTCATACTTCAAATGACCATAACTTTTTTTTAAACCCGTCAACGTACAGTTTTTTTTTGATAAATCAGTAGCATGATACACCAAATATATGTGTAGAAAGTTTTGATGAAAAGTCACCGATTAATTTTTTTTTATATAGTAAAACGTGAAAAAAAACCACATTTTTCCATAGACTACAATGCTAAAGCAATGTTATTTTCAGGCGGCTGTAGAAAAAAAAATAAGTCGTTGAGATATACTTTTTTTTTCATTTCTTGCTTTCTTATGTAGTCAGGAATGATCCCTGAACGTTTCATGAAAAAGTCACCGACCAACCTTTTTTCCATTGAACACCCGCGTATACCTTTAAACTAATTTTTTGGTTAGTTTTACTTTTTCCAGGTGATATGAAAGGTTGGATAGTGTCTTTTTGGTCCTTTAATAATTCATCTCATCATTTTTATATATTTTTATGGGACACACAAATCACTAGATATCCCTTAAAATTTCCAAAAGAACTTTTAAGTCAAATGATTTCCATTGTCTAGCTTCAAATGATTTCCTTGTATAAGTATTTCTCATTTTTTTCTTAACTATGGGTACTGGAAAGTGGTCACTAGAATTATTTTCTATTGTACCTGCCTGTATAATACTTTCTTTGTTCAAGAATATTTGACCAATTGTTCTAGCTGATTTCCTACTAATTCTCGATTGAATTTTTATGTTGGGGGGGGGGGGGGGTGAGCCAAATGCTGTACAAAATCAAGTTTACCTTCGTTTAAATCACTGTTAAAATCCCCTAATATTTCTCTTGAGGATGGTACACTCTTTCCTATGTTCATTATCCTTTCATTGGTTTCATTCCAGCTAGCTTGTGGAGGTTTATATACATTAATTAATACTATCATTTTTGCTTTACCCTTCCTACATTCTAAAACTTGAGCCTCAATATGTTTGTTAGAAACATTTAGTTTAGCATATATATTGAATCAATAATTACATGATCATCTTTTATATAAGTAATCACTCCACCTCCTTTTTTACTCATTTTTCTTTAAGTCTAGAAATCGCTCTTCTCATATATTACATGGATATTTAGCTACTTTATTCATAAATGTCCACCCAGAACTATTGCAAACCATTTTTCTTTCAAAAATAAAAACATCCAACTTAAAATACTTATTAGATGTCCAACTGTTAACTATCATTAGAGTCCAATTAATCTCATCTTTTCAAATATGATGATATCTCAAAATCATTTTTTTGCAACTGATTTCCCTGTGCCACATCACAGTAAGCGAGTTCTGATTTCCGAGTGCGCATGTCCCAAACGCTTCCTGTCCCCACTCAAGGGGGATAAACAAACACACATTGTAGTGGTACCGCTGTATTAGCGCATAGGGCTAGTGAGGTGTGGGCCTCTCCTGCTGGCTGTCTTTATTATTTAATCACTTTTTCTGACTCCATAAACGATGCATATATTGCATAGATCTATAAGACACGTTTGTGATGGATCTGGTATTCAAGGATAAGCACAAACTAACATTAGATGTAATGTTTTTACAGCAACTCTGTGCGTAACCTCAGGGATATCTGTTTATGTACTTAGCCAAGCGGTCACCAGATAAAATCTGTGACCAAGGGTCGGATTTAACTAACCCAATATCCTCTGCATGTTTTTTAATTGCTATCGTTTCTGAACAATGAGGGTGTATACCGATGTCATGTAATACTGGTAGCGACATGCTCGGCGTTGTGGCGAACTACGGCCGCGTACGGGGCGGCGGCCATTGGGGGACAGATTGAAAATATCATCGATGGGCGCCCGTTTTTTTGCGTTTTTTACCGTTCAGTTTTGAAATATGTTCACGATCGTTTGTACCAATACTCCCATCTCCATTCCCCAAGTAATCAGAATAAAAGCAGGTGCTATCAACCCTCCAAAGCTTTTAAAACATCGTTGACACAGCCGAGTTGTGCGCCAAAACCCCTATTTTCGCCCAGATCGTCCTATGTATTACTATGGCAGGGCTCTCACGTTTAACGATATGAAACGTCAGATATGCCTTCCAAGGCCTTGAAAAATCAAATTAAGATACACGTATGTGTGATTTCATATGTTTGACAATTTCCGAAAATTGTCAGTTCCATATCACACTGATTTATAGGAACAAATTTCGTCAAATAAAAAGATTCTCTTTTCGATTCCGTTTGTCTCAGATATTATAAAGATGTCATGTAAATGTATAAGCTAAAGGGGGTCTGAAACTACTGGGCATGTGGAATTTTGAGGTGGGTTATACAGAGAAAAAACAACATGATTTTAGGTTTCAACAAGTGCCGGTCTTGAAGGGCCTTGAATTATCTCAAACTTTGGTCTAACATGGACCCCCTGTCCAAAAGTCAGTTGTTGTTGCCAGTGCTCTCCAGTTTCTGTTGTTTATTAATAAAAAGGAGACCAAAATAGTTTCCCTTTCATTTAACCTTGAAATATAAACGTAATCTTTCCCAAATGATATGATACCACTATGAGGCCTAGAGATTATGTATAGAAAAGGAAGCTTAAAAAGGTAATATACATTGAGAGAATATAATTCAATTATTTTGTGTTAATCGAAATTCATCTAATAACCTAGAAATAGTCTCACATTCACAATTATTACAGTTAGGCCTATACTCTAAAGAGCTACTGTAAATAATGACATTCTAATTCCGGAGATAAGGGGGTGTGTTTTGGGGGAGTCCAGATATTTCTACTCTTTCCGGAGATAAGGGGTAGAAAAACGGGAAAAAGCCATCCAAATCATTGAAAAGGGGGGTCTAAAATTGATCCTATTTCCGGAGATAAGGGGTTGTTTTTGAAATTAAGGAATGAGCCTAGGTGTCTACATAATATACTGAGTGGGGTGGCCGGGGCTAAAAACAACACTATGTCATATGACTTAATTCTTCCCATCAAACAGTTTTGAACCAGGGTTCAGAGATGCCAAGTGTCCCAATTTAACGTTACACCCTTGCCAAACCTCTAAGCAGGATGACAACCTTAGGTTGCAGCAGTTAAAACCAATATAAGAACGATAACATTTAATAACAAACGGCCGTCGCCACCTTTACATATGCATCCCCCATGCATCCCCATTGTGTATTCGCGTAGAGACGTCCCCCGTTAGCGGTAGCCTCGTTTTCATAGGCAATATGGCGGCGCCCTACCCCACACACATTACAAGCGTATACAATTCAAAATTCACACCTATAAGGGTGTCATGTAAAGTATGCGCCTTACATCTGAATATAATTCCAGGTCTTTTAGTATGTTCCTTGACTACGGGAAGTGGGAGAGGTTTAAACTTAATTTTGATAAAATTCTGGAAACACAGGAATGAGTGAGTGAGATTGGTTGCTTTACGCCCTTATCAACACATTTAAGATGGTTATATCAAGGGCAGGAGAGCTGAGAGAGGGAGGCAGTTTATCACTTTATGAGTAGATCATACCCAGGAATTAGAGACAGAGAAGAAGAAAGACAGAGACAGAGAAAAAGAGACAGAAAGGCACTTTATGGTCATACCCAGGACCATTCTGCAAACACAAATCAAGGATATCGTTCTGCCATGTCTATTGCTTAGTGGAGTTGGTTACACAGGAATATCATGCAGTTCATAATCTAACTCTAGTTTCCCAACTATACTAGCTAACATGTAAATAAAGTCTAGCTAATACATTTTAAGACATTGTCAATTTTCCAAAAGTTAATGGATATGTTAATAAGAGAAATGATATAAAAAGTGTGACTGACAATATGCTTTTGTAGTGGTCGTGTGTTTTATGGGTTCCGGGATAGTGCAGTCCGGGAGTCCGAGACTGTCCGCTGGTTGATTCCAGTCCTTTCGGACTGACGCCAGAGGGCAGTCAAGGGCTCTCGGATCTATCCGAAGCACAGACCCTGGAAGAGTGGTCTGTAGCTTATTTACTATTATTTGTATTCATCACTTTGTATTGTGTCTTTTCCTTATATATTGTCATTTTATGCTATGCAAATGTTCCTTTATGTGTTCGTACCCAATCTCTGGTTTTACTTATTCTTAACTTCGCTTTTATAAGAATATCTGTGATATCGATATTCTTCACACCTTGTTTATACTATTTCCTATTGTATATGTTCTCTTTCTGGCTGGTCCAGAAAGGGTTGGTCTAAGGTTGTGAGGTAATAAAACCAGAGTATGAGAGTAATTCTTGTTCCGTTTTATTCCTAAGCTAAGAGTCCCGAACCGAGTTCACTACAATTGGTGCCGTGACCAGTTCTTAGCCACAACCAGAAGTTAGCTTTTCAAAAAGCCTGAAAAGTGTTCGGATCCATCCAGGTAGAATTCTATGAAATAAAAAAGAGAAAGAGGTCGGTAGAAATGTCAGACCTAAATAGAGCGAGTCAGACGGAACAGTCGGCCGGGGCGACTGGAGGTGCGGGCAGAGGCAGAGGTAGAGGTACAGGTGCCATACCGAAGGTCCGAACCGCAGTGCCTAGGCCGAGTCCAAGCACAAAGAAAATTACGCAAGATGTTTGGGCATTCCGCGATCCTCGCGAAAGATTTTTTTCGGACGATACGGATGAGGGCTCCCCACAGAGGAGAGAGTCTACTCCACCTCTGCAGTCTCAGGTAGAGGCTTGGCGCAAAGCCTATGAGCGGGCGCACAAGTTCAGCTTGGGCCAGAGAAACCAAGTGGTAATGTTGGAAGATCAGAATGCAGAGCTCCAGAGAACTCTACAAGATTATGCTGAGAGGAGTGATCGTTCAACAGCCAGGTTGATGGCTGAAAACGAAAAACTCCGGGCCGAAGCTTCTAGAGTCGATGATTTGTCCAGATTAATAAATCAGGCAGATCAGACAACAGAATCTCCGAAGGCACAGCCAACGTTAGAGCAGGTGGCTGCTATTTTCGGATTGGGGACGGGCACGGGACCTGAGTCCCCGATAGAGAATCCAGCATCCGAAGAAACTGGCAATGTGAGGAATGAAGGGCAGGGGGAGTCTTATGTACTTAGGACTCCTGCTTCCTTCGTTAGGGGAACCGAAAAGAAGGTCCAGATTATGACCCCGGAAATTCCCCAAACTTCCTCACCAAACCAGGGAGTAGTCACCCCACCCACTGGTACAGCGGGTAGACCGGGCATAGGAGCTGGCATCTCCACCATTAAGAAACTGGCGGATAACACTATTGGTTATCCGGGTGGACATGTCACGGATGGAACCTATGTCCGTCATAATGTTGTTGGTAGTGCAGGTGCTGATTCCTCGCGGAGTTATGTTCCTGTGGCTCATAGTACAACAATGAGGAGAGAAACATACTCATTCAAAGATAAATCCTTGACACAAGGATTAAGATATGACGGGCCCGAGCCAGCTGCAAGCTCATTTCATTATGAGTACATGCATGAAGCGGCAAGTCATGTCCCGAAGATGTCTTTCTTGAAGCAATGGGATTCTTCCAAAGACAGTTGGAGCATTCATCTGGGAGAGATGAGGGTGATGGCAGAAGCTCAGAATTGGTCAGACGATATTTTCTTGATGTTTCTGAAGTGTACCTGCCGCCGCCAGGTTCAGGAGCTGGGGGAGTTACCCCCTGGACTGAAACTCCCAGAGTTTGTCCAGCATATGGAGGCAAATTTCGGGGAACACAACTCCCGGAAGAAGGAGGCCATCTTCTATGCTGCGCGACAAACCATGAATCAGACTAGTCGCAACTTCGCAAACGAAGTTGTGAAGAAAGCCCGAATTGCCTTCGGCAATGTAATAGACTATACCGGACGCACATTGTGTTTGAAGGTATATCTAGATGGCCTATCCAACGCCAAGGAAGCTTGGTGGATACGACTCCAGGAACCTTATGACTTGGAACAGGCCGTCCATTGGTCCGAGGTGTTCGAGGGAGCTGATTTGGATGCTGGCAATACTGTATCCATACAGAACACTACCGCTAGTTCAGCGCCGGACTTTTTCGGACCGCCTGAAACTGGTGGAGGGCATAAGAGCAAGACCCCGAAGAAGTCTGTCATTGCCCAGATTACTGAGGCATTGCACGCCAGTGATAAAATGGAGTCAGAAGAAGAAGACTCTGGCATTGGCGCAATTGTACAGGCCATTCAGTCATGGCAGGCTCACAAGAAACCAACCCCGGATGCCCCGAAAACATCTTATTATGAGAGGTCTGGGTATAGGGGGAAGAAAGAGTTTCCGAAAACTAAACCCTGCTACTTCTGTGGTGATTTTGGACATAGAATCTCTGAATGTTCAAAGAAGAAGGGGCTGTTCAAACTCCTTGCAGAATCCGAAGCAAGGACAGCCAAAGCAGGAAATTCGGAAAACTAGAAGGGGCCCTCATGAGAAGCGTAGTGAGGGTCGACGGCAAGGCGCTTCATAATACCGCAATCCGAGAGGAGTATGAAAGTAGTGTAGAGATTGGGAGTAAAACCCAGGCACCGCTTAGTACGCTCGGAGGAATCCCAAGTGTGGACGAATCCGAGTCGAAAGGTGGAGAATCTAGATCGTTGCCGGACGGTAAAGCTCTTTCAAAGGTCTGTACTCCTTTGAGAAGTCCGGAGGATGACCCTGATATACGATGGGGGGAATCCGGATTCCAAGCTGAGGAAGGGCAGATTTTAATGGTCAAGAAGAACCGTAATAAACCTGCCAAGATTCAGAAAGTTTCTGTGCTACGGAAGGAAACTCTGGAGATCCCGTCTAAGTTATTAGTTCGGGAGAGATGGTATGCCCCAGTGATGGTAGGTGGGATGAGTGGATTCTTTTTGGTTGATCCTGGTGCTACTACCAGTTTGATCACTAAGAAGTTCTATGATTCCCTTCCACATCCACCGCCAATGATGCCGGTCCGAACGGTGTGTGCGATGGGAGATGGAACGCCTATTAACACTTATGGTAGCGTGCTATGTCCGTGGAATATAGGTGGACGGACCTATATGATTACATGTCTCGTTGTCAGTGGTTTACAAGGCCCTGAGGATGGGATACTCGGTGCAGATTTTTATTATGTGCATCGATGTAGTCTTGATTGGTCAGGATTACTTTACTTGGATAACTACGGTCATTCCGTGAGTTGTAAACTCTGGAAGAGACAAGGTAGTAGTAAAGAAAAGTCCTCCGTGAAGGCGGTGCAGGTCGGAAATTCACTTGCAGGTATAGAGGTGACACTCAAAAGAGGTGTAACCCTTGTACCCGGCAAAGTGACTCTGGCCGAATTAAACATTCACGGTGGTTCAGACACATCGGATGGATTGATGTTCGAGCCAGACCAAAAATTACTAAGTGACTATGCCTTGGGAAGCTTGAATACATACGTATCAGGTGACGGGAAACCGGCTGTGGTGGCATTTAGTAATCCGTCCGGGCGAGCTATTAAGCTCGGAAAGAGAAGAATGGTAGGCAGATTGTATAGTGTGACTTTACTTTCACAAGATTCAGTCATGTCTGGGGAAGAGGATGACGGTGTGATCGAAGAGGTAATCATCAATTCAATACAGGTTATGGAATCACCTGTGGCGGATGATGATTTGATCTCACCTGAAATGCCCGGGAAAATGCCCCCCACTGTGTGTCCGCTGGCTAAGTTAATATCGGACTCAGACCTGCGGGATCAAAAAGAAATTAAAAGTGCAACAGATCTACTGAAAGAATATCAGGACTGTTTCTCCATTCCAGGATCCGGGAAACTACTGGGATGTACACATAAAGTCCGACACGCTATTAATACGGGTGACGCAGCCCCTATTAAGCAAGCGTATCGTCGGATACCAGTGGCAAAGAGAGACAAGGCCGAAGCAGAGATCTGGAAAATGTACAAAGAAGGCCGGATCGAACATAGCAGCAGTCCTTGGGGTGCTCCTATAGTTATGGTGGCCAAGAAAGATGGGACCCAGAGGTTTTGTGTCGACTATCGTCAGCTGAATGCAGTGACCATAAAAGATAGTTTTCCATTACCTCGGATAGATGAGTGTGTAGAAGCCCTTGGAGGAAACAAGTGGTTCTGCACCCTAGATCTAGAGAGTGGATATTGGCAGGTAGCCATGGATGAGGAAAGTAAACACAAAACTGCTTTTCTGTCCACTGTGGGCTTATTCCAATTCAAAGTTATGGCTTTCGGATTGTGTAATGCCCCGGCTACTTTCCAACGCATGATGGATCAGATGTTAGACGGACTCAGATGGAAGTCCTGTCTGGTCTATTTGGACGATATTGTGGTTTTCGGAGAGACTTATGAGCAGTGTCAAAGTAACCTCAGACTCGTCCTAGACCGAATCCGAGACTATGGTCTAAAACTAAAACCGAAGAAATGTGATTTCTTTCGGCAAAGAGTGGAATATTTGGGAAGAATTGTATCTCCGGATGGCATTCAAGCTGATCCGAAGAAGGTACAAAAGGTCAAGGACTGGCCTATTCCCAAGAACGCCAGAGAGGTGAGGCAATTCCTTGGTTTTGCTTCTTATTACCGAGAATTTCAAAAGGATTTCGGAATAATAGCAGCCCCTCTGCAAGATGTAGTGACCGCGGCAGGGAAAGAGAAGCGCTATAGCAAGCCTATAGTGTGGACGCCACGGTGTGACGATGCCTTTAGCAAGCTGAAAGAAGCCCTAGTAACTTCTCCAGTGTTGGGATTTCCCCGGAAAGTGGGAGACTTCATTCTAGACACGGATGCTAGCGGTTTCGGGATGGCTGGGATCTTGTCTCAGATCCAGGATGGGAGAGAAGTGGTATTGAGCTATGCTAGCAATAGTTTTTCTAAATCACAGAAGAATTATTGTGCTACCAAACGCGAGCTCTTAGCCGTTCTGACCTATCTGAAAAAGTTTCGACATTACCTATTGGGAAATCGGAACTTTGTGGTTCGGACAGATCATGCATCCTTACGTTGGTTGCTAAACTTTAAGGATCCAACTGATATGCTCGCGCGGTGGTTATTGACGCTGCAGGAGTATGGTCTGGATCAGAATATGATTGTCCATCGTGCTGGAAAGAAGCATGAAAATGCTGACGCGTTATCACGACTTCCCACTCGGAAATGTGGAAGACTAGATTGCTCGGATTGTGGTATTCATGATGCTGTGGCTGCCCCCACTACTGTGGCTTTAGGCACACAGGAGCAAGTGTTGCGGGAGGCTCAGCAAGAAGATCCACTCATCAAAAGATTACTGGCTATTGTTGCGGGTACAGAGGATGTCCCTAGCAGAGAAGATCTAGCCGGAGAATCCAATGAATTCCGTACATTTGTCCAGCATCTGGGTAATATGGAAATGAGAGAGGGTGTGCTATGTCTGGGTTGGACAAGACTAGCCACAGGAAGGAAGTATTGGAGGAAACTCATTCCTGCCTCTTTGAGAAAGGAAATATTCCAAGGGATGCATGGTCCGAAGATCTCGGGTCATTTCGGTACATTTAAAAATTCTTGGTCAGCTAAAATGAAATATTACTGGCCAGGGATGAGGTACGATTTGAAACGATGGATCCGGGCCTGTCCGGAATGTAGTATGAGGAAATCCAGACAAGGGGGAGGGACTTCCCTCCTTAAGAAAGAAAAACATGGGGATAGGTGGAACCGGATAGGATTGGACATCTTGGGACC
Organism: Sthenelais limicola; assembly: GCA_942159475.1. NCBI lineage: Eukaryota > Metazoa > Annelida > Polychaeta > Phyllodocida > Sigalionidae > Sthenelais > Sthenelais limicola. Next base: position 55,537,148 of record OW804102.1, on the reverse strand, counting down.
TCTTCGGACAACTCCCAGGGGAAACAATTATATCATGGTGGTAACGGATCATTTTTCGAAATGGGCCGAAGCCTACCCCATGGCAGATCACACTGCAGAGAGTTGTGCAGATGTACTCTTCAGAGAATGGATCCTACGATTCGGGTGCCCTGTTGCTTTGCAAACCGATGGAGCTCCCGAGTTTAGGTCTCTGCTCTTAAGATCCTTGTTAGAAATGTTGGGGGTTGAGAAATTAATTACTCTTCCCTACAGACCCATGAGCAATGGTCAAAGCGAGAGACTCAATCGTGTCCTCGTGGAACAATTGTCATGTCTAACAGATGGAACTGAAGATAACTGGGATATATTAGCGCCCTGTATTGCTCATGCTTATCGGGCCACGGTACATGCCAGTACACTCTGTACTCCGAATTCTGTAGTCTTCGGGACAGAACTGGTGGCACCAATGGATTTAGTCTATGGTGTGACACCAGGAGAACTGGATTTCCCATGCAAAGTGGGATATGTGGAGCACTTGAGACAGTGTATGAGAAAGGGGCACCAGTACGTGAGAAATAATCTCGGAATTTCTGCAGTCCATCAGAAAAGGGATTATGACAAACGTTCTCGTCCCCCGAGATTCCAAGTGGGGGAGGTAGTATACCGATTCTGTCCCCCAAAGGCCTCTAAAAAGATCGGACCCAAATGGGATGGGCCTTATGTCATCAAAAGATTCATAGGAGGTACCACCTGTGAATTAGAAACCTCGGAAGGTCTGATGAGATATCATATAGACTACTTGAAGCCAGCCTTTGACGAAAATGGACCCATACAGGCAGCGAACCTGCATCGGGCGTCCGAATTTCAGAAGCAGGCTAAAACAGGTAGAGATATTCTCCGACTTATCGATGGGAAAGTAATAGCTGGGAAAGATTGTATAGTTCCTGCGGCAAAAGCTAAAATAACTATAGGAGCCAAGCCGAGAGGCAGGCCCCGAAAAGTTAAACCAGCAGGACAAGAGAAGCCCGTCCGAAAGAGGGGTAGGAAGACAAAGAAAGCGGATACTGTAAAAACTACAGCTCCTGTGTCAACTATTCCTCCTCCTGTGACAGAGAAAGGCCGAGGCAAATTGAAAAAGAATGCAGTAGTGCCTCAACCTGTTATTCAGGGGAAGAAGAAGACGAGGGCTAGAAGGAAACCGGGAAGACCTAGGAAAACAGTAGTGCCGGATAAACCCGAAGCTCCAACAACTCCGAAGAAAAGAGTTGGGAGGCCTAGGAAGTTACCAGGCGCTGCTGTTCCACCAATCTTACCGGGTGGTAGACGGACAAGAAATAATCCGGGTCCGGATACTAGTAATCCTTCCCCAGCTCTGACAAGGGCTAAGCGCACGCGCAATGCCCCAGTTCGGTTGCAAATCAAATAGGATATGGTATCAAATGAGTTAAAATTACCGAACTGATTTTGGCTCAATAAAAAAGTACACAACGAGAAGTCCGACTGGCAGTAGACCGGAGAATTGCTGCTGTGTCCCCTACCGGCGTAATGGATTCATTTCTATTGTGACTGGGAGACGAATCTTTGTCTTAATAAGTATTTGTTTGAACGATAGGTATTGACATGATCTAGGCTTGCTCTGCGGGTCAATGAGACCTGGAACTTGCTGTAAGATCGGAATCTATTTATAGCAGATAGAATGTAGCAATTAAACCTATCCTGATGGCAAAGAAAGTGGAGATTAACAAAGGGCCTGTAACGTCTCAACAGGCAGATCAGAATAGCTATTGGATTAGCACCCAATCATGCTATGGGAGCGTGCTCGGAGAAGGAGCGCGGGAAGCGTTGGCGCTACCATCGCGGTGTCGGGTTGGAGTACTAGCGTTGCACCAGGTGCGGCGAGAGTGTTCTACCCTTTGCCATTCTGCTTCCGGAACTCGTATGAGTAAGCAACCGACAGACTTTCACCAACCGTACAGTAAGTTTATCAAGCGATGATGTACATAAAGGACTTGTCATGTTGTTGATCTTGTATGAGTGTAAGATGTCTAGAGATTTGAACGTATGGTACCCTGTATTTTGTTGCCGATTGGCATTTCTATACTTTGGCGGGCTGGTGCCTGGTACCGCTACGTCCATTTTGAAATACACACTGTTAGAAATACTAGCTACGGGTATGCGTGTTGTGTGTTGTTCTCTAGCATAGAAGTGAACCATCATGCCCTGTTAACTTATTCCATTATGATGTTTGGACGTAATTAACCCTTCCGGATTGGTGGGAGATGTGGCAACGGTGTGTTGGCTCGCTAGAAACCTAGTTCGGATCGACCCACGCTAAAGGAGTGGGGGACTGACAGCACAGTTCGGATCCGAAGGGCCATCCGAAGCTCAGTCCGAGAATGGACAAGGCTCAGAAATCGGGCTTTGTTATTCCATGAAGTCTTGTCATTAAAATGCTTTGTTTGTATTCCTTTTCTAGCAAAGTAATCGAAGATGGAGAAGGCTATGGCTGAGCAAGTCGAGAGGGAGTTGGCCGAGGCGGAAAGGTTGATGGCCGAGGGCATCGAAACTGAGCTCCCTGCCATGACAGAGGCGGAGGAGCAGCAGTTGTTGCTCGAGGAGGGGGCTGATAACCTGATGAGGTTAGCAGCCGAAGTCAGCGAAGTGGTGGAGGACAAAGAACACGACCGTTCTGAGTCCGAAGCCATGGAAACTGAAGCTTCCGAGGAAGTGGTGAAGGAGGAGCCGAAGCTTCGGGTGAAGGCCAAACCCGTAGCTGAGGCAAGTCCGAGGGACAAAGGGGAGACTGTTGTCGACCCTGATGTCCTACGCCGCTCTCCGAGGAAGCAATCAGCACCCCGGAAAAGTGAGGATGGATCCCAGTCTCCACCGAGCCCTAAAAAGGCTGACGGTGAGGACATGGAATCCCGGGGCAGATCCCGAAGCCGCAGATACCCTGTCGGTGGCAAATCGGGATCCGCATCCATGACCCGAGGCGGGTCAAGTAGGTCGGAAGAGGAGAAGAGAAGCAAGAGCGCGGTGCCACAACCAAGCACCAGTTCTGTTTCTGCTGGGACCACCTCTTCCAAGAAACAGAAGCAGAATCCGAAGCTGTCCTTTAAGAAGGTGAGAAGGGTCCACAAAGCTCGGATGTCTGTGTGGAGAGCTAGGGTTGGTGAAATCGGGGGAAGTCTAGAGCACTTCAAGGCTGTAATGGATAAGCCCGATAATACAGCACCCATCAACCCTGGTTCGGACAAGCCAGGATTCCGGTTTCCTTCTGATGGTCCGGAATCAGACTCAGACGACGTTGATTTCCCCGGGACAATGAAACGCTATGAGTCCGAGATCTGGCCCGAGCTGTTGCAGGAGGACAGCTTGGATGAGGGCACCTTGGGAAAGCTCAAGATGTCCCCTATGCTCTGGAAGCCAGGACACCGTTGCCCCTTCTTGGTGTGTCGGTACACTGGTTTCCGAGATGTGGGTGTAAAAATTTACACCACCCGAGAGAGGTTCTTTCGCCATTTGTGCGAGTGCCACGCCCCCCTCCGTCAAGCCTGGACTTGCCCGTACACTAGCTGTGCACAGGTCCTGGATCGGAAGGGTGAGCTTATCCAGCACTTGATGAATGGTGAGGTGAGACAGCACAACCTCAGTCGGGAAAAGGCCCAGGCCCGCATGGTGAAGGACACAGTGACCGCCGGAACAAAAGAGAATCCTCTCTTTTACAAGATGGTGTACTTGTCCTTCAATCACCTGAGGGTCTTAAGAAAGGCACAGGCTGCAGTCCAGACCCGGCTAAAGGCTGCAGAGAAGGCCGAAGCTAGGAAAGCCTCTTCTTCCTCCAGTTCTGGGCTTAGCAAACCCGCAACTGGACAGCAAGACTCGGTATCGGTGAGCTCTGCTTCCAGCAGCGTTGCCCCTGAGTCCGGAAGTAGGCCCGCTTCGGACAAAAAGTCCGACAACGCTCACAGAGCAGGGCCCGGACTTGGCTAGAGGGAAGCGGTCTGGGACAGGGAGGAGTGGGAGCATCAGATCTCGGAATCCACCAATTGTTTGGACCCGAGAAAGTGATCTCCCCTCTAAAGTCGTCGCCCGGCTCAGGTATGCAGGCACCCCCCACTCCTGGAACCAAAACTGGCCACAGTGACGTGGAGGATGATGCCAGCGACATGGAGCAGGACGACGAGAAGGACCCTCATCGCCAGTGAAGGAGGATGGCCATAGGACGGACCAGACGACAACACGGATCGCCCACGAATGATGCTCGGACTCGGAATGGAACGACCTGTGTGGATGATGATGACTGGACTGATTTATGGACTTGGCAATGGATACGGACGCACTCGGATTGACACAACGATGAATCAGACTACCCACGTATATTAACCACTGGAACTAAAGTAATGAAGTAATGGACTTCTCTCTCTTATTTGTTATACTACAGAATGTAGTAGTGGGATTTATTCTTCTCACAGAGAGCCGGAGGAATTTTTTTTACTTTTTCGCCATTTACACGGATCATTTTTATCTTTCCACTTGTATCAGTAGTGAGGACACTAAATGCTCCTGCTTGTACTTGTTATGATCTTTTATTATTGTGTTGAGTGACTTTTGTGTTTACTCGTGGTGATTTGTATTATTTTTCCTCTTTTCATATGCTTTATTGTTCTATTACCCGATTTTTAAACAATGTTTTAAACTCTTTAAAAGAAAGAGGGGGTATTGTAGTGGTCGTGTGTTTTATGGGTTCCGGGATAGTGCAGTCCGGGAGTCCGAGACTGTCCGCTGGTTGATTCCAGTCCTTTCGGACTGACGCCAGAGGGCAGTCAAGGGCTCTCGGATCTATCCGAAGCACAGACCCTGGAAGAGTGGTCTGTAGCTTATTTACTATTATTTGTATTCATCACTTTGTATTGTGTCTTTTCCTTATATATTGTCATTTTATGCTATGCAAATGTTCCTTTATGTGTTCGTACCCAATCTCTGGTTTTACTTATTCTTAACTTCGCTTTTATAAGAATATCTGTGATATCGATATTCTTCACACCTTGTTTATACTATTTCCTATTGTATATGTTCTCTTTCTGGCTGGTCCAGAAAGGGTTGGTCTAAGGTTGTGAGGTAATAAAACCAGAGTATGAGAGTAATTCTTGTTCCGTTTTATTCCTAAGCTAAGAGTCCCGAACCGAGTTCACTACACTTTTATGTTTTCTAATGTGCAGGACAAATCGTCTATATGGCTTGCAATGTTGTTTTGAAAACAAATAACCTTCTCCTAAGACCCCTAAATACCAGAAGCCACGATAAGGACGAAGAACACTTTTAATAGATGTAGGGTAGAATTTGAGCCAGGCGTCATGATGTCAACAAAGTCGTCGATGTCAATCAAGACGAACATAACGTAATATTACCAATATATATATCATGCTCGAGTACATTTTAATAAGAAAAGGCGAAATAAATACAAAAAAATCCACGGGACATAGCGGGAAATCCGTATCGTCTCTTGGCTTCGGTAACCGACCGTGGGTGCTAAGCACCCTTGGTCAGATACCTCTGCCGTAGGACGATACGGCTTCCCGCTATGTCCCTTGGTCATTTTTGTCTTAATTGCTTACAGGCTGAACTACCCAAATCCGCAGTTTTTGTGAACATTTCCAATATGACCCCCCACACTCCCCCTCCTGGCCCCACCCCCTCCCCACACAAACACAAAGCAATTCACATACTTAATGATATATTTAGAATGAGTGATTACGGTTGACCAGCAGTATGTTCTTCCCCCCCCCCCCCCATAAATTCATATAGACTCCATTTTCTTGAATACCTTAAAACAACAAAGTAGACAATGTAGGAGACATTAAAAGCTAACTTTTTTAACACAAATATTTTTGAGTTAGGCCCTGAGTATTTTTTTTAAAAAAGCATCAAATAAAAATTCATTGTATCACAAATCACAATCAAGTTTTAAAAGAATGCACAGTTCGCAATAGCTTATATATGATTTGATATATTTATCATATCGTCAAATCAGGCTTGTATGTGAAATGCTCCATAGCATAGATCTATTCTTAAGGCAAAATACCACAAGGCAAAGACAGTCAGTCAAATGGTTTATAAATAGAAGTAATTCCCCATTTAAAATGCAAAACAAGAGATATACAATAATGTATATCCTTATAGATACGCTTTGGAGCTATACAGATAGGAATTTCTCAGCTGTGAATAAATTTATATTACTTATATTTTTGTATTCATGTCTTCCTTATTTAGCTTAAAATCTTAAAATCTTAAAATTAAAAGATCCCAAGTCTTCTCCTGATGTATATTTAGTCCATAAATGCTAACTGCCACTTTATGAAAACTTTAAGTTATTTTATGAAAACTTCCAGCCCCCCCCCACACACACACACTTTGAAATACCCAGCAATGCCCCTGGAGAAATAGAGAGGTAGCGGAGGAGGAACAGGAGAAGGAGGGGGAGATCGCAATTGTAGAGGTTGGGCTAGCGGCATCGATCTTCGAGGAAAATTTTGTTACGTAATATCATTTTATTTCAATTTACCCTTTATTCAATAACATTAACGTGTATATCATCAGAAAAGCAACTATTCAAGCTTCAAGTTGGTATATAGTATGTTCATCTACGACATTTATCAAAGGTGTGAAAGATAAAAGAAAAGCTTGTTTTGTTTGTGACCGCTCATGGGTAAAATATGGAGCGTGCTAAATGGGGCGTGAATGTGTACCGAGAGAAAGATGTGTGTCTGCCAACTGCAGGTAGAGCGAAAAGGGAAAGGGGTAAAGTGGAGAATGGGGGAAAGGGTTCTGGAGTGGCAGGGTTCTGGAGGAAATGTGTTGGTCACCCCTACATCCAAATAACACTTCCCGGTATTTTCCGCTCATTTTCTTGAGTAGGACAAAAGTAGGTATGTGTTCACTTCTATACACATCAACATATTATCTTCAAGTTGGTTAATATTAAATCTAATATACTCTTGGTTATGCTAGTTGGTATCGTTGGGAATTAGATGAGCTGCTTCAATGAAGTATTGTGCTCTATGGATAATAAAGAGGACTTTGATGAGGATGGATGGAAATAATATACTTGGATTGAACTGTACGCAAAGTTAGAAGTACAAGTGTGATTCAATGGCTTGTGTTAAAACTTATAGGTCTCAGCCTGAGTTGTTATTTTTGTTATCACAGGGAATGGCAGGGGCTATGAGGCGCCAAGTGTTACCTACATAATTCAGTGTTTTTCTGGTAGTCAGACAGACCGAAATTTAAAATACAACCACAACACATTTCTAAAACGGACACCAAATAAATAAATGTTGGGACAGAATAAATAAATGCAGTGGACAGATTTAAAAGGTATAATGACCAAATTAATAAATACAGACACAAAAATAATAAATAATCACTGAATTAATAAATAGGGATATAACACCGAATTAATAAATAGCCACCAAATTATCAATAGAAATACCAAATTAATAAATACAGACACAAAATCAATAAATAGGGATACCAAATTAATGAATGGGCACAGAATTATAAATAGAAGTACCAAATTAATAAATACAGAGACAGAACCAATAAATAGTCACCAAATTAAATTCATTTCAATCAATAAATAAAGTGACCAAATTAATACAATTTAATATAGTGACCAAATTAAAATGTAAGACCAATTTAAAAGTACTGACACAGGATTAATAAATACACTCACCAAATTGATAAGTACACCCACCAAATTAAAATGTACCGACCAAATTTAAAGTACAGACACAAAATAAATGAATCAAGTCAACAAATGATTAAATACAAACACCAAATTAATCCAGGCAAACACCAAATTAATAGATACAAACACCAAATTAATAAATAGGTCTGTCATTTATTTTATTCGCAACGCCTCTTTTGCTCCTGACCAAAATACCACACCCAAGTTGCTTTGATCTTTTCTTTCCCAGCTAGAGAAAACACATTGTAAGCGAGAATTCATTCAATATCCTTAATATAGGTCAATAAAGGAGTTGATTCAAATGGTTATACATAGGTTTCAATGGAGAAAGGGAGAATGCTCATAACAATACATGTCCTGATACTATTATGATTACTACAAGCAACAGCACAAGTATGATATGTAGGAATGCCCCCCATTAAAAGAATGTCATACATAATAACAGCCTCTACAGGTTGTACAGATTAACTAGGTCAGTAGTACATTTACTGACTTTCATGGGAGGATACCAGACAAACATTTTCATTTGGTTTGTTGTGATCTTCAAAATGGATTCCATTACAGTTGCAATCATCATATTGCTTGTCATCACTATAACAAGCAAGTGGTGCATGAGGACCAAGTTAAACTTACCACCAGGACCAAAAGGCTTACCCTTCATAGGAGTTGGTTGTAACATAGACAAAAGAGGATTGCATTTTAGTGCAGAGAAGTGGGCAGCCGAGTATGGAAACATTGTGCATTGTAAGGTGAAGAGGGTTATATCTTGACCTCAAAACTGTTTTAATCATTTGCAATAAAGGTTGAAAGATCACCACCATTAGGACATCTTTTTGAATAATCTTTACTTCATTATGCATGCAAAATTAGGTTAGCAAGCTTTATTCCTAAGTACAAAATCTCAAATTTGTCGATCTTTGCTTGTCAAAAACCTTTAGATTCCCTTCCCTTCATTCGCTCTACTTTAATGCCATCAGAATGTCTATGTAACAAGGCCCTATGTCTTGTGGAACAACCTTAAAGAAATTAAACACTACTGGGTTTATTGTTGACCTAGTTATTAACTAGTTTAGTGAGGATCCAGCGCTTGCTATATTTCAGTCTATTTGTGTGTTCTATTCAATGAAAAAATGTGGACCCACAATCTTACATGTGTAAAGTATGGTTTGTGCACTCTATGGCGCCCCTAAATATACGTGTAGATATTGTGGCAATGTTTGTTTTTGTTTTGTTTTATTGAGAGCATTTCATCTTCACAGACAATAGTTTTCAGCCTATCAAGTGAAAAAAAATATCAAAAGTAATTCAGAGTAATTCTTCATTATCATGTTTAACATTAAAGTTGGTATATTCAAACGAGTCATCTTCATGAGATTGCTTTTGTTGCTGTTGCTGTTGCTTTTCTAGTTTAGTGTTTTTACTGAGATCAGTCATGATAAAATGAAGGCATATTTTGAGACCTTCAAACCTTTGACTCTGACCTCATGGTCAAGGCCATGGGCTACACTTGGATATTTTGTAAACCACCTATTTTGATTTGCAAGATCTCATTGCGTAATAAATACAATGGGATAACTTAATAAATTCAATTTTGTATTGTGCTTATACCAGTATTTCTGCACCATCATATTTCATCTAAAGACAAAGCAATGCAATTTTCAGAAAAAATAGTATGAAGAGACAAATTCTGTTCACATCATAGCTAAAGAATAGTGCGCATTGTTTAAACTGAAAGACAAAGTTGCTGTTTTTTTAATTCCACTTGGCTTGTTCCCCAAATCATTGTAAAAAATACTTTCTTGTCTACAAAAATGTCACTAAACTATGTTTTATTTTTGTAGCTTTTTGGTGACAATGTGGTCGTACTGAACGACTATGAGAGCATCTATGAAGCTCTAATTACACAGAGTGACTGTTTTGCTGGGAGACCTAAGATGTTCAGAATAAGTACCTTAGTGAATTGTAGTGATATTCTGCTTGATCCAATATCTACAAGATGGTTATGGCTGAAGAAGGTTGCAATGCAAGCACTCAAGGTAAATCTACAACTTTATCCCAAATGATTATTTTAGAATTTGGAAGAGCAGCTGCTTTATGAGACTAGTCGCATGTTGGCCAAATCCATCGGGTGGGAGAATAAGATTCAATTGCTTTCAAAAGAGGTGCAATACATTATTATAGCACACCAAGAAGTATCTATAATCATGCGGTGAATTAAGAAGGGTAGTGTTCCCTGTAGAGAACTATGACTGAAATATTCTAGATCAAAGTTGGGACAATTGTGCTTGGCTTGCCGTGATTGGATATTAACATTTAAAGGATCATTGATTTCATTAGTAACCTTTTATTTGATCACACTCAGAACATCAGCAAATATTGTGTACAAAAAATTGTGCATGTAAGCATCATATATGAGCCATGTTTCCGAACTTGAGTTGCCAATATACAACTCATTTCGTCTAAACGGGTCTCAATGTTGTTATATAGCTGAAAGTGTGAACTCTTTTAGAAAAACAATGCACTGGCAGTGTAATTTTCTTAATGAGTGTGCACCTTAGGCCTCAAATGGAGGTTATTATTGTCAGGCTGTTGCTAATACAAGTTATGTTAGAATTCTAAGAATATTTCAAATAACAACTCAATGTCTAATTGTTTTTTTTGTCCATTTCAATGTCCAATTGGTTGTTTCCAGCCTTATGGTGCACAGCTGATTGTACTAGAAGAGAAATGCAATGAGTTGACAACGGATATGTTGGATGAACTGGACAAATTGGCTGAGACTGGGCAGCCTTTTGACTTCAAACCAATAGTGCATCGATGTATAACTGCAATCATTTCGTCCCTGGTAGAGTATACATTTCAAATATATTTCCGCTATAGTAATTTAAGATAGGTGTCCGTAATAGTACTTATATATAAGCATGAGCTGAATCCCTGCAAAATTACTCTATGACAAGAGCTCTTTCATCATTGCATCTGAGTCACATGATCATTGGTTTTGCCGTACTTGCTTCCGAGTCTATAAATAAAGTGTGGATATCCCAATTTAAAAACGGTTCAAAAATACTTTTTCATGCGAGATAGCTTCACAAACCACATATATTTTTACTCTGGAAAGAAACAATATACAGAGCAGACAAACGGTTGGTAAGATCACAGATTCAAAGAACATGCCTGACAAAACAAACCTTGTTGAGCTTTATATATTAGATTAGGTGTAGTGTTAGGGATAATCTAGTGCTAAGGGGACAAGTTGCGTTATAACCCTATTGCCTAACTTTTTTTCAGCACTGGAAAATGCACCAATCAGAAGCAACTACTGATATAACATCCTCATGTGTTCCAGATTTACGCAAGAAAAATGGACAAACAATATGTTGCAGACCTGTTACATTTCCAAACAACTGTTAATCAAGCAATGCAATTCTCACCTACCGGAGTGCTGCTTGATTTAGCTCCTATCACTCGATACTTCCCTTGTAGACAACTGTACAATCAATTATTGGACTGCAGGCAGTATTCACACACTATTATTGGAAATGCAATAGACAAAGCAAGGGTGAGGCCAAGTTTCCTTTGTGACTTATTTTAACCAATGTTATGTGTTTCAGGAAAATGAGTCATAAGTCGCAAAATTGATATTTTTCAAAGTGTTTTTTTCACAAGATCACATCGTTGGAATGTTATAATTTTTGGTGGGTTGATCACTTATAGCTATATCAATCGATGTATTAAATTTCAGGACAATCTATGTAACATATCCTTGCGTTTTAAAGGTCCTCATATGGAGTATATTTGGTTACTTTACTGTTTATTGACCCCCAGAAATATTGGAATTTTTTTTTTCAAAAACGAAAAATATCAAACTTTAAATCTAGAAATACTTATTAGATCATTAGACTGTTTACTATAATTGGAATCGGCTTGATCTCATCTTTTCAAATATAATGGTATCTCAAAATCTATTTTTTGCGACTTATGACTCATTTTCCTGAAACACATTCCAAATGATAATACGTTTGTATATATCCATAAACAGTTACAAAGTGTAATTCAAGGTGCAGACTAGAAATTGAAATGAACTAAAAATATGGAAAAAGGACTATTATCTGTAATGTATACAGGTCTTCCAAATATACACAAGTTTGGAAATAGGACCTATACTGGTTGATGATATGATATATTATGATATAATGCACTGAGATCGCTGGTACCTCATCGGTACTGTCAGTAACTCAGTATCTATAAACACAGGTACATAGGTTAGAATATACATATATACGGGTACATACAAACTAAGTAGAAATAAAATACAATAGTTATCAATCAACCAATCCGGAGAAACTTTTATTTAGCATTACATGCTAGATAGATTACTATTATATATTGGAGTTAGATATTAGCTACACTATCTAACTTATATTCTGTTCTTAAATACTACCATATAAATAAAGGTATGCTTTTAAAGATTGAACTTGGAGCTAGTGTAGAGCTGTTATCATGAAACATATGTTTACTTCATGCAAGTATTAGAAATGTTTATTTGCAGGAACTTGGATGTGAGGAGGATTGTTTTATAGACCAACTACTGAAGTATCAATCTAGCAACTCATCAAGACCAGAAAAAGAGAGACTCACTGATGAAAACATCTTCTCACTTTTGCTGGACATAACTGTTGCAGGTAAGTCATATCTAAAGGAATAAGTTGATTATCTATTTTTTTTCTTTTTAATAAATTTTACTTAAAGCAATGATTCCGAAAGCAGTGGTATCTGGAGGTCTAGAAATGGCTTGTCCTTTTGCAACTTGGAAATTTGTGGCAAATTTTCCACCGAGGACATCCCTCCTCATGGTGAAGCAGATTATGAAACATATCCTCCTACTGTGGCATCTTGAGGAATATACTCTGCTCACGGTCATATTGGAGATGGATGTGGACATTCTCAAATGCCTGGAGATGGTAAAGTGCCATATACAAATTGTGTGTCAATTAAAACAATCTGGTGCTTTTCCTAATGGTATGGTTGCTACCACTGACCCCAGAAATTTATGTTTAGCCACCAACATTATGATTCTAAGTTGCTTAGAAGCTGAGATAAGATAAGATAAGATGTTGTTTATTGTTCATCTTTGAAGAGTACAAAATGAGTACAGTCGAGTAATAATTAAACAGACAAAATAGTCAACCTATCATTACAATACAACAAGGTACCATTTCTTCTGGCTGTTAACACAAATTTGGAATAATTAGTATGAAATAGGTTAAATGACTGAGGGAAAATGTGACAAAGAAAATGGGTAAAAAATGAATTAATTACCCAATCGAGCAGTACAGCACAACTATACATGTGGAGGTATTTTAGTAATACACCATAAACAAACAATGGTTTTTGTTAGATATAGGTGTTAGCATGATGGCGATCTTAAAAATCCAAGACGGTCACCATAACGTCTTTGAAGGAGGCGGCTCCCATCAAAAGCTGAAATCTACGGGTATTGGCAGCATGTTGTGAGAATTTGGCGCTTTTATCCACGTCCACATCCATTTGCTAAGTTGCCTGACTACTGCCATTATTCCTGCTGGTTACCTGCAAGGCATCTATAGTGGAGAGCCTACCAACTGGTACTAATAGGGGGCCTCCAGTAAAGGCAAGCTGTGGCCAGTTGAGTAGGTGGTTAGATCTTGAGTTTATGGTCCTAAGTTTTCTCTAAGCCTGCCTTGGAAGAAGCCGAGGCAAAGCTGAGGTTTGTTTCCGGCAGGCTTAGAGAAAATGAAGGACCATAAACAAAGGATCTAATGGATTTAGTCCCCTTTTGTTGGCCTGTTACTATCATTAACAACAAATTAGAAATGATTTCGAAGCAAAATGAACCAGTGGAAATCCATGATCTTTCCGTTTTGACCAGTAAATATTGTTTTGTATTTTTGTTGATGTAAGCGGTCCACCAGAAACGCTGGGGGGCCCATTCTATGCCATTCTAGCTGTCCCCGCCAGCCCAACAAATGGGGACTAACGGCTAAAAATTATAGGCCAATGAATGACAAGTATGGGCAAATAGAAATCTATTGGTAACACAATTGATATGGGGTGTTCCACTGTGTCAAATAGCAGCCAATAGTGGACAATGAGCTCCCAATGTCAATCTATTAGGCGAAGAAATCAAAACTTATTGATTCTTTGGCCAGTGATAGACAATGAAAATCAGCATCTGCCAGTTACTTTATAACTTGTACAGTTGTTCCATGTACTTAATTATCATTAAATAATGCTATTCATATGTTTTTCTTGTCTAGTAAGATTAAAAGTATTGTCTGAAATTATTATAATATGATAACTTTTGACTTCCTTGTGGTGTCTCTGATGTTCAGGAATAATGACTTCCACATACACCATGCATGCAATGGTTGCTTGTTTGGTGAACTACCCAGATGTCCAAGAGAAGATAGCCCGAGAAATCAAAGAAGTCATCGGTGCCAGACTTCCAACATTGCAAGACAAGCTGGCCATGCCATACACAGAAGCTACCATCTATGAAACATTCCGCTACCAGTCTATGTCACCTCTAAATGTTCCCCATGCAACGATTGCTGATACAAAACTCCAGGGATATGATATTCCTAAAGGCACTACAGTAAGTACTCAAGTATGCTCATGTGTAATCCTACTCACCACATTTCTTTTCATTTTAGGGACCACCACAATCTATAATCAAAGTCTGTTGGGAAAAACAACATTTTCTACGTTTAACCAAGATTTCAGATTGATAAATCACTTTTTGCATTGAAAATATTTCTGAATATACATGTTTACTCTCATTCACAAAAGTAAACAGTATCAACACATTTTGAAAGACATTAAATAGCTTTAATGGCTGATCTTTGGATTCTGCTGGGGTTTTTGATAGTGATGAATTACTGTTTTGACAGGATGTCTTCACTAGGATAGCGGATGTAGTAAATTATTTTTCGGATGTAGAATATTATTTTTCGGGTGTAGAATATTATTATTTGGATGTAGTAAATTGAATGCTTCCCGCGTTGCTGTTCATTCACTTACCTCATCAACTAGTTGTGTGTCGTCGATTCCGCGTTCAGTTTTGAACGTGTATAAAGTCCTGGTCACCCAAAAGTCTTTTCTCCACTGTTTCCGATGGAAATATTAGCCATTTTTTAAGTTTTGAGGGCATAGGGCTCGCCATAACGTGCTGACGATAGACATCGTGCAAGCGATGTTGCGATACCGTACAACGGCTGACTCCCAGTGACACTGTCAGTGACAATCAGACGAAACAGGCCAGGCTCAGTAAATCTCCACACAATAGCTCAACAATCACTGATAATGTTCGAAATATCCTTGTACTTAGCATGATCTGCTTGCTGAATGGTGGTGAGCAACGAAATAGGAAATAATCCAAGTAATTGCAGCCTAGGCCTCACCAATGTGACGAAAGTAGACATCGTGCAAGCCTCAGTTTGTTGATGTGTGGGCACTTTCAAATGAAATTGTCTGTGCGCTATATAGACTACCGTACACAATGCAATGCCAAGTGCATGGTGCACAGAGTGGCTATGCCGAAAGTCTCCACATCTTTTCCGGTCTACCTTGCTCGTTCAAACGTAGGCATGTATGGCTTCTGAAATCGTCATTCATTGAATACTTGATTTCCATGAAGGAAAACTTCACTATCGAGTCAAAACAGTATTTAAAACATTTCTACCAATTCATATTTTTTATTTATTTTGTTTTTAAGTCCCAAAACCCACGGAACACAGCATTCGTAAACCGGAAGTCTGTTGGGCCCGCGACATTAGAGTGCCGGACACTTGGGCCTTCGGGCGGTAATACGCAAGCAGCGTGAGCTACTTGTAGTGTGGGCCGTACCATCAGATTTCTGGGCGCTTGTGTCCGGGCACTGTTGGTTGCATGCAAAAAGTAGAAGCTTTGTTTGTTTATGGAACGGAGGGTGCTGCTGACTTAACCGACATTCTGAAGTTATAATTACGTGTACATGTGTGATATTGGTAAGACAGATGTAAATAAAATAAATAAATATTAGAATGTGCTGGGTTGAAATGTGGAAAACATCCTGACTTGGACGTTATAAAGGCGACGTTTTGACTCGGTCCTTTCCATGTCAGATGTAAAATAGTAACCCATGTATTCGAGTGGAGGAGCTAAATTATAGCAGTTCATCATGCGTAAGTACATCTAAAAGGTTTTTCTAAGGGTCTCATATTTATTAATATGTGTTTAAACAGTAGTATTGAATCCAAACATCCGCTATTAAATTGATTAATTTCCTGACATTTATTGTCTGGGGCTTTTGTTTGAAAATAAACCCCTTGGCCCTGATTGGCCTTGGGGTTTATTTTCAAACAAATGCCTCAGACAATAAATCTCAGGAAATTAATCCCATATTAAACAAACTTTGATATTTTTTTTAAAACTTTGTGATTGCATTCTCTGTGGAAAGAGAATGCAATTGCACAAACTATTGTGCTCAATAAGATCAAATAAGATCAGACAAGAAGTAGCTCCAATCATTGTGCAAAATATCTTTCCTAGGTATTTTTCAATTTCTGGAAACTGCACCATGATCCAGAAAATTGGCAGGAACCTTGGGAATTCAGGCCAGAAAGATTCATTGAGGATGGCAAGGTGGTTGCTGCTGATCATCCACACAAGAAAAGGTTATGTGTAACTTTAATATATTGAGTGAATCCTGTATCTTATGGATGAACGTGAGAATGACGGTTGGCGGGAGCGTCCCTAGCAACAACCCCACAACCACATTCAGGTAGCAGTACAAAAAGATATAAATATATACATGTTACATCTTTTTGAGAACATATAAGGTTACATTTATTTTTGCTACGGTGATTCAGCTTCAAATTCATGAATCAATATATAGACTTATTAAATATGTCTCATAAGTCATGATACAACTCTTTTTGTGGATTATAATATAATATGTTTGTGTGGAAATTTGCTTCATGGAATATGTATATATGTATGCTACTGTAACTTTTGTGCCGATGATTACAATTGATAAATACTTTCTTGTAGACTGCTGCCATTTAGTGCTGGTAGAAGAGCATGTCCGGGCGAGGCATTGGCCAAGAACAGGATCTTCCTACTCTTGACCACACTTCTGCAACATTTCCAGCTTCTGCCCGAGTCGGAAGACAAGAGACCAAGTCATGACCCGCATACTTACCCCAATGAATTTGATATTGCTCCCAACCCCTACAATATTAAGGTACTCAGGCGGGACCATTAATTCATTTCCTTCAGATCAACAAACTTTCGTCAGATTAACAGCTAACTTTGAATCTAAGCTCACTGTGCCATTACTACCTAGGCATGAATGTATCAGCTCAAACTATTAGTGTATCCTCTATGTGTTGTTAAAGTTAAATGATTTGAATAAACTACAAGGAAACATTTTATGCTGTCATGACCTTCAGTATATATCAGACTGTAAAAGCATGGTGCAAGTAAATAAAAAAGTAATATTTAATATATAACGCATTGCGCATAATACCTCTCTATACTAATTCATTGGAATATTGTATTTCATTCATAATGGTCAGATGATAACCGATCATTATTTAAATAATTGTTCATCCGCAAATTAATAAAATTGTAAACCATGATGAAAGAGAACTTTCTAATAACTGTCTCCTAACTTAGCTAGTTGTGGGGTTTGCAGTTCTATCTACAGGCGCAGCAGAACCAGGGGGGGGGGGGCAAGGGGGAAATTAGCCCCCGAATAATTCTGTTTCATACTGAAAATGTTATTGGCCAAATAATGAGTTGTCACTCTCAGAACCTTGTGCAATGTAGACAGTTGTAAGGCTCATTAAATCATAAGTATTAAGTTCAGACATCATTCATGTAAAACTAAGAGAATTAATTCTTCACCTTGATTTAGTTGATTAACTATATGCTGTTTAATCTTGGTATAATATGGTGGTGTTTTTATTGTATGTGAGCTGACCTGCGTTTTTTTGCCCCCCCCCCATTGCTGCAGCACTATCCCTCTCCCTCCTTCCTCCCCTTGATATATATCCTTCTCTCCTTCTTTCCCAGTCTTTTACCATCTCTCTCCCTCTTCTCCTCACACTCTCTTTGCTGTCCTCCTCTCCCCGCTCCTTTTGTTCCCCTCTCCCCACTCCTATTCCCCTCTCCCCACCCCTGTTGTTCCCCTCTCTCCATCCTACTCTCCTTCCGATTGCCACCCCACCCCCACACAACCACCCTCCATCCCTCAACCCAACCCCCTTCTTTCATTCTCTTCATTCTACTCTCCTTCTATATATCGATATCTCCCTCCGCAAGGGTGTCGGCAAAGGCTATTCATATGGATGATTCAGATAATTATAAAATTATGCTTGAAATTGCTAGTATTGGTGATGAAAAGAATACTCTTCATATCATAATCTTTAAAGGTAAATATCAGTGTTGTCAGCAGTGCTTCAGGTGGGAATTTAAGTAGATAATGCATGAAAAAATAGGAGTAACAGTATTTCCTTCCATTAGCCAATCTTTGGATTCTGCTGGGGTTTTGGATAGTCATAAATTACTGTTTTTACCGGATGTAGTCACTTAGGATAGCGGATGTAGTAAATTATTTTTCGGATGTAGAATATTATTTTTCGGATGTAGTAAATTAAATGGTTCCCAAGTTGCCGCTCATTCAGTTACTTCATCAACTATTTGCTTGTCGTCGATTCCGCGGTCAGTTTGGAAAGTGTATGAAGTCCTGGTCACCCAAAAGTCTTTTCTCCACTGTTTACGGTGGAAATATTAGCCATTTTTAAGTTTTTAGGGCATAGGGCTCACCATAACGTGAGGACGATAGACATCGTGCAAGCTATGTTGTGATACAATGGCTGCCTCCCAGTAACAATCAGACGAAACAAGTCAGGCTCTGTAAAACTGCAAAATATCACTACCACTAGCTCCAAAATCACAAATAATGTTCCAAATATCCTTGTACATAGCATGATCCCCTTGCTGAATGGTGGTGAGCAACGAAATAGGGAATAATCCATTTGTCGATTCCGGCAAAACATCGTCATGCTCGCCACAGACAGCCATGACAGTTCTAAGTTCAGAGGTCAAGGTCGGGTCAGGAACAACTTTCGGTTCAAATTGTTTTCAAATGGAAGGAGGAGTGTGCTCAATAGACTACCATACACAATGCAATGCCAAGTGCACCATGCACAGAGTGGCTATGCCAAAAGTCTCCACACTGCTTCCGCCTTGCTCGCTCGCACGTAAACACATATGGCTTCTGAAATCGCCATTCAATGATTACTTGATTTTCAGAGAGGAAAATTTTGCTATTGGGGTAAAACAATATTAAAAACATTTCTACCGATTATACAATTCTACTACATTTTTTATTTATTATTTATTTCTTTTTTAAGTCCCTAGACACACCGAACACGGCATTCGTAAACCGGAAGTCTGATGCCTCAACCTCCACTACGACGTGTGAGAGTCGTAGTGGAGGTTGAGTGCGGCTTTGCACGAGCAAAGAAAGAGAGTGAGTGGGCAATATATGTAGTAAAAAAGTCTACAGCACCCACTATTACCAGGCGGTCACCCATCCAAGTACTGACTGGGCTCATCATTGCTTGACTTCGGTGATCGGACGAGAACCGGTACTTTCAATGTGATGTGGCCATAGACAATTTCCAAACCTGTGAGCGTCATAGTGGAGCTTGAGTGTTGCTTTGCACGGGCAAAGAAAGAGAAAAAAAAAATTTTTCTCATTCATATACTTGTTTTTGTGTAAAATTAATGAATTTTGCTTCTAATACACAAAGTCAAAATCCTATACAACAAAGTAAAAATGTACCCGGATGATTTTTGATTGTTAATGTTTCCATATTCCGCAGTCAGTCCATATTTTGCAGAGTTAGAAGTTAGGCCAGAACGCTTCCATTCTGCTACAGGTGAACAGAACATGTTCAGTATGTCCCATTATAGGCCTAAATAGTGCACTATCTTTGCCTTAAATTTGATGCAAAAGTCAATGCAAAAGTCACTATCTCCACAGAGAATATGTGAGGTGTTACGGAAACATCAGTGATGAGACATTTTGAGACACCATCCTTATTGAAAAGATGAACCAAAGTGGATTTCAATTATGGTAAACCTCAGGACATCTAACAAAGATCTTTGCTTTACTTTTGTATAATATTATATAAAATAAAGTTAGCTATATTTTTATGTTTTTGTTAAATTGTTAAATCTACTCTTCAGCATAACCTCAGTTATGCATGTGTAGTGGGTTTGGGTCCTTATTGTATTACTGTGTATTTGTACTGCTGTGTGGATATGTCTGTCAAGGTTAGTATGCTTGTACTATCCCCAGTGGGCAGTACCAGTTCAAACTAGAGAGTATGTTTGACCAAGAAGTATGTTGTCAACTTGCACAATTGCTATGTTCATTAAATGACTTCCAGCCCGTATACGTATTGATTTACTTAGTCCTTTGCTACATATCAATTTTGTGTAGACACTAGATGTGGTTCTATTCCTGGATCATAGAGCTGGCTGGCCCCGCCAAAGCAAGGTTAGGGGTTTTACATATGATGGAATATAGAATACTTAGACAATAAAACTATTACAATAGAACTCTCTTGTACTTGTGCTTTATTGGTAGTTGAGCGTGCTAACCCAAAGAAGATGGTTCGGGGAATCAAAAAAGGCAAGGAAAACCATTTGTCACTTGATTAGTTTTTATTTCAGGGACCGCTGGGACCACTATAGAAAAGTGGTTTATCTCCAATTTTTTAAGGATTTTAGATGATTAAATAATACGATTTCCTTTAAAATCTGCAGGTACATAGCTGACATATTATTCTACCCTCCAATTGAAAAAAAAATGGGAGTAACTAAAAGAAAAGTTATAAAAAAATTATACTTATACCCCATTGACCTCTTATAACAATAGTTATTTAAACATGGGAAATGTGCTTTTGACGGTCCGGGCTAGGAAAACTCGTTTTCCTGCTTTTACATTTTTTTTTGTCAAAAAATTTAAAATTAGTAAAATATGGTAAAAAAAAATCAGGTATGGTCAAAAAATGTATCTGGGGAAGGTTTTTCTAGGTAGGGGGATGAATCAGAAACACATATTTTTTCTTTTGGCCTCATCAGTTAAACCAGAGACACTCATTCCCTAGGGAAGGCAGTAAGCATAAGGATTGTAATGGTGATGGTGGCAATGAGAGATATGAGGAAGAACAGCCTGTCGAGGACGGTAGCTATAAGCAGCCATTCCCTGCGGCCCACGTCAGCAGTCTGGGAGGTCCCTGCTTGCTCCATCAGCTCAGTCTTGAGGTTCTCACTAGATGGCAGGTCAGAGTACATGTTGTTGGAGACACACAGACATTTACCCAGACAGCTGAGCATCACCTGCATCATAGAGTAAACATAATTATAACCTGAAGAAGGAGTAATGTAAACTCCAAAACGTCTGTATCTTATTGAATAAAGCACCTCAAAGCACTATATTATCCTCCACTTGTCTTTATTACAGTTTTGGTGTTTTTGAATTTAACTTTGTATATTTAAACATAAGTATAACAGTAATAATGCCACAACTCTAAAAAAGCACATTTGTATATATAATATCATGATTGAATGATTGAACAAGTTTTTATTCAGGACAGAAAAAATATATATCACATTTGACATTTTCAGACACACACAGATTATCACATTTTTTCAGAAATATTTAAGTTACACCTCTACAATAATTATTGTGGAAGAGATATCGCTCTCTTATAATTATCTATATATCAATGGAGTATTTACTCCAGTGCTCGATAAGAGGCAACCCGGTCACATTATTATGACTAAATTGTTGTCATATGTTTTCTGATCCGCTTGTTCACTCATATTTAGTTATATTAGTGAATTGCAGATGTGTCACTGGAAAATGGTCTTGCTTATGACATCTATGTTTTTTTAAGTGATTTTTTCACAGGGTCTCTTTGTTGTAATGTTCTTATTCCTGGCTTTCCTAGCCTTTGAGCTCATATAATTAAATGAAATTGCAAGGCATTGAATCAAATATATCCTCGTTTTCAGTGTGATATTATGTACAATATATTTAGCTACTATAACAGTACAGGTCTACCGTAACACATATCTCGAACTATTTTTTTTTTAAAAAAGAAGGAAATATCAAACTTAAAATATAGGAATTTGTATTGTATAATAAGTCCTTATCTTTAATGACGTTGGACTTGGCTTAATCTGATCTTTTTTAAATGTGTTTGTATCTTAAAATCCATTTGTTGCAAGTTGTGACTAATTTTCCTGGAACACAGCACTTATTGGCCCTGTCAAATAAAGATCTCCATAATAGTATCAATACATACCTGTTTGATGCAGGTAGGAGGACGTTTCAGGACTATAGATCTCCTGGCTATGTTAGCCACAAAAGTTGACAACATTAAGGACAGTACAATGAATGCATACTGCACCAGATAGTACTTGTCTGAAATAATAGAGGGTGTAAATGTTTATATTATGTCATTATTATGACTGAACTGTAGAGGGAGTAAGTGCCTTATTATCATCAGTAAATATGTATTTCATGATATCATCATTAAGTGATACCAAGTTGTTGTCTGTGACTTTAAAATGTACACTTTAATACAAATAATTCAGTTGGGTCAGATTTTCAGAAAATGTACAATTCGACTTCACCAATCTTCTCAAATAACCCAAATTTCAGACAAAAATAAAGTTCAAAATACAGTTCAACCTAGCCGAACAAATTGCAAGAATCAATCCAATGCCGAATATAGTCGAATTTACCTAGTATATTGACCAAATTGCAGCTTGATATAGTAGAATTTACTAAATGTGTATAGCTGCCAATTGTTCATTTTCTGACAATCTGACCCAGATACAGATTTCCAAATCTGGTCAAACCCATACATACTAAGTAATGAAATCATAATTTCATTGTACCTCTTAAATGTTCTATCTATTTTCTACTCATTCAAATCATCGTGGTATTTGGTCTCCATCGATTTCACTTATACATATTAAAAATCCCCTATAGTATGTACATACAGAGCCATATTTCCTGTTTCTATTATTTCCTGGCTGTTTTATACACTGTTACATTCTAACTATTTTCTTAGAATATTTCAATTTCTATGAATCACTGTCATGAATGTTGATTATCTTTGTTTTCTTTTTGTGACGAACTATACTTACCGATCAATGGCACCCTAGAGTGAGCAGACGGGAGGATATCCCCCACACTCTGGAAGAATACTGTAAAAGATAGCAGCAGTCCGATTCCTGAAATGATTATATGAATGTTATGTAATCAGTGATCTTTAATGTCAAAACTGCTTCTTGACAATGTATATTCTGATTCCGTATTGCATCAGATAAAACAACACAGACTAGATCATATCAATTAGCAAGTATCTTCAACAACACCTGATCGATATCATTGATTAGCGCATATCTATGTGATTGATTTATTCTTGAATATCATAATATTATGCTTGCGTAATATTAAAAATAAAAATAAGTCATCATGGCGTCGCATTGACCAGAAGCTGCAGGGTTTTCCACTAAACGAGTCACAAGTCGCAAAATTGATATTCTTTCAAATTGTTCTGTTTGTACGATTCCTTATCGTGTTTTAGCTACTTTCCTAGTAAATGTCCATCCGAAAATATTGAAGACTATCTGTTTAAAACTGAAAAAAGTTTAATTTAAAACATAGAAGTTATTTTATAAATGCCCTACCATGTACCATCATTGAAATCCATTGGGACCTCATCGTTTCAAATATGATGATATCACAAAATCCAATTTTTGCGACCTGTGACTCATTTTCCCAATACACACCATAAATGTGATGTGTTTCAGGAATATGAGTCATAAGTCGCAAGAAATGGATTTTGAGATATCACCATATTTGAAAAGATGAGATCAAGACGATTACAATGATAGTCAACAGTCTAATTAATCTAATAAATATTTCTAGATTTTAAGTTTGATATTTTCGTTTTTGAAAAAAATGTTTCCAATATTTCTGGGTGGTCAATAAACAGTAAAGTAATTAAATGTAGTCCATATGAGAACCTTCAAAACGAAAGGATATAACACATATATTGTCTTGAAGTTTGATATATCGATTTATACAGCTATAGGTGACACACTCTCCAAAAATCAAAAGATTCCAATAATGTGATCTTGTGAAAAAAACGCTTTGAAAAATATCGATTTTGCGACTTATGACTCATTTTCCTAAAACACTTCATACATGTGAGGTACACTTGCCCAGTATCATTTTCTGGTTGTCTGCCGGTGGAAGGAGGAAGATGAATGGAGCTAGTATAGCAAGAAGAACTGCAGGAGCAATGTAAACACATGTATAATATGTGTTGTGCCTCCTGAACTCTAAGGTGTATGTCAAATCAATGTAGGGCTCTTGACAGCAAGGATAGTACTGGAATTATATAGTATTATTGTTATTACCAAAATGTGTCTGTATACTGTGCAGTGGGACCTTAATCCACGTGGCCATGGTTGCTTGGCTACCACCACTGCTCTTCCCTTACTTAGAGTGTGGATATGCTTGACAATGGCCACAATATTTGAGGAAGAACAAATATATAGAGAAACTATAGGGTGTTGTGTGATGATAATTAATGAGAGTGTACACATCTCTCAATACATTATCTCAATTAACTCAAAATCCTGCAAACTTTCAAGAATAAATATATCGAACCTAAAGCATAGAAATACGTAAATGTCCCAAAGTTTACCATCATTGGAATCGGCCTGATCTCATCTTTTCAAATATAATGGTATCTCAAAATCACATGTTATTACTTTTTGCACTTCTTGACCAATTTTTGCACCGATTTTTTAGAGATCACCTGAAAAAATGCTTGCTAGATCTGATGAAAATACTGCTTACAATAATTAACTAGTTGAATAAACTAGGGCAATAGTGTAAGGTATGGGTGTATTAGTTATCTGCCTATGTGTACTAACCTATTGACATTATTATGTGAGGGTAACTGACGAAGCAATCAAGACATCAAGGATATGTACTCATCGAATTGAATAATGAAAACATTTTGATTCAAATCAAACTTCCCAACCCACCTTTACATTACGTTTGGCTGGATACCTCATCAATATCCACTCATTATTCGCAATATAATCATTGACGTCCACACTCTCCAAACCATCAAAGAAATCTATGTCAATCTGTATGTGAAATATTTTTTTATACATTATATAGGTGTATTTCTCTTCTGAAAAAGTAGTTTTTACACCCAGTTTGGACTCATGCATGGCCTAATTAAAGTATTGGTAAACTCCAAAATATCATGAGAAATTCAACTTCTTTCCTACTATTGAAATGTAACTGCCTCAGATTTACCCATTTTAAAAATGGAAAAATTAATTCCATGGAATTAATTTTTCAATTTTTAAAACAGATTATTACAATGTGCACATTGTAATACTCTATTCAGGGCACCACTGTCTGCCCCATGGCGCCTGTGAATGGCAATGAGTTAGATGGGGGTAAACAAACTGGGGTGTTGTACTATAAATGGATCAATAGGGGAGTTGCATGTGCCACTGCGCATGTCTGTCACAGTGCATCATGGGATGGATTTTGAAGAAATCTAACATACAAATATTTTGCAACATTTTTATCAAAGATTGCAAGAATGTTTTCAACAATATCAAAGCTTGTATAACTGATCTATGTTAACCAAATGCATGATGGGAAAGATGGGGACTTTTATTATGGAGACATGTATAACACACGGATATCGACATAGAATCACGGATAAATGTTCCATGCAGAACATGGCATGTTTTCTATAATTTTATTCTGTACCACTAGTCCCATAATTCCATGCGAATCTAGATTCAAAATTGCGGCTATGCAAATCCCCTATTAACGTTTCTTGTCCTTAAAATGACCATGAACCAGTTTAGTGACCTCAAGTCGTGACATTGTACTGAATTAATAGGGCTTCATTCATGGGAAGTCTGGGCATGCAGTCTGTAAGACCCAGCAATCTTGCCGGAGTGTTTTTACCGATGATTTACCTTTATTTTTGTTTATTAGAGGATCATCAGATGAATCAAATCAATTAATGCACAAACGTGGTATACTAAGTGGATAATTTAAGGAGTTGTCATTTAATCAAAATGGTCATTTCTCCCTTACATGCAAGAAATCTTGTCTTGAATAATTAGAAAAACAATTACTTCAAATGAATTATAAGATAAGATAAGATAAGATACTACTTTATTTATCGAACTCACAGTACATAGGGTAATAAGAAACATATAAAGAGACAAATTGGTATACAGTCATCTAGATCAAATCCAGTTCTCCCAGACGTTACCATGTTATACTGAGGCCACAGCGGAATTTTCAGCTATTACAACAAATTCAATCCGACCAAATTTACTCATAATTATGACTTACAGAACTGGGTTTCCTGACGTAGGACTTGGCGTTCTAATGAGATTATAATGCCATTTTGTGGTCATAATGGAATTATAATAGCACTTTCGCGTTTGATGCAAGAGGCTATCCCTCCATTTGAAGGGACTCCCTCATCTTTGGGCCTAGACTATGTAGGTCAATACAATCATTTAAAGAAAAAGAAAGTGGGAAAGTTAGCCTATTGTACCAACCTTCCATCCATCATAAGTCCAAGATCCAATCTTGATGTGACAGGTTTGTGTGTCCATAGGGAAGTAGGTGATGTCAATGCTACAGTGAGTCCTCATCCGCGCTCTAGGTATATGCAGCACTGTACCATCGGATGATACCACTGCCAGGGTATCAGATAGCTCCACTTCTTTTTGTCTAAGCATATATGTGATGTGTTTCAGGAAAATGAGTCATAAGTCGCAAAAAATAGATTTTGAGATACCATTATATTTGATTGGATTGGATTTTGAAAATATTTTATTCAGGACATAGACATTTCCACACATCAGTACGAATATTTCCAGAATAGCCTGAATTACTGTTTTAAATTACATTACATCGAAGTTCAGTTAGAGAAAAATCAGGAAGAATTAATAAAAATTATAAGTAGAGTATAAATTATAAGTTCATTTCACTCAATATTATCGCAAAAAATGATCTGATCGATAGTATCATGCTGAGTCACGTTAGTCATCTGTACAAGAGAATTCATATCAGATATATGTTTGCACCTATTATGTACATTTTAAATATCCCGTTCATTCCTTGCAAGTATCAGAAACATTTGCTAAAAAAAATTGAAAAGATGAGATCAATCCGATTCCAATCTAATGAGTATTTCTAGATTTTAAGTTTGATATTTTCGTTCTTGGAAAAAGAAGTTTCTAACATTTCTGGGGGCTAATAAACAGTAAAGTAACTAAATGTAGTCCATATGAGGACCTTTAAAACGAAACGATATATTACATGGATTGTCCTGAAATATGAAACATCGATTGATATATCTATAAGTGATGAACTCTCCAAAAATCAGAACATTCCCATGATATCATCTTGTGAAAAAAACACTTTGAAAAATATCAATTTTGCAACTTATGACTTTTTTTTCTGAAACACATCACATATATGGGTCAGATTTTCAGAAAATGTATAATTGGCAGTTCTACACACTAAGTACATTCTGCTAAATTAGGCTGCAATTTGGCCAATTCTAGGTAAATTCGAGTATATTCGGTATTGCATTGATTCTAGTTATCTGTAGGTTGAACTGTATTTTGAACTTTATTTTCGTCTGCAATTTGGGTTATTTGAGAAGATGGGCGAAGTTGAATTGTACATTTTCTGAAAATCTGATCCATTCAATGAAAGTCATTAATTTTGTACATCAGCACATCTTTAGGACTTCTCGTTCTACAGGTATTCATGAACATAACATGCTTATTGATTAACATGCAACATTAATAATTGGTCATAATCGTAGGTTGCGTTGTCCAGAATATCATTTTCTAACATTTTCAAATACATATCCTAGATTAAAGTGGGATTTGTTGAACAGATAGTGGTGATTGAAGAGTAATTTGCGTGTGTGGTGTATGTGTATAATGTGTAGTAACTGAATGAATAGTTAGTGCAAAGTCTAGGTTACAGAGTAATGGTAACATGTAAGGGTCTTTCTCACCCATTCTGTTGAACGATTAGTCCCTAAGGTTGTGTTGGTTCTCGTCGTCTGCGCGCTGACATCCCTGAGGTGAAGCCAAGGGGATGTCAGCGCGCAGACGACGAGATAATTATGGAGATATTCCCATAATATAATTATGGAGATATTTCCGGTGATCTATTTCCACGTCATGAAGGTAGTGCAACAAGTTAATTATATTTCCACTGTGACGTCGCACTCCCAACCCTTCCGTATCATTTCTCCTCTTACCCTTATAAGCTGCAGCAATAAAGTTAACTTACGCATTGAAGATTGCCAGGTCAGGATTCCATAAAGATTTGGCACGGATCCTCAGGTGATCTATTCCGCCAAAATCATCCGGGTTCCAACGCAGTTTGTTATCATTCCACATCTGTGGTATAAAACATATGTTATCGGTTAACTTTAACTTAGGGCAACTGCTTATTAAAGCTTGCATTTTTTTTAATTTGACAATTTGAAAATAGTGATATATCTCGGTCCCAGAAAGGATAACTATATGTTATCAAAATCAGATTAAATCATGAATTAGTTTTGACAACCACATTTTCATGTAATTTTGGACGTAAACAATATCCATAGTTAATATAGCTAAAATAGTGTAGGTTTGGAAAACCCTTTAATGTATGTCATCGAAAAATATTTTGAATGTAAAAAGGTAAAATTACATGGCGGAACCACACATTGGTATTTAGCGTCCCCTTCTTCTCGTCCTATAGTAGAAATAAACATCAGAATGCAATTGTAAGTAATTAAATCAAATACTACCATATATGAAAAATGAGATCAAGCAGATTCTAAAGGGAGTAAACAGTAGCACATTCGGTAGGTATATCAATATAT
The DNA here is from genome assembly GCA_942159475.1 of Sthenelais limicola. NCBI lineage: Eukaryota > Metazoa > Annelida > Polychaeta > Phyllodocida > Sigalionidae > Sthenelais > Sthenelais limicola. Next base: position 55,508,345 of record OW804102.1, on the reverse strand, counting down.
ATCCAGTTGATTTCAGTTTTGAAAAACAAGGTTGCAATACTATACTTCTGGTTTGACATTTGCTAATAAAACGCTTCGAAAAATGGCAATTGTTACTGATTTTCTTGTAACACATTACAATTCTCCCTATCTCAAATACCACTAGTTGATCAAGCCGCCGCCTAATGTTTAAATTTGGAACTAATCTGGAAGCAGTGTGTTGTTCCTCCGCTATGTCCAGCTATGGTCTAATGCTAGGGAGGTGAAGCTGTGCTATGGTTCTGGCTACTCCGATGCTTACAGAAAAGAATCTATTTGAGGTATAAACTAATGTTATTCACCAGAAGAATCGCAACGATGTCAGTATAAAGCAGGCAGAATAAAATTTTCCTAATTGATGAAAAATTGACGAGACAGGGGAGACAGGAGTCCATTGTCAAACAAATGTTTTGTTTTAGCACTGAAACCTGAAGCTTCTTTGACGGCTTCTGGGTAGTGGTGGGGGCGACAATTATCACTGGTGTTAACTGTGCACACCACAAACTGTAATCGAGATAACGAGAATTCTTGTTTGATTTTCATCATCAAAGCTTTTTCTATTCCATGACAGAAAATTGAGTTGCAAATGTCAGTAAACCCACATCAACAGGGCACATATATAGATGGAAGCTAGCTACGGTGGGGTCTGTCAAACTTTTATCAATCTAGGTTGCGGGGGGGAAACCGAGAGGCAGAGCACAGCGTAGCCCCGAGGTCTCCTTCCGCAACCGAGACCCCACCGTAGACAGACCCCACCATAGCTAGCTTTCATATTTATTTCACCCCTGTTACGTTGATATTACATCGTTTTAATGAATGAAAAATATAAATAAATAAAAATAAAAGAGCTTATTTCTGTTTTCTTCCTTTTTCTATGCATTTTGCGAAAGATGAAGAAAATACTCCCTCTGCTGCGGTGATGTTGTTTTGGCCTATGGAATACTTGCCAATATTAGGAGGGACTTGTGTTAAGAAATGCAGAGAACTAAAAGGTATTCTAATAGTTTGAGGTATTTGTTGGCTTAACATATACCATGTCAGGATATTAGCCTTGATAACATCAAGTAACATGACTGAATTCAACGATGTAAACAACGTGGGACTGCTCTCATGGAGCTAGAGCTGTCTGGAGAGGTCTGGAGCCCCTGTCACTATACACTACTGTCAGTGTAAACTTCGAAAAATATCATTGTGTTTCTTTACTTTTCAATGGCCGGCTTTCGCGACACAATTAGCTGGGAAATCGATACATTATGATTCATATTCAAGTTGATTTTACCATGAATTTATTACCATGAGTCTGCATTAATTGATACCAGAATTTCAGAGAAATGATCAAGCCTTCTGCAGAGATCTGTAGCGAGTCCGCCACTTGTCACTCTGCACACGCATTTAGTGTGTCATCGAAGAGATGATGATTTGCAATTAAATAAAAAAATGTCCAGCTTTCAAGGCCTATTAGAAGTTAATCTAACCGTTCATGTTCTATCTAGAAGTATTAGATTTCAATCTGCGTTAATCAATACCAGAATTCCCGAGAAACAATTGGTGATGGAAGTTATGATAAAATGTAAACATCTACTCTTGTGGGGCTGTCACTAAGGGCAGTTACATTAGACACTACTGTCAACGCACATTTCGAACAGTAAACATTGTGTTCTTTACTTTTCAATGGTGGGTATTGGCAACACATTGAGCTCGGAAGTCTATACATACTATAATTTATATTCAAGTTGTTTCATGAGTTTAGGAGAAATGATCGGGCCTTCTGCAGTTATCATTAGTCTAGCGAATCCTACACGCCACTGCTACACATCCCCTTATAGGCCTTGAGTCAGACAGTTCTACCGTCAGTGACAACATGTGGCGTGTTTGATTCGCTACCGTTTCACTCTAGGATCTCTGTTCATGGTGGGTCTACATGGATATGCATTAGCCAAATAACATTTCTTAATGTCATTATATGGTAAAACTTTTCATTTTGAAGTTTTATATTCATTATTTCAAGTGAAATTAGGGTGAACATTCGGTGGCGCTTTTATATACAATTTTGACTTCCTGTGATCAGTCTTAGCTGCCGGACCTATTTATTTGTATCAGCCAAGGGCTCGGTAATTTTCATATCATCACCCGCCTTGACAAAGTGGGTGATACAATGCTGAAGGTATAGGCAACTCATCACAGGGGTGAAATAATGCTTCCATTTCCCCGCAGACGGAGGGACATACCTAGACCCTAGACTGTCAATTCATGAAGTGCCCTAGTCGATGTCAGACTTTGTACAAGATTTATTTATACTATTAGACTTTGTTTTATTAATGATACAATAATGATAAGGTAACCACTAACTAAATTCATGCATCAGTATGTAATGAATACAAAATGGCATGATCAATGATTTTATAATTTGGACAAGATATCTATATATAGAAACAAAACTAGTTAATAAAATGTATAAACACCGGAATTGGCATTGCGGCATTGAATATAGTTTGGAAGATGTCTTGATAGAAAATATGGAAATAATAAATGTACTCACAATGTTTTCCAATCTAATAAGGGCCAGACCAACTTTTATCTGGACGGTCTGAGAGACATTGACCGCTGGCCGTATCCTTGAATCATATGATTGGAGCAGTTGATCCATTAGTCTTGTCTCATCTGGTGCTGAAACACAGTGGTACAAGTGTATACTTGGGTCAGATTTTCAGACAATGTACAATTCAACTTCGCCAATCTTTTCAAATAACCCAAATTTCAGACGAAAATAGAGATCAATATACCATTCAACCTAACCAACCAAATTGCTAGAATCAATGCAATACCCAATATACTCGAATTTACCTAGTATTGACCAAATTGCAGCTGAATTTTGCAGAATTTACTAAATATGTACAGCTGTCAATTGTACATTTTCTGACAATCTGACACACTTAGCCACTGACTTAGCCCCCTATAAGAAATACTCTTTTGGGGGGGGGGGGAATATGACCACAAATAAAAGTGAAGCAAATCTAAACTAATTTGGACAGGGCATTTTTTTATTATTCCATAAAACGGAAAAAAAAACATTTTCTCATACACTGCCATAGTAAACCACCGTTTTTTACAAGTGAGTACCAAAAATACAAACGGGGTAACATGTCGTTATTTTTTCATTTATTTGTTTCTTCTGTAGTGAGGAACAATCCCTGAACGTTTTATGGCAATTGAAATGGGCGTTTTTTCATTGATCTGTCCTGTATACCTTTAATAGTAATTGTCCATCCGAAAGTACTGAAAACTTTTATTCAGAAATAAAAATAACAAATTTAAAATATAGAAGTATGTATTGATTGTCTGAATGTTCATCATCATTATACTCGGCTTGATCTCATCTCTCATCATTTAATCTCAAAATTAATTTTCAGTCCCTTATGATTCATTTTTATGTGGCACATCATAAATGACTATTCTCTGATACCATACATGTATGCAAACAAAGCCACAAAGATAGGGGTAATGACAACTCCATTATAGCTAATGCATGTTGCACTATAACAGATGATGTAGGTTATATTAATTTAGCAATAAACATGACCTACATTGTCTACTTTGGTAAGCTAATAACTGGCTTGTGCACATAGGGTTGATGATGAGGTGCTGAGGGTGAAACTGGGTGATGACTCCATGGACTCAATCATATTTATCTCTATATGTGTCAGCAAGTATGAATAATTATGTGAGTGCATATGGCAGATACATCTGTATTTACGGATGAGTCAATGGATGATTCCAAGTCCCAAACAATATTTTTCAAAGGTTTTTCTTTCACTGGAACCTTTTGTCAGAACAGTTTGAGTTGTTTGTGTGTGTATGTGCGTGTTTGGAGGTGCGGGGGCAGGGGGTAATATGTTTGTGGTATGAATACATGTACCAAATAGCATTACTGTATATTAAATGCAATCATTCATATTTGAGGTTCCATTCTAAGGATTATTACATACATATGTGATTTCAGGAGTTCCATTCAGGGGTGCTATATGAAAAGTAAGGTAAAAGGTATAATATAAGGTAAAATAATATCAAAATCGAGTTCTCTTGTTGATTTAGTATGTAATAAATACCTCATAGCACTCTGTTTCATTGGTAATCGATCTCCACCTCTTTGGGGTGTCGTGCGATTCGACCCAACGTCTCAATCGATTACAAACTGCCATCGTGTGATTAGGTATAAGTATATTTAATTAATTTACCAATGATTGTCCATTAACAAATACTGCTAACAGTTGTGTCCATGCATGCATACATAAATGAATATATATCTTGAAATACATTTTTAGGGACTTGTGCAAGTAGGTCAAACCAAGGTTAAATAGGAAAGGTGATTAGCACTATGACACCTGATTGACAGGTGTAGACTGACCAATCGCAAGCCAGCCCTTGGTCAGTCTGACGCAAGCTTCCATACAATTGGAGTTCAACCTCCAATACAGGCCATTAGATGGTATTACTAGTAAAACCTCGCTAAAATATATAAGTCTTTTTTTGTATTGAGGGGATTCTATGGGATGTGCCTCAATCCTCCTGTTCTCCTGTTATTTGTTTCTGTTCAATCAATATATTTTAGAAAATACTTGGGGTTTGTTATATGGGTCAGATTTTCAGAAAATGTACAATTCAACTTCGCCAATCTTCTCAAATAACCCACATTTCAGACGAAAATAAAGTTCCAAATACAGTTGAACCTAACCAAACAGAATCAATGCAATGTCAAATATTCTAAAACTGACCTAGTATTGACCAAATTGCTTCCTAATTTTGCAGAGTTACTAAATGTGTACAGCTGCCAATTGTACATTTTCTGAAAATCTGACCCATGTAGCAATGAGAGGAATGGGAAATGATGAAGGCGTGAAAGATTATCGTGTGATTTAAAGTGGTGTATGAATTAACATATTGATACAACAGAGAATATGATACAGGAAATTATGAACAGATACAAATAGTACATCTTATTCAGTTTACCAACATTTTTGACTCACCTCCCTCCGCTATAAATGGTACTGATGACAAACATATAAACGTAGCAACCATGTAGAGTGTGTCCATCTTGGTAAATGTTTGGGTCCTTGTATACGAGTGGCAGCAATACCCTTACTGGAAGAGGCATGGGGACAGATACCAGATATAATATGTGATGTGTTCCAGGAAAATGAGTCATAAGTCGCTAAAAATAGATTTTGAGATACCATTGGATTTGAAAAGATGAGATCAAGCTGATTCCAATGATAGTAAACAGTCTAATAATCTTATAAGTATTTCTAGATTTTAGTTTGATATTTTCGTTTTTGAAAAAAAAAGTATCCAATATTTCTGGGGGTCAATAAACAGTAAAGTTACTAAATGTCATCCATATGGTTACCTTTAAAACTAAAGAATGTATTGTATAGATTTTCCTGAAATTTGATACACCAATTGATATAAGACGAAGTGATAAACTCGCTAAAAATCAGAACATTCCAATAATGTGATCTTGTGAAAAAAACACTTTGAAAAAATATTAATTTTGCGACTTATGACTCATTTTTGAAACACATATAGGTACTGGTGTGTTGTGCCATTACCAACCTACACTCTTAGCAAAACAAGTTCATAGATTCAACTCAGCGAGAAGCTCTATGATTCAGGTCGCCATTAAAGCTGCAATCAACGTTAATTTAAATCCAGGAATCACTTATTATAGAAATAGAATGCATATTTTCATCAAACCTAAAGGCAATTGCATATGAAACTACAAATTCACAATCCTGCATGGAAGTCCAAAGCTTTTACCACTAGGCTATAGGGGAATATAGAAGGGTTATTAAGGTTTACTTAAGTCCCCGTTTGCCCTCATGATGATTGAGGAGAATGATGGAAATACACTATCTTTGGAAGTCCCTCTCTTCAAGTTGATAAGTCAAAGTAATTTCAATTGTGAATTTGAGTCCCAGAGCAGACAGCTTTTTACATTTGTCACTTTTTCCAGTCATTTTTTTTTTAAATTTCACTTATATCTTCATATCTGGGTGGCTTTTGGGGCAGAGGGCAACTATCCCATTTGCAGTGCTAACATACCATTGTCCCAATTGTAGTTTCACTTTTCATAAGTCAATTCAGCATGATACAAGAGATAATAATGATATGGCTAATCAACCACGTTTTTCAGCGATTCCGGAATGTTTAATAATTGAAATATATATTTTTTTAAATGTTTATTGGACAAAATTTCACATGATGTGATTGATGTGACATTTCATTCGCTAACAAATATTTCAATCACAGGTACTATTAACGTTCATAACTGACTTTCAACTCAACTTTTTTGCTTTCTTTTAACTTAATTTACACCATTAGATTCCAATCTCTTTAATACAATTTCATTCATTACAATAGATCAAAGCAAAATCCAACCCTGGTCTACAACGTTGGGGGAGGAGAGATAGTAGACGTATCGGTCAACCATTGGCAGCGAATCATGTGCCATCGCACCCCACGCTTACTTTCACTAGACGCTAGATCAAAATCATATGTACACTCTTTTTTCATAATTTTGATGCCCTCTTTGTACCACAGCGCATGTCTGTTGCATTGCATCCTGGGATGAATTCTATTCATATTCATAGCAGATTCATAGCAGATTCATAGCATCTAAAAGTGCAAAAATGTTTTCAGTAATATCAGATCTTTAATGAATCATCTATCAAAACCTAATGCAAGATGGGAAATAGTTGGACTGACATTAGAGCATTGTTAAAGAGTAAATGTGTAACATGGCAGGTTCCATAATTGGCTCAATGAAAAACTAAGATACTTTTGCCAAATAAACTTTTATTTTGTGGCGCCCTTTATGGGCCAAAACGTCAGTGGAAGAAAATCAGTCTTGGAGAACAGAATAGAAGCCCTGGTTGAAGGTATTAAAATTGTTTCAGGGCAGTGGGTTGGGTAAAAGTTTTTAGAACCAAGTTGTGTGGGCTGATACAATGGTCAGGGTGACCTCTATGCAGTGTCACATGGGTTTGCCCAGTGGACTGCAGGTGGCCTTAGTGTCTATAGTTTGACTGTAGGTGGCGTGTCTCTTTCACAAATTATCCGCAATCAAATTGACTATAATTCCATGTGAATCGTGAATCAATATGGCGGCTATGCAATGAAGTCTTACTCCTTGACACAACTAAACACAAGAGACCTGACTGCCAGACGATCCCCCTGGAAGCACACCTTGGCATAAAGCAGTTGATGAGCTGTTGGTGTGGTGAATGGTACACCTCCCCTGCTGCCATATGGTCCATACTCCCTGCCCAGGCTCGTCCTGAATGTCAGGCGGTCTATCCTGGAACCTGTTGAACCTGTGGAAGAATGAATTTTTACTAATTCTGATATAACTTATTTGTGATGAGTTTCAGTGCTTAAGCCTATGGGAGTATCATACCAACTCCACCAAAGGTATAATAAAGTATCTGAAGGAATCCATATGAGGACCTTTAAAACGAAAGGATTATATTACATAGATTATCCTGACATTTGAGACATAGATTGATGTAAACATGAGTCATCAACCCTTAAAAAATTAGAACATTCCAATTTTGTGATCTTGTGAATAAAAAACACTTTAAAAATATCACTTTTGCGACTTATGACTCATTGTTTCTGAAACACATCACATTTGGTGTCAGGACAGCTACCCACCAGGCATCTACCAGCTGGACATCTCCCCGCCGAATTTTACCCTCTGGACAATTGCCATCCTAGAGATTACCCCGCTAGGACATCTACCATCCAGGACATTTAACATCCTAGGACATTCACCCGCCTTGTCCTGGGGATACAAGTCTGGGGGGAGATGTCCGGTGGGTAAATGTCCAGCGATTAGCAATCCTAGAACCCTTTATTTATCCAGGTGATTACATAAGGGTTTGGCTTTTGCCATCACTGCTTTATCGAGGCTTTAGCCAAATGTCTGGTTTTCACCTCATCCCTGGCTTGTTGACATTACTTTCATTTCATGTTTTAGGGCACTTGTGTAAGGCATTTCTATGATAGTTTCAACATTTAGGTCAGAAGGTCACATTGCTATTGCAATACCCTGGCAAATCTCTTTGTCAGAAATAAGGGAAGGACGGGGAATTTTTGGATGTTAATGGTTCATCTTTTAATATCAATAATCAATATCTCTGCACTTGTGTAAACCCACCTGAGACACTGGTAATCCTCTCATTGGCTCCGTTGTTCAATAAGACTTCAGGCAGGGCTGTATCATCCACCTTGCCATGTATGCCGGCCCAGGTTGTGCCTCCGTACTGAAACTGGAGTCTGGAATTCAATTAAATTCAGAGATTCTTTTATTTGCTGATGGTAATACAAAGACAGGTAGTTCAATGTCTGGTCACAGGGACAGGTCCCTGAGACCAGTTCTTCCAAAGAGTGCCTGGAATCTTGACATCTTGAATATTTTGTTGCAACCATAACAATATCAACAAAATTAAGATTATAATAATGGAGGTTGTATAATATGATGAGAATGTGAAAGAACAAAATATGATAGCGATGTAGAACTATGATATATTCAAGAGATGTACTACGGTGTAACAATGTCGGGGAATTAACAGGATTACTATATTTGAGTAGGTATAACAGAGATTATTGTATGATTTAGCGACAGTCAGTTAATACTTTAAATTGCAGTATCACTTAGATAACTGGCCTATCCTGCAAATTAGAATTCCCTTGTATTGGTATCACATGTTTTAACCAACCCTTCAACATGGCTACGCTTGAGGATGCTAGCTAAGCACCTCCGACCTTAAACTTAGACTACAGCTGAAACTACACAATATATTAGAGAATTACATGCTCGAAGCTCTCAGGGATGAAATAGATCAGTCAAAGAAAACGAAAGACATAAGGGACAGGCAGGAAAACACAAATATCCAGAAGCAACTAAATGACATGGACATAGTCTAACAGCTCAGCTAAAGAGAACCGAGGATAAAATGCATGCTCAAAATAAACAATTAACCAGCAAATGTGAAGTATTGGATATCAAATCAAGAGAACTAAACTAGATAATAGAAGGTTTACCAGAAATGGATACCAGGGCTTACCAGAAAAAGATGAGCTTTAATACCCACCATAGCTAGACCACAATACAGCTTTAGTCCCTGTTTGTTGGTCTGGCGGGGACCATTAGAAAGGCATAGAATGGGCCACCCATCCATCACTAGGCACTCTAAGCTGGAGAACTAACCAGCCAGTGTCACCATGTATGGAGTTTGTATGTTGGGCTGGTGGGGACAGCAGAATGGGGCAAGATCATGGCTTCCCACTGGTTCATTTTGCTTCAAAATCATTTTTAGAGAGAGTAACAGCCCAACCAACAGGGACTAAAGCCTCACTGGTCTCTAAGCCTGCTGGAAACAAGCCACAGCTTTGCCTCGTCTTGTTCCTGGCAGGCTTAGAGACCGGTTTGGACCATAAACTCAGGCTCTAACCGCCTAATAACACTCACTATAGTATGACAATAATAGGGAGATTTAGCAAGCACAACACAACAGCACAACGCTAACGCTAACTTATATTTTATGAGCACTACGTCATGACTAGGTGTGCTATTTTTAGCATGCTACCTGAGATACAGACGTCAATTACGCTAAGAGGGGTGTCAATATGTTCCCAACATATATCTATTTCACGCTAAAATAATGGTCAATTGTGATTTCATGTTTATGTACAAATGAGCAGGAGGTGTTTTTCTTTGTATTTAGGTGTAACATACTACTCACCTTGATGAAATTGTGTATTTTTTTGCCCTTTGAAAACACCTCTCCACCACTAAAACTGATTGAATTCTGCCATTACGTATGGCCCACCCTATCGCGAGAAACTAGCTTTAGCGTTAGCGTTAGTGTTATGGTTGCTAAATCTCCCTAATTTGTACTCACCCCATTACATAATGGCCACTAGATGTGCTCCATGCTCTGACTCCAGACACAGGGCCTGCCCTGTTGTACCATGTGACGTCACTGATACAAGAGGAGTATCTGAGCCCATAGGGACCATACTCACACTGCTCATAGGCTGCAGTAGTAAGGAACATTTGATTTTCAGAAAATATATACAATTGGCAGATCAACATATATTGTAATTTCTCCTGAAAAAGGAGGAATTCCGGGTATATCTTAGTATATTTGGTATTACATAGATTCATAGTATCAATTTGGTTATATTTTAAACTTAAATGTGGGTTATTTGTGAGGATTGGTGAAGGCAAATTGTGCATTTTCTTAAAATCTGACCCGTTTAAATATTATTTCTCCACTTATTGCCCCAAGTAGATGTTATTGTTCAGCGGGTCAAAAGGGTTTCAGGCCTTCCCTTCTTGCAGTTCCTTGCATGGTGACCACTTGTAGTTACCACATTGCACCAGTTGCCACATTGCGTATGGTAACTAAATATTGGTTTAATAACTGATGAATTCATACCATAGTTACACCTAACTAATAGACTTAGGACAACCAATTACAGACCAGTTAACCAGTTAACCAACCAGTTAACCAACCAAGTATATATAGGCATTAAGAATCAATTGTGTGTCTGACTCTTAGCGCTGACCCATATTTTTGCCACCAAAGCAACCAAAGCGCTGGACGCTTACTGCATCCCTCACCTTAAAACCATAAAGTACCATTTTTTCTCACATGACCCCTATTTTCTGACAACTTGACCCATATTTTGTCACAATATGACCCATATTTTCTGACAACCTAACCTGTATAACTGACCTATGATCTGTTTGTAGTTAATAACATCCTGGTCGACCAAGTGGCTGAGAGCTCTGCACATTGCGCTAGTGAGAGACTGGGGAGCTAGACTGTAGCCTGAGCCAGTGGCAGTGAACTCACAGCCAGATAGGACCAGGGTAGAGTTGGTGAACACTGCACGGTGCTCTGGAGACTTAATGTAGTAGAAGGAGCGCTGGGTGGCGCTACTGGTAGTCACAGGTAGGAAACATAGCGCCATAACAACTGTCCATATGGTAGCCATGATGGTGTGGATCATCCTGAAAGGCCATATTTGTAGTAGACTATTAACCCTGGTACATAATTAAACCTAATATTTGATGAGTTTTACGATGTAAAGAGGGAAAAAGTAGTTCAGCCATTCAACACTCAAGTGCCACTCTTTGCCTCTGACACAAGGGACTGTGAATAAAGAAATGAAAATGCAATAAAAATGATAAACAATCTCTATATTATTAAAATAAAATAAGGGTTTGGAGCTTTAAAATGCTATCTTCTCTGAAACTGCTGGGCAGATCTCCATTATATTTCACATACACATTGCCAAAAATGGTGCCAAACCATTCCACTATGTTTCATTAACAAATTAGGGTTGGAAAGGGGTTAGAAATGGGTTTACAACGAGCACCCCCATCCAGGGCCCCCAGCACTGCCTGAAAACAAACCTATCAGCCCCATCTCCAGGTTTCTGGGTCACCCAAAGCATAACGTCATGGACGGGCACATCATTGCTTCACTATGGGATGGGAGTTGATATATTTCCACCAAAAGGAGCATTGTCAGAGTTGAATCAGTTCATAAACTATTGTTTGTGATGGTTTTTGAAGTCGAGCAGGGGGAACCCACCCACTAATTACCTCACAATGAAAGAGGGAACGGGAGAGTGATTGGGACAGGGACAGGGACAGGCAACACAACAACAGCACAACACTGAACAGTGACCAAAAAAAGCAACTAAACAGGGTTCCATTTGTGGTATGAAGATAGTAAGTTATAGAGACAACTTGAAAGAGAAAGATAGTGGGAGAGGGAACAAGGAGAGATGAGGATGTGGGTCCAACTGTCCCACTAGCAAATCCCGCGGGTAGCAATGGGTATTTGCTAGTTCTTCTAATTCCTGCATGAAACAAGGGTTTTTGTGGCCGCATTACTAAGGCAGATGGACGGGTCAAAACTAAAGTATTAGAGTATGGTACTCTGGTCGAAACCATGGCTGACAACAGGGACAGTGAAGGGAACTTGTCTTGAAATAAGGTGTATGTAATAACTGTTTCAATTGCTGGGAAGAGGGGGCGGGGCGGGGAGGGATATTATGTACATTTCATGTGGTACTATGTGACGTCCCTCTTGTGCGTTTTACTATAAATGACAAACTTATGTGACTAACATGAATAAAGTAGAGGTATGTTGCCCCTATTCTAGCAGAACAAATGTAATTGTGTAAGTTACAACTATCCTTGGATTACATTGGTGTGTTTAAACATTCTGTATTAATTCTCAAGCCTATTAACATGCATTGTGGTTCACAAAGATTCCAAAGACATGCTTCAGAGAACCACTGTTCATCGTATTCATTCACCTTGTACTGGCATAGTTTTAGGATTTTTTTTTACTATTGATTTTCTAAACACACTTATCTATTTAATGCGCTGTCCTGAAATTTGGAACATAAATTGATAGACCACTAAACCACGTAAAAGTGAGAACATGCCAACAAAGAAACCTTGTGAATGAATCACTTTGGAAAATCTCATTTTCCAGGAGGAAGTCCCAGATCATACAGAATTACTAGTTATAACATCCTTCAGCCTCTTATAGTCCAGTCCCTGAAGGTGAAACATCGGTCCTACCCGGCAATGGTATAAAGACAATGTTGGTGTCAAATAAAGCGTAATTCTGTGTAGAATAACATATCCAAAATCCGCAAAAATCCGCTTTGGTGATTTTTTTTATATGTGTTTAAATGTTTTAAAGTAGTTATTTCAATATTTGATATTTTTCGGCGCACCTACCCTGAAAACAATCAGAGAAAGCCGGTCTTGGTGTCAAATGAAGCGGAATACGAAGTAGCATAACATATCCAAAATTCACAAAGATCCGCTTGGACTAGTAGGCATCAAAGCCAAGCAAGAAAATAATGCACTCTACCTTATAGGATACTCTGTGTGGGAATTGGTAACCCTCACCCCACTTTGTCTACCTCCGCATTGGACTCACTATGTGGAATGCAGGTTCATAATCATGGCTTTCACATATATGTTGCAGCTGTTGACCTTAATTATAACAATAACATTCTCCTTGAAGACATTATTGATCTGGTATAGTGTTTCTGTTGATCCAAAACCTTATCTAGAGTAGAGTACCTAATGAAGGATTAATGAGCACAATTGAGGGGCTGCTTGTGCACCGTATGGTGTATAATCATGAGGTTAATATATTCTAAATGATTAGGCATGCAGTGGAACCTAACTATTGAAGCCACCTTTGGGGCTGAGAGAAACTATTCTTAAGAGCGAGGTGGTCTCAGTATAGAGAGGCTAATCTAAATATAATAAGAGAAAAGCAATTCGGGACTGAGAGAAACTGGTATTAATAGAGGGGTGGTCTCTATAGATAGGTGGGCTTTATGTGAGGTTCCACTGTATTTCAAATATTTTAACCGTTAACATAAGTAGCCTATATCTAATAAGTACATTAAACCTATATGAAAATAGATACATGTATTTCCAGATGAACAAATGCTTGCAAATTACTTCAATGCACGCAATTAATATATCCTCAGAAACGACAGTTAAATGACAAAAAGTTGTTAGTGATCTCACAGTGCAATAACCAGCATGACACATTTCTAAGATATTCTTTTGCCCGATTATTAAAAAATTTCATCCAGCAAGACAAAGCCTTTTGTTACACCAGTGCTCACTGGGGGGGACCATGCAGGCTATTCAGTCTGGGGCTTTCTCTATTGTGCATACAGTAACTATAAAGTGGTAATGAATGTTACTATGCACATAAGACTATAAAACCAATAGATGCCTGACAGGGAATGTGGTTGACACATTCACAGACAATGGAGGTCAATAATATGGCTGCCGTCTGTATTGGTATGGTTAGGTCTGCATTTCAATCAGGCCTTACAGGCATTTTGTTAATGAGGTAATTGCTCTCTTTCATTGGGAATGATTCTATTAGGGTGATGTCGCCAGAAAATGTATAATTCAACGCTACCAATCCTCTCAAATAACCCAATTTTCAAACGAAATTAAAGTTAAAAATTAGTTCAACCTAAATAAATACATTGCTAGAATTAATGCAATGCCGAATATACCCGAATTTACCTAGTATTGACCAAATTGCAGCCTAATTTAGCAGAATTTACTAAATTTGTGAAGCTGCCGTTTGTACATTTTTTCTAAAATCTGACCCATTAAGAGCTAAGGAATGTTGACTAGCATCGATTGCTCATTACTCATACCGTACACAGGTTACGCAGAAAACAATCAATAAGCGTCAGATTATTGTGTGCTGATTATGAATATCCTATTGGCTATTTTGGACTGTACTTAGAGCCTCATTTCTAGCTTAAATTTGGATTTTTGAGAACATTGGTGAAGAGGAATTGTCTATTTTCTGCCGATCAACCCATTATCAAACGCAGGTGAGGCACTACATAACATTATGTAACAATTACAATCCACCAATAATGTAAAACTGATGTAGCCCTGCACTCTGAATGTGAAAATATAGACTATACAGATGAATATAGAAATCGGTAAACAGGTTTCTGGATATGACCCAGGTCTCCAACTGTTTCTTTTTATTGCATAATGTCGGACAAATAAAGTATTTTTCAATTCAATTCAATATAATATTTCTAAATTTCCTCTTCCAGATCGATTTCCAGCTTGAAATGGTCAGGAGGGGATCGCTGATGAGTTGATCCGGGTGAGATTATCGGAAAATGTAAAATTGGCAGGTTTATGCATTCAGAGAATTCGGCTAAATTAGACTGAAACAGGATAAACACTATGAGTATATTTGAGTATTGTGTTGATTATGAATCTCTTTTTGGTAATCGTGAACTGTGTTTAGAACCTTAATTCTGCCTTGAATTTGGATTGATTGTGAATGTTGGAAAATTGGTGAAGCATGTGTACATTTTCACCTGATCCGACCCATATATATTCAGTTTCAATTAGGACAAATGTGTCATATTTTAAGAAAGTGTATGATTGAACTCCACCAGTCTTTTTAAATAACCACATTCTAAGCGAAAATAAAGTTTAAAATACAATTGCTAGATAGAATGTAGAAGTAAGAACATCATATAAAACATATGGTCGATTCTAATGAACTGTCCGCTTTGGGTGTTCAGGGCTATAACTTGGTTAGCATGATAGATATAGAAATTTTAACTAAGGTCACTGAATCCGCCTCGTCGAGACCTTTCGTGGGATACCTATATTAGTATACCTGTGATGGGAACTTTTATTTCTACAGGCCAAAAACATGCCTTTTTTCACCATTTTTTAAAAAACTTTCCTCAGTTATTTTGGATAACATGCAGTTTAAAAATTGGAGAAGCTCCCACAAACGATATTTATGTCTCTATAATATTACCAACAATCTACCTTTTGCTATGATTTCTTTTAAAAAAGTCACTTCTGATTTTTAAATATTCTGCAAATTATTTTGTCATTGTGTAATTATGTGTCACCGTGATTATGACAAAATTGCTGGCACTATACCTTTCTTTTAATGTCATCAGTTGAATAATTTGTTGTGTCCAAAACTATTACTAAACCCTTTATTAATCATTACAAAAACAGAAATAGCAGTGAGATATCAGGCATCGTCCCTTTTCTATCATTCTGTAAAATAAACCAGATTTTGTGTAGTTTTTAGGTCACCGTGATTATGGGATTCTCTCAAGGGTTGCATAAAAACAAAAAAAGAATAAGGCATCCCCTTTTACAAGTTAACACCTTCATGTTTCCTCTAAAGTCATGCATAATCTTAGCCTTACCCGTCTCATTGTCTGGAAGTTATATCAAGTTTGATAAATATGTCACCGTGATTATGCTGTCACCGTGATTATGACAGCAGGTTCCTTCAAATCAGTGCAGGCTTCTTTTTTATTAGACATGCAAACAACAGATGCCATTACATTCACAGATGACTGCAGTACCGAGCAGTGTAGTTTGGGAACTTTTGTGAGACTTTAGAGCATTTGTGTTCCACATGTTCATTCAACACCAAATATGAACAGTATCTTGATATATTAAAGAACATTCAGGAAATATTCAAAATTAATGAATAAGCCTCAAATCACATTGTCAAGCATAAGCAATAAACCATCAAACAGGATAGACCCACCCCTGACACTCAAGTGTTTCTTGTTAAATCATAATTGCCAGTTGTAGTCATGGTGACTGCAAAAGCATAGTCACGGTGACATATGTCACCGTGACTATGCTTTTGTATTAAGACTGCTTTGAGTCCCAGTAAGATCGTTTTGATCTCATTTTTTTTAACTGCTACGTACACAATTCGTGTTTCCCCACATTTTAAGGGTATTAATGTTAACTATTTTTGAGAATATTTGCAACTGTGTAATCTAGAAAAACATATAACAACTAAAAATTTGCTGGTTCAGGTCTTACATGAATATGGACAATATTAAAGAAGCTATTTTGCCCTTATTCTCAACCAGATTATATCTACTGTATAGACCAAAGACGAAAATACTTTAATTTTTATTAAAAATTAATTATAGAGCAAATTGCAAATTGCAAATTGCCAAAGTCTATAAAAAATGTACATACATGTCACCGTGACTATGCATTGCTAAAGCTTGTCTTGTTGGTCTCTGAACGTATTTTGGAATGATTTTTTCTAACTGCTCACACTCTCCTCCCTCACATCAAAAATTAATTATCATAATCTCCTCGTGGGAATATTCATCTTTTGGATATCTAATGCTCCAAATCGTATAAATACATTACCAAATTTCAAGACTGTGCACGAAATATATCCTTGCATTTCTAAGCTCATCCAAAAGAGTATATTTACCTACTTTACAACTAATTGTCCATCCAGAAATATATTGCAATCTTTTTTTAGAAATACAAATGTAGAAATACTTATCAGATGTCATACTATCTACTTATGTGGGAATGAGTCCTAATGTTAACTTACCCTCCTCGCTCACACCCATCTCCCCTGTTATTTCCCTCCCACTTTGGGAGGCGGGAAAACTGTGACCATGCGTTGTCAACGAGTGACGTCACCATGTTGCCATTGCCAACGTCACAACGTCACTGAACTATCGCCCTCGAAAGATCGGCTAACTCTTCTTACCTAAACAAACAACCCTTTCAACAGTATCATATTAAGATGCTTTAGAAACATAATGGTTAATGATACTTTGGTAAATTACGCGCAATGAAATTTTAAAAAAATCTCCCAGCTTACACCTCTCACACTACGCATGCATTTGTGCGCAACATATAGCTGACCGGAAGCCGCTCATAGGTGAATCGGAGCCGTAGTTAAAGAGGAAGTTAAATAGACTTCAGGAAAAGAAAATACATCTGAGACCAGGGTCTTGTCATCACTGATCTACACTTTATTACCAGACATTCTAACATAATATCGTATATTTCCAGATTATTCGATATATATATAACTTTAAAATGACTTCACCACTCCCTTCCATAGAAAATTCTTTTCTAATTCTTTTCTAAATATTGTTCGTTTGAAGCTTATTTCCTTGGAGTAGCTTTACTTTGAATGTGATGCCAAAAACAATACCTCCCCAATAAATATGTGAGGTCAACAACAGTGTCGATAGGGACAGTTTCTATAATTGTGTATGCATGACACACAAGTGAGGGGTATTCTTCATCAATTCAATTTCAATTCAATATAATTATCATTTATTTGCACCTACAAGTGTATAAAAAGGAAACATACATGGGTCAGATTTTCAGAAAATGTACAATTCAACTTCACCAATCTTCCCAAATAACCCAAGTTTCAGATGAAAATAAAGTTCAAAATACAGTTGAACCTAACCAAACAGAATGCTAGAATCCATGCAATGCCGGATATACTCGAATTTACCTAGCATTGACCAAATTGCAGCCTAATTTATCAGAATCTACTAAATGTGTACAGCTGCCAATTGCATTTTCTGAAAATCTGACCCACATCTGAAAGATGACTTCCAGGTCTTACAGTATGTTCTTGGACTAGTGAACCATGGTGAATTTAAAGATTGATTCAAAATACAAAGTCAACCATCCATCAACTATCAACAAGTGAATTCCAGTTTCTCAACAAACTAAACTATACATAGTTTTTTATTTGAGGAGCTTCATTCTCAAGCACATTCCAGTGTTTAGCTGATTTGCATGTAAAAGAGTGAAGAATGTTGGTTGATTTTGGTTAGATGATTTTCATATATAGACAACAAGAATGGTCCATCAAATACAGTTTTCGTATACCAGTTTGCCCGGTTCATATCCAACTGAATAATTTGATTATATATATATTTGACCACTGTTTAGTGATTCACGTGTTATGTGGGTCAGATTGTCGGAAAATGTACAATTGGCAGCTGTACACTTTTAGTAAATTCTGCTAGATTACGCTGCAATTTTGCCCAATACTAGGTAAATTTGAGTTTATTTGGCATTGTATTGATTCTAGCAATCTGTTTAGTTAGGTTGTACTGTATTTTGAACTTTCTTTTCGTCTGAAATTTGGGTTAGTTGAGAGGATTGGTGAAGATGAATTGTACATTTTCTGAAAGTCTGACCCACATAGTGATCCTGCATGGTCAAAGAGCTCAGAGATTGTATACACTCATACCTGCATACATCTTATGCAAGCATGCAATGGATCGATATATACGTTGGCCCGCATATGTCTGAAAATTGCAAGCATCGTTCAAAGTGAAAGGTGAATTTCCAGATGCAGAAATCCTATTCACATGAGTAGAAGGAAGGCATTTGCAGTGAGTATTTCAATATTAGCGTGGATTCAGACATAATCATTCATCATTTTGTGGGAATCATTAGATTCCGAAGCATTGGTGCCTCCCCCTACCTCCTACCGGTGTAACTATTAACTAACTCTCCACTACCCATAATCCTACCTCCCCCTCCTTCATCTTACCAATTCAAAATCCATACATGGTAAAAATTTCTGCCAAGCAAATCTGAGAAATAAGACAAAACAACTCGACAGCCCACGCTAAAACACACAGCACGGACTAAGCAACAACCGAGTGACCAAAAAATCGCAGAGAGAGAGGTGAGAGAGGAGTTAGGATTACGCAAAGACCCGACACCGCCTGTGCAAAAGTTATAAACAACAAAAGCCGCCATTGCCGCCGGCACCTACATAGCAGGATTACGCAATGCCGCCCAAGCCACAACCTCAGCCATTGAGGCATCCATAGCCGATCTGGATGCAAAGATGACCGACACAATAACACAAGCTATACAGAAGGCACTACAGGACATGAAAATATCGAAAGAGCCAGCACAGGACGAAAAAATCGAGGCATCCGGATCCCAAACCCATGGACACGATAAACCGAACCCCCTACCCGCATACACAAATTCACAACCGCCACAGCCGAGGTCAGACTACGGGGCGTATGCGCGACCCAGGGAGTTAATCAGCGACCAGATGTCCAGAATGTACATAGATACGAACATGGAGATGGGAAATCCACACTTCGCATCCACAGATGTAAAAGGTATGGCACTATATGATCCTAGAATAACCAGGAAAATAGTAAAACCTCACATATATCTAGAGAGGGAAGGTGTCATCTCCATAAGGGACAAGATGGAAGCAAAGGAGACACTCACATACAAGGAGTATATGCACGCCTACACGGCCATGCTGCTTGATGAGAGCATGATAAGGCCGGAGGACAGGCACCATATGTTAGTACACCTACACCAAGTTACCCAGGACGCCTTGCAGCGCCCATGGAAGAATATTTTAAGGTGGTCGAACAACACTTTCGACAGGATTGAGCGTGGAGACATAGAGTGGAGCAGCAATGAGCACATTCAATACGACAGAATGAGGATCGCCCTGGCCCCTATCAATATAAGTCACACCGAAACATACAGCATACCATGCCCAGTGTTTAACCAGAAAGGGGCATGCAAGGAAAAAGAAGGCCACTACATAGAAAATCCAACAGCGAATCACATATGTTCCTACTGCTTCGCCCTCAACAACCAAAACAGACATCCGCACCCGCAGACAGAGTGCATGAAGAAACAGCGGGTGAAAACAAGCCACAGCAGAGACCAGAGTCCAGTGGGTGCACACTATATGTATCCTCCGCCCATCCTCCCCAGCCAAATCCCAGCCACACACACATCTGCTCAAACCCAGTACACGCCACGCCCACACGTGAACCAGTACGTGCCACGCCCACCACCCGCGCAGCAACACCATTACCAGCAGTATACAAAAAACTAGCGGACCCCGCGAGGAATGACTCGCGGGTCCCAGAACTCTACCAGGGCACAGTGAGTATAGAAAACCAAAATGTGAATGTGTATGATGATTATAACCATGAACTTGCATATGTTTTAACAACGGACGACGACGTTGTATTGTTTGATACCACACTGTACATATACGCACGTGAGGACTTTTGTTTACATCATTATGAACATGACCAGACAGGAACCGGAAGAACAGCCAACTTCCTGGAACCGCACCGACCAATCACAGAGCTCCATAACGAACCACGCCAGCAACAGCCAATCACAGTGACTGTCAGACAGACAACAATGGCGGCCCCCACAGTAATGGCCGACATATACACAAACGAGCGAGTTCGCACACTTCACAGTGACTGCCAGCTAAATATGAGCACAAGTGATACGAATCAAAGCGGCTACAATGTACATAATGTTATCCCACACATGGATTTTACAAAGATTAGAGCAATCTGCGCCGAACAGGGCCAGAAATGGACAAACAGCGAGGTACCGACACCATACGAAATGGCCCCATACCGAGCGCTAACCTGGCCAAGCGCGAATGAGGCCGTTCTCGAAGCAGAACTGTGTCAAATATATGAAAGCGTCAGAACCACAGGTCTACCAAACATCATAGGGGCACGCATCCAAATACCAAGTAAGCTTAAAATACACACCTGGGAACATTACCTAACAAATGTCGTGAATGAAAATCAGGTCTTGGACTGCATCAAGTACGGGTTCCCCATGGGATACCTGGGGCCCGTGACCGATACCAGCGACCAGCAAAATCACCCCTCGGCTACAGAGTACCCAGAACATATTGAACAGTATTTAGAATGCGAGATACGACACAACGCAGTATACGGCCCATATAGGGATTACCCATTCAAAGAATGGATACACGTCAACCCAATGATGACGAGACCGAAAGGAAACAGTGAAAAACGGAGGATCATCCTAGACCTCTCCTTCCCGGACCCACAGTCTGTAAATGCGTTCATTAGACAAAACACAGTCCTAGGAGAGCAACGGAACCACTCCCTTCCAACAGTGGATATGCTCGTGAAGAAGCTACTCGAACCGCCTCTAGGAAAGTTTATGTTCACACTCGACCTCGAAAGGGCCTATAAGAACTTTCGCTCTTGCCCGGGCGATTGGCCCTTATTAGCACTAAAATGGGATGCTAATTACTACATTGACATTAGCATGCCCTTTGGCTCCCGCCAGAGCAGCATGCATATGCAACGGGTCGCGGACACAATTGTTAACATACTGGCCACACGCGGACACAAAAGCTATATGTACCTGGATGACATTGTCAGCTGGGCAAGTACTAGAGCCGAAGCAGAAAGAAGCTACAACGATGCCATCGCACTCTTGCACTAACTCGGGCTACCCACCGCAGACGACAAAACACAAGGGCCAGCACATAACGTCAAGTGGTTGGGAGTCCTCATCGACGCTAAACACATGACTCTGACCATGCCACAAGAGAAGCTAGCAGAGCTCCAGAAAGAAGCGAAGAAACTCAAGAAAACGAGAGCATTAAGAAAGAAGCAACTACAATCTATCATAGGGAAGGTCCTTCACATATCGAAGTGTGCCACACCAGCAAGAATCTTTGTCCGCAGACTGTTAGATGCACTCCGAGGAAACAGCAAGCAGCATACCATAAGCATCACAGAGCCAATGCAAAAAGACCTAACGTGGATATCGACATGCGCCGACGCATGGAATGGGACAAGCATGATCCCGGACTACTATGTAACCATGACAATTTTCATCACAAACGATGAAACAGCTATAAAGGCCACCACAAACGAAGCGTCAGTAGAGGTTGGACTCCCAAGAGACAGAGAGAGGAACAAAAACTACGTCGCTGACATGGCACCAGACATAGTACAGACATTGATGTCCACACAAATGAGGACCCATACGATCTCAGTGAAAACAGATGACAAAGAAGCGATAACACTGCTGACACACGGAGCCAGAGGCGAAATAAACATGAATGGGCCGAGAAAGTTGTGGCTCATACAGGCATTGAATGACATTAGAGTTGTATATAGTGAAGTCTCTAAATCAGCCATAAAAAGGGCATTAAATAAGAACACCAAACGCCAGAACATCGTCCTGGCACCGGAATACGATATCTGAACAAATGCTTACCTTGATAAATATTGTATTTTCCAGACTCAGAGATGCGAAGCCTCCTCACCAAAGCAGAACAAACACAACTACAGGCGCGAGCCCCGGGCACACTCGCCAACCAAAGAACAGGCATAAAGGCCTTCTTAGCATTCACCTACAGACATAAAATACAGCCAGAAAGAATCACAACACCACAAGTCTGCGCTTTTATTGAGTATCTTAGGTCATTCCTACACAGCCCGAAGTCCGTCAGTAATTATCTATCGGCAGTGAGGGAATACTTTAAAAGAAGAGAACTGCACGTCCCAGCGCTATACGCATACCGAGTACAACTCGCACTGGACGCAACTAATCGTGATAAAACACACACAGTTAATCAGAGACTTCCTTTCACAATAGAAGAGGTAAAAGAGATCATCTCGCAAGGGATACACTTCCCAGCCCCCGCACAGTACAAGTTTGCGATCATAGCCTTATACACCACAGGGTTTCGCCAGTCGGAACTCGCACCAAGGTCACAGAAAGAATACGACTTCACCAGGCATACACGCCGGGAGGACGTAACCATAACACACGACAGCATCATTATAAACCAGAAGTGGGCAAAGAATATGCAAAAATATGATCAAAGAAGGAGAGTGGTCATACCTGCAGCACCAGACAACATATTATGCCCAGTACAAGCATATATAAAAGCCCTAGAGGAGGCGCCTACTACTTTTGCTAACCAGCCCCTCCTAGTATATCCAAAGACATACCTAGCGATTACCACCACGGATATGGCTTCACATCTAAGATGGTCACTTATAAATATGAAACTTGACCCGTCCATCTACTCACTCCACTCATTGCGGCGCACAGCCGCGACACATGCATACAACATGGGAGCAACCGAACAAGAAATACAGAAGTTTGGTGCGTGGTCGAGCGCCGCATATAAAGTCTATATAGCACAGGAGTCAGCATTCAAGGTCACAAAAGGACTGGTTACCAACCTCAACCCCAGGAAGTGACAAATATATACACATAACCCTAGAGACAATTATCACCCCCCCCACATAAATTATAATATATCACAGGGTACTCACCCTTCAAACCAATACAAACGAACTAGAGGCTTACCTCAATGGACTGTCACTTCAGACAACCCTAACCTAAGACCCATCAGGTCAGGAGTCCGTCTCCCACCCTCCCCTATAAATAACAAACAGGTACACTACCTGAAAGACAATCACTAACTTAAGGCCCATGGCCTCCGGTCATACGACCAATCACCACTATAGGCAGCCACGCTGCATCACCAAACTCAATCTTAACCGCAGTTCATAACTGCTTATCAAATCTTACTACCTTACAGGCAGTCTTGGGGCTTGGCGGCATTATATAAATTTTCCTCCTTTATATCTCATTCAAAAATTATATATTTCAATTCTATTTTCAAAAATTTACCAAATCATAAAATTCTTATTTTACTTAAATAAAAACCATTTAACAATGTCGTCGCCCAAACCTCGCCTCGGGTATTTCTTTTATTCTATCTTAACTCATCAATTTCAAATATCATTTCAACTTAAAATAATTTAGTAGGGCTCACGAATGTTGTGGGAATCATTAGATTCCGAAGCATTGGTGCCTCCCCCTACCTCCTACCGGTGTAACTATTAACTAACTCTCCACTACCCATAATCCTACCTCCCCCTCCTTCATCTTACCAATTCAAAATCCATACATGGTAAAAATTTCCACCCACCCACCCAACTAAATTAAAACCCCCGCACACCGGTAGGCACTTTTAATTTTACACATCTACTTATATATTATATATTATATAACTTATTCTTAAAATTCCCTAGCGCATTATATAAATTTTCCTCCTTTATATCTCATTCAAAAATTATATATTTCAATTCTATTTTCAAAAATTTACCAAATCATAAAATTCTTATTTTACTTAAATAAAAACCATTTAACAATGTCGTCGCCCAAACCTCGCCTCGGGTATTTCTTTTATTCTATTTTAACTCATCAATTTCAAATATCATTTCAACTTAAAATAATTTAGTAGGGCTCATGAATGCTTATCTCCTTCCCAATGTTGTGATTGATTTTATTGTCTACATACTAACTATTCCGCCCAATCAGAGCTAGTGATCGACTACATTACCTTTGAACCTTGACATTAAAACTGTTATGACCAAGGAGTGAAGTTGCGACTTCATGCTGTAAAAGAGTAAAAGTATTTGTTTTATGGGAGGGTATTTCGTTTTTCTGCCTTGAATAATAATTATTTGTTCAATTCAAGGCTAATATTACAGGATGATACACTATAAGGGGTCCATCACAGGGTTTGCTATCCATGGACACAGTCTTTTACCTCAACATAACCATAGAACTGACACTAGTGCTTGTTCTATGACTTAAAATAATAACATACCCCAAATCATTTTGTAAATAATGCCATCAGGTTAATGTGTAACGAAATCGGATAAAAAAAATAAAATATAAATTAAGCATTTGTGAATAGCTAGACACAGCAGTGCGCAGAATAACCATGACAATTTGTATATGAATTAAACCCGTGAGCCTACGTCACAATTATGGTTCACTATATTGTTTGACTTGCTGTATAAACATCCTAAATAGAAACATAAATAAATAAAATATAATTTTTTTTTTAAAGAAATTTTATTGAGCTGGTTTTAATGAATAAATGAAATAATAAATGAATACAAAATTTCAATTCACTTGAGCCTTTTAGATTTTCTTTCAGCTCAAAAGGCAGGGGGGAGGGGGGAATTTTGACATGCCAATAGCATAATTGTGCTCTTTCATAATCAAATATAATTGAAGGTTAACATTTAGAAACTAATAAAATTATATTTCCAGAATTAACATACGCTTAACATGGATATTCGCAATAGAACCAGCGGTAAGCAAGGCGAGCGAGAGCCTCTTCTCCAGGACAGCAATGACCCCGAAGTGGCAAAAAGTGAAGATCAGTCTCCATCAAAATCTTCCCCTCTGAGTTGTTCACTTGTGATGGAACCTCTAGTCTTTCTATACTCTATGTCAACGCCACCCATCGATGCACTGAGGACCCAGTTCCTTTACCAGAAAGTCCAACAGCATCTCAACGTTTCTTTAATTAACGATTCTAATGTACATAACTGTGACATTAACCAGAGCGATGTGATCTATGTGTTAAGAGAAAGAGTGCAGGCAGAAGCATCACAATGGTTGATGTACTTATCCCTTGCACAGATTGTTCCTTCGTTTGTCATGGCCATCTTGTGCGGAATATATAGCGATCGTATTGGACGAAAAGCAGCACTAATCATGCCCCCTATTGGCTGTCTGCTATCCATATTGGGAGATATGGCAGTAATAACATTTGATCTTCCTATCTATTTCCTCTTCTTTGAAGTAGTTGAGTATATATTTGGAGGTAAGTCAAATACATTGCTATATAGATAGAACTTAATGGGAATGTGGTACAAGAGACACTTTTGCACTAGCCAAGATGTTTGCTTTTTCGTGGCCAACAAACCAATAGGCGAGTGGGTTACAAAAAAAACAAACATCAAGGCCAGTGCAAAAGTGTCTCTTGTACCACATTCAAATTTAGGTACTATATTTACTCCCTCATTGCTATGTTCAAGTATATTAAAGAATATCGAAGGCATTTTACTTACAAAATCAAATGTGATCCGTTTTAGGAAAATGAGTTATAAGTCGCAAAAAATAGATTTTGAGATACCATTATATTTGAAAAGATGAGATCAAGCCGATTCCAATGATAGTAAACAGTCTAATAATCTTATAAGTATTTCTAGATTATTGGTTTGATTTTTCGTGTTTTTTTTAAAAAAAAAATCCAATATTTCTGGGGGTCAATAAACAGTAAAGTAACTAAATTTAGTCCATATGAGGACCTTTAAAACGACAGAATATATTACACAGATTGTACTGAAATTTGAGACATCGATTGATATAACTATAAGTGATCAACCCACCAAGAATTAGAACATTCCAATAAAGTGATCTAGTGAAGAAAACACTTTGAAAAATATCAATTTTGCGACTTATGACTCATTTTCCTGAAACACATCACAAATACAGCCATGATCTTGAATTGACTTATGTTGGGACCAGCCGCCCAAACCCAGGAAAAATCTCTAATCTGATTGGTCGATGAAACCACTATGATCATGTGACTGTATCAACCAATGGGCGCGCTTGTTACTACTCCCATCCTTTGTGCATGGATTTCCCGATAGATTACCACACTACTCCCGCCCATACAAATAGCATGTGGTACATAAACCAACGTGGAGTAAAATACTATATCCCTTGACACTTTAAATTTGTAGCAAAAAAGCGTAGCAATTTCACATAACTGTTTTGTTTCGGCATATCACAATGAGACCAAAGAGTACTAAAACCCTAACTTCTCCACATTATTTAGGCTCTACGAAATCGGAATCGGTTGCCATCAATGGCTGAAACCGCTGGTAATATTAATGGCTTATGTGCCTTCTCAAAAAGTATTTCAAATACATATATGCTGAGGTTATATCACTTTTTAATTATGTGTAGTGGTCCTAGTGGTTGAACTTGGGATTGTGACCTCTTTAGGATAGCCTGCCTCCTAGACAATATTGACATGTTTATCTTGTGTTGAAGGTCCGCATGCAGTGGTTACAGGGGTGTTTGCCTATATCTCTGATACAACGACGAAGGAATCTAAGGATTTACGAATGTCCATTATGGATACAATCTGGTTACTAACATCGGGCCTGATGAATCTCGCGGTCGGGTTTCTCATCAAATCCCATGGATATATTGCATGTTTCTACGTCTTAGCATTTGGTCAAATTCTAACCTTACTATACATATTACTATTTGTGCCCGAATTGATACCTGACCAAACTTCAAAGAGAGAGATACAAATACAAACGGAAGGTGAAACACCTAGCAATGACACCGCTTTGCCAGCAAGATCCAATAAAAAGAAATTAACATTTGACCAACTGATGATTGGAGCATCGGTGTTCTTACGAGACAATGGATCAGGAAGGCGATGGAAACTCATTATTCTATTATCAGCCCACTGTATTGACCGCCTCATAAGAGGGCACAAAATTGTCAATCTCTTTGTACTTAATTCTCCCCTGTGCTGGAATTCAGTTTTTATTGGTTATTATGGAGCTGCAGATAACATTGTTCGGTGCATCGGCGGGCTTTTATTGGTTGTGGTATTGAGAAAATGTCTCTCAGTAGACACAATTGCTCTTGTTGGGAAGTTACAAGTTGTTGCGGAGTATACATACATGGCATTTGTTTCATCTACAATGATGATGTTCTTTTGTAAGTATATATTAATTTATTGTTTTATTCATTGTGTTGATGAAACTATTACCTTGACAGTTTGCACAATTATTCACTCATTTTGCATTTGATAGGCATTAGACTTTGTGCAATCTCATCTAATTTAAATGTCAGTCCTAAACTTTCATTTCTGTTACACATTTGTGATTTTGTTTTCTTTATTACATATATACTTTTTCATATTTTTTTCTACCATTTAAAAAAAATAGTCAGTGACTATTCTTGGCGTCCGTACTACGGACATAATGTTCATTAACAACAAATGATCATTAATCGTATAAATATGGGTCAGATTTTCAGAAAATGTACAATTGGCAGCTGTACACATCTAGTAAATTCAGCCCATTGGGTTATTTGAGAGGATTGGTGAAGTTGAATTGTACATTTTCTCAAAATCTGACCGATTTATGTGATCACTTTTTAGCTCCACTAATTGGTTGTATGGGATTTACTGCAGTACCCATGATCAAAGCACTCATGTCGAATCTTGTCGAGCCATATGAACAAGGCAAGTTAAGAAAATACTTCTTCTTCCCAATTAAAATGGCACCTGACATTTTGCCCAATATTGTGAATCATTTCACTTAACCATGTGTGATCCGTTTAGGGAAATTTGTCATAAGTCGCAAATATGATTACTAAATATCTACTAAATATGATTTTTCAATGTGTTTATTTCATAAGATCACTTCATTGGAATGTTCTGATTTTTGGGAAGTTTTTGTCAGGTGATGTATCAAACTTCAGGACAATGTGTTAAATATATCCTCTCGTTCTAAAGGTCCTCATATGCGCTACATTTATTTACTTTACTGTTTATTGAACCCCAGAAATATTGGAAACTTTTTTCAAAAGAAAATATCAAACTTAAATCTAGAAATACTTTTTAGATTATCAAACTGTTTACTATTATTGGAATCAGCTTGATCTCATCTGTTCAAAAATAATGGTATCTCAAAGGTCTCTCTACTTTTTGCAACCTATGACTCATTTTCCTGAAACACATCACAAATCATAGCAAAGATTTGTATATGTGTGCTATTCTCCTTTTCAGGGACCATGTTCGCAGTCATGACTGGAGTTGCAAACATAGTAAATCTGATCAGCTTAGTGGCAGTTAACAAGATTTATCAAAGTACACTGTTCTTCCTACCTGGATTCATTTTCCTATGCAAAGCATTAGTCGCTGGGATTAGTTTCGTCCTAATTGCGTAAGATTTTTTCCATTAAATGAATCCTTTATTTAACAATGTAGTAAGATTATTTATCCTCTATACTATGCATATGCAGATTTTCAGAAAATGTACAATTGGCAGCTTTACACATTCATTAAATTAGGCTAAATTAGGCAGCAATTTGGTTAATACTAGTTAAATTAAAAAATAATTGGAATTGCATTGATTCTAGCAATCTGTTTTGCTTGGTTGATCTGTATTTTCGCCAAAAATTTGGATAATTTGAGAGGATTGGCAAAGTGGAATTGTACATTTTCTGAGAATTTGACCCATATATTGTACTACTCGAATATACATAATCATGGAAGTGTGTGTATCTTTATTTTTTTATTATTTGTATTTTTGATACTAGATGTCAAAATCTAATAATCATAGCCATAAAAGGCTACTTTGCATGTAAACACATTCGTGTTGACATGCAATGAAAAATCTTACCTGACATTACCACCTAACTAATTATTTTAATTCATATCATGTAAGATATTTTATCATTTAATTTCAGGATTTATGCAGTAATTTCACGACTGAAAAGCAGTAAATCTTCTAGTGACCAGATCGTGGACAGCCCTTGATGAAAAATTGCTATATTATTATTATAAAATTATATTGGATTTTGGACTTAAATAAACCGTACCTATAATATTAGTGTGGACATTCCTATCTCATCTACCTCATTGTAGATTAAGGTTATTTATATATAGTAGTGAAAGATAAGAAGTATGTATAAGAAGTGTTATTTCTGTACTGGTAAGCTCCCTTTGAATATTTTTCAGTTTTTTATTTGAGGAGCTTCACTCTCAAGCACATTCCAGTATTTAGCTGATTTGTGTGTAAAAGAGTGAAGAATGTTGGTTGATTTTGGTTAGATTATTTTGAAATATCTTTGGCCCTTTACATGAAGTCTAGTAGAGATGTTCTAAAGTTATTAAATATATTGGTTAGGATAAACTCAGTTATGGTTAGTGAGGTCATTGTCATGTAACTTATGCATATTTTTTCAATACACAGCATTACCATTTGGTAAATGCATTGATGTTAATGGCAGTACACAACACCTCAAGAAATGCAAACTCAGTGAGCAAGTGATCTTTTAAATAAATCACTTTATAAGTTGTCAATTTCAAGACTTGTGATTCACTTTCCTCTGACACAATCATTTTTCCTAGTTAAAGCAAAGCCAATCAGTTCCTAGGCAGTAAGCATGCAGATTGTAATGATGACAGTGGCAATGAGAGATGTGAGGAAGAACAGCCTGTCGAGGACGGTAGCTATAAGCAGCCATTCCCTGCGGCCCATGTCAGCAGTCTGGGAGGTCCCTGCTTGCTCCATCAGCTCAGTCTTGAGGTTCTCAGTAGATGGCAGGTCAGAGTACATGTTGGTGGAGACACACAGACATTTACCCAGACAGCTGAGCATCACCTACATCAAGATAAGTAAACACAAATATCTATATGGGTGAAAAATATACATTTTGCCCTCAGCAATCCTCTTTAATAAAACCCAAATACCCAAATTTAAGTTGCAAATTAAGTGCAAAACTCAGTTTAACATAACCAAAAAGATTGTTGGAAACGAGGCAAAATTATATATACCCAGATATACCTATATGACTCATTAATAATTGGTTAATCAACTGCACCATTTCTGATCACTGCCTTGACAATTGGGAGCCTATAGATAACCAATTGTGAGCCTATAGATAACCAATTGTGGTGTCTGGGGTTAGTCATGCTAGCTGGCCTTTGTACTCATTCTCTACAACTCCTTCCCTATACAGGCACCAGGTGTAGTGACTGTATATTCCTCTGGGGTTTCCAGGACAATGCTGTATATATAGACCACTAGAGGTCACTCTTATGCACTGCAGTCTTGTATGTGTGATTACTACCGTATTGTCTTATGTTATGTGTACTCTGTGTTCTCTGTGTAACATGTATATATGGTGATGTGACACCCTATGTGTGGTGTATGTGTTTTAGACACTAGTCCCACTGAGGCTAGTTGGGGCTGGTCCAGTCTGTGGTACTGACCTCCTGAGGTGTTGGAATGTTTGTTTGATGCTTGTTGGAATAAAGATGGAAAGCTGGCAAGGACCAAGGACCTGAGTTGAGTGTCATTATTGCTATGAATACGATCACCTTTAATAGCAGCCACTACACAATCGAGGTTTCTCCTCGGGATTATTGAATAACTAATGTCCTTCGGTTTTGGGCCAAAGAGAGTTGAATGGAAGAATACATTCTTTGCTTGAGACTATTCAAAATGTGATGTGTTCCAGGAAAATGAGCCATAAGTCGCAAAATTGATATTTTTCAAAGTGTTTTATTCACAAGATCTCTTCGTTGAAATGTTCTGATATTTGGAGGCTTTAGTACTTATAGTCATATGAATCCATGTAACAAATTTCAGGACATTGCATTACATATATCTATGCGTTTTGAAGGCCTTTGTATGGAGTATACTAAGTTACTTTACTGGCAATTACCCATCCAGAAACAATGCAAACCTTTATTTTCAAAAATAAAAATATCAAACTTAAAATATAGGAATGTCCTAGTGTTTACTATCATTGGAATCAGCTTGATCCTCTCTTTTCAAATATGCTCAAAATCCAAATTTTGCGACTTATGACTCATTTTCCTAAAACGGGTCACAAATGGATACTTGGTTCTGAAAAAAGTTATACAGGGTCACCCAGCTTGCACTGTTACCCAACAATGAATCAGCAAAATACTAAAACATAGGAGAACACTATTGAGGTTTTCTAGATACAGTGTACTAAATTCATAAAGCAGCAGTAGTTTGAACATTATTCTCCATGGAACGCATTAATACATACCGTTTTGACGCAGGTAGGAGGACGTCTGAGGGCTATAGATCTCCTGGCTATGTTAGCCACAAAAGTTGACAACATTAAGGACAGTACAATGAATGCATACTGCACTAGATAGTACTGGTCTGAAACAATAAAGGATAAAATTTGATTACTGGAGCAACAAATGTATATATATACAGGTGATACTGTGTAAGCATTTAAAATTTACATATTTTTCAAAATCAAAATTCCCAAAACTTGCGAACCTCGTACAGGCTTATGAAAAGATTGTAATGAAATTAAATTGAAATATCAATAGTATGAGAATGGGTCAACAGTAGAAAATGGTTATATTCTGAATTTTATTAATTGGGAATATAGCATCAATGTTGTGTAAAATGCAATGTATTAACAGCACAGGAAGTACATAATTCATATAAAACGAAAACTATTTATTCTGCAAAGGTCTTCCTTAATGCTTCAGCCAGAGATGCCAGAAGTGAACATGGAAGATTACAATAGTTCAAGCATCAATGAATATTGCTGACTTTTTGTTTGACCAACAAAACTTACCAATCAATGGCACCCTATGGTGAGCAGGTGGGAGGACCTGTCCCACACTTTGAAAGAATATTGTGAACGATAGCAGGAGTCCAATTCCTGAAATGATGAATTATTTGTACATAAAACACAACAATATCTTATTGGTGGTAACGATCGATCTTTTGTACATAGAAATAATCTATGCATATGAATGGAATTTTAAGTAATGTCCCAAATTTGTTGATACCGCTTTATTGAACTCAAAGAGGGTATCTGATAGATATAGGTCAAAACATACATCTTCTATTATCACTATGTGAAACATACAGTTTCTGCATAATAATATCAATGTTTTGTTTTTAAATATTTAATTGTTATACATGAGAATAATTGGGACTTGTTCAAGCAATTGTATGCATTAAAAACATAGGAAAAAAATGTAGTTCATATGTTGACCTAAATAATGTATGGGAATATATCTAGACCGGAAGTCAACTGCTGGTCACTAGATCTTGGCTGGAAGCTCTGCTGTTCGCGCCAGTTCCACACAAGCAGCCATAAGAGCACCACAAGAAATGTTGATAGAATAGATTTCGTTGAACGAAGCCTAGCTAACATAGCTTAGTACAAAACATAAATTGTCAGTTTTGAGGTCTTAAGATTTGTTTCTATTATGAAGTGATTTTGTTTAAAAATGTGTATTCTGACTCCAACTTAAATCAGTCTGATTTGATTTTCAGTGAGACCAGATGATAAACTTAATAAGAAATACAGGCTGCATATTAAGGAACCATATTTAGAATAATGGAAAAGGCATAATATGTTACCATATTTAAGAGATTTATACTAAATGAAGGACTGCTACAATTCATACTAGCAATACAATTTAAAGTTACTCAAAGAACAACCAGATTATCATTATGATATATGTGAAATGGGAAAAGGTGCTAATTGACATGGGACAAATGATGTTTTCTTCACTATACAGTACCTCCTGGACTGAATTAGCAAATGACGCCAATTTTATTCATGATGTGTTCCAACACAATGATGGCATATTTATTTTATTAAATGGGTTTTTTTTCTAATCCGCATCTGTAGACTTTAACTGGCATAGTAATTCCTAGGTTCAATTATATATAAGATGTCAATGTTATTTTCCCACAATATTTGCAGGTAAGAATTAGATGTTTCTCAAAATAGTGTGACAATGATGCTCATTTATTGCTGTAGATTTTTTGCTTTTAGTACAGCATGGAGAATGGTTATAATGGGGCCGAAATCTAAGGGAGGGGGCAGTGGTGGTTAGTGGAAGATTAGACTCAAGTATAGTTCACTTATACCCCCGATAGAATAATAACGAAAACATGCTTTTTCTGAACAATGAATAATTTCTAGTTCAATTATGCGTTCATCATTTATTCACAACTATATATCAGATATATTATAAATCATGTGAAAAATATATTATTTAAAAATTATATAAATAATATAACATGAAAAAAACAAGAGTAATAGGAAATTCAAAGAAAAAGTGAATCTAAGAGTAGTGTCTGAGTTACACATATGTATGTCCGGTATATTAAACAAAACCAAACTAGTAATAAAAAAGAATAATAATGAATGGCTCAATCTCGGTCAAAACTTGTAAATTGACATGTAGCCAATCATAACAAAAACCAAAAATGTATATCTTCATTATTACCTATTATACATTTTGTAATTGATGTTAATGTAAACAATAATCTCAAAAGACAAAAGGCCATCCTTTGCAACTTGTTTTTCATTTTCCTGAAACACATCACAAATGTGAGGTACACTTACCCAGTATCATTTTCTGGTTGTCTGCCGGTGGAAGGAGGAAGATGAAGGGAGCGAGTAGAGCGAGAAGCACCGCAGGAGCAATATACACACATGTGTAATAAGTGTTGTGCCTGCTGAAGACCAGGGTATAGGTCAGATCAGTGAAGGGCTCATCACAGCAAGGGTAGTACTGGAATTAAACACCAAATATATAGATCTGTGTAGTGTTAACATCAGAAACTTTGCTTTGGGAAATAATTTTTTTTTTTGCACTGCCATTCGTTGCAACTTCAGATATATTTTTCTTTGATAGATCACATATCTTGTATAATGAGTAGATTGTTTAGGAGATAAAGATATAAACATTTCAGGCTGTATTAAGCTATCATAATGAACTTGTTTCAATCATACAGGTCATTAATAATGTTTTAATTGGCTTCAGTGTTTACTTCATGAACCAACTCAACTTGGCGCAGTATAATAATAAAGACGCATGTTGACGTGGTCAATGTTTTGTGCGTTGACTAGCAAGAACTATACTAACTTAAACAGCATCAGTTATTCTACATATGATTCAACCATAATACTAAAGTTGGGAAAACTTCAATAGAACATCTCCAAAAATATCCAATTAAGCATCAAGTTTCAACTAACAATAACTCAGTCTCTCCTCCCGACAGATTTATAATAATCGTCTAAACTAGTCTATTCACACAGTCAAACACATTTCAGGACACAAATCTCATCTGTTATATTATATTATATTTTAACCTACTTGTACATTGCGTCTGGCCGAACTGTCCATCAACATCCACTGAGTAGTTTCAATATAATTATTTAAGTCCATATTCTTCAAGCCATTGTGGAAATCTACGTCAATCTGTGTGTGAAATGAAATACTGCATATGTATTATACTGGTATATATTTAGGGAGTTAAATTGTATTGTATAAATAGGGCTTTAGTATTGAAGGTCTGGACATGCTTTCAACACTATGTACGACCCAGACACCGCGCCAAGTTGGTTATAATGAGGATTACTTTTGTTTACTTTGTAATGTAAGGGTCAAATCGTCGGAAAATAAACAATTTGCCTGCACCAATTTTCTCAAATAATCCAAATTTAAGGCAGAAATTAGGTTAAAAAAATGTACCATACTGAGGTTGATACAAGGTGGGAAAGTGCTGTAAATTTAATAACGAGGTTAATAAAATGTTGGAAAGGACTGTTAATACCATACTGAGGGTAATACAAGGTGGGACATTACTGTAAATATCATACTGAGGGTAATACAAGGTGGGACATTACTGTTAATATCATACTGTGGTTAATACAAGGTGGGAAACGAGTGTAAATATCATATTGAGGGTAATACAAGGTGGGAAACGAGTGTAAATCTCATATTGAGGGTAATACAAGGTGGGAAAGTACTGTTAATATCATACTGTGGTTAATACAAGGTGGGAAAGTACTGTTAATATCATTCTTTGAGACGGCCTCCGCTCATCTGGTCACATGACAGTGCATCTTGGCGAGCAGTGGGCCGGGCCGTGGGGGAATCCCGCCCTTGACGACCATAGCAACCCAGCTTAAAATCTCCAACTTTCCCCCTCGATTTCTTAAAGTATACACAATTGTCGGTAAACGGAACAAGCGACTGCAATGTATGAACAATACTTGATATATCCATGTAAGATCATAGCATTTTGACCCGTTTATGTATGGTTTCAAAGGGGTTGAAAACAGGTATTTTAGCGTTAGTGTCTATGGAACTCAGCAAGTGTATTCACCCGAGTTTTTGCCGCCGATCGTAGCGCCACCTGTAAATACCCGGATTCTCGTCTCAAAGAATACTGTGGTTGATACAAGGTGGGAAAGTACTGTTAATATCATACTGTGGTTAATACAAGGTGGGAAAGTACTGTACATACCTTCCACCCATCATATGTCCAAGATCCAATCTTGATGTGACAGGTCTGGGTATCCATAGGGAAGTAGGTGATGTCAAGTGTACAGTGAGTCCTCATCCTCGCTCTAGGTACGTACACCACGTTACCATCAGATGATACCACTGCCAGGGTGTCTGACAGCTCCACATCCCCTTGTCTAAGCATTTTAAAGAAATTCATTACGTAAAGGCTAGAAGAGTTTTCATAAGGTTTTACAAAGAATATAAGAATCACTCTTTAAGTGTGTTCAGATGTACAATTGGGTAAATACAAAAAAGAGGAGAAAAACAAATTATATGAGTCTTACCCTTGCAAAAGAAGCCAGTGGTTGACCAGATAGAAAATAAGAAAACAAACAAAAATCTTCAAAAGATTTCATGCAAAATTGAATTTAAAAACATGTATTGGCAGTGTATGTACACCAAGAAGGCAGGATATATTGAATAAAACTTGTCAAAAAAAACAAAAATACTTTGCATCAGAGACAAAAGAAGTGTAATTGTATATACTCCACGTTGGTGGATGTACCACATGCTATTTGTATGGGTAGGAGTAGTGTGGTAATATTTCGGGAAACCTATGCATTAGGTATGAGAGTAATAACAAGCACTCCCATTGGTTGGTACAGTCACATGATCATATCAAGTCAAGATTCAAGATATCAAGTCAAGATTGCTGTATTTGTTTTTGTAAGTAAAATGCTTTTGTTATTCTGCAATATACTTGAACATCGCAACATGGGAGTAAATATAGAACCAAAATTTGAATGTGGTACTCAGGACACTATTGCACTGGCCTCGATCGATGTTTGTTTTTTTCCGTAACCCACTCACCTATCGGCTTGTGTGCCACAAAAAAAACAGTACCACATTCTCATCAGGTTCTATCTATGCATCATCGAGACTGGCAAACGATGCGCAATGATGAATAAATTTACACTAAAATTGTGTCTGATATGCAAAATCAGAACAACCAAAAGAATGGTATTCGATTTTTATATCACAAAAACGATACAATGTTTTAATGGTGAAAAAACATTGTGTGATCACTGGATACATAATGTTTATATAATTAAAATAGAAAATATGAAAATACATGATTAGATTGGCTGGAATTGTGTATTGAATACAGTAAAGCAGCTAGAGAGAGAGAGAAAGCAAGACAAGAGAGACACGGATAGAAAAAGTAGGACAGAATGAAGGAGTGTGAAATCAATGTTCCTCTGATATATCAGGTATTTTGCCAGAATAATAATTACTTACGCATTAAAGACAACTAGGTCGGGTTTCCACAGTGCTTTGGTAGGAAGCCGGATGTGATCTATCCCTCCAAATTCATCTGGGTTCCAACGCAGTGTTTTATCAGCCCACATCTATGATATGGTATAAAATTCTGGCTAAACTTCGCAAATTCATTTTGGAAGTCTTATTTAGAAATATACCCTGAATTTTTCAATGGAGCTCTTTTTTAATTAGTTTGTATAACTAGGTTGCAATTTTATGTTGGTTAAGTTATAGTCCTTGTAGTGTTCACATTTGCATTCCAAGATATCAAAACTCTACACTATCAAAATCAATTACATTAAGAATGTGTTAATGTTAACTACCATATGCTAATATATATCATTCCTCACATTGGTGGACAAAGAAATATCTGACGGAGTGTTCTAACACGAATGCATCCCATGATTGGTAGGAAACGCTGAACATGATGGATAGGGATATGCAATCAGAGAATATGTTTTTCGGATTTGATATAGTCAAACTACTTTACAAATACCAAGAAATAAAGATAAAAAAGATAAAATTACATGGTGGAACCACACGTTGATATTTAGCGTTGCTTCCTTCTCATCCTATAGGAGAAATAAACATGAAAATGTATTTACACAACATCAAAATAACATAGAAGTTACACAGGCAGTGATACAATGGTATAACGTAGGTTTATTACAGAAAATGAGTCGCAAAATATTCATTATTCTATTTCTTAAATGTTTTCAAAAGCAATAAACCATTATCAGAAAGTTTTCTTTTCTTGAACTTTTGTGGTTGCTCTTAGCATGAGCTTTATTTGAGGTTATATAAATATATAACAGCAGTAGAATATTGA
This sequence comes from Sthenelais limicola, assembly GCA_942159475.1. Taxonomy (NCBI): domain Eukaryota; kingdom Metazoa; phylum Annelida; class Polychaeta; order Phyllodocida; family Sigalionidae; genus Sthenelais; species Sthenelais limicola. The sequence continues at coordinate 55,469,987 of OW804102.1, read as the reverse complement.
GAAATCCAGCCCTATAAGTAAAATGCGTAACTGTTGTATAAACATATAACAGAGTATTGATTAATTCAGTCCAATAAGTCATAATATGCGTGAATGTGTCATGTTTGTTTTGTTGTTATAAGTGAGCTTGCTGCATTAAAAGGGAGACACACTCTTGAGCCCTAGTTGCCTTCCAAGATCATAAAAGGGCATGCAAATTTCAGCAAATAACAAGGGAAAGAAGGGCAGCTGAACATATGAAATATCACAGTAAAATATCACATTAAAATAATTATCAAATAGAACAACTTCTGTAAATATACCAGATGTTCTGATTATCCTTAGATTTTGACCAATTATGATCATCAAAACTTGCACAATTTGGCTCACTAATTTTCTCAAATAACCCAAATTTAAGACAAACTTGAAGTTAAAATACAGATTTGTATAGCCAAATTTACCAGAATTTACTAAATGTATAAAGCTGCCAATTGTGCATCTTCTGAAAATCGGACACATCATAGCTTAATATACATGTTACTAATCAATATTACAAAATCCATTATAGGATCTGTCTACCACATAAACAGTACATTAATATGAATAAGTTGCTGTTGTATATCTATATTTCATAATTTATATAATATAAATACTATGTTTCGGTTTTGAAGTATCAATGACTTGTGATAATTTAATTCAGTTGATTTCCGTTTCCAAGAGAAACGTTTTCTAATTTATGTTACATATAACCAATGGTCAAGTCAAAATACATAGTTTTGTTGTGGTTCATATCCAAGATGAATATTAATATCCAATTGCAAGATTGAATATTAATATCTAACATACAACATCAATACCCCTGATAAAATATTAATATCCAAGATTGAATATGGTTTAAGGTATGACTTGAAGCATTAAAATACCCTATCATGTAGATTAACAACTATCATCTTTTCTCTTAGACTAATTACTAATTTTTATCTTTACTCATGCACCACTCCTTTCCCTCTATAGTAGTAAGACTGCACCTAACAGCCCCTAGCGAAAAAAAACATGGACAATGCTAAATAATAGCCCCGTGAGCCTTGTATATCCTTATCACTAATGGCTGTATAAATATGTTAAATGAAAAAAAAATGTACTTACAATGGTTTCTAATCTAACAAGGGCCAGACCAACTTCCACCAGGACACTATCGGAGTCATTAGACACTGGTCGTACATAAGGGTTAGATGACTGGAGCAGCTGATGCATTAGTCTCTGCTCATCTAATGCTGGAAACCAATGGTATAAGGGTCAGATTCTCAGAACATTACAATTGGCAACATTACACATTTTAGCAAATTCTGCTAAATTACACTAAAAAAGGATAAATACTTGATATATCTGAGTATTTTGGTATTGTGTCATATAAGAATATCATGTTGGATATGGGGAACTGTTTATTGAACCTCATTTCTGTCTTGGATTTGGATTATTTGAGAATATTGGTGAAGGTGAATTGTACATTTTCTGGTGATCTGACCCATAAGTGAAAGATGAGTAACTGTATCATAATATCTAGCCTTGTGGTGTTATTGTGAAACAAGGCGGTGCTCACTTAAATTTGATATGATAAATAGATGGTATGTTTTTCAGGGAAATGAGTCATAAGTCGCAAAAAATTATATTTTCCAAAGGATTTGTTTACAATATCTCTTCATTATTATGTTCTGATTTCTAGAGGGTTTATCACTTATTGTCATATGAATCTATATAACAAATTGGACATTGTCTTAAATATATCTTTGCGTTTTGAAGGCCTTTGTATGGAGTATATTTAGTTACTTTACTGGTACCCATCGATAAACATTGCAAAAGATTTTTTTTCAAAAATGAAAATATCAAACTTAAAATATGGAAATACATATTAGGTGTCCTAGTGTTTATTATCATTGGAATCGCCCTTTTCTCCTCTTTTAAAATATGATGATATCTCAAAATCCATTTTTTGCGACTTTTCTGCAAAATTTTCCTAAAACGGATCACATTATTATGTGCTCATGAAAAATGAGTCACATGATCGATATGTTTCAAAGCGCTTATTTACAAGATCTCTTCTTTGGAATAGTTCAAACTTTGGAATGAATAGTCTGTTTGCTTACATGAATACATGCGTTTCGAAGATCAACCTATTGACTATATATATTAAACTACTTAAGTAGTAGTCATTCTACACCCAGAAATATTGCAGCCAATTTTTTTTAAATTAAAGATATCTAACTGAAAATACTATAAGATACCCTAAATGTGATCGATTCTAGGAAAATAAGTCATGAATCGTAACATGGATTTTGAGATATCATATTTGAAAAGAGGAGATCCAGCTGATTCTAATGATAGTACTACTAGTTCTAATACGTATTTCAATATTTTAAATTTGATAATTTTATTTTGAAAAAAAGTTTGCAATGATTCTGGATGGGTTATTACCAGTAAAATAACTAAGCATACGAGGCCTTCAAAACGCAGGGATATATTAAATACAATGTCCCATCATTTCTATCATGGATATATATGACTATACCTGTTAAACCCTCTCAAAATCAGATCACTTCAATAAAGATATGTTGCGGAAAAAAACATTATGAAAAATATCGATTTTGACTCATTTTCCTGAAACGGATCACACATGTTTACATTCTCAGGAAAACCCTAAGGACCTGTATAATGTGGACTATGAAATCAATGGGGGAATTTGCATGCCGTATTTGGGTTAGATTTTCAGAAAATGTACAATTGGCAGCTGTACACATTCAGTAAATTTGGCTAAATAAGGCTGAAATTTGGTCAATACTAGGTAAATTCGAGTATATTCGGCATTGTACTGATTCTAGCAATCTATTTGGCTAAGTTGTACTTTATTTTAAACTTTATTTTCGTCTGAAATGAGGGTTATTTAAGAAGATTGCCAAAGTTGAATTGTACATTTTCTGAAAATCTGACCCATATAATTGTCACTCACTACATTGAAGTGCTTTAATATACTCCTTATGATAATCTGACACATGGATAGAGATATTTAATGGACATTTCTTTTTAAAACTGGTTTTTATTCATCGAAATTTCACAAAGTGATACGTTTCATTCGAGAATATAAAAAATTACAAACAATGATGCATAGTGCTTTAAGGTATGAAGATAGAAAATTTCAAACGATACTAGTTTATCTCGAGAGAATGAGCAAGATGTGACTTTTAGCATTAATCATTTAGTTGATTGCAAAATTATTACATTTCTTATCTTTAATAAATGTCTTAAAATGTGGTAATATATATGGTGATGCTACTAGCAGCACCTAACACACTAACAGTTGGATTGGGTTCGACTTGTGACACATCACATTTGAATTGTACACTGCAACTGAAAACGTCTTCGTACTAAACGTTTTTGAAGACGGTTTTTTTGTCCCCTTTTAGAAGACGGTTTTTTTCCGTTACCATGTTCAAAAACGTTTAGCTTCTATATTACCGTCTAGGCATTAAAACATACATAAATATATATTTTCTGAAAATCTGACCCATTTAAACACAAGCCACAAAGAGAGCTAGGGGTAATGGCAACATTATTATCACTAATTCATGTTGTGGCCTCAATGTTTTGTGTTTGATGGATAATGTGGGTTGATGTATTGAGGGTCAAATTAGGGCATATATATATTTATGCATCATGATACTGTGTCAGTCTGTATGTGGGTCAGAAAATGTACAATTGGCAGCTTAACACATTGAAAACATTTTATATTAAATTAGGCTGCAATGTGGTCAGTACAGGTTAAATAAAATTCAAAAATATTAAAAAAAAAAAGTTCAAAATATAGTTCTACTTAGCCAAACCGATTGCTAGAATCAATGCAATGCCAAATATATTTACCTAATATTGATCAAATATCAATTTAATTTAGCACAACCTACAGCTGCTAATTGTACAATTTCAGAAAAACTTACCCATGAGGAGGAAGGGAGAGCAATTAGAGGGGGGACAGCATAAGGGGAAGAAGAAGAAGGCGTGGATGAGAGGGTAGGGGGAAGGCAATGTAAAGGGGAAGGGTGAAGTGGGGGAGGTGAGAAGTTGGAGGAGGTGGAGAGGAACAGAGGGAGAGTGAGTGAAAGAGAAGAGGGAGAGCGAGAAGAGGGAGGGAGAAAGAACAGATAGAGTGGAGGAGTGAAAGGGCGAAAAAGGGGGAAAATGTGGTGGAGAGGGAGAGAGGGGGGAGGTGGGAAGAAAGAGGGTGGGAGAAAGCAGATAGGGAGGGGAGAGAGAAGAAGGGAGGAAGGAGCCGAGACGACTAGAGAGAAGAGGGCGAGGGGAGACAGAACAATAGGGGAGGGGGAGAGAGAATATGGATAATATGGGTCAGATATTAAGAAAATGCACAATCTACAGATCTATCAGATTTCCCTAAATTACAGTATATGAATCTGTTTAATATGTTGAACTGTATTTTGAATCTGAATCTTCTTCCTAAATTAGGATTATTTGACAGGATTGGTCAATGGTACATTTTCTGACGATTTGATCCATATCGGTCAGATTTTCAGAAAATTTAGGAAATTTGGTTAAATTTGACTATAAAATGGTCAATACTATGTATATCTGAGTATATTTGGTATTGCATTCATTGGTTATGTTGAACTGAGTTCAAAACCAGACTTTTGTCTTAAATTTGGGTTATCTCTCCATTTGTCTTTGTACACATCGCCAGAGACAACTGGAGAGGACTTTTAGCAAAGAGAATAGCAAAGAGAAGAGAGATTGATTTTGAAAAGCGGGCCCTTACTCCCTGGACCCAACATCTGGATCCGCTCCTCAAACAAACACTTCAACTTAAGGGTTAAGAATGACCCCAAAACATACTCTTCTCATTTACTTGGTAACTCTTCCGAGCCTTCCGAGCTCTAATATTCACTAAATATATCCGAAAGTGGAATTAATAAGGTTAACAACAGGAATAATTATACTAAGTTATACTCTCGTTGGTAAGATTATAAAATGAAGATCTAGATTTCATAGAGAGAGTATATTGGTCAGATTTTCAGAAAATGTACAATTGGCCTTCACCAATCCCCTCAAATAATCCACATTTCAGAAAAAAAATAAGCTTCAAAATGCAGTTTAACATAACAGAACTCATACTTTAAGCCAATATGATATCAAATGTACTCAGATTTACCCGATATTTATCATTTTTCAGCCAAATTTAGCATAATTTCCTAATTGTGTAGAGCTGCCAATTGTACATTTTTCAGAAAATCTGACCCATATAGACACAATAAACAGATGAAAGAGGACACTTGGGATCGCACAGAAGATGCACCATGTGGTGCCCCGTTTTATAAAGGCAGACTCTATTATTCATTGACACGCCCCCTTTTCCATATATAGGGGTAAGATGTTTTTAGAAAATGTACAATTGGCAGCTCTACATATTTAGTAATTTCTAAAGGCTAGACAATGCTGTGTTTCCCAAACATGTCTATTTCAGACAGCTACAACTTTTGTTTAATGCGATGACTAATATTCTACACATATATAGGGAAATATGTGTTAAAATGATAATAATTGTAGCTGTTTTAAATAGTCACTGATTTTTAAAACGTTTAGCACTCATACCCATATGAATCCATGTAACAAATTTCAGGACATTGTATTAAATAATCCTTTCGTTCTGAAGGCCTTTGTATGGAGTATATAACTTTATCATCCAGAACGATTTAAAACGGGTTTTTTTAAAAAAAATAAATCAAACTTAGAATATAGAAATACATATCAGGTGTCCTACTGTTTAATATCATTGGAATCGGCTTGATCTCCCCTTTTCAAGTTTACCAGGCCAACACATTTAAGAACCACAATTGGTACGAATTGGGGACTCACGAAAAATCCAAACTTTTGCCTATGATTTGTGGTAAGAACCCATGATTTGTCATATGTTCTTGGATTCTTCAAAAATGTTTAAAATCAATTAGAAAAACTCTCACTGACTGTCATGATTTGAACAACGCGCAGGTGTTTGTTTTTATATACATCTATTATAGGTGACTATGTTTTAATTATCGATATACCCATATCTTATGTTATGTTTAAACTATTAGTAAATTTATGTGAGCATATTGCCACTAAAAATCTTTTTGATGCTGTAAAATAGATAGAAATTATTAGAAATCAGCGAATTCTGAGAATACTGTACTTGTACATAATGTTTTGCCTGAATAAAAATCTTAAATACAAAATATGAATTGGAAGTTTATTCCTAAGAAAGCCCACACACTACCGAACTCAAGTATGTTTCTTAAAGCATGAGTTTGTATTCATATGAGTACATATGAATTGTCTTAAGGCCAATTCGGCTCTGAGTTTGTGAATCTGTGGGCCCGGCGACTTATGACTTTTGCCTAAAACGGATCACATGGGTCAGATTCTCAGAAAATGTTCAAATGGCAGCTCCGTACATTTAGGAAATTCTTCTAAACTAGGCCGAAAAATGATAAAGTCTGGGTATATATGAGTATATTTATTATTATTATTATACAACTTTTATTCCATATCAACATATACATAATGGTAATAAAGAATGGGGCTATTGATCCCTCTCCGTCAATGGTATCGCATTGATTTAAAGTATCAGTTATGGTATGTTAAACTGCCTTCTGTAGCTCATTTTGATCTTAATGTGGGTTATTTGATAGGATTGTGGAAGGCATTTTCTGAATATCTGACCCATATATGACTATTCCGAAGTACAATTTGGTTTATCAAACATTGAGACTTACTTGCATCGACTAAGAATGGTGGAGATGAGCAGATTATAAACACAACGATCATGTAGAGCTTCTCCATGCTGGTGAATGTTCTGGTCCTCGTGGGATCAATGACCTTACTGGGGCAAACATGGGCACACATACCAGTATATATATGGGTCAGGTTTTCAGAAAATGTGCAATTGGCAGCTCTACACATTTTGTAAATTCTGCTAAATTAGGCTGTAATGTGGTCAAGATGAACTATACATTTTCTGAAAATCTGACCCATGTAGAGCGTCTCCATGGTGGTGAGTGTTTGGGTCCTCGTGGGATCAATGACCTTACTGGAGGAAACATGGGCACACATACCAGTATATATGGGTCAGGTTTTTAGAAAATGTACAATTGGCAGATGTACACCTTTTAGTAAGTTCTGCTAAATTCTGCTAAGAAATGGTCAATACTCGGTAAATTAGAGTATATTTGGCATTGCATTGGTTCTAGCAATCTGTTTGGTTAGGTTGAACTGTATTTTGAACTTTATTTTCGTCTGAATTTAGGGTTATTTGAGTCGATTGGTGATGACGAGTTGTACATGATCTGAAAATCTGACCCATATATGTGTCAGATTTTCAGAAAATGTACAATTGCCATCTCCACACAAATAGGAATTTCTGTTAAATGTGGCTGGAAAATGAAGAATACCGGGTATATCTGAGTATATATTTGGTTTTGCATTGATTTAAAATATCATATCTGTGATGTTAAACAGCATTTTGAAGATCATTTTTGTCGTAAATGTGGGTTATTTGAGAGGAATGGTGAAAACGAATTGTACATTTTCTGAAAATCTGACCCATATATATAGAATGAGGTCATTATCACACATGGGTCAGATTATCCGAAAATGTACAATTGGCAGTCCTACACATATAGTAGATTAGTAGATTCTGCTAAATTAAGCTGCAATTCGTTCGATACTAGGTAAATTCAAGTGTATTAGGCATTGCATTGATTCTAGCAATCTCTTTGGTTAGGTCGAACTGTATTTGGAACTTTATTTTCGTCTGAAATGTAAGACAAATTTGAGACAATTGGTTAAGTTGAACTGTACATTTTCTGAAAATCTGACCCATATACAGTATCACTCCAGTTTAAGATAGGTTTTGGCATATTTCTAATGCCGTGGGTGTCTCCATCTAGCGTTAGTTCTAAGAAATATTAATCTCATAGAATGTAATGATCATATTCCTGTAGGAGGAGAATAGAAATTTTAAACTTATACAACTATTTTATTTTCCCTAATCATTTTGTGAGCTTCTTAACTACATATATAGATCAATGCGTGATTGTTAAAGCTGGATGAGATTATGTCAATATGTGGTGTGTTTCAGGAAAATAGAATTTGAGTTATCATTATAATTGAAAAGATGAGATCAAGCTGATTCCAATGATAGTAAACAGTCTAATAATTTAATAAGTATTTCTAGATTTTAAGTTTGATATTTTCGTTTTTGAAAAACAAATTTCCAATATTTCTGGGGGTCAATAAACAGTTAACTAACTAAATATTTCTGGTGGTTAATATAACTAAATGTAGTCCATACGAGGACCTTTAAAACGAATAGATACATTATATATAGATTGTGCTGATATTTGATACATCGAGTGATATAGCCCTAAGTCATAAACTCCCCAAAAACCAGAACATTCCAATAATGTGATCTCGTAAAAAAAAACAGTTTGAAAAATGTCCAATTTTGCGACTTATGACTCATTTTCCTGTAACATTTGACAGTTACCTCATCTTTGTTGATATGTGTCGTCTTGCGACCTAATCTAGTTCAAACACCTGATTCGTTATGATGAACCGTGACGACTTTATTGCTCACGAATGTCATCTTGCATTGAATATACTCTATATGATAATCTAGAAATTTAAAACTTAAATTATAATAATCTTGATGTATAATGATTATTTTGTTGCCATTGAGTGTGCATGAGATTACTATGTTCTACATGGAAATGTCCTCAATAAAAATTTAAAAAAAATAAATTCACATATGGGTCAGATTTTCAGAAAATGGACAATTATCAGCTCTACACATTAACGACATTGACCTAGATTAAGATGGAAAATTATGAATACTAGATATATCTGAGTATATCAGGTATCACATTGATTTAAAGTATCGGTTCTGTTATGTTAAACTGCATTTTGAAGCTCATTTTTGTCTTAAATATGGGTTATTTGAGAAGATTGGTGAAGGTGAATTGTACATTTTTTGAGAATCTGACCCATATGAGGAGTGAGGAGATGGGTGCACAAAGAAAGCGATGGCATAGTATGATCCAAGTTTAATTTAAAAATTGTTATCTGATCTGTCTAAAAGTTTCATGTTTCTGGTGTTATGATCCAGGGAATTCCAGGTCCATGCCATTTGGTATGACGTTGCTTTCCAATAGGGTTATCGCAAGTAGAATAAAACATAAATAATACCTCTGCCTTCTGCATGGTATAGTATAATGTCTTTGACGTTATTTCATGATTTTCCTTCCAAATTAACGTAAGTTTCGATTGACATTTTTCTACAGTTCTTGCACATACCCAATATGTTTTCTCCTAGGTTTGGTTCCAAGACAATTCTGATTGCCACATTCTGAATTAGTCGAAATTTAGCCATATTTCCCATTCCAATATGAGTTAGAAATGGTAGTCTATTATTGGCATTATGAAATATTTCAGAAGAGTTATTGCTACGTGGCGAGTTAGAAATTTCCTACTAACTATATAACGGACAAATTTAAAAGATGCAACATTTTGTTTGATTATGATGATCATAGCTCACAGAAGTATTTGATTAATTTAGTAAGTTTGTCATGTTTTGCCAACGATTAATTGTTCACAATTTTTTTTTTGAACATATCTTTATTCAGGGAATATAAGCTGGCATATGCCATAGCTATTAATATATAAGGATCGGGCAATCCGGTATTCCTCCTTAGCCTGAATTTTCGCTAATTCATATGATTAGAACATATTAAGTGTGTGTTAAGATTCTTTCCTTATATAACAATACCCTCTAAATGTGGTTGAAATAATGGAATGGGATGGATAAAAGAAAAAACATGAGAAGAAAAGATAGGTTGGAGAATCAAATAATATAGTAGACATTTGTCTTGATCATTAAATGTTAGGACATTACTTTACAATGATCAACAAAAATACCTATGTAGTGGGGACCGGGTGTATGCGTTCTTAGGGACAAACCAAGGTGGAACGCCAAGGTTTGTCCCTAAGAACGCATACACCCATTCCCGCTCAGTGTTCAACAGAGCAGAACAAAAATGTTACTCTACATGCACCGTGTTCAGCAGCGCAGAACGAACACATACTCCACACACCCACAACAAACCCCCAGATCCCAACAATTCAAGATTAATTGGGTATAACCAACAGACAAGGCTATTGGTCCAACAAATAGATCAAGCCTCATTGGTTATAATTAGATGATATAGCAACCCCATGGTCTTTTAGAATAAATGCACACCATTGGCTTATGTTAATTAACTCTATGTAATTAGTACATGATTGGTCTAATTATGCGCATGCGCACGCAGTGCATGTTTATCTTATATATAAATCCATGTTTTCACCAATAATAGTTATGTCTAAACAGAATGAATTTCTGCTTGATTATTCATAGAGTTAGGCTATCCTATAGCCTATATATACTTCGATTACTATTATAATATCTCCAATTACTCTAGCACAAGCTACCCTATACCTCAGAGATATTCCATACATACCACTATAATCTTACCCTATGTGCACAAGCCAGATGTTAGCTTACCAAAGGAGGCTTACTGGAGCCTACCACGGCCATCTTTCACCCTGGCCAAACGTAACCAGTTGCGCAGCTACAGGTGTCTTACTGTAGCCACCCATAGCCGGCTACATGTAGCCGTCAATGGTTGCTGTGCATAGGTCTTCCATGGTACACTCAAAACAGCTTCTGCGGGGGTATTTATAGCTAGGTTTACTTGGGTTTGTGGGGTAGGATCTAGGTATGTTTAATTTCTCTGCCTCTTATAGCCATTTAAAAAATTAACGAACTCTATTGGCATTTGAATAATAGGATGAAGAAAGCAGATAACACAGAACTAATGTTTTCTATTTTTCTTTATTGTATTTGATATCAATATACAATATACATATCGATATGCACAATGAAATATTATAAACTGTCTGTAAACAGTGATAAAATCAAGATATGTTTATAAATCAAAACCTTCACGATTCAATTTATCTAAGTCTATCAGGAATAAACACAAAAATAATTGTGAGGTTGATATTCATTGACTATTTTCGGTGATTCTTGATTGTTCTGTATCATTGCTTCATCTCCTGGTATTGATCGTGTCTTTGCACTGGGTAATATCAGGTGAAGCGCTCTGCAATATAATAACACAAATATCACAATAAGGAGTTCTTCTTACCACAGTGAATCCACTATTAAGAGCAATGTTTTTTACTCCACGATGCAGGGAGGATTAACCGCAGTTTGTATGGGTGGGAGTGTAATCCTACTATGTAATCATGTGTGTAGGATCGCATGCAAATCAGCAGTATATTTTCGGTTTGCTACCATGCAAACTCCCTCCCTCCTCTTGCCAAGCTCTTATATAGCATCTCACTAATACCCCGGTGGGAGGGGGCGAGCTTTTAGGAACAGCCATTTGTTCTACTTCTGGTGAAATAAAGTTTTGTTTCAGGGAAACCTTGGTCGTCGTTTCCACTGCTTCTTTAGCTCTTAGGTACATCATTTATTAAATGAAACTAGATTCCGAAAGGGGATAGTTTAGTCTACAATCATTGTAAGTCCCATTGTTCTGTTACGATAATTGTTTATAAAGAAAATCAATCAAAAACAGACCAAAAGTTACGACTGTTGTATCTGTCTCCGGGCCTGTCTCCAAGCTGACTACTAAAGTTAGGATGGTCGTATTTCTGATCTGTTAACTGTTGATTTTCTTTGTAAATAATATTTTTTGACTTGTATTCCTATATAATCGTGGAGTAAAAATAGAACCCCAACTCGTAGGTATTATTAGCAATAGGATTACATGGGTCCTCGTCAAATCTTTTCACATAACAGCACTCGCCCTATCGGGCTTGTGCTGCCATGGAAAAGATTTGACTCTGACCCATGTAATCCTATTGCTAATAATACCTACTCGTGAGGTTCTATCATAGTATTTCACACCTACAGACATTTTCGCTCAGCCATTGAGCTAGTGATGCCAATGGGCGGGGAGAGGGGTGGCATCTTTTCGACAACTTAGAAAGCCATAGCTCTTTTCGTTTTTCATTATGTTTGCATAGGAGCACTAATGAAGGTGGCTGCACATTCCTACCTTAATCTGGAATGGTTTACACTAGGCTTCCTGGTGGGGAATTTCATTCGAGAAATAAGGATTAATAAGAATTGATTACGACAAGGAAAGTGTGATAAATATATATTAGCCTAATAGTAATACTAGATACAAAGTTAAACATCGGCAAGGATTGTATAGCCCATATAATATTATATAGGATATGAGGATCATTACAGGGATGTGAGGATCATTACCCCATTGGAGGTAGGTTTCTCATTTAGATTGTATGTGTGCACATAATATCCCCCTGTCCATTCACAGTAAGAATTACACCGCCGCCACCCCTTGAGGGGAGGCGGCAGCATATGTAAGGGGGAGGAACGGGAGAGGTTGCAGGGGTATGTCCCTACACTAGGGGTTTTCCTACACCCTGTCTGACTAAAAAATAACAGGTCTAAATAAATAACTATATACAATGAGAGCACGTATATCATTAAAATCGTTACATTAACGCAACAACATTCCTTCATACTGATGTCAAATAAGTAGATTACTCACTGATCGAATAACGTCAATGGCTGCTATACAAATAGTTAAGTTCATAAGTTATATTTTATACCTGAGTGGTCATCGATCAATTGTACCAATAAGAAAATTACTGTCATTTTACAGATAATGCTTCCTCACCTTATCACCTCATTAATACATATCCTTTTGATAGCCCCACAAACTGCACTAACATTATTAATTATAACAGCGTGTGGCCATCATGATGGGTGGTCATCACTTGTACGCCGTATTGTTATGTCTATATTCGATAGACCATGCACAATTTAAGCTTGTTCATTCACCATATCTCTTAAAAAGTTAATTGAGATATAAGGAAGATACTCACCATATACGAATAGAAGATTCCCTAATTATGGGTAGACTTGTGCATCTTGAACAGCCTCCATTTTCACGTTGATGTTTAAAAATATTTGTTATGGTCACATGATTAATTATTTCCGGTGCCAAATGTGTGTACAGGTAGCCTGTATTAGCAGGCTTTACTCCACGATGCAGGGAGGATTAACCGCAGTTTGTATGGATGGGAGTGTAATCCTACTATGTAATCATGTGTGTAGGATCGCATGCAAATCAGCAGTATATTTCCGGTTTGCTACCATGCAAACTCCCTCCCTCCTCTTGCCAAGCTCTTATATAGCATCTCACTGATACCCCGGTGGGAGGGGGCGAGCTTTTAGGAACAGCCATTTGTTCTACTTCCGGTGAAATGAAGTTTTGTTTCAGGGAAACCTTGGTCGTCGTTTCCACTGCTTCTTTAGCTCCTAGGTACATCATTTATTAAATGAAACTAGATTCCGAAAGGGGATAGTTTAGTCTACAATCATTATCAATAATATATTTTGAAGTATTTGCAAATGCATGTATCTAGCAAGGGAACGCCCCAGAAGATGATATTAAAAGTATTGATTCACTCTGCAAATTCAAGTTCAGACAAAACATGGTATCTTAACTAGAACCGTTCGTGTAACTGATGATTAACTGTGTTATGATACTTATTGTTATCCAATAATGTGTAAGGCAGCATTATAAGATAAGATAAAGATAAGTTGTTTTTTATTTGCCACTTTCATAGAGTACAGAAGAGTACAAATGAGCGAGTATAAGTGATTGACAAAAAGGTCGACATGTCTATATGGTACAGCGAGGGTACCATTTCTTCCGACAGTTACCAAATTTGGAAGATATGGTAGGAATATATAATGTAAGAGGATATAAGTAAAGCAGAATAAAAAATGGAAACCCAGATGAATATAACTAGTGGGTGAGTAACATAGGTGGCTCTAATGAGCATTAAGAGTGACTTGAGTAGTACAACTCAGGCGGACATTATAAGAACAGATGTGAAATGAACTTGAGTAGTACAACTCAGGCAGACATGTAATATCTAAAAGTAAACTAGAGGCAAGATAGTGAGTAAATAAGCCTGCTCATACAGTACAGCATGAACTTACATAGTTACTGAAATTATACATTTATGGAACAACATAGACTTTAACATAAAGTCGGTGAAGAGATTTGGAAATAAAATACATTATTTCGATAAACTCAACGTCACAATACAATACAATATAGAGGGTTGAAAATAAAATACATTATTTCGATAAACCCAACGTCTCAATTCAACTCAATACAACATATCAATACTATCATCCCCATCTATCACCAGCCTATACTCATCTCATTATTATCTTTCATATACTTCCCTCCATGAAAATGCTCAGATGTTAATTCGTAGCTATTTAAGTAAGCTATTATTATTATGAACTATGTTCAGGTTACGGAGGAAGACCGGGATTACCCAAAACCGCTTAAAAACTTTGGCGCATGCCACATATCTTCTGAATAAAATTTGTGTAATAAATAATGAATTCACCTAATGATTAAAATAATCATAATTAAATTTTGAGCGAAGGAAAAGGTAATGTATAACACTGACACTGTTTATCTTGGTATGGAGAAATAACAAACAAGAATAACTCTCACTTTCAGTTGCTATATATCCCTGATTGAACCAGCTAGAACCATCTTCCTCAACTGGATAACTCAACTGTCGTTATTAACCAGGGTAGCAGCTGGAAGAAATGTGTTGATAATTATCAACACATAAGCATGTCGACGCATTTATCATTTCTACTGTAATTTAACAAAAAGACAAATTAAAGACTTTCTATTCTATTCTATTCTATTACAGACGATGTGCTGTATAAGAATACTGAATAATGAAAAACTAAATAAAGAAAAATACTAAAACAAAAATACTAAAAAGCAACACTTCAATTATAGCCAATTATAATGCAAAGTAATTGCCCTTCATGGCTGATGGATAAGTGGTAGTCATGAATTCCACATTAGGGTCAGATTTTCAGAAAATGTACAATTTAACTTAACCAATTGTCTCAAATAACTCACATTTCAGACGAAAATAAAGTTCAAAATACAGTTCAGCCTAACCAAACAGATTGCTAGAATCAATGCAATGCCAAATATACTCGAATTCACCTAGTGTTGACCAAATTGCAGCCTAATCTAGCAGAAAATCTGACCCATTACTTACTTGACACTTAGAAAAGTTGATCACTTGGTAGCTTCAAACTTTGAAATAGTTTTAATGTAAATGTATAAATGACATGAATATTTCAAATTCAGCCTTGGTGCCTGCTGTGAAATTGTAACCTGAGGCCTTACCTTCTTATGTACGCCATGACCAGGATATGGGTAAGATTTTCATAAAATGTACAATTCAACTAAACCAATCTTCTCCTATAACTCAATTTTCAGCCGAACATGAAGTTCAAAATGCAGTTCAACCTAAGCAAACAGGTTTCTAGAATCAATGCAATGCTGAATATACTCAAATTTTGCTATTATTGAACAAACTGCAGCCTAATTTAGCAGAGTTTACTAAATCATGAAATGTGATGTTTTCCATGAAAATGGGTCATAAGTCGCAAAATTTATATTTTTCAAAGTTGTTTTCAAATAATACTTATTAGGTGCCCCAGTCTTTACTATCATTGGAATTACCTTGTCCTCCCCTTTTCAAATATGGTGATATCTCAAAATCCATATTTTGCGACTCATTTTCGTATAATGGATCACAAATGTGTACAGCTGCCAATTGTACTTTTTCTGAAGATCTGACCCATATAACAAGCGCGGTCTGTAGTACCATAAAATCTGACCCATGTCTATCGCATATATCTGATGTCATTTATGTTGCATACTAGTCCCCTTTGTGCCATCTTTACAACATACATCACGACTCTAAGCTTTAAATCTTGGCATATACAATGATTACAAAGATATTGTTACTGTAGGTGAGTTAATGATAAACTTTACAAGTACGGGCCTCAGATGGCTAGCTGGTTGATTATAACCTTTGGGTCACAATTGGCAGCTGGACACATGTATTAAATTCTGCTAGGTAAATTCGAGTATATTGTATTGTATTGGCATTGTATTGATTCTGGCAATCTGTTTGGTTAGGTTGAACTGTATTTTGAACTATATTTTCGTCTGGAATTCGGGTTATTTGAGAAGATTGGCGAAGTTGAATTGTACATTTTCTGAAAAGCTGACCCAACTATGGTGGCCCAACCACGGGGGCCTGGAGAATGGCAATGACAAATTATACATATAATCACCAAATATATCACATTTTCACAAAGATTTTATTTTAGATACAGCATGTTTTAATAATAGTTTTCCCATTAAGTAAAGTGACATTCAATTTCCACTATATGTATATATAGAGAGAGAGACAACAGAGAAACGGAAAAGTGCAGAATGGCATTTCAGTCTAGGCTCAGAGCTTATCAGATCAGATAAAATCGTTATATCAGTGATTGAACGCCTAGTCTTCCCTCTGTCGCGATTCTTGCCTATGTTCTTTCCAGTGTCCTTGTGGCCATTGAACATTGCATATCTGTGTTCAGGGAGAGAGATAGAGAGAGAGGGAGATTTGCTTTACGCCCTTATCAACACATTTAATATGGTTATGTCAAGGGCGGGAGAGCTGAGAGTAAGTGAGTGAGATTGGTTGCTCTACGCCCTCATCAACATATTTAGTATGGTTATATCAAGGGCGGGAGAGCTGAGATGGAGTGACTGAGTGAGATTGGTTGCTCTACGCCCTCATCAAAATATTTAGTATGGTTATATCAAAGGCGGGAGAGCTGAGAGGGAGTGAGTGAGTGTGATTGGTTGCTTTACGCCCTCATTAACACATTCAATATGGTTATATCAAGGGTGAGAGGGTTGAGAGGGAGTGAGTGAGTGAGATTGGTTGCTTTACGCCATTATCAACGCATTGAAGTGTTATATCAAGGGTGGCAGGAGAGCTGAGAGAGAGGCAGTTCATGATAAATACCCAGGAAATACAGATAGCGAAGAAGGGAGAAAGAGACAGGGAAAGAGAGTCCGAAAGGCACTTTATGGTCAGACCCAGGACGACATCTGTGTTCATCTCCAGGCTTAATATTAATCAATATTTAAATGATAATAATGTTCTGTGATCGTATAGCTCACTTCTCTGAGAATAAATTATGAATATTGATAGCAGGATATGGGAGAAAAGAACTAAAGCGACTGGTTATTATCAAAGTCAAATTGGACCAGGGATTGAAACATGCTATGTTCAGGCACAGCTCTGAGTGATAACGTCAAGATAACTCCATTTGTCCTTCATTCCTCCTCATGAGTTGTGTCATGGACCTTACTCCTCAACCCTTTTAAGAGCAGGTCTGGTAGTCTGGTAAAAGTTGGCTTGATGGGGTGGGGCTGACCTCCCACTGTTGTGGTAGTCCCCACCTCCATCCAACCGGACCTATAGCCTAAGATGGCAAGAGCTAGTGTTGTGTTGGGCGGATTAAGCAGCTATAAAGTAGTAAAGAATGCCTTCCCAAAACCATCACAGACAGTAAGGCTGTGATTCCACTGGCTCGCTTTTTGGCCCACTCTTCATATGCTCTTTTATTTTCCCAGAGCAACTAAAAAGCGAAGTTTGAGCGAAACCAGAGCAGTCTAAAGGTCTGATTCCACTGGTTTGCTTATATATGTGCTCATGGCTCGCTCTTGCTGCGCTTGTTTATAGTGCCCTTGTCATTTGCTCTTCATCCGCTAACATTTTTAGCGCAATACAAGCGCAGAGCGATTCTACTGGTTTGCTTTTTTCCTTATGAAATCAATGGTAAATCACTTGGTCCGCTCTAATTGCACTCTTGGACCACTACTAAAAGATGTGGAAAGAGCAGGGTGTAGTTGCGCTCAAATCAAACACGACAGATATTAGTGCAACATCCTGCGCTCTTCTAAAGAAGCACAAATAGGCGTTTTTAGGAGCGTACAGAAAGCGCAATAACCAATTCTATTAGACCGCTCTGGTTTCGCTCTAACTTCGCTTGTTAAGTGCTAAGGAAAATAAAAAGAGCGGGCCATGAGCGGGCCAAAAGAGCGAGCCAGTGGAATCGCAGCCTAATAGAATAGGTTACTGTGCTATCTATACGCTCTTAAAATTTTATGTTGGCGCTTCTTTTTGACATTGCGCTAATATAAGCTCTGTTTGATTTGAGCGCAGTAACACAACACACTGTTTCTGCCTGTTAAACTAGCAGACCAAGAGCGCAGTGAGAGCGCACAAATGCATTTGCTATAGATTTCATATGGAAACAAGTAGACCAGTAGAATCGCTCTGCGCTTGTATTGCGCTAAAAATATTAGCGGATGAAGAGCAAATGACAAGCGCAATATAAACAAGCGCAGCAAGAGCGAGCCATGAGCACATACATACCTTAAATCACTTGGTCCACTCTCATTGCGCTCTTAGACCGCTAATTAAACAGGCAGGAAGATCGTCATGAGGTTGCGCTCATATCAAACACAACAGATATGAGCGCAACATCCTGCGCGTACAGTTTTTAAGAGCGTATAGAAAGCACAATCACCAATTCTATTAAATCGCTATCGATTCACTCGCTTGTTAGGTTCTCTGGGAAAATAAAAAGTGGAATCGCAGCCTAATAAGTGAGGTTTGAGCCAGGAAATGAAGGCGTGGACTGGAAGGAGTGGGGGAAACTACTTTTATGATAACTCTCTTCTTTATTTTGTTAACAAATTTCATTGACGTAATTTTCACAAAGTGATATATTATATAATCTTAAAACGTCTACTACACAACATAACTCGATTTAAGCTATTTACAATTTACGTATTAAGGTCAGTCATTTATTGGCTGATTATGACGTGTTTAGTTTAAAAGATTTAAATTTCAGCAATTAAATTCCTCTTTTTAACCATATCCTTTTTTGGAGGAGAGAGAGGTGCCAAGACAGACGGGGCTTAAGAACGGGTACATAGAGCTATGGGTCAGACTTTCAGAAAATGTACAATTGGCAGATCTGCTCTTTTGGTCAATTCTGCTAAATAAGACTGACATTTTGTCAATACTAGGTCAATTTGAATATATTTGGCATAGCATTAATTCCAGCAATCTGTTTATTTAGGTTGAACACTATTTCGAAAGTCTTAAACGTGCGGTATTTGATAGGATTGGTGATGTTATTGTTATTATGAATTGGTTTGTTCAAAGTGATTTATTCACAGGATATTTTTGGGAATGTTTTACATTTTGGGATGCTTAAAGCCTCTTGTAGCCTAAATACATGTACCAAATTTCAGAACAGTGTAATAAAGATATCCATGTATTTCTAGGGTTGTCGTAATGAATATATTTAGCTACTTTACTAGTAATTGCTCCCCCCAAAATACTGCAAACTTTGTTTTCAATAATAAAAATAAAACACTTAGAAATGCATATTAAATGTCCTAGTATGTAATATCCTTGGAATCAGCTTGGTCTCCTCTTTTCATATATGGTGATATATCAAAATCCATATTTTGCGACTTATGACTCAATTTCCTAAAACGGGTCACAAATTTATGGTTCAGATTTTCAGAAAATGTACAATTCGCCTTCACCAGTCCTCTCAATTAGCCCACATTTCAGACAAAAATGAGCTTCCAAATAATTTAAATCAATGCGACATCAAATTTACTCCGGTATATCCTGTATTTTTCATTTTTCAGCCTAATTTAGCAGAATTTCCTGAATGTGTAGCTGCCAATTGTACATTTTCTGAAAATCTGACCCATATGGAGTGTTACACCTGGATCTAGAGACCTAGGGTAAGCTTCCCAATGAGATTTTCATTTCGGAGCCAGAAACTAAATTTCCCTGAGTTTGGAGGGACTGTCTCACTTGTGGGCCTAGACTTAATTTTTTACCCAGCAGGTAAAATGTGTCCAGTAGTGTATAATAATAATAAAGATGCATGTGAACGTGGTCAATATTTTCCTGCGTTGCCTATAATGTTCATTGCCTGCGCTGGCTTCTCTCCACCACACCCACCTGCCCACCCACCCTGCTGTCGTACTCATAATTCCATGATTAAATGTTCGAAATATGATCATATAAGGTTATGCAACATGACGTAAGCCATTATCAAAATATGAATTCATCATATAAATACCTTATGAATATTTGTTATATATAGAAATCCACCCAGATTTACGCATAAACCTAGGCTAGGCAGCTACCGCAAAGCGTTCACTACCGCAAACCGGGCCGCCAATTATGACATATGCGCTACATTACGACAATGATGTCACACTGTCTAGGGGACTCGCACAAATGCCAATCTTCCCCCATAGGCCTGTGCATCACCCCTGACCCCTCAACAATCTCCACCACTTTTGACCAACTTTTTTTCATGATTTTTTTTACAAAAGAATGCACCTGTCCACACATTACTCATTATCATTGGGGGTGCAATTTTTTTTCAATGAAACCATCTTATATCAGTCATTCTGATCTCTCCTCTTCCTCTCTTCTCCTCCCCCTCTCTCTCTGTCCCTCTCTCTCTCTCTCTCCCTCCTACACCTTACGCCTACTACCCCAATGTAGGCCCCCTGTGATTTTAGCCGTTTTGGGCATTCAATTTCATATCTCCAAATTAAAATAAATGTCCAGTAAATTGTTGGATTCCTATAAGAAGTAGAAACAGAACTGCCTCTACAATCCAAGTGCCGAAGGCGCTTGTTCATTTATTAAATATGACAGGTATTTCCTCCATAGTCAACGCATGCATGACTGCATGCGCTGAAGGACGACCTAGGCATAGTGTTATGTAACATTACCTGTTGTTTTGGGGACGGGAATGGCGCTCAGTTTGAACATTCGGAGCCAGTCCTTAATGGCTGAACATGACTGTGCATTAATGATGTATCAATTTCAGACAAATTTGAAAGGAAAATTTCTTAACATGCGATTACGGTGGATTTAATTGACAATTTCTATACGGTGACGTTGACATCAGGGTAATAAGTATGGTAGGGTGCCTGGAGGGGCAGTCACTTCAAATTCGTGCAAAAGTTTCGTTCTTGATATCAGATGAAAGCTTAGGGTCTAACGAACATTTTTGGTCCAAGTGTCCAGCCGTCATTCCATTAAGGGGGCCGTGAGGGGGATTTTAACATAGGGGCTGGAACTCCCTTCCACTAGTATAATGAAATTTTCATAACTTTTGAAACAATTGTCCGATCTGAATATATAACTAGTGTCATTAAATGCGGAATTAAGAGACAAAAGCCATACCCCCGGAATCTGGGAGGGGGGGGGGCCTGACACACCATGCAAATGTTAAAAATGCTATAACTTCTGCAATAATACTCTGATTTGAACATGTCTGGTGTGATTAAATCTGTACTGCAGATAAAATATCATTTATGTGAATGTATTAAAACTTTATACCGGGACCCTAACACTTCCACCTACTTCCTGGGGGAGGGGGGGTGGGTGAGGAGGGGGCATTAGAGAATGTTTTAAACAGCTATAACTTTGGTAATAATGATCAGATTTTAACATAGTTGGTGTCATTACCTTTGAAATTAAGAGAGGACATAATCTCCAGATGTCTGAAGTACTAATGATCTCGAGATTGGGGGACCCCTCCCCCCATTTTAGGGGGTGGGTGGGCTCTTAGGGGTGGGTGGGCTCACTCAACTATGATAGAATCAATATTTTCGTGGAAGTGCTTAAATGATGATCTAATGTAAACATGATTCATTATGCCTTAGATAGGCAGATAACAGTGGGATAACATTTGTACGGTACTGAGACGATATATATATATGTGAATGTACTTCTAAGCTAGGCGGTCATTGATCCCCACTCCCGGCAATGAGAGGGCTGATTCCATCTTCACAGGTAAAAGGATGTTGGATACACTGCAAGCACATTCACAGATAAAATATTCATATCAATATAGTTATGTTTTACCATCAGGTAATGGCCAATCATACCAGACCTACTTTCATTAGGACTGAGGCTATTTCCTACTTCTTGTATACAGGTGATATCTTATGTATATTGACTTTGTTATATTTACTTATACATGTACTTGTTCCTGTATCGATTGACAAATACCCTTAATTAAAAAAATAAAAATAAATCACATATCATGCATTAGTTCAGCACACTTATACAAAA
This sequence comes from Sthenelais limicola, assembly GCA_942159475.1. Lineage (NCBI taxonomy): Eukaryota > Metazoa > Annelida > Polychaeta > Phyllodocida > Sigalionidae > Sthenelais > Sthenelais limicola. Next base: position 55,447,733 of record OW804102.1, on the reverse strand, counting down.
GTTAGGCTGTTTCTGCTGTATGACTGAATAATAAATACTTAAACAACACATTGACACTTGTACACTCCTGTACACTTCAGACTTGCCTTTTTACACTTGCTTTAAATGAAATCCAGATTATGGCAGCTGGGCTTACATCAATAATGTGGTATACTTAAAAAAATCAGGATACGGAGGAAGACCTGGAATAGCCCAAGCCATAATAAAAATAATAATAATAGATTTTTATTTCCATAAACGTTTACAAAGTGTAATACATAGTACAGACTAGAAATTGAAATGAAATAAAATATGGAAAAAGGAGTATTTTCTGTAAAGTATACAGGTCTTCCAAATAGCCCTGAATTTAGAAAATGATCTATAATAACTTGCTATGGCCAATACCATCACTAAAAACCTGAATAAAATTTGTACAAAAAAAACAAATGTGATGCACTGGCACATACTGTTAAGTAATGTTACGTAATGCCCCCTGGCGGCCACCTAGTGGACAGTGGGCAAGGTAGCAAAGCACAGCTGCCTATTGGGACAGATGCAAATTAGGGAAGCAGTGTTGGGACAGTGTCCATTGTTAAATAAACAGTAGCCCGTGAATCCCAACAGGACTACACATGTGAAACATTGCTCCTGGTTATTTCTGTTATTAATTGGAGTATCGGTGATAATTGGCTATCAATTAACCTCTCCACGAGAGGGGCTATGCTCAGCCATCTGTCTCACGGGAGTCCACACGGTGCCACCCTAGACGAAAAGTCGCCAAGTGGCAATGCCATGCATAAAAACCTCAGCTCAGCAATTCGACCCAAGCTCATTGGCCAACACCTATTGCACAAATCTGCAAATAATTTCCAAAAATCCCTACGTTCCCATATGTACACACACTTCAAACCTGTCCCAGTCTCAAGCTTATTGATTTGAAGAGACATTTCACCCAAAAGTTTTAGGTCTTACTAGTATAATTACGGAGTTCCAGCATTGCATGCTTACACCTATTTCTCTCTGTTTCTGATCGTTGCCGACATTACTCGGCTGTAATGACGTCATAGGCGCGGGGATTCCCCACCGGAACCCTACCCAGAACGAGGCCCATGTAATGACGTCATAGCAGCAGGGAATCCACAGCGCCGATCGCGATGTGGAGATTAAAGCTAAGAAACGAAACGATTTGGAAGGCGTCGGGAGACGCCATAGGAGGGAGGTGGGCGGTATGGTGGGCAATGTCAATGTACAAATAATTCAATGTTTAGTAAAGTAAATAGCCCAAGACTTCTCCTGTTGTGACGATATCCTTCCGATTCCTGGTGCCACACATACTCTAGACAAACAAACCCATGACGGCCACCGTCAGGCAACAGACCACTTAGACCATCCCAAACCTTGGGTATTAATGCTATACTAACACTGCCTATATAGATACGTGTTTTGATCTTATATTAGACCCAGATACTACATTTCTCTGATATTTTCTCAACATTCAATATATAGACACCTAAACTACGGATAAGACTGCATACCAATTATTATGGGCAACGGAAAATATGTTTGAATTGATAGCATGAGGTATAGAGAAAGAGTCAAGCGTTTAACCTTGGAGAAGTACCAGTATATGACTGTGACTTATTGAAAATTGAAATTAACATTCATTGTGGAGATTGAGTGAGTCAGTATTTAAGCATATTGTAGGCCATCATATATGATTTCGCTTAAAATGGTAGCATGAATATTAAATATTTTCAGATACAAAGTTATTTCTGTTCTGAGTACTAGAAGATCGATAGTAAGGTAATACTTTTTAAAAAGAACTAATACTTATAAATAATTAACACTGTAATATATTATAATGTTATTTGTTCAGTCTGTTTGAGTGTTTAGCCTTAATTAAAATAAGATTAATACTCCATAGTGAATAACATCTCATATAACTGCAGGTATAAATATATCTAGTGGGTTATTTAAATGGTTCAATTTTAAAAGGAGGGATTGAGCGAGATGGATAGAGCTACGTCAGCCACAATTGCCAGTAACCAGGCCGGCGATTGGCCATTGTAATGTAAATGGGCCTATTCCCAGTATTTTGAACATATATGGGCGATTCTCATGAAGCGTCAACTAATGATCTATTTACATGTAGAAACAAAATATCAAAGTCTAAGCATCATATCTTTATTATAACCATACAACTTTAGGAAACCCCTTTGACTTGGTGTCAGAGTCATGTGTCAGAGAATGGAGTGTCAGTTGAGCATCAGTGGGTGTGAATGCCAGGCGAGCGAACAGTGTCAGGTGTTGCGTCCAGTTGTGGCTGCATTATGATGAGTATTTAGTTGCAATTCTGAACGCGCATTATATGTTCAATTGAGATCACACCTGTAGGCCTATTATTGACTTTTGAAGAAAACATATATTCACAGATACAATTGGTTAATTAACACATGTTTAACACAAACATAAATGGGTCAGATTTTCAGAAAATGTACAATTGGCATCTCTACACATTTAGGAAATTCTGCTAAAGTAGGCTGACAAATGAAGAATACCGAGTATATCTGAGCATATTTGGCATCACATTGATTTAAAGTATCTGTTTAGTTAAACTGCATTTTGAAGCTCAATTGTGTCTTAAAAGTTGGCTATTTGAGAGGATTGGTAAAGATGAATTGTACATTTACAGAAAATCTGACCCAAATGAATGTGAATGAGGACTTGATCCAACACAAGTGGGAGACCACCAGGAACATAGGAGGAAATAGACGCAATGGTTTTCACATAATGGTGGCTAATGCGGTGTCCATTTCACTGTGATTCAAATCTATAAGTATCACACTTCACTAGTTTGCGGATTTCAATCACGAAATGATTGCAGTGCTATTACATTCAATTGCACTCAGTGCCCATCGGGAATATTCTCAAATAACCCACATTACAGATGAAAATAAAGTTCAAAATATAGTTCGACCTAACCAAACAGATTGCTAGATTGTTAGAATCAATACAATGCCAAATATATATACTCCAATTTACCTAGTATTGACCAAATTGGAGTCTAATTTAGCAGAATTTACTAAATGTGTACAACTGCCAATTGTACTTTTTCTGAAAATCCGACCCAAGTATGCATCTGGTATTGGTATGCTTAATTTACTCCTAAACAGGAGGTACCGATGTTAGTCCTTGAAGGTTGCAAGAGATGCTAATTAATAATCTATATATCATCTAATTAATAGTGTAAATGTTTTGATTGGAAATGATCTTAATAGGGAACTTGCATGTGCCACTGCGCATGTCTACTGCAGTGCATGCCGGGATGGATTCTGTTGAAATCTGACATACAAAGATTTGGCAATATTTTATTGAAAATTGCTAGAATGTTGTCATTAATAGCAGAGATTGTATAAATGATCTATCGGGACCAAATGCATGATGGGAAGATGGAGCCTTGTGTTATAGAAACATGTATAGCACATGGATATTGGCATTAAAGCATTGATAAATATTCCATGCTTAACATAACATGTTTTCCATAGGTTTTAGACTGTACCACTAGTCCCATAATTCCATGCGAATCCAGATTCAAAATGGCGGCTATGCAACTCCCCTATTAAGGTTGGTAATAATTAACCACTCCACGAGCATCAAAGAGCCGCCCCTTACATAACCCCTTACATAACCAATAGCCAGTCAGCGCGCTTCAATCCATAAACAGGTGTGACCCACATGGCCATACAGTGGGTCAGATTTTCAGAGAATGTACAATTGGCAGCTGTACACATTCAGTAAATTCTGCTAAATTAGGCTGCAATTTGGTCAATACAAGGTAAATTCGAGTATATTCGGCGTTGCATTGATCTGTTTGGTTAGGTTAAAATGGATTTTGACTTTCATTTTCATCTGAAATTTGGGTTATTTGAGAGAATTGGTGAAGGTGAATTGTACATTTTCTGAAAATCTGACATTCAAAAAAAACAATCAACGTGCTGGCTGCACGAGCTTGGCTTTGAATATGTGATGTGTTTCAGGAAAAGGAGTCATAAGTCGCAAAAATTATATTTTTCAAAGTGTTTATTTTACAAGATCACTTAATTGGAATGTTCTGATTTTTGGCGAGTTTGTCACTTATGGTTGTATCAATCCATGTATCAAATTTTAGGACATTATATATTATTATATCTTTTCGTTTTAAACGTCCACATATGGAGTATATTCAGTTACTTTACTGGTTATTGGCTACCAGAATCATTACAACCTTTCTTTTCAAAAATAAAAATATCAAACTTAAAATATGGTAATAATTATTAGAATATTGGACTGTTTACTATCATTGGAATCGGCTTGATCTCCTCTTTTCAGATATGATGATATCTCAAAAATCATATTTTGCGACTTATGACTAATTTTCCTAAAACGGGTCACATATGTCGCCGATCTAGGGTGCTTTCGTTTATTTCACCAGGTGCATTGCCCTGGTGAACAGGAAGTAAAATATACTCTATATATTCTATATTCTAAGGTCACTTCCGGTTCAAACAAACAAAAGCACCCTAGTAGTAGTTGGAGGAAATCCAAGGTCAAGCTACCTGTGACGACTTCCGGTCTCTATATGGGTCAGATTTTCAGAAAATGAAGCAGAAAAGATCTCCGAAACGTTGGTCACACATGATAATAAAACAACTCAAGCAAATATCAACCTGACATCATCTTTCTTACGGTTTTGGTGATTATTTCTTTAAATTAATTTATTTCATTAATAACTGGCCCTGACAGGCTCTGACTGACAAGTAGGCCTAGATTGAAGCAAGCGCTCTGCACCGGAGGAACCATTTTATTCATCTTTCGCAAATGCCTACAAAATGGCGGTAAACTGAAATCAGTTATTTTATTTTGTTTTAATTATATCTTTCATTCTTTAACGCGGTGTAATAAATGTGGAACAAAGCTCGGGTGAAGTGTGGACACTTGTTAGTGACCTTGGGGTCCACAGACGGATTTTGGGCTAACGTCGCTCTATCGTCCCGCGCTCCCCTTGGTCACTAACAAGTGTCCACACTTCCCCCTTGCCATGTTCCACCTATTTATGGGTCAGATTTCCAGAAAATGTACAATTGGCCTTCACCAATCCTCTGAAATAACCCACATTTAAAACAAAAATGAGCTCCAAACGCAGTTTAACACAACAGAAATGATACTTTAAGTCAATGCCATACCGAATATACTCAGATATACCCGGTACTCATCATTTTTCAGCCTTATTTAGCAGAATTTTCTAAATGTGTAGAGCTGCCAATTGTACATTTTCTGAAAATCTGACCCTTATTGTGATGCAGTGAATGCAAGGGATGAGCTTTTGATCCATTGGTAAGGAATGAGATGAGGCAACTATACAATATTTACATGGGTCAGATTTTCATAAATGTACAATTCACCTTCACCCATTCTCTCAAATATCCAACATTTCAGACGAAAATAAAGTTCAAAATACAGTTCAACATAACCAAACTGATTGCTAGAATCAATGCAATGCCGAATATACTCGAATTTACCAAGTATTGGCCAAATTGCAGCCTAATTTAGCAGAATTTACTAAATGTGTACAGCTGCCAATTGGACATTTTCTGAAAATCTGACTCACATACAGTTTTATTTACTCTTCTTAAGACTCAGGTGGGTTACAGTGCTCTGGGAGTAATGCCGCTGATGGAAAGCAAGGTGAATGGGGGAGTTGCATAGCCGTCATTTTGAATCCTTATTCGCATGGAATTATGGGACTAATGTACAGTGTAAAATCTATAGAAATCATGTCATGTTCAGCATGGAATATTTTTTAATGTGCTATTGTCAATTTCCACATGTTATACCTGTTTCCGTAACACAAGTACCCATCATTCCCATCATGCATTTGGTTTTCATAGAACATTTATAAAAGCTGTGATATTTGTTAAAACATTCTTGCAATTTTTATAAAAATGTTCCCAACTATTCGTATGTGAGATTTCATCAAAATCCATCCCATGATGCACTGTACCAGACATGCGCAGTGGCACATGCAAATCCCCTATTACCCCTAGCTATAATAGCCAGGGGGTTTCCGTACTAGTTACAGGATCATTCAGAGGGTCAAATTTTCAGAAAATGTACAATTCAACAACGCCAATTTTCTCAAATAGCCCAAATGTCAGACAAGAATAAAGTTCGAAACACAGTTCAACATAACCAAACAGATTGCTAGAATCAATGCAATGCCGAATATAGTAGAATTTAACTAGTATTGACCAAATTGTAGCCTAATTTAGCGGAATCTACTGAATGTGTACAGCTGCCAATTGTACATTTTCCGGAAATCTGACCCATGTACACACACCTGCATTGGACAAGGACCAGTTGTGACCTTGTCCCTGCGTAAATTACGATCCAAGAGTTGTAAGTTGCATACATGGGTCAGATTCTCAGAAAATGTACACTTGGCAGCTCTACACAATTAGGAAGTTTTGCTAAATTAGGCTGAAAAATGATGAATACCGGGTATATCTGAGTATATTTTGTGTCACCTTGGTTCATAGTATCAGTTCTGTTATGTTAGACTGCATTTTGAAGCTGCAGTCCTAGCAACTACTGGGGTTTTTGGCAACAAAATTTAGGGATTAAATTGGTATGTGGTAAGAAGGGACCACAGAACGACCGGTGCCTCACCAGCCCTTAACCACTAACAAATTTTTGGAGTGTGAGGCTCTAAATGAGGGACTAGACAGGCAAGATATGGACCTGGATTTGTATTGAAATTGAATTAATTGAATAGTAATTTATTTCCAAAATATGTAAATATTCGTCATATTCTTTTGTGAATATTGAAGATATAAATTACACACAGATATAAACAGTGCTTGCAATGGACACTCATAAATATGTGTCATTTCGCAATCCTCCCAAATGCTCAGTTAGTATAGTGGAACTTCAAGAGCCCCAGTCTCAGTAACCCTACACCTTGTGGGGACAGCTATAAGAGATGTTATGGGTAAAGTGTGATCAAGCGTGCAGGGGTGGGGGGGGTGGGGGTGGGGGGGGGGGGAGATGCTATCTGGGCCCTCCGGTAGAAGGTTAGACTGGCTGAGTTTTGTCTTAAATGTGGGTTATTTGAGAGGATTTGTGAAGGCGAAATGTACATTTTGTGAAAATGTGACCCATATGTATTTGTTACCTGTTAGTAATGAGGTATCTTCTACATTGTTGTGGAATAGATACTTAGTTAGCAACATATGATATAAGACCTATCATATAATGGACCATAGAATGGATGGTATTGTCTTAGAATGCTGTTTCCAAGAATAATTATATTTAGATGAAGATATTATTACTCCTTTTATGTGAAAGATGACATTACTCAGAACATGAAACGCAAAACATCTGGCCATTGCAATCAAGGAGGCACAAGCACATCTTAGACATGGCTTTTTACATGGCCCAGGATCATGCTTCACTCAATTTGAGGAAGCTACCAACCCATAGGGCCAAAATAAAATAGGTCTGTTTCCGATTTACCCCCCCCCCCCCCTACCGAGAAAAACCTTACCCTACCTAAAAATTGTTTTACCAAACCTGATATTTTCCCCATCATATCTTAGTTTTTTTGGATTTTTTGACAAAAAAAGCTTATAAAAGCAGGAAAACTGGTTTTCCTAACCCTAAACTGTCAAAAAGCTCATTTCCCATGTTCAAAACAACTATTGTTATGAAAAAGTCATTTTTTTCAGTTCCTGGGAGGTGGTTTCGAGACAAAAAAAATTAACAAAATAAAAAAATTACCACCCCTCCTACCTAGTTTTCAGCCAGATAAATCGGAAACACACCTATTTGTTTTGGGCTAGTCATGCATAGGGGAGAAAGGACCTCATATGTGATGTGTTTCAGGAAAATGAGTCATAAGTCGCAAAAAAAAGATTTTGAGATATCCCCATATTTGAAAAGATGGGATCAAGCCGATTCCAATGATAGTAAACAGTCTAATAATCTTATAGGTATTTCTAGATTTTAAGTTTGATATTTGCGTTTTTAAAAAAAGGTTTCCCATATTTCTGGGGGTCAATAAACAGTAAAGTAACTAAATATAGTCCATATGAGGACCTTTAAAAAACGAAAGGATATATTACATAGATTGTACTGAAAGTTGATACATCGATTGATATAACTATAAGTGATAAACCCCCCAAAAATCAGAACATTCCAATAATGTGATCTTGTGAAAAGAATACTTTGAAAAATATCAATTTTGCGATTTATGACTAATTTTCCTAAAACACATCACATATTTGTATCGTCTAAATCAAATAAAATCATCAACTCTATGCCAAACGAGATGGAATAACCTAAAATAAACTGCCCATAAGATTGATAATAAAACAACTTTCAAGAAATACACTGAATGCCTCTTAGCCCCTAAATAAGTACTTAAACTGTAATCGGACACAGTTAGTCCGATGCTCACTTGTTACTCATACCTGTTTATTTATTCTTTGTAACCTAGTTGTATCATGTCTTGTCATATCTTGTTAAGCAGCTCTGTATCAATCGCTCCTGCTGGTCTCACGATAGTCATATATCTCATCATGCCTCACTTAGCAGCTCTCTATTAATCGCTCCTACTTGTATCGTAGTAGTCAATTTATAGATATTATTTACCATTAAAGGCGGGAGCACACTAGCCGCGATAAGCCTCGCAATAGGCTTTGCAACAGGCCTCTGCAATAGAATTGAAAATATTCTATCTTGGAGTGCAGTGTATCGCAGATGTGTGGGCCCCTTTGCAACAGGCTCTGCAATAGGCTTTGCAACAAGAATTGCGTTGCCGTCTATCGCCGAAATATTAGACATGTTTAATATTTGTTGGCGATAAGAATTGCATCGCAGACATCGCCATGCTATTGCAATTAATTGCAAAGCTCTGTTGCAAAGGTGTGGCGACGTTTGCAACAGGCCTTCCCAATAAGCCTCTGCAATAGCAAAACCTATCGGGAAAGCCTGTTGCGAAGCCTATTGCAAGGCTTATTGCGGCTAGTGTGGCGCCGGCTTAAATGACCAATCACAACTCAATCACAAGCACTTTGATTGAGCCAATGCTTTCAGCACAATGTTTCTAGATATAAATATAAGATCGTCTACACAAGGTTGAATTATGAATGAGTGTCAGATACATCGTCGAAATGCTTTCACATATGGGTCAGATTTTAAGAAAATGTACAATTGGCAGCTGTACACATTTAATAAATTCTGCTAACTTAGGCTACAATTTGGTCACTTCTATGTGAGCTCGAAAATGTTCGGCATTGCATAGATTCTAGCATTCTGTTTGGTTAGGTTGAACTGTATCTTGAATTGTATTTTCGTCTTTAATGTGGGTTATTTGAGAAGATTGACAAAGATGAACTGTACATTTCCTAAATCCTAAAAATCTGACCCTTATAGGATAAGTTATTAAATAGTGTGCTTCATGAATTAAGTACCACAACAACCGATATTATTTTGTCAATGGAAATATCCGAGGAAATGATAAATTAACTATATTAGGATTAAGTTACAAGGTAGTGATCAAAATTATTATCATTATTTATGTGAACAAGATCGTCACTAAAATGTTGAGAATTGTAAAAATGATGGAAATATTGGGAAATCAGCAAATTCTGAGAATAAGTTTGTACACAATGCTTTTGACTGAATAAACATCTTAAATACAAATAAACGCTCAACTCCTGTAGTTTGATGTAGGTTCTGATTTATTAGCTGAGATGTTACAAGTTTTCACAATGCGTTCCGACCAAGGGTGGTCTTCGTCAAGGGATGAAATGAGAGTGTTTGGACAGTTTTGTTTATATAGTTCTTCAAGGTGTAACACAAGTTGACATATTATTATTATCATAAAACTTGTATTCAATAAAACATGTACATTTCTGCTATGTTGTACCGAAGCGGAAAAATTCCTTCCCAGTGTTTCACAATGCTGAGTTCTTCCCGGGTTCCCTTCAGAAATTATTAAAAGGGCAAATAGGATAGAATTCACAATTACAGACAATTACATTGTTTAGTTACTAAGAATATAGAGTCGACCCGCTTTTAGATGGTAGTATGCGAATTACGGTCATGGCAGTGTCTTATTGTCCATGGTTTCATATATTTGCCAGAGGTTTTTCGTCATAGAGTCTCAGAGTTGACAAGTTGACATATTGTAACACATAGTGGAGAGTTAACACATTTTAGATTATTTTGTGCATTCAATAACCGATTCATATCCTTAAGACATTTATTAATAGAAGCTTAACCTATGATCTTATTCACATCTACATCTGATCTTGTGTTTCTTCAGAAAAACCTGCCCTTATTTATCAATTAACAGATTAAAGTATGGTATACACCACTGCCAAAAGTCGAAATAAACACGTTTTAAAAAAATAGTCATCAACTCTTATTATATATTTACATTAATATCAACTTTCATTTAAATTTTTCCCTTTTCTTATTCGTCAGTTTTGTCTTTAGTAACTACAGAGTTACATTATATAACAACACAGACTCTTTTCTTCGCTTTGTGTCCATAATGTATATGGGTCAGATTTTCAGAAAATGTACAAATGACAGCTCTACATATTTAGGAAATTCTGCTAAATTAGACTGAAAAACTGATAAATACTGGATATATCTGAGTACATTTGGTATCGCATTGATTCAAAGCATCAGTTCTGTTATGTTAAACGGCATTTTGAAGCTGAATTTTGTCTTAAATGTGGGTTATTTGAGAGGATTGGTGAAGGGGGATTGTACATTTTCTGAAAATATAACCCATATACTAATTGTTACAACTTCTCCATATAACTACTACATACAAGTCATACAGCGGAAGAGTCATAAGTCGCAAAAATAAGATTTTGAGACACCATTAAATTTGAAAAGATGAGATCAAGCCGATTACAATGATAGTAAACAGTCTAATAATCCAATAAGTATTTCTAGATTTTAAGTCTGATATTTTTGTTTTGGAAAAGAAAGTTTGCAATATTTCTATAAACAGTAAAGTAACTAAAATTTAATGAATGTAGTCCATATGAGGACCTTTAAAACGAAAGGATATATTACATAGATTGTCCTGAAAATTGATACATAGATTGATGTAAGCATGAGTTATCAACATCCCAATAATGTAAACATTATCAACATTCCAATAATGTAATCTTGTGAGAAAAACACTTGGAAAAATATCAATTTTGCGATTTATGACTCCTTTTCCTGAAACACATCACAATTGCACTCAAAGATGTACAATCTACTCCCATGCATCCAGCCAGTGAAACTGGCAATACAATAACACAATAACACAATCTGAAATAATCTGAAATTAAATGGGATAATCAGCGCTAGATACTCCCTCCATTTCTATATAAGTAACTAGTGAATAAACACTTGAAAAGTGCCATAAGAGTAACAGTGTACGAAAAGGACAATTGGCAGCTCTACACATATAGAAAATCCTGCTAAATAAGGCTGAAAAAATGGTCAATACTAGATTCATGTAAGTATATTTGGTATCATCTTAATAAAAAATATCTGTTTGGTTATGGTAGACGAATTTTGAATTTGATTTTGGTCTTCAATGTCGGTTATGTGAGAGGATTTGGGAAAGCAAATTGTCCATTTTCTGGCAAACTGAGCCATGTATGTATGTATAGGTTTTTATTTCCGGAAGTGTAAATAATAATATTATAACAAATTTTGACACCGAAAAAGGGGGGTCTCCTCTATGGAACCATAGATCTTCCTGAGGGCCCCCTTTGGAAAAAATGGAGTTACGTTATTAAATTCCTAATGTAGTAGTTGATACATAGATTGATACGGTGACTATACTTATATGATAAAACTATTATGGCAGTAACAATAACACAAACAGGACAAATACAATAAACAATAATAGGTTGGGCAAGCCAGTGCCATGATGATCTAGTTTCTTGGTAGTTTGCCTACCTCCTCACCTTTAGCTGAGGTCTGGTACAGTACAGTACTTCTTTATGCTTTTGTTGATATATGGGGGTGTTGTAGCCAGTCGGTGAGTGGCATTCTGGCGAACACTGTGTCGCCTCCTGGCCACACTCCCATTAATCAATTCAGTCACTTTCCTGACAACACATGACATGCCGAAGTCTATTTCTGAATTTCCTACTGGTCAGACAGTAGAGAAAGATATTGATACAGTGATGCAGGTGCATGATGATGTTCAACAGACTTGCACAGAAGAAGAAGAGGGGGTTATACGGAGACGACTCCTCTTCATCAGGCACAAAGTGCAGAGCAACACTCACTGGAGTTGTCAGGGCCACAAAGGTGAAGGTCAGGGTGATGACCATTTTGGTGATGCCATCAAATCTTGCCTTGGCTTTCTTCCTCACTTCACCGCTGTGTATTGACGCTTGGTTGACACCTTCTGTCACAACGAGGTTGCTGTGGCTGGCAGTTGGTCCATCCGTACCCTCCCTCTGATCTTGGACTGGTGACTGGTGACTGCTATGTGGTGTTTGCTGCTGTTGCTGAACAACAGAGCTCACGGTGTTTACGTTAACATGCGTTGGGTCAGGGTGTACTGCGACTGTTTTTACAAACAACTTCTTAATGACAGCTGAGTTCAGGACAATAATGCAGAATGCAGGCACATATGAGTAATAGATGCTGTCAGCGTAGGTTGTGAATGCCTTGTGGTAGACTGCAATGGAATGTGTGACACCTGTACACAAACTGAGAATCATATCAGACTTCTTTGTCAAGCCACCAAACATATGCCAACTCTCCAGCAAGGTAACGCATAGCACAATGCCGACAGCGACCTTAGCCTTGGTCTTTGACGCCCGGTATGCATGAGGGAATTGCAGAATGAGGAATCTTTCAAGAGAGATGGCCACCAGGATGTTTGAGGAAAGGTGGGCTGGGAAGTAGTTCAGGAAATAGCTCAGGTTGCATCCAAGTAGATCGGTTAAGAAGAATGTACCGCCAGAAAGAGCAAAACTCACCCAGGTAGGTATACTGAAGATTATGAAGGACAGATCAGCCAATGCCAAAGTCACCAATAAGGGACAGATTGGCATGCCTGTGCTATTACTGATAAGCACTACCAGACAGATGATATTCCCAGTGACTCCTCCTACAAAAATGATAGGACCGATCAGAAATATAACAACATAGGTCACATTGTACAAATACGTATAGTAGTAGATGATCGGTGTAGCAGTGCAATTGCCAAATTGCTCACAAATACTTCCATTCCCAAGAGTGGCAGAAGTTGCTGTATAAGTATCCATGCTGATGGGTGGATGTGTAAGAGGTGGAGTGAGAGACTAGCGTCTGGCTTGCCTGGGAGCTGAGCAGCAAGTGAGTTGGTAGGAGTGGCGCTCACCTGTAAGGTGAGATGGTTACCTTCCATGAGCTGCTTAGGCCAAAAAAAATAATTTGTTTCTGGCTTAAAGCTAGGTAGGGTCCTGGCATTTAGCTTTAAATGTCCTACTGTTTACCATCATTTGTATTCTGTTTTAATTGCAGCGGTAAAACACAAAACAATGTTGTATGTATCTAAATTGTTAACAGTAGTCGGTAATACAGTAGATTTTATAGTTCTTGTAATACTTCATCTTAATGTTTCAGATGCATGAAACGTACCAACTTGTTGGAATTGTCTTCTGAAATAAATTATGTTTTTAAAAAAAAATGGAATCGTAACACATCCCAGGCCAAATAAAAAAATAATAGGTGTATTTCCGATTTATCCAGCTGAACTGAAGTTGGTAACTTTTTTTTTAGGAAGCCACCTCCTAGGAACGGACATTTTCTTTTTCTAACAATAGTTGTTTAAATATGGGAGATGTGAGAGTCATAAGTCGCAAAATATGGATTTTGAGATATAATCATATTTGGAAAGAGGAGATCAAGCCGATTCTAATGATAGAAAACACTAGGGTACCTAATAAGTATTTTTATATTTCATGTTTGATATTTTTATTCAAAAAAAATAAATTTTGCTATGTTTCTGGATAGGTAATTACCAGTAAAGTAACTAAATATACACCATACACAGGTCTTCAAAACGCAGGGATATATTTAATACAATGTCCTTCAATTTGATACGTGGATTTATATGACAATAAGTAATAAGCCGTCTAAAGATCAGAACATTTCAATAAAGTGATCTGGTGAGAAAAAAAAATGGAAAATAGCAATTTTGCGACTTATGACTCATTTTCCTGAAACACACCTATAATTGTTTTGGCCTTACCAAGCTTCTGAGCCTCCGCAACGATGTCCGCTGGGGATAGGGATAGGGAGATTTAGGGATCACAACGCACCAACACAACGCTAATGTGTTGTGTTCCAGGAAAATGAATCATAAATAAATGGAACTGACTGCAGTTGCAACGTTGGAGGCAGGAGGGGTCCCTCGGGTCTACGCTACGCTCCAACCCTCGGGAACCCTCCCGCCTCCAACTCGGTGAAGAACGATCGGAAATACATAACTAAGGTTAGTTCTAGATTTATTTGACCTCTTACGAATGATTTTAAATATGTTGGAATGGTTTAAATTACGGTAACTTGCTGCGAGAGAAACACGGCAAGGGAGCGGCATCGTTCCACTTAGCGCTTGGGTTTATGACGGCCGTTGTGACGTTGACGATGCCTGCCACACTTACAATGCTTAGCAGAGAACGTTGCGTCATGGCATGACGTGTTCCTATGACAATGCAGCCCTACTTTTAGAATAGCCAATGAAAACGCAGAAGGATAAACTGGGTCATCTGTTTCTTCCCTAGGGAGGAATGAAACATATTTCTTCCCGCTTCCTAGCATATAACAAGCCTATACAAAGTCTATAGGCACTCCATTCCCGAGGTGAAATAATCTACAATGTATCCGTTCGTTTAAAAGGTTCTCATATGGACTACATTCAGTTACTTTACTGTTCATTGACCCCAAGAAATATTGGAAACTTTATTTTTCAAAAAAGAAAATATCAAACTTAAAGACTTAGATTATTAGACTGTTTACTATCATTGGAATCAACTTGATCTCATACTTTCTAATATAATGGTATCTCAAAATCTATTCTTTGCTACGTATGACTCATTTCCCTGCTAGGTACATCTGTGTGTGTTATTGCATCGATTCTAGCACTCTGTTTGGTTAGGTTGAACTGTATTTTGAACTTTATTTCCGTCTGAAATCTGGGTTATTTGAGAGGATTGGTGAAGGTGGATTGTACATTTTATGGCGACTTCACCCACATAGGGCTTATCACAATTGAAACGTTCTGAATTTTAGTGTGTGTAGCACCCGTAGTCATATAAATCCATGTGACAAATTTCAGGATATTATATAAAACATATCTGTGCGTTCTGAAGGACTTTGTATGGAGTATATTTAGCTATTTTACTGGAAATTAACTATCAAGAAACATTCCAATTTTGTTTTCCAAAATAAAAATATCAAACTTAAAATGTAGAAATACTTCTTACATATCCTAGTCTTTACTATCATTGGATTTACCTTGATCTCCTCTTTTCAAATATGGTGATATCTCAAAATCTATATTTTGCAACTTATGAATCATTTTCCTAAAACGGATCACTAATGTATCCACTAACTATTTGTACACTACTACCACCAAAAATGTGAAATTATCTACCATAAAGTTTTTGAGGAAGTGGTTATGTGTAGGAGCCCGGCGTAGGTGGAGGTTTAATCTCCTCAGGCTTATGTAAACTGTATGCTGTATGGATACATTATAGGGGTCAGATTTTCAGAAAATGTACAATTCCCCTTCACCAATCATCTCAAATAACCCACATTTAAGCCAAAACTAAGCTTCAAAATGCAGTTTAACACAACAGAACTGATACTTTAAGTCAATGTTGTACCAAATATACTCAGATATACCCGGTATTTTTCATTTATCAGCCTAATTCAGGAGAATTTACTAAATGTGTAGAGCTGCCAATTGTGCATTTTCTGAAAATCTGACCCATATAGGTTTGTACATACTGTTATCAATGTATCGAATAACTTGGTTCAATTAGGTTGGTAATGAATGGAGAACACGAATTAAATTTATGTTAGAAATAATGAAACATTTGTAAACCATAATATCATGCTATTCTGAGAATATTTATACGCGATGTATAAAAATGTTCATTAGACCTCAATAGAATATTTGCAAAATCAAATCAAACCACTGTGGGGATATCTCAACAGGCGCTAAGCTGAGGGCATAGATCTGCATTGCAGACCTCTCGAGATATCCCAACAACGTTTTTCAAAATAAAGTACTAACATCTTCAGAAAATGTACAATTCGTATTCACCAATCGTCTCAAATAACCCACATTCAGACAAAAAATGAGCTTCAAAATGCAGTTTAACATAACAGAACTGATACTGTTAATCAATGCGATGCCAAATATACTCAGATATACCAGGTATTCATCATTTGTCAGCCTAATTTAGCAGAATTTCCTAAATGTATATTGCTGCCAATTGTACATTTTTCAAAAATCTGCCCCGTTAGAGTTGTGTTGGTGAGTTGTGGCTACCTGTAGTGCTTAATTGAGATGTGTTTCGGAAACAGGTGTTTCGGAATCAGGTATAATTCCCAAAAGAATTGAATTCTGAGATAGCACCATCATTAGGAAGATGAGATGAACCGATTCAATTGTTGATGAGGATTGAGATAACCGGAGAAGATTAATTGAACAATTGTGATGTGTTTCAGGAAAATGAGTCATAAGTCGCAAAATTGATATTTTTCAAAGGGTTTTTTTCACTAGATCACCTTATTGGAATGTTCTGATTTTTGAATAGTTTGTCAATTATAATAATGTCAATCGATTTACTAAATTTCTGGACAATACATGTAATATATCTTTGGTTTTAAAGGTCTTCATATGGACTACATTTACTTACTTTACCGTTTAGTGACCCCCAGAAATATTGGAAACTTTTTTCAAAAACGAAAATATCAAACTTAAAATTTAGAATTACTTATTATTTTATAATACTGTTTACTATCATTGGAATTGGCTTGATCTCATATTTTCAAATATGATAGTATCTCAAAATCTATTATTTGAGACTTATGCCTCATTTTCCTGCAACACATCACACTTTGTCACGGCTGTACCCAAACAGGTTTCATGAGTAGTTATGTTTGAGGTCAAACTTAGCGATATTTCCGCTTGGTAAAGTACTGGTAAAGTAATGAAATATACATCTTAGAATAACTAAAGTGATGCATAAATTACTTCAATACATTGTCCTGAAATGTAGTACATCTTTTTATGTTATACACAGAGCTAAGCATACCATCAAAGTATTCTGAACAAGGGGTTGTGCAGAATAATATGATTTTGTTTTTACATTTGACTCATTTTCCGATAACCTTTTCAAATATCAATGTCAACCCAATTAAAAGGCACTAATAGAGTGCGTAAGTGTCATGGCGGCGGGGCGCGATTTAACAAAAGTTAGTCGCGCAGTTGTACCGATGTGTGGACCGGAAGTAAACAATCCCCATAGGGTTAGCATTGCGGCGATAAATAATCACTCTTTACATCGCCCCAGTAAAGGTATAACGATTATGGAGGCTATAGTTGAAATCGTTTGCCTCTAAAGATGGATATATGTAAGTTAGAACTCATAAAACTATATGATCGTTGAAAGAACAGAGATTTAATACCGCGGTAACGTTGGGGCTATGGGACTTTCGTGCGACATGTCCACATGACATCATGAAACTCCTACAGAAGGGCGACTCAAAAAATCGCCGCGGTGGACTACTTACGCGCCCTATTGCCAACTGTGTTTGTTCAAATGGCAGGTATAGTCATGACAAGTGGCAAAGTATATATGTTCTGTACAATATTTCATAACCTCGGAATTAAGTATTCCTGTACCATATTTAGTTTAATGACTAATTAGACCCCACATGTCATGTGCAAATGATGTGTAATCACAAATTATTAAATTCTGACCTCCTCATGAACTATGATTATTTATTGTTTAATACATTTCCTTCATGGTAATCTCATGGAGTCCATACATCTAGCTAATAGTTAGGTCCAATTAGGATCAATTTAATTACTTTATGCTACCCGACCACTTCCCCAACCCATTTAAAAGAGGTGGGTTGAGACAGTAAAATTGTAAACTGTTGACTGGAAAGGATTTATGTCTAGTAATTATTACTGGACTAATAGTGAATAATATGAGAGTAGAATGGCTGTTTAACGGCCAAAAATCGGTGTTGCCAGAAGAAATATTTGTTTTTATCTTTTGGCGAACAAATTATGCATTGTTTTAATTCGTTTTTTTGAGGCAAAAAATACAAAAAAAATTATAATAGTCTATGTAATTAGCGATGACTGAATAAAGAAGTTGTTGTAATATTGATGAAATGTTAAATAAGATTGGACGCATGAAGAATTAACTTGTATTGTACTTAAATGCTTAAATGTATAATGTTTTTGTATTGATAGTTAAATAACCTTTTCAATTGGGGATGAGACGTATCACTGTTGTGAATATCTGCGAATAAAATTGTTTAAAAAAAACAAAAAAAAAAACACCAAAAACCATATGGGTCAGACTTTCAGGAAATTTACAATTGGCAGCTCTACACATTAAGTAAATTCTGCTAAATTAGGGTACAATTTGGTCAATACTAGGTAAATTTGAGTATATTCGGCATTGCATTGATTCTAGCAATCGGTGGATATTCCCTTGTAGGGGGAATGTCCGTATAGATCCGAGGAAGAACCATCGCTGATTGGTCAAGATATTCATGCGACAGTTTGGGGCGGTCGCTAGAGGCAACAGCGGCAAGATTGAAGTCAGAAAATGCTTAGACGGCGAGGAGAAAAGACGTGAATATTTTTCTTTTTTTTGTTTTGCTGATTAATAAAAAAGGGCTTCAAGTTCCTGAATACGGCTAGAAAGAAAAAGCCGCTCACCTTACTTGCTCTTGTGTTTTTTTTGTTTTTTTTTCACGTTTTAAATCAATTTTATTCACATGACATCAAGACGGGTCTCACAAATTCAGGTGATTTTCGTAATGCCCTGATGCTGAATTATCTATATACATTTTTGCTTTGCAGGGTGTAAGTAACGTAATGTTTAGAAAATATAATTAATTGGCAGTTGATTCAATATTTATAACAGTTTTTGACTAATACATATACTTAATTACCTTAATGATAATTTTGGCGATGTTTGGTGATTGTTATGAGGTAATGGAATGAGATGGGGTGATCGTTCCAGACTATTCTGTAAGCATGTCTTATGTATGCAGGGGGAGTTTGGTAGGGTTGGATACGTCAACAAAGAACTCAGCCAAATTTATCATCATATGTATTGTTTATAACAGTATGACATGACCTAGCGGACCTGTTATCAGTACTGGAAATAGACAGTAAGTCGACAGCGAGATAATAAGAGTTCCCTAAAGGGTGTAATTTTGAATGATATATCTACACTTTTTATGTACATTTTTAGAGGATAGACTAACTTCACGTTCTTGGTCTTCACCCTTGAACTATCTATACATGAATAATAATGATCGAAAGGTATATTGTTTGATCAGGTTAAACTGTATACATTTTTTAACTTTATTTTCGTATAAAATTCCGGTTATTTGGGAAAATTGGCGAAGATGAATTGTACATTTTCTGAAAATCTGACCCATATAATTAAAACAGTCCCTCATGAACTCATGGTTAAATTTGAATAATTGGTGTTAGCCCTAAGGTATAAAACTATAGTCAACCAATACTCACATGTTGTTTTTGTTGTTGTTGATACTTTTATTAATCATACAATAATCTTGGCGGGTCTAAGCTCCCTATATTAGGGAGGATTTCAAGCCCTGCCGGACAAAGTGGTGTAACATATGAAGGTAAGGGTAACAATCCACCCACACATCAATGACATGAGGAACCCCCTCCCCCAACACCCTTCCAAGAGGATGCATTGTTAATATTTGTTCCAGGAAGATTGCCATTAGATGATTAGTCCATCACAATATATATTATACTTTTATTCAAGACGCAATTACATTTGCAATATTATAATTTGTGATTCACAAGTATTATCAAATCTAGAAAGTGGGTTAGGGCATCTGCATTAATAAGCTAATTTAGCAACGCTGACGCTGACGCTGACGCTGACGCTGACGCTGACGCTGACGCTGACGCTGACGCTGACGCTGACGCTGACGCTGACGCTGACGCTGACGCTGACGCTGACGCTGACGCTGACGCTGACGCTGACGCTGACGCTGACGCTGACGCTGACGCTGACGCTGACGCTGACGCTGACGCTAACGCTAACGCTAACGCTAAGAGGTGGGTCAATACATTCCCAACATATGTCCATTTCATGCCAAAAATGATGATCAGCTGTAATTTTATCTATATGTTAAAATGTTTCATCCTATTAATGCACTTGTCAATTGCAACCCCCACCCCCCCACCCCCGGGGATGTAGGGGAATGTCCTTGGCCTTTTGGGAAATTCGATGAAATCCCCGACCCCCCAGGGCAAGAAATTCCTGTAAATCCCCGACCCCCTGGGGCATATTTTTTCAGAGGACATTTTTTTAGACAATTTCTGTCTTGATATTTAAATTCTCACTGAACTAAGCCTAAATATCTTGTCCGTCAAATGTATGTCACAATATGACACAACAGACTTTAGGGCACCTATGCTTCATATTCAATTATATATGTATTCATAATAAATATGGAATATAATTGCATTCACATCAATGTATTCATATGATCATATAAAATGATCATCCTTGTAATATCATAGGACAGGCAGGGGCTTAAGTGCAAGGACAAAAATACAAATTATTTAAGCATGTCACGATACGACACAGCCCTCCAGGGAATATTATTAGATATTGAATTATTTCAATTATGAGGATTTGTAGGCGCAGTAGGCTTCCTATCATCAGAAGAGAGCCTAGATACACTCCATTGATGAAAAAGAATTTCACAAAAGTTCAATTTGTTTAGTGTGGCGGGGGGGGGGGGGGGAGGGGGGAGAGGGGAGGGGGGAGGGGGGAGGGGCAGAAGGTGGGGGGCAGTAGGCTTCCTGTCATCAAAAGAGAGCCTAGACTCCATCGAAGAAAAAAAACAAATTCCTCACATTTGTTTAGGGTGGGGGGGGGGGGAGCATGCATATACCTACAGGAGACTTGTGACATATACCCCCTCAACAACCCCCTCCCATGAGCCCTCCCCACCCCCACCCCCAGGGACCCCATACCCTAACCCCTACCCTAACCCTACCTTCAACACTAAAGGATCTTGGCATATCTAGTATAGGGTACCATGGAATGAAGAGTCCCCCATCATGTTCAGCAAGGCAGGTTCTGACTTGACAGTGTTAAAACACTATATAGGTGGTAGTAAATCCCTGCCATGTTCAAAGGTGACACTCTATGTGTATATATTGGAGGATGTTTGTTACTTTAGATCTTTGCCTAGCCAAGCCCATACACACTGAAAACCACCAAAGGAACCAAGGTATAGAGTGGGCACTGGTGGAAACACTATATAGGGGGTGGTTGCTGTCCAAACAACATATAGATAGTGGTTGCAATCTGCATGTATACAGTATGCCTCTGTACCTGTTGTTCCAAATACTGTATGGGCTAGGGTGAAGCCAGTTGGAGGATGACTGAACTGGAACCAGTGCATCTTACCATCTGTTCTATATGCTGTCAGAAATGACTGCACAGGGTGGGCAGTCATATGGGAAGTCACCTACCGCCCCCCCCCCCCCGCTCCCCCACACCTAATCCCCCTCCCCCATAACACCTCCATACCCCTCCCATAACCCCGGCCCCTACCCCAACTAACCTCCCTTGCAGGGATCGTAGTAAGGGCTTTGTACTCGTAAATAACGAGTTCATTTTGCTGTGGACGAGTACCATTGCTGGTGCACTCGTCCACAATTACGAGTACCAACACAGGGCAAGATAAAAGATTGTGACTGGCCCAAACTTGACTGATTTATTTCCATTATATCTCAATGCCATCAACATAAGATTGATACATTAATTTTCGAAATACAGGTTGCATGGAGAAAACCATTCATCTCTTCCATCAGTATCATTTTCAAACATATAAATAACAATTTTTTAAATAGATAAATTCAAGCCTTGGAGAATGGGCATTTTGGTTGAAGAGTCTGAAAAATTATTATAGGCCTGGAATCCAGTCTCAATTTCTTACTGTACACTTCCTCTTACCATATCTCACACCTTCACTGAGTAAGTAAGCAAGTAAAAGTTGGCAAACTGTGACTGAAGAAGGCTAAAAAATATCTTTGATATCTTTTCAATACTCGTGGGTGCAGTAAACAATTAATATCTACATTGATTTTGATTGTTCAAAGCATGACATGAGGAGGAGAAATAAGTGAGGAGGAGAAATAAGTTTTTGTTTGCAAAGACTAAATGCGTCCTGCATATTATGTTTTCATCATGAGATCTATGTAACGTCAAAAGTTTAGGTTTGTAACCTCTAAAATTGTTATTTTCACTTCTACAAGTCAGCTAATTTGATCAATTTTGGATAGGTTGTGGATGAGTGGTGAGTGGGTGTGGACGAGTACCTCCATCAATCCACTCGTCCACAATACTAGTACTGACCCAAGGCTTACTACAACCCCTGCCCTTGTGATATATTTTATGCAATGCTATTCCTCTCTTGAGAACCAAGGTATAGAGTGGGCACTGGCAGACATTCCCCCACCCCTCCAGTTGATATTGCTGTAAACTAAGGGAAATTTCCCCCTGGGTGGGGGAATGTTTTCTCAGACATTCCCCTACCATTCCCCTACCTACCCGGGGGTGGGGGGGTGGGGGATGCAATTGACAAGTGCATAACATCAACCATCCACTCTCCCACATCTCCCGGGGAATGGACATAGCTGGCCGTTCACTCTACCGAGCAGGAGGCACTTTGTGGCGGACGTATATTATTTTTTGACTGTCTAATCCCGTTGCGTATGGTTGCGTTTGTGCATTACCTAAAACTAAATGACTTGTGCCAGAAGGTATGTCCCACCGTAACGTAAGTAGCTAAGGGATACGTTAGCGTTAGTGTTAGCGTTGGGGTGGCTAAATCAGCCTAATACCAGATATACTCAGATATACCTAGTTTTGACCATTTTTCAGTCTAATTTAGCAGAATTTACGAAGTCTGAATAAGCTCTTGTCAAAACTCTGGCCTTGGAGTATTAATTCTGTTATACCTTTATACTGTTGAGAAAAACATTAGGGTTCTTGTATTTTATTAGGCTGAATTATATTGATCTCGTTTTTTAAATGTGGCACCGTCTGAAACACATCCATGGTGGATATGACGTTTTTTTTCAGTATTGATCTAACAGTAATATTTCTTTGCCCTAAATGAATTAAAAAAAAAAAAAAAATATGTAGACATGCCAATTGTATATTTTCTGAAAATTTGACCCATGTACTAATGAGCGGGATGTGTTTTTCTTTGTATTCAGGTGTAACACACTTCTCACCTTCATGAATGTGTTAGCGTTAGCGTTGTGGTTGCTAATTCAGCCTCATGCAGGTCTTCCATCAACCTCCCATTAAACAATATAATAGGGGAGTTGCATGTGCCACTGCGCATGTCTATCACAGTGCATCCTGGGATGGATTCTGGTGAAGTCTAACATACAAATATTTTACAACATTTTTACCGAAAATTGCTGGAATGTTTACACCAATATCAGAGCTGGTTTAAATGATCTATGAAAACCAAATGCATGATGGGTAAGATGAAGGTTTGTGTTATGGAAACATGTATAACACATGGATATTGACATTAGAGCATTGATAAATAGTCCATGCTGAACATAGCATGTTTTCTATTGATTTTAGACTGTACCATTACTCCCATAATTCCATGCAAACCACGATTCAAAATGGCGGCTATGCAAGTTCCCTGTTAAACTAACAATTTCATTCGTCATTTCTTAATGCAAACAACTTTGTTTTAGGTTTGTCTTTTATTCCCTCTGGCGGCTGGGATGCTCAATATTCTTACTCAGATATGCCTAGTATTCATCATTTTTCAGCCTAATTCATGGGAACATCATATGTAGAGCTGCCAATTGTACATTTTCTGAAAATCTGACCAATGTATGAATATATTTAGCAGATCACTTGCAGATGTGTGATGGGGTTCGGTGGCCCTTTCTCAACTCCGGGTTTTCTCACGTGTTTCTTGTCTCTCCCATGGACCGTAGAATAGCTTCCTTTTCCCTACCATTGCGTGCTCACAAAGAACGTGTGGCAGCGCCTATTCGATCACACATTTCCACTAGTTTTCACTAGTTTGCCAAATTATATGGAAGTATGGGCTTGCTTTGACAATATATTGGTAAATCTATCAATAAAACATGTAAGGCTACTAGAAAACAATGAAAATTCTGTGGAAATCACTATTTTTCAATGGACACATTATATATCGGATTAAATCACGTCTGAAACCACTATTACACAGTTTGTTGTGGTCTGTGTGGGCGCGCCTCGAGTGTCCATGACCACAAAACCTTGGGGTTATAATGCTATAACAACAGTTTACTTCGGTTCAAGTACACTGTAGTTGACACATATGGGTCAGATTTTCAGAAAATGTACAATTTAACTTCGCCAATCTTCTCAAATAACCCAAATTTCGGACGAAAATAAAGTTCAAAATACAGTTCAACCTAACCAAATCGATTAGTAGAATCAATGCAATGCTGAATATACTCGAATTTACCAAGTATTGACCAAATTGCAGCCTAATTTAGCAGAATTTACTTAATGTGTAGAGCTGCCAATTGTACATTTTCTGAAAATCTGACCCATATCTAATGTAAGTTGAATTTGCGTAATCACAATTAGTCATCTTTGTGTAATGAATTTTGTTTACGTTGGTTCAGGCATCTCTGCAGTTGACACAACAGTCAGATTTTCAGAAAATGTACTATTGGCAGCTGTACACATTTAGTAAATTCTGCAAAATTAGGCTGCCATTTGGTCAATACTAGCTAAATTTGAGAATATTCGGCATTGCATTGATTCTAGCAATATGTTTGGTTAGGTTGAACTGTGTTTTAAACATTAGTCTCGTCTGAAATGTGGGTTATTAGAGAAGATTGGTGAAGTTAAATTCTACATTTTCTAAAGATCTGACCCATGTACTTACATCCAAAACATCTGGATCTGGCTTGCCTGAAATAGAGCTAAGCAACAATGGTAACGTATAGGGAAGTGCCTTAAGAGATTTGCTAACATCCAAGCTTTCACACATCCCCTAATCTATGAGTGCAGACCCATTCTCTGTCAATTTGCGCTTGGGTCAGATCTTTAGATAATTTTTTAGATAATCTTTAGAGTACATTTGGCATTGCATTGATTCTAGCAATTTGAACTTTATTTTCCCCTGAAATTTGGGTTATTTGAGAGAATTGGTTAAGGTGAATTGTACATTTTCTGGCAACTTCACCCATCTATTGCTACAACAATGTGCCACTTCTGCACACGATGGACCCCTTACTGCAACAATAGGGGAGTTCCATAACCGCCATTTTGAATCTTGATTCGCATTGAATTATGGGACTAATGGTACAATGAAAACTCTACAAAAAACCTGCCATGTTCAGCATGTAATAAATATCAATGTTCTCATGCCAATATACATGTGTTATACATGTTTCCATGACACACGTCTCCATCTTTCCCATCATGCATTTGGTTTTCATAGATCATTGATGAAAGCTATGATATTGGTCAAAAGATTCTTGCCATTTTCGATAAAAATGTTGCTAAATATTTATGTGTCAGAATTCATCAGAATCCATCCCAGCATGCACTGCAGTAGACATGCGCAGTGAGACATGCAACTCCCCTATTAAAGGTAAAGCGTTCAATAAAAGAGAAGGAGTTATTTAATTGCTGCAACACTTTCACCTGAGAAAGAACATGTCTGGGTGAAACTCAAAGGACAAAAGAAAAAGTTTCAGGATCAGATTTTATTTCTGGA
Source organism: Sthenelais limicola (assembly GCA_942159475.1). Classification (NCBI taxonomy): domain Eukaryota; kingdom Metazoa; phylum Annelida; class Polychaeta; order Phyllodocida; family Sigalionidae; genus Sthenelais; species Sthenelais limicola. The sequence continues at coordinate 55,421,618 of OW804102.1, read as the reverse complement.
ATAACTGGGCGAAGGCTTGAGCTGCCAAGGAAGGAGGCTGACGGTGACGGCTGACAGCGGTGTAATGACGGCACTGACAGGGTTGACAGGCGGAGTGGTCCCCAAACTGACAGGGTTGACAGGCGAAGTGTAATGACTGTACTGACAGGGTTGACAGGTGGACTGTTCCCCAAACTGACAGGGTTGACAGGCAGTGTAGAAACTGGGTGTGTCAGAAGGGAAGTGGCTGCTGTAAGTTGAGACTGCTGTAACTGCATCATGGTTTGTTTTATTTAGTATTTTTATGTTGTGATTCTTGCCTAAGTGTTTTTTCCAATGAGATGTATCCTGTCTTCCAGGCTTAAGTACTATCGATATTTATGGGTAAAGTCGTGGTGATCATATAAGTTACTTCTTGTGAAATAAGTTAACCATATCTCTAGTAAGGCCCCCCAAAAAATAGGTGTGTTTCTGATTTATCTGGCTGAAAACTAGGTAGGGGGGTGGTAATTTTATTTTGTTAATTTTTTTTGTTTGAAAATCACCCCCCAGAAACTGAGAAAAATGTCTTTTTCATAACAATAGTTGTTTTGAACATGGGAAATGTGATTTTTGACAGTTTTGGGTTAGGAAAAGCCGTTTTCCTGCTTTCATAAGCTTTTTTTGTCAAAAAATCCAAAAAAACTAAGATATGATGGGGGAAAAAATCAGGAATGGTAAAAAAATGTTTAGGTAGGGTAAGGTTTTTCTAGGTGTGGGGGGGGGGGGGGGGGGGGGTAAATCGGAAACACACCTATTTTTTTTTAAAGGGTCATGGAGGAAAGAACTATGTCCATCTCTAAGGTGAATAATATGCTATGTTTATAAAACAGAGAGAATACTTTGTGAATTCAGTCTTTATTCCTGACAGATGGAGCTTCATAGAGTCCTCATGTATACTTCACAGGATTGTTACATTTATACACCACATCTTCTGTAATAACGACATTTGAGTTATCAACAAACAAGTACATTGTACAGTGAAGTTCTAGTAATTAATTGAGGACATTAACATTGAGATATGGGCAAATGGTGAATAACCTTTGCATATCATCCATAGTAGATGTAGAAGTAGGCGATTTGGAAGCCTCAGAAATTTCATCCTCTCTGTTGAAGGGCGGTAAGTACAATGTCCAGTCTTCCTCGGACGAGTGGCTTTCTTGGCTGCTTCATTAGCTGCTTTTCTTTATTTGCATGTGATTTTTCCAGGGTGAGAATGGTTCTGCTCACAAGCCTTAAAAAACCGCAAGGCGACAGAATTTGAGAGAAAATTCTTGTACAAATTCCAAGACAGTGTATAAAATATTTTCTTGTGTTTTGAAGGTCACTATATGGAGTACATTTTATTATGCCATGATAGCTGTGCGTATCCACAAAAACATGGCCAGATTAGACCATGGCATATATATGCCTTGATTGCGCTAGCGGAATCCGCTTTTCGAATGCAACCAATTTACTCCCACTATTTTGATTGGTTACATAAATTTAGCTGTGCCAATAAATGACGCTCATTTTATGACGCTCATTTCATGACGCAACATTGTAGATGCTTGTTTTTGCCGAGTCTGAGGGTTGCGAGACATGTAATGAAGGTAAATAATGATTAAATAAATCTTAAATATATATCATAGCAAAAAAATAGAACTAAACTTGAGCTGTATATGCAGCAACGCATTCACAAAACGCTTGTGTCTGTTGGTGAGTGTCTTTGACGCGTGCCTTCAGCACTTGTGGAAGACACTCACCAAAAGCCACTTGCGTTTTGTGAATATGTTGCCGCATATGCAGCTTGCGTTTAGTTATATCTCATTACTTTACTCCAAATTGCCCTCACAGAAATATGTCAAACATTTTGTCAAACATAAAAATATCAAACTTAGTATATAGAAATAATGTCATCTATGTCCCACTGTTTACCATCATTGGAATCGGCTTAATCTCACCTTTCCAAATGAGATGGTATCTCAAAATCCAATTCTCGTGACTTGTGACTCACATGACATATACATATGACATATGGGTCAGATTTTCATAAAATGTACAATTCACCATCACCAATCCTCTCAAATAACCCACATTTAAGACAAAAATGCGCTTCAAAATACAGTTTAACATAACAGAACCCATACTTTAAATCAATGTGATACCAAATATACTCAGATATACCCGGGATTCATCACTTTTCAACCTAATTTAGCAGAATTTCCTGAATGTGTAGAGCTGCCAATTATGCATTTTCTGAAGATCTGACCCATATATATATGCATTGTCCTCCAACAAAGTCGGAATGTACACTCGCCTTCATTGGTGCTCATATACGCACAGAATGAATACAACAACTAGTTTTGGTTTTCTCAGGTGACAAAAAGATGCCACCCCACCCCTGCCTGACCCTAACATACCGACATGACTAGCTCAATATAGGGAAAGTGTCGGTAGATGAGAAATAAACAACATAGTTGTCAATAGTGGATTCACACATAGACATTTTGGACTCTGCAAGGTTACATAGATTGGAATAGAATAGAAAAACATTTTATTCAGCCAATGACTGCTTTCAAGGGAAGATCTCCAGCGGACGGGAGGTATTCTCTGTTACATATTAGGATAATAATAATAAAGTGGCTATATGTGATCCGTTTTACGAAAATTACATGTTGCAAAATATGAATTTTGAGATATCACCATATATGACAAGATGAGATCAAGCCGATTCAAACGATAGTAAAGACTAGGACGAATAATAAGTATTTCCATATTTTAAGTTTGATATTTTTATTTTGGAAGAACAAAGTTTGCAATGTTTGTGTATGGGTAGTTACCAGTAAAGTAACTAAATATGCTTCATGCGAAGGCCTTCAAAATTGGATTACATAGATGCATTATGATTAAACATTGTTAGCATTATATTGCAAGGTCCCACGTCAATGCCAGGAACTCTGGCAATATTTAAAGTGGCTAAGATCGCTAAGAATTAAGATTGGCATTTGTGTAAAATGTGACAAGAATTTGATTCAAAGCACTTCAGATGTTGTCAAATGTATTTCCAAATGTTTCTTTTTATCTTGGATTGCTTCCATTTACGATTAGTGAGTGGAGTACGGTGATCCATGACGTGGTTTTGAAATCTTGAAACTGCTGTAACTGGATCAGAATGACGCACAGGGATAGGACATCACAGAAATTAACGCCAGCCTCCTCAGCGGGAATGCCTGCTTGGAATGTGCGTGCGTCATTGGTACTTGCGGAACGGCCTCACTGTTCCAACAGGAACATTCAGAAAATACCTTATAAGTATGGGTTTACATGATCTAATTATTAAAGTCATGGGCAAAGGTGGTCCCATTGTTTCAATTACTAAAACTTTGACCAAACTTTCATAAGTGAACTCTGCGATCGGCAAGTGCAACTTTAGGATCAATCAAGCATGCCAAAAATCATTGATAACACTTGACAGAATTCTGATTTTTATTTCATACCTGAGAGACATACATGAATTCAATTACTGAATTAAGGTATTATATGCCATGTAGGCCATGTCACCCGAATTCGGCCATATGACAGGATAACAAAACCTAATTAAACAAAACCCCAAAACAGCTATGATCTTGTTCTTCTGTAATAACACGATGGTGGTGTGCGTAGGGCTCCTGAGGGGGGTGTCTAATTTTTCTTGTCGCTACCAAGAAACAACAATTGTCACTTGCCACTCAGACAATTCTTTTGTCGTTTGTCACTTAATTTCCATAAAAATGACCCGTTTTTTGTCGGTAAGGACTAATAAGGTCTTTGTCGATTTGTCAGGTTAAGAAAATGTTTTTGTCGTTTGTCACTTGATGCCCATATCGATTGTCGATCCTAAGAATAGGCCGTGTCGATTTGTCGAATTAACCCCTCAACAGCCCTGTGCGTGTCTCGAGACCGTAGCCTCCATTTATTAAAGAAGAAACATAGAAAAAAAAGGAAACTGTGTGGTCGAGGCATGAATGAGGAGTGACCAATATCTAACTGGCAGATGACCGCAACGGCGGGAAGGCCATTCAGGTGTCACCCACATATTTTTGTACATATATATACTCCACATGTCGTATCTATTGAAAATCGTACACGAGGTCACCAACCTAGCAACCTAAGTTACACAATTTTAATATACCCCCTGTATGTTCATCTGTAAAACATTCCCTGACTAATGATAGACTTATATCCGAAACTTAGGAATTGTACGACTATAAGGCGTTTGAATAAAACTTAAAGGTCATAACAACCAGCTGACTCATAGTTGTGGTGTCTACTGACTATTATTAATTTAATATTATATCTATTAATACAATTATTACAATCTATTATTTTCACCTTCTATAATACCTTACTAGAAACGATTGCCAAAGGAGCTACGGGTAATGTTTCAATAATTATATGAGTTTAGCACAGTCAAATAGACATGTCTGGGTATTTAATACATTTTAAATAATGGAAACGGCTCAAATTGTTTCCGAGTAATGAGCATAATTATTCGAACATAATTTGAGACCTTATTTAGGCGACTTACTTATAGTTGCATAATGGGTGAGGATTGCTATGTACTTATAATTATATTAAACAGGTTTTCATATGCAGATCGTAATGAATATGAGGTTGCGATATGCCTATGTTAATATTTATATATGTAAGTGTTGTGTTCAATTATATTACATGTACTTATTAAATTATGTAATGATTATTTGAATCGGATCTTAAGCTTTCTCTGACTGGTTTTTATTAAGGTTGTTCACAGGGGAGTTTTTTTTGTTCATTTTAAACGTTTTTATTTTCTGATACAAGAACAAAGAGGACAATCTTTGCAGAACAAAACTGACAATAAGTATTTCTATAGGTTATCTGCATATGGGTCAGATTTTCAGAAAATGTACAATTCATCTTCATGAAGTCCCTTAAATAACCCAAATTTCAGACGAAAATAAAGTTCAAAATACAATTCAACCTAAATAAACCGATTGCTAGTATCAATACAATGCCAAATATACTAGAATTTACCTAGTATTGACCACTTTGCAGCCTCATTTAGCAGAATTTACTTAATGTGTACGGTGGCCAATTGTACATTTTCTGAAAATTTGACCCATATATGTCTCTTTTAGGTTTCTAAATAATTCACAAAAATGATTTAAATTGCATCAGGATCAATGTACAATATTATAAGGTTCATATTATTTTATCGCAGACAGATGATTAGAGAAATGATATGGTAGATGAGAAATATTTCAGATATGGACCTATCTATCTTGATAATAGTTCATGAGGTGGGAATGAGAATGAGAATGAGCTGAGCAAGAGTATAAAGGTGTATGGTACTTTCTCTCACAAATAAACACAAATATCAATGATAAAAGTAAGATAAAAAGATTAATTATGTTTATTTGAGGTTAGATTGAATTAACAAATTCCGAATCCGGAATTTCGAAAAAAAAAATGTCAGTCCGACCGACTGCTTTTGAATGTGTAGCCTTTTCGATAAGGGATCCATAATATCAAAGAAAAGCGGGAATAACACTCTCCTCTCTTCCACTCTCATGTCTCCCGTCTCTCTCTCTCCCTCTCTCTCATTCTGTCTCCCTATCTCCCTTCGGTGCTCAATTATGTCTCTCTCTCTGCCTCTCTCTCTCCCTGCCTCTCTCTCTCTCTCCCTAGTTCACGATCTCTCCCTCTCTTTCTGCCCTTCTCTCTCCCTCCCTCCCTCTCTCCCTCTCACTCTCCCTGTCTCCCCGCCTCCCTCTCCCCCCTCCCTCTCTCACTCTCTCTGCTCTCTCCGCTCTGGGTGGCGACGGTAGCTTTCATTTCAATGAAATGGACATCATCATTTAGAATATTCAAAAAACACCCCAAAATGAATGGCTCGCTGGACTAATATAAGTACATGATTGAAAATAAAGAATGTACAGGGACTTCACTATCTCTAAACAAGTCTAGAGTTTAATACAGGATTCTTCTGGATGTATTTTTATACAGAATACAAAAAATAAATACAACGAAGAATAGAGGGGTGCTTGTTGGCCAGTCAGTTATGTTGATTATGTCTTTTCTCAATACTGTATATGACGCTATCAACTCAAAACACATATGTAGAGCGGTATATTTGGACTTCCGCAAGGCCTTTGACACGGTTAACCATTCTATCTTGATTCAGAAACTGGATGATATTGGTTTAAAGGGGGCCAAACTAAATTGGTTTAAAGATTACTTAGATAATAGACAACAACGAGTGACAGTTAATAACCTCCAATCATCTAGCAATACCATAGCATGCGGCGTCCCTCAGGGCACTACACTCGGACCTATTTTGTTCTCTATATACATCAACGATATCCCCCAACATGCGAAACACTCCCATCTGCAATTATTTGCAGAGGACACCATTATTTACAAAATTTCACTCAACGAAGGAAAATCTAAGGTAATGACATTTCTTGATAAGCCCTTGCGGAGGTCCAAATGGTTGAACGAATCCTCTGATCATGAACTGTATATTGGTGAAAACCAACTTGAAGAAGTCAACTAGTATAAATACTTAGGGACTGTCGTCGACGGTGCCCTTTCCTTTAACAAACATCTATCTAACATAAGGAAGAAAGTATCCCATAATCTTTGGCTCTTTAAACACCTCAGAGGCAGGCTAAATGTCCATCTCAGTACCCAAGTCTACAAATCAACTATATTACCCCTTTTAGATCAATCTGACATATTTTATGATTCGGCACCAAAATCAAAATTGCAATTTTTACAAGTACTACAAAACAAATCACTTCGAATTATAACAAGATCCAATGGATTCCAAAATACTGATGAATTCCACAGACAATTTAGGCTGCTTCCACTCAAACAGAGGAGGAGACTCCATATGTGATGTGTTTTAGGAAAATGAGTCATACGTCGCGAAAAATAGATTTTGAGATACCATTATATTTGAAAAGATTAGATGAAGGTGATTCCAATGATAGTAAACAGTCTAACAATCTAATAAGTATTTTTAGATTTTAGGTTTGATATATTCGTTTTTGAAAGAAAAAAAGTTTCCAATATTTCTGGGGGTAAATAAACAGTACAATTACTAAATATACTCAATATGAGGACCTTTAAAACGAAATGATATATTAAATGGATTGTCCTGAAATTTGATACATTGATTGATGTAACCATGAGTTATCAACCCTTAAAATATTAGAACATTCCAATAGTGTGATCTTGTGAAAAAAACACTTTAAAAAATATCAATTTTGCGACTTATGACTCATTTTCCTGAAACACATCACATATTATGCAACAAGCCTACAGATGTAGACATAATGAGAATATGTTAAAATCAAACACCAGAGTTACGCGTCAACACAATCCTGACAGGTTATCATTTAGATGCCCAACCCCACGACTTGAGCTGTTAAGAAGATCTATTTACTACAAACTCCCACTTTACTGGAATTCTCTTGACCCAGAAGTACAAACAGCTGACACCAAACACAATCTGGAATGATGAAAAGTTTCTCTATTAATCACTTATCGTTTTAATAGTTGTCTCAACTTGACATGTTGTGACATGTCACCACCTCCTCAAAGATTTATGCGAATTGATTTGTATCTATTTTTCTCCTTCTTTTAGATTATTTCTGTAACGATGACACATTCTGTGTTCATCACCACTATGATATTACAATACCAGCTGACAGCAAACTTATATATATATATGCATCACTTATGATCCTTTGTTCATATAATGCTATCTCAATAGACCTTACTGGGTCTCTATCGCATTGGTGTGTATTTGTATTCCTTTGCGTTATATCTTGATTTAACTAGTTGTTGTCTGAGACCACCGTAAGTAAGGGCCACCTGTGTGTCGTCGACGCAAAGGTGTATTGTTACCCTTACATCAATTTAATCCTGTAGTGTCCCTATGTTGGGAGTTTAGACCCATCGACATTGCCATCAGGCATAATAAAAGTTTCAACAACAACAGTCGCACCGGATGACCAGGCACTATATGAAAGCCTAAAAAGGTGACTATACGGGTCAGATTTTCAGAAAATGTACAATATTTGGTATTGTGTTGATATAAATTATCAGTTTTACTGTGTTGAACTGCATTTTGACGCTCATTTCTGTCTGAAATGGGGGTTATTTGAGAGGATTGATGAAGGCGAATTGTACATTTTCTGAAAATCTGACCCATACATGGGATAATTCCCTATAATTATTCCCTAACCTCACTTGTTAGCAGATGATACTGTTCTAGATTGGTTGGTAATGTATATTACCAGGAATTGTAGGAAACAGTTACACCCACAAAGCACTGACATGTTATGTAATGGATGGTCAGCAGGCATTGACAGGTCTTTTGAACGCTCTCCACTTGAGCACAAACTTGGCCACAGAAAGGTCTTTTGTTTTGTTATTCCAGCGGTCAAGAATATGTAATTAAGTCCTCACTCCATACGTGATCAAGGGCTGCCACCCACTCTATGTAGGATATGTCTGGCAGGTGTTTGAAATATGGGTCAGAGTTTCAGAAAATTTACGATTTGCAGCTGTACGCATTTAGTAAATTCTGCTAAGTTAGGCTGCAATTTGGTCAATTCTATGTGAGTTCGAAAATATTCGGCATTGTATTGATTATAGCAATCTGTTTGGCTAGGTTGAACTGTACTTTAAATTTAATTTTCGTCTTAAATTTGGGTTCTTTGAGATGATTGGCAAAGATGAACTGTACATTTCCTGGAAATCTGACCCATTTAACACAGCACACGCTATTGGACTTGACAACAGATTCCCGTTTATTAATGTATTAATGCAACAACATTGTTTCATGCAGCACATGTTAATGAAGTTAATAGCCGTTAATCAATTTACTCCATGTTGATGTATGTACCACATGCTATTCCTTGGACAGTGCAATAGTGACCCTGGTACCATATTCTCATTATGTTCTATCTATGCAACATCCTTGCGTTAATATAGCGCATCATTTTTCATTTACCTATTATTATTATTATTATTATTATTACAAGTTGAACCGCACTAACTGTATATATATAGGCCATATGTAATAATAATGAAAAAAGAGTGCATGATCCATACTTTTAAAAGGATTTTAGGGGCTCATGGAGTTCACAGCATAGATCTACATATTAAGTAGTTAGATTATTTGGTGTTCCTTAGATCCCCAAAGGACGTACATTTGTACCGTATTCCCTAATCGGCCGTTTCGCTCAATTTTCGAGCCTTCTCGTACAACCGACCACCAAACAACACACATCATTAGACTGAAAATCACCCAAGCTTTAATTTGATATAAACTATGCTTCGGAATTCGTATTATTAGACATTCTAGCATAACTTTCACCATCACATGTTTTGATGACAAACAGCTATTGCCATAATGTTAACCCCTATGTTCTGCTGTAAAATCACCAATCTTTTAATAATCAACCCAGATTCACAGCATAGATCTACAGATTAAGTAGTTAAATTATTTGGGGTTCCTTAGATGCGGGAAAAGTGTTGTTAAGCACGCGTTACTAACGTTGGGTAAATTAGTGGACGTTACGTCCTAAAATATTGCGTCCTGATCGGCATAGTTGTTGACAAAAATGTCTGGATGAAAGGTAGGCTAGAAAGACTAATAATACAAATTCAGGAACATATTTTATATCAAATGAAAGCTTGAACAATTTCCTGTCCAATAATGTGTGCTGTTTGGTGGTCAGTCGTACAGCAAGACCTATACTGCGAGCGTAACCGCGGATACAACTGACGCAAAATCTGGACAGCTCTCACCATACTAGTTAGACTAGCGCTAACTATTAAATGTCCGCAGGGTATAACTGGCTCAATATTTCCAGATTTCGCGTCAGTTGTAGGCCTTAATTCAATTTGAACCCTTCATTCAGTAGATGTATCAAAATGCCAGCCTAGAATTAGGCCAGAGCTGTAGCCTATAGGCCTACATAATATGCATATTATGCAACAGTGGTAGATAGGTCTACACGGCGGGAAAAACGAGAATCCGAAAGTAGTACTCATATCCATACGCGAGCGTTGTTAGGCAAGAAAGTAGTTCTGTGTTCGAAGCGTAATTAAACAATAAAAACCTATTTCATTCTTGATAAATGTACCTTTGCATTGAACTCAACCTAACAACGATTCACTCCTTCTAAATTAATATGATATTAATCCACTTTATCATGAAAAACGGCATATTGATATTTTTATGATGATTATATATATACAGTCAGTAAATTATTATTATTATCATTATTATTACAAGTTGAACCTTACTAACTGTATAAAATGACAGGAAAGTGCATTGAGTGCATATTAATAAGAACATCATTCTTATAGGTTTACATCGATCAGTCGTTCCAAATCCATAACTGGATTTTTACTTATAATTCATTATAAATGTGAATTTCGTTTACAAACGAAATTGCAGCCAAATAGCCATATATTCAGTTATTACGTTTCAATGATCAATGTGATAAATCATGTTTCTATTTATTATTGCATTTTCAAATAAAATGAAAATAAACGTTGTGTTGGCCTCAAGACCCCATCCCCTCTCCCCCACAGTGTTGATAAGGACGCGTTACTAACGTGTATGGCAATAGGTGACGTTACGTCCTAAATTATTGCGTCCTCATCGGCATGGTTGTTGACAAAAATGTCTGTATGAAAGGTGGACCAGAAAGGCTAATAATACAAATTCAGGGACATATTTTTTTTTTTTTTTTTTAAAGCTTTTATTTATACTGGGTAGTCCCAGCAGTAGGGCTTTTCACTTGCCCCAGATTTCCTTTGTACAGCATCTCAATATATACAAGTATTTACAGAGATAGAATTAGAATACAATGAAAAATGAGATGATGGAAGACATTGCTGTGCCACTCGTTAGTGTTAGCTGTACTTCCTTAAATTTTTAGGATATCATAGATATAGTGTAGTGGAGCGGAGGTTATAAATAGCCCTCCGCGTCAAGAGTGTGTATAAATCAAATGTCCTTGACATTCCCCGTGTCTCCGTAACGCTTCACTGAGCACAGAATGGGCTTTCGGATTTGTGTTAGTTGCAAGACAGATATATTTTACCATTTTCACCCATTTACAGGAATCTTATAGTCTATTCAACTACAGCAGAATGTGTATCATCTATAACCATTTACTGTATTCCTGTAATTCCTGTACGACCTATTCTTATGTACTGTGTTTACTGATATTGTTTGCCTGGTGCAACACCTCTTTTATGATGTGAGGACAAGTATGACCTTGCTCCTGCCTGTAAGGTGTAGGTATTCACTCTGAGGCTTAGAGTGGATCAGTTCAGTCCTATGCTGGGATTGAGCCGGGTCTGGTTAGACTTGCAGCCTGGTCGTGGGTGGCAATAAACCTAACGAAAGAGAAATTTCCGTGTTGGTGTTCTTCCTTGCCTTTGTCGAGATCCGGATCCGTCGGAGTAAGAACCTGGGTTGGGTGAACTTCTAGTAATAAAGCCATTTACTATAGAGACGATTCACTACAATAGTATATTAACAAGAGTTGCTACCTACAGATGAAGTCGGTATGATGTTGACAGGGTATACTGCTTTGCCACTTGTATTTGTACCTGAACATACATACATGTGTTAGCAGTTTCACTTTTGAGTTAGTGGGAGGTTTCCAGGTGGTAGATTAATAGGTAATTAAATTTGCAATATTGAAAGTACGGGTCAGTTAGATTATATCAAATTGAAGCTTGAACGATTTCCTGTACAACAATGTGTACTGTTTGGTGGTCAGTGATACAAAATATCTTGAAAATCGAGCAAACCCGCCAATTACGAGTGCCGCGAAATCCCTTTGAAACATAACGTACAGTAATTTCCACTATTGCACTCCCTCCCTCTGTTTGTGCTATGCTGTTACCTTGTGTTACAGTGACAGCTGTGTGGGAGGAAATCACTTACTGGAATAGCCTTATATACACCGCGGGAAAAAAAAATTCCCAAAGTAGTGCACATATCCATACGCGAGCGTTGTTCGGCAAGAAAGTAGTTCTGTGTTTGAAGCGTAATTAAACAATAAAAACCTATTTTATTCTTGATAAATGTACCTGTGGATTGAACCCAACCTAACAATGATTCACTCCCTCCAAATTAATATGATATTAATCCACTTCTTCATGAAAAACCTGGTTATTAATATTTGTATGACGATTATATATACAGTTAGTAAATTATTATTATTATTATTATTATTATTGTTGCATTGCATCCTCTAAAATGTTACAAATATGTATCAGTTTCTTCAGTACTTCTCTCAGTTTCTGGGGGCTATGCAAATTCCCCTATTCGGTGGGTGTCTTTGACTGCGTGAAGCAAGGCGGATGTGGGCATGACATTGTCACGATCAGTATTGTTCCCGGAAATATATCAAAGGTATTAAATAAGATTATGCAATGACATACAGTATATAATATGAATACGGTATGTAATATGATCAACATTGATATATTGTATTGGCAGTACGTGTGTTGAGAAATATGCTTATTTATGGGTCCGATTTTCAGAAAATGTACAATTTGCAGCTCTACACATTTAGTAAATTCTGCTAAATTAGGCTGCAATCTTGACAATACTACTAGGTAAATTCGAGTATATCCGGCATGGCATTGATTCTAGCAATCTGTTTGGTTCAGTTGAACTGTATTTTGAACTTTACTTTCTTCTGGAGTTTTTGTTATTTGAGAGGATTATTGAAGGTGAATTGTACATTCTCTGATAATCTGGCCCTTATACACCTTATACACCTTGGTTAATGCATGGTTTATGAAACTGATTAACAAATGCGCAGTACTATTTTATGTTATAGTTATTCCCCGAGCACTGCGTTAATTATGAAATGCCAGGGGCCCGTTGCTCCGTTTCTCCCTAAGTATTTCCCATTGGAAATGTATGGGAAAATAGTTAGCGAGAAACGGAGCGGTAATGTCGATAGCCACCCAGAAGATGAAAACATATTAGATAAGATAAGATGTTTTTTTTTTATTTGTCTTTTCGGTGAGTTCAAAAGTGTACAAACGAGTACTATATAAAACAGACAATAGGGTTGATATACCTATATGTACTACCTAGAGTACATTTCTTCCACTGTTACCAATGAAGAATACAAGTAAGCTAGACTACATGACTTAGAATAATAATAAAATTAGGTATATAGACACGAAAAGAAGACATAAGGCGGTCAGTCGAGCAATATAGCACAACTTTACTTCTAATAATTACTCAGGTTATAATAAAGTAATAGTAACAATGGCAAGAGCAATAAACCACATTATTACTTAAAATATCGAGCATGACCAGTTTACACTTTGAATCCTTTTGCCACATATATGTGATGTCTTTCAGGAAAATGAGTCATAAGTCGCAAACAATAGATATTTGAAAAGATGAGATCAAGCCAATTCCAATGATACTAAACAGTCTTAAAAAATAAAAAGTAATTCTAAATTTTAAGTTTGATATTTTCGTTTTTGAGAAAAAAAGTTTCAAATATTTCTGGTGGTCACTAAACGGTAAAGTAAGTAAATGTAGTCCATATGAAGACCTTTAAAACCAAAAGATATATTACATGTATTGTCCAGAAATTTGGTAAATCGATTGACATTATTATAATTGACAAACTATCCAAAAATCAGAACATTCCAATAAGGTGCTTTTGTGAAAAAAACACTTTGAAAAATATCAATTTTGCGACTTATGACTCATTTTCCTGAAACACATCACATATGGGGTCGTAATAAAATACACTAATTAATGAGAACTTAATTGTAATCTATCGTTCGTTTCTATATCTTGTGGTTACTAGAACTCCATATAAATCCGAGGCTGGACAGCACACTGCTGCCACCTAGCTGTATGTACCAACACCATGTTCCTCCCACAAGCAGTTGTGACAGTCAATATATTCAGAGCTTACATGCTATTGAACGAAATTCGAAAATATTAATGAATAAATATTTAAATAATAATTAATAAAATATTATTATGTTGGGAGAGACCTGGCTAGAACAAAGAAAGTCCAACCCAAATAATAACTGAGAATCATGCCTCTACTGGCTGTAAAGTTTCATTCATTCATGAATATTAAAATGCAATAATAATAATTATAATAATTACAATAATAATAATTAATCGTAGAATCATTTCAAAACTACTTCTTCAAAACTCAAGGTTAACCAGACTCATACAGTTTTCCCCGATTTCAGCATAGCTTTTGATACTGTTCATCACTGAATCCTTTTAGATCACTTACAATCTCATGGCATCACTGGCACTTTAAATATTTCTAAATGCAAGGTTATGTCATTTTCATTTAGCTATTCAGCTAAATCAAAAAGCAAACAGCAGTTTTAACCTCTTCCTTGGCTCCTCCAGACTGGATTTAGTTGAGAAATAAAAGTATCTGAGTTTGATTTTAGATGATTTACTCACTTTCAATCAACATGTTAATAAGACTCTGAAACTTGTTACTTCAAAAATTACTTCATGAGGCTAGGAATTCTCTAACTATCAAAGCGAAGAGTGATTTATATAATTTAGCTATACTTCCCAACACTCATGGATCGCTTATCACTAAAGTCCAAAGGCACAAGTGATGTTCAGGTCTGACCGTTATCTCAAGGTTGATCACATGGGAAGGGACTGACCACAAGGTCAGGGGAGGGGGTATTGATTAGGAGCGGGAGGGAGAGGAGAGGGGAGATAACCATGTGACCTGGTCACTACACAAAGGGATTGGTCAGGGTGGCAGTGGTCACTCTGACCCTCGTTTTGATATTTCTCTGTTCATTGTTATCCTGTGGCTGATTGGATCTCTTATCTAACCTGGTAATTAATTGGTCCAGAGAGGATAACCCAATCAGCCCAGGCCCTGTGCACAAGATTGTAATCTAGCTAGCATAAACTTGAACATACAACATAATACACATACCTCGGTGTGGACATAGACAATGTACTATCATTCAAAAGTTATGTTGACAGAAGAGTCACACAGGCACAGTCCAGATTTAAAGTAGGCCTACAACAACCACACATTAGAAGGCAAATACACTTACTACAAAAAACATACAAAGATACACAAACAGAGGAAAAAATTGACAAAAGGAACTTAAACCTAAGAACACTCTCAAAGGGTCCCATGCTAACAGTACCAACACCAAAATCTGAGAAATTCAGAAAATCATTTGTGTACCAGGCACCCACCCTGTGGAACAGCCTTGATGGTAAGATACAAACTATACCAGACTACAAGGCCTTTCAGCAATATCTCAACACCCGCTATGCCAACAACCTGTGAATAAAGATCTATACTTTGACTAAAGCTCTCATGACTGGGAAACACAACACCATTACAATTACTATTATTAGTATCATTAATACTTGCCAAGTATACAGCTAATAACCTGTACAGACACCTTCTAGCTAGTTATGCTTAAATCCCAAAACATATGGATAAGACATTGTCACTTTGCTGCTTGTAGCTAGAACCAGAAAATCCTGACAATAGTCGGACAGGGTGCTTGCACACACACCAGTATATACACATACACTTTTGTACGCTTTATTTGTACGTTGTTCTTTATCTTGTATTGTGTATTCTATACCTGATAACTTACTATATTCTATACCTGATAACTTACTTTAGTCTACTAGTCAACTGTTATCACCTAGTGCCATTTTTATATCAGTATGTATTCAAAAAAAACAACGGGGTATTCGGAAGAGCTGTAACTGTCACAGACAATATTCCTTTTCGATTCTTCTTTCTTTAATTTAATTTGTGCGATTGTATATGTGGAATGGAAATAAAAATGTCACATAGTCATATCACTTGTGTTAATTTATCAACATATACCCATATACTCTCCTATCTATATGTGACCAGGCTTATCAACAGATAAGCCTGGGACCATACATTCTGTTCACACGCTGAGATTGTATATAAAGAGAACCATCCACAATAAAGAATCACCATCTAACTGGACAGCAACGCGTTCACTTGTTATTATAAAAAGGAATAATATAACATCTGGTGGACAACACAAACGATCCTATAGCAGCTTTACACACTGCAAATCAAGACAGCTCCCATGCCACCTAAACGAAGTGCGCGAATAGCCAACCCACAATACAAAGGAATAAACTCCTATAAACTACTATTAGGAGGAAGAACAAAAAAGGTAACAGACCAGACAAACACAGCAGAAGACGCGGATTCTGAAACTTCTGAAGTTAGTGTTACCCCAAAAGCTCCAGCAATAGCAGCGGAGGAGAACAAGGGTTTTTCTGGCCTATTTGTTAAAACGGTTCAAAACAGAAAGAGCAGCTAGTCAAATTTTTGAAAAAAGGAGGGCTTAAAGCGCCAACAATCCCAGGTGGCAGCTACAGGCAACAAGCAGAAACATCCTCCAATGACAGTAGTGACTCTTTCGCTAGCCTAAACGCTTCATTCAAGAACCTCAGCATGGCTGAGGGAGGCACGGCAGACACAACGCTGAAACCTTATGCTGGCTGATGCTCCAGTCAGAGGTGCAAGGAGGGAGGATATGAAAATAGGCGCCTTACTCCAAAAACCTCTGATGCCAGCCATAACACAAATTCCACCTGCCTCGACTGTAGAGACCACTAATGCAGAAGGCTATGAGGGAGGAATTAAGGGCTTTAAGAAATATGGTGGAAAGGTGGGGAAGGGAAAGATCTCAACCTTCATTGGTAACAGTTCATGCACCACCAGTTCAAAGTCAAGCTCAGTTTCCTTTTGTACAACCACCCTACATGCCTACATTCTTGCCTTATAGTGCTCCAAACCCTGCCCCACTTGCCACTTCTAACCAGGTAGAATCAAATGATAATCAGAAAAAAAAGGGAGGGCCAGGGAAAGGGGGAAAAAGTTTAGAGGTGAGAATACTTGCTATTGTGATGGAGTGGAATTATCCATTACACAGTATTCAGACCTATAGTCCAGAGATAAGTCATATCAGGTCAGTGGGAGTAATAGATAAACATGGGGGGAGGTACCGTACATACTTATGAATATAGATTGTAAGCCAGACTCCACCTCTTCACCTGTACGCATGACTATTGATAATTTGATATGATATATATATGAGCTAGACATATTAAAAGAACAGAACCTTTATGGAATTGAAACTGTTGTGTCTTTCTTACCGTGCTTATATTAGAGGATCATACATAGACCAACTTAGAGATATCCACTCACATATATACCAAAGGACTTCTAGTATACATTCACCCAATATCGATCTTAAAGTATATACATGCATATCTACAGTCCAGAAAGTATCCGTACAAGGTATTTATTTGTAGGAAGTAAATGGGTTATATTTCAACGCTTTTAGATTGTTTTTATTTTAAATTTCCGACGAATTACCCTCCACCCACCCGTCGCATCACCCCACATCCCACCCGGGCCTCAGCGCTGTTTATTCAGTCAATAAACAGCGCTATCCATTTCGAATCCCATTTGCTGGTTACGTTGATTAGAGTGAACGTGACTTCCGGCTCGTACGGAACGGAACAAGGGATCGGAATGGTCAACGCGATAATGGCGTGGATGTAGCTGTGTTGGTTGAGTGTGGAGGTTGAAACAGAAAACCAATTGTGGAATCGTGAGTACCTGAATCGACAATCTAAGTACGCTAGGCTGTAGGCAACAACCTAAACTAAGTATTCCATGCGTCAATAGACATTCTCAGCGGGGAAATTATTGAATGCAGGCAGAGAAGTAACCACATGGAGTAAGAGGAAATTCGTTGGACACTAGTAGTCTGTGCACCGTTCGAAATTGTAAATAGAGTCATTCTGACTTCTTCCAAGGAAGAAGCGGAGGGTGCTGACCGTCTAGTGGATGCATTGTATCATTGGTGGAAGAATCCAGATTGGGTTTGAATTGTATTTCTGGATGTCTGAGAGTGAGGGGGATTCTCTGGACTCTGTGTTGAATCTCACAGACACCAACAGAAATATTCTCAACACTACTGCTGAGTTTACTGTTACTACTCAGAGGCTCTTCAAAGGGAAGAGAAACATCCCCAGGACTGGGAGTTTCTCACAGCAGATGGACAAAATAGCGGCAAGGATAGGAGGAGTTGTCTCCAGCATGACCAAAGCAAAAAAGGTGGGTGTGTTTGCTGATAACACTAACTCTAACACTAACAGTTCAGCAAAAAGCACTGCATCTGTATCTCATGTTGACTCTAAATCAAAGGGAAGTGCTCCACCTGCATATGGGGAATCTGTGGACCATAGGGTCAAGCCCAGTGCAACAAAACCTAATGCAACATTAATAGAAATAGGAGGGGGGGTAAGCAGTACATATTTGGGGGCTATGGGAATGGGACAAGCGGGGGGATTGGCACAAGACACTACGGGACCTTGGGATGAATGGGACAATTGTGCACATGAATTTGTAGGGCATTCACAGCCCACCTATCACCAAGCTGCTATTTTGGTCCAAGAAAACCGCCGATTAAAACAGGAGCTAGATCGCACATTAGATGCGGAGCGTCAGCGTCAGTGCGACTACGAAGACCGCATTGACGTCATTGCGCAAGAGCTGCGTGACACAAAACGTACGCTAAATAAGAGTGACGCAGATAGAGGGGCGCACATCAGCCATCTTAAGCGTGAGCTCATAGAGGAGTCCGTCAAGAGGGACCAAGAGCTCTTGGAAGAGAGGAGCGGGCACGAGCGCAGGGCGGCGGCCCTGGAGCAGGAGTTGAGGATTCAGGCGGAGGCACTAGCCAAAGAGGACAAGGAGTTCTGCTTGGCTAAGGACAGGTACCGCCAGGATCAGGAAGACATAGAGCGGAGACTCGTCCTCCTGAGACAAAGACATTGCACACATGAGAGCTGCGGGCGTGGCCGGTGGCCGGTGGTGGCGTGCATAGAAAGCAGGCTGGGCTCCGAGTCGAGTGGAAAGGTGACGCCAGAACTTTGCTCGCCCTTCCAGTTTACGACAAGCACCAAGGGTCCTGACGCACTGGAAGGCGCTCCCAGGGGATTCATTAATATGGATCGGGACACGGGAAACGCGGCTATGCATTTCTTCATGGAACTGCCGGACAAGTTCACAGAGTCAACGGCTCTAAGATCGGTGGGGGAGTTTTTCGCCGAATACGAGGCGTGGGCAACAGCCCTGAACATAAAACGGGTTTTTTGGCTCCAGGGGCTGAGCGCCTCGAAGGCTCGGCGCGGCACTTCTATAAACAGTTGACGGCACCTAATCAAGGTCACCCGTTGTACGTTGACGTCAAGGAGCGTTTCCTCGATAACTTCAAGGAACTCCCATTCGGAGAAGTAAAAGAGGATTACAGCCGGCGCCACCAGGGAGCTAAGGAATCGGTGAAGGAGTATGCCGACTCCATGCTCACATTGCTAGCAAGAATTTCCCTCACGGAAGAGGAACGCACTAAGGCCTTCTTGGCAGGGTTGAAGGACAGGTTAATGGAGCGGGTGCTCACTGAAAACCCACGCATCAGCGAATTGGCCCGCAGAATTGCGCTCAAGTACAAGATGTTGGATATACAGCGCAATAAGGCTCTCGAACGCTTAATGCCCGATGCAACTGCCATGATAGCTGCCCTGACTATGGCAGGTTATCAGGTGGAATCAAAGGAGGAGGGCGTTAACGCGGTGCAGCAATTTGCGCCATCAGGGGGAAAGAAGTCCTGGGACGGGAAGGGCAAGGGTCGAGGTGGTTCGCAACGCGGTGGAGGCCGTGGTGGTTTCCAGAATAACCAGAATAACCAGAGTTATCAGAATAACCAGAGTTACCCGAATAACCAGAACCAAGACCAGCAGCAAAGCTCTCCCAACCAGGAGCTACCCCAGCAATTTGCTCAGGCAACACCAGGATACATGGCGAGCAACGGAACGCTGCAACTATTGCCAGTCCCAATGCAATTCCCGCCAGGTTATGGCATGCCTGCGGCACCACAATTTCTGCAGCCACCGCCAGGTCAATTCTACCCTCAGCCTCTGCAGCAGCAACAGAACCAGTCCTACCAAAGGGGACAGAACCAGGGGGCCATTACCAGCAGTGGGGAAACGGCCAGGGGGGTCAGAATAATCAGGGAAGCCAGGGAAATCAGGGAAATCAGGGAAATCAGAAGGGGGGACAGAAGGGGGGGTCAGGGTAATTATTTCTAGACGAACCAGCAGAACGCCCCTCGTTCTGGCTGGGACTCGAATCCGCATTTAGCCAAGATATTACGCCGGCTCAGGAAGGGGGTCACATAGAGCGTCGCTTTCAGAAGAGGAAGTACCAGAAAGCGGCGAGGTGTAAATTGGCGGATGACAAACAAACAGCCCAGGAAACTGTGCTGGCCATTGAGCCAACTGGGACTGAAATCGACATGTCTTCCGTCAAATTAACACTGTCATCAGGGGATAATCCGGGACACATCTTTTTGCACACAAATTGCAATGTGATGGGGGTTATGGGGGGTCTGAGGGTACCATTTTTGATTGACACCGGGGCCTGTAAGCTGTCTTAGCGAGCAGCTGTACCAAAAGCTACGAACAATGGAAGCAACGGTGCACTGTGTCGTCAATGTCAGGACTCGGGTTTTCACCGCTGACGGGGCCAAACATATGGCAAACTATAAGGCAAGGGTCAGTTTTTCTCTTGAACATTTGTCTTGTATTTGTTGGTTTTTAATCGTACCTGGGTTGTCTATTCCAGCTATCCTCGGGGTGGACTTCTTACGTAAGGAATGGGCATCACTGACCTTTGGCTCAGAACCAAGAGTCCATGCGGTAAGATTAGCAGACACTAAGGTAGTACCGGCGAATAGCGAGTTTACGTGCTCCGCCGTGGTCACCTATCCGGAAGATATGTCGGCCATGATGGGGACGTTAAACAATCTAAAACGACCACAGCCAGTCTCATTTGCGGTTAAGGGCGCGGCGGTCAGGCCTTTACCGGGCACCAACATCGTACCAGTTACAGTCTTTAACGCAGGTAGGATGCCTTTAACCCTACATAAGGATTATGTCATTGCGGTATATACAGTGTGCGATGAAGAGGATCTCGTGCCAATAGATTTCTCGGGAGAATGGGGGACCCATCAGGGAGCATCAGGGTGCAAAATCTTGCACGGGGAACATAGGGGGGGACGTCGTGGGAGAAGAAGGGGGGAAAGGGAAAAAGGGGTCCTATACATTGGGGTCCCACTTAACAGAGGACCAGAAAGCCTCGATGAGCACGTTGATAGCAGAATACGAGGGAACGTTCGCATCAAAGGATAAGCCGATCGTCCAGACCGACGTGTATACGCACAAGATCGAGCTGAAGGAAGGCTATGTGCCTATTAACAAGAATCCGTACCGACTCAATCCGCAAATGACGGCGGTGATGGAAAAACTCCTGGACGAACAGATACACCTGGGAATCATCGAACCCGCAAGCGGCGAATCGGAATTCGCGTCGCCGTGTTTTCTTGTGGAGAAGTCGCGTTTGGGGCTCGACGGGAAGCAAGAGCACAGGCTCGTGATAGACTATCGCTGGGTAAATTCCCAAATCAAGGACCAGGCCCGCGTCTTTCCGAGAGCCGACGAGACGTTGGAAAATGTTGGTCGGCTCAAAAGTCGCTATTTCAGCAAATTAGACGCCGCCTCTGGATTTTACCAGGTGTTGTTACGGGAGTCCGATAGGCACATTAGCGCTTTCTCAACCCCTAGGGGCGTTTTTCAATATAGGGTAATCCCGATGGGGCTGAAAACGGCGCCAAAGGCATTTCACGCTGTGGTCGAGGGAGTGCTGAAGCACATACCAAACGTTCTACCCTATTGCAACGATATTATAATTGCGTCCAGTACATGGGACGACCATATGGCAGACATGCTAGCAGTGCTAGCAGCGTTTCAAAAAGCGAATATGCGAGTCAAGGCGGAGAAATGCGCGTTCGGCTACAGAGTAATACAATTTCTAGGGTTTGTGATCACCAAGGATGGGCTCATGCCAGATCCCGAGAAGGTCGAGTCTATCCGGTCATACCCAACTCCGAAAACTGTAAAGGAACTAAGAGCGTTCTGGCGAGTTACTACAGAGCGTTCATCCCGAACTTCTCGGACAAGATGCACCCGCTATACATCCTAACCAAGGGCCCGAAGAAGGGACAAGGGCAGATTGCGTGGGGAGAGGAGCAGGAAACTGCCTTCAGAAGCATCAAGAGGGCGCTCTGCGAGGATGCATTGTTGCAATACCCAGACTACGACAAACCGTTCACGATATGGACGGATGCTTCCCGTGTAGGATTAGGTGGTTGCCTGACGCAAGATGGCGGGAGCGGGTTCCATCGACCAGTGGCCTTCGCAGGAAGGAGCAAGAACGCCACCAAACGAGACTATTCAGCTACGGATCGGGAACTCCTAGCAATTCGATTTACGGTAGAAAAATTTAAACACTACGTGCTAGGCACAACCTTCGAGGTGCACACTGATCATGCCGCGTTGCTTGCTATAAACTCGAAGCAAGACTTGACAGGACGGATGGCCAGATGGCTTGATTGGTTCGGGAACTTTGATTTCCAGATAAAACACATCAAGGGGAGCCTTAACCTTGTGCCCGACGTTTTGAGTCGGAGGCTGTATCCGGAGGGTAGGGGAGAGAAGTTGGACCCAACCAGCAACATCGACCGTAAGGTTCGCTTTCGCGAGGTGAACTTTATTAGGTACTTCGGAGCTGGAGACTTGGTTCAAATGGCACCCATCCGTAAGTACCGACGGCCGTCAATATTAAAGAACGGAAAGTTGCGAAACAAGCGCAGGGACTCGAAAAGCGCTGATCAAGAAGCCGTTGTCGAGACGGAGCGCGTGGAGGGTACACCTATAAGGTGACGAAGGACAGCCTATAGAGCGCGATACGGGCGCTACAGATGAATATGTGGCTGTCATGGAGTCTCGCCGAGTACGAAAGCCCACCGAGAAAATGCGCGAGTGGACGAAGGATATCGCGGCTAAGCGCGAAGAGAGGACACTATTGAAAACCGTAGTGAAGGAGGTGACCGAACCTGTCGATCACTCAGATAGTGATAGTGCGCCGAAACGGCGGATGAAGGCCGACAAGAGCCGCAGTTACAGGCGCCCTTAGAGCAGCGCAGAGTGCGCCGGCGTATGGGGGTAGCATCGATTAAAGATAAATACCAGCGTTATCAGCACTGCAGCAGGCGGGAATTCAAGGAACTAATGCATGAAACAATATAATTCAATATATTTTGTTCAAACTTTGTATTGAGAAAGAACATGGTTGGGGGATTACAAAATGCCAAAAAAAACTGGATATTATCAAATTACTTTGTGTTTTAGGGATGAGTGAAGTTTACTTCCCTTCACTATTGATTTCAATGGGGGAAGTTCATTGTGATGCAAGTTTAGCTGAATAACTATTTTTTTAGTTCAATGACCCCTTATTTTTTTTAATTGGGAGGGTAGAATAACATGTCAGCAATTTATATGCAGATTTAAACGAAAATCGTATGATTCAATCATATGGTATTGGGGAAAATGCTGAAAATACCCGTTTTCCCATAGACTTCTATAGTGAACAGTAATATATTTTAATGGTCCCTGAAATAAAAACTAATCCAATGACATATGGTTTTGGGGGGCTTTTTGAGTTCCCCCAACCATGTTCTTTCTAAATCCAAAGTTTAAAGAAAATTCCATGATTCATTCATTTTTTAAGTGAACACTGGTATTTACCTTTAAAGGAAAAGGGACGGGCGCATAAAGGGGTTAGAGCGGCCTCTATCGACCCACCACAGATAGTCTTCTATTGTAAAATAGAAGGGTACTATGGAACGCTGGGTACACAAGTGCAGTTCCTGCAGGCACAGAAAGTTGATGACTTCTGTGTGGCTATGACCAAATACATCACTAAGGAGCAGCTTCCACGCGGAAACATGGAGGCACGGAAGGTGCTATTACACCACGATTGCTTCCTTATATCGAGCGACGTTCTCTATCGCATCCCGCCACGTACACGCAATGAAATGAGGCTAGAGCGCAACTGGTGGTGCCTGAGGCAATGGTACGCAAGTTACTAGAACAGATACACGACTCTCCATTGGGTGCACACTTGGGGGCCGGTAAGGTAATGAGCGTATTGATGCCACGGTACTACTGGACGACTATGTCTCGAGACGTTACGCAATACATCGGCACTTGTGACAAGTGTCTGTCGAATAAACCAAATAAACATCCGATCAGGCTACCAATGACTGCCAGGCAGCCGGCCCCAGGGCCGTGGTCAGCAGTTATGATCGATACATTGGGACCATTGCCAGAGACCACTAACCACAATAAATACATTCATGTGTGTGTGGACGTATATAGTAGGTTCTGCGTGGCTTGGCCCACGGACAACATAAAGTCCTCAACACTTATTGAAGAATTCTTCCGAAACGTGATAGCGGTTATGGGAGTACCAGCCGAGATTTATTCGGATAACGGGTTTTGCAAAACCATGGGAATGCGACAGATCTTCTCGTCTGTTTACAAACCGACCACAAACGGGCAGGTCGAAAGATGGAACTCGACTCTGGTACAGGCGCTGAGGGCATTCACAGATGCATTGACCCAAAAGGATTGGGATCGATATGTAGCGCCAATCGTGTTCGCAGTTAACGCATCAGACGCACAGTCGTTGGGTTTCTGTCCCATTCTCCTGGTCTATGGCCGCCTACCCAAGTTGCTGAGCGATCGGGTCCTATGTGAATACGAAGGGGACATTAAGCCGGTGCTCGAGCATTTAGCGGACATTTTGCAAAACCAGGAATTTTACGGTGAAAAGGCACAGAAAAAGCTGAAAGAGTCGAAACAGCGTATGAAGGCGAGATATGATAAGGGAACGAAAAGTCATTCGTTCGAGCCTGGTTCTCTCGTATACGTTTGCATTCAGCGATTGCTTCAAGCAGGGACAGCTATCAAACTGCAGCCAAATTTTACGGGGCCCTTCATGGTGACAGCAAATCCCAGCCCATACACGGTAAAAGTGAGGAACATAGAGACTGGTAAAAGTCTTCCGAGACCCATCCATGTAATGCACTTGAAACCAGTGACAGTAGGATATGAAGGGGAAATCATAGAGAGGTTGCTGCCACCTAATCTAGTGCCAATTACCAATTACGCCAATTTAGAGACTCCCAGTCAAGATGCTGAGGACAAGGGAGATTGGCAGCTAGAAGTGGAGGAGCCAGAGGACAGTGCCATGTCCCAAGAAACAAACGCACCAAAACACTTGACTCGCACTGTAGGTTCTAGAAATGATAGACCTATATCTAGCGGTGTGAAACACACTATAGAGGCGCGAGCGGGCGGTGACGGGGAAACACACGATGACTCATGTATAACCATGGGTATAGACGGCGAGGAGGAGCTGAGGGGAGACCCTTGGGAAGCAGGGGAATTACCAGCTTTGGAGGGATGGGAGGAAGGAGAGACTAGCGTATATTTTCAGTAAAAAGAAGTGGGGAATATGGGAGTAACACATTGTGCTGTATGTACGGGTTTGAGGGGAATCTAGCAGGCAGACACAGGTGGACTTGCTCTGAACGGGATTATGAGATAGTGAACGAATATTTTCTTTTTATATATTCTCGCCTCTTATTTTTTTAATACACTATCGTATTTTTTTCACACAGTTGTCTCTATTGTTGTGCTGAGGCGCATATTGCAATCCAGAGCTTATAATTAATGTAGTTTGTAGTATAATTTGTGAATGTTAAAGATAGGGGCAAGACAGGAATGTGCTACGGCTACAAATCCTTTTAATTGACATTTCAGAAGCTTGGTCAGGTGTAATCGTTGGTGCTCGATCGAAGCGTTTGACCGGTGCATGAACTCTGTGCAGTGATACCTGATTTTTATAAGGTCCATTCAGACTGATATAATGCTGGGTGGTGCCTTGGGATTGTCTGCTGGTCTGATCTGTGATCAAGGGTCGGCGGATTAGAGGGTCTGAACTGTCTATGAACTGTTAGAGGTACAAGGGAGATAGCAAATAAAATCTGTAGAGGTGATACAACCGATAAGCATTATTAGTACTAATTTTATTGATACAAGGTATAGAGAAGTCATATGAGCAAGTTGAGGAAATAATTGAACTGACTAGGCATCAATTACTATTATTATTCACTCAAAGAAAATGGCGACTAATGGGAACAGCTACATACACTATAACCCAGTTTGGAGAATGATCTCTAAAGCTATGTCGGCCGCTCATCAGGCAAGAGTAGAAGCCGAGAAAAAGCCGGTTTTAAAGAAGGCGGTCGCCCAGCGCAGACGGCGGAGAGCGAACAATGTGCAGGTGAGGAATGGCAGTACTCCTACACCTGGAAATGTCTTATTTTGTGAATGTGGAGAGGAAAAAGAGGAGTGCCGCGACTGCTGGACTTACGAGACAACTCCAGAACCCATATGGTTGTCAGAGTTGGTCGTTGAGGACTGGAATGAAGAGGTAAAGCAGAGAGGAGACAGTACTTTTGCCCTAAGGGATGTAATCGAGGACTGTGAGTTGCTGGAAAAATCCCGCAAAGTAAAAATCATTTAGTCACCCAATTACGACCAGCAGAGACCATTTAAGAACTGTGACAGTCTGAGCGAAAGTGCCATTTGTTTTAATCAAAGAGGTCTAATATTTAAATCATCTGGTGTAGCTGGTTGCGACACAATAGGGTTTTTGATAACTTAGGCATTATGGTTTTTTTTTAACCGCTTCTCTAGGTGGGCACTGAATATACATATGTGTACTTGGTAATTTGTTTTTTGAGAGTTCAAATTTTTATAGTAACATCCTGCGAAACCGGGCTATTCCTGTACTTTCCCTGATGCTAAAATTAACTGAATCACGGAGTAAACAAAGTATGGGGAGCGCAGAGTCTTGATCGAGGCAATAAGTGTCTAACTTCGTTAAGATGGGAAAAGATTGCTACAGATTTGGTGGCCGGCCAAACGGTCATGGCAGGACGGGGGACATTACAATTAAAATAAGTGCCATTAGATGAGATTGGGTGTACACAACCCTGTCTTTTAGTAGTTAAGATAAGGTCGAGCTAGGTTAACTAACTACATGGGAATTCTAGGGAACTGAGCAATGAAAATAAGAATTCAAGTTCAAGATCGATAAATAAAATGAAGAAATGTTTCAGTTTCCCGTCATGAGCTTTTATTTAAGAATTCATGCTTGAAGGAGGTCCAGCCTCTCAGGTCGCTACAGGCCCGGCGGGGCAGTCACTGGCGGCCGTCCCCTGCAGGAGCCTCGGCATCGCACGGCCTGGAAAAGACGGAAAGAATTTTGTTTTTCTCAGTTCATATGCAAGTTTAGAATAAAAAGGTGTATGATAAGGCTATATTATTACTATATCGCACATTATTATTATATTGATATCTCATATTATTACTATAATAGTTGATAGGTCTGTGGTGATGGTTACACACAGCTTTAGTAATAAGATTTAGCGAGAGGACTTTAGATAGGAAACTTAGGGATTTTAGAGAAGTATTTAAGTTAGTTCTTTATTTTTATTTTTTATTCTTTATTCTGACTGCATAGAGAAACTTTTTAATCGAATGAAATATGTGGCAGCGTCTGGGACGTTTGGATTATGTAGCGAGGAAATGTGGGCAAATGAGGGAGGGAGGGGAAGTCTTACTGACCTTTAGTAGGCTAGAAATTAGACTTTTGATTGCTTGAGTTAATTTTGATGTTCTATTCGTTGTTTATTCGTTGTTTTTACTTTTAAACGAAAGATAGGGGTCAGGATATAGATACATCAGCTAGTGTTAGGTAAGTAAACTAGAATTCCCGTTAATACACTGGAGCTGACCCTTGGGTGACATTACAGGGGGAGGGGGGAGGTCAATTTTTGGCACTGTCTGACTTATGTTTTTCAGAGTTTGGTCGTCATGCTAGGGTTGGTGACGGGAGCTGGTGGAAATTGCCAGGGGGATGATCGTGATTTCAATGAGCCCATGGGGTGGCAGTTCTGAGGTAGGGCACTGTTGGTTTATAGCAAGGGGGATGGGTGATTTATTGAGGATGTGCATTTATGCATATTAATGAGAGGAGGTGTAGATGGACCTACGCAGAGGTCCCTGCATGAAATCACAAGTACATTCCCCCTGTTTAATATTCATGAATAGCATCAGGTGGTATGACTATAGCTCGACACAACTCCAAGGCCTGGGAGGGAGCTATAGCCTCAACTACTTGGGCTTTGTCAGGTGTTAACCTTGTCTCAGAACTGTGAGGAATAGGATGCAAATGCAGAGAGGGCGGTCCCCAGAAATAAACGATGAACCATGAACTGGCAACGCCCACCGCTTGGGGACGAGGGTCAAAATATGGGCGCTACCTTTGGGGGCGCCCACTGTGGAGCTGCACTGACCAACCAGCAGGGCATGTATAATTGGCTATAATTATTATTAATAGCGCCCAAAAGTCTGATGTATAGAAGGGTCAGGTAGAGAAAAGCCCTTTTGAAAGCTCGAAGTCACTTGGAAAAGACCTGCAAACCAAACGCTACATTGGAAGTTAGGCAGAGCGGTTGTATTTATCATTGTTTTTTTTGTTGTTGCTAGAGATCCAAGAAGACGAAAGCTATGGCTTGTTTGGCTCTATGGTAAGTTTTGATTTCTCCAAAAAAGCCTCTAAAAATGCCTGTTTCCAAGACCTACTACCAATATGGATAACATAAGTTGACACTAAATTCGGGAAGGTAATAATGCATGACTTCTTTTTGTATATGTTTTAGGCTTGTGACTGGGGGTATATTACTCTGTGCTCCCGCCTTTGTGATGTCGAGTACGCCAAGAATAAGCCACAATTACGGGACGGTGTTTTCGCTACAGGGAAGATTGGTAACAGGGGTGGAAAAAGTGACAGTGGCATTCTTGAAGGACGTTAGAATTGATCCTCCTGTTGCTAGCCGCACGAGTGAAGGGCCTAGATCGGGCCCATATAAGCAGCTGGCAGACACGTTAAACAGGAGGTTGGCTCTAGCTGATTTTGAGGCCAGGAAACTTTATGAGAGAATCGGGCATATTTTGGGTAAAATACCTGCAAAATCCAGAAGTAGACGGGCGAAAAGGGAGGCCCCACTAGCTTTTTTTGCCGATATTTTTCATGATATTTTTGGAAGTTTCACCGACAGAGAATTAGAGGTGGTTTCCAGGCGCATAGGCCAAATTATAAGGCTAAATAGGCTGGGGGAAATAGTCGATCACAGTAGGGATGAGGCTATTAATTTACTAGCTGGTAACACCAACGCCCTACTGTCTTATTTAGAACTTCACACCAATCAGAGTAGATACCTTTTAAGAAATATGAATAATAGGTGGAAGCTGTTTGCTAACAGAACAGCTGCACAGTCAGATAGTTTTCATCATGATGTACACCAGGCAAACAAGATCTATCATTTTTTCCATGAAAGCATGTTGGGGCACGTGGCGGTCTCTGAGTATATTGAAAAGGCCAGGGCCATAGAATACACGTTAGAGGGTTTAGTGGAGGGGAGGGTCTCACCTGCGCTTGGTAGGGAATTTAGAAATTCTCCTTGGAAGGGAAGGGTATGTGCTTTATATGGGACAAACGTCACACTGGATATTTTAGATACAGAAATAAATTGGGGGGTTACAGACAGAATAGTCAGGACTATGGATCAACTAGAGATAGATGTGGCAGTTTATGTGACCAGACACCCCCAACGTTATAATCTATATCAGATGGAGGCGATGCCTCTGCCCTTACACGTCCATGCAAGCAACATGACAGGTTACACTATATTAAGAGGGGCAGGGAAAAGGCTGTTGGCTCACAGCGGGGAGGGAGGGGAGCTCTTGGAGGTGGGTGAAGGTCGCCTGGGCCAATACATTCATGATGAGCTTTACTTGTGCGAATTTCTGCTGCTGTCATCAAAAAGTCGCACAGAAAGATGTTTTAATGCTCTTTTCTATGACATGCCTGTCTTAGTGAAAGAGTCATGCAATTTTTTAATAAAGCCTAACGTCACAGCAGAGCCTATGATTAGAAACATAGTAGGGTCTCTATATTTAATGATTAATGTAGGGGATAGAGGGTTCATCTCTTGTAATGGGACCAATGTTACAGTTCAGGTTGGGGGGATAGCTGTTTTTAATATCAATTGCGACTGTGTTTTAACGGTCGGGGGACATAACCTGTTTCATGCAATTAATGATTGCCCCGATATTTCAAGGGATGAGGCTATTACGGTTAGGCTTGCTAATGGAATTAATTTGGCATTTGCTACTGCTTTCAACGTACCCATGTATAACCTATCTGGGGGCAGTCTCACGAATTTCCTGACAGGGGAGGAGTTAGTAAAGGGACTTGATCATCTGCCTGAAGGGATGTTAGAGATAGGGTACCTCGGGTATATGTATACACACGCCAGCCTTGTAATTATTTAAAGGGGAGGGAATTGGGTCAATACTCACTTGTATTACATATTTTCCTATGTTTGTGGTTTGTTTGATGTCTCATTTTCGCAGGACAAGATTCCCTGATTAACTTTTTCCCTTGTAATTTATTTTAAGCTCCACACAATAATCTATATCATGTGTATTTGTATTTAAATATTTTATTCAGCATTGAGCATTATGTAATACACTATTCTCTGTTTTACATATATACAAAAGACAAAATAATATGAAAAGCGATACTCAAAAACATGGAGTTCATAGTGAAAAAAAATTGTAAAAACCATAACCTAGG
This sequence comes from Sthenelais limicola, assembly GCA_942159475.1. Classification (NCBI taxonomy): domain Eukaryota; kingdom Metazoa; phylum Annelida; class Polychaeta; order Phyllodocida; family Sigalionidae; genus Sthenelais; species Sthenelais limicola. The sequence continues at coordinate 55,390,764 of OW804102.1, read as the reverse complement.
CCATTCAATATACAACAAAATGCAATTGTCCAAGGTGACACATTTCATATACAAAAGGGTGTGCAAGTACTTGTATTGATCAACCAGGAATAATTTGGCCCAAATCAGACGCTTAAAGTGTAAGACAACTGGGAAGCTTCTACAAAATAATATGTAACATGTGAAGGTACTTGTATCAACCAGGAATAATTTAGCTCAAATCAGACACGCCATTTGGCTGTCAAAGTGTAAGACAACTGGGAAGCTTCTACCCCTGTCCCTGTAAATATTCCCTTCTCTTCACAATATTCACATATTTTGACTTGTTATTCATAAGATGTATACAATAATATATAACTTGTATGTACTTGTATCTACCAGGGACAATCTGGCACAGATCAGACAGCTAGAGTACTTTGGCTGTCACCTCATATCAATTAATCCCATGCCATATGTTACCTTGGAAATAGTTTCTGCTTTCATAGTAAGCAAAAGTGTCAGACAAAAAGCTTTTACTCTTCTCCCCTTAATTATTCTGTTCTCTTGACATTGTTTACTCTGTTGATGGAAGTGGCCATGGTTGGAATGAAGTTATATATAAAGTTTATTAATGGCATTTCATTTTTATTAATTAATTGTTATATTCTATTGAATGTATGCACCTGTTAATTATTCCATTTCAATTTTTTAGTTTGTATTCTTCAAAATTAAGTTATATATTTAACTTGGGGCTACTAAATTAAAAGCCCCTATATTCTGGCCAAATTTATCAATACTGTTTCCTAAACTCACTCAATAATGTTTGGAGCATTTCTATAATTAAAGAGATAAACCACTGTCATATGCACTGCTGCAGGCGGGAGTTCCAGGAACTAATGCATAAAAAATAAGGAGTGACAATAATTTTTTCAAACTTCGTCTTGAGAAAGAACATGGTTGGGGGATAACAAAAAGCAAAAAAAAAATGGATCTCAGCTTATATTTTTTTTCATTTTAGAGACCACCAAAGTTTAGTATTGAAATCTGTGGAGAAAATTGATATTTTCTCAGTTTTTCCAAGATTTCAGACAGGCAAATAACATTTTTCAGTTGAAATGTCTTCTAAACGTAGCCACTATACAGGTTTACCCTCATGCATGAAAGAACAGGGTATCAACATATTTTGAAAGATATTATTTAGCATTGAAAATCTTCAATATTCCTGTTTTTAACTCATCAGGATGCAGATTCAGTTGAATAACTTTTTTAAAAAGTCGGTGACCCCCATTTTGTATTGCTTGAAAGGGTAAAGCAATATGTTAGCTATGTCTATAGAGATTTTTAGGAAAAAGTTATTTTCCATTGTTTTTTTATACTGGAAAAACGAAAAAAATTGTCCTTTTCTCATAGACTTCTATAGTGAACAGCCATAAATTTCAGGGCTCCCTGAAATGAAAACTAACCCGGTGACATATTGTTTTTATTGGCTTTTTGAATTCACATAACCTTGCTCTTTCACGAGGCAAAGTTTAAACAAAATGTTATTTTCCGTTTTTTTCCCTGTTGAACAGTGGTTTATCTCTTTAATTCAAATAATGGACAGAAAATTTCTACACATACGAAAAGGTACATTTTTCAACCAATATTTTTAGATTCCCTTCCCAAGACCCTGCTCACAACCACACAATCTATTAAAATAGTTTACCTACTGCTATCCCTCTACTAAATACAATCTACTAAGTCATGTGCCAAATCAGCTACAGTAACCCTAAGTCCTAGTCTACTATATAGTTCTCTAATATCTTCTAGTTGTATGTTTCGATGCCACCTATAACCTCCCCTGTCCATACCCTCAAAAAGCATTTGATATTCCTCTGAAAGATCCCATAATAATCTATCCTCCTGTATGTTACAACATATATCTATTTTCAAACATTAACCCCATAGTATATTTCTAAGTAAATCAGCATTTGTAAAATTTTGATAATATAACTGCATTGGAGTTACCATTATTTTCTTTCCAGTGTATTCTAGTCAAAAAACATGTAGCATTCGTGAAGAGTGTATACCAATTTTCATGATTGGAGATAACAGGAGCGTGGTCAGGAGATAAGCAGATATTGGTCTATTGTATCAGTACTTGAAATAATTACATAAGTCATATCAGTGTCTCTCACTTGTATATTGAGAGAAACGTTATCATACAATTTCTAGACAAATACATTTGGGACAATAACTCTCCACAAAAATGCTCAGCAATTGGAGGAACAGTGACACCAAACAGGTACCTTAGATTCTTTCTGCCTTAGATGTATCCTGGTTCACAAGCACCAATGAAAAGAAGGTCATTAAGTTGATGGTATGAAGCTTCTATGTTGTCTCTCCGTCTTCTTGATTTCTGTCTTTGGTCAAGGTCAGTATCGCTACACCTAATTGCTTGTACAGCTTGGCAAGATAGGATAAGGGAAGACCAGCAAATTAGGAACTTTCTTTTTGTTTATTTTGGTATAAGCTGAGCAACCAATACTCCAAGTATCCAGTAAATGCAGAGACAATGCCCAGGCCGTACCCAAGTCCAGTCCCAATAGACATCTTACTTCGCTCATATCACTCTCCAACTTTCAACTTAATGTTACACTACTATGGATAGTTCATTGTTAAAGTTTATTTTCAGGTGTGACAAAATGGTTATCTTTGTCATGCCTGTATCAAAACCAACTTTGTGGCTTGAGGTCCTCAAAAAGCCAGGACAGAAAAACACCATCCTATTTGTTATGAGGCCTTTACACAATTTTAAACAAATAATGGTCATTCCTTGCCATGCATGGACTCAGCTTGGCCAAGCTCGCTTTCATGACAAGAAAACTGTTAAAATAGCCAAGATTCGCTTTGTCTATGTTGCTGAGACTGATTCCTGGCTCATCACAGACACTAATGTGCCTAAACTGTGTATTGTGGATACGCCTGTTGGAGGTAACTTAGACCACAATTTACTCCATCATACTCTGTCAAATGGTATGTTTGGGAATGTTCAGGAGTCAAGAGATGTCACCTTATCTGGTCATGTATCATGTTGTGTGACATATGTTTCATGACGTTGTAAGCTCTATGTATGTCTGTAAGAAAAACAAGTCTTTGGTCATGAGGGTACCAGCCTTGCCGCGCCAAATGTGACTTGTTTTTAGAGCTTTTTGATTTTGGGGACTTGATGGAAATGGAGTCTTTAGACTTTAATGGTTTGGATGTAGATCAAATGATTGAAGATGTTGTTAACCCGCCCCAGAGACTACATAACACTTCATTTTTGAGTGGTGAACCCAGTATAACAACGTTTTTGAGTGGTACAGATGCAGAGACAATGAACACTGATCAGGCATCGCATATTTACAATGCCTTACATGAGTTTGATGAGGTGGAAGAGGCCACAAGAGCATTCATGATGTCATCTCCACCACTATATGTAAGTATAACTAATAATAGAATATTTTAAAAGTTAAAACATTTTGATTGGTATATAATTATATATTTTTTTTGAACATATCTTTATTCAGGGAATATAAGTTGGCATATGCCATAGCTTTTGGTTAGAAAGGATTGGTTATTTCCGATGTTCCTCCTTTTCCTGAATTTTCGCTTAATACATTTGGTAACATACATTTTTATGAGTGTTTAAAACATAATTTTTTGTGAGTGTTTATAACATAACTTCTTTTCCCTCTAAAGGGTAGGGTAATAATAATGAGATGAGATGAGTTCTTGATAGGTGAATGGATGAATGGAAGGGTTGGGTGTCTTATAATGAGATAGACATTTGTCTTGACAAGAGTTGCTCTAATTTTTGTATTTATGTTATTAGTAATTATTTTTTATAATAGGTTACCCAATGTTATTAATTTATTTCAGGGAAAAAAAGACCATGTACCTATTAAAACAGTGAACAATGGTGCTGATGGTAGACTTCATGACTATGATATTGACGTTTTTATTGCTTCGTCACCGCCCCAATATGTAAGTGTTTTATGTACAGAAAGTTTTTTTGATTGTTTTTGTATGCATACATCTTATAAATTGCTTATTACGTATATACAAATATAATGGTATCATATGTACATATTTTATGTTCTGTGGTGAACAACAGGTAATATATATAATAATATATTTGATATTTGATATTTGACCTTATGTATTTGTTTTTAAAATATACATTGTTTAACATTTAATTAGTGTTAGTGTGGGAATTTTCATTTTTCATTTCATTCAGGTTGTTTTCAAACACAATTATTTTATTTTTCAGATTTCTAACAGACCATCCCACTCTCTAAAACGACAACCTGCTAAGGGTCGCAGGCGTTCACCAAATCCAACAGGCCATTTTTCATCGCCAGTTTCTCCACCTCCAGTTTCTCCACCTCCAGTTTCTCCTTCTTCACCTTTAGTTTTACCTCCTTCACCTCAGCCATTAATGCCCGAGTCACAACTATTAACTCCAACACAAGAACCGCTGGTAAATGACCCAATATACACATACAAAAAGGTTGGTGAACATACCTTTTTAAAGGACAGTGCAAAGGACACCACCTATATAGTTAAATTTAACAAAGGGTTCAACGGTGTCAAACTAGTAGAAATGAATGATCAATTGCAAACCATGTTTGAAGAGGTGCTTTGTGATGCCACTCAAGGATTAAGGGATGGTGATGGTATACATATTATTATATGTCATAAGGATATTGATGGTATTGTGATCCCCTTAACAAGTGTGGAAGACCTAACTTTACAAGACATCTTTGAATACATACAAAATGTTCTCAATAGTAATGAATCATTAATAAAGTATATCATTCACCAGAATGCGACTCACTGACTGGCTACAACATCCCCATATATTCACATGAAACATGCGTACGGTCTTGGTTAAATACGATGAGGTGGGCAAGCTACCTAGAAACTAGATCTAGAACTAGAACAGTAAATTACCCACAAATTTTGACCCAGGACTACAGACGAAACCCTACAATGATCCACTTGGTTAAGTGGTGGACTTAACACACACATGAAGGAGCATTCATATCTGATTTTGCTTCATGGCACTAGCTTGCCCAATTTATTGTTTATTGTATTGTCTAATCTGTGTTGTTATTACTGCCATATTAGTTTATCACATTAATGTAGTCGCTGTATCTACCTATCTATCTATCAAATACTACTGTATCTATTTAATAGCGTAACTCCATTATCTCCAAAGGGGGCTCTCAGGAAGATCTATGGTTTCATAGAGGAGACCCACCCCCTTTTTCGGTGTCAAAATTTGATATGTTATTGAAAAGTGTAAGCTTCCGAAAATAAAAACATATACATACATACATTAAAAATGGGCGAAACTTTTAATATTCTTATCGGGACAATTAAACGCCCCAGAGGTTGTGCTATTAAACATATGTTTAACCTTGCCACAGGTATTAAATCTAAACAATCTATTATTGAAATTGATAACCCTAATGATAACTTATGTATGGCTAGAGCTATTGCAGTTAGTTGGGCATCAACATGTGTAATTTCCACATTTAATGATATAAGTGCTTTTGAAGCAGTTTATAATACAGGAGTAGGAGTTCTCTCAGCATCGTTAGGTAACACATTTATGCGTGTACCTAATGTTAATGATGAAGGTGTATACATATACCCCAACAAAGTATTTATTTATTTCATGGACAGTGAACCAATAGGTCATTATCATGCCATCACAAGTATTACCAGTATTTTAGGATATGCATACTTTTGTAAAAATTGCCTGTAACCATATACTGAATCTCAAAAACATCACTCTACACATACATGCAATATTTGCTTAAGTAACAAGCGTACTGTAACAGAAAATAAAATTGTTTGTGCTGAATCATGTTACAATAGACACAAACTTAAAAAAACAAATTGCAAATTAGCATCTTGTGAAAAGTGGTGGCAATATGTAACATGTAATATATTGGTTAACTGGTCCAAACGTAATATCAAATCCCACATTTGTGGAAAATGGTTATGCACGAAGTGTAATAAACATGTTGTTGGGGATCACCTGTATTATCAAAGAGCACTTACACCTTCAGACACATCAAAATATAAACACATTATGATTTTAAATGCACACAAAATAACATAACACTGTCTGAAAATGGCTGGTTACAGGACCATACTAGACGTTATGCAACATGTCCAAATAACCCTGAACAATGTACACAGTGTGCAAAGTGTACAAATTGCAACAATAGTAGTTGTGGCATATCTACGCATAAACCAAATTTAGTTGTTGCGCAAGCAGTTTGTAATGTATGTGAGGACCAACCAAGAGAATTTAAATGTTCTAACTGTGGTACACGATGTGGCACATGCAATAATATTAATACAAAGGGTCAATTTACAAAATCAATGTGTAACAATGATTCTTGTGGTTTAAAGGAGGTTGTGTATTCAGGTAAGAACACAATAAATCTATTCTGACAGTCGCTATTTATAGCACAACACAAAAATACAACTGTTTTAGCACACAATATGAAAGTTTATGATGGTTATTTGTTACTTATGTTATGGTAGGAGTTATTTAAGGTAGGTAGGGTTATTTGTTACTTAATTATTTGATTAAACAATCTGTTATTCCTGATTCCATTATTTACAATGGATCAAAGATTATGTATATATTATATGCATGTTGGTAGGTCTTTACATATGAGACTTGTTGACTCTCTTAACTGTTTACCTATGCCACTTGCTGCCATACCTAAAGCCTTTGGATTAACAATGTTAGAAAAAGGGTATTTTCCACACTTTTTTAATACCCAGGACCATCAAAATTATGTAGGATCAATACCTGCACCACATTTTTATGGTAGTGATGAGTTTAGTTCTTCTCAAAAGGTTGCCTCTGATAAATGGTACGTAGAACAAAAGGATATAGAATTTAACTTTCAAAAAGAAATAAGGGACTACTGTAGATCTGATGGTGATATATTGCTTCACGGATGTATAGCATTTTGTAAAATAATGATTAGTACTACTACTGGTGAAAAAATTACCCCAGTTGACCCTTTTACATCTGTTACAATAGCTAGTGTTTGCAAAAAATATTTATAAAACTAAATTTCTTTGTGAAAATCATGACGTTAATATTAAACACAAATCAACAGCTGTTGAAAAAGTTTGACATTAACTTTATGGGCACTCTAAGAAAAACAATGGGTTCATTGACTGAGACATGACCCTTTTCTATGTAATTGTATGACAATTTGGAAATAAAAACACTTATATTTTCTTGCTACAGAACGGCAAATATTAAATATTAAATATTAAACAGTTTGTGTCTTCCCCTATAGGACAGGTACCTGTACAGGGGTATAAAGACACATAAAGCAAGGCCTCTTTTTTATGGTAAGAACATGTTGCCAAAACTAAAGGCATACAAATTCAGCATGCCCTTTCACCAGAAGGTGAGTATAAAGTTCCAGGTACCAATTACAAAGTTGATGGATACAATAAATTAACAAAGACATGTTGGGAGTACCATGGATGCATTTGGCACGGATGTATCGTTTGTTATGGTGCTGACCATGAAAAACTAAAACACCCATACACAAAAAAATCATTAAAAACAGTGTACAACGATACACTCAAAAAAGAACAAATACTTAGACAGCTTGGGTACAATTACACATGTATATGGGAACATGATTTTATTACACAGCTTAAAACAAATGAAGAACTAAAAACACTTGCCACAACTTTAAATGTGCAGGAAAGGTTAAATCCTTGCGATTCACTTTTTGGAGGCAGAACAAATGCAGCCAAATTATATCATAAAGTAGAAGGTAATGAACAAAATAAGTTTATTGATTTTACAAGCTTATATCCCTGGGTAAACAAAGCGTGTCAGTATCCTACCGGTCATCCTTTGATTTTAAAGGGTTCAGACATTACAAAACCATTGTATGAATACTTTGGAATTGCAAAGGTAAACGTTCTACCACCACGTTTGCTCTACCACCCTGTTTTACCATACACATCATGTGGTAAATTAAAATTTCCTTTATGAAGAGTGTGTGCAGATTTATAAGTACAAGTTTAATGTACTTGTTCAAATAATGATAGAGCAATTGTAGGTACATGGTGTACCCCAGAACTTAAAAAGGCTGTAGAAATGCCCGGGCCATACCCATGTCCAGTCCCAACCACTCAGGTATAACTGCACTGTTTCGAACTGCAGATATAGCCACAGATGAATTGTTTTAAAAAGAGAAAAAAAACAAAGAAACTAGCCAAAACCAGTATAAAACGGGGAGATGAATAGGGCGACCAAGAATGAGAAGGGAGGATGGTGAAGGGAAGGAGGGACAGAGAAAGTGCAGATGTGAACACGGTCCCAGTACTGTTAATGCTAATTTGAATATGTCCCGTCACTGGGCATGAAGGGGAAAATGTTGACAAATTAAATGTCCAGATTGTAGTTATATCTATGCAAGAAGGGATTATTTAGCACAACATTGAATTGAAGGACGGGAGTGGTAGGAAAGGGATTATTTGTTCAGAAACTAAACACTAAGATAGATAATTTGTTATGGAATTATTACAAGAGTTGAAGTAAGAGGGACATACCAGTCTATCATTAATTTACACACATAGGCCAAGCACTATGATCCTATATCTCTGGGATCAGGGGAGGAGTGTGTTGTCTATATGATCCATAGCCTCCACACCGATTGGTGATGATTGGGACCATGAATTGTGCATATGGTCTAGCAGGACAGATGTTGTACACTTTAGACACACACACAACTTCGAAACAAATGGGACAAACATTCAAATGCCCAAATATTTCTATGGGCTGGATGGACAGCTGTACGTTTCGACAGCACAGCCCTCAGTGCTTCCAGATGAAAACTGGGAGGAGGAGGTTCCTCAAGTCGTCCAGCCCCCACCAATCGCCAGTGAGGAGCAACCTGTTATGTTGGAGAAGCTTCATCATACTTATATCATAGTCAAACAAAACCTGACTGATTCTATAGAAAAGAATAAAGGATATGTAACCAAAAGAGCAACAGACCGACACTTTGAGATTGGGGATGCAGTGTTCTATCATAACCAGATAAGAACTCCAGGTGCATCAACCAAATTGCAATCACATGGAAGCCATAGTTCCGCATTGTGTGCCAGTTGTCTCCTGTTACAGCTGAGGTTAAACACCAACTTTCAGGAAAGACAAAGGTAGAACATACTGACAAAATCAAACATGCCAATCCCCACATGAGACAAGGAGCTTAGTGTTTTGGGTAGAACTGGCAGTCAACACCTTAGGCAGTGTAAAATAGTACATCTAGATAACAATAAAGTTCAGAACCCTTGTACACACAACAAGAAGTACAATGTAATATATGAAGAAGAGAACATCACAGAGCATTCAGACCTATTATATAGTCCAGAGATAAGGCATATCAAGTCAATGGGAGTTATATATTGAAGGGGGGAGGGACTATGCATACGTATGAATATAAATTGTAAACTCCACCTCTTCACGCAAGACTGTTGATAATTTGATATGATATATATGAGCTAGTCTCGATAAATGAACAGAACCCTCATGGAATTGAACTTGCTGTGTCTCAGTTATTGAAGTTATAGACTAGAGTATATCATTGAACATAGATGATCTTATACACCAACTTTAGAATGCAATTTCCACAAAACATAGAAGGACACCCAACATACTACCAGACGATACAAAAAAAGAATCTGTGATATATGAATATACAACAGTACGGCAATAGAATAGTTGTACCACACCCTCCTACAATGCTGACAAGGGAATAAAATAAACCCCTTCGGTTGTCCCTCTTGAGAGAATGCATCCAGGAATTCATGAAGGAACACAAATAGGAAATAATCTACGAACGCAAGTATGAGTGATCTACAAAAAAAACCAAAAAAACCTGAAGTGGTTGAAAAGACAGAAAGAAGATATCAAACTGGTCCAAATTTGGCAAGATCAAACATTGGGTATTGTTATACCTTGCTGTTACATAAGGATGCTGGATGGCTTTGCTGCCCGATCAGAGGGGACCGGTGCACAATGGAGGTGCCCCCTCACACATTAGTGGTGCGCGGCTGGACGAATAGTTATGTTTTGTGTGTTATATGTGTTACTTGACCAGATGTCCTAGAACAGATGTATTCTGGAGAAAAGACTCTAATGTCATTGTGGGTCAGACATGTTGCTGTATAGTGTTACATTGTCAAATGAGTGAAGGATCTCTTCATAAAATAACTATGTGATAGGTTGAAAACTTTCCGTTTTACAAAGTTTTCAAATGAGGGGGGGGGGGGGGTGTATGTAGTGAAGTTTGGTATATAAGGATTGAGTTTGAACACATGGACAGAACACCCTGGCTGGTGATTTGGTGATTGTGGCTACGTTGCACGATTCTTAAACCAACAAAAATTCGGAGAGATTCATTCAGCTTGTACCAACTAAGACAAACAGAAAGTTTATTATTTGCTTCCCTTCTTCTTTCCTTGCCACACTGCATAGTAATTAGGTGTAGCAGTACAGGCCTGGACTTCACAGAACGAGAAGATTGGAATGAGTGTTTGAGCACTTCCAAGAGTGTAATCAAGTTCAGTAGTGAACAACTAGCCGCTATGTCTTACTACTGGGAGAGACTCTAGTGGAAAGAATATTGGTTAAATAGATCAAATTTTGTGTCTTCGGAAAACATTGTAACAAAATTGATATTCCCAATTCTCTAATAGAAGTAGAATACTCAAAATTAGCAGGTAGAATTAATTATCTTTCCGAAGGCGTTCATCTCTTAAACTTACAAAATGGCGTCAGTAGCGCCAATGATTAGGAGCTTACAGCAGAACAAGCAGCTGCACTAGATGAAGATGAATTTAAGGCTTTTGTATCAACAAGGAATAATCTGACGCAGATCAGACAGGCCCTATGATTGCCATAGTGTAAGACAACTGGGTACCTTATACCCCTGTCTCGGTAAATATTCCCTTCTCTTCAAAATATTCACATATATAATGATTCTTGTTCACTTGTTCACAATAATATTGTAAGTACTTGTGTCTACCAGGGACAATCTGGCACAAATCAGACAGTTAGAGTACTTTGACTGTCACCTCATATCAATTAATCACATGCCATATGTTACCTTGGAAATAGTTTCTGCTTTCATAGTAAGCAAAAGTGTAAGACAAAAAGCTTTAACACTTTTCCCAATAAATATTCTGTTCTCTGGACAGTATTCACTTTGTTGATGGAAGTGGCCATGGTTGAAATGAAGTTATAAGTAACTTATTCATAAGTCTTCATGGAATTTCAATTTTGTTAATTAATTGTTATATTCTGTTCAAAGTATACACCTGTTAATTATTCCATTTCATTTCAAATTTGTCAATACCGCAGAAAAAGTCGAAAAGAGAGACGCCTTCGGAGGTGAAAGACGTGTTTCTGAGGAGCGCTACCTTCGCTGCTCAATACGCCTATATCTTGAACTAATCTCATCACGATCGCATAAATAAGGACATATAACCACAGAGCTTGATGGAGGAGTTGAGTGAGTGACTTTTTGAGAACTTTTATGTAGTATTTTGGACATTTATTGGTGTTTTCCCTCTGTATTCTTCCAATATCGCCAATATGGAAACGAACCAGCCAGCATTTCTATCGGGGGATCAAATCAATACAGCTTTCGAGCACCCCTTAATCCCCAAGCAACCTAACACCCAGCAAACACTCACACCGGCCGTCGATCAAATCCCTGAATATGACCTTGTTCCCATTACCGAATATGCCCTAGCTGACGACGATTCAAGCAATGATTCCCTTAACAAATCTTTGAAAGCCGCACATAAAAATGTCGAAACGATTTTGGGTAAAATGGAAGAAATGGTAATCAGTGAAAATGACATGAAAAGGGAAATGCTCAGCCTAAGATCGAAAGTAGAAGAACTAACGAACACAACATCATCTCAAAAAGAGAAAATCCTATCGCTTGAAACAGACCAGAGGAAATGTAACATACTATTGACGGGGGTCCCATTTGTTTGGAATGAAGATATTATTAAAGTTACCCTGAATGTGCTGAAAGAGATATCTCACACCATAGAAGAAGAAGTGATCATTTATGCACGAAGAGTTGGTAAAGTTCAATCTGGTGCAAAACAGATTCTCAAGTCACAGACCAAGAAATCACCAACACAGGTAACTGAAACCGCACCTCTACATCTTACCAGAATATCTAGTAATGGAAACATAAACGTATAAAGAAGAACCCTGGAACGATAAGGAAAGTTAGATCGATGAAAAGATATAATACTACCGTTTTGGATAATGCATTGTGTGACATTGACTGGGATTCTTACTTTTTGATCAATGATGTTAATGTGGCTTGGAGTAACCTTCATACGATCATGACTGATATAATTGACGATATTGCTCCCTGGAAAACAATATATATTCATAGTGGAAGACCTAAATGGTATAACCAAGACCTTGTAACTGCATCAAAAACTAGAGATGATTTATTCAAAATTGCTAATATCACCAAGGACGCTCTTGATATCCGAGCAGCCAAGAATCAGAGGAACTATGTGAATAGTCTATTCAGACGTGCTAAATCTCAATATTATACAGAATTACTAACGAATAATTCTCATGATAGCAAAAAACTCTGGCGTACACTTGATGAAATCATATCCAAGAAAAGCAAGGACATAACAAATATTTACGACCAGAACAATCACAAGTTATCAACCCCTGATTCTGCTGAATACTTAAATAAGTACTTCTGTTCGATTGGGACCAAAATTCAAGAACAAATTACTCATGCCCCATTATTATTGCATGATGAGGAAATTATTACGAAATGCTCTAGTTTCAATTACATGTCCCAAGAAACTCTCCTTGCTCTGATCTCGGATATCGATACGTCCAAATCATCAGGTTGTAAAGAAATCAATTCAAAGCTTTATAAGGATCTATTTATGAGTCTTCATAAACAATTATTGCATGTAATGAATCTGTCTATATCCCAAGGTGTGTTCCCTACTGGTTGGAAAACGGCTATCATCAAACCAATTCCAAAAAAATCAAATCCCACTATACCTAAAGATACAAGACCGATTGCCCTAACACATATTGGAGGAAAATTGCTTGAAAAATATGAATAACATTATTACACCAAACCAATATGGATTCCGAAAAAACAAAAGCACTCGTGAAGCTCTATATGAATTTATAACTATTATTAATAATAACAACAACAGAAATCTCCTCACAGCAGCCACCTTAATTGATTTTGGTAAGGCTTTTGATAGCGTTAATCATGATATTATTTCTCAAAAATTAAGCAAAATTGGCTTTAATAGTATTGCCTTAGCTTGGTTGGATTCATACTTATCTAACCGTTCACAATCAGTTAGGCTTGAGGAACATTATTCTAACGAGAAGAAAATTAGTTGTGGGGTACCACAAGGATCCATATTGGGACCCATCATGTATCTTATTTTCTCAAATGACATAAATAAAATAAATTTAACCTCCAATTATATATTATATGCAGATGATACGGTCTTATTTACCACTGGGAATAGCATCGAGGAAATATGTAATACTATGAACAGGGATTTAACTCAATTTTACAACTGGTCTACAGCTAACAAAATTCTTATCAACACTGATAAAACCAAATCGATGTTATTTGGAGAAAGGAAAAAGACAGATACCAACATCTCCCTAAAAATTAATAACAATGAAATCGAATGTGTAAAAAACTATACATATTTGGGGATAAATATTGATAACAAGCTAAATTTTAGGGAACAGAGCTCAATCTTAATTAAAAATCTTCATCATAGAATTCACCAACTAGCCTTAATCCGACCAAATCTGACAAAGAAAAGTGCCCTTCTACTTACAAAGGCTAACATTTTGTCTATAATTGACTACAGTATAGTATATATTAGTAGATGCAACCAGACTATTCTCACTAAAATTCAAAGGTTGCAAAATAAGGCCCTGAAAATTGCTCTTAAATGTCCTTTACTTACCTCCACAAATGATATTCATTCTTGGACCAATACTATGAAAGTCAAACACAGAATTACTTTTCTCCTATCGAAGTTGGCCTTTATCTCTGTTGATAAGAAGAGAGTAAATAATGTATTGCCTTTAGTTAGAGCAACACGTCAGTTTGATGCTCCAATCCTACCAAATTTTACACCTAGGACAGAATCAGACAAACAATCCCTGAAATTTCAGGTTGCATCAACCTGGAACTCTTTACCAATTCGACTGAGAAGTATTCAAGATCATAAACTATTCAAAATTCTCATAAAAAACACTTTCGTGCAATGGAATAATCAGACCTATTGCTCAACTCCTCTTTCACTCTCTCACCTCTTGAAATGTATGAAAATAGATCCTAATCCTTATTTTTCATCTCATTATTTCGTACATCATCTGTCCATCATATTTGTCTAACAATCACCCCATGTATTGTATAAGTTAGAAGTAATCCTATCACTGATACCAATATATTTATATTATTAATCGATTTGACTGCAGAATGCCTATAGAAACGCTTATTGTCAGCGGCGGTTATCTCTGCATTTTTCTGATTATGTCGTAGGAAATAAAAAACTTTAAAAAAAAACAAAAAAACACCTTAGCAACCAACCACCAACAACCAACAACCCAATTCAGGTCTTGCCGCAAAAAATATGCACACATTATATCTATGAACATATCAGGTTACATATGGTGCACTATGTCTGTTAGCTGAATATAATTAAATAAACAAACAATAGTTGGGTATGAATTATTAATTAATTTTAAAGTTACTTGATATAACATTTCTATTATTTCTATTTTAATATTAATTCTCCATTATGTCTATGAATGGTATTGATAGGGGGGCATCAATTACAACATATTTTGATGATTAATAAGTTACGATGAACTTGTTAATTGTTATTCCGAAGCTGTTCATAATACTATAACACCCAGCAAGTATTTGTATCTACAAGGGACAACCTAGCTCACATTAGACAGACACTTTGACTGTATTAAGGCTTTACCCCACAGCAAAGCCTGGACTATGTCAACAAGTACTTGGAGGATCATAATAAGAGAGATCCACTGGACACACTAATACAGAACCAAATTGACAATTATCGAGCAATTAAACAAGGTAAGCAATAATGTATGTACGACCAACGAAGGTCCTAATGATTATCAAAGTAATATGAAAATGTTATGAGTTAGATATATTAATTTAAATGCTTTTTGTTTTGAAATTGGCGAATGAGAATTATCATTGAATGAAACTTTGTCCAATAAAATTTAAAAAAAAAAAAATAAGTTGGATCACTTTACAAACCAGTTATAGATGAGGATTGGTAGACAGTCCCTGAAGGTTGGCAGTGCACAACCTTGTTGAAAGGTGGAAGACATGTGGATCAGATAGAAGAGAATGGTGAGAGGGTAGTGTATGTTGGGTGTAACAATTTCTATGAGGAGCAGTAGCTATATGAGTTTTAATTGTGGTCTCCACTGGCTGTGGTAAGTTCTGTGATAAGCCTTGGGATGGTTTGTGCTGGTTCTGTAGGTGGAGATGAATGATGAGGTCCTGCCTACATGGTCAGTGAACGCTGCTACACTAGAAAAATTCATTACATTAATCACTATACTAGTGCTCTTTTATCTTCCACTATTAATTACCTTTATAATCATTATATACGTTATAATAATGATATCTTTAAGGTGGTTTAGACAATCAGTCGAACTCGGAAGATGTTTTATGAATATGTGCAAAGGCTTGGAGTGTTTACATAAAGAGATGTATATTCTCGCGAAAAACAATAATCTCCCCATGTGGAACATAAATAAATTTTTACACATAATTTAGTAAGTAATTTAACACATAATTTAACAAACTGCCTTGTTATAATCTTTATATTGTTTAGTTTAATCTACTCATGTTCGTATAGTATAAACTAAAATATTACTGTATGTTCACTGTATAACCTTCATCTTCTTTAATATTCATATTTATAGTGTAGACAAGTATATACTTCACCCAAAAGTCTATTCTAGTCTATGTTCACAGTAACCTTCATGTTGTTTAATATTTATATTTTTATTCTAGACGAGTATATACTTTACCTGAAAGTGTAATTCAGAGTGGTCAATGATTCAAGAACAACAAGAGCAAAGTGGGAGCGACATTTGTATTTCGCGAAAAAGAACCAGGGTAACAATACTGGTTCTCTCGACTCAATAATAGAAGAGTGGTTTCAACTCAATGACCAACATCTGGAATGGAACATTAAAAGGATACAGTTGGAACACATTTGTTGTCTTGTCCTTCCTCTAGTTCCTAGGCTCTAAAAACTAGGCTGCAATATTGGTGGAGAAACCCGGATTAGTTGGCTGATTAGTGTGTGGATGTTGGGGACGGGGCCAACTAATTACAAGGTATAATTTAAAAGGAATGAATTGCTTAAAAAGGAGAAAAGGACAAACAAACTAGCCAAAACCAGTATTAAACAGGGAGGGAAATGGATAGGGCACCCCAGAATAAGAAGGGAGGATGGTGATGGGAAGGAGGCACAGATTAAGTTCAGGTGCGAACACCGCCCCAACACTTTTAATGCAAATTCAAATTTGTCCCGTCTCCGGGAATTAAAATGTCCTAAATTAAAATGGCGAAATTAAAATTTCCAAATCTCCAAATTAAATTAAAATGTCCTGATTGTAGTTATACCTATGCTAGACAACATTTTAAAGGATGGGTGTAGTAGGAAAAAGGATTAGTTGTTCAGAGACTAAACAATAATATAAAGAGTTATGGTGGAATAATTAGAAGAGTCAAAGTAATAGGGACATATCAGTTTATCATTATTATTAAGTCACACACATAGGCCAGGCACTATGATCCCATATCTCTTGGATCAAAGGAGGAGTATGTTGACCTTATCATCCATAGCCTCTGCACCGATGGGTGATGTTTGGGTCCATGAAGTGTTCGGATGGCCCAGTAGGACAAAAGTTGTACAATTCAGACACACAAACACAAATTTGAAACAAATGGGACACGCATTTAGGAGTAAATAGTGTTGCTACTTAGGCAACAGAAAGAAACAGAAATCATGAAACAGAAACTGAAAAGCAAGCTAGAAAAAAAACAAAGAATAAATGAAGAAAAAAAAAGGCACAATACAACTGATCCTATAGAAACATCGTACACAGCAGACAAGACAGCTCCCATGCCACCTAAAGTCAAAGGCGGAGGTCAACGAAAGCAAAGCGTTCCCTTGTCATCTATACCAAGCTATATCGTAACAACGAGAAGTCATTTAGAGAAACTGAAACAGAAAGTAAATATGAAAAGGAAGAGGGGTGGTAAAGAAGGTAGGGCAGTTGCCCACCTGTGCCTGTCCAGGGATAGAGAGTTCTCCGATGCCATAAAGAGGCATCGTATAAACCAGCCGAAGTAGCATCCCTGTCATGGCCATGAGCCAGAACATAAAAGGCTGTTACCCTCCAGGCACCCAGTCTCATGCAGGTGGATATTGTGCACATCCACCTCAAGGAGGGGTGCAGCTGTAAGTCAGCACTGGTGTGTCCTGGAGCAGTATATAATATAGAATAACCGGTTAGGTATGCAAATAGTGTGAACATTTTTAGGTTACAAAACAGCTACACAGGCACAGCCGACCGGACGATAGGAACTCTAAATAACCCGCCCCCACCCACACCCGAGGTAGATCTTACAACTACAGGATCAAATGCCACTCTCCAGCTTTTCAACCCTCCCCAACAGATAGACACAAGTTGGACTACCCTAACCGCCCTGTGAGCCCGAATGACGAAAATAAACATCCCGCCTCAGGTAATCTGAATTATAAAACCCACTACCTCTCCAGTATCCAGTATCAGCCTAAACACAACAAGTTCCCCCCAGCCAAAAATTAAGTCTGTGGTTAATATATTGAAAGGGTCCGACCCACGTACCTCATCCCCAGCTGATTCCTCTATTAAGATTGAATCTGAATACCAACTCTCTCTGGGCTCCCCCATATGCAACAGCTCTGTGAAATCACCTACACTTGGAAACACCGACCCAAGCACGTCCAAATCTACTCCCTTGTCTAAGCCCAGGAAATCACTAATTATTCCCACTGCCACTCCATCCCCCGATCCTGCCTCAACCCATACCCAGGACTTAATGGACTGGATGAAGTATTTCGACACCCCAGACCATAAGCAGAAGAAAACCACCCCCAAAGAAGGTATATCTACTTTCTTCTACCATCTGATGCTCGGGATCAAATCCATCGATCGCCTCCTCGCAAGGGACATCGGACTCATCCTAGAACGCCATGGTTACCTTAATAAACATTAAACATATTAATCTACAAGGGCTTAAAATTATAGTCCCTTCACTTTCACTATTTATTCATGGTTCTACGTTCATAGATCCTTCTGATTCAAACCTTTCGTTAATATCGCATATTATATATGATAACATTTTTTTTATCACAAGCAATCAACAACCGCCTGATTAAAATAATAATACCTGAAGTCTTAAAACTATAGAACTTCAATTCTCTCATATTTATTATAATAACTATGACCCCCTGTGCCCCCTGCACGACCCATAACTTAACACTTAAACCTCTCTAAGTGCAACAAGCGCCAAACAAGTCATATGTGTCACCAATGTGTCAAAAGTGTAAAATGTGTCAAACTGTGCCAAATCTCAAATCCATATATAAGCAATGTTATTATTATCTTGTTCATTCCCCTGATGAAGACCACCTATGCTACGGTCGAAACGTGTAGGGATAAGCCTTTCTCTACTAGCTAATAAACATTAGCATAAAGGAATCAACGGGAGTTATTTGTTTTTACGAAGATCACTTCAACTTTACATCTTTGTTTATAAAATAACTATCTGATAGGTTGAAAACTGTTTGTCTTACAAAGTTTTTGAATGAGGATGGGACATATTTAATGAAGTTATTTATAATGAAGTTATGTATAAAGTTATATAATAAAGTTATTTGTATAGTGGCTTATATTGCCTAATGGTAATTTATTTCCAACTCAGATGTTAACACGTTTTTACGTGTCATTTATTGCATCTATGATTCTGTATGTATGTATGTTGTTTATTTCCAGTTCACTCACAGTTACAGCAATATAAATAATACAATATCTGGAAATGGGTACCACATTCTATGCTAATCATAGCTCTACCAGGAGGTCCCTTCTACGTTTAATTACATTATTATTTACAGTTCTAGTTATTCTATTTGGTTGATCCGTTCGCTATTCAAGTACAGTATAGAAGACAACTTGTCTGATCGTTAGGGGGACCATTTGCATTCATACGAACACTCCTGGCGGCCCGCCCGTTCACACATTGATTCATTTGGCGGCGTGGTGCGATTTGCATTCTGACGAACACTAGTCGCACCAGCCATTTTTTGTGTGTTGGTCTACTTTGCCAACATCAAGTCTCTTATGGACTAGTGTACATATGTATTGACAGTCGGTCGTCTGAGTAGCCGGTTGCATTCTAACGAACACTCTTGGTGGTGTCAGTCGGCCGTCTGTCCTTACATGGACCGGGTCGATGGCATTCTAACGAACACTTGGTCGAGCCGGCCCATGTCCGTTCATTCATTACAAGTTCGGAAGAGAGATAGAGCAGTCGGGGGGCGTAAGTTTAGTCTGCGTTCAGTGTAGGGTGAGAGTTTCCTGTTTAGTCGCACTTTGGTTGGTCTTTGGTTGGTAATTTTCGTCGCAGCTCATTGTGAATGCAATTTGGAGGAGATGTGCCTTTCTCCTTTCATTTAGGAATGGGATTTTGTATTGAGCATGGAGATCTTTTACACTCTCAGTTCTTTTTAGGTTGTAAGCTATTCGAATGAATGAATTTTGGATGGTTTGGAGCCTCTCCAAATGCTTCGCTTGAGCTGGTATATAGAAAATGTCACAAAAGTCGATCACCGGCCGCACCATGGTGGTGTACACTAGCATGGTATTTGTGGGCGTCACTGACTTCCTAATTTTGGATGTGGCTTTTAGTCGTTTGGCTATTTGGTCTATTTTCATCTGAACATGGGCATTGAACGTCAGTGCGTGGTCTATTGTCAGGTCTAAATAGCAATACTCCTTTTCGTATTCTAGGATGGCTGAGTTCAGGCTCAGTGCTTTTGGTGTCGTCTTCTTTTTTGTGTTGCCAAGGATAATATCCATGAATTTGCTTTTCTTTACATTTACGGAGATTTTGTTCTTTTTACACCATTGACTGACCATGTTCAGATCTTTTTGTAGATCTTCTTTAAGATTCTGTTAACTTATTATTTACTTTTTCATACACTGTCAAAATGTATGTTCATGGAATGTTCAGGAGTAAAGAGCTGCATGCCAGAAGTTCTGATAAGGAAACACTGCATGTGTACCTTATCTGGTTCCACATTATGTTGTGTGACGTGTGTTCATGACTTTGTAAGCTTCATATGAGGAAAACATGACTTTGGTCATGACGTGGATGCTTAGAACACTTGTGGTCATTGTCCACCTTCAAGATGGACCAATCGTAAACTAGCCTTGACCATCAGATGATGATCTGATCACAAGGTGATCTGGCTGATGATTTGGAGTTGAGTATAGGTTGTTCAGCTTATACCAAATAAAACAAACAGAAAGTTAATTATTCGCTGGTCTTCCATTATTCTTTTCTTGCCATGCTGTACAAGCAATTAGGTG
This sequence comes from Sthenelais limicola, assembly GCA_942159475.1. Lineage (NCBI taxonomy): Eukaryota > Metazoa > Annelida > Polychaeta > Phyllodocida > Sigalionidae > Sthenelais > Sthenelais limicola. The sequence continues at coordinate 55,369,973 of OW804102.1, read as the reverse complement.
TAACGTTACAGACCTGGACTACAGAAGTCAGAAAACTGTTTTGAACAAGCTTCATTTGAGACTTTATTCAATCTTCATTTCAATCAGGTGTATATATATGGATGAATCATATCCATCACAACAGCCAGTGATTATAGAGACTCCATGTACAGAGCTAAATATATTTCATTACTAGGGAAATAGTCTCTTTTGTTTATGCAGCCATTCCGGTGTATTACCTTCATTCGCCCTCAACAGACAAATTCACAAAGGAACCTATACAAACATAGTAAGTGATTAAAGCGAAACCAGGTACAGAGTTACATGTAATATGTATAATACATCACAGTTCTCCCACTAATCAAGGAAATAGGTCCATCCAAAACTATTCAATACAACACAAGAACAAACATGAACTATCACCGCAATGGTTGGGAAACTGCAAGTGATAGTCAAACCATTTCCATATCCAACCAAATCCAGAACTAGTATGAATAGATAGCAAATAAAGAACAAGCCCTTCGACCATGCCCTCTCAGGTACTGTAATATAGCACCTGAGAGTGGGGGCTTGATGCCCTCTATATAACAATTACTATACTCACATGGTATCCTTGTACCTTTGTCCTTTCTGACTGAATGACCCACACGCCACAAGGACGCCGGGTAGTATTCAATGCACATGTGTGAGTAGCTGGTGACGTCATGCTTCCTTATCTACATGGCTTATCAGCTGAGCACAACTACACAGATGAGATTTTCGTAGAATCGTAGAATGTACACTTGGCAACTGTACACATTTAGTGAATTATCTTTAATTAGGCTGCTCTTCTTTTATACTAGGTACATTTGTGGATATTTGGTATTGCATTGATTCTAGCAATTCGTTTGGTTAGGTTGAACTGTATTTTAAACCTTATTTCCGTCTGAAATATGGGTTATTTGAGAGGATTGCTGCAGGTAAATTGTACATTTCATGGCGACTTCACCCACATAGGGCTTATCACAAATAGTGTAACTATGTGCGCAGTAGTGTACTTTGGACGCACATTGTGTGTGTGTGGGTGTATATGTGAAGTGTCTCAGGAAAATGAGTCGCAAGTTGCAAAACAATCTTGAGATATCTTCATATTGGACAGATGAGATCAAGCGATTCCAATGATGGTTAACATTAGGGACAGGTACTTTTATATTATTTTATGTATGAAAAAGGGTTAGCAATATTTCTTAATAATCAAACACTAGTAAATTTATTAGTACTACACAAATAAACATACATTTGCATATGGGTCAGATTTCTATGAAATGTACTATTGGCCTTCACCAGTCCCTCAAATAACCCACATTTTAGATGGAAATCAGGTTCAAAGTATAGTTCAACATAGCCAGACAATTTTGTTGAATGAATAGAATACCGAATATACTCTGATATCTTACATTTTTCATGCTAATCTAGCAGAATTTGAGAGATTTGCAGAACTATAGAACTGTGCATTATCTCAAGATCTGACCCATATATAAGCGAAGATATCTCTAGGATAAGCAATAAGATGTAATGTAATGATTATTAAAATATGAACAGTGAGAATGAACCTATTGTAACCCTGGCGGTGACAGTTCCAACTATTGGCCTAGTTTGACGGAGTTTAGAGTTAAAGCTGCAATCTCAGCTAATATCTGAAAATAGGACACAGGACATATGAAATACATTCTACTATGGTGTCTATGCTTAAAAAAGAAGTTTTTCCCCGGGTTAATAACTAATTAATTAGTTACTTATTTTTTATGTATAGGCTGACCTCAGAAACGCATAGATACATTTATCACAATTTCTTTACATTTTTTTATTTTTTTTTTAACAAATTTTATTGACAGAAGTTCTACAATGTGTATTTGGTACATTTATTTCTGGTACAAAGGACACAAAACGTCTGGTGGTCCTGGGTAAGACCATAACCTGTCTGTCTCTTTTCTCTGTCTCTCACTCCCTGCTATCTCTATCTCTATTTCATGAGTATGATCATAAACTGCTTTCCTCTCAGCTCTCCTGCCCTTGATATAACCTTCAATGTTTTAATAAGGCCTTACAGCAACCAATCTCATTCACTCACTAAATTCCCGAGAAATGAAAATGAAAACATTTCTAAAATGAGTTGTTGTGAGAATCATATTTGAAAAATACCATTACTGCAACTGTTTTCATTTTGTGTAGAACTCACATATTCACTTGACTGACGCAATTTCCCCTCAACCGCTGCAGAAGGGTGTACACTGCCAGTGTAAATAGGGGAGTTAATTTGCCACTGCACATGCCTGCACAAGTGCTTCCTCGGATGGATTCTGATAAAATCTGACATACACATAGTTTGCAACATTTATATCTGAAATTGCAAGAATATACTCACCAATACCCTACCTTGTATAAATGGTCTATGTAAACCAAATGCATGATGGGAATGATGGGGATATGTGTTATGGAAACATGTGTAACCCATGGATATTGACATTAGAGCACTGATAAATATTTCTTGCTAAATATGTTTTTTATGCACTTTATACTGTACCATTAGTCCCATAATTCCATGCGAATCAAGATTCATAACGGCGGCTATGCAAATCCCATATTAGGACTAGGATACTTCTACACACAGCTGATAACACGTCCAGCGTTTCTGAGGTTCGCCAGCCGTCCATATGTAGTGTTATCAGTTCGGGGACAATATAGCTGATATGGTCGAGATACCACCCTGACAGATAAGAAGTGGTTTCGTCACACTGCTGTCAGTACCATTAATATAATATTTAAAAGGGGGTTTGCATAGTCGCCATTTTGAATCTAGATTCCCAAGCACTAATGTTAATATTCACGAGTTATATATATATGTTTCTATAACACAAACCTCCATCTTTTCTATAGTGGATTTGGTTAACAAAGATCATTTATACAAGCTATGATATTGGTGAAAACGTTCTTGCAATTTTCTATGCAAGTTGTTATATAATTTTGTATGTCAGATTTCATCAGAATCCATCCCATGATGCACTGTAACTGACATGCGCAAGGAGTATCTGGGGGTCAATAAACATTAAAGTAACTAAATGTAGTCCATATGAGCACCTTTAAATCTAAAGAGTGTATTACATAGATTGTCCTGAAATTTGATACATTGATTTATGTAACCATGAGTTATCAACCCTTAAGAAATTAGGAGATTCCAATAATGTGATCTTCTGAAAAAAGCACTTTAAATAATATCAATTTTGCGACTCATGACTCATTATCCTGAAACACATCAAGGATACGTCAAGGATCTTCACCGGGAAATGAGAATACCAATTCTCGATGAGAGAAGAGACTCACGCCTTCTCCTCCTAGCCCATGAGATGAGCTGTGATGAGAAGTACCTTGACAACAGGAAAATAAATCTTCGCAATCTTGCAAATGGAAAAATGTTAAAAATCCCAATGACGAAAACAGAGAGAATTAGAAAATCATTTTTTATCCAGGCACCATCCCTATTCAATAAACTGCCACAAGCGGGTAGAAACTGCCCCACCATCCCTGACCTCAAAACATACCTTGAAGAAAACTTTTTTTCATACTCAGGAGAGGAGGGCCCAGCACAGTCAATAAACAATCAGTGACATAGAGCTTGTTGGTTCTGTCTCTCTCCACAAACTGCTGTTACATTGTTGTAATATTATATTGTTGTTAGACGGGCCAGTGTTCGCCAGAATGCTACCCACAACTGTAAATGCACAGGGGAAGTGCAGCCAGGTGGTGACACAGTGTTCGCCAGAATGCGACTCACTGACTGGCTACAACATCCCCATATATTCACATGAAACATGTGTACGGTCTTGGTTAAATACGATGAGGTGGGCAAGCTACCTAGAAACTAGATCTAGAACTAGAGCAGTAAATTACCCACAAATTTTGACCCAGGACTACAGACGAAACTCTACAATAATCCACTTGGTTCAGTGGTGGACTTAACACACACATGAAGGAGCATTCATATCTGATCTTGCTTCATGGCACTAGCTTGCCCAATTTATTGTTTATTGTATTGTCTAATCTGTGTTGTTATTACTGCCATATTAGTTTATCACATTAATGTACTCGCTGTATCTACCTATCTATCTATCAAATACTACTGTATCTATTTAATAGCGTAACTCCATTTTCTCCAAAGGGGGCTCTCAGGAAGATCTATGGTTTCATAGAGGAGACCCACCCCCTTTTTCGGTGTCAAAATTTGATACGTTATTGAAAAGTGTAAGCTTCCGAAAATAAAAACATATACATACATACACACATCACATATGAATACAACCTCAGGAAGTGGTGCATTATTGTTGTTACAATTTTATAAATACATTATAATTACAACACTTACATAAACAAAGAATTGAAGGGTCAATCCGAGCTTAGAAAATATCATAATTTTCTGGCATTGCTTATGCGTAATACTGTAATTTGGGGTACACAATCCCCTTGGTTGCCAAAGGGATAAGTATAATGCTCAACAGTAAGATGAATATGAATACGCATGACTATTGTCTCTGCAGGTCCTGATAACTGTCGTATTTCACATACCCCTAGGACATGAAATTGTTAAACATAAATGTACCTCTTATAACCAACCATTCTCACAAAACTCCCACATACCTACCCTGATGCATTGAATATTTCCCCCATGTCCTACAATATTAAAGTACTGAGAAGGGAATATTTTGAAGATGGCGGGAAAACGTTCCTGAGGCTAGAATGCACTAAGACTCTCGCTTGAACTGTTTGGGTAAATTTGGAAGGAAGAATTCCGCTTAGGCCAGATCTGATATACAACTCAACTCACTAAATGGTCACGCATCAATATTTCACCACAAATTTAATCAAGATAGTTCTAGTTATCTTGATAATTATACATTTATACCGCCGCTTCACGACAGACAAGATGGGCGACGATGGTTCAAAATCCGACGTACACGACGTACCACCTAACGGCCGTGACTCTGGAGTTTCTCAGAATGGAGAAATTAAAGATCTAAAACAGATTAGTATGATGACTTTAGAAGCTGCAATACCTAAAGGGACACAGGATGCCTCCCCTGAGGCCGTTATTGGATGAGACAGCTAAAATTACACTGACGCCTTCCCCCGGCCGGGTGAAGGACGGTATAATAAATCAAAATACTTTAGATGCCTACTTTGGTCCGGAAATTAAAAAACATGATGACTCCATTGTCATACAGTCTGATAGCGATAGTGAAAGTAGTGATGAAGAAGATATTATTGCGAACAAAGTAATCTTAGATGGGATTCGATCAGAAAAAAGTAATGTAGGCAAGGCGGTAGCTACCGCCAACACACAAATTGGAGAAGTGGCCGCTGTCACTCCCGCTGTCACTACCAAAACTATCAAAACCCCGGGTGAAATTGGTAAAGAAACAGATAAGGCTATAATACAAGAATTTGATGAAATAGTAGCTGAATCCGGAGGGAACAAAATGGATCAAGCCATTATCCAGAAAATAACAGAGGCTGTATTAGATAGGTTATCGCTTGACACACAGCCAGAAATGGTTTGGAAGGAAAATAGGAGGCTGAAGAGGGATCTCCAATCCACCAACCTAAAAGCTAATATGACAGTTAGGAAATTAAATAACAAATTTAAATGGGTAGAAAGGAACTGTTTGAGAATGAACCGTAGACTGAGAGCACTAGAGGGTTCCCAAATTGAACTAGATGGACTTGACGAAAATGAAAATAATGAGGTCAGGGAAGAGCCAAATGCCGGCGAAACATTTATTGACACGGTGGCACTCGATGCCGTAACTACGCTTGATGAAGAGATCAATAGATCTATACTCGATGTCAGGCTAGAAATCTCAGAAAACCTGGAGAAAATTGAAGAAATTAGCACTAAACTCAACAAAATAGGGGAATCTGTATCATCTCCCAAAGACGATATCTCAGAGTACAAATCTAATGCAAAAACAACCGTAAACAAGGACTCTAACAAGGACGAGTCAACTCATATTCTAGTAGAGGGAATCCCCAAGCGTTGGCAGCACCGCTCACCCATGCCGTGCGGGCCAGTACACGTTGGGGAATTTTCCTCCGTAGTTGAAGATACTGAGAGTATTATGAGAAATATCTTCGGTCAATCGTTGCAACAAAAAGAGGATGGGAAATTTATTGCATATAGGGTGGGGGTGCCTAAGGGTAGGCTCACTCGAGCAATCTATGTGGAACTAGATTCTATCAAAACAAAGAAAGTAATTCTCAACCAAGCAAAAGAAATGAGACAGCGCACCGGACTAAGAATATGGTTCAACAGATATAAGCCTGATTCGTCCGATCAAAATTATCAAATGGTGGTCGACTGCCATAAGCTGTTGCAACTACATAACTTTCCAGCTGATATCGTCTTAGGGCATATACTTGTGAGAGGGAAAGCACGTCGGTCATTTTCATCTACAGATCTTAATCTGCTACCGCCCGGCTGTAGACCGGCCGACGTGTCACAGTTGCCAGTGGACAACGGGGGACTTGGGTTCCATGGGAAACACAAGAAACTTGTCTCGGTAGCCGGTCAACCGCCCGGCCGGCCAGAGGCGAGTTCGTCGGGTGTGGAGCCGACGGCGGAGGCTGAGAGTTCAGATGAATCAGTTGTGGAGGAAGAAAAGGACCCGTTACCCCTGGACAAAACCATGAATGATTATTTATCATCAGGTTGCTTAGAAGGAAGGCCTAGACGCCTTAGGCAGGTTCCAGATAGGTATGGATATGGCTAATGTTCTCTCGAGCAATAGTTATGTAGGAGATGTTAAAAATCACACAACGAGAAGTACAAGTTGAATCAGGTTGACCGGCTACCGAGACAAGTTTCTTGGCCGGGCGGCCGCGCTTCTTCACATGAGTTACTATCGGCTCTGTCGGTAAAGGCTTAGGCGCATCCCTGCCAGGTATAATCTTACCAACCGGGGTAATTCTAAGCAAATCCTTCCCAACCCTTTGCTGTTTCTGATACTCTGGGGCCCTATGGAGATTTTCCAACTGAACAGGTTTACCATCAACATCAAAGGCAAGCTTTAGCAAGTCGCCATTCCATCTGAGAACTCCCTCAGTTGTTTTCAGTTCATATGTAGAACCATGCACACGCCTCATGACTTCAAAAGGCCCATCCCATTTGGGACCATATTTCTTCTGAGCCAATGGAGTGGCATATCTCCAAACAATATCACCCTTTTGAAAGACTTTCGGACGAGCACGTCGATCGAAGTAGCGTTTCTGATACACAGCCGAATGTCCCAGTTGCTCCCTTACAAATCGATGGCCCTTACATAACAGGGATCTAATCTCCTCAACAAACACAGTATGACAAGGAAAATCAACATCCCCCGTTATTGTACCATAGATAATGTCAGCAGGAACAGTCAGTTCCGTACCGAACACTACCAAATTCGGCGTACACTGAGTACTCTTATGTACAGCTCCCCTATAGGCATGTGCAATACATGGCACCAATAAATCCCAATTGACATCATCATACTGAGTTAGACAGGATAACTGTTCAACTAAGACCCTATTCCAACGTTCTACCTGACCATTCGCCTGAGGCCTGTAGGGTAAGGTCATTAGCTTCTCAATATCTAGCAATCCCCGCAATTCTTTCAATAACATCAATCTGAATTCAGGCGCTCCATCCGTCTGTAGCGAGACAGGAGGACCATACCTGAGGATCCATTCAGTGAATAGAGCCATAGCACAGGTAGCAGCTGTATGATCTGGCAATGGGTAAGCTTCGGCCCACTTAGAAAAATAATCAGTCACCACCATGACACAGACATTTCCTCGTGGTGTTCTCCTAAAGGGTCCGATGATATCTAATGCAATTCGGCTCCACCGCACTCCCTGAAGCTCTTTTCTCAAAGGAGCTATGCCCTTTCCACCCCGACTTTTACAAGAAGCACATATCTCACAGCCTCTAACCCAATCAGCGATATCATTCTTCATCCAAGGCCAGATGAATCTTTGCCTTGCGGCCTGATAAGTCTTGAACTCACCGAAGTGTACTGCGAGCTTATTCCCATGCAAAGTTCGAAACAACTCCCTGCGTAAAGACATGGGGATGGCCACGCGGGTATAAATCACACCATTATCACTTTCCCATCTAACACATAACAAGTCATCTACAACTTGCAAATCATCTAATTTCCTTATGTAGTAACAGAATTCATCTCCTTCAGCCAGCAAAGCTTTCCCCTCCGGCTTAGGAGTAATCTCTAGAACCACATCCTTTACACGTCGGATAACCTCATCATCCTCTTGAGCTATCTTCAACCGATCACCCGCTAAGGAAGAGAAAATATGATATTCCATAGTCATGGTAGCTATCACCGCTTCATGTGCACCGCAGTCCGCACAATCTTCCCTTGGACATCTCTTAACAGGCAGCCGAGAAAGAGCATCAGCATTCACATGCCTACGTCCAGGCCGATGTAAAATCTGCGACTCAGTCAATCCATAATGTTGCAAAGTGGTAAACCACCGTGCCAACATTCCGGAAGGATCTTTAAAATTCATCAACCACCTCAAAGAAGCATGATCAGTCCGAAGAATAAAATCCGGCTGACCAATAATATAATGCTGGAACTTAGAAAGATAAGTCAGTACAGCCAATAATTCTCTCTTCGTGGCACAGTAATTCCTCTGAGCCTTACTCAGACTATTACTAGCATAGCTTATAGCACCACTTCTCTATCATTCTGAATCTGAGATAGTACTCCAGACATTCCAAAGCCACTAGCATCAGTATCCAGAATTATCTGTCCCTTCAGTTGGGGATATCCCAACAATGGTGCCGAAGTCAGCAGGTGTTTCAGATCTGAAAAAGCCTGCATACATCGTGAATCAAACGAGACTGAACGGTTTTTCTGCTCCGACCCCACCACCAATGCTTGAATGGGTGCTGCAATTTTAGCAAAGTCAGGCATGAAATCCCTATAATATGAAGCGAAACCCAAGAATTGGCGTACCTGCTTCACGGTAGTCGGTACAGGCCAATTATGCACTTTTTCAATCTTATTCGGATCCGCTCGGATGCCATTCTGAGAAACTATCCGACCCAAATAGCGGACACTAAGCTTGAAGAACTCACACTTCTTTGGTTTAAGTTTCAACCCATATGTTCTCAATCTCTTCAACACTTTCTCAGCATTTCCTAAAGCTTGTTTGAATGTAGATCCAAAGATGATCACATCGTCCAAATACACCAGACAGCACTTCCAACGCAATCCGGACAACATCTGTTCCATCATTTGTTCAAAGGTGGCCGGAGCATTACATAAGCCGAATGGCATCACCCGGAACTGGTAGAGGCCCATAGTCGAGACAAAAGCAGTTTTCTCCTTACTAATAGGATCCATTGCAATTTGCCAATACCCACTTTCCAGATCCAGGGTAATAAACCATAAGTTCCCACCTAAAGCCTCAATGCTTTCATCAATCCTTGGCAATGGAAAAGAATCCTTCTTGGTCAAGGCATTCACAGGCCTGAAATCAATACAAAAACGATCAGATCCATCACTCTTTTTCACGATAACCACAGCTGATCCCCAAGGGCTGTTACTCGGTTCAATCACCCCCTTCTCCAACATGTCACAAATCTGCTTTTCAGCAGCCTCGCGGCGAGCCAAGGGCAATCGACGATACGTACATTTAACAGGAACCGCGTCACCTGTGTCTATAGTATGTTTAACCATATTAGTATGGCCCAGGACATCACCAGGTAATCTGAAACAATCTTTATACTCCTGCAGCAAGTTCAACAATCGAACCTGATCCTCCGCCCTGGTCAGATCCGAACATCTTACAAGCTTCTTTAATGGACACTCATCTTCCGGAGGCACCATAATCTCCGGCTCCAATAATTCAATATCTACCATGGGTGAACTAGGTTCTTCCATTTCCTGCACTCTCACTGATTGCAGATTGATCATAACGGGATTACCAGTAGGATTATGCACCGATAGCGTAGAACCATATCGGTCGCCAGCAACCAACAAACTTCCCGCAAATGCATCTCCCCATTCCAACTCATCCGACTCAAAGAATAAATCCTCGTTCTCCGATACCAGGCCTATACCACTACATATAGTGGAGAAAGCATCAACAAGAATATTCTCCATGTTGTGTTTCACTATAGCCCCGCTTTGCAAAGTTCGGCACATGATAGAACGTTCACCGGCCTCAAGGGTGAATTTGCCAGACCAATCGGAATTACATTTGTGAACATATATAAAATCCATTCCTAGTATACCAGCCTCCCGACCTACTAATCCACCTACAACCAGACAATTGAGAACATAGCAAGCATTTCCAATACCAAGGGCTAGTCGGGCACATCCATATGTAACCAAATTATGACCAGTTCCTGCAAAGCATGTTACCTTACATGGCGTTAGCAACGGCCGAATAGACAATTCATCATACACAGCTTTCTTCACCAGTGTACACTGAGCGCCCCAATCGATCAAGAACTGACCAGTCAGATTAACAATAGTTACATCCGCATACATTCTTTCTGCAACGAAAAGGCAATTCTCATTAGATACCTGAATCTCAAAATCCCAGAGGTCACATGTCATCACCCTACTCACTTGCCAAGCAGTTCCTTCCCATTCTACTTTCAACATCTGCATTGGTGAGCATGCATATTCAGGCCTTCCCATCTCCACCTTATGTACAAAACATGCAACATGCCCAGCTCGAGTCTGCAAATGCTCCTCGCCCCCAGATCTCTCAAATCCGTTCTCATGGGCGTCCCCGGGCAGATGAGAGTGCGAATACACATCCGACTCGGCTAGTTTAACCTCTGCAACTTGAGCGTATGCGACGTGTGCCACAGCCGTCTCGATCCCCACCTCGTCGCTTATGAGGATCCGACCTGATTTGACAACTGGTGTAATTCGCTTCTAGTAGCTGCCGATTTAGCCAGGAGGTCATCCAGTATCGCTATATGCTTCTTCCTCTTCTCACAATCAGCAAACCGATGTCCTTCCAAACCACAATGGAAACAGCTGCCAGGTCCTCTCCCCGGTCTTCTCTGATAGCCCCGGTCGGGAGGACGACTGTTCCCAGCCGGCTTTTGCTCCACTGGCTTGGGTACATCATTAGCTGGCGATCTGGCCTTCCAAACCCTAAAGGCATCAAACTCAGCTGTCAATTCAGCTTCCAATCCCGTCCCATTGGATGAACTAGCCATTGCAGTGGATCCTTCCACCCTGTTCTCCGGTGCCAACGACAGGTTCGATACCTGTGAAGTTAACTGGGTATCTGAATCACACACCACATCCCTATACCGAGTTGCTGCACTGGAAGCCTCGACTATATTAGCCGGCTCCTGCAACCCCACATATTCAGCCATCTTCCTATCAAGCAAGCCATCCGTGAAAACATTCACCGCCATATCATGTAGAGTGTCGTCCCACTGGCCATAAGCATGCAAAGCCCTCAAGCTGATAGTGGAACAGAAATTCGCAGGACTCTGACCAAAACTCTGCTTAGATTTGAAGAACTCCCTATTCCTGGTTCGATCAGATTTCTCAGCCTGATAGTCATACTCCATCATCTGCAACAATTCGTCCATTGTAAACTCCTCCGGCTCCAACAACAATGCCTGAGGCACATGCTTACCCACAGCCGACAAAAGCTGTATTTTATAAGTATCATCATCCCAGTTCATCGTGCGAGCCACCATAGCAGTGCGTCTCTGATAGTCCCTCCAGTCCTCTTTTCCATCCCATATAGGGAAAAGCAAAGGCTTTGGTGGTCTCATAGGTTTGCCCGGATTATGAAGAGGCCTACCATACATCCCCTCCCTCTGCTCAGGTACATGACCAGCCGCCGGGTCAACAGAGCGTCTTATTATCTTCTTACCGCCTGTCATAACTGACTTACCCGGCAAGCCAGGTGGAGTATACCCCTTTATACCACTAACCGCTTCCAACAAACTTCGCCTTTCCTTCCTTTTTTCCATACCTCCCACTGCTGATGCTGCAGCAGGAGCGCGGTTCTCCATTTGGGAAGAACAAAAATCAGCATAGTCTGCTTGATAATCATTCCCCCCTTTTTCTTTCCTTTGAGGGAAGTCGGGTAAATCATTCATTAACCTTTGATAGGATTCATTTGAACAACCAGCCGGTTTAGGGTACATAGGAGTACTAATGGTAGCCCCATCTATCAATTCTTCAACTACTTCATTCATCCGAACACGCCTACTAGGAGGATGTCTATCCATTTCTGCACTGCCCAAATTATCCAACTCTCTCTGCAACCTTTCCTTCGCCCGCTTCTCCACCTGACATTGAGCCCCTAGCTTAGTCAGCTTATTGTTCTGGTCGGTTAGTATTTCACGTAACCTAGTATCTTCCTCCTTGGCTAACTCCAGTGCTTTTTGCGTGCGTGCAGCATGCTCCAAGGCGAATTTACCATGAGTAGCTGACTCAATCACAGTCTCATTCATCTGATCCATAGAATTTAGCTGAGCACAAATCAAAGCATCCATCCGATTGTAACTCATACGTCTATTCCTCATCCTATCTTGAGTCCACTCTGACTGCAACTCGACCACAGGCGATGTAAAGTCAGGTTGAGCGAACGGTGTCTGCGGTGCAGTTTTAATACCATGAGAGTTATTATCCGAATCTGAATTAAATCCAATATTCGGTAACTGTACATTCCCTCCAACCAAATCTCCATTTCTCTGGTTCAAACCAGTCCCTACCTTAGTAGGTCTCCTAGTTGTTACCTTCTTCCTGGCAGCTGTATTATGAATGGTATGCCACTCATTATCTGAATCCGAGCTTGCTTCAATAGCTGCTCGTACCCGCACTGTCGGTTCTAAATGAACTGGCTCCAGTGCTTCTTGACCCGTAAAATCGTCCGACAAATCCAAGAGAGTATAACTTACGTTAACCTCTGGTCTCTTTCTATCATTCTGAGCACCCGGATTAGTAATCCGAGTCCTATCTCCCATGGTCTCCATTGGAAATCCCTGTTAGGGGCTACCGAAATGGGACCATGCAGATCTTACTCAACAACCGGGCCAAAAACCAACTGGTCACGGCACCAAATTGTAATGTCCGATGAAAGCTTAAGCGACTATGAACTATTTCAATCAAACAACACAAACACAGGAACTGTCGGTCCTTGCCAGCTGCTGAGTTTATTGCCCCACAAGCTCAGGGATGACCATGTATTCTCGGATACATTCGCCAACCTCTAGTCGGCTGACTCAATGGCAACTCATGATAATAATACAATAAGGCAAATGGTAGTCAAATACACAAACACAGGACACACTGTCATATAGAATGAAAATAATAAAAATGCACACCAACACACACAAGCGACACCTATTGATAAGTACACAAAGTAGTAAGCACATTCGGTTCTCACACAAAACCATCCGAGTGGATCCGGCCCACTCGGCTAACTGAACCGACTTCATTCAGATCATTCGGATCAAGTACTACAGATGTATTGATATAATATAGATTATTGTCATATGGAACACTGTTTGAATGGCATTACATTTAGCTATACTTATTGTTACTGTATGGATATATACTCTATGTTACTGTATGGTTATGACCGATCTATTGTACATTTGTAGGTCTGAATACAATGATCATAAAGTTCACAAAATGTAAATAGAGAGGGAGAATTTAACTTCCAGTTTGAAACAATGATTAACTATAATACATAGTTAGAGGAGCCAATAGGTTACCTAGAATGTAGTAAAAGGGTGAGAGATCCTCTCCTGAGGTTATACTGGTATGGTTACCAATCTAAAATTTAAGAGGTATTCGGAGAAAGTGTTCAAAAGGGAAGAAACAGGAGCTCTCCTGAGCACGATATCTACCTTTGGACACGTTCTACTAATTCCTAAAGGGTATCTCATCATTGAATTATTTAAATCAACCAAACTTCCTTCCAAACCGGATCCCACGGTTTACCCAAACACTCCCCAAAATGAATACAGGAGTCATGTATGAAGATGATACCGAAAAAGTGTCTGTATATATTGGGGTGAAGTGCAGGGAATTGTACTTCAAGGCTGTTATTGCAGTACAGCAAAATAATTTGTTGATTGTTCTGAAAGCACGACCATTGTTTGTGCGAAACTGTGGTTTTATTGACTGTGCCTCATTAAGAGGATTTAATGGGAAAACTGTATTAATGGGTAAATTGGCGAGAAAGAAGAAGAAAGGTAAACAGAAATGGCTTATGAAATTGAAGAATTTACGAAACTGAAGGGGTTCAAAATCACTATTGATGACTATAAGCTCATAAGATCTGACAGGCTTTCTAAAAGAAGAGGAGGGGGACTGGTAACGTACGTCCATAAATCTTTTGAAGTTTCTGGGGGGGAATCAGATGCGGGCAGCCTCTCGGTTTCCAACAAAAATTTTGAGATTCAAGTTTTTAAGGTATCTAAGAAATATAGGCAAACAAAAACTGTTTTTAACGTATATAGGCCACCTCAAGGGTGCCTAATTCAAGCTGTCACCTGTCTAGATGATGTATTAAACTCTGTAGACTCATCACAAGATCTAGTAGTACTTGGAGATTTCAATTACGACTCAGACGTGATCGAGGAAGGGAAAACCAGAAATGCTGATAGGTTCGGCACACTTCTTAATGAATTTAATCTTCACCAAACAATAAAGGTTCACTCGAGGATCAGCAGAAAATCTCGATCAAAAATTGATCATATCTATACCAATACTAAGAATACTAATGAAAGTGGCACCATGAACCTAAACTTAAGTGATCACCTGCCAGTTTTCCTACAAATAAAAAAAATTAGAAATAGATATAAACAAGAGACATTTAATGCTAGAAACACGAAAAACCTTGATATAAAAATACTGAGAGATATTCTAAAAGACCTTGATTGGACCAAATTTTATCAAACCCGTGATGTCAATGAAGCGTGGAGAATGTTATATGCCACGATTGAACTATATGTTAACCGAATGTGTCCGGTCAAAACTTTTAAAAGGGTCAATAGAACCCCAGAATGGTATTCTAAAGTAATTATTGAAATGTCAAAAAATAGGGACAAAGCATACCGCAAAGCGCGAAATAATGGGTCAGAAGAAAACTGGAAGGAGGCGAGAAAACAGAGATGTAGGTTGAATGAAGAAATCAAACGATCAAAAAATAATTATCTAGTCGGGCAAATTAATCTTAATAAGTCAAATCCCCATAAGTTTTGGGAATGATAAAACCACTGATATCAAAAGATAAAGGTAAAAACAAGGATAGGGAAGTAACAGTAAAAAAAAGTGAGGGGACACGTCTTAAGGGAAAAGAAGCGGCCAACGAGTTCAATAACTTTTTCGTAAATGTCGGACCGGAACTGGCCAGAAAGATTCCTGTTAAGGATATTAAGGATATAAACAATGATAGTAGTAGTCATAGCATCGAAGGGAATAAAGATAAAAAGGACTTTCAGTTTGTACCTATAACCGAATTCTCTGTGGAATACTCCCTCCGGAAAGTTGGAAATTTTAAGGCTTCAGGCATTGACCTTATGCCAACCAAAATACTGAAACCATGCATGCAAGCATTAAGTAAGCAGTTCGCCTATCTATACAACCTATCTATTCAAACTTCAATTGTACCAGATGATTTTAAAAATGCTATAGTGACACCTATTTTTAAAGAGGGGGATAAGGAAAACCCCAGTAACTATAGACCCATTTCATGTATCATATTACCCGCCAAGATTTTGGAGAGCTGCATTCAAAATCAACTTTCTTCTTACTTGGAATCCAACAGCTTGCTGTGTGATGTGCAATATGGCTTCAGGCAGGGAAAGTCTATTAATGACGCCTTAGATAACCTATTTAAATTTACCTATGATAATATTAATAATAAAAAGAGTACAGATTTAATATTTTTGGACTTCAAAAAAGCTTTTGACACTGTTAATCACAAATTACTTTTAGACAAATTACAAAATTTCGGAATTAAGGATCAACCACTAAGTTGGTTCACCAATTACTTAGCTTATAGAACCCAAAGGGTTGTCATAAACGGTAAACTTTCTGTGTCTGGAGAGGTCACCTGCGGGGTACCTCAGGGGACCTCATTAGGACCTTTACTTTTCATTGCTTACATTAACGATTTACATAGGGTGATTGATAGAAGTCAAATCCAATACTTTGCGGATGATACCGTACTGTATTGCACTAGAGACAAACAATCTCCTAAAAATTGTAACTTACAAGAAGATCTGAATCGCGTTGTTAAATGGTGTGAGAATAACAAAATCTCGCTTAACACGAAAAAGTGTGAGCACCTAAATATTAGTCTTAAACATGACAAGAAAATGAAACCCTGTTATAGTATAGGCCAATCTATTTTGGAAACAGTAGACTCATATAAGTTCCTGGGGGTAGACATAGATAAACAGCTTGACTTTAAAATTTTCCTGGACAGAAAAATAAATCTCGTAAGGGCAAATATAAAATCAATGTCAAAGCTCTATGGGATCTGTGACAAGGATACACTCTTATTGATCTATAAGGTCACCATCCTTCCTCACTTGGACTACGGCGATGTCTTTTACCAGACAGCCCCACAAAGGTACACTGACCGATTACAGTCACTTCAGAATTCGGCACTAAAAATAGCCCTAAAACTCCCAAAATTCTCAAGCACAAGGGAAATCCACCGAACAGTTAACTTGCCCACCCTTGACACTAGGAGGCAAAGCCATACCCTCGAGATGGCGTTCAGGAGGACCTTGATTAGTGATAATTTAGACAATAGAAATATTACCCTAAGGGGTCTAACAAAGGGGAAGCAAATGAAAGTACCCCACCCTAAGAATGAACGCTTTAAAAAAAAATCCTACTTATATCGAATGGCGACATTATGGAATGATCTTCCAGCCAAACCTCGTGAAATTAAAACCAGAATAGGGTTTAAAAGTTACCTTAAATCATCCTACCCTCGGGAATTTGATGTCTACCTTAGTAGTTCAAATGATGTTGGAAACCGGGGCTGAAAACATGGGGGGAGGGGGGAAGAAAAACGGGCCTGTAAGACAGGTGACTAAGACCAATTCAATGGTGGGAAAGGGTGGTAATGTTTCTTTAAACATTGAGGGTACTGTTAGATACTAAGATTCTTAATGGGTAATTGCCCATACTTTCCTCTGTTACTTTTATGTAAACAGCCAGTACAGGTTGAGAAGACTAATTTTAATCCCTGCCAGTATAGGTTGCGGGATCTTGATCTAGAGTAATTTAAACGAATACGGAAGATTCTGATGTACACATACCGCTGATTTAAATGTAAACTTTCTCCAAAAAATACAAATCGTGTTAACACTAAGTCACATGTACGCAAACGGAAATAACTGTTAGGATGCATTTCGACCAAGAACTATGTATAATGTACTGACATATACAGTAAAGTCTACAAATTAAAACAAAAGAGTCCACCAGATGTAGGTGGCAACTGTGTAAAAAGATAGAACTTTAAGTCAATATAGGAACAACCTGTTTATGCCCTAACCAGGGTCAGTAACTAATTAGACTTCCGATATCATTGTATCACAACATGTTTATTAAGTGAATCTCAAGAACCTTGATTATAGTTAACTCATCATTACATATTATTTCAAAGGGGCATGTCGGAAGACCTCTATAGGAGATCGATCTCTGTCCTTTTCTTGATTTATAATGAGCTTTATGTATGCACTATGTGAATGTTGAATAAAAGTTTCATAATAATAATAATAATAATTAAATACACTCAGATCTTGTAAGAAATGGATGTGCTGACTCCGCTATTCAAATGCAATTATATTAATGTGTTGCCTTTTTGATCTGTAACTTTACTCTGCCTTAGGCATCATATGTCATCGAAGGAGTCTTTTTTGAGGTTGGTGTTTGATGATATGTGATCCGTTTCAGGAAATTGAGTCATAATTCACAACACATGGATTTTGAGAAAGAGGAGATCAAGGTGATTCCAATGATAGTAAAGACTAGGACATCTTATATGATTATATGATAAAATTTTAAATTGAGGATAAAGCGGTGTTTAAGAAATATACAGAGATTCATTTTTCACCTAGAATGACCCGAAATCTTAAAATGATCTGCTTTCTGGCAGACCTCTCAATTCTCGCTTCTCCCTGTACTTACCTGTACTTATGTAAGGTATTGTAATGAATTTGAATCTTGCGGAACTCCAAAATCACCTATATCTAATCACCTCATGTATCATCTCATATTCATATTTGATTCTCGTCTGCACCTGTGTGCATGTGTGTTTAAGTGCTTTGTATTATATTACAGATTTATCTTTGACACAACCGTGGCAAAGCTACCATTTACTGATTCTCACAGAACATATGTATCCTCTAAGCTACTGTAAAGCTTGCAGTAAATATTACTCTGGAGATTTGTTGTTACCTCTCCTGTATATTTTTGCACATATAACTGTTATCATCCTGCCGTGATGTAAGAATACTCAATTCGTTATTCGCCGCTGCCTAAATATCTTGGTGTTGATGTTGGAGTATGTGTCTTTGTATAACATGGAAACACTTCACATTGATCACTAATTACTTTCATCCACCCTTAGAGGCTAATTGTTTACCTCTTCTAAAATTTGGATGATGCAGCTTGTATGCTCCATACATGTGTTCAGATTTAAATTTGAATCTGGGTCTAAATTAAAATTTTGATTTAGATTTTGATTTAAATTTATTGTTTTCAATTTCAACTAATACCTGCTACTCGCAGCTATTAGCTTCTTAACTGTTGTATCCTATGGGCTACCCAAAAACCACTGTTAAAACTTGTTAATGGAATTCATATGTAGGCACTCATCGGAGGAAATGATATTATTTATCATCATTGATCGAACGACCTAATTTGTAATTTCAACGTCCTTGCAAATAAAGAATTCTTGAATTTGAATTTGAATGAATATGAGTACATAAGTGCTTAACCTACTAAAAATCAGAACACTTTAATGAAGATATGTTGTAAATAAATCACTTTGAATAATATCAAATTTGCGACTTATGACTCATTTTCCTGAAACACATTACATATTGATTTTTACTGGTGGCTATTTCCATTCTATAAGATAGTCTTCAGGGTACACATCTTGTTATATTTAAATTAATTACAGGCCCTTTACTTCAATGAGCCAGTATAATCAAGGCAATTAAAAGTGATTTGTTATTTAGTTTAATGCTTGTAATAAACAGAAGGGGAATATGTTGTGTTCTCTAAGTGATATTTGCTGTAAGTGTACAATGTATACATTGTCAATATTACCATGATAAATGGTAGTAAACTTCAGTTGTCCCTAAAATATACAATAATATGATAACATCCTGATTTTTGGGGCTTTTTATATTCACTTTACCATGTTTTTCATCAAGAAAACGTTCCTCAAACTCCCACCTGCAGCAGTACTGACAACACCGGCATTTAACTTAAAAAATGCTAAAGTAAGTTTCAGCTCATGACAAAACGTGCAGGATATGGCGCTACTCAAATTTGAGAAAGGAAAAGTCTTGGTCTTTTCTTAGCATTCCTACTACAATGTGCCTTTTATAACGATTTTAATCAATGATACCTCTCAAAAATGTTAACAGTTAGCTAGTAACTTCATCATCCTTTCACATGTAATTATTCACCTCATCCGCTGTTAACTTTTGTTAATATTAAGCCCCATAAGGGGAATTTATACTTGTAACAACCACTTCAAGAGAATGTAGTCGGCAGTCATTGGAAGACCTGACATGTCCAAATGTACGATTTGTCGGACCAGTTGTAATTAAGAACGTAAAGGATTTCTGAATTGAATTGAAATTGGAAGCAAAATATTCTTGAGGCTGCACACAAAACCCTTCCCTCACTAGAGAAAAAAGAACCAATGGGAACTGAGTACTGGCGCCCATGCTGCTCCCTCTGGTACTATAGGGGATTTGCATGTGCCACTGCGCATGTCTACTGCAGTGCATGCTGGGATGGATTCTAATGAAATCTGACATACAAATATTTGACAATATTTTTGTCGAAAATTGCAAGAATGTTTTTACCAATGTCAGAGCTTCTATAAATGATCTATGAAAACCAAATGCATGATGGGAAAGATGGAGGCTTACAAGTGCTAAGGAAGCAGGTATAACATACGGATATTGACATGAGAGCATTGATACATATTCTATGCTGAACATGACATGTTTTCTATAGATTTATGACCATAACATTAGTCCCATAATTACATGTGAATCACAATTTAAGATGGCAGACATGCAAATCCCCTATTGGTGGGCCTGTATGTATGTAGTCAAGACAACCACAATCGCTTTTGTGATTTTGACAGCTAAAGGATTGTGTAGGAGACTTAAACATGTTGCTTTGGTACTCTGTTTAAAGGCCCACCCACACCTACTCGATGTGAAGCCCAATTTATGAGAATATGCACTTTTTCTTTGAACCATTTACTTTTGCTAAAGGATTGTTTTTCAGGGCATAACGAAAACCATCCGCATGGTAGAGATTGCTCTAAATGTCTAAGCCTGAATAAAACTTGTTGAACAAAAACAAATTGTTTCCCGTTATCATTAAATTCAGTCCCTGAGCTGCTAACCTATTTAGACTGCTGAAAATTATGTAGGGATTTGTTTCACCTGTCATATAGAGGGTGTCATTATGTATTGCTTTGGGGTGTTGCTCCGGAAATGTTTAAGTGCTACTTTGTTCTGTTGGTTGTGGTGATCCATGCTGCATTGGGACAGGCTAGTTCATAGAAAACTCTTAGGCGATAAATATACCATTTTAACATATAACCAGTTAATATAATTTTTTAACACTGTACATAACCGACTGATATATATTTTTTCATAACTCTTCTCAGTATAACCGAGCAAGATATTTGATTTATTCAATTCATTTGACCTGAAGCCTTTTAATAATTTGCTACCTTGGATATTGTTTGTTTTTAATTTCATTTACAGGCCAAATCATTAATTTACAGAACCAATAAGTTCAAAAGACGCGGTTGTTGTTTGATCATATATTTTGAGCGTTGCCTAGTATATAAATGTCTATGTCATGGCATATGTTCTCCCCAGAACAGATATAGTGATATAAGTTCATTCATTACCACCAAGGGGAGCTAGCTTTGGAGTGATTTGAATATACTCCTTGGACATTCCTGATTTATTAATTTATTTCTTCTTAGGTTTTCATTTAGCTCACTCATCTTCAGAAATAGCCCCATTGTATCCAATTTGCGAAATCATCCCATTTATATTTATGTTTACATGCATTACCACATGGGTGGAATGTACCAGTTTTATATTGTGAACACTCCTCCATCATTGTATCTGCACTAGTAATTTTATCAAGTGGCATAGTTCACAGATTTTATGTCACCTTTGCCCTATATTAAGGAATTTCATCTATGAATAGATCACCTGATATTTGGGGACTACATAGAATTTACATCCAAACTGTATATCGCTGGTTTGCGTTCTGTTGTTGTTTAACATATTTAAAGTATATGCCATGAATACCTTTATTGAGATAAAGATAAGTAGAATTGATTGCTCAATCGTTTAAACTCCTCCATAGGAAAGGAGCCTACAGAATGATAATGATGTAATAGAGGTTTTGATTGATCCTTGGCAGATGAGATGAGAAATGTCTCGGTCCAAACTGTAATGATAATTATGTAATATGAATGTATACCCTAAAGATATAATGTACAATAAATTACAGGGCATTCCAGGGAATTAGATCTGTTACGGAAACAAGTGGATTAAATTATCATTGTTTACTTCAGCCATGCCGTAAGAATTTACAGCACTATTTAATAAAGTAATTCCGATGAATTAAGTCAAAATGATATAACAGGGCAATTTTGGTAGTAAGCTTATATTGATCAGTTTCAAACAGATTTGTCCCAGTATAGTAGCAATGTCCCAATACAACTGTGATTATTGCACACAACAAGACAGAAAACATTATCAAACAAGCATTTCCCCCTGCTGCTAAACAATATCTACATAATAGCAGCCTCCACCGGTGGTGGGAGATTAATCCCTGCAGATCTTTCAACAAGGTTAGTAGCTAAGTAACCAAACTCAAAGGGCAGATACTAAGACCTGGGTAAACTTTTTGAAGATTTGAAGCAATCTGGAAAATGGACTTTATTACTATTGCAGTCATCACCATAGTTATCGGCCATAGTATTGGCCAAGAACCGGATCTTTCTTCTCTTGACCAGACTGCTGCAACATTTCCAGCTTCTGCCTGAGTCTGAAGACAAGAGACCAAGTCATGACCCAAATACATACCCTGACAGAATGAATCTTGGCCCCAAACCTCAATTAATCAACCTCAAGGGTCAATTAATTCATTACATTCAGATCTTCATAGAAACAAATGTGCATTATACACACTTTTCAGACTCAATAAAAGCAGAGAAAGGACAATTTAAATACCTTATTTTGTTGCCATTTCAATCTTTAAATGTACTAGGGTTTCAGCATTTTTATTCTGCATGGGAATCTAGTGAGGTAGATTTTGTATTACTGATTTGATTACTGCTGGCTTGTTTCGTTCTCTCTATGAATGAGCCATCGGATGAGATTTAGACTACATCTGCCTTTGTCCTGAAACTAATCAAAGGCACATTTCATGAGTAACCAAGTATAACCAATATTTTGTGAGTAGAAGACAAAATGTCAGTGATTAAAAAGAATGAAATCGCCTTCACCTGGTTAAAATTCGGATACAAACTGCCTTTTCCCTCATAGGCTTCCTAAGTGGATAGGAGTGGAGTTGATCAAGCATTTGACAGGTTGCCATAAGGATGGTAAACCTAGCACTGCTCAAATGACTTGTGGTTTTGCTGTCTTGACTAACAAAATCCCCAACTTTGTTTGTCAGAAATTCAGTGAACCAGATGTTTTTGATATGGACCAGTTTGAAGTCCTTGGAAAAACGGCTGGCACTTCTGTGTTTGGAAGGAAACAGGCAAATGAGCCACTTGCACCGCCTCCCGTGTACAGTACCTGGGAGTTAGCTGTAGGTGGTAAGGTCTTTTGTATGACCTCAGCTGCAGGAACTTCTACTGTTGTGAACCTGGCCGTGGTGAACCTGGCCTCAGCTGACAAGAGTAGCACCCGAGTAACGCCTAGTGCTTCATTTGCCAGTGAATCAGAGGTCTTGAGGCCTTAATTTGACAAATCAACATGGCCCTTTCTCAGGAGCCCTGAGGATTACATTGTACCATTTACTAGGCTACCTGAAGAGGACACTGTAAGGAGGTCTATGGAAGGGATATATGGGTCAGATTTTCAGAAAATTGTAGGCGTACTAACGGGGCGGTCAGCAGGACAGCGGGGCTCTCTGAAACTTCTTAAATTAGTTTTTTCAGTGATATCTACAGACAAATGACCAAATTTCATGCACATATAATGAATATAGAATGGAACTCGCCGGCAATCATAAAAAAGTATTGGACTTAATTAATCCACATAAGGACTCTGCCCATGGCATCGTGCTTATGTGGACAAATCTCGTCCAATAAATTGTGTATGATTGCTGGCTCGTCCCATTCTCTCTATTCTACTCTTGTATATTACACCAAATTTCTAGAAAATATATATATATTTGGATTCGGAAGGGGATCCTATGGAGTATATCCATTTGTATTACTGGTAATGACCCATCATGATTTTTTTTTTTTTTTCAAATATTAAAATATCTGACTAAAAATATAGGATTATCTTCTAGATGTCCAAATGTTTACTGTCTTCAGGTTGATATTATCTCTTTAAAGTGATGCTATTTTAGAATGATTTTCTGCGATTGGGACTCATTTTGCTTTAATTCATAACGTTTTGTAATACATCCCTGGATAATACAAACCTTGATATGAATAAATATTGAAGCATAGATCTATGAATTCAGCACAATAACAACGTTTATTTAGTATCATGATGATTAATGGATCTAGACGATGTTCTCTGACAGTAGGTATAATACTGGATGAGACAAGATAGTTAACATCTTCCACACACTTTCCTGCAGTTGTCAAACATGAATGCAGGATTCCTCTGGCATTCTCCAATTCTGGCCGAGCTGTCACAACCGCTATGCTAGTTTTCACAAAGGAGAATTGACACAAATTAAAACATAAAAGCAGCTAAATTCAATTAAGACTGATTGGTGTCCTGCATTTTGAGTTGCAAATAAAAGTGCATTCTGTTGAAATATTAGTCACCAATTGTGTTTGTAGGCTATGGTTGAACCTTGGGTAATCGTAAATTATCCTAAGGAACAAGGGTTTTAAGTGATACTATTCTGTTCATGACTTGCCTAATAATTTAAATTCCTTTTTCATATAGAAATACAGATTTGAGGATAGTGTTATTTTTGCATAATGGGGGTACCAACTGTATTGTTTACGGTAATTCATGAGGGAGAGGGAAAGACATTGTAAGAGCAATTAGGTCGGCTTATGGTCACTTACATTTACAAAAAATGGTTGGTTTATGCACAAATAATTACGTATTCCTGAGAATTGGTGTAATTTTAAGTTCAGTTAACGATTGCAGTAATATTTCCACTACCTCGCCACACACGTCCACCTAGGGTGCAGCCATATTGTAATTAATATCAAGAACAACATTCTAAAGGTAATGTCAAAATGTTATGTTGAGATATCATTTCAATTTTTTTAGTTGTGGGTAATACATTTTTTCTCTTTAAATGAATTTTCCAAATTATAATCCAAATATCTCCTCAAACACAAGGTATCATCTATGCAAATTATTTGATGTGTTAATATTAATCATATATTAGAATTATTAATATTAATCCGTGTTCAGCACCCCAATCCACACAAACATAAAAATACATACACACAGATCCACTCCATATACTTAAAATGTCTAATTATTATTCAACCATATTTACACCTTTGTAAATTATGTAATTAACTATTATTATGTCAACTGTCCTATGCAATAACAGCCCCTACAGGCTAGAGCAAACAAGCCAAAAACTGGTCTTAAATGACTGCCACCAGGTCAGTAGCACAATCACTGACATCAATGTGCAGTTACAAGACAAACATTACAAAATCCCATTTCACTATTACATTACAAAGTTACATTTCCATTTGGTTCCTTTTGATCTTGAAAATGGACTCCATCATGTTTACAGTCATTATATTGGTTGTTATTGCTATAATAACCAAGTGGTGTATGACGGCCAAGTTACAGTTACCGTCAGGACCAAAAGGCCTACCATTTATAGGAGTTGCTTATAAGTTAGACAAAAGAGGATTACACTTTAGTGCAGACAAGTGGGCAACCCAGTATGGAAAGATTGTCCACTTCAAGGTAGGTAGGATTTATTCTGTGTCTCTAACTGTTTTGAATATGAACAATGAAGAGTACAGGTTGATAATATATTGTTACGGTTTTCCTTTCCCATGTTATGCCCTTGTTCGATGAGTCGGTGGGCCTGGTCTTCCAGGGTCTCATCCCACAGGTGATCAAGTGAATTCGTCTCGTAAGCCATAATAAAGTTACTGAATTAAGCTGATCTCGTCTTCTAGTTACTTGCTAATCTCAGAGCTATAGGTGATATTTGAGTGATAGTTCAGCACTGCTTCGCGTACATGAGGAATGGAGTCAAAGAGGTCTTTACAGCTCGGGTCTCAGGTTTATTGTGTGAATCGTCAACAAACAGGGGTTTATATAGTACAAGAGTAAGCGAATCGTCTATCGTCTATCGCCATTCGCCAATCGTCATTCGCCATCATGATATTACTTTTAAGGAAACACTATCAGACGATTCGTCAGCATGAGCGAATCGCCAGGCGATTTACCTTTTGTTAGCTATAAAGAGAAATACATAGCAGGGAAGCATACCCCTGTGTTCTATCCTATAACATTACTCCCCCTTTTGAGGTTTCTTGACCCGTAAGAAACAATGAGAAAGACAATTTCAGTTCCATTAACATAACAGCAAGGCATAATAGATCCTTTTCAGCAACTTAGTTTCAGCAAGCAGTAACTTGAATCACAGCGACTGTTCATTTTAGTCTTGATAATATAGCAACTGGATAAGTCTCTTCTTGGTGGTCGAATCACAGCACTGTTCATTGTTCTTTATTGTATAGAATAATTAGATAAATAGAGATGAATAGTAAACCAGCAATATCAAATAAATGTCAGTAGCTTGGAGCAACGCTTCGTCTTAGTCTGTTTGAAAGCTTTAAAGATAATCATTTAAATTACTGTAGCCATTAACACACACACAACTGGTATCATAATCCGGTTTTGGCACTGTCTAGTCACTCACGTCTCCGGGGCTGGTGCTGTAGGTAGCAGTGGTCTCCTGGGTGTGTAGCACAGCTCCATTCTCCAGCTTCCTCTGTGGCATTGATTGCAAGGGATTCTTGACAACCCATCAACATTTCCAAGTTTCTCCTTCCATGAAGGAACTGTTTGTATAAGTCATTGACTAGCTCCTTGTGTGCCCCCACAGTTATATAATCAGTTCGTTTGCACAGTTCCACCAACAGCTGATCATCCTGTTCTCCAGTTTGTTTCTGACAGGTTCCTCCCATCTCCAGGCTTTCCTCCCCTTCTGCCCACACAGCTATCTTACTTCCTTTTGGGATTCTTATGTCCTGAATCCCCCCATTTAGCACTTCCGCCACACTACCCAGGTCCTGTGAGAGATGGACAGAGCGGGCTACTCGTATGTCAGGCACGAATCCCCCATCTTCCAAGATCACAATATTTTCCACTGACTCTTGGTTATCCAGTCCATTGTCCCACTCCACCTTCATCATCCTGCAGCTCCCAGCTCGCACTGTAGTCTCCTGGGCTGCATAAACATAACCCTCCAGGCAACCTGGCCCTGTAGTCACCTGAGTTTCCAGCCACACTTTTCCACTGTCTGTGTCTACCTGTCCTTTCCTGGCCCTGATCACATCCATTCCTAGAATGCCTCCCTGATCAAACTTTGCCAATATCACCTGCATGTGAATTGTCAGAGTCCCAAAGTCAACGTCTATATCAGTCTCTCCTAGCACATCAACTGGCATGCCTCCCGCCCCAGTTATGCGTATCTGAGAAGCCCTGAGTGGTGGTGGTTGATCCATTTGCTGCCAGATGTATTTACTCATAATAGTAGTGCATGCTCCTGTGTCCACTAGCCACTGTATTGACACTCCCCAACACTTTCCATCTACTACTACCCCGACCGTCGACGGGTCCCATCGCCCCTGCACTGCGATCCAACCCTCTCTCCCACCGGTTATCCTCTGGACAGGCTCCCGGCCGTTCACTGCCCTTGGTCGTTTCCCTGTTCCATTAGGGGTCTGGGTGCAGGCAGGTGAGGGCAATCGTATTTGAAGTGGCCTATCTCACCACATTGGAAGCAGCCTCTGTTCCTGGGTTGGGGGCGATTCGCCTGAGGGTGATTCGTCTCAAGTCGCTCCAGTCTCTGAACGATTCGCTCGAAGACTGATTCCAGTTGGATAGGTGTATTAGATGTAGCTAGTGGCGATTCGCTCACCACCACCCTCACTTGACCTTTGGGTGATGCATACCTATCTTTTTCAGCTTGCGTAAAGGCCTCTGCATGTAAGGCTGCTGCTCTAGCTTCAGCAAAAGTTCCTGGTCTAGCCTGAACCACCCACTGCCTCAGTTTCTCGTCCTTCAATGCTGCAATGTAGGCATCTCTGCTGAGATCATCTCTGACCTCCCTATCTACTCTAGGGTAGGCCAATCGCACCATCCTTTCAATGTCATCTGCCACATCACTCACATTTTCATCTTTCACCTGTTGCCTTAGCCTGAGTTGTGTGCGGTATAGAGCCAATTGGTCGGCGGGTTGATATCTCTTCTCCAATTGTTCAACCAATAACATGTACCCCATGGGGTCATCCAAGTCCACTTTTCCCAATACAGCCAGGGCTGAACCATCCAAACTAGCCCCCAAGTACAAGGCACATTCATTGTCAGTCCAATCATTTAAGTCCGCGACAACTTGGAAGTGGTTTAAGAAGTCACCAAGTGATGTAGATCCATCATAGATCCTCGGCACTGCTTTCACTTTCCTGCCTGGTCTGGCTACAGCCACTCCTCCCCCACTCCCAGGCCTCACCTTGGTATCTGGCTTTGGTACCTCATCTAGCACTCTCACATGCCTATCTCTTGCTGGTTGAGATGAGCGCCAGTTCTCATACTGACGCGGGTTGACGGTGACTTCCAACGATGGCGTCAATGGGAAAGGATGGGGATCCGTAAGCGATGATGATGAAGATCCATCGCCCAGGGTATTGACATCCCACCGCTGCCACCAATGTTACGGTTTTCCTTTCCCATGTTATGCCCTTGTTCGATGAGTCGGTGGGCCTGGTCTTCCAGGGTCTCATCCCACAGGTGATCAAGTGAATTCGTCTCGTAAGCCATAATAAAGTTACTGAATTAAGCTGATCTCGTCTTCTAGTTACTTGCTAATCTCAGAGCTATAGGTGATATTTGAGTGATAGTTCAGCACTGCTTCGCGTACATGAGGAATGGAGTCAAAGAGGTCTTTACAGCTCGGGTCTCAGGTTTATTGTGTGAATCGTCAACAAACAGGGGTTTATATAGTACAAGAGTAAGCGAATCGTCTATCGTCTATCGCCATTCGCCAATCGTCATTCGCCATCATGATATTACTTTTAAGGAAACACTATCAGACGATTCGTCAGCATGAGCGAATCGCCAGGCGATTTACCTTTTGTTAGCTATAAAGAGAAATACATAGCAGGGAAGCATACCCCTGTGTTCTATCCTATAACAATATCTAGAATGAAACAAACAATGTTTTAATAGGTACGCATTTATTGATATGAATACAAATTGTTTTGGGGTCGTTAAGTTCAATTCCTGTCAAAAACTTAATAAAATGTGCATCGGATGCCATGACTACTACACAAACCACATTAGTGAACTATGAACTGCATATAACACACTCTAGCTACGTTGTTCTCAGACCAATGCAAATAAAAAAAACTATATTGATTAATCTGTGTATATAAACAAAGAAACTGTTGATCCCTCTAGCTTTTTGGTACCAATGTGGTCCCACTGAACGACTATGAGAGCATCTATGAAGGTCTAATTACACAAAGTGATTGTTTTGCTGGGAGACCTCAAATGTATAGAACATGTACTGTAATGGGTGATGATATAGGGTTTGCCTCAATATCTCCAAACTGGTGTTGGCTGAAGAAATTTGCAATACAGGCTCTCAAGGTAAATGTGCAACCTTCATCTGAAAGATCTTAATTTGACAGGGCAGAGACACCTTGAATATATTTTGCGGTTCCTGTCATTTAATTTTACCTGACAAAATATGTTATATAAAAGGAGTACTGTTCCTTTTGAATATA
Source organism: Sthenelais limicola (assembly GCA_942159475.1). Taxonomy (NCBI): domain Eukaryota; kingdom Metazoa; phylum Annelida; class Polychaeta; order Phyllodocida; family Sigalionidae; genus Sthenelais; species Sthenelais limicola. The sequence goes on along the minus strand of OW804102.1, from coordinate 55,340,459 downwards.
TAGTTTGATTTACAGAAGAAATATTTTTTTCCAGATATCTAGTATTTCTAAGAAAAAATACACCTGTTTATGCTTCGAACTATTGTTTTGCTCCAGCTTTATGGTGGAAAGCTGATTGTACTAGAGGAGAAATGCAATGAGTTGACAACAGATATGTTGGATGAACTGGACAAATTGGCTGAGACAGGGCAGCTGTTTGACTTCCAACCAATTGTTCATCGATGTATAACAGCAATCATTTCTTCACTGGTACAGTATACAAATGGAAAAACTTAGTATGCGGTCCTTTCCCATGTCATACAACTTCCGGCAACATCTTTATCCTATGTGGATCAAATTTCAATCCAGCAACACTTATGATGAATATTTAAAGTTTAATTTTTAAAATTTGATTTTTTTGTTGCTGTTAATCCCTTAAAACCATAAACAAATGCCTCAAGGATTGTCACAGGCAGGATTCAGTGAAGCAAGTGCGACATGAACAAAAATACATATATCGCTGGATGGCTCGATGAGAACATGAACAAGAGATTACATAATAATAATAATAACAATGATAGTAAATTAGCTTGGGAATGTCGAAGTCGAGAACGACCCCCTTTATTCAATAGTGTAAACAGAAAAAACAAAATCTCAGGTCATCTGGGCAGAAGTGGCCGAGCAAGGCCCTGACCACGGTATATATATGAGCAACAGTCACGCCCTCTGGGGTTAGTTCTATGAGGCGCCTCTGAGATATATCATTCTACCCTAGTGGTGAGAAGTGCAATATCGCTGGATGGCTCGATGAGAACATGAACAAGAGATTGCATAATAATAATAATAACAATGATAGTAAATTAGTTTGGGAATGTCGAAGTCGAGAACGACCCCAACACCCCAGCCAGCGGAAATTTAGGTAAGCTGTTCAGTACATAGCAAGTGAAGAAGCTACTAAGTAATCCTTCAACAATCTGGTTTCAGGATCTGAAGATAAGTACAATAAAACACTGAGGCTGCGCCAATCACCATAATTTTTGATGTCGTGTAAGGGCATCCCAATACGACTTAGAAAGGTTGCAGACCCCCGTCGTAAACTATGAGTAGTGAAATTACCAATCAAACCTGCCGCCTTAATCTTGTTCGATAAGAAGGCAGAGTACCAAGTGTAAGACATCGGTTTACCGGAAAGTAGCCTAAAAAGAGGCCCTTCCAAGGGAATATCAAATTTGTGTAAGTAAACACGAAGCCATTTGACTGGGCAAATTAGTGAATTTGTAGCGGCAACTATAGGAATAACTACCTCTCGTTGAGAGAATTGAATGGTCTTTGTAGACCTTAAGATAATACACATACCATACTCAGTAAATTCAATATCTGTTGCTAGCATAACATGACCTGAGTCTGTGAAATTACTCTTACGTAACAAACATCTAAAGGCTAGACATGTGGAACACCAGAAAAGAAGATCAGGTAATGATTCATAATCCAAAACATGAAATATACGCAATAAATGTGAAGGGAGCAGAGGGTCACTCTGGACCACCGTATCTCCCAAAAGACGCCGTGCGCCCTGTAAAGTACATTTCACTAAAAAGGTACCTTTAGCAATTGGTTCATAACCAAAGTAATCATGTAAAGACCATAAGGAACAAACATAATTTGTGATAGTAGAGTACTTAACTTGAGAAGATAAATACGTAATGTATAAGCACACCGTGTCTACAGAGGCAGGTAACGGAACGAAGTCATACAGTTCACAAAATGAAAAATAACGAGTCCATTGGGACTTGCGAGCCTTCCACGTATTCTCTGACCAACATAAGGCCTGAACCCTTTTACATTTCTTTTGGAGTTTCGTCACGGAAGCTGTTGAGACAACAAGTAGAAAAGTCAAGTGGTAAACAGTCATACAATTTATCGAGCTTTGTAGAATAAATTCTAGATAAGGCGTTGGCATAAGAATTATCAACAGAGGAAATATGACAAGACAATAAGTGTATGTTATATATCGAACAATACCAGAATAATTCCCTCAATAAATTCATCGCTTTTTCATTACAACTTCTACCAGTAGCCAGCATGTACTCTACCTGGGTATTATCGGTGTGGATGAGAACAATTTTATCTTTTAACAGGCTGCGCCAGCGCCTAACAGCTATAATAACTGGCCAGAGTTCCAATAGATTAATGTTGGAGGAGGAATCCACATCCAAGATTGGTGGCTCCACTGCATGGGGACATAAGGTACCATAAATATTCCAGCCACCAAAGAAAAAATTCTCATCAAACACACCCCCAAACCCGGAGAGGGAAGCATCAGTATATAAGTGCTCCAAGTCAGTATAACCTAGAATTTTTCTTGAACCGTTAAACAACGGTAAGAATTTGTACCACCATAACAGGTCCTGTACGCAAGCATGAGAAATTCTAACTCGTTTTTTACCTTTAGTTGCTTTCAACAAAGCATAAATTCGATGGCAAAAAGTTCGACCACCTTTGATAACACTAGAACAATGCGCCAGTAGGCCAGCAATTCGCTCTAAAGCTTTATAAGAACACCAACTCTTATCAATAAGGGGGAGAATTTCAGCTTTAACCTTAGTCACCTTATCGTCCGGAAGACGGACACACCAATCATCTAAGTCGATAATGATACCAAGATATTTTGGTTTATGATTAGGGATTGTTACCTTTTTCATGTTAACTCCGAACCCTAAGAATCTCAGAAGAGAGATTAATATATTCTGCCTATACTGGCAAATGTGAAAAGAACACCCCGGTATGAAAAAATCATCCAAGTAGTTTACACAAGGAATGTTCCAACTTGACATAACACGAGTGACGAAGTCAGTCACCGAATTAAAGATATATGGGGCTGATCTAATACCAAAGCATAAGGCATTATCCCTGAAGAATTGTTTTTTACCATTCCACCACCAGGAAAAACCAAGATAATTTCTATGAGGTGGAAAAATATTTATAGAGCGATAGGCGGCTGAAATATCAACCACGCAACCATAACCCTGTCGCTCCACCATAGTAATAGCATCGTCAATACGAGCAAATTTGAATTTAGGGGCTGTGTCCTCCATAAAATTATTCACCGAAAGATTAGGTCTAGAGCAATCGGTAATAGGCCTAAGTCTACCATCAGGCCTATGGATAGCCCCTAAAGCATGAACACAAGTTGGAGTAGATGAAGTAAGTGAAATTTGACCCGTAATAAGTTCATTCGATACCACATTAGACATTTGTTCATAAACAGGAACCTGTAGAATAGAGTTGTAGTTAGGCATGGAATAAGATACATCAATATCATGATCAACAATTTTAAAACCTCTACATACACCAGTAAGGACAAAGCAGTCTTCGATTGATAATTCAGAAAGATTCTTTAAATGGAGAACCATTGCAGAAACTCTACATGGGCTAAGTTGAGTCGGGACGAAGTCCAAATAGTATAAACAAGAACAAGTACCGTCGAGACAACCGCTCGATAAGTGTAAGTATTGATCGTTATAAACTTTCACACTACAGACATAGTCTTGCGGTAACCACTGCAAACGAAGAAGTAAGTCAGGGTCTACTGGTAAACCATAAACATTCTCAGAATAATGAACGAATAAACATTTGTCGACACTTTTAGTTGTATCCGAAGGAGTGGTAACACAACAAAATAAACCAGGGCGGCCATCTTGGGAAATACCCGGAAGGTGGGAGTTCCCTTCCGGTAACCCCAAAGTAATAAGTTCCGGAAGCAAGATGGCGTCGTTGTTGTGATCAACATTACATTTTACAGTTTCATTATGATCAAAACGCTGAGAAAAAACATTCTCAGTGGGTAAGTAACTCGGATAAACATCACAAGTAATAGTGTTAGGAATAACATCACTAATAGAACCTAGATCTGAGCGATCTTGAGCAGAAGTAAGAGAAAAAAGGTCGCAGCTCGTGTCTGGCTCGTGTCTGGCGAGAACAAAATCTCAGGTCATCTGGGCAGAAGTGGCCGAGCAAGGCCCTGACCACGGTATATATATGAGCAACAGTCACGCCCTCTGGGGTTAGTTCTATGAGGCGCCTCTGAGATATATCATTCTACCCTAGTGGTGAGAAGTGCAGAAATTTTCTTTTCAGATAGAAAAGTGGAAAATTGGCAATGAAAACTAAATGGCCCCATATTAATCAGTGTTTACAAGTCAGTGATAAAACCAGACTGTTTACTGATAATGTTTTTGGATCATGAGTTCATGCTTTCCCTGCAAAACTTAAAAGGACACAGGTTCACCAAGATCAGAAAAGATTTATTTAGCTTTGTTGATGACTAGTGTAGCCATTTTTTCACTCATCAGAATGTGAATAGCATGCAAATAACATATTTCCCGATATAGTCTTGCCATAGTTTTGTTCACTTTTTCAGCTATTAACAAACATTCGTGAACTAGTAAATTATTGTTTAGTTTACTCCCCTCTAAAATGACATAAAAATAAAAATGTACCCACCAAGAGAATTATTTCACATAAGATACTCCTTTTTCCAGATTTATGCAAGAACGATGGACAACAAATATATTTCAGACCTATTACGTTTTGGAACAAAAGTTAACAAATCATTATCCAATTCTGGATTTCTGCTAGACTTGGCACCCATCGCTCGATTCTTCCCATGTAGAAAACTTTACAATGAAGTCTTGGAATGCAGGGACTTAGCACGTAGCATTATTGGATTTGCAGTAGACAAAGCAAGGGTGAGACCATGTTCCTTTGCACATTTTATCTCTTACTATCTTACATTTCACAAAGTTGATGAGAAAATGTATGTGGCATGTACTCATTAAATACAGGTAAACTGACAAATTTTATTCAGGATATAGAGCATGGCAACTGCCTATGCTGAATATTTTTTTACGGCTAGGGGAACCCTGTATTCCGCCGCATCCTGGAGTCACAGTTACATTTCGACATAATCTCAGTGTTACATATCATGTTTGATCAGTATCTATCTTATTTGCTTTAAGTGTAATCTAATGGGATTAATGAGATGAGATGGGATGATATTTATTGTATAAAAAAATGAATGATGGTTGGTATAATAGAGTGCTGATTATATGTTATCTTTAATTATATAACTTCCTTGTTATAAATTTCACGATAATTGAATGTCTGCATGTGTAGCTAGTAGTACATGTACTTGTACTGGACATTTGCAACAGCAGTAGTATTAGTAATAACAATATTAATAATAATAATAGCAGTGAAAAGGTGTAATATAATATATATAATATATATATAGTATATTAGGACAATATTCATTTACATTCTCAGATCGATTTACGTGGTATACGTTGGCACTTGCCATACTTGAGATCGCATACAGGCTCATACTTATTTTTTTTAATTAAAGTATTCCTCTATATATATATTTCCATTTAAGATTGTATTTTTTAGTCGATACGTTAAGTTTTTAACATCAGTTACTGACTTATGTATAATTCCGATATTATTCCACATCCGCACCCCTATATATGCTAGTGATTTAACATACAGCGTGCTTAACGGCCGATATAGTTTAAAGTCCAACATCCTATCGCCTCTAAGGGCATATTGTACCTCGTTGGCCTCTCTCTCCACCCAGTTAATCCTGCAGTGGTGCTGTTGTTTGTGAAAAAATTTAACAACATTGAAATAAATTCTTTCTCTAACATTCATGGTTTTACTTTCCACATGTAATCTCTGCACATTATAGTGTCTGGGCTTTTTTAGGGCAAAACGAAGGGCTCTATTCTGTAATATCTGTAACCTATTAATTGTATTCTTCGCACAGTTTAGGTAGCAAACATTTGCATAATCAAGATGGCTGAGTACCATCGATTTAATCAGCAGTGTTCTCGTATTAGTATCTAGTGCATGTCTATTAATATATATATTATAGAGCCTCGCATTGGCCTTCCTCACCGCATTATTAGCCATATCATCAAATTTTAGCTTATTATCGATTATCAACCCTAGGTATGTAAAGCTTTTAACCCAGTCTATGTCTGTATCGTATATTTTTATACATCTTACAGGGAGGGTGTTGCTTTCTCTCTGTGCGTATGGAATGTACATTGCCTTTGTTTTGGGCAAACTAATAGCTAACTTATTATCTTTACTCCACTTTGCAATCTTGTCGGTATCCTCTTGGCACTCTGCCATAAGGTCGGTCTTAATAACATTAGTATTCAGCAGGGCAATGTCATCAGCGAATAGCAACATAGTGCCTCTCAAATTTATGTTACAAATATCGTTTACAAATAGATTAAATAGGGTAGGACCCAGGATGGATCCCTGGGGTACTCCATGCTTAATAGGTAAATAAGTTGACGTCCCATTGGCAGCTCGTGTCTTTTGCTGCCTATCCGCTAAGTAGTTAGTAATCCATCTAGTAAACCATTGTGGCAGGGAGTAGGCTTTTAACTTTTTTAATAATAACTCATGACTAACAGAATCAAAGGCCTTTTTGTAATCGTAAAAAACCAACGTATTATTGCTTTTATTATTAATATTTTGGAATAGTTTGTATATCAGGAGATTAATTGTCTCAGTCGTAGATGAGTTACGTCTGAAACCCCCTTGAAAGTTAGATATTATTGAATAGAATTCAAGTAATTCTTGTACTTGGTTACTAATATGTTTTTCCAATAATTTACCTCCCACGTGGGTTAGAGAGATGGGCCTGAGATTCGTAACTAACGATACATTACCCTTCTTAGGTATCGGTATGACCGTTGCCCTCTTCCAGGCATGTGGCACTATGCCAACCTCTACCGATTTATTTAGTACATAGATCATTTGGTTGGGAATTGCTTTAAAAAATCTAATATAAACCTTCATAGGGATGTCATCACACCCAGACGATTTCTCAGAGTGTAAATCATCAACCAGTTTGTCAAATATCTCCATGTCTACAGGTATATAAAGTGTTCCCTGCATGGCTCTATTCTGTTCTATTTCTAAGTTAGGTAGTATTCCATTAGGGTCAGTCATGGTTTGAGCAATTTCTTGCCCAACATTGGCAAAATACTTATTGATTATACCTGGTACATCTTTCGTTTGCGCCATGTTTAGGTTCTCAGGGTCAACAATACTATTTATTGTTCTTTTGGAGTCTTTAAATGGAAGGTATAAGTCTAATATTTGCCAGAATTTCTTCGGATCATATTTAAATCTTACTAGTAACTCTTTAAAGTATTCACTTCTGGCATTTTGTGTCTCAGTATTTGCCCTATTTCTGAAACTAACTGCTAGGAGTCTATGTTCTTCTTTTTTTGTTCTCCTGTATTTCTTATAGTAGTAGTCCCTATTGTGGGCCAGATTTAGTATCTCATTGGTATACCACTGTGGTTTAACTTTCTTAGCTCTATAGTTCTTTCTGGGGCATATCTCATTAGTGATCGTAGTTAACCTATGTTGTATGAATGACCATGCTTTATTAGGATCATTTATTTGATACAACTTGTCCCAATCTTGTACATCTTGGATTTTGGTTTCGATATTTATCTGTGTTAAATTTATATACGATCTAGCTTTAAAATTACATTTCTCATATTTGGCTCTATGCTTTTTTTTCCGAAAGTATATTATATTGTGGTCGCTCAGGTTATAGTTCACCACCCCATATTCCTTGATATACTTAACATCAGTTATTACATGGTCCAATATCGTAGTTTTACCATTAATACCTAATCTTGTAGGTATTGTAATAAGACTTTTCATGTAGTTACTATCTATCATTCTTTGGAACTCTTCCTTATAATTTATATTACCCTGATTCGGGGTTGTATCTATGTTTATATCTCCCAAAATAGCAATTTCGTGCCCTGGGTATTTACCCCTTACAGCAGTAATTGTTTCAGTTAGAATCTCACAGAACGTAGGAACATGGCTAGCCGGCGGCCTATATGTGTTAAACAATATCATATTTTTAGTACAAGGGTATCTAACAATAATTATTTGAAGCTCTATATTTTCTTCCATAGTAGATAGTTCCTCATCGATCATATAATCTAAGTTATCCCTAATATATACGCAGAGCCCACCCCCCATGTTTCTGCCTCTATCAAGCCGCTCTAGGTTAAAGCCAGATAAGGAGATATTCGCACTCAGAATCTTTTCGTTCAGCCATGTTTCCCCAAATAAAAAGGCATCGAAGTTAATTTTCTTAAGGTCAAGTTCTAATTCAGTCCATTTATTAAGAATAGATCTGACATTCAAATAGTAGTAAGTCCTACCTTTAGCTTTTTTAATCAAATTCACATTCTCTATTAGGCTACATTGCGGGCTGTCACTCATTATGTGAGTTGCTGCGTTCCATACAGCAAATAGACCATAGGGAGATTGTCCCAGATATTGACCTTGTAACGGCTAGCGTCAGGTAGTGGGACATATACATTGGACCATTGAACCAAACTATTACAGTAATAGAGTACAACAATATAGACACAATACTATTTGGTATAAGTCTGGCACTTGCCAGGACCGCATAGTGTTTCACATACCTTAGACTAGCAATTATAACTCTTATCATAACGTGTATGAGTGTACCACTCACAGATGCAATATCAACATCAACAAGTTTGAACCAACAATAAGTAACAGTTCGCGTGGCAACTGCCAAGACCGCATAGCGTTTCACATACCTTGGACTAGCAATTATAACCCTTATCATAGCGCGTATGAGTGTACCACTCACAGTTGCAATATCAATCAACAAGTTTGAACCAGCAGTAAATAACAGGTCGCGTGGTAAATGTCCATAGCTCGTTATATATATATGTGTGGCAACTGCCAATATATATGTCTGTAGTTAGACGGTGTTGGCTAGGTGATTCCTGACGAATTGCTTCGCCCAGTCTTCTACTATATATTCCTGTGGGTGTAGCCCATCGTACAGCGTGCCGTAGTGGTTACCTGTTTTCCCATCTGCCCTCTTGTGTACTTTGCTGGTTAGGTATGGATGTATAAATCCATTGTCAAGGTTGTGCCCCATGATAAAATAATTTACATTTGCGATGGCCTGGTTCAGTATGTCTTGCTCAGCTGACCTCTGGTACTCCCCGTTATATTTCGATATCGACATCCCACAAATTCCACACAGTATGGGTTTTATATCAGGATAGAATTCGTGCATCTTCTCCGTTACAGTGATTAACTTGTGAATCACATGGTTTTCGGTGCCGTCAACATCATCATCTAACACTAGACGGGGTGAAACTGTAACCCTGACCCAATTCCAGCCCAGTAAAGAAAAAAACAGACAATCTATCAGCTACCAATTGTGTCACACCTGGAATAACACTGCTCCAAATATTAGGAATCTGGAACCCCCTGCAATAAAGATATTCCTGAAAAAAGAATTTATTCCCAAAGAACCAGATTAGACTAGAACAGATTAGGTGCAGATACAACCCCTTTACTTTCCTGTATATTAGCAATGTAAACTCCACTCAAATTCGTCCGTACTTAATATGAAACTCCATCAATAGCTCACCCGGTCTTCCCCCTCGACCGACCACCCAAATGTACTTACTAATACGAAATGCTATTTTTCTATATAACCTGCGGTATCATTGTAACTGTTAATAGGCAGGCAGTGGGAACATCGTCACTGCGACGACGCTGATGTCTATATCCTGCAATAAATCATGTTCCAAAAAAAAAAAAAAAATCATATCTTAGTGCGACTTTCCCTCTGTATTTATATGTAAAGTCACATATCTCACCGTGAAAGTATACGACCTGTGGCATGTAATTAGTAATGTGTGGTCTACCGGCTTCAAATAAACCCACAACGCCTTTGCCTGGGAATGACTGGACTCTAATTTCCTCGTTGTTAATATAGGGGGCCAGCGTGGCACCCCTAGAGTCGGAGAGGATTAATGATTTAACCAATGTCACATCTTCATAGAAGTTAGCCATAGCTAATTCGTATGTATGCTTATAAATATCGGTACTAACCGCTATTTTCAGGATTCCTATCGTCCCGCACGTGGTGTCTTAGGAGTAGTTGGTCAGGTTTAGACTGGCTACCACTGCGTGTCTGCGGTCTCTGGTCAGTTTGGGTAGCAGTAGATCCCCTACCCACCCCCTTCTTAACTCGTTGTGCACCACCCCCCCTGCCTTGTGTTGACGCCTCAGCTCTTGCTATTAGAGTTGTGTCATTATGTGGGTCATGGTCATTGTTGTTGTTTACAATCAGGGGTGCATGGGCGTGGTCAGTTCGATCATTCTCAATGTTAGGTCTTACTTGTCCGTTATCCCTCTCTTCAGTGGGGCCTGTAGCGCCTATAAGCACATCAACTTCTGGATTAGGCTGATCTTCCTGTTGTGTCGGATCAGCAACAATTCCACTAGCATTGGTGTTGGAATCTGAGTCTGAGTCTGAATCTTCCCCATCTTCATCTTCGTCATCCTCATTACCATTCATTGCCATATCTTCTTCCAGAATTACCGGGGCTAGGGGGTCTTGTCTAAGGAGTGGTATGGTTTCTTCTTCATCCTCAATCTGTTAATTTATTAGCCTTCTCTCGGTTCTTTGAAGGTTGACTTCCCGCCGTATCTCATCTCTAACTTCCATCAGTATCTTACCGTGGTTGTTCCTGCCCGGCCATTGGGTCTGATCATCGTTTAGCTCTTGGCTATGGAGAGGTATTCCAACCCCCCACCACCTATCATGAGTGCATTCAGCTAATACACTATTGCCAGTTTCCAATAGGGCGGTTTGAGCGTGTTCCACTTTCCTAAACTTTTCCAGTAGAATTTCCCTCATTAGCCGATATTTGTTCCTGTCCCACGATTCGTGTTCACCACATTTTTCTCCATATCTCTTAGCTTGGCGTGGGCAGGGAGTATCCAAGATCGATTTGGCAACAATTGGATTTCGTGTCATCTTAGCCTTCGTATGCTGGTAGGCATGTTCAGCAGTACAATATCCCTGTCCTTCATATGTGAACAAAGCGTGACTAAAGTTGGAAATAAGTTGAATATCAAACAAAAAGTCAAACAATGATGTTGCATAACAATCTGCAAGTACCTTTTTCATTGTTAATACTGCGCTCACAGATTGTTATGCAACAGGAGCATTTTGTACAATACCTTAAATCAGTGAAGCCAATGAACTGCTCAAGCAGTTTACAATATGTATCTTTAACCATGTAAATAGAACCATGAAACTCAAGTCATGGCCAATTACCAAGGGCATTTCTGGTTGTTCTGTTCATGGGTTTGGTTTAACTATATTTGGATGCAGATAGCCATAGCTGTGCCATGGATTTGAACCCAAAATGTCAACTGGGGTACCATTTCCCCTCTCCACTAATGTTTGCCAACCATATTTTAAGGCCCTATTCACATTTAACGATCCAGTAGAAAACCAATATAAATGGTTGCATTGACTGTCAGTTTATTAATATGAAAAAATGTTTTATTTCCCAACCTTTGTTCAATAATAAATCTGCAGTGCTTTTGCTTATGTTTTCTACTTGAATTGCTGTCTTGTAGAAATATGGTAGCAAGGAGGACTGTTTCATAGACCAAGTACTTAAGTATCAATCTGCAAATTCATCAAGACCGGAAAATGAAAGACTCACAGTGGAACAGATTTTTGGGCTTTTATTGGATATGACTCTTCCTGGTATGATAAATCTAAGTATATGAGATAAAAGTGGCTCTGGGTGTCACTGAAGGCTAAGGGTGTTGCTTTTATCCTATCAATTTCAGTCCAAACCATTGTGGTGGATGTTTCTTTTGAGGTAATGATGTTGGAGTTCAAATTATGTTTCAGGACCATACTAAAGGTAAAAGTTTATTGTGGTGTGTCACAATCCACATGATATTATTGAATAGAATTATTTTGACTATTTTCCTTCCTAAAAAAAACAGAAAATACCCCTGAAAACATGGTCACATTATTTGCTCTAAATGTCATGCGAAATAACATTTTTTAAAAATTAACACCTATTAATTTCAAATATTATCTAATATATACTAAAATATCCCAATTTCAATTATTAGGTGATTATTTAGTATCTATTATTATTCATCTCAAATTGGAATTCTTCACTACCTATCTGAATTTCTCATTATTTGGTAAATTTGGGGCAAATTCTCCCCACTCTTAAAATGATACCACAAGTCATGTTAATGACATGGGTATGGAAACTGATCCTAGTTCCCTTTCTGCTCAGTGGCCTTTAAGCCTTATTCAGGTTACCCTCTTCAACCACAGGCAATACCAGCTGGGCCTTAAGATATATGTGTATTCTTTGTGGTGGGAACCAGGTGGATAATATTTAAAAAATATTGAATAAATGCTATGATGAATACCATAAGAAGGTAGGTGTTTAAACTCATGATCCTGTACTGTTGGTTCTTCATCTGGAAGTCTAAAACAAGTGATAACTCTTTATTTGTGCTTTGCTGATGTTTAGGAACAATGACTTCCACATATACCATCTATGCAATGGTTGCTTGTTTGGTGAACCACCCAAAGGTTCAAGAGAAAATCTACCAAGAAATCAAAGAAGTCGTTGGTGGAAGACTTCCAACATTGCACGACAAGCCGGCCATGCCATATACTGAAGCTACAATCTATGAAACATTACGCTACCAGTCCATGGTACCTCTGAATATTCCACATGTCACAATGGCTGATACAAAGCTCCAGGGATATGATATTCCTAAAGGCAGTACAGTAGGTAGCTGTTACATCATATTACATTATCAGAATGTAATAATGATTAACCACATTGTTATTTTTAGTATAAATCAATTAAGGTCTTTAATTACTATAATTACTCATGATTAAATAAATTAACTGCAGGATGGTGCAATACTAGAGAATGGATCAGGTAACATCAGAGTAGGCATAGCCAATCCTTATAGGCCACACACAGTTACTCTGTGATGTATGTAAGGACAAGAAAGTTGGATCTTTAGTATTAAAGCCTCTGATCTCTATTCATTCCTTTTTTAATACAATAGTTAATACTATTTCGAGCATCCATTCATATTTATTCATAAGTCATATTCATAATATAACATAGCCAAGTATTTTTTATCAATATCAAACATATTAAAATGATGGTAATGAGGATAATACAGGTCAATAATTAGTGGAGGTAATCTGATGCTGTGAGTTTCATAGGTGAGCCAATTTGTTGACCTAGCTAAAACCTTGGAAATACCGTTTTCCTTAGATAAATATATTCTCTGTTCTTTCATCTCTCATGAATGACGCTACTGCAAATATGGAAATTCACTCAATACAAATGGTTAAAAATAAATCTATTCATATGATAATAAGTGTTACCTTAATCCATAAGAGGTAACTAAGAGCTTTCAGCCGTGAGAGAAAGGCAATGAAGAGAGCATATTTACATCCTTCTTATCTGATGAATTCTTGTTCTGTGCATTAGGTATTTTTCAATATCTGGAAGTTACACCATGATCCAGAATATTGGCAGAAACCCTGGGAATTCAGGCCAGAAAGGTTCATTGAGAATGGCAAGTCTGTTGCTGCTGATCATCCCCACAAGAAAAGGTAATGGGAAACCTTGTTTCTGTCCGGGAGTCCTGAATGTCATCTATCAGACCTAATCAATTAAATCACAAGAATCCCATTTAGATCCTTACTTTGCATTGGTGAATTGCATCTTTGATCCAAAAATATAAAAAATACAAACACTATTATTTGTCTACTTTGTCTAATATAATCTATGCTCATAATAGAGGCTCAGCCTACCACATTCCATGTCAAGAACTCAAATGCTAAAACATTCCCAAAGGCTCTAAACCATTTGCAAAGCCATTGAACCTCTTCACCTATGCCTAAGAAGAACAACAAAATATAAATCCAGCTTGAAACACTCTATCCAAATTCAAATCAAAGGTAATATTGTCTCTACTAGCTGTTTAGCATGCCCTTGGTTGCAAGACAGGGTACTACATATTAGCATTGAATTCATATCCATCAGCCCACATCTTGATATTATGTGAATTACTTCTTCATGATATTTGCTGTATGAACAAAAAACTAAATATATGAACAAATTCGGGATGATTGATGCAATCAACTTATAAAACAACCAAAAGCCATAGATCATTGATTATATTGCAATGTATTACCATAGTACTCCTTGTCCACATGAAGAATGGATCTTTTTCAGAATGCTTGCATTTGGAGCTGGGAGAAGAGCATGTCTAGGTGAGGTATTGGCCAAGAACAGGATCTTTCTACTCATGACCAGACTGCTAAAACATTTCCAGCTTCTGCCTGAGTCTGAAGACAAGAGACCAAGTCATGACCCAAATACATATGCTGATGGATTCAATCTTGCCCCTAAACCCTACAATATTAAAGTATTGAGAAGGGAAAATTAATTCATAACATTAAAACAAAAGAAACAAGTTAGACACATTTTGATTTACTGGTTTGAAAACTTGTATCATTCTCTCTATACATTGCCCATGTAGCTAATTAGAGGCCTTTTCCAAGAATGAGCGAGTACAGTCTGTAATTCAAACCAATGCTTTAGTCTGCTTAATGCTTTTAATAAAACCCAAAGGGACTATCTTGTGTTGTCTTAGATTTGTTTGTTCATATTTGCCAATGAGTACAAAGGATGCTCATCAGCAAACTTTCCACCAAACTAGAAGCACACAAACCAAAAATAAAATTGAACAACACAATGCTTGAGGAAGTACCAAGGCACTGTTTTACACTTTTGATTCCAGACTGAAATGCCAAGCACATTTAAAAAAAATAAAAACTGAAAATACCTTCTAAATATTATTACCTCAATAAGGCACCCAGCTGGTGGCTAGCCTGCAGTATGTGCATGCAATTATGGATTACATTGCATGCTGCATATGCTATATGGATGGTCTCTGGTGTGTGCACATGTACATATAATGAGGCATGTACTCGTTTTTTACTTAAGTTACAAGTGAGTGAGTGAGTGCATGTCATCTTAAATAGTTTTAGTTATTTTGAAACTGAAATTTGCTATAATTCATTCAAAACATTTTGTGACTTTTTGAGAGAATTGAGTGAAACAAATTGTGCAACATCTAATCAATTCCCCCATGACCAAGTGACCGACGTAAGTGACCTACCTTCATTAGCCACAAACAACTAACAGGACAAATTCATGTAATCAATGGGAAGAAAAAACTGCATAACTGTCCATGTAGCCATATTTCATGCATTGCCATAATATTATACATTATTCCAGATGAAAATGAAAAAAGAGTTGTAATCGGATGAAAATATACTACAATGACTCAAGCTAGCATTATCACCTAGTGTTGTTGCACATAGCTGCTGGTAATACACTGTGATCCTCATCGATAATAACACTAATTCATAAAGGACCCTGGTCTAAACCAATTGACACTCTCAATATCTATCACTTAAACATTTAAACACGCTACATATGATTACCCTCTACTCCAGACACTCATCTCATCAATTATATTGTAACCAAGGGCAGCAGCCAGAGGCACTACCTCAACAGTCAGTAATAATTTATTGAAATGTTCTGACTTTTAGTGTGTGTAGCACTAGGAGTCATGTAAATCCATGTAACAAATATCAGGATATTGTATTAAACATATCTGTGCGTTTTGAAGGCCTTTTTATGGAGTATATTTAGCTACTTTACTATGGGATTAATTTCCCACGATTTGGTGTCTCAGGCATTTGTTTGAGAATAAACCCCAAGGCCGGTCAGGGCCGAGGGGTTTATTTTCAAACAAAAGAGACAGGAAAAACAAACAAAAGAGACAGGACTTAATCACTTTAATAGCTGATTTTTGGATTCAATACTACTGTTTAAACACATATTAACAAATATTAGACCCTTAAAAAAATGTTTTAGATGTACTTACAGCATGAAGAACTGCAATAATTTAGCTCCTCCACTTAAATACATGGGTTACTATTTTACTTCTTTAATACATGGAAAGGACCGAGTCAAAACGTACACGTAATTATACCTTCAGAATGTCAGTTAAGTCAGCCGCCCCCTCCGTTCCACAAACAAATGAAGCTTCCACTTTTTGCATGCAACAAACGGAGCCCAAACACTAGCGCCCAGAAATCTGACAGTACGGCCCACACTACAAGTAGCTCACGCTACTTGCGTATTACCGCCCAAAGGCCCAAGTGTCCAGGGCTCTAATGTTGCGCGCCCAACAGACTTCCGGTTTACGAATGTTCCATGGGTCTAGGGACTTGAAATGGAAATTACGTATTCAATGAATGGCGATTTCAGAAGCTATACGTGTTTACGTGCAAGTGAGCGAGCGAGCAAGGCGGAGACTTTCGGCATAGCCACTCTGTGCAAGGTGCACTTGGCATTGCGTTGTGTACTGTAGTCTATATATCGCACGGAGGATTTCATTCGAAAGTGCCCAAACCGATGGCGTGCCCACATTATGGCATCCTTGACCTTGATCTATTTGGCGTGTCTAGCGACTTAAAAAAGAAAGAAATAAAGAATCTGAATCGCTAGAAATGATTTTAATATGGTTTTACCCCCCGATGGCGAAGTTTTAGTCCAGTGGCGATTTCAGAAGCCATACGTGCTTAGGTTTGAGCAAGCAAGGTAGACCGGAAGAGATGTGGAGACTTTTGGCATAGCCATTCTGTGCATGGTGCACTTGGTGTTGCAGTGTGTATGGTAGTCTATATAGGGCACGGACGATTTCATTTGAAAGTCCCCGAACCGACTGTGACCCCTGAACTTAGAACTGTCATGGCCGTCTGTGGCGAGCATGACGATGTTTTGCCGGAATTGACAAATGGAGTATTCCCTATTTCATTGCTTACCACCATTCAGCAAGCGGATCATGCAAGGATGCAAGAACAAGGATATTTGGAACATTATCGGTGATTTTGGAGCTAGTGGTAGTGATATTTTGCAGTTTTACAGAGCCTGTCATGTTTCGTCTGATTGTCACTGGGAGGCAGCCATTGTCACAACATTGCTTGCACGATGTCTATCGTTGTCACAATATTGCAAGCCCTGTGCCCTAAAAACTTAAAGATGGCTAATATTTCCATCGAAAACAGTGGAGAAAAGACTTTTTGGTGACCAGAGCTTTATACACGTTCCAAACAGAACGCAGAATCGACGACACACAACTAGTTGATGAGGTAAGTGAATGAGCGGCAACGCAGGAAGCAGTAAATTTACTACATCTGAAAAATATTATTCTACATCCGAAAAATAATATTCTACATCCGAAAAATAATTTACTACATCCTCTATCCTAAGTGACTACATCCGGTCAAAACAGTAATTTATCACTATCCAAAACCCCAGCAGAATCCAAAGATCAGCTATTTATTGCAATTTTGTTTTCCAAAATAAGAATATCAAATTTAAAATATAGAAATACTTATTAGGTGTCCTAGTGTTTACTATCACTGGAATTACCTTGACCTCCTCTTTTCAGATATAGTGATATCTCAAAATCCATATTTTGCGACTTATGACTCATTTTCCTAAAACGGATCACATATAATAAATAGCAGACTAGTGAAACAATAGCATTAACTACAATAATGATCAGTAACATACCAGGGTTTCCCCTGTAAATGAGCCCAGGTTCAAAGATGAGTAGAATGTAGACACAAAGAGGAAACATCCTGAACTGCATCATCTGAGTGAGACAAGTGTGTGCTACCATTGTTGTGGAACTGCTTCCTCTTCTCAGTGATGTGCTCAGGTGAAAGCAGCAACTCATCTGAACAAGAGACAACCTTTCCACAGTATTTCTGGAAGTCTTCCACTCTCAGCTCATGGGTAGACAGTGGGTGCATGAGTTGGGTGGGGGATGCATTCAGCTCATGGATGAACACTGGGTGTATGAGTGCGGGGGGGGGGGGGGGGGGGGGTCAGTGAGGTGGTACACTCCCACAGAGTAATGGCCATAAACTGTAATGACATATATTCCTGAAGTGAGCAGCATTATAGATGTATGTAGACCACACCCCTTTTCTGTACAACATACCAAGGATGACATGGCAGCCTCACTTGCAGGGAAAGACAGAACACTTTGAAATAATAGTAAGGGCTTGACATGGCACTGAAAGAAACTTAAAGAATTTTCTTTAACTTCTTTATAGTGGAATGGCACCAAAACTGCAACTTGGTATCTCAGATATTTTATTTGATGGTAATGGTAATGTATCTATTATTCCAACTATTCGGGGAATGATTACGATACAGATTTTCAGAGGTACATTAAAAACAAAGACACCTCAACCTGTTCACAAGGGTTCATTGTATAATGAGAATTTGCTGGCATAAGTGAGGGTCTCGCACTCCCTGACCATATGTTCCCTCAAATTTGCACATGAATTTCATTTTTACAGGAGCATACAGCATTTAAAGTGTCCTTTTTAAACACATGTTTTGTAAACTAGTTGATACACCACTTCATAGGACTGATTTTGTCTATACTCTGATCCTCTTGTATAATTATGCAAGATTGATACAAGAAAAAAACATGCGTGATAACATGGCAAGCCATCACTAGAACGATTCCCGTGCAACTCGTAAATGGATGGGTTTTTTCATGTGCGCTATATTCCAGTGTAAAATATGAGGTGAAAGTTGTCATATTTTTGTGTTTTCATTGTTGGTCTCTTCTAGACATACACCTGCCACGCCCCCTTCCGACAAGAAGGCTAAGCAACTTTCTTACTGCCACAACACTCATGGATCGCTTATCACTAAAAGTCCAAAGGTACAAGTGAGGTCCGGGTATGACCGTTATCTCAAGGTTGATCACGTGGGAAGGGAGGGGAGGGACTGACCGCAAGGTCAGTGGAGAGGTATTGAGTTATTATGTTATTCATTATGAACTTTGAACAAAAAATTTGGTGTATCTACTGACATAACTAAGGGCACAGGAATGATTTTCTTTTTGTATTCATCTAAAGGCAAACACTTCACCTAAGCTAAAAGGAAATCACTCTCTTCTTAACTCGTCCAAACAATAGTAGTTTATTATTTTAAAACAAATTTTACTATCCAAGGGATGCTGGATGGCATATTCCTCGAGAGTTGATCAAGATAAATATCAATGTTCCTCCATCCCCTGGTCTTGTAACATGTACCAATTCTTATACAAATTATAGGGTTAGGTTTAATGTGTTAATGACATAAAAGGAATCGATTCAAATTAGACACAAATGATGTAAGATGCATTTTCATGCAAACAGTACATTATTCTTGGGAGGAGTAACATATTCTAGATCAACTGATTGCTTTAAAGCATATTTAAAGGTGTCTGGATCTTGTAGTTGTTTGGGATTAGGATCTAGATTATTCCATAATAGCCGACCTCTGTCTGCTAGGCTTTTCTAGTTTTGTATATTATGATAGAACTGCACAAGCAGCCAACAAGTCAGGCTTGAAGGATCACATTGACACAAGACGTTTCTTTTTGAATGGCCCACAAGAATCATCAAGGGTTAATGTTGGTGTTTTACGCCTGACCAGTGATGAGATGCAGTCCTCTGTTTACTCCATGTTGATTTGAATTACGTTTAAATTACAACAAAATGTCCTTTATTTATTTACAAAGTTTTGGTGAGCCTTCGCCCGGCGTACCCATTTATGGGCGCAATTTTTAATGTGCAATCATCTCGCCAGAGTTCTGTGATGAGCGTGGACGTTTGTCACACAATAATTATTGCGCAATGATGGCGAGATAGTCACACTAAGGGTATAACTAAACAAATTGGCAAATTCCTATGGCATTTTAAGTGGGATATAAGAGCACAAATTATGCACAATCTTCAACTTATTTTCTTACTTTGATTTGGCGAATGATATCATTCAGAATTACTAATAATTAATTCTTCATGGTAATACATGAATTATTTCACCATTATTTCCAAAATATCAATAATGCTTTATTATGTTTTACTTAATTTTAATTGGATTGCAGTAATTGATGATCTGACAATGGATTTACTGGTCTGCATGGGTTGACTCACTCTGTGAGAAATTATGGAGCTCTGTGATAAGTATTTGAGATAACAGAGCATTTAGAATGACCTAGTAGCATAAAAATGACGCCGAGAAAAAAACACCATGAATATATTTTTAACACCATAAATGATCATTGTGTGTCTAAATTTTGGGCTATTTGAGAGGATTCACAAAGGCCAGTTCTTGTGTTTTTGCTCTTTTTAGTCATGTGAGAGAGCATTGCATCGCCTTCTGTTGAACTAATGACAAACAAGGCCCTTACATTGCATGCAGTGAGTAGATGACTAATATCCAGTCATATTGTGACTTGTAGAGCCTGTAAATATACTGCACAATTATGACTAACTGTTGAAATCTTATCAGAATGTCATCTATAAGCCACACCGGGATGAAAACAAAATTCATTAACCACCTTGCCCATATAGATCCATAAAATTAAGTTGCCACCTTAATATTAGTTCAGAACTATAATGATGGCATCTACAGGAATGATTTCATTGAGAAAGTGCCCAAAATAAAATGCGAAAATCTCTGTACAAGGTTGACAATGAATGCCCAAATGAGGTGACAATAGCTATAAGTAATAGACTATAAGAGGACAATAGCTATAAGTGGAGATCGTTGCAAACATGTCCTGAATGTATTATATTAGAGCATTTGGGATATTGGGCAACAGTTGATTATGTTGGATTATTGTCCCTCAACTTCGTCTCAGGATAATAATCCAGCACAATCAACTTTTGCCCGTTATCCTGCATTTACCTTTTATAATAACAACACCAATCATTAATGCACAAACGTTTATGAAATCAACAATTAGAAATTTTAATTTCTCCTTTGGACTTATTTATAGTTGTGAAAAGTATAGATATTAATAATTACACAAGGAACGTTCCCCAGCAATACAATGCCCTACATAATAACTGCATGTGCTGGATGCGGGAAACTTATCCACAACAGGTCTTTGTACGATATAACTAGGTTAGTAGCACATTCATTGACTTAAACAGGCGGAGACCTGAGTAGGTTAGAACATAAATATTCAGTTTGTTAAAACCTTCAAAAATGAACAGGATTTTTCTTCTCATGACCAGACTGCTGCAACATTTCCAGCTTCTGCCAGAGTCTAAAGACAAGAGACCAAGTCATGATCCACATACATACACTAACACATTTGATATTGCTCCCAAACCCTACAAAATGAAAGTACTGAGGAGGGACTATTAATTTATCCGTGTCATGTCTGTCATGTCAACAAAATTAATGGACGATTCAGTTCCT
This sequence comes from Sthenelais limicola, assembly GCA_942159475.1. NCBI lineage: Eukaryota > Metazoa > Annelida > Polychaeta > Phyllodocida > Sigalionidae > Sthenelais > Sthenelais limicola. The sequence goes on along the minus strand of OW804102.1, from coordinate 55,319,151 downwards.
TTGCTGAAATAATTATTTTGCAGATAAGAGAAATTCGTTTTGGTCCGATTAATCGTTGACTTTAAGTCTAAACTCATTGTGCCAATTCATTTTTAGTCTGTATTTTTCTTCAATCGTCCTGGAACGTTACTAATCAATTATTTCCCAGTGATATTTTGATGCTTTGTTATTTCAGATATGCCAACTTTTGTAGTCAGGCTTGCGGGACACTATCCCAGCCATTAAGGCGTGGGGTGTGACCAGAAGCCAAAGGGTTTTCTGTGCTCTGTGGTGCATTTTAAGCATTTTGGGGGGTTAAATATTGTCCAAATGATAATATAAACTTCTTACTTTGATTCGCACAAAAAATAAAAATATAGACTTCTACTTTTACAATTTTTTACTTTTAGTTTTACATGAAGAATGGTGGCTTTGGTGTATTTTCGGCATAATTTCCTTAGTGACTTCAGTGCTACAATTTTATAGATTTTTCACTTCTACCTAGCAGATCCAGGGATGTCATTAAGTTTTGTGCAAGGTGGCTATTTAGGATTTTTTGCCGGCTGCAATACTTTTTCAACACAGAATATGGTCACTCCATCATACTTAAAATGCTCCCACTCCCAACCCCCACACACTTCCAATGATATACGAGCAATTCCACCAAAAATGTATCATTTGGCTATCCAGGGCTGAAAATTCATATATTTTTTCAATTGCTTCCATTGATTTACTTTTTCTCATACATAAACTAGATATATTGCTACTAATATATAATAATATAATAGACGAAATTGGGAACGTTAATAATGAATATTGTGGTCAGGACAGCTTGGGAGAGACTGACCTCTATTCTAATAGTAAGGGCAAAGGGGAAAGGTCCAGATCTTTACATAAATTAGGATCTAAATTAGAAATAAATGATAAAAATGTAAGCATAATGTTTAAATTAGTTTATATATAATAGGTCTTGATGTAAGGGTCATAACGCTCTTTAGTTTGTGAAAATATTCCAACTAGAAGGAAAGTAACAGCAAAATAACCATTCAGTAATGGGGAAAAAATTAGAAAAAATAGTTTCAGCCCCCTCTAGACCCCCGTTACGGCGACATTGGCACCCTCTAGACCCCCGTTAAGGTGACATACTGTTTCTGCTTGTTGCTACCATCTCAGGTACCGTAGCCTATGGCAGTATTTTATTTTTGTGTTTATTTATTTTCCCCTGTGTTTCTTACACATTATAATGCTTATAGAAAAAAATTTATACTAATGTTAATTTATTCATTGATGAAACCTAGACCCCCGTTACGGCGACATTAATATTAGGACTACCACACACTTTTTTCAGCATTCTAACCCCACTATTTAGCTGGAAATAATTAGCTGGAGATTTTTCAACGAATACAATGGATGTAGTTACCATAAACAATGTTATAAGTAATGATGGTAAGGGGGGGGGCATTCTTAGTTCTTCTAGGTCCATATGTTCAATAAAAATCTCAATATCTTTATGTAGGTTATTGTTAGGTATATTGTGATTGGAATTTCGTTACTTCCCTTTCAATTTGTGAACATGTGCTTTGATGACAACTTAATTGTACTGTATCTCAACCCATGAGGCATGGGGTCTGGGGCCCGCCTAGGGCCCCAGAAGCTAAGAGATTTTGCTTGCTCTCTGGTGCATTTTAAGTATTTTTAGGAGTTAAATATTATCTGGTCAAAATTACATTTTTCCGGGACAAAGTTGTCTGCGGGCGGGACGCGGGACACTGGGCTGATTTCCGGGACTGTCCCGGACAAATCGGGACACTTGGCATCTCTGTTATTTTGATTAACTTGTCAGAACCAAACGCAGGTAACATGTTAGATTCTTGATAAATCTGTGTCATTCAACTAATTCTGGCATGACTCTGAAATAAGCTCATTGTTTTTCAGGGCATGACGGAAAACATGCACCTGGATGACATTACTATAAATGTTTCAAACCAAATAAAGTATTTGGATATAAAAAGCCTCTTTCGCAGTGTCTTCTCCTTCAAGTTATTTACTACTAACCTAGATAGGCTACACTGTTGAACAATGTGTGGGGACTTGTCATCATGTAGAGGCTGTTATTATGTAGTGCTGCTCCTGACATTGTGTATAGCTACTCTTTCTGTTGGTTGTGGTAATGCATGCTGTATTGGGACATGGTTACATGGGAATTATTGGAAACTGTCTCCTAATGTTGATATTAAGAATCAGTTTGAAACTACTCAATGACAGATACATTGAATCAACCAGTACTTGAAATACTCAGATATGTATAATTGTTGTTTCACCTTAATTCATCAGAATTTACATCGTTATGCATCCTTTGATGCCCTATCCATGTAATGCACCTGTCAATTGCATCGCACCCACCCCCCTCATCCCCCCCTTCACCCCCGCCCCCCACCCACCACCCCCGGGGATGTGGGAGAATGTCCTGGGAGTTTTTGGAAATATGATGAAATCCCTGACCCCCCAGGGCAAGAGATTTGTGTAAATTCCCCAACCCCATGGAGCACATTTGTCTTATTAGAGAACTCATTCACCTAGCCTGAGCTGCCCAGCCACAGCAAGTGGAGGATAAACTCTCAGAGTCCCCAACTCTCAGTGGTTTCTGATATGTGTGGGCCAGGCAAGGCTATACAAGCAATATAGTGCTCCCTATAATATATATATGAAAAGTGTCAACCTTGAACATGACAGAATTTTGTATGTCCACAGCTGTGTGTCAAACTATCAACCCCGAACTATACTGGATATATTTAATGTAGACAATAGCTGAATGTCTGAACCAAGGAGGGCCTAAGCTGTAGGAGGTTTGGGGCCATTTGGGGGGGGGATCAAACTAGAGTGTGTGTGGAGGTGGGGAGGGGAGAAGTTTTAGGACCGATACTCTTCTCAATATATATAAATGATTTACATAAAACAGTAGAAAATTCAATAATTCAACATTATGCAGATGATACAGTGCTATTTTATAGTAATAAAGATGAATAGAAATTGATAAACCAATTACAGGAAAATCTAGACACCATTGACACATGGTGTAAGGTCAATAAGATATCCATGAACGTCAGCAAAACACAATTTATAAATTTCAAAACAAGGAACAAAAAAAGTAACCAAAAACAAATGACTCAAAATTTGATCTTGGGAAGTGAAAAATTAACTCAAACTGACCAGTATAAATACCTGGGTCTAGTGATTGATGAAAAATTGACATTTAATAATCATATACAAAATGTAATCGATAAGGTAAGATGGAAAGTAAATTTGCTAAAAAAATCGAGCCATATATTAAATAAAAAGGTAAAAACTGACATTGTGAAAATGTTAATTATACCAAACATTGATTATGGTGATATATTTTATTCATCTGCATCCTCTAAAATGCTCAAGAGACTACAGACTTTGTTAAACTCAGCTATCAGATCTATTTTGAAAGTTAACAAAAGGACTAATGTTGATGATGATTTTTTAATACTAAAAATACAGAAAAACGAGAAAAGAAGACAGATTCATATTCTGGACAGTGCCTTCCACCTATCACTTTCAGACAAAAACTTAGATACAAGATCACTCTCGACCAGAAGCCACACAAAAAACAGGAGAAATTCAATACTTAGTATTCCTAAATCTACATTATACAGAAATAGTTTTGTCTACAAAGCAAAAATCGCCTGGAATGCACTGCCCACAGAAGCACATCAAATTGAAACTAGGAAAGAACTTAGAAAATATTGATGTTTAAAAATGTTAGAAAAAGATGGGATTTGGTGGAAATATAATGACTGCTATAAAAAACTGACGGTGCTATGTATCATAAGAAGTGATATTAGTCAGTTCTGATATTATTATTATTATCATTATCTGTTTCATAACTTGCTTTATAACGTAGAAATATGTTTTACAACTTTAGCTTGTTCTTGCCCTGTTAATATGTGTCTTTAGCTAGTCTCTCTGTTAGTATAGATGTCTTTTCTACTATGAGGTGACGGCTGGAAGACCTGGATTTTATCCAGAAGCCTGGTCACCTATTTGTCTATCCTGTACTTGTATAACCTCAGACAAATAAAGTATTTTTCAATTCAATTCAATTCAAGGGGGCAGGTGTAAAATATGCAATTTGACAATAGTTCTCAATGGTAGCTAATGGTCAGCAAAACAAGTGATACATGCACAACCCAGAGGTTAGAAAAGCTAGTTGGTGATAGCCTCCCACAATATATGTGTGAAGAGTGTCACCCTTGAACACGACAGGATTTTGGATGTCCACAGCTATGTGTCAGACTACCAAACCTGAACTATACTGGATATATGCAATGTAGACAATACCTGAATGTCTGAACTAAGCAGAGCCTGAGCTGCCCAGTAACTTTGGCCCATTAGAATGGTACAGGAAAACTCCAGTGTGTGCGTGGTTTAAAGGTAACTGTGAAATCCTGGGGTGTGGGGGTGTGGGGGAGGGCTTTCTCCCACTCAATTAAAGTGTCAGTAAACCCCCAAATATTATGAAAAAATCTATTTCTTTGCTATTATTGAAATAAAACTGCCCCAGTGGTACTTATTGCAACCATCCATTTAGTGAGCTAGAAAGAAGGAGCCAGGTCGCGTAGGTGGAGGGAGTAATACTGAAGCAGGTGTGTAGACCAAAAGAAACACTCTGTATTACTTATGAATTCTTCCTCAATGGCAGAGTGAAATGTATGCAAAGATATTTCCTCTGTTTTATACATTGTGGCACCAAGGTATCACACATTTGTGATGTGTTTCAGGGATTTTGCATACAGAGAGAAAACACCTATTTTTATGCCACACATTTTTACATCACACGTAAAGACGGGACGGTCACTTATGGGGTACCATAGGGTCCAATTTAAGCCCCGTCATCTTTATGATTTACATTAATGATCTGCATACTGTTGTGAAATATGCCAATATCCAGCACAATGCCGATGAAATGATACTTTTTCATCACCACCAGAACATTGATTCTTTGCACTCCTGTCTTCAGGAGGACTTAAATAATGTGCATGAATGGTGTACAATCAACAAGCTCTCCCTCAATGCCTCAAAGTGTAAGTCAATGTCGTTCTCAATTGGTCATCCTTCCAAAAACAAAATTCGGAATTCAGTAGGTTATTTGATATGGAAGTATACATAAATGAAACAATATCCACTGAAAAATGGGCCATTGTATTACATATTCATATGGTCCAATGGTTAGAAAGTATCAAATTGAGTCCTAACATCAAAATTGGTAGAATGGTTACTCCAAGCAACAGCACATGTGAGGATATTAGGAATGTCAAAAACAACATCCCCAAGCATTACCATGTCATACATAATACCTGCCTCAAGTGGTTAAGGGAGGCTTTTTGCAAAATAGCTTTTCAACAGACTAACTAGGTCAATAGCACATTTTCTGACATGAAGGAGACGATACAAGACTAAATAGTTTGATTAGGCTTGACTCAATCTTCAAAATGGACTCCATTACAATTGCAGTCATTGTATTGGTTGTCATTACTCTAATAACCATGTGGTCTATGAGGACCAAGTTACAGTTACCTCCAGGACCAAAAGGCCTACCCTTCATAGGAGTTGCTTTTAACATAGACAAACGAGGATTACACTTTAGTGCAGAAAAGTGGGCAGCCCAGTATGGAAACATTGTGCATTGTAAGGTGAAGGCTATTTTATCATGTCTTCAAAACTGCTTTAACTATAAATTAGAAGGTTACAGGGTCATTATCTATTATGTTTTGTATTAAAGAAACATGTGTCACATTTGTAAAAGATTCTGATGGTATATATATTAGGACATTTAAGTATTTTGAATACTTTGTCATGCACAAAAAATGTATTAATTTATTAATTAATTACTTATTAATTTAAAGTTATTTCTTTCTGGTCAATGAAGTAGTTAGATATATTGCTTAGGATAACTCAGATTCCCGTCATTGACATCAATGTCAGTGTAGCGATTCCATACACCTAATTCAAGTTTATTTTCCCTTTAAATCAGAGTACCAGTCAAAAGAGTCTGATATTCAGAAAGAATTACTCCTGGTGAAACTTATAATCGCCTATGCTTGACTGACCTTTACCTCTTCTAAATAGCAGTTCACTAAATGTGCCTACTACTAGCCTCACAACTTATTGCTCTGTCCCCCATCAATAGCTAGGTCTATTCAAACAGAATACTGTACACAATTTAAATGTTCTCACTGACTTGTTGTGAAACACTGTGAACATTTGTTAAACTTTCTCTGTCATTTTTTGTTTAGCTTTTTGGTGACAATTCAATCATACTGAATGACTATGAGAGCATCTATGAAGGTCTTATTACACAAAGTGATTGTTTTGCTGGGAGGCCTAAGATGTTTCGATTAAGAACGATATTGGGTGATTATTTGGTATCTGGTTCAATATCTCCAAAATGGTCTAGGCTGAAGAAACTTGCAATGCAAGCACTCAAAGTAAATATACAACCTTAATCAAAATCATTTATTTGAACTACAGACACCAATATTTCAATTGGTATTCCTGCAATTATTGTTTATTTGAATGTATTCAAATTCTGTTAGAACATATGTGATGTGTTTCAGGAAAATGAGTCATAAGTCGCTAAAAAGAGATTTTGAGATACCATTAGATTTGAAAAGATGAAATCAAGCTGATTCCAATGATAGTAAACAGTCTAATAATCTCATAAGTATTTGTAGATTTTAAGTTTCATATTTTCGTTTTTGAAAAAAAAGTTTCCAATATTTCTGGGGGGCCAATAAACAGTAAAGTAACTAAATGTAGTCCATATGACGACCTTTAAAACTAAAAGAAAAAACATATAGATTGTCCTGAAATTTGTTACACTGATTGATATAAGTCTAAGTGATAAACTTCCTAAAAATCAGATCATTTCATGAATGTGATCTTGTGAAAAAAACACTTTGAAAAATATCAATTTTGCGACTTATGACTCATTTTCCTGATACACATCACATATGAGGAGTACGCTCGTATCCAAACCATCAATGTTTGCATCCTCTTAATGCTCTGGGAAAACGGGTCTTATGTGCTTAGATATGAAATGTAAAATGTGTTTTAGGACAGAATATGCTGCAAAAATTATGTTGATACGCAAAACAGAAGCCGAGATATGAAGTTCTGAAATATGATGTGTTGAAATGGGGTAAATAGCCAAAACTGCTGTACGGTTTTTAGTTGCCGAACTTTAGTTAAACCCTTATATGATTTCAAAATGCGCATCATTTTCAATGAATTGAATAATATATTGCCATTTTTCTGAAAATTTAAGTAATTCAAATCTGTTTTCAGTATCTTAATCATCAGAAAATTCTCTTTTGACTTCATTTAGATTTGAAACAATTTGATGGCATATAGGTTTCCATGGGAATCAGAATCCTGTTAAACGCCATTATTGATGATTTGGACGTTCCATTGAATTCATGGTTACCATGGCAACAATAACAAAATGTTCTCGAAAGTTTTCCGCCACGCTATAATCTGTGAAAAATTTCATTTTCAATGTTTTTTTGAGTAAATTTTGTGTTTTTAACAGTTTTCCTGTTAAATAATTCCCCTAGGGCTATCCAAGTAACAACCTGTAAGACCCATAATCGCAGGGCAGGTTATAGTCATTATGTATAACCTCCGTTTCAGGGCTCCTGGTGCAGATTCCAGGGCAATAATGCACCAAAAGTGCTCCCTCAGGCCTGAAATGGAAGAATTTAAAGTATTGACAGTAATCCAATTGTTTGTTTCAAGCCTTGTGGTGAACAGCTAATTGTACTAGAGGAGAAATGTAATGACTTGACAACAGATATGTTGGATGAACTGGACAAATTGGCTGAGTCTGGGCAACCGTTTGACTTCCAACCAATAGTGCATCAACATATAACTGCTATTATTTCATCACTGGTACAGTATGAAGTTAAATTACATTTAGATTAGAATAGAAAAGCTTGTATTCGTCCAATTAAGTTAATAAAGTTAAAATGACAGAAAGGGGATGACATTTTTTTCCCATGTAATGAAGTACAATATTACCTGTTACATCCCCTTAAAATATGACAAGGTTAACACATATCAACCAACCGTTGTACCATCTGCAAAAAAGAACTTGAGACTTGCAGTAATGAACATTTTAAAGGTTTTTCAATCCTCGTTTTGTGATGCATATTTCATTAATTCTAGATATTTTCATGTCATAAAGAATCCTTGATAACTGGTGAAGTAGATTTCTAGCCATCAAGTCCAATGCATTTACAAATTTTAACAGATTTTACTTGAAGTAATATTATAGAAATTATTTGCATGCATAATCAATAGTCTCACATTGTCCTATAGCTGATGAGGCATTTATACAAATGTCACCTTTAAATTCCTTTCCACAAAAGGAAAACATGCTAATCTGAAAAGATTTACCCACAAAGAGGAACCTTTAACATATGATTGTCATTTTTTTCCCAGATTTACGCAAGGAAGATGGAGAAAGAATATATTGTAGACCTGTTGGATTTCCAAACAAAAGTTAATGAAGCAATACACATCTCAGCTTCTGGAGTGCTGCTAGATTTAGCTCCCATCACTCGCTTCTTCCCCTGTAGACAACTGTACCATAAAGTAATAGACTGCAGGCAGTTGGCACAAAACTTCATCAGACTTGCACTAGACAAATCAAGGGTAAAACAATAGTTCCGTTGTAATTAATACTGCATCCCACCAGCTGCTATTTGAAACAATTTTGTGCATTAAAAATACAGTTTCAGGCTGACCATAAATAGAAGACAACAATTAACATGGACATTAGCCATGGCAGACATTGGCTAAAACTAGGACAAATGATCTCCGTCCCATCAAAAGTAAATCCTGCTTTTTTCTCCATATACCTTTATAGAATTAGCTTCCCAAAGCTATTCTTCCCTCATTTTTCACTGCATATCCATTAATCCATTTAAATCTTGTTCACAATCCACAAAAAGTAACATCCCCTCTATTATGATCCTAATTTTCAAAGTATTTAGTAAAGAAATGATGGAATTTCACAGAATCAATGAAGATATTTTGTGTCTGTGACGTCAGGGTGTGCCAATTATTCTCTGGTGTGGCGGTGACATCTGGGTTGACAACACCGCATATAGAAGAATATTATTACATTTTATATGTGATGTGTTTCAGGAAAATAAGTCATAAGTCGCAAAAAATAGATTTTGAGATACTACTATATTTGAAAAGATGAGCTCAAGCTGATTCAAATGAATGTAAACAGTCTAATAACCTAATAAGTATTTCTAGATTTTAAGTTTGATATTTTCGTTTTTGAAAAAAAAAGTTTCCAATATTTCTGGGGGTCAATAAACAGTAACGTAACTAAATGTAGTCCATATGAGGGCCTTTGAAACGAATGAATATATTACATAGATCGTACTGAAATTTGATACATCGATTGATATAGCCATAAGTGATGAACCCCCTAAAGATTAGAACGTTCCAATAATGTGATCTTGTGATAAAAACACTTTGAATTTTTTTTTTGACTTATGACTCATTTTCCTGAATCACATCACATATCTGCTCCCATAGTGACCCACATTGCTGATGTCCACTCTCACAGGATAACAGTTTTCCTGCTCGCCTCAAAAGCGTTAATGTCATATTAGCTAATGTCCTGTCAGATTTTGTCATGTAGTCTAAAAAATGCAGGTATTCATTTCATTATTTGACTTGTTCTTCATGGTAGAACTTGAATTGTTTACTTATAGAAAACTGGGAGCAAGGAGGATTGTTTTATAAACCAACTACTGAAGTATCAATCAAGCCATTCATCAGGACCAGAAAAGGGGAAACTCACAGATGAAAACATTTTCACACTTGTGCTGAATATGACCATTGGTGGTAATTTGAATCTAAATGAATAATTTCATTATTTAAAGATGAATGCCCAATTTGTTAGAAAGTGGCGCTCTCTATGTCCAATAAAGGTCCAGGGCATAGCTTTTGGTTATTATTGACCCAGAACACACTGTATTAAAATAAGGGTAAAATCACGTGATAATGTTCCATTCACCTTCACCAATCCTGTGAAATAACAGATATTTTAATTAGACATTACATTCAAAATGCAATGTAATCTAACAAAACATATTCCTAGAATCAATGCAATGCTGAATATATCTTAATTTACCTAGCATTGACCAAGTTGCAGTCAAATTTAGCAGAATTCATCAAAGGTGTAGATCAATTAATTTTCCTGAAGATCTGACCCTAATGCAGAAAATAACCTTCTTCTACTCCCAGCAGATGATTTCATCCTGTATTCTCTTATTGCCTTCAACACTGCAACTGTTCCAGGTTAAATGTGTTGTCTGTTATTACATGATAACTTTTGACTTCACTGTGGTGCTGCATTGATGTATAGGTACAATGACTTCCACACTGACCATTTATGCAATGGTGGCCATTTTGGTGAACCACCCTGACGTGCAAGAGAAAATCTACCAAGAAATCAAAGAAGTCATTGGTGCCAGACTTCCAACATTGCAAGACAGGCAGGCTATGCCTTATACTGAAGCTACCATCTATGAAACATTGCGTTACCAGTCTATGGTACCTCTGAATGTTGCCCATGCAACAATGTCTGATACAAAGCTCCAGGGATATGACATTCCAAAAGGGAGTACAGTAAGTTCCCTAGTATACATGTATATGTCTAGTCCATTGGTTGAAAATTGCTTGAAAATCTGGTGCATTGCTGATGACTCACATGCGTAGCTCAAACAAAGCTCAAACACCAACAAAGTATTTGAGGTGAGGAAATCAGTAAGTGCCTTTCTCAAATATAATCCTGTAGTTTGAAATATGTGGTGTGTTACAGAAAATGAGCAGAAAACAGAAAAGAGTCTTATTGTTTGACTTTTCTCAACCTTTGCATATATGGTGCTTTAAATTATGTCAATAATAATGTTAATCAAGACTCAAGTAACTGTATTCAAAATATTTGTTTCTTTCTTAGGTCATCCTGTTGAGTACATTGAGTTACTTTGCAAGTAATAATCTAGAAATAATGCAAATTTGTTAACACATGAACAAATATGTCCTCAGAATCAACTGATATTATTAGTCTACTTTGGCACTATAGTTTATGGCAGGGTAATTATAGAGCAGGGATTTCTCTCTGATGTCGAGGTGTGGAAGAAGGCATATTCCATCACTCCCTGTTAATCAGTTCACATCCCCATAAAAAACAGCTGGGCTATCCTCCCTCAATCCAAATTGGGGGAAGTTCCTCCTGTCTTAGATTTAATCCTCTCCCCTGTAAGCCAGGTCATGATAGCACATATCAAGTAGGTGACGTTTAATGGCACTTAAAATTATAAAATGACCAAAAGATATATGGCCTTTCCTCCCCTTCCATCTACCCCTTCCTACTTCCGTATAAAGGAAAAGAGTGCTAAACTATACTTGGACTAGATCTACAACTTGCACTTGCACGTCCTTGGTGTGTAATTCTAAAATCCATTTATTAAATGAATAATATACAAAAGTTATGTTCTGTTTAAATGAGGTCTTAGATAGATTGGATAGGATAATAACTTTGAGATCATCACAAAAATAGAAACTTCAGCTGAAAATGATAATATTGTTAAACCACTCGGTGAAAACTAGGACACCCTGGAAGACCTGCGAATGTAAATCCACAGATGAAGATTGTATTGTATGTATCTATAACGTCCAAATTCTGGAATTGATGTAAATGAATCTGGAAATAATAAATATTGCAACAACAGCATGAATGTTGTGAACATGTATAAATGCTCCCTACCTTTACTCATACAATTTGGAAAAGGTATAACCCCCAAAACACTATTCCAAAATTATTTCATGTATCCATATTTTTAATATTTATCCTTAAAATGTCCATTCTAGGTGTTTTTCAATCTGTGGAAGCTCAACCATGATCCAGAATACTGGCAGGAGCCTTGGGAATTCAGGCCAGACAGGTTTATTGAGCATGGCATGGTTGTTGCTGCTGATCATCCCAACAGGAAAAGGTATTGTAAAACCCAATTCTCTCTGGGAATACTGTATCTAACTTATATGGGAATACAAAATAATTTTAATTTGCACCATCATTTAGAGTGACTGTTTGTAACCTGGTCCTATACCTAGTCGCGCCAATCCCTTCTCGCGACGTCCTCTTCGCGCCCACCTTACCGCTACGCGCTCTATGGGCCTGGGCGGCCTGACCCCACCACGACCCGGCCTCACTGCCCAGTCAGCGCCTGTGTTACCGTATACTGTCATAGACTCACCACTCCATCCCTCTCTTTCTCTCCTTTCTCCCCCACCCTCTCTTCTTACCCACACCCCTTAACCACACTTAAATTGGTGTTGTGTCGACTTAATTTATCACCATGGTGTTCATAGGAACTAATGAGGGTGGGGCTAAATAACGGACATCAAGAGCCTGGAATCGGCATTGGCTGATTGAAAAATCAACGTCAGGGTGGAGTTAAATTGGGAAGGGAGGCCGCCACAGATGGCCTTGGCATGGGATTCTTTTCAGCGCAAATACATTTTTTTTTAAATATTTTTATTGGCCACATTGCATTACATGTTAACTCATCTTCAATTCAAAACACGCATAACAAACAGCGCTGTTATATTTCATGTGTTGCCCTCTCTTGAAAAGAGCTCTTGAAAAGAACATTGTCCACCCCCTTCATTAACAGATAGCCAGTCACCGCCGCTTGAAACCATAAACAGATGTGCCCCACATGGGGTGTTTAGCGCGCACTGCATGTTGATATTCTGGAACCTCAGACATCAACGTAAACACAGCCTATGCTTTAACATAGAAATGTACCATCTTTTGCCCCAAATATAGGTTTTTTCATTGGATTTAAAGTGTTTAGGATTATTCTCGCGGGTGGTATGGACCCACCAATGACCCTTACCCTCACCAGGGTGGTTGATTTTAACAAACATAAAGAAAATCACCAAAATAACAGATCAAACTTGTGGAAAAAGATAGATCCCTTCTAAAAAAAATCTCCTTATACAGGAGACAAATGTAGATAACTAAGATATAACATATATCTTACATTAGAAATAATCTCTTTCCATCTCCCTCAATCCCTCTTTTTTTAAATTCAACTATTAATCATTTAAATATTCCACTAAATATATTTATATTTGCTGTTAAATATGGTATTAGTCATCATGGAATATTGTCTTATTTCAATTAAGGCCAAACATTCAACATTGTTACATTAAGTTATACAGTTGTTCTTTATGTGTTGCCTTGATATAAATCTAGTATTCAGTATAGAAGTAGCCTAACGTTTTATCTCAACATATTTGAAATTAATCATAGCATTTTATGCAAAATAATAATGCTTGAATACTGACTCACTCAATCCCCACAATGGATGTTAATTTAAATTTCCAATAAGCCATTGTCATGCCAGTACTGATCTTAGCTATAAACTAATCTCATATCTTTCTCCAAGATAAAACTTTTGCCTCTTTCTCTATTATCTTATGCTATCAAACATATTTTTCGTGGCCCATGAGACTTAATATATACTCGTATCCTTAGTGTAGATGTCTATATGTTGTATGTTGAGAAAATATCAGAGAAATTTAGTATCTGGGTCCAAATTACGATCAAAACATGCCTCAATATAGGCAGTGTTAATGCTGTACAGTGGCCGTCATGACTTTGTTTGTCTGAGGTTCGACCGCGTGTAGTCCCGTGAGACAGTGGGCGGAGCATAGCCCCGCTCGTGGAGAGGTTAATTGTCAGGTTGTTATACAAATGGATAATTACCTTTACACTTTGTATGGGTCGTTTACCGACCTTCTTACTACCTGTTACCAATTCAATACGATCTGTACATATATGAGTCAAATATCCAGTTATTCATACACTGGTACAATTCTTGTGAGTAGTCTAGCAATGGTCGTTTTCGCCGCCTGGTTAAAAACAGAGAGAAACACGTGAGGGAGTTGCATGGTTTCATTTCAAAACGTGCTTGAGTTAGACAGTGGAAGGTGGAGCCTAATATAATGCTTCCGAACTTTAGCTCCTCCCATGGAGACGTAATGTCCAAATAAGGGCTATGCGTCATGACTCCACTGCCATTTGCAGGGTTTTTGACTCTGAATGCCAGAGGGAATGGTTCTAATGCCCCCTAGCTCCACTCAGAATGCACCGATTTGAATAAATCTTTTTGTTTAATTTAGACCCACATTTTCTCCAAATGTACCTGTATGTTTCAAATCTTCCACATGCTTTAAAAAGCCCCGTTGCTAGGGGCAACTGAATTCAATACCCTCTGCTGGTCTTTACAGTTTAACATTTCAGAAAGACAGATTCGTTGAATTTGTATCTAAAAGTAGGAATTAACAGATGCTTGAACGAATTTAAGCTTAAAATCATATCTCACAATGTCAGAGTAATATAGCTCTTTTTATAAGGTTCTTACAAAGAAATTACAGAGGAAATAAATACGCATTCATGTATTCAGTTTATAACTTCCTATAATTTACTATAGTTACTAACTTTTGTAACAATTGATTATTCAACTTGTTTAGAAGGAAGGGTTGATTAGTTCATTGATCAGTCAGGGCAACCAATGACAATATAGCAACAAGCTTTTTAACATGGAGAAAGCCCAGCAAACCTAAATATGTTAGCTACCCCTGGTCGCTCACCAGCGCTAATCCTTTAGCTTTAATACAGGCATGGTGAAACAACTAAATTAGTTAATCATTAAAGTTCTCATTTAGTTTCATATTTGTTGCGAAATAAAGTCATTTAAAAATATCCTTTTTACACATGGGTTTTACCTTGCGTTATGGCACAGGACATTTCCATTTTAATGTATAGAGATTTATTTCCAACCCCAAAAATTACTAAATTTGCCGATAAATGGTGATTTTTCTTCCTGGTTTCTTCCAAATTTGCTGAAGCATTATGAAATGGAAATCTTTGGTTAAGCCCAATATTGATGCGCACATTATGAATCACCAGAACTTTAACTATAGCACAAATATCATGGGCCACAAAGAGCATCGTTCCTAGCGCGCGACAATCAAAGGGCTGGAACCGGTCAATCAACAGGACTTAGCTTGATATTTCAGGTCTACCGCGCGACATCAAAGGCATTATAGAATCGACTCAAAACTCTGGTAACACCTTACCAACTCAAAATGGTATGTGTGGAGTAGGATGTACCTCTGAACTTCGAGATAAAAAGAAAAAGGGTGATAGACTCATTGCTTGGTGTGGAGTAGGATGGGCATATATATACTGCCAGGCTCGGCCCTATGAAATCAGAACACATGCTGACGTACATCGCACCACAACCACCATGCCTTCCTGCTGTAGTTGCAAGAAGGCCATTCTTCCACGGCAGCAATCACTCACCTGCTCTATCTGCAAAGAATCCCGCCATAGAACATGTGGCACAGGTTTTTCTGCTACTGAGTTTCGAAGCCTCACACATGTTCTTCTTGATTGGGTATGCCATCAGTGCCACAACGACCAAGAAATGGTGGATCAGCTAGTTTCCCAAGATATGGAGCGGGGGAAGCAAGTAGATATAGATTGTTGGTCACCAATAGACCGTGCAGCAGTGGATCAATACAACCATGCGTCGGACGTCTCCCACTATTGAACAGCTTGTGGACCGATTCAACCCACCAAGGGCCCTGGAAAGCTACATAGATTATATTGATCAGTCCAAACGTACCTGCAAACCCATCATTTATTCTCCTAGGTAAGAAACTTTAAATATAAGCTATAAGTTATTAACATGGATACACAATGACAGCAGGGGTATATAAGTGGGAGGTTGGTGGGGTTGGAATACTCCTGCCTTCAGTATTATTAGTAAGAATATCATTAGTAAGAATAGATCAGGATTATAGCCTGGTCTAGCTAGAGCTATATCCCTGTATATTGGCAAAGCTTTAAGTTTTTTATAGTATGTCTGTGTAACATGGGGTGCATTATGTACAGCAATAGACATACAGATATTAAAATGAATAACATCAGCCTCAGTCCCAATATAACCAGTAATACTCTTATTGTCCCACCTGTCCCTCTCCATGATTGTGTATATAAATATATATTTTATTTTGCAGCATTTCACCCTGTCCCGTACTAGAAGAATCCCTATCTGAGGAGGTCTACATTCAGGACAACTTTTCGCACAACATGCCCAAGAGTGATGCTGAGGAATCAATGATTGTGGAAGACGATCATTATCTATCATCCATCCTTACCCAAGAGCTACCCAACCACTTACTCCAGTATGTAGAACAACACATTGACAGTGATGCTGAGTCTGCTGACATGGACGAAAACCACCTGCAACCTAGTCATGACCTTCCTGAATCAGAGTCAGGGAATGATTCAAGTGACGATGATGACATGATTGGCGACTCTATATCCTACACCATTGTTAAAAATGGCTCAAGGGCAGGGAAGGATCTACTTGTGGATAGTGCTGGCTATGCATATGGGATTAAGGTAAATTGATTCATATTGCATGCCTTGTATGTTATGTACCATATGTACAAATTGTAGTCTAACAGTGTACATGTACAAATAGAAATAATTCATATACCGAATGACAGCTTATTTCTTTTACAACTATAAATATTACTGATAATTATGATTTTCTCTTTGGATTTGTTATGTTAGCAATTCACTGATGTTTTTCGTTCTGCCTAGATATGTATGTTAGTATGGCTTTGTGATTAGATTATTCCTAATCTGTGATTTTATTCTATCCTACAGCGAGCTGGTGAGAGTGTTGTACGATGGGATTGCACTACCCGGCAAGGTCGTATGCGGTGCAATGCTTGCATCTATCAGCGTGGTCAGGACTTTCAGAGAGGTCCAAGCATCCACAACCATGTAGGAAAGCCTGGCCTTATCAATAAGAAGAAAATGCATGCAGCGTGTCGGAGGGAGGCTCTCAACCAGCCACATGCCCCTGCTTCCCAGATAAGCACTACTGTGAGTAACCAGTACAGCGACCTGGGGGCTCCTAGAGCACATGGTCTGTGTCTTAAGTCCTCACTCAATCGTGTGATCAACAGGAAACAAAATAAACATCAGCCAAAGGAACCTATCACTAAGGATTTCATCATCCAGCAGGATGCCCTACCAACCAACTTTTTGTGTAAAGACATATGTTTTGATGATGAACGACATGTAATCCTGGCTACTAATGTTCAACTGGCTACACTATCTAATGCCTCATGTTGGTATGTGGATGGGACATTTAAAGTGATTGGATGCCCCTTCATCCAGTTATGGTCTATTCATGTGTTCATCCAAAATGAGGATTCCTTGAAACAAGTACCTGTTGCCTATGTTCTGATGTCACGGAGACGTACAAAGGATTATGCTAAGGTTCTGAGTGAGTTACAAAAGAAGTTGACATCTCCAAAAGTTAGTGTAATTATCTCTGACTTTGAACGGGCTGCATGGTCTGCCTTTAGGAAGGTGTTTCCTACAGTAACGCTTAAGGGCTGTACCTTTCATTGGACTCAGAAATACAGAAATATGGGCTGCAGAGCAAGTACCAACACAAGAACAGAACATATCGGTTCTTGCAGCTCATATTAGCCCTTCCACTCATTCCTGCCGATGAAATCACTGAAGCGATGGAGATCCTGGAGGGAATGGCTGCAACCTATGGTACAAAGGTACAGAGGGTTGTTGCTTGTTGTTGATATGATCGGGCCATTAGAACAAATAATGATGTCGAAGGATGGCATTCAGGCTTAAACAAGAATGCAGCTAGACACCGGATGGGATTGTACCGCCTATCAAACGAGCTGTTCAAAGACTCCCGCCAGGCAGAGATCAACATGGCCTTGGTTTCTGAAAGAATGCTCTACCGACACCAGAAAAAGAAGTATGTAGCAAATAACCGCAGAATCCATGCTGCATGGGATTCTTACAAACAGCGCAGATGTTCAGCATTTGAACTTCTTCAAAACGTGCGCTACTTGAATGGACCCCGCCTTTGAAATGGAACTATTCACTGATATCATTTATCATTCATTTATGTGATAATACATACCATGTTATAATATCAGTTCCTGACTGGCTTTAATTAATGATCAATGTTACATTCCGAAAGAAATGTTAGGGAATGATATAGTGATATGATCTTATATGTATATATGTTGCATGAGTCTAACATGATGATATGCGGTAGAAAATAGTGTTAAATTCTTTACAATCTCTATCTAGATAATTGTGACAGCTGGAATACCATTGTGATGTGCTAAAGAATGATGATTGTTTTTGAATAAAAAATAAGCTGTTATAAAATGACACTTTTGTTACTTATAATGTATAAAAATGAAGAACAATTGAGTAGTCATATGTAGTTTCACATATGAGTAATTCCACCAATGGATCGACATATGACTATAAAACTTATATATAATATATACCATTCTTCAGTGCCCTTATCATCAGCATTATCGTCACAGACTCTACCAAGCTGCCATGACTATATTCATCATTAACTTTCCCAATTTCGTCTATCCCATTGGTTGGACAGGAGGATACCATAACCCGACGTCACAACAAATATAGAAACAATAAACAATAAACATTTAATATCATAAAAAGATTAAGGGTAAAGATCGCTAGGGCAGATTTGTCAAAAAGAGGGAAGTGGAATTCAGGAGATCTCCCGATTTTGAATATTTTGGGGCGGGAGGTACGAAAGCCATAGTCATGACTAGTATAACAAATTGAGGTTAACTTTACGGCAATTCACGTCAATATAAAGGGCAACTTTACGTCAATATATACGTGAATGTGTGGACTCAATTTTGCGCAAACTTAACGTCAATTTTAACGTGAAATCAACGTGAAATTTAAAGTAACATTGATGTTAATATTGACGTAACATAAACGTTAATATTAACCTCGTTTTAACATTCAGATTAGTGTTTAGATTAACGTTAAGATTAAGGTTAAATTAACATGCACCTTCTCAAGTAAAATATAGGTGAATCTTATTCACATGAACTTAACGTTTCTATTTTAACTCTAGTTTAATGTTTCTTTAATGCTGTGCGGATGATATAGATTTTATTTGGGGGACTCATACATGTTTTATTAACATAATATCTGGCTCAAAGAGTTCATCAATTGATTCATCATTTTCTTGGTGTACTTCTTCCTGCCAGTTCTGTAAAGAATAAAATACAGCTATATAACAGTTGCCATGTATCAATAAATGGATTGAGATAGGGGAGAGAGAAAGATCATAGGGAGAAAGAGAGAGGATAGTGCGACACAAGAAAGAAAGGGCAGAGAACAGATATGGTATTCTATTACTTAAGTTGGCAATGTCAAACCCATATTTACAGAGGCATAATATACTGCAGATTTCGTTAACCTTTTTGCAAAGGATAAGAACTGAAAGAAAATCGTCTGTAGCAGGCAAATAAACATATTTCAAAACTTAAATCGACAATAGTAAAAGTTCTAAATAACCTTAAAATCACCCTAAGGCAATTTTTGTTTTTTGCGGAATACTTTTCTAGAAATTACATTTTAAAAATATGGGTTTTGATTCTGAACTTTCTTAAAGTTAAACACACTATTATGTATACGCCTAGCTTCCCAGGATTAGTATTTAGAGCAACCAAATACTTTCCAGAATGCCCGGTTTCATTATCTTATTCTTAACACCATTTCTCTCTAATAGCTTCTAATGAAATAGTTCAGACTTCATACAGTCCTAATTTCCCGTCTTCTGATATACTTTTCTCACTTGATGCTACTCTTCAAATCAAAAACCGTAATAACCGTAATCATAAACTTAATAAGGATTTGCTTACCTTGGAGAATGATTAAATATTCTGTGTTAATCCAGTAGAATAACAGTAGATGAGTGAGGGAAATCTTCCTCCAATGCAACACGTGTTTAGCCTTATAACTCCAGGAAATTCTGTGGTTTATCAGACCCGGATCTGTGTCATATTGAGAGGAATAGGCGGGAAAGAGACAAAGAAACCTGGTTTCTGTAACTTGCCCAGGGCCTTCATAAGATTGACAAGATGTATCCACTATTTGATAGTCCTCGTTGATATACCATATGAAATGAAAAAGGTGTTACCTGTTACAACCAATAGTTTAAGTCTAATAACAATAACAATGAAGCAGGGATAACGCCTAAAACCGACTAAAGGATAGACCTCATAAGGATTTACTGCATGTGGTCTAGAGATACTCTTTTTCTGGTGAAAAATCAACAGTGAAAATACCATATTTATTTATATACATCGATTCCAGAAATATTAGTGTGATTTTGATGTTTTTTTCAATAACATTGTCAATTTAAGTAGTTCAAACTTACACACTGCTATAAAGAGAAACTTTTCATAATTGACCATCTCTTTTTTTGCATTTACATGTAAGGACATTGGCTTAAAATCCCCTAGACCCCTCTTCTGGTACCGCCCCTGCATGGGCTCATTTAAATGTGTCCCGTAATTTAACTCCTCCCATGTTCAAATATGGGCTATGTGTCATGAACCTAGAAGCGCGTTAATGTGGGCGTTACAACCTGACGTAGTATGCACCTTGCTTCAGGATGACTGTGGGCGGGAGCTAGGAGACCCTGCCTCGGTCTACAGGTCACGGGAAGGCCGGGGTGCCTTGTGGAAGGCAAGCGCGCAACGCTTGTTGGCGGAAGGGTCTGGTCGCGGTAGGGTCGGTGCGCGGCAAGGTCTGGGTGCGGTTAGGTCTTGGCGCGGTAAGGTCGGCCCCCTTGTAACCTCAATTAAAATAGCTGCCATTCTCTGAATGGCAGCAAGTATGGATGCAAAAATTGACAACCATTGCAAATTATGTAAGCCACATATAATATTCTATGGGTTCATGTTCTATTGACCCTTATACATAGAATCTTCTAAGTGATAATACTTTCTTGCAGACTGCTTCCATTTGGTGCTGGAAGAAGAGCATGTCCAGGCGAGGCATTGGCCAAGAACAGGATCTTTCTTCTATTGACCAGACTGCTGCAACATTTCCAGCTTCTGCCTGAGTCTGAAGACAAGAGACCAAGTCATGACCCACATACTTACCCTAGCGCATATGATATCGTTCCCAAACCCTACAATATCAAAGTATTGAAGAGGGACTATTAATTTTGTATCTTCAGATTTTGGAAGGATCATATAATTATTGATTTAACCTCATTATCAGAACACATTATTCTGCTTTCAAAGCATTTTTCCCGACATATGCAATTTATTAACTTTGAATCTATACTCACTGTGTAACCATATATGAATGTATCAGCTCAAATGAGGTGTTATATTATATTCATGCTTTTCCCTTCGTTATGTATACGAGATAAATACAAATGCGCAAAAGTGGTTCAGAAGAGGGCAACAATAAGTTAGCTTAAATGTTTTTTATTTTCAGCCTTATGAGGTTTAAATACTTCTGACTTATTCTGTTTAACATTACCTATGTTATTTCCTGAGCATGTTAGGCCATATTATTATAGCATTATTACGTCAAGGTTTAGTGGAACCCTTGAGTATCCAAAACCTCACAGACCATAACAAACAACCAAGGGTAATAGTGTCATATCCGGCTTTGTATGATTATGTAACAAGTCATAACCTTAATTAATATGATGTATGATTATGAATAACTAATGATTATAATGATAATTATACCGAATAGCCCAATGGAGGTGTCAAATTGATCGAGACGGAGGGTCAAGTCGCACTCCACCCTTTTGGGGTGTCAAGCGATTTGCCACGACATAGAGATAGATTTGACACCGAACAGAGGGCGGAAGTCAATTTACCCGGAAATACTTGATATTACTACGCAGATTGTTCACTACTCTAGGTGTTACATTCCACCAATTCATTTAATTCTGACCATCTACGACTGAATAATTTTCAGAATTAATATAACTTGAACTGGACATTAAGGGCATGTATTTGGTTTTCTACCTCATGGATCTCGATATATCGCTTGAAATTCATCAGCGGGGTGACTACTTTTTCTATTTTCTCTCCTTGGTTACCAAGTCATGAAACTGTTCCCAAAAAATGTCAACAGACCATAACTTTTGCCTTTATTTAGACAATAAATAAGCAATACATATCATATTACCCAAATTACTTATCAACATGGAGAATAAAACTTCCACCACTGATGTTAGCTCCGGCAAATACACATCTTGCTGTTTGTTGCTTGTCACTTGCATTAGCGGATGTACGGCCTTGCCGGCATTGATGCTTGAAAGTAGTTTGGATGTAATCACATATGTATATATGATACAAGATTTCTAATGGCACCCCTGAAAAGCACCTCTATAATCACACCTGTATGTAATGAGAAAGGTAATGGTTTAGTTAGTTCTTTGATATACAGCATGTCAACCTTATGTTAAAGGTATACAGGACAGTTCAATGAAAAAAAAACGACCAGTCCGAATGCCATAAAACTTTCAGGGATTGTTCCTTACTACTGAAGAAATAAATAAATGAAAAAAAAATGATATGTTACCCCGCTTGGTTTTTTTAAGGGTGACTTGAAAAAAAAGTGCTTTACTATTGGACTCTATGAGAAAATGTGTTTTTTTTCACGTTTTATGGAATAATAAAAAAATACCCAGTCCAAATTAGTTTAGACTTTCTATACATTTATTTGAGGTCATATCTCACAAAAGAAACAAAAAAAAACAGCAGTGCATATGACGGTGGCGTATACCTTTAACTGGTACTTCTACCATGATCTAGAAAGCATACCGCTGGATTGGGTTGTGTGGGGATCTTACTATTAGGCTAGTTGCTTGTACAAATAATAATAATAAATAATAAATGTATAAATGTGTATGGGTCTCATTTTCAATGACAACCACAACCCACCCGCTCTCCCTCCCCTCCTACGGTACCATACCTAGAAATGCTTTTGTTTTAGTGTCTAATTACACTTGTTGGTCAAACCTCTGCTGAGGCATAACAAACTGCGCTGGTAGTGGTAGTGGGTGAGTGTGCATGTGAATGGGAGGTGTACAAGCATGGGTGGCAAACGTAAGCAGCAGTGCATATGGCTAGCATGGGGCGGCAATGGCTCAACTTTCAAACGTTGACCAATGGATTATTACAGACTGTGTAAATGTTGGGAACAGATTGCAAAATCACAGTAAACTGAAGTGTAGAGAAATGGTACATAGGACTATTGTAGGTAGAATATAATTATAGCAAACTTTGCCTTTCACCCATGCTGCAACTTTTATATAGACATGAATGTTTTTAGTTGTGATATTTTCAAAGTTATATATGCATAGTGGCGATTTTGGAAATTATTGCATAGGGGGTTCTACAGCCCAGTCACTTGAATGTATCTATCTATATATCTATGGGAATAAAAACAAAAACAACAAAGTTTTGCTCAAATATTTGGATTTCAAAAAGGCATTTGACATGGTCGATCATAACATCCTTCTGGACAAATTATCAAAATTTCTATCTAAAAATATCTATCGAAGCCAATAATCAATCGGGTTGGTCACTATCTCTCGGGAAGATTCCAACAGGTGAGGGTAAACAGAAAAACCTTGGGGAGGGAAATGGTGACATGTGGGGTCCCCCAGAGCCAAGGTGCTGGACCCCCTACTCTTCCTCCTGCATGTTAACGATCTACATGTGGCCGTCCGTGAATCGCAGGTGCAGCTATTCGCGGACGACATCGTCTTGTACCACTCGAAGAAAGTGATAAGATGTGATAAGATAAACTTCAGCAAGATCTAAACCTGATAGGCCTGTGGTGTAGGAAAAACAGAATCTCGATTAATGTATCAAAAAGCAAGGTTATGGACATCTGTCTGTAAACCACCAAAGACAAAACCACACCACTCATCTTAACCTTAAATTCGGCCAGCTTGGAACAAGTATCCAAGTACTGTTATCTTGGCCTGAAAATAGACCAAGCCCTAACATTTAATGGCGATGTTCAGGGGAAGATCGAGCAAGTAACTAAAAGGCTGAAAGCCACATTCAAAATTGGAAAGGCACTGACGGCGAAGAATACCATCCTGGTATATACCGCAATGGTCCGACCTGTCGTAGATTTTTGTGGCACAATTTACGCACCTGCACAAAAGAGGCTACTGGAGAAGTTCCAGACTATCCAAAATTCTTTCATTAAGATAACCTAGGTAAAAGAGATACGGTGAAAGAAGACCATATCCGCCTAGAACTCGCTTTTATTGAAGAGCGAAGAGAGTCACGCCTCCTGCAGCTAGCTTATGAAATGAGCTCTGATGCAAAATACCTTGATGACAGGAAATTAAACCTAAGAAACTTGACCAGTGGTAGACTGTTAAAGATCCCAAAGGTCAAAACAGAGAGGATAAGAAGGTCCTTTTACATACTGGCCCCCACCTTATATAATAAAATATCACCCAAAGGACGAAACTGTCCTACAATCACAGAATTTAAGGCCTATATGGATCAGGAATAATTTTCCAATTCCCCAGGACATAGGGGCCTAGGACCAAACCAAACCCAAGTCAGCTAATGACCAGAAAACTCTCCTCTCTCTCTCTCTCCTTCACCCAGTTAAATTGCAGGTCGGCTCGACCAGTGTTCGCCAGAATGCTACCGACCCGGCCTGCAAGGAGACACCCACCCACGCGGCAGCCAGCATGTTCTTTGGAATACAAGGATTTTTTGCCACTGGTATGTGTTAACACTGGAAACAAGTGAAAGTATGAATTTAGGCACTAGCACCTGGCCAGAACTGTAATCCAACTAAACCCTTAAGAGACTCCATTAGTGTTTGTAACAATGCAACCAACTCACCCAAGGACCATGGATGAATATGCTATAAACATAGCCAAGTACAAATCAGACAAATGTATACTTTTATAAACAAGTACATCTAGTTGAATCTAGTAAAAACTGTTAATAGCTAGGGTCTAGTAACCCATAAGAAGACTGTGCATCCAACAAAAGTCTTACTTCTCGCCCTACACCAGGTTAAAAACCTGACATAGAAATCAACCACCGTCAAAACAATCAATTATAACCCCTAACGGCTAATTATGTATTATAATATGTAGTATGTTCACAAGTGTATAGCATAGTGTAGCAGGACTCTCTGGAAGAGCAATGGCTAGCATAGATGCGAGCACCTATCTCCAGACAAATTTTGTATACTCTATATTTATGTAACTGTTCATGTTCTGGAAATAAACAATATCAATCAATCAATCCATGTTTCTGTTTTGCGGACTTGTGGAAAACCTGAACGGGACACATTATGTCTAGAAAATATGAGATTTTTTCAAGTATCATCTCCCAGTTCTGATTTGGCTTATTTGATTCATAGAACTTATCCCAGTTCTGGCTTTTTAAATTTTGATTTAAAATTTTCTGGTCAAGGTTTTTGGTGTTTCTAGCTTTGAAGGTATTTGTTTAGTATTTGTTTCTGATTTTCTTGGTTGTTAAAATGGTTGGGTAGTGGTCTGAAGAGTTGTTTTCGATGACTCCTGAGGATATCACAATTTTTTAATTTGTATAGATGTGGTCTAAAAGTGAGTTTGTTGTTAGGGTAAACTTCTTCTATTCCATCCAATTAGATTAACGCCCTTGGAGGATGCAAGGGGTTAAAAGGATTCCCTAATTCATTAAATGATTTGTATGGTTACATCACAGACAGCATATTCTTGTTGAGATATTCAAGTAGTATATATGTTTCATTCTGGTTTTAATTATAATATCTTAAATATATAGCATAGGTTTGCACGGTACAGTGCAGTACATTTGGTGCCATTATATTGACCCTTTGATATATCAATGTTACACACAATACAGTGTATATACCAGTTGATCGTACAGTACAGTGCTTTGACGAGTACATTATTTGACCATGATTAGTGATAGTTTGATTGGGGCAATACAGAGCCTGATACAACATATTTGATAACAATATCTTACCAATATGTTATGATTGTGGTGTTTGCATAGTATAGCGGTAAAACTGAACTATTTTTGCTTAAGATTATATTGTAGGCGCGGTACAGCACCTATATTTACACAGTATATATCATTGATACCTTTGGGTAACCCAGATTACAGGTACCCCAAATTACGGTAATTTTACTATCAGGCACAGTCACACCCTCGTCACCTACGACCTCAACTGCAGTTACCAGCATTCAAAATGGCGGAAGGTGGGTTCCCATTAGAACAAACAATGTTGGTTTTTACCTAACAAAAGCCGTTTTCAGTAGCTGCCATGTTCTGTGGGTGTTTACTATAGTTGCATTTAGGTTTGAGTGTTATCAGATACATGTATCTGGCTTATAATACAGTGTAATCTAGGTGAAAAACATTGAGTGGTATACCCGTAACTGCATCATACAGTTACGGTCATATAGTCAGGTTCACTATGTATTTTCGTTGGCATTTTTTGGAGATTAGTAAAACTATACATT
This sequence comes from Sthenelais limicola, assembly GCA_942159475.1. Classification (NCBI taxonomy): domain Eukaryota; kingdom Metazoa; phylum Annelida; class Polychaeta; order Phyllodocida; family Sigalionidae; genus Sthenelais; species Sthenelais limicola. The sequence continues at coordinate 55,292,593 of OW804102.1, read as the reverse complement.
TTTGGAAACGTCAAAACTTCAGCAATCAGAAAATGGATGATGTCTTTTGCGCCGAAGTCTACTTTTGCGAATTATCAATATTTTTGTTAAAAAAGTGAAAAATATGATTTTTAATTAATACAAATTCTAAATTATTAAGAGATTAGTAAAACTATACATTTTTGGAAACGTCAGAACGTCAACAATTTTAAAATGGATGATGTCATTTGGACCGAAGCATATTTTTGCAAATTATCAATGTTTTTGTAAAAAAAGGGAAAATATGATTTTTAATTAATAAAAACTTCTAAATCGTTTAAATCATGAAGAGATTAGTAAAACTATATATTTTTGGAAACATCAGAACATCAGCAATGTTAAAATGGATGATGTCATTTGAACCGAAGTGTATTTTTCCAAATTATCAATGTTTTTGTAAAAAAAGTGAAAAATAAGATTTTTAAATAATGAAAAATTCTAAATCATTAAGAGATTAGTAAAACTATATATTTTTGGAAATGTCAGAATGTCAGCAATCTTAAAATGGATGATGTCATTTGGACTGAAGCGTATTTTTGCAAATTATCAATGTTTTTGTAAAAAAAGTGAAAAATGATTTTTAATTAATAAAAAATTCTAAATCTGGGTACAAAACTAATATTTTCATGGCATTTGGACTTTATAATGCAGTGGCATGGTGGGCTTAATTATACATTGATATCTTGTAAGATATTAAGGTCAAATGAGGTCACCACATAAAGATTACCCATATAAACTAAGGTACCATATTTGTTAAAGATTACAATAAAGTTACAAAGTATTGGCATTGGTGTCAAAGAAAATTAATATTAGATATTATAGAAAACATGCAATAATAGTTTTCCATGTATAAATGAAGGTTCTGTCTTCAATTTCTGCTGGATTTTATTATATATCAACCTGTGAATGCATGGAACACTGGCAAAGCCTTTGCACCTTCCATACCAAGACATGTCCATTCTGGCTTTATTTCCACAACCCCAGATGCCAATGAAATGAATGTATTTCTAAGCAAGAGTTCGTAATTGGCTATAACTAATATTAATATTCTGTGTCTGGGGAGAAGAACATCAGTGGTGCGTCCAAGGGGTTTCTCTGAGATGCCTACTCTGCCTGGTGGATCAACAATGTGTCTGCTTTTTCAAGGCTGTTGTCTTCAAAATGTAATGGATGGTTTCTTTTAGTACATCCTGAGGCAGAAAAATTACTACTTTGTGTGAGTCTTTGTTATATTTAAGGATCTTGGTAACAAGATATCCAGTAAGGTCAGCATTTGTTTGGTCGTGAGAAAGGAATCAACTCATTGGAATGTATTTGATGTTTGTATCATCTTTTACCTGATACTGGATCCTTTCCCTGTCTTCTCTTCTCTCTTGTGGCAAGCTTTAGGGAATCAGCCCTGTAGGTGTCAAACACCAGAATTATCTCATCAAAGTCTCTTGTTAGAGATATCAGTTGGTCATTAAACTATTCACTGAGGTCCTTTACTGTCACAACTTAGTTAACTTCTGGACAACTACTATACCAAAACTACTATACCATCCACCAGAGCAATCTTGCGACTTGGATATCCATCATCTGTAGGAATTGCTTAAATTGAGTCTGTAGTTACAGGACAGTATAGCAGGAATCTAGAATTTTGATGCGGGCTATCTACACTTGTCTAATTTTTCAGTGCATTGATTAACTTTGATTTGTCAGTGCATGGCAGCATTGCTCCATCAAGGGAAAATAGTGCCCTTTGGGTTAAAGTGAACTTATAGTTTTCTATGGCATAATTCTGGTTGATTTCTCGGTTGGATCTTGCAAGGACCATCAACCTGCCATAAATCCAACTCTCTTGAGAGGCAGGACATTACTGGTGAAGCCATGAAAAATCGCTGTCTAGCATTTGCATCGTTAGAAATGCCAACCAGTCCAGAGCTAACCTTCATTAGCTTGTTCAGGTGTTCACATGCATGATCTGCACTAATAGACAAAAATGGAATTTCACCCTTGGATACTGAAAGTTTGCCTACTTGAAGTTCCCCCCAAGTCTCAGGATGATTGATTCTCAAGTCCCACATGTCTGCAATGTATCAGGGGAAATACTCAACTATTCAGGGGACAGACACCAATAAGTATATTAATTTAGCCCAGTTTAAGCAGATTTTCATAGTTTTTGTTAATTTAAAGAGATAAATTTGATGAGACCTCCAGATTTTTCAATTGAAACTTATCATGCAACATACCTCCTGATCTATTTTGGTCATATATTTGAATATTGGTCCTAATATTAACTCTGACATTAAAAGAAGTGAAAAAAAGAAAGACAATCTTAACGCTGCCAAATTTGAGTGGCAGCCTTTTTGGTTTTGCGTATTTTTGTACTTTCCATGCTCCGATTTTTCCAACTTTTGATATGTTGTTCAGAACATCTGAAATTACTTGAAACACTCATAAATAGGCTGTTTAACATGAAACCTTTAACTGAATTGCATGATTATTTTTCATTAAAATATTATTTTTCACTTTTTTTTTTTTTTTTTTTTTTTACAAAAACATCAATAATTTGCAAAAATACGCTTTGGCGCAAATAGTACAATGCATTTTGAGATTGATGACGTTCTGATGTTTCCAAAAATATATAGTTTTACTAATCTCCTAATGATTTAAATTTTTGGATTAATTCAAATCATATTTTTCACTTTTTTTTACAAAAATATTGATAATTCGCAAAATAGGCTTCAGCGCAAAGACAAAACCACACCACTCATCCTAACCTTAAATTCGGCCAGCTTGGAACAAGTATCCAAGTACTGTTATCTTGGCCTGAAAATAGACCAAGCCCTAACATTTAATGGCGATGTTCAGGGGAAGATCGAGCAAGTAACTAAAAGGCTGAAAGCCACATTCAAAATTGGAAAGGCACTGACGGCGAAGAATACCATCCTGGTATATACCGCAATGGTCCGACCTGTCGTAGATTTTTGTGGCACAATTTACGCACCTGCACAAATGAGGCTACTGGAGAAGTTCCAGACTATCCAAAATTCTTTCATTAAGATAACCTAGGTAAAAGAGATACGGTGAAAGAAGACCATATCCGCCTAGAACTCGCTTTTATTGAAGAGCGAAGAGAGTCACGCCTCCTGCAGCTAGCTTATGAAATGAGCTCTGATGCAAAATACCTTGATGACAGGAAATTAAACCTAAGAAACTTGACCAGTGGTAGACTGTTAAAGATCCCAAAGGTCAAAACAGAGAGGATAAGAAGGTCCTTTTACATACTGGCCCCCACCTTATATAATAAAATATCACCCAAAGGACGAAACTGTCCTACAATCACAGAATTTAAGGCCTATATGGATCAGGAATAATTTTCCAATTCCCCAGGACATAGGGGCCTAGGACCAAACCAAACCCAAGTCAGCTAATGACCAGAAAACTCTCCTCTCTCTCTCTCTCCTTCACCCAGTTAAATTGCAGGTCGGCTCGACCAGTGTTCGCCAGAATGCTACCGACCCGGCCTGCAAGGAGACACCCACCCACGCGGCAGCCAGCATGTTCTTTGGAATACAAGGATTTTTTGCCACTGGTATGTGTTAACACTGGAAACAAGTGAAAGTATGAATTTAGGCACTAGCACCTGGCCAGAACTGTAATCCAACTAAACCCTTAAGAGACTCCATTAGTGTTTGTAACAATGCTTGCATGCAACCAACTCACCCAAGGACCATGGATGAATATGCTATAAACATAGCCAAGTACAAATCAGACAAATGTATACTTTTATAAACAAGTACATCTAGTTGAATCTAGTAAAAACTGTTAATAGCTAGGGTCTAGTAACCCATAAGAAGACTGTGCATCCAACAAAAGTCTTACTTCTCGCCCTACACCAGGTTAAAAACCTGACATAGAAATCAACCACCGTCAAAACAATCAATTATAACCCCTAACGGCTAATTATGTATTATAATATGTAGTATGTTCACAAGTGTATAGCATAGTGTAGCAGGACTCTCTGGAAGAGCAATGGCTAGCATAGATGCGAGCACCTATCTCCAGACAAATTTTGTATACTCTATATTTATGTAACTGTTCATGTTCTGGAAATAAACAATATCAATCAATCAATCCATGTTTCTGTTTTGCGGACTTGTGGAAAACCTGAACGGGACACATTATGTCTAGAAAATATGAGATTTTTTCAAGTATCATCTCCCAGTTCTGATTTGGCTTATTTGATTCATAGAACTTATCCCAGTTCTGGCTTTTTAAATTTTGATTTAAAATTTTCTGGTCAAGGTTTTTGGTGTTTCTAGCTTTGAAGGTATTTGTTTAGTATTTGTTTCTGATTTTCTTGGTTGTTAAAATGGTTGGGTAGTGGTCTGAAGAGTTGTTTTCGATGACTCCTGAGGATATCACAATTTTTTAATTTGTATAGATGTGGTCTAAAAGTGAGTTTGTTGTTAGGGTAAACTTCTTCTATTCCATCCAATTAGATTAACGCCCTTGGAGGATGCAAGGGGTTAAAAGGATTCCCTAATTCATTAAATGATTTGTATGGTTACATCACAGACAGCATATTCTTGTTGAGATATTCAAGTAGTATATATGTTTCATTCTGGTTTTAATTATAATATCTTAAATATATAGCATAGGTTTGCACGGTACAGTGCAGTACATTTGGTGCCATTATATTGACCCTTTGATATATCAATGTTACACACAATACAGTGTATATACCAGTTGATCGTACAGTACAGTGCTTTGACGAGTACATTATTTGACCATGATTAGTGATAGTTTGATTGGGGCAATACAGAGCCTGATACAACATATTTGATAACAATATCTTACCAATATGTTATGATTGTGGTGTTTGCATAGTATAGCGGTAAAACTGAACTATTTTTGCTTAAGATTATATTGTAGGCGCGGTACAGCACCTATATTTACACAGTATATATCATTGATACCTTTGGGTAACCCAGATTACAGGTACCCTAAATTACGGTAATTTTACTATCAGGCACAGTCACACCCTCGTCACCTACGACCTCAACTGCAGTTACCAGCATTCAAAATGGCGGAAGGTGGGTTCCCATTAGAACAAACAATGTTGGTTTTTACCTAACAAAAGCCGTTTTCAGTAGCTGCCATGTTCTGTGGGTGTTTACTATAGTTGCATTTAGGTTTGAGTGTTATCAGATACATGTATCTGGCTTATAATACAGTGTAATCTAGGTGAAAAACATTGAGTGGTATACCCGTAACTGCATCATACAGTTACGGTCATATAGTCAGGTTCACTATGTATTTTCGTTGGCATTTTTTGGGGATTAGTAAAACTATACATTTTTGGAAACGTCAAAGCTTCAGCAATCAGAAAATGGATGATGTCTTTTGCGCCGAAGTCTATTTTTGCGAATTATCAATATTTTTGTTAAAAAAGTGAAAAATATGATTTTTAATTAATACAAATTCTAAATTATTAAGAGATTAGTAAAACTATACATTTTTGGAAACGTCAGAACGTCAACAATTTTAAAATGGATGATGTCATTTGGACCGAAGCATATTTTTGCAAATTATCAATGTTTTTGTAAAAAAAGGGAAAATATGATTTTTAATTAATAAAAACTTCTAAATCGTTTAAATCATGAAGAGATTAGTAAAACTATATATTTTTGGAAACATCAGAACATCAGCAATCTTAAAATGGATGATGTCATTTGAACCGAAGTGTATTTTTCCAAATTATCAATGTTTTTGTAAAAAAAGTGAAAAATAAGATTTTTAAATAATGAAAAATTCTAAATCATTAAGAGATTAGTAAAACTATATATTTTTGGAAATGTCAGAATGTCAGCAATCTTAAAATGGATGATGTCATTTGGACTGAAGCGTATTTTTGCAAATTATCAATGTTTTTGTAAAAAAAGTGAAAAATGATTTTTAATTAATAAAAAATTCTAAATCTGGGTACAAAACTAATATTTTCATGGCATTTGGATTTTATAATGCAGTGGCATGGTGGGCTTAATTATACATTGATATCTTGTAAGATATTAAGGTCAAATGAGGTCACCACATAAAGATTACCCATATAAACTAAGGTACCATATTTGTTAAAGATTACAATAAAGTTACAAAGTATTGGCATTGGTGTCAAAGAAAATTAATATTAGATATTATAGAAAACATGCAATAATAGTTTTCCATGTATAAATGAAGGTTCTGTCTTCAATTTCTGCTGGATTTTATTATATATCAACCTGTGAATGCATGGAACACTGGCAAAGCCTTTGCACCTTCCATACCAAGACATGTCCATTCTGGCTTTATTTCCACAACCCCAGATGCCAATGAAATGAATGTATTTCTAAGCAAGAGTTCGTAATTGGCTATAACTAATATTAATATTCTGTGTCTGGGGAGAAGAACATCAGTGGTGCGTCCAAGGGGTTTCTCTGAGATGCCTACACTGCCTGGTGGATCAACAATGTGTCTGCTTTTTCAAGGCTGTTGTCTTCAAAATGTAATGGATGGTTGCTTTTAGTACATCCTGAGGCAGAAAAATTACTACTTTGTGTGAGTCTTTGTTATATTTAAGGATCTTGGTAACAAGATATCCAGTAAGGTCAGCATTTGTTTGGTCGTGAGAAAGGAATCAACTCATTGGAATGTATTTGATGCTTGTATCATCTTTTACCTGATACTGGATCCTTTCCCTGTCTTCTCTTCTCTCTTGTGGCAAGCTTTAGGGAATCAGCCCTGTAGGTGTCAAACACCAGAATTATCTCATCAAAGTCTCTTGTTAGAGATATCAGTTGGTCATTAAACTATTCACTGAGGTCCTTTACTGTCACAACTTAGTTAACTTCTGGACAACTACTATACCAAAACTACTATACCATCCACCAGAGCAATCTTGCGACTTGGATATCCATCATCTGTAGGAATTGCTTAAATTGAGTCTGTAGTTACAGGACAGTATAGCAGGAATCTAGAATTTTGATGCGGGCTATCTACACTTGTCTAATTTTTCAGTGCATTGATTAACTTTTATTTGTCAGTGCATGGCAGCATTGCTCCATCAAGGGAAAATAGTGCCCTTTGGGTTAAAGTGAACTTATAGTTTTCTATGGCATAATTCTGGTTGATTTCTCGGTTGGATCTTGCAAGGACCATCAACCTGCCATAAATCCAACTCTCTTGAGAGGCAGGACATTACTGGTGAAGCCATGAAAAATCGCTGTCTAGCATTTGCATCGTTAGAAATGCCAACCAGTCCAGAGCTAACCTTCATTAGCTTGTTCAGGTGTTCACATGCATGATCTGCACCAATAGACAAAAATGGAATTTCACCCTTGGATACTGAAAGTTTGCCTACTTGAAGTTCCCCCCAAGTCTCAGGATGATTGATTCTCAAGTCCCACATGTCTGCAATGTATCAGGGGAAATACTCAACTATTCAGGGGACAGACACCAATAAGTATATTAATTTAGCCCAGTTTAAGCAGATTTTCATAGTTTTTGTTAATTTAAAGAGATAAATTTGATGAGACCTCCAGATTTTTCAATTGAAACTTATCATGCAACATACCTCCTGATCTATTTTGGTCATATATTTGAATATTGGTCCTAATATTAACTCTGACATTAAAAGAAGTGAAAAAAAGAAAGGCAATCTTAACGCTGCCAAATTTGAGTGGCAGCCTTTTTGGTTTTGCGTATTTTTGTACTTTCCATGTTCCGATTTTTTCCAACTTTTGATATGTTGTTCAGAACATCTGAAATTACTTGAAACACTCATAAATAGGCTGTTTAACATGAAACCTTTAACTGAATTGCATGATTATTTTTCATTAAAATATTATTTTTCACTTTTTTTTTTTTTTTTTTTTTTACAAAAACATCAATAATTTGCAAAAATACGCTTTGGCGCAAATCGTACAATGCATTTGAGATTGATGACGTTCTGATGTTTCCAAAAATATATAGTTTTACTAATGTCCTAATGATTTAAATTTTTTGATTAATTAAAATCATATTTTTCACTTTTTTTTACAAAAATATTGATAATTCGCAAAATAGGCTTCAGCGCAAAGACAAAACCACACCACTCATCCTAACCTTAAATTCGGCCAGCTTGGAACAAGTATCCAAGTACTGTTATCTTGGCCTGAAAATAGACCAAGCCCTAACATTTAATGGCGATGTTCAGGGGAAGATCGAGCAAGTAACTAAAAGGCTGAAAGCCACATTCAAAATTGGAAAGGCACTGACGGCGAAGAATACCATCCTGGTATATACCGCAATGGTCCGACCTGTCGTAGAATTTTGTGGCTCAATTTACGCACCTGCACAAAAGAGGCTACTGGAGAAGTTCCAGACTATCCAAAATTCTTTCATTAAAATAACCTAGGTAAAAGAGATACGGTGAAAGAAGACCATATCCGCCTAGAACTCGCTTTTATTGAAGAGCGAAGAGAGTCACGCCTCCTGCAGCTAGCTTATGAAATGAGCTCTGATGCAAAATACCTTGATGACAGGAAATTAAACCTAAGAAACTTGACCAGTGGTAGACTGTTAAAGATCCCAAAGGTCAAAACAGAGAGGATAAGAAGGTCCTTTTACATACTGGCCCCCACCTTATATAATAAAATATCACCCAAAGGACGAAACTGTCCTACAATCACAGAATTTAAGGCCTATATGGATCAGGAATAATTTTCCAATTCCCCAGGACATAGGGGCCTAGGACCAAACCAAACCCAAGTCAGCTAATGACCAGAAAACTCTCCTCTCTCTCTCTCTCCTTCACCCAGTTAAATTGCAGGTCGGCTCGACCAGTGTTCGCCAGAATGCTACCGACCCGGCCTGCAAGGAGACACCCACCCACGCGGCAGCCAGCATGTTCTTTGGAATACAAGGATTTTTTGCCACTGGTATGTGTTAACACTGGAAACAAGTGAAAGTCAGAACTGTAATCCAACTAAACCCTTAAGAGACTCCATTAGTGTTTGTAACAATGCAACCAACTCACCCAAGGACCATGGATGAATATGCTATAAACATAGCCAAGTACAAATCAGACAAATGTATACTTTTATAAACAAGTACATCTAGTTGAATCTAGTAAAAACTGTTAATAGCTAGGGTCTAGTAACCCATAAGAAGACTGTGCATCCAACAAAAGTCTTACTTCTCGCCCTACACCAGGTTAAAAACCTGACGTAGAAATCAACCACCGTCAAAACAATCAATTATAACCCCTAACGGCTAATTATGTATTATAATATGTAGTATGTTCACAAGTGTATAGCATAGTGTAGCAGGACTCTCTGGAAGAGCAATGGCTAGCATAGATGCGAGCACCTATCTCCAGACAAATTTTGTATACTCTATATTTATGTAACTGTTCATGTTCTGGAAATAAACAATATCAATCAATCAATCCATGTTTCTGTTTTGCGGACTTGTGGAAAACCTGAACGGGACACATTATGTCTAGAAAATATGAGATTTTTTCAAGTATCATCTCCCAGTTCTGATTTGGCTTATTTGATTCATAGAACTTATCCCAGTTCTGGCTTTTTAAATTTTGATTTAAAATTTTCTGGTCAAGGTTTTTGGTGTTTCTAGCTTTGAAGGTATTTGTTTAGTATTTGTTTCTGATTTTCTTGGTTGTTAAAATGGTTGGGTAGTGGTCTGAAGAGTTGTTTTCGATGACTCCTGAGGATATCACAATTTTTTAATTTGTATAGATGTGGTCTAAAAGTGAGTTTGTTGTTAGGGTAAACTTCTTCTATTCCATCCAATTAGATCAACGCCCTTGGAGGATGCAAGGGGTTAAAAGGATTCCCTAATTCATTAAATGATTTGTATGGTTACATCACAGACAGCATATTCTTGTTGAGATATTCAAGTAGTGTATATGTTTCATTCTGGTTTTAATTATAATATCTTCTATATATAGCATAGGTTTGCACGGTACAGTGCAGTACATTTGGTGCCATTATATTGACCCTTTGATATATTAATGTTATACACAATACAGTGTATATACCAGTTGATCGTACAGTACAGTGCTTTGAAGAGTACATTATTTGACCATGATTTGTGATAGTTTGACTGGGGCAATACAGCGCCTGATACAACATATTTAATAACAATATATTACCAATATGTTATGATTGTGGTGTTTGCATAGTATAGCAGTAAAACTGAACTATTTTTGCTTAAGATTATATTGTAGGCGCGGTACAGCACCTATATTTACACAGTATATATCATTGATACCTTTGGGTAACCCAGATTACAGGTACCCCAAATTACGGTAATTTTACTATAAGGCACAGTACAGTGGTTGTATTGCGAGATTATTCTGTCTAGTAACTCATATTTAGTTCTCTCTAGGTTCGACGAACTGGCTGTTGTACTAGAGCATGGTGGGCGATAATTAGGGAAATGTCATTTGTTCATGGAATTGTTGCTAGAAAATGTTCGATATTGACCTCATCTGTCCTTTATGGGGTGGCCTTTGCAATTGGTTATTTTCTAAGCTGCTCAATCATGAGGGTGGGAGGCTGACCTTTAATTGTTAAAAGGTATATATATGGTGCATACTAATTAATCATTATCATCATTTTTAGTTTACGTTGAAGCTTGAACATTTTGCTGAGATGGCTGAAGTAGCTTAAATAAAAAATGATCCAGGCTGTGGTGATCAGACAACCCTACTCTGACATTGTTAGCTGCCAATTTAAAAGCTTAGAGTGGACTAGTGTGCATGTGCAATCTCTAAAATGACCAGAGGCCTTCATTATTTGTTTTCTTAATTACTATTTCATGCTCATACAACACTATATAATCTCGACATGTTAGTATTGGCTATTCTCAGGATCTCAATATTTATATAGATTGCTGTCGGAATATCAGGAAAAAGATATGGTTGTGTAGGCCTACAGGAACTTAACAGGATACCACAGACTTGACTATATATGAGATAGTGTATAGCAGTGGTACATTGCAATATTGCTCCCAAATAAATAATGGTAATGTTAGTTGTTATATAGACCAAGTATGCATAGACGGAATTTCCCCATAAAAAAGCAATGTCCCAGCTATTACCTAATCTACATGATGTTGTAACTCATTGTGTAATAGTATATTAGTGTACCTAAAATATTAATTATTAATGGCCATATGCCTATACCTCCACCGTGGCTCCTACCTCCATGGAGGCTACCTCTATAATGAGTTTGAACTTTCATACTTTGGAACCATTTGTGTTACACTAGTTGTAACAATGTATTGAACCTGTCACCACACCAATTGCAGTGAATCAGGCCTCACCCAATCTCAGGTTCAATCTTGACATGACGCACCATTGAAGGCAAGCAGTAAAAAGGGTAGTACAAGAGTAACATGGCAATATGATCTGATGTATAAGACAGGTTACAATAGCAATGAAGTACATACAGAGAACAGGTATAACATACAATATGTAGTAATTGTAATAGATAGAACAGCAACCTGTAAATCAGGAATAAGATGATACATAGACTTGGATAAAACATATTATTATATGTTATACATCAGTGCCTCTGATAGAGTGAGTTGGTATACACTACAAGCACAAGACAGGTAAGCGACCTTGTTTGGAATAAAGTTACTATTGAAAACTCTGTGTCCACTAAAAATCTACTATATATGTTTTCTGAGAACACATCAATTTTGTTAATTGGTAAAAACTAACATGCAATATATATGTGAATTGAAATGATTCAACGAAAAGTCGGTAATGGGAATTGATTTGCTTTTGTAATATTCATGAAAGATATTGTCTATGCTATTCTATGAAACATTTTAAGCTATTTCTTTTTTCTGTAGCTATTTGGTGCCAATGTAGTCATACTGAATGACTATGAGAACATCTATGAAGGTCTGATTACACAAAGTGATTGTTTTGCTGGGAGACCTAAAATGTATAGAGCATCTACTATATTGGGTGATGATATATTGTTTCGCCCAATATCTACAAAGTGGTTATGGCTGAAGAAACTTGCATTAAAGGCACTCAAGGTAAATCAGCAACCTTAATCAAAATCTATACAGTTTGGACAAGCAGAACTGTTTTTTTTGTTCTACATGAAATATTTTCCAATTCTGTTCTACGTGAAAGTGTGAAAATTATATAGAAAAGATGAACTTATTCCCTGAGATTCAACATACCCTTGAAAAATACCCGTGTTCTTGGGCTGAACCCCAATAATTTATAGGATATCAAAGAAAGATTAATGTTTTGACCTAACCATCATATTTAGCAATGTCTTGAATGTTAAAAGATCAATAACATCCATTTTGGGCCTTGTGGGACAGTGTTTCTTGTTTACATAATAAACACTTCACCAGCAGACAAACTAGACATTACTATTGAGTTTAGTTCATGCTTAACATGGTTATAGTCTATTGGCAGTTCAAAGAATTGGCTAGGACTAATTGTCATAGAATTTTGAGATTCTTCACATATGGACAATTGGGTCCAATCATTTTTTTTCCAGCCTTATGGTGCACAACTGATGATACTGGAGGACAAATGCAATGAGTTAACAACAGATATGTTGGATGAACTGAACAAAGTGGCAGACTCTGGGCAGCCGTTTAACTTCCAACCGATTGTTCATCGATGTGTAACTGCAATTATTTCTTCACTGGTACATTTAACATTTCAAATTTATTACCAAGTCTCAACAGACTGACCCACCCAGCCTCCTCACTTTAAGCTCTGCTAAGACTAGAACTTTGTTTTGTTTGTGTTGTATGTGGTTTCTTTTTAAGTTCTTTATTGTCCCCTTGTGTTGTCTGTGCATTATAATTCTAAACATAAATAAAAAATTGTAACAATAGTAAAACAATTTTACTTCTTAGGGTTGATTTAGTTGTATAAGGTAATAAAGATCAGAAAGCCAGTGCTATCTGTACATTAAGGTTTCATGAAATAGTTTGTGTTCTAGATATTTATTTTGATACTTGAAGTCATCAACTATAATCAAACTATTTCATAACCTAATTTTACACCCCCTCTAACACACCCCTCTGTAAGAAACTGAGAATCTCCAAACATTCCAAGGCCATTAAAAGACCAGTCGTTTGAAAAAAATTCTTACCTGGAGCCATGTCTGCCAACTTGTGTACTGGATGCAATTGTGAGCATATTTGTCCTAGGGGTCTTACTGTTTGCAAGTACAGACTAAATGCCTTTCGCAGATGCCAGGAATTAGCAGCAGATCCTGAATCTGACTTTGTTCTCTACTTGTCTGATGTTGTAGAAGGTGACGCAATATCGGCAATGGCGTCAGGCATCCCTGGGGCTACCGGTGGGTCCACTTCGGAGTTGAAACCACCTACGCAGCTGAATCCTGTGGTTCAGGCCTTGGTGGACTGTAACAACAAGCGACAGAAGCAAATTCAGCTTTTACTGGATAAGTTTGCATCCTTCCCCATGTCAAACACCAATCCATCACATAGTTCTGTGTCAAACACCAATCCAATGCATAGTGCTCCATTTGTTGGTTCGGTCCCCGTCAAGCCTACACCACAGCCCGTGCAACAGCCTATCCTTCAGCCGGTACAACAGCCAGTTGTAACTGGCCCCACACCGATCCAGACACCGATCATACAGGGACCAACCAGGTCTGCCTTGTCCCACCCGCACCCTCCCCTTAAATCCACCCCTAAGTAGCGTGCCTTATGCCCCCCTCACACTATATGCATCCGACTGGTCGTACGACTTACAACTCCTTACAACTAGTTTTCCAGTTGTAAGGCCCGTTTTTGAGCTGTTGTTGAAGACAAAACTCAAGATTCAAATGTTGAATCGAATCGCATAGTGTGAGCGCCAGTCGTGAGGCTTACAACTCAGACTCAGCGAGTCGTAAGACTTACAACTCGTAAAATAGAAAAAAAAACTAGTTGGGCTATCATGCAATACAATCATACGACATGCCTTGTAACGGTGATATTCATAAAAAACACTTTTTTCGCCTATTTTTAGAGGGGTGCTCCCGATTTGAGTCGGCTAGTGTAAGATGTATTAAGTTTTCAGTTGTAAGTTGTAAGTCATACGACCAGTCGGATGCCTATGGTGGGAGGGGGGCATTACTTGACTGGCACCTGGGGCTGGAGCCTAGCTCCAGCACAATATAACACAATGCATATCTAATCAATAGGCTTAGGGATACTTTAATGTCTCTACTGCCTAAATTCCTTACCACAATGGAACACTGGCCATCAGAAGAAACTTCTGACATTAATTAATTGATTAATTTATTAATTATTCTCATGTTTTCCAGATTTTTGCCAGGAAGATGGACAAACAATATGTTGCAGACCTGTTAGGGTTCATAACAAAAGCTAATGAAGCCGTACACTCCTCTGCTTCTGGAGTGCTGCTTGATTTAGTGCCCATCACTAGATTCTTCCCATGTAGACAACTGTACAATAAAGTAATGGAATGCAGAGAATTGGCATGTAATATCATTGGATTTGCAATAGACAAATCTAAGGTAAAACCATGTTTCCATTGTATCTGATTCTACATCCCACTAGTTTGCTTTTTCTCAAAATAGTTTAACATGCAAGTATTTGAACTATTTACTTGTAGGAACAAGAGAGAGAGGAAGATTGTTTTATAGACCAGCTATTCAAGTACCAATCAACCAACTCATCAAGACCAGGAGAAGAGAAACTTACTGATGAAAATATTTTCTGCCTTGTACAGGACATGATCATGGCCGGTATGTTGAATCGAAGGGAATAAGTTCATTATTACAGACTATTTTGGAATACAGAATATTTTGGGAAAATTCAAGAACAAAATTAAGCGTCAAAAGTTTTGAAGCTGCTGTGTATGTATTCTTATTTTTGTTATACTAGTCAGATTAAAACTATTGTTGGTATCTCATTCTAAAATAACTTTCAAGTGATAACTTTTGACTTAAATATGCTTCTGGTCTGATGTTCAGGAACAATGACTTCCACACTGACCTTTCATGCAATGGTGGCCTGCTTGGTGAACCACCCAGACGTTCAAGAGAAAATTGCACAAGAAATCCAAGAAGTCATTGGTGCCCGACTTCCAACATTGCAAGACAAGCAGGCCATGCCATATACTGAAGCTACCATCTATGAAACATTGGGTTACCAGTCTATGGGACCTCTTGCTCTTCATGCAACAATGGCTGATACAAAGCTTCAGGGATACGATATTCCTAAAGGCAGTACAGTAAGAACTCTAGTAGGCTTTCTTGAAAATATAATATATTACTTGAGCAATATCACTAATGATCCAAAGATGAAACATGATTGATTACAGTGTGAATATGTTCTTTCAAAGCAAGCTTCAAATGATAATATATCAAATATACCACAGTTATATTTTAGGTCTCAATCTTAAGGCTATCCTTACTGATACCCCAGGAGATGGAGTGAGGATTTAGTACCTCTGTCTGCAACTCAAAAACTCTCCTAAAATCTGAACAAATCACAAAAAGTTAACCTATACAAACATGTACGTTTTGTGTAGTCAGCATTTATATATTATTTATATATTTATATTCTCACAAAATGGGGATAATGTGATTTTAGAAGTCATTTTTTTCAAACTTCTCAGAATTAGGAAATATTTGTGTATTGATTACTAGGGTATTTAGGGAAAATTTTGAAGTTGTTATCAATGCAAATTGTTCAATAGACACAAGCAGCTTGAAAGATGAATAATAACAGAATAATCAAATTCATTGTATCCCAACTCGTCCTCATGTGCATCTGCACCTGCACATTTTAGCCAAACCGATTTCTTTTCAAAAGAATAACCCTACCATGAAAAATTAAAGGCTCTGCCACAGAAATTTGATTTTTTTCTTTCATGAATATTATTGGCTTCATATATGCATATCATCCTGCAGGCACCCTGTTATTTTGTTCATTTTTTAAGGCAGAAAATGGCAATAAAAATAATACCTCCTATAATTTCCCCAGAATTTAACAAAAAACGCTGAATAAACGGCCTGATACCTTTCATGAAGTAGAAATGTTCATACAAATTCATCATTTTGAGTACCTACGTCTTCATTTTATTTACTTCAGGTTTGGAAAACGTCAATTTTCAGCTATATTTTATCATTTTATGGACAAAATACACATTTTCCGATTAATAAACCATATATGGCAGGAAAGCTCTAAGTGGGATCTAAGAGATGGAAATTAAAAATAAACTAAAAAAAAACTGTATCCTCAGTGAACCTTGGAATCCAAAAACACTGACTGTCGTCATTTTGGGAGAATCAAACATATATATATTGTTATATTATTAAAACATGGAAATCCACAAAACATAGAAACAAAGATTTTAAAAGCTAAATACAAAGTCAAACTCTCTTACTAGATTTTGTTCAATCTCTGGAAGCTGCACCATGATCCAGAATATTGGCTGCAACCTTGGGAATTCATACCCGACAGATTCATTGAGGATGGCAAGGTGGTCGCTGCTGATCATCCCAACAAGAAAAGGTAGCCTGTTACCTCAATTCTGTCAAGAAAACCTGGTGTCATTTTTCAAAGCCAATGCTTCAAATGCATCATCAATTGCATTCTTGATTTTCAGCTTCAATTAAACCAACCTATTTACAATAGTGAAAACATAGCAAATGATCCTTGATGAGTCCATGATGAGTAAATGCTGATGTGATGCTGTTGCTGCTGTCTGAACGTGTACATATCTAAGGATGGGGAATAAGTGTGTGTGTGTGTGACTTGGGAGGAGGCAGTCAGGGGTGGTGGTATCAAATGTGGTTAGAGCTAAATTCCTATTTCATGTCATACATCCATTCATTTTATACAAACAATTATTAGTAATAAAGATGTGCAAATGTTTCCATCTCATGCGATTACATCTTTAGATTTCACCCTAAAGTAGTAAATATTATATGATTCACAGATATGACAAATTTGATATAAATGAATATGGGTCTCAACACATGGGTCAGTTTTTCAGAAAATGCGCAATCTACAGTTCTATACATCAGTTCTACACAATTCTGCTAAATTAGAGTGAAAATTATTAATTACTAGGTATATCGTAGTAAATAATGTATTATAATATTATTCATTCAAAAAATCTGTCTGGTTATTGTATTCTGAACCTGCTTTTCCTCTTAAATTTGTGTAATTTGGGAGGATTGGTGAAGGCCAATTGTACATATTCTGAAGATCTGACCCACATATGCCTTCTAGAGGCTAATTGTTTTCTTTGAAATATTACCTTAATATCATATGTTCACTTATATTTCTGCATGATTTTCAATCTACAGTTTATTTTCCTCTACTGTTTCATTTATTTTTCTACAGCTGTTTCATGTTTTTAGTTTCATTTTTGTGAAATTATCAGTGAAGCCTTTTTCATTGAAGCCTCACAAATGCTGTTTATTTTATATGGAATGAATCTGTGTTGATGTGGGTGGGTGAGAATGTGTTTGTGAATAGGGAGGGGGCAGTGGGATTAGCAGTCTGGACACAACAATGGACGCTATCGCCTCTAAATGACTAATGCCAGTAAGTTAAATTGCATGTATTCTTTGCTGACAAGTGATTGCTCTATAGAATTGTATTGCGTCCAGTGACTGTCTTGACAATCAGTGAAGTAGATTTGATGAGTTTGATTGCTATAGTTTTGCAACTTGGGATGTTTAGTTATTTAGATTTTAAGTTAAGTGGATAGTTTAACTTTATGCTTATTTTGATGAGTCTGTTAGATTAGTCTCATAGAATATAGGCATCTGTTCTTGTTCATTAGATCTTCATAGAGACACTGTCTTTCAGACTGCTGTCATTTGGTGCTGGAAGAAGAGCATGTCCTGGCGAAGTATTGGCCAAGAACAGGATCTTTCTTCTCATGACCAGATTACTGCAACATTTCCAGCTTCTGCCAGAGTCTGAAGACAAGAGACCAAGTCATGACCCACGTACCTACCCTAACACATTTGATATTGCCCCAAAACCCTACAAGATAAAAGTGTTGAGAAGAGACAATTAATTCATTTCCTTCAGGTGGACCATGAGTAAGTTGGTCACACCCAATTGGGCCAATAGCCTAATTAGACATATGGTCTGTCCCGTTAAATTAATATTCATATATCTCCAATTCTCTACCACAAGCTTTAATAAAGACTAAAGCTTAAATATAGACTAATTTAAATTAAGAAAAACAAATCACATGTGTCATTACTGAGGCAATGGGTGAACTATACAACTGGTGAAATTGGTTGTATATATGGTTGATTCTCATGAAAGTCCTTCAATAGCTGTTTTTTGAAGAAAAAGTTCTTTAATGTTAACAGCACACAATTTTAACAATGGCTATATCATTACTTGACCTCAGAACTCTCTAGGGTACCCTACATATATGTGCTTGTAAGATTAATATTAAGGGAATTATGGGCCAAATTAGCAACTTTTTGGGGTGAGTAAATATTCTAGAGGGGGAAATATCATGAAGAAAGTGTTATCGTGACTGAGCATGCACATGCTTTGTTAGCCATAATATCAATAAAATTATACTAAATTAATTAGTTTTGGTTTATAGTTAAGTTCTTTATTGGATCATATATATTGAAATAGTTCGATTGATTCTAATAACAACCGCCTTGTTATTTGTACAAGAAAAAATCATTGTTAAGTTAACTTTATTTAAATTGAGTGAATATTAAGATTAAGATTTATTTTCGACATTTAATATTTATTTTTGACTTAACGCTTTCAGGAAGCATAACTCCGGCTAAGGGAGGTTTGCAAGCTTCCTGTTGTTTTACATATTCACTTAACAGTCTACAATACCCTAGTCATCATTAACGAAAGGGGCCCACTTTTATATTCATTATTGTATATCTTTTTATATACAATTTATATACAATTTTCAAAGTTTGGTAAAAGGCGCACTATATCTTATATAAAAAGTTTCCTCAGATCTGTAATACGTATGGGAATAAAGGTTGAAAAAAATGTCAAACTCAATGGATAATTATTGTGTAATTCTATGAAATATTGGTCTGACCATATCAAAGTTTTATTCAACCATATTATTCAACCATATCAATTTTATACTTTTGGAAATTATGTAATTAACTATTTCAAGTCAACTGCCCTATATAATAAAGGTCCCTACAGGCTAGAGGAAACAAGTCAAAAACTGGTCTTAAATGAGTGCCACCAGGTCAGTAGCACAATCACTGACTTCAAGAATCAGTTACAAGACAAACATAACAAAATCAGATCAGATCAATATTAAGCTGCCTCTACACCACTCCCGATTGTGCATCGCCGACAGTTGGCGACAGTCGGGGATGGTGTAGAGGCTTTCCCGACGGCCTCCCGACACTTGAAGCTATCGGCAGCTGTAGGCGACAGTCGCCGATCACTTCTAACTTGTTTGAAATATTGTGTGCGTCGCAGACAGTCGGCCGACGAACATCACCAGTGTAGAGGCGTCCGCGACAGGTCCTGACGTTAGAGTTCGTATCGGGGAAATCTGTACTATCGGGAACAAAATGGCAATCGCCAGTGTCGCCAGTATCAGGAGAGGGTATCAGGACTGGTGTAGAGACAGCTTTACATTACAAACTTATATTTCCATTTTGTTTAGAATCTTTTAAATAATACCAGGCTCTACTAGTGCTAGGGCACGTTAAATCTAAAACTCTGACAGTCTAACTAGTATAGAAGTAGTTATTATTTCAAGGGACACATATATTTAGGGGTCTCCTATCTGATTTTGTCCCTAAATTGCCCCTTTAATGGATAATCCTACCAGCGGATAGAGTCTGTGGTCATGTGATAGAGAACTCGCTATCGCTTGTCCTCTATCACATGCCATAAGACTCTTCCCTCCAAACCACAACGTTCTAAGTCCTTGAAAGATCTAGGGAATGGTTAATACTCATATAGTTTTGATGAATATTTATTAATAAAATGTTCACGGAATAAGAGGGCATTCCAAACAATATATTTACATATAATATAATTCATAAGGGTGTTTTTTGCTCAAAACCTTGGAAGTTTAACCAAACTATAACCCCACATGTCCTATTCCTCCCATGGTCAGGGTAGAATTCCCATTATCCAATATTATTTTGCAATAGTAATGCAATGTATGTTGTACACTGACCTACATAATAACTCTTGAGATTGGGGCCGCAAATCAAAACCAGGTTTTTCTAGGTCAGTAGCACAGTCACAGGTAGATTTAATTGGGTGGATACCAGACACGGTTAGAACATACACATTTTCATTTGGTTTGTCCTCATCGTCATAACAAAATGGATTCCATTACGATTGCAGTTGTTTTATTGGTTGTCATTGCTATAACAACAAAGTGGTGTACAAGATCCAAGGTAAACTTACCGCCAGGACCAAAAGGCCTACCATTCATAGGAGTTGCTTTTAACATAGACAAACAAGGATTGCACTTTAGTGCAGATAAGTGGGCAGCCAAGCATGGAAACATTGTCCACTGCAAGGTGAAAGAAATCTTGGTTTGTTCTCTAACCTCATTTAATTGTTAAAAGGTATATGGTGCATATTCATCAATCATTATCATCATTTATAATTTATGTTGAATCTTGAACATATAATCTGTAGTAATTGTAATAGATAGAACAGCAACCTGTAAATCAGGAATAAGATGATACATAGACTTGGATAAAACATATTATAATATGTTATACATCAGTGCCTTTAGCAGAGTTAGTTTGTATACACTACAAGCACTAGTCATACCACCAAGACCTAGTCCTACCACTAAGACCGAAATATCAGTGAATTAAATGAATGTAGGGAAGGGGGGGACGATATTACTGTTTCATATTCACTGTTTATACAACCTTGTTTTATTGTCAGCTACGAATACTATACAAATTTGTTGGTCCAACCAGTACAGGATAGGTCAGTTCAAGACGGGATGAGTTGATTAATCACCTCATTTACTCACCAGAACCCTACCAGTATAGGGACAGAATTCTTTTACACTATTTTTCATTAATTGTTGTGGTAAATCTTGTTTACTTAGAATATCGATGAACCCAGTACAGGGCTAATATTGAAGGTGCTTTAATGTACCATGGTAATAATATTGGTTAAACAGAAATAGTACTATTTTCATTCATAGTGATAGTCATGCCTGTGCATGGTGTATGTAGGAACATCAAATCAACATCGACCAGGTTAATAAGAAACAAGTCTGTTCAACTGCTGTGTCAAGACCATCAAAGAACACAAGCACAATTTACGAACAAAAGACGATAGACAATAATAGATATATTAAAAATGAATATGAGGCAATTTCAACAACCCTCAAAACAAGAACTATGCGTTACAGACAATAATAATCATCACCGTGGAAAGGACACACCAAACACAATTTGTTTAGAATAACACAGAGACACATAATTTTTCTTCAAAGCTATAAATTAGCTGTGATACTGCATTCTAATTTTAATTGTTTATTTAAGGGTTACCAGGAAGATCTTCATTGGAGAGGGATCAATAGCCCTGTTCTTTATTGTCATTTGTATATGCTGATATGGAATAAAAGTTGTATAATAATAATAAGTGACCTGGTGTAGAATAGAGTTACTATTGACAACTCTGTGTCCACTCAAAATCTACTATATAATGTTTTCGGTGAATAGGTTAATTTTGTTAATTGGTAAAAACTAACAAGCAATGTATGTGAATTGAAATGATTCAATGGAAAGTGTGTAATGGGAATTGATTTGCTTTTGTAATATTCATGAAAGATATTGTATATGCTATTCTATGAACCATTTTAGGCTATTCCTTTTTTTCTGTAGCTATTTGGTGCCAATGTAGTCATACTGAATGACTATGAGAACATCTATGAAGGTCTGATTACACAAAGTGATTGTTTTGCTGGGAGGCCTAAGGCGTATAGAGTATGTACTATATTGGGTGATGATATAGTGTTTCGCACAATATCTACAAACTGGTGTTGGCTGAAGAAACTTGCAATACAGGCACTCAAGGTAAATCAACAACCTTAATCAAAATCTATAGAGTTGGGACAAGCAGAATTGTTTTATTTTGTTCTACATGAAATATTTTCCAAGTCTGTTCCACATGAAAGTGTGAACATTATTTTAGAACATATAGAACAGATGAATTTATTCCCTGAGATTCAACATACCCTTGAAAAATACCCTTGTTCTTGGGCTGAACCCCAATAATTTATAGGATATCAAAGACAAATTAATGTTTTGACCTAACCATTTTATTTAGCAATGTTATGAATGTTAAAAGATCAATAACATCCATTTTGGGCCTTGTGGAACACTGTTTCCTGTTGACATAATAAGCACTTCACCAGCAGACCTAAATTAGACATTACTATTGAGTTTATTTCATGCTTAACATGGTTATAGTCTATTGGCAGTTCAAAGAAGTGGCTAGGACTAATTGTCATAGAATTTTGAGATTCTTCACAGTCATAATGGACAATTGGGTCCAATATTTTTTTTTCCAGCCTTATGGTGCACAACTGATGGTACTGGAGGAGAAATGCAATGAGTTGACAACAGATATGTTGGATGAACTGGACAAATTGGCTGAGTCTGGGCAGCCGTTTAACTTCCAACCAATACTTCATCGATGTATAACTGCAATTATTTCTTCACTGGTACAGTTAACATTTCAAATTTATTACCAAGTCTCAACAGACTGACCCACCCAGCCTCCTCACTTTAAGCTCTGCCAAGACCAGAACTTTGTTTTTTTTGTGTTGTGTGTATAGTTTTTTTAAATTATTTATTATCCCTTTGTGTTGTCTGTGCATTACAATTCTAAACATGAATAAAAAGATTGTAACACTAGTAAAACAATTTTACTGTTGTTGTTTACAAAACCAAAGTCAACACCTCGCTGGAATAAAAATCTTGACGAGGAAAATAAGAAATGTTGAATCAGAATGTTGAAAAGAAAATACTTTGAGATTAGAAATTTAAATTTTGGAAAAAAATACTTCACATTAACAATACATATGTAACCATGTCCAAAGAAAGTTTAAGACCTTAAAATACACAAGGTAATCAAGTACCTCACAGAAGTTATAAGTTATTAAATGTTTTGTGCTCTGTTGATATCAACGTACATCTTGCACACAATATGTTTGACAAGTTGACAAGTTATCTGGTAAAGGCTGAGGTTGTTGTTTTTCTATCTGAGATTATTTCCCATAATGTTTCATTTTTTGAAACACCATTACAAGGCGCTACATAAGCACTTGAGATCCAAATGATCATGTGTATTCATAATGGTATTGACCATAAACTGCATGAGCTGAATCCAGGCAATACTGGCATATGATCCAATTCATATCTACAATAGTATTATTAGGAGTGAGGGGAGTGTACTCTGAGGAAGGTTAGTAATAATAATATGTGTATTCAAAGATTTAAGATTTGTTTAATCTTCTGTACACAAGTGGGTACAGACATACATCCTGGGTGCTACTTTCCCAGAAACTGCCTTACTTGACTGCAGGCCTTGGCCGTTATGGCACCATAAACAGTTTCAGACACCAAACCTTGGGACATTAATCCCATATGAGAGGAGTCCACTCTGAGGAGAGTTAGTAATAATAACATGTGTAGTTTTAGATTGTTTATCATTCTGTAGATGCGTGGGTACATATACATCCTGGAGGCTGATGGCCAAGAGGCAGGGGCGGATCCAGGACTTTCCAAAAGAGGGGGCGTGGTTTCAAGTTTTATTTTAAAGAACATATTTATGTTGTATTCTAATTAATTGCTAAGCTTTTGTTTTGCAATGCTTTAAATATTCAGAGATGCCTCTTACTTATTTCAACACTAAAACTGAACTTGGTGAAAGTACTAAATAATCGTAAAATCACCCTAAAGGAATTTGTATACTGTGCAGAAAATGTGACTTAACAATATGTGTTGAAATAAAGGGTTTTGGTTTTGAAATTTTCTTAAATACAGCATCAGTTATGCCTCCTAACCATTCAAGGATTCATTTTAAGAGCATCCACATATTTCCCTCAATGCCCAATTTCATTATATATTTCATTTTTAATTGTAGATTTTACTTCCAAAGATTAATGTAACATTGAGCAACTCTCTGATCTCACATTGGCCTACTTCTGAGGATTAATTTAGTTGTATACGGTAATAAAGATCAGAAAGCCAGTGCTATCTGTACATTAAGGTTTCATGAAAAAGTTTGTGTTCTAGGTATATATTTTGATACTTGAAGTCATCAAATATAATCAAATTATTTCATATAAGTGGATATACAAGTATATGTAAAGTCCTATTTCATAGTTATATATGAATGTTTTCTTGTGTCTTTTGCAACACAAATACCCCGGCTAATTTCATGAAGGGTAGGGCGTGCGTCCCTGCACCCTCCCCATAAATCCACCCCTAAGTACGGTGCCTTACTTGACTGGCACCTAGGGCTGAAGCACAATATAACACAATGCATATCTAATCAATAGGCTTAGGGATACTTTAATGTCTCTACTGCCTAAATTCCTTACCACAATGGAATACTGGCCAATCAGAAGAAACTTCTGACATTAATTAATTGATTAATTAATTATTCTCATGTTTTCCAGATTTTTGCCAGGAAGATGGACAAACAATATGTTGCAGACCTGTTAGGGTTCATAACAAAAGCTAATGAAGCCGTAGAATCCTCTGCTTCTGGAGTGCTGCTTGATTTAGTGCCCATCACTAGATTCTTCCCATGTAGACAACTGTACAATAAAGTAATGGAATGCAGAGAATCATTACATGCTATTATTAGATTTGCAATAGACAAATCTAAGGTAAAACAATGTTTCTAATGTATCTGATTCTACATCCCAATAGTTTGCATGTTCTCAAAATAGTTTTATGCATTAAGAACCCATGTATGCATTAGAATATTGGACTTGTGCTTGCATGAAGTTGTGTTCATATGGACTATATGTCTACCTCATGCAAGTATTTGAACTATTTACTTGTAGGAACAAGGGAGCGAGGAACATTGTTTTATAGACCAGCTATTCAAGTACCAATCAACCAACTCATCAAGACCAGAAGAAGAGAAACTTACTGATGAAAATATTTTCTTCCTTGTACAGGACATGATCATGGCCGGTATGTTAAAGCTGTCTCTACACCAGTCCCGATACCCTCTCCCGATACTGGCGACACTTGCGATTGCCATTTTGTTCCCAATAGTACAGATTTCCCCGATACAACCTCGCACGTCGGGGCCTGTCAGGAACGCCTCTACACTGGTGATGTTCGTTGGCTGACTGTCGGCGACGCCCACAATATTTCAAACGAGTTAGAAGTGATAGCTTCAAGTGTCAGGAGGCTGTCGGGAAAGCCTCTACACCACCCCCGACAGTTGGCCGATAAAAGCATTGGCAAATATCGCTAACTGTTGGCGATGCACAACCAGGAGTGGTGTAGAGGCAGCTTAAATCTAAGGGAATAAGTTCATTATTAAAGACTATTTTTCTAAATATTTTGGGGAAATTCAAGAACAAAATTAACCGTCAAAAATCTGAATCTGCTGTGTATATATACATTCTTCTTTGTCTATACTAATCAGATTAAATCTATTGTTGGTATCTCATTCTGAAATAACTTTCAAGTTTCTTTTGACTTAAATATACTGCTGCTCTGATTTTCAGGAACAATGACTTCCACACTGACCTTTCATGCAATGGTGGCCTGCTTGGTGAACCACCCAGACATTCAAGAGAAAATTGCCCAAGAAATCAAAGAAGTCATTGGTGCCAGACTTCCAACATTGCAAGACAAGCAGGCCATGCCATATACTGAAGCTACTATGTTTGAAACATTCCGTTACCAGTCCATGGTTCCACTGAATGTTGCCCATGCAACAATGGCTGATACAAAGCTCCAGGGCTATGACATTCCTAAAGGCAGTACAGTAAGAACTCTAGTATTCTTTCTTGAAAATATGATATATTACTTGATCAATATCACTAATGATCCAAAGATAAAACATGATTGATTACAGTCTGAATAAGTTCTTTCAAATCAAGCTTCAAACGATAATATATCAAATATACCACAGTTATATTTCAGATCTCAATCTTAAGGCTATCCTTGACGAAACCCAGGTTGGAGTCTGCAACTCAAAAACTCTCTTCAAATCTGAACAAATCACAAATAGTTAACCTATACAAACATGTACATTTTGTGTAGTCAGCATTTATATATTATTTATATATTTATATTCTCGCAAAATGGGGGCAATGTGATTTCAGAAATCATTTTTTTCAAACTTCTCAGAATTAGGAAATATTTGTGCATTGGTTACTAGGGTATTTAGGGAATGTAACCTGAACATCGCTACTGGATTGGATGAATATTTCTCTCCTAGCATCAATTTGAATTTTAAACTTATTTTTCCTAGGTGTCTACATCGGGTAAGCTTTGTTGATTTATCAGCTAAAGCTGGGAGGAACTATTGCCCAATAAGAATTAGCTTTTATCATAATACCCTTCCCAATATAACATATTTAATGAGTTTTCAGAGGATCTGTAATGTGTAGAGGTCTGAAAAACTTGGAAATGCCCGACGTAGACATCCCAACCCAATATAGGCACCCTACCCCTGACATAGGCACCCCATAGGCAAAATTCCCAATCATTCCCAAAAACTGCTAGAAAACATTTAGGGATTTGTCTGTACGACTTGCAGTCATCACACTGAGAATCATGTGTACCTTATCAGGAGTAAATAAAATATATCTAGGCTACTTGCTGCCATCATGGGCCTACATAAAGGTGGGTGCCTATGTCAGGGGGTGCCTACATCAAGGGGGGATGCCTATGTTGGGGTAAGTTTTTCTGGCTATTTAGTCCAACATTTTCCACATACATTGTTCATATGCTCAAAATTGTGTTATTGATACAAATTGGTCGATAGACACAAGCAGCTTGAAAGATGAATAATAACAGAATAATCAAATACATTTTATCCCAACTGGGTTTGCACCTGCATCTGCACCTGCACATTTTGGTCAAACCGATTGATTTTCAGAAGAATTACCCTACCATGACAAATTAAAGGGTCTGCCAGATAAATTGGATTTTTTTCCTTTCATAAATATTATTGGCTTCTATGCCTATCATCCTGCAGGCACCCTGTTATTTTAGTAATTTTTTAAGGCCGAAAAATGGCAATAAAAATAATAGCTCCTATAATTTCCCCAGAATTTAACAAAAAAATGCTGAATAAACGGCTTGATACCTTTTATTAAGTAGAAATGTTCATACAAATTCATCATTTTGATTACCTACGTCTTCATTTCATTTATTTAAGGTTTTGAAAACGTCAATTTTCAGCTATATTTTATCATTCTATGCACAAAATACACATTTTCAGATTGATAAACCATGTATTATGGCAGGAAAGCTCAAAGTTGGATCTAAGAGATGGGAATTAAAAATAAACTAAACAAAAAATGTATCCTCAGTGAACCTTGGAATCCAAAAACACTGACTGCCGCCATTTTGTGCGAATCGACCATATATATAATTGTTATATTATTAATACATGAAAATCCACAAAACATAGGAACAAAGTTTTTAAAAGCTAATACAAAGTCAAACTCTTTTACTAGGTTTTGTTCAATTTCTGGAAGCTGCACCATGATCCAGAATACTGGCAGGAACCTTGGGAATTCATACCAGACAGGTTCATTGAGGATGGCAAGGTTGTTGCTGCTGATCATCCCAACAAGAAAAGGTAGCCTGATACAATTGATCCATGATGAATCCATGATGAGTAAATGCTGATGTGATGCTGTTGCTGTTGTCTGAACGTATACATACTTAAGGATGGGGAATAAGTGTGTGTGTGTGTGTGTGTGACTTGGGAGGAGGCAGTCAGGAGTTGTGGTATCAAATGTGGTTAAAGCTAAATTTGTATTTCTATCATACATCCATTCGTTTTATACAAGCAATTATGAGTAATAAAGATGTGCAAACATTTCCTTCTCATGCGATTACATCTTTAGATTTCATCCAAAAGTAGTAAATATTATATGATTTACAGATATGACAAATTTGATATAGATATATATGATTGTCAACACATGGTTCAGTTTTTCAGAAAATGCACAATCTACAGTTCTATACATGTATTAAATTCTGCTATATTCGAGTGAAAATTGATAAATGCTAGGTATATCTGATTAAATAATGTATTATATTCATTCAATAAATCGATAATAATAATAATGATATATAATAAATAGTTACGTTGAATTGTAATCTGAACCTGCTTTTCCTCTTAAATTTGTGTAATTTGGGAGGATTGGTGAAGGCCAATTTTACATATTCTGAAGATCTGACCCACATATGCCTCCTAGAGGCTAATTGTTTTCTTTGAAATATTACCTTAATATCATATGTTCACATGTATTTCTGCATGATTTTCAATTGACAGTTATTTTCTTCTACTATTTAATTTTTTTTTCTACAGCTGTTTTAAGTTTCATGTTTTTAGTTCATTGAAGCCTTTTTCATTGAAGCCTCGTATATACCTCAAATGCTGTTCATGATATATGGAATGAATCTGTGTTGATGTGGGTGGGTGAGAATGTGTGTGTGGATTGGGAGGGGGCAGTGGTGGGATTAGCACTCTGGAAACAAAAATGGATGCTATCGCATCTAAAAGACTAATGCCAGTAAG
The DNA here is from genome assembly GCA_942159475.1 of Sthenelais limicola. Classification (NCBI taxonomy): domain Eukaryota; kingdom Metazoa; phylum Annelida; class Polychaeta; order Phyllodocida; family Sigalionidae; genus Sthenelais; species Sthenelais limicola. The sequence goes on along the minus strand of OW804102.1, from coordinate 55,263,763 downwards.
TTAAACTGCATGTATTCTTTGCTGACAAGTGATTGCTCTATAGAATTTCAATTTATGTCCAATCAAAAAACACAATTGTATTTCATCCAGTGACTGTCTTGACAATCAGTGAAGTAGATTTGATGAGTTTGATTGCTATAGTTTTGCAACTTAAGATGCTTAGGCTGCTTTTCCACTGGCTCGCTCTTTTGGCCCGCTCATGGCCCGCTCTTTTTTATTGTCTTGAGCACATAACAAGCGAAGAATGAGCCAAACCAGAGCGGTCTAATGAAATTGTTTACTGCACTCTGTGTACGCTCTAAAAAGTGGCTATGTGCGCTTCTTTAGAAGAGTGCAGGACGTTGCGCTCATAATTGTTGTGTCTGATATGAGCGCAACTACATGGTCCTTTTTATGCCTCTTTTAGTAGCGGTCGAAGAGTGCAGTAAGGGCGGACCAAAAGATTTGCCATTGATTTCATGAGGAAGCAACTGAACCAGTATAATCGCCCTGCGTTTGTATTGCGCTAAAATTATTAGCGGATGAAGAGCGAATGAAAAGTGCAATAAAAACAAGCGCAGCAAGAGCAAGACATGAGCACATATACAAGCACTCCAGTGGAATCGTACCTTTAGTTAGGGTTTGAATTTCCGTTAAGTTAGATGGATAGTTTAACCTAATACTTATTTAAATCAGTCTGTTAGATTAGTGTCATAGAATATAGGCATCTGTTCATTAGTTAGATTAGATGTTCGTTAGATCTTCATAGAGACACTGTGTCTTTCAGACTGCTGTCATTTGGTGCTGGAAGAAGAGCATGTCCTGGCGAGGTATTGGCCAAGAACAGGATCTTTCTCCTCTTGACAAGACTGCTGCAACATTTCCAGCTTCTGCCTGAGTCTGAAGACAAGAGACCAAGTCATGACCCACATACTTACCCTAACACATATGATATTGCCCCCAAACCCTACAAGATAAAAGTGTTGAGAAGAGAAAATTAATTCATTTCCTTCAGGTGGACCGTGAGTAACTGGGTCACACCCAATTGGGCCATTAGCCTAATGAGATATATGGTCTGTCCCATTCAATTAATATTCATATATCTTCAATTCTCTACCACAAGCCTTAAATAAAGACTAAAGCTTAAAAATAGACTAGCTCAATTAAGAAAAAAAAATCACATGTGTCATTACTGAGGCAATTGGTGAACTATACAATTGGTAAAAGTGGTTGTATATATGGTTGATTCTCATGAAAGTCCTTCAATTGCTGTTTTTGCAGAAAAAGTTCTTTAATGTCAACAGCACACACTCTTAACAAAGGCGATGTCATTACTTGACCTCAGAACTCTCTAGGGTACCCTACATATATGTGCTTGTAAGATTAATATTAAGGGAATTATGGGCCAAATTAGCAACATTTTGGGGTGAGTAAATATTCTACAGGGGGAAATATCATGAAGAAAGTGTTATCGTGACTGAGCATGCACATGCTTTGTTAGCCATAATATATCAATAAAATCATATTAAATTAATTAGTTTTTGTTGATAGTTAAGTTCTTTATTGGACCATATATTTAAATAGTTTGATTGATTCTAATGTCAACCGCCTTGATATTTGTACAACTAAAAATCATTGTTAAGTTAACTTCATTTAAATTGAGTGAATATTATAGCAAGTATATTTACTATGCACTCCAGGTAATGCAAAATGAACCTCCCCTATATAATCTACAGCCTATTATACTTGTTCTCTTTTCTACTTATGCTCATACAGTCTTAGCAAAATAAAGAATATATGTTTTTTAAATATGTTTATTGACCAAGACATTTTGCTGACCCCATGGCTACGTTTCATTCCTACCCAGCCAATTGTACACATGTTATTAGTCATCAAAATCTAGACAGCGTAATTCAGTACCTACTCTAAATATATCAATAGTTACTTGATAATATTTCCTCTTACATACAAATCATTACAGCTGAATCTTTAAGTTTGTTTGTTTGTTTATTGATAGCATTTTATCCACATGATAACAATTCTTAGCTTATCCCAAATTTTACCGAAAATCATAGTAATCATAAATAGACATGACCGTTTGATTAGACATTTTGTACCTAGAGATATTGCTCTCCTGATTTACAAGACCTTTATATTACCAACGCTAGAGTATGGTGGCATACTAATTGACCTGGCCAACCAGCAAAGCTTAAGGAGGTTCCAGTTAGTTCAGAATAATGCCCTCAGAATTATTAACTGCCCTCGGACCAGACTGGGTGCCTGTAGGGTTGGTAATGTGGCTCTTCACGAGTCTGCGAAATTGCTGCCCCTGTGTTATAGAAGGTTGGGGAGGTTTATTAATTTATTCTTTGTGTCTAAAAGTTTGTTGACAGAGATAAGGGGACCCTACATATTAAGAGATCCTGCTCGTGTTGAGGTGGATGACTGGGCCAAGGAGAGTATAAGGAGGAGCCTATTTGGAAAGGTGAAAATCATTTGGAATACCCTACCCCCTCCAATAAAAGTTCAGAATGACCCTGATAAATTAAAAATTTGTCTGATTGGGTTGCTGCGAAAACTGTTTAGCAACAATGAACATAATCTTAATGGGGTTTGGGCTCTTCCTGGTGCTCTTCTTGGCCTGGGGAATTGTCCCGACTTGTAATTCTGGTCTCACTGTGCTTGTACTTGGTTGTTTTTGATTTGTGATTTGTGCTTTTCATTTGTGCCTTGCTAGTTGGTGTGTTTACCCTCACATGGGTGATTATGGAACGTTGTAACTATTATTATACTGATAAATCTTTCTTTCTATGGATTGTCTTGATAATGAGTATGCTGACGCCTGTATGTCTATTTCTGATATAGTATGACGATGCTCCGCATTCTGCACTTGATCTTAACTTCTTTGTAGGTTTTTAAGATAATTTTTTTCTTTTTTCTTTATTTCTGATTGAAAATCTCAGTAATACACTTTTGTTGATCTGCTTGATTTGTATAACTGTACTGGTAATTTCTTTTCTTTTTTTTCCATTAGCTTTGACTGAGAATATTGTGTATCACATAACACTTGGCTAAATAAAAATATTGAAATACAAAATACATTTCATTTAAATCTTTCACAGCTATAGATATACATTGTTCACAGCAATAGAGGTGAAATCTTTATGGGACACAGTGGCGCCCACTGGTCTTTCATTACAACATTATAATTAATTCACACTCTGCATGTAAGTCATATATATAACTAATTGAATTGAGAAATACTTTTATTTATCATAAAACAGTTACATGAGTATGTAGAGATGAGTAAATTGGGTATAATATGTATGTCCAGGTTTGTTAGCTCCCAGTTCTTCCTACAGTTAATAGCTTGCACCCCCCAAGTATATCCAAATATTCTACAGTTACCGTCAATCAACACATTTTCAAGGAATTCTCCCCAATTAAAACAAATAGTAACCACGTAACAGCTCAGGAAAATATAAATATTTTAATCCATTAGCTGCCTAATTATCCAAACACTGTAAATCATTATTTTATGAAAGAGAATAACATCAAATCCAGAATAGAAACAAAATGATGAGTTTTGAGGTTGCTGTATTTATTTACAATAGACAGGAACAAAATTTTTTGTGTCAATATACCATCAGTTATAAATTCTATCATTGCAACGTCATAAATGTATATTTCCAACTAAGCAATACAATATGGGATTAATTTCCCTCGATTTGGTGTCTCAGGCATTTGTTGGAAAATAAACCCCAAGGCCCGTCAGGGCCAAGGGGTTTATTTTCAAACAAAAGCCGAACCCACCAAATCGAGGGTACCAATCACTTTAATAGCCAATTTTTTTATTCAATACTACTGTTTAAAGACATAGTAACAAATATTAGACCCTTAAAAAAACGTTTTAGATGTACTTACAGCGTGAAGAACTGCAATAATTTAGCTCCTCCACTTGAATACATGGGTTACTATTTTACTTCTTTAATACATGTTAAGGACCGAGTCAAAACGCTGCCTTTATAACGTCCAAATAAGCATGTTTTACACAATTCAAACCATCACATACTAGTATTTAGTTTATTTTACCTCTGTCTTACCAATATCACATATGTACACATAATTATACCTTCAGAATGTTGGTTAAGTCAGCCGCACCCTCCGTTCCATGAACAAACAAAGGTTCCACTTTTTGCATGCAACCAACGGAGCCTGGACACTAGCGCCCAGAAATCTGATGGTATGGCCCACACTACAAGTAGCTCACGCTGCTTGTGTATTACCGCCAAAAGGCCCAAGTGTCCGGGGCTCTAATGTTGCGTGCCCAACACTGCAGACTTCCGGTTTAAGAATGCCGTGTTCCGTGGGTCTAGGGACTTAAAAACGAAATAAATAAAAACTCTGAATTGATAGAAATTTTTTAAATATTGTTTTGACTCGATAGCAAAGTTTTCCTTTATGGAAATTAAGTATTCAATGAATGGCAATTTCAGAAGCTATACATGTTTACGTGCGAGCGAGTGAGCGAGCAAGGCAGAGACTTTCGGCATAGCCACTCTGTGCACGGTCCACTTGGCATTGCACTGTGTACTGTAGTCTATATATCGCACGGAGGATTTCATTCGAAAGTCCCCAAACCGATGGCGCGCCCACATTATGGCGACCTTGACCTTGAACTGTTTGGCGTGTCTAGCGACTTAAAAAATAAATAAAATTTTATAAATAATCTGAATTGCTAGAAATGATTTTAATATGTTTATACCCCCCGATAGCGAAGTTTTAGTCCAGTGGCGATTTGAGAAGCCATACATGCTTAGGTTTGAGCAAGCAAGGTAGACCGGAAGAGATGTGGAGACTTTCAGCATAGCCATTTTGTGGCCGATGCACTTGGCGTTGCATTTTGTATGGTGGTCTATATAGCGCATGGATGATTTTATTTGAAAGTCTCCAAACCGACCTTGACCTCTAAACTTAGATCAGTAATGGCGGTCTGTGGCGAGCATGACAATGTTTTGCCGGAATTGAAAAATGTATTATTCCCTATTTTGTTGCTTACCACCATCACCACCATTCAGCAAGCGGATCATGCTAAGAACAAGGATATTTGGAACATTATTGGTGATTTTGGAGCTAGTGGTAGTGATATTTTGCAGTTTTACAGAGCCTGTCATGATTAGTCTGATTGTCACTGGGAGGCAACCATTGTATCACAACATAGCTTGCACGATGTCTATCATTGTCACGTTAAATGGCGAGGCCTATGCCCCAAAACTTAAAAATGGCTAATATTTCCATCGGAAACAGTGGAGAAAAGACTTTTGGGTGACCAGGACTTTATACACGTTCCAAATTGAACGCGGAATCGACGACAAACAACTAGTTGATGAGGTAAGAGAATGAATGGCAACGCGGGAACCATTAAATTCACTACATCCGAAAAATAATATTCTCCATCCGAAAAATATATTCTACATCCGAAAAATAATTTACTACATCCGCTATTCTAGTGACGACATCCTGTCAAAACAGTAATTTATCACTATCCAAAACCCCAGCAGAATCCAAAGATCAGCTATTTATTGTTATCAACTCTACATAAAACTAAGCATATCAATAAACTAAGAAGAACACATTTTGAAGTAGTAAAAAAAATATATACTTTTTTTAGGCCGACTTCTCCCATTGACAGCCAGATCACAGAGGACCGGGGATGAAAGAAGCTTTAATTGTGCATTCAAATGTGTCATTCTTTCTGATCGCCCACTGCAAAATGTTTCACATCCAATAAATGACATCTGAAGAAGCAAGTCAGATATTGAATCACAATTGTTCATACTAGGTTTGAGAAAACACCATGTGATAACTTTATCTAATTTTAGTTGCTCATGAGCAAATTCATTAGACGTCAAAACTGCTACTATCAAATTAACTTAGACAGTCTTAATTACAAAGTCTGCACAAAAGAACTGTCATAGACAGAGAGTGTTGATGCAGTTCCATTTAGAAAGTTTAAATTATTATTGTTCATTGTATAAATGATACAAGATACAAACAATGTCTTATGTCCAATGTTTGGAGATAACTCTTGCATAGTTTGCTATTTATTATACATTTCCCAATAATTGTAGAAAACAGTAACCTAGTGTTTACTAAGATCCTCACTGCTGGTTAGCATGTAATACATATGTCATTCCATTTTATGTGGTATGAGTGCTAATGCTGGAAATTATGGCACTCCATTAATATCCACTAGAAAGCTTTAATACATCTGCTATACATCACGGTAACTATAAACCAAGATGGAGGTTGATTGAGACTAATGGAGAATGAAGTGAAAATCTGTATCTGTGTGAAGAATGTTTGTAGTCCAGAAATGGTATCCAGTTTTTGGATGTTGTTTAATACAAGAAAAAGGTCTTTTCTCTTGCATGATTCCTGTTGCAGAACGGGTTCCATGTTCAAATGCTCAGTGTATGGTGTGTTGTATGTCCTTGAATAGTAACCTATGGATGGGAGTCATTAAATGTACAGAACACCCTATAGATGGCACATGACAGCTTTCCCTCAGAGATACGTTTGTTGTTAAAATAGGAAAGGGAAAAAACATTAGGCTTCAATCACACAATTGCATAAAATGTGTTTTTGACTAATAATGTAATAAGCACTGATGGGTAATCACAACGGTGGGGACAACACACAATAGAAAATATGGTTGAAATAAATATTCCTAAAAGATAATGATTTCATCTGATGTTCTGTAATGCTTGTATTGTATAAATGACATGTATATGTATATCTGGATTAAGGATTACCTGTAGATGTATGTCTGAGTTAAGGATAACATGTAGATGTATGTCTGAGTTAAGGATAACATGTAGATGTATATCTGAGTTGAGGATAACCTGTAGATGTATATCTGGATTAAGGATAACCTGTAGATGTATATCTGAGTAAAGGATAACATGAAGATGTATATCTGAGTGAAGGATAACATGTAGATGTATATCTAAGGTATGGATGTATATCTGAGTTAAGGATAACATGAAGATGTATAAATGATGCAGCTATTGCAAAGTTGAAGTGTATGTTTTCCCGTTCTGTCAAACTCAACCTAGTAGTCTCAGACAGCGTTTCCCAATTCATTGCTCAACATTTTGTAAAATATGTGGTGAAAGTTTTTGTGTTTTCATTGATTGGTCTCATTCAGAAATACACCTGCCACGCCCCCTTCCGACCAGAAGGCTAAACCACTTTCTTACCGCCACAACACTCATGGATCGTTTATCACTAAAAGTCCAAAGGTACAAGGGAGGTCCAGGTCTGACCGTTATCTCAAGGTTGATCACGTGGGAAGGGAGGGGAGGGACTGACCGTAAGGTCAGGGGAGGGGGTATTGATTGGGAGGGGGAAAGGGGAGATAACCATGGGACCTGCTCACCGCGCAAAGGGATTGGTCAGGTGTGGCGGTGGTCACTCTGACCCTTGTTTTAATATTTCATGTTCATTGTTATCCTGTGGTTGATTGGATCTCTTATCTAACCTGGCAATTAATTGGTCCAGCCAGGACAAGCCAATCAACCCAGGCCCTGTGTACTTGTTGTAATCTGTTCACGTATAAATAAACACATGTGATTACAGCGGCCCTCTTTTAACTGGTTTAGCTGGTTTGAGACATACATCTCTGTGTGTTGCGTTGATTCATTTCTCGCTCAACTACTGACCCTAACTATTTCGGAGAATGACCCACAATTCTTCAATTTCACTGACAATGACTATACTCACCAAGCATCTATCCTGTAATACCCTAATGGCCTTACTGAACACACAGCGCAAATCATGCTAATCAGTCTGTTCTGCATTCCCCAACCAATTATATCCCCACTGAATTGTTAACAAGGCAGAAAATCTAAAACTACCCTAACTGACAAATGCGTTACAGCAATTGGCCATGTTTTGACAAGTTCCTGGAAACGATAATGCAGCTAAACAATCTTAGGCCTTTCACCACAACCATAGCACAACACTTCACAAACATGTACTAAGTTAAGAAATTATCAAGTTAAGTTTGGTTTATCTATTTAACTTTTCAATTAGTGTCAACTTAATTTATATATACCTGGCATTTCCAATGGAAACGATTTCTCTAGCCCAATTACTTGTGTCCAATGTCAATTCATAGTTATTGCAATTTAGCCATGCTAAGACTGAAAATGCAAAATATTTACCAGTAGTGAATAACCTCAAGGGGAAGGGCAGGGTATTAAGGGGGAGGGACAGAGGAGAGGTAGAGGGAGAGATTGGTTAGAAAACTTTTGAACATGTTTGAAACATAATTGATAATTGTATTCATTGTGGAATGTGTGTTAGCAGATCATTAAATAAAATATTGAATCGAATGTAATCATATAAGTGTGCATAAGGAGGAGGGGTCACAGAGAGAGAGGACGGAGTAAGGAGGGACAAAACAACAAAGGAAAGAGGCTGATAGGAGTGTTGGAGTATACCAACACAAGCGTTAGCTAATAGTAGGGGTGTTTATACAGTGGTGAAGAGGGATATTCTATTCAATTTAGGCCAAAAAAGGAACCAGACAGGGAGCAGGGAGCATGTGCCAGAGTGAAGTGGTGTATGGTGGAGGTTAGAAATGGGTGGTACATGGGTTTGCCTTCTGCAAACATGCAAACTAATCAGACAGATGATTTCACACTGATCTGATAAACAGATTTATGTTACATTTAAGTGATGAAGAATGATTGGCATAATGGGTAGCAACATTAATGCTTCTCAGGCTTTTCAGCCAGAGAAGCACAAATTGGAGAACTCCCACTGTAGTCCCCTTTAAATCTGAGGCTATGAAGTCACACTATGTGAAACATTTGGATTGTTCTCTTCTAAGGCAAAATAGGAAACGTCTACTAAAGATACAAGTTCCCAGAAATAAAGTTGCTACTAAACACAAGGTGAGGCTGGACAATTTCAGTTAATAAACATGTTTTTTGTTTTATGAAAGGAGGAAGAGAAGGAGGTAACGCCAACTCCTGTTCCTTCCACTAAGACACTCTGTGCACACAATAGCTTGTCAGACTAGTATCTGAGTTATGTATCAAAATTGTCTCCTTTTCTGTTAAATATCTGTACTTAGAACATAACCTGGATGCAATACTATGTACCAAGTACCAAGAAAAACTAAGTGTTCAAAATGTTTTGCTTAAAATCTCTCGAGGTAATAATGTATTTTATTACTAACATTATTGTTTTACTTTTGTAAATACCACATGTAAGTCTTGTGGTGTTAAATCGTATTGTACTGTACTGTACATTGAACGATTTTTAACACTTGCCATTTTAGTCACCTAGTTTACTTCGATGCATGTCTCTCTTAACTTAATTTTTTATTTTCATTATATCATTTCTAAGTCAACTAGCCTAGTTTTCTTTTCTAAATTCGGTAACTGTCGGAAGAATATATACTCTAGAATAGAATATAAAATCTTTTATTTCTCAAAGATAAGTTTACAGTAAACGAGTATTATGAGGATACGATTATTGAGGATGAAAACGCATCTGTACTCTTGGTCCAGTTAGATGTAGCAAGGGAGGTGGTCGTCATGGAACTGGGCTAGGCCTAGGCGTTTGAAGAGGGGCAAGCATAGATGCATTGACTAGCTCGGATGACCCGATTACAAACAACTTTCAGCATCAGGCACTGATCGACCTCGTTGTGGTCAGTTCAGTCCTTGAGGAATCGTACCTCCTTCTCTTCCTCCTTTCATAAAACAAAAAAGATGTTTATTAACTGAAATTGTCCAGCCTCACCTTGTGTTTAGTAGCAACTTTATTTCTGGGAACTTGTATCTTTAGTAGACGTTTCCTATTTTGCCTTAGAAGAGAACAATCCAAATGTTTCACATAGTGTGACTTCATAGCCTCAGATTTAAAGGGGACTACAGTGGGAGTTCTCCAATTTGTGCTTCTCTGGCTGAAAAGCCTGAGAAGCATTAATGTTGCTTGACAGTTTGGCTATTTCCCAATGAAAGATATCAACATAAGGTGGAATTTCTGAAAGCTAAGAAAAAGTGCTCTAAAAGCATGTATGATATGTTTCTCTACAATCGGTTTAACTATTCATTTGAGTACAATGATTTGAACATCATGATCAATAGATTGCTGACCTGCTCATTGACGCAATAATATACCGTTATAAATTAATACAACGTGAGTTCACCCTACCCAACACCATATGAATGCCTCAAAGCATTCACCCGCTGCAAATGGGTTACCTACTTTGATATCTTGGTTATAGACCCAAGAAGTCGAGGAAGAAAATGAAATATAAGTGTTGTCCTCCATAGCACAGACACAAAGGAATTAAAATTAATAAAGTACTTCAGATTAGGCTGCTGTACTATTTGAAAGGACTTAGATGAATAATCATGAATAAAAATGCATCTCACCTTCCTTTAAAAATACAATTAAAACGTAATCCTAAAATTTGGTGAAATAAGTTGTTAAAAAATTAGTGTACTAGTTGCTCCCGCCCTCCCTAGCTGTACATACAACCCATTCAAGTGACTGGGCTGTAGAGCGTCCTATGCAATAATTTCCAAAATAGCCACTTTGCATCTATAACTTTAAAAATATTACTAATTAAAATACTCACAATTTCACATGCTGTTAACCTCTATGTAAAAGTTGCTGCATTAGTGAATGGCATCTTTTGCTATATTCAAATTAAATAATCAGAATGACTGGCGGTAAAATCAACTTCAGACAACCATTGAAACAGACTATAGTCAGTGGTGAAGTGGACAATAAGCATGGCATTGATAGCCGGTTATGCATCATCATGCATGGGCCATGTTTACTGTAAGCAGTAGCAGGGGCTGATGATTGTTAAAAGTGTTTTAAAACACAATTTCTTCCTAATATACAACAAAATAAGGCTCAAACCAGCCATGTTTGCTATTGGACACGGATAAAATACAGTTTCCCCTTTACTTTGAACACATATAGGCTTATGGTTAGGTCCGCTTCATCCAAGCATGTTCCTACATTTGGACCTGCGCTGCTTAGTGACGGACGACGTTGCGTCATAACCTCAAATTTGATTGGCTGATGTGTCACAACAGGCATGACTCAGGATCAACTTTTATGCGAGCAGAACATAAACAACATTGCTCGGCGATGGGTCTTGTTGCAAAAGTTAGATTACCAAATAAATGCTGTCCCCCGCAATTAGATAATATACCCGTGCATCAAATTAATCATATAGGATATTGTATGTGACTTTTCCCTGCTCAACTCTGTGCATAAGTCTAGATTTGAATGTTTTATATTTAATTTGTATAGGCTGCTCTTCGACCCTATTCACGCGTACACAGTAGCAATGTATAGGGTTGATGGTTCGGCTACCGCCCTCCCTACCCAATATGCATGACAGAGAAGACGGAAGAGAAAGCATCTGGAGAGAACTAAAGAGATCCATACCTGGGTTGTAAGATAACAGAAACAGCAAGAATGCCATTCAGTGGGCGGTTGTACAGTGTAGTTGTCTCACGCTTCGTTCACCTATTACTATTTTTGTGGAAAGTGTGAATACATTAACAAAACTTAAAGTGAGAAACACATCTTTATTCCACAGGTATACCAGAAGGCACTGCAGCTAGTGTAGATTGTATTTTACGCCAAGGTGTCAATTTCACATCCACATCCCCAGAACACTGTCTATCTCAGGATTAGAAGTGAAACCATACCAGCACTGCAGAGTGGTAGGGTAAGTTACATTACTTGGGGGAAATAGCCAAATATTGAACAATTGGCCAACCACTAAATGACCCTTAACTTCAGACGTTACAGAAATTAGCTTTACAATACAGTTTAGCATAACAGAACAGATTGTCTCTACGGTATACAAAATATGTACAGCTCTACTATAATAGTTGCAATTTTTCAGTTCAATTAAGCAGAATTTGGTTAACATGTAGAGATCTCAATTGTACATTTTCTGATGACCTGACCCATACCATTCAAAAGAAAAACATCATTATATCTATTAACATTTAATTCAAAATCATCAACTTTCCTATTGGTTCTTTCAATCAAAGTCTATGACATCTAAGGGTCTACTGCCTACCATTGCCTTTGTTATTTGTGATGTGTTTCAGGAAAATGAGTCATAAGTCGCAAAATTGATATTTTTCAAAGCGTGTTTTTTACAAGATCACGTTATTGGAATGTTCTGATCTTTAGCGAGCGTGTCCCTTATGGTTATGTCAATCGGTGTATCAAATTTCAGGACAATCTATGTAATATATCCTTTCGTTCTAAAGGTCCTCATGTGGACTACATTTAGTTACTTTACTGTTTAGTGACCCCTAGAAATATTGGAAACTTTTTTTTTCAAAATCGAAAATATCAAACTAAAAATCTAGAAATTCTCATTATTTTATCAGAGTGTTTACTATCATTGGAATCGGATTGATCTCATCTTTTCAAATATAATAGTATCTCAAAATCTATTTTTTGCGACTTATGACTCATTTTCCTGAAACACATCACATTTTTCCCTTCTGAGTTTTCCTTCTATATCAAAATGTAGATGATTGTGTTCAATAAAAGCATATAGCTTCAGAAGTTCCTTCTTAAGCTACTTTTCCCTGATTAGGTAGGAAATCCCTACTGTGGGACTGAAAATCAGGATTGTCTGAACTCCTTCCATCAAAGCTCCTTACCAGCTGCTGAGCAAGGAAAATTGCAAAGCTAGAACAATATGGAGCAATTATATGTTATGGGATGGTCCAATGGTGTCTGGAATCAGAAATAACCCAGTTCTACATAATTATCATCTCTAATAATCTGCATGATGTATTTTTGTCTTGATAGATGATAAAACAGACTCAATAAATTTGTCTAATGTGTCCTTTCTTGGACAGATTGATGGGTTTTTCTCAACTCTACAAGCTTTTGACAAAGAAGAGGAACATTTGGTGGAGAAGGTACAAGGCCCAGACTTTAATTGTAACATAGGTGGTGCTGCTGTGATGACCAGGAAGGATAGCTCCTTCGTAGCCCACTGGAATGTTGGTGTCACCAAATTTCTGAACAGCAAGAAATTCACAGAGCTCTGTAGGCATGCCTATGATAACCATGGTAAGTATACCAGTTATTAACAAAACTGTTATAACAGAAAACCAAATGAATCCACCAATTGGAAAACCTCCTGTAATATATGCATAACGTAATAGTATTAGGCTATTATTATAAGAGAATAAATCTATGCATAAGGGCCTTGATCACTAATGAATGATAACTTTGGATGTGAGTGAATAATGTTCTAAGAGTCAGTAATGGTCTAGAATCAATGCTTTATTCCATTTCCCCAGACATATTCAACAAATCAGTTTATCATAAGTAACTTTTCAAAAAGTACTTAATTTTAAAAGTTGTTCTATGCTTGTTTTCAGGCCACAGGGGATCACATTTGCGCTGTATTGGGGTTTAGCGAACTGAGGCAAACATGACAGAAACCTAATGCTGCTGAATGCCAATAAACTCCAAGTTGATCAATACTGAACTTTACATAAAAAAGATGAATTGCGCAATTTTGAGGTACATAAATAACTCATGAATATTGCAGTAAAATAAGGTGTGTTTTTTAAAAAAAATAACAGCATTTCCCTCTGTTCAATAGGTGGGTCTAAAATTTATATCAAAAGTAAATGTAATAACTTTATAAAGAAAGAAGTTGGTGGTTTAGTCGGCCCTCTTGACTCAGCTCCATTTAACGAATGGTACCATTGCACCCCAATGATGTCCCGAGAGAAACGCAACTCAGACTCTTTGACTTGAGCTTCCCTAAGGAAAAGTCTGTCAACGCTTATTTAATGAAAAATAGTGTCTGAGTGAGACACTATTTTTCATTAAATTATTTTTCTTTATAAAGTCATTTATTCTATCACTATAGGCGTCTGAGCTAGAATGATTGTTGCCGCTGTCATAGTGAGTACGCTTGGCCTTTTTTCTAGCTAGATTTTTTAGTTTAATTGATTCAAGTATCTCTCGGGTAATTCACGGGTCATTATTTTCTCTAATTAGTATGTTTTTAATTGGACAAATAGTGTCTAATGTATCCGAGATAGCTTTAGAGATAAACTCCCATGAATCATTAGGATTTTCTAAAGTTTTAAAATGATCCCAGTCAAAGTTATTTCTGTGGGTATTTCTGAAGAGATTAAAGTTTTTGTAGCTCCTGCTCTTTTTTACAGTAAACAATTTCTGTGTTTTAGGTTTTTTCCTTATAAAGTAGATGGCTTCATGATCACTTATGTTTTGATTCAACGTACCACTGTCTGTTATATTTTCTGAGTTCGTTAGAATTAAATCAATAGTACTTGAAGTAGAGGATTCACCTGTGAACCAATCAGTTTGTTCAGGGTGTTGCGGCATTATTTGAGGTATTAAATGTTTTAATTTCCCGATTTATGGCGACCACACATTTATTCAGAAGATTTTGCTGAGGGTGGGTGAATATGGTGTGGCATTGGATCTTTTCTGTTGTTATAGGTGGCAAGTGACACCTTAAAGATGATGAGATGGGGGATCATCTGCTGAGAGATCTCCAGAGTTCGCATGACTACATTCAAGCTCATTCTCAACGTCACACCAATGTCTCATTCGCTCCAGTCACTGGCATGTGTATCGGACGGTACAACGCGAGAAGGGATATTCAAAGAGGTGTCGTAGATCCTGACTTAGTTCCTGTCGACGACCATCAAGACCTCTTAAACTCTCAAGTTGTAGCTGCAATAAATATTATTAGAGACTTCAATGACAGTAACCACGAAAGAACACCATGGACTCAGAGGTTAATCCACCGTTATCATCCGCGAAATAAATCGATCACTCATAACTATAGACACATGTCGCAAGATGGTTGCCATCTATCACCAGCCCTGCAGGACTTTTGGTCTAATGCCATACTTAAAACTTTTTCCAGAAATATTTCTTCAAATAGTAACTAATTATCATGTATTGCTTCTAAAAATTCTAAAACTGTGCCAGACTATTGGACGGATAATTTACTGCGACTGCTCCTAAGATAACATAAATTTCCTAGTCAAGAATATTTGTCATCCATATAACATCTTGGTACTATTTCTCTCTACCTACATTGCTTATTGCTATTGTCAATGTTGCCTCTCTTACAATCGGTGATGATACTCTTTGTCTACTATTGGTAATCAAGCCTATGGGCGTTCACGTAACTGTTAACTGTTCATTATCTTATGCACTCTAATATGGGAAACTTCTTTGCGGTCTGGAGGAGATATCGACTACCCCTCTGCTGATCTTTAACTGTCACTTGGTTAGGGCGTTATCGTTGGCATGTCTACTCCTTGTCTCCTCCAATCAGTATAGAATTACTCTTCCCCTGAATCAACTAAAACTTCTACAAATTACTCTGATTATTATGAATATTGTCTACTATGTAGTCGACTCTGGTCATTGTGAATATTATTAACTATGTTATTTTGATCTAAGAAATGCAGTTGACTCTGGTCATTGTGATTATTATTAACTATGTTATTCTGATCTATGAAATGCACCTTTATATTTACAACAGGGAAGCTTCTCATGCAATCTGGAGTGGATCACGAGTGCACCCTGCTCCTCGAGAACTGTCACTTCGTTAGGGCGTTCTCTTTTTCTTTTTCTATAGCAGATGTTGTCCTGGTCTCCTCCAGTTGTAAAGAGGTTAGTCCTCACCTGACCATCTAGATGTTATTAATTGAATCTGAATTACAATATATATTTAATCAACTTTCGTTATGAACTATATGTGCATATTGATATAAGTGTTAGTGCCATTGCTGACTGAGCCATCTACCTATTGGATCAATGTGGATCAATGTACTATAATATACACGCTATAGGTAATTGCACTAAATAAGGCCCATGACGTGGACACTTATAGAAATATAAAATTCAGTGCTTTAATCTGGAATGTGTAACTTATAATTTGGTATACTTATAATTTTAGAGTCATACTTGAGATTTGAATTGTTTTTCTTAATCAACATCACTGATGTAACCATGGCGACCAACTAAGCCTAACTATGCTCCCTTATTTGGTAATGTCATCACTCTGGCCATATTTTGGGTTATATTTGCCTTTTAACTAGTATTCCAATTGAATTTACAATAGTTTAATTTCATTTTATTTCTCCTTAAGAGCTAATTTTTTGAGAATTCAATATCTACAATACATCATATCATCAATGGAATTTGGACATCAGCCTTATGAAATAATCTGGGAGGTCTATCATTCTGATTAAAGACAAGATGTTTCCTTATCTTCGATGTCTCCTCAAACCAGGCCAAAATTGGTCATTTTTTACCATTTCGTCGCTCGACTCCTACTGTTTTTATTCCTTGGGACAATATCAGAATCACACATGTGATATATCATCAGATGTGGAAATTTGTTCATCACAACTTGCAGAGATAAAATTAGTTTTCATCAACTTTTCATCAAATGAGAGGGATTTGATTGCCACAAGGTCCTTATGTTTTTACAATTTCAAATTTTTTCAGAAACAGTTGCCATGGCAACTTGACCATCAAACATAATTTCTAAAAAGTGACAGTTGTACCAAACCCTTCCCCACATTGTAAGCTCTGATAATATATATACTTGTTCAGAACTCGTATAAAAAAATAAAAAGCTATCAGGGTTCAATTCGAGAGATGTCTGGAAACATAATGTTTATGGGCCTTATTTAGTGGTTCGAGCTATAGTGTAATAGCATATAATCCCAGTTGCTATTTACCTTTAACTGTTGTTAATGAATCTAACTGTATTCGTTCAATTTCACCTACCCTTGTGTATATAATTTGTATATTAACTAGACTCAGCAGATCTTTCTAGAAAATGAAATGGATTTTTCTGTCCCCCTTATGACTTGACGGGATAACTTCGTTAGTGCCCTCTCTCTTCTCTCAGGGCTTCAGAGCCATCCATCTTCATCCAATTCTGCCTTATTGTCCATCTACATCTTTATTAATTCTGTAAATATGTTATTACTTATCATGGTCATCTCATCATAAATATATGTACTCGTATCTTATGTAAGTGTCCCGACCCTTGCAATCTGCACCATACCCTACTTCATAACAACCGATGGAGTCAGGGCTTGGCACCACTACCCTAAACTCTTTTGAAGAGCTATCTTCTCTCAAAGGCATCAAACTGATTTCATGGAACATCAGGAGTCTGTTTAAACACTTTGACCAGATTGAATTACTTACAAATGATGCCAGTATTGATGTCATATGTTTTTGTGAGACCTGGCTAAATAATACTATCCATGATAATATGGTACATCTTCCAAGTTACAGCCTATTCAGGCAGGATCGATCAGTTCGGAGAAGAGGAGGGGGTCTATGTATGTACCTTAATAATAATCTAGTAGTGGATTGTGAACTATATAAAAACTTGAATATCTCTAATAATGACATAGAGGCGCAAGTCGTCCAAATCAAAAAAGGGTTTAATAAGAAAAGCACCTTAGTAAACTTGTATAGGCCACCTAGTGGCAACACCAGAATTTTCATGGATTCCTTACAAAATCTGTTGTCTCAAGTTGACATGTCTTTTGATTTATACCTAATGGGTGATTTCAATTTGGACTACAACACGATGACTACATCAAAATCTTCCTTATCCACTGAACTTAGAAATCTCTTAAGTACATATTCCCTCAACCAATACATTAAAAGACCCACCAGATCCACTATAAAATCAAGTACAACTATTGACCACCTCTACTCCAACGCGTCCTATATGTCTGAAGCAGGTGTTATTGATATCAGTGTATCCGATCACTTTCCGATTTTTGCAGTTCGAAAGAAGCCGAGAAACAGGTACCAAACTGAAACTTTCTGGGCAAGAAACACGAAACATCTTGACCAGAGGGTGCTAAATGAAATATTACTTAATTTGGACTGGAGTACTTTTTACAACAGCTCAAATCCAGATCATTGCTGGACCTCTCTTCTTGACAATATAAATAAATACTTGGACAGGATGTGTCCCCTTAAAGAATTTAGAAGAGTACGCACAAAACCAAAATGGATGTCAGAAGACCTCATAGTCACAATGAATGAAAGAGACAGGCTCTTTAGGTTGGCAAAGAAAAACAAAGATCAAAATTTATTAATCCAAGCAAAGAAGCTTAGGAATAAGGCTACTCATGACTGTAAAGCTGCGAAAGCCATGTTTATTAAATCAAATCTCGAATTCTGCGACAAAAATCCCAAGAAATACTGGGAATTTCTGAGGCCGATTATAAACCCTGGAAAGGCTAAAAAGTCTGAAACAATTTCACTGGAGGAAGACAATTTAATGTTGGATCCCTCTGAAGTTCCGAATGCGTTTAATGACTTCTTTTTAAATGTAGGCCCTAATCTTGCCAACAAAATCCCGCAAAGCCCTGTTAACCCTCTTTCTAATTTAATTGTATCATCTCCCTCGATAATACCTGTTTTTCGGTTTTCTGAGGTCACTCCAAGGGAAGTCTTTCGGATTATCTCTGATATCGATGTCACTAAGAACTCAGGGATCGAAAATCTACCAGCTAAGATCCTTAAGTCATGCTTACTATCACTCCATCATCAATTCACCCATGTCATAAACTTATCACTGTTGTTAGGTAGAATTCCGTCCATGTTCAAGGTTGCTAAGGTTACTCCGCTTTATAAAGCGGGTAGCAAAATGTCCAGTAATAATTACAGGCCCATCTCCTGTATCTGTCTTCCAGCGAAAGTTCTAGAAAAAGTGGTCCAGGTCCAAATTACAAATCACTTTGAAATTAATAATCTCTTTAGTAATGCACAATACGGTTTCAGGGCTAACCGTTCAATACAACAAGCCCAAACCGAATTTCTTCAAAATGTCTATACAAATCTAAATAACAAACTTCTAAATAAAACAGTATTTCTTGACTTTAGCAAGGCATTTGATACCGTGCACCACAAAATATTACTAGACAAACTTTCTGCCTACGGTATACAGGGGATGGAGCAACTTTGGTTTTATAATTATCTCACTGAAAGAAAACAATATGTTCAAGTAAACGGAATGAATTCGAAAGAAGGCACTGTTACATATGGGGTACCGCAAGGCACGATTCTCGGCCCCATTTTATTCACCATTTATATAAATGACCTCCATTCTATTATTGAAAAGACTCATCTACAACATTATGCTGATGACACCATTCTATATTGTCACAACCAAAATGTCACTCAGCTATATCAAAACTTACAATATGATCTAGATAAGGTTTATGAATGGTGTTCCATAAATAAGCTATCTTTGAATGTTACCAAATGCAAAGCAATGTCTTTCGCCTTCAGCTACACGGCTAAGAGAAAATCCTCTGACCCTTCTCTTCATCTCTCTCTAGGTCGTCAATCACTTGATCAAGTGCAAAATTACAAATATCTTGGCTTTACGCTAGATGAACTTCTAACCTTCAAGACACATACTCAGAACACATTAAATCTGGTTTCTGCGAAAATAGGTTTTTTATATAGAGCCCGGAACTCGCTTACTTCAAAGGCCAAGCATGATCTTTATAAAATGGCTATTCTTCCAAATTTAGACTTCTGTGATTTCATTTACGATTCGGCCCCCAAAACTTTGTTACAAAAATTGCAATCTCAACAAAATCGTGCTCTCCGGATTATCTTCAATAAACATAAATTTGATAATGTAGATCATGAACACAAGCTATTGAATGTTTGGCCTTTGCAGCAACGCAGAGACAAACACATACTAGACATTGCTTTTTACCTCTCCCAGAAACCTAGTAACATTGATAATAGGAAACTCCCAACTCGAAGCCATGCTGAAGGCAGGAAGAACTTAATAGTTTTACCTTCGAATTCCTCAAAACTCACCAATTCACTTATTTATAAATGTCAACTTAGGTGGAATGACCTAAATACAGTTGCTCATAAAATACCTGATGGACCAACTTTCAAGCGTTACACAGAGAAACTGCTATACCCTTTTAACTAGATTCATTTATTTCGAACCGTCATCTTATTGTTCTATAACTGTAGATTAATCACTTAATACATCTAATGTCCCTCTATTCCTTACATCATCCAGGACACACTCTGTTATTCAATATTGATCTGGTCTTCTCAGACCTAAATTGTTGTATCACTTTAACATACCCCACTAGCAGCCAAATGTTAGTGGTGAACCATAATGTTAATGGCTATAATTACTTAACTGTATATCTCTATTCATCGCTCTGTACTTGCTGTATTTTGTATTTTGTATTTTCTATGCTCGCTTCCTTAGTGTAAACCTAATATGTTTCTGAATTATGTATAACTGAATCACATTCGCATTTTCATACATCTCGTATGCTAGTATATTTGTAACTTCGAAAAATTTACTACCTTCCTAAGCCTAACGACTCATCTTCAGCTATTGAAGAGTCATCGCCAATCGCCAACTTATCGCTACTCATAATCTGTTGTAAATTTTACATCTCTCATCTCATAATACTTAGTCACTGTTGTTATTTATACTTTATCTGTTCTTACTGTTCTACATGTTGCAACAAAAAGTCAAGACGCTAAGATTCTCAGGCAACCTCTGGAAGAACTGGTTCAGTTTTCAACTGTAACCAGACATTGTACTACCTGATTTGTATTAAGATCTGCAAATAAAAGAATCTCTGAATTGAATTGAATTGAATGTCACTACAGCAAAGGAGATGGTTGGTTGTAATTATTATGGAATTTGAATATAATATACAGGCGTATTTAGAAAATATATTACTTGTGCCGAAAATAATGGTTACTACACATGTTCATTATTATGAAAAAACATAATATTCATGTAATCATTAATTTAAACTAAGCTGGACATAGAAAATATCATATTGGAGTATGTGTGTCACTGTTACGACATAAATATTAGCTCCAAATTGTATAGAAATACAACGGATATTTTGACAAAAAGGTTGTCAAATGTCTGGTTACAACCAGGTCCTATTTTGGCGGCCAGCATCGATTCCCAAGCTCTGAATTTTTATTTAATTTTGCTCGCCAAATTAATTGGTAATTCACCTCAGATTTAGACAAAAATTATTTGATAAATCTGCATTAATATGGCCGAAATAAAGCAAAATTGGAGGTATCAGAAGCATAGGTGGAGGAATCGAAATATTTGCCTCAGGCTTCCCATACTTTGTCTACATTATGCAGATATTAATTCCCTGCTATATGTATGCAAAAAATGTACACTCTAGGGTAGATCCGAGGACCAAGATAACATATCAAATGCCCCCTGTGATTTTGTTTGGCGATTTCGCTATTATGGTCTACCACATTTGGGTAGCGTTTCAGTGAATGGGGCTCTTGAAGTAACACTCTACTCACTGGGTTAATAAATTGGTAAGAGAAACTGAATTCATGAATCCTTTTTGAAGTTTTACATCAATACCAACCGATTCTGAGACAGAATTTATTCAAATTCAATGCTGCCTGTCTAGTCCCTCATAGAGAGCCTCACGCTCCACACATCTGTTATAGCAATAGACAACGAGGATTTTAGCGTGAGAACTGTCTGTACTCCCATAGACGTCCCTCGGCCTTCAGCCTTGGGACGTCTATGGGAGTACAGTCAGTTCGAACGCTAAATCCGAGTTGTATATTGATTTTAGTCCGTGATGGAACACCGTGGTGGCGCCACTAGACCAACGCAGTCTGTAGTATAATAAGTGCACGCGAAATCTTACCCAAAATGGACTAATTGTGGTTAAGACCGGGCGGCGGGAGCGGTCCTTTGTTACCACAGACTCATCTACCAACAAAATGTTGTCGTCAAAAATCGAATCCGGCCTAGGGTGGAAAGGTGGGGGTGGGGGAAGATAGAGGCCAGACACTGGCAGACAGAGGCAGGGTTAGGGGGAGCAGGAGATCGGACGGCAGCAGATTCCTGTCGGTCCTATTTGTTACATTTATGGAACTTGATTTTAATTGTAAACACAAGCAAGAACACTTGAAAAATCCGTCCGTCAACAGCCATGCCCTCATTGCACACAGTGCATAACAAGCCTAGCAACACCTTTGTATTCACTGCCGCGGGAGTTGCTACTGCACCACCGCAGCGCCACCTGTGAAGTACCCGGTTTCCCGTCTCAAAGAATACCTCACCAACTCACTGATAATACCCATCTTATAGTGAAAGATTACACCTTTTCCTCTCTTCAGTCTATTTAGCTGAATAGTGTCTATGGACGTTTTCTCTGGATGAGTACCACTGACCTACATACATGTATAATTATCATGATTATCATGTTAGCCACAATGTCTGCACATACAGGCACATACATGGCCATGCTATAAAGCTACAAATATGAAACATTAGTTTTATTAGAGTACAATCTAAATATCGCCCCTGACACTGGTCCATTTAAGAGAGTTATTAGGGCATGGGGGATTTGATGTTTTCCAAGTAAGATATCTGCATCGTCCCACCACCATGATGCCAGAGTCAGCCAACTGTGAATGCCACGTACTGGTACGCAGTTTATATCAACTCCTCTTCCACCTCTGAACGTATCAGACAAATTGGCTGCCTTCAACAAGGAAATCATCGCTCCTCCTGCTACATCTTCAACCATCTAAGGTAAAAGCCATCAAGGTAATTTAGTTTAACCAAGCACAAATAACTGACCTAGTATTTGTTTCCCTTATTTGAACCCAGACAATGCTTACAACAAGAAAGACCATGGGAGACATTTTATCAACCACCTAGTTCATGTTTGTCCCTCGCTATAATCAGCCTTACCACTTAATTTAATACCACTCTTATCACTCTTGTATAGAATGCATTCGAAAGATAAATATTATATCAAACTAAATTGGAACATTGTCAATATTTTTGTATATATCGAAATCCTGTGCAAACGAAATCTGGGGCAAGTGAAAAGCCCTACTGTTGGGACTTGAACTACCCAGTATAAAAAAAAGTTTTTCCTGTGGTAGAAACGTCTACACTCAGGGCATTAGTAGAAAACATAACTGAGTATCCTGCCACCTGAATTTCAAACGCATTTGAGTACACATCACAGTGATTTTACGGTCCTACAAATTGATAAAAAATCGCCATTTCTATTTGAAATACATTGCCAAGATGTTGAAATTAAGAACGGGCATGATTTGCTACCCCCAAATATTTAGGTTTATCAACACTTGTTTTGTAATAAGAAAGATATGGGGAAAACTTTTAGCCTACTGCCTTCAACATTTCTTGTGCGAGGATTGGACAGGGCAGGGAAATGCATAAAAGTCATATTGCGTCATAGCCGGCATATCACAGGGAAATTATGCTCCGGCAAAGTAATAAAAAACACTATTTGTGACTGAATCTAGCAGAGTAGTACTTATGTCGCACTTTGAAAATTTCTAGTTAACTATACCATGTTATAGAGCAACTCAATACCTTTCTATAGAGCCCTTCTATGAGGCGCTACCCACATTATAAGTATTTTTTTTTAGTTTTCTAAGATTAAAACTCAAGGAGCGCTATTTTGAGCTATGCACGCTCAAAGTGCGGCGAGCTGGTGGCGAGCAGTTGGTGAGCAGTTCAGTCACTACTCACCCTAGCAACGGGTATTTGTATTTGAGATATCAATATGAAATTTTCACCAGATGTTCCCAGGAGGTATATCTTGTACCACACCAAGAACCGGGCAGATTGGATAAATATCTTTATCCATACAACGTCATCAATAACATGCACATTTTCCTGAAAAATGACCAAGTTAGTGGTTTAGTGGAATAGTCTGTGGGCACAATACCTGTTCCTCGTGTAGTGGAAGACAGCTTACACATCCTGTAGGTACTTAAGAATTGTCTTTTGAGTCATTACACATCATAATATTAATCATAGGTAGAATCCAAGTAGTGGGTGGGGTCCTCCATGTTAAATGTTCACAACAATCTACCTCCATGTTTAATGTTTGCAACAGTCTATATCCAAATGGTGGGTGGGCTCCTCCATGTTTACTGTTCGCACCAATTGACATAATAAAGTGAATAAAATAGATACATCCAAATGTCACGTCCATAATGTTCAAAGTTGACATTAGCACCCCAAACAAAGTGATTTTAGTCAGAATCACTTGCACTTGATGAAGGGCTCCTGGGCCTTTTCCTAGATTTTGCACCTCTAGGTCGTCCTCTTGATCTAGGCTCCTGCTGCTGAATTTGAGCCCTGCCCCTGCCCCTGCCCCTGCCCCTGCCCCTGCCCCTGCCTCTCCCCCTACCAATACCAACAGGTGCATCCTGTTCTGCCAGTTCAATATTACCTCTGCCCCTTCCTCTGCCCCTGCCTCTGCCCCTACCAGTACCAACAGGTGCCTCCTGTTCTGCCAGTTCACCATTACCCCTGCCCCTTCCTCTACCCCTGCCCCTTCCTCTGCCTCGGAGTGACTCTTGTTCTGGCTGTTGGCCCTCAGGTTCATTATTATCCTCTTGTCCTGCCCTTGTCCCTGGCTTCTCTACTGTTGGCTTAGGACAGGTGATGTCTCTGGTTGAATCGGTACAGAAGTCTCTAATTTTTTCAAACAAGTACCACTGCCTATAGGGGGGGAGACCTGGGGAGGGAATGATAGCAGGCATGCCCCGGGGAACCTCTCCTACTTCTTGTGTTAGGATGTTGCAGAGGACAGGGTCTTCATCCACCACCTTCTTCATGACTACCTGCCCTGGGTGTTCATGGCTAAACTCGAAGTGATGGTATTGCTTAATACCATTTACTGCCTTGCTGAAAGGGGCCAGAAAGGTTTGCCAGTCATAAGTAGGGGCTGTCACATTTCCCTGCTCATCCCCCACTAGGTGTGGGATATTGACGCCATCCAGGGTACTTCTCTGGATAACTTTCTTCAGGTCATCTAGGCTAGATACATCTGACTTCCTGAACTTCTGCTTCAGAAGCCCAAAGCACCAGTCAGGTGCGAATTTTGTGTGCCCTGTGATGAGGAAGTTCAGTGTGATGGTAAGGTTCAACCCAGTCAGACACCGCCACATCAAGTAGGCCAACATGTACTTATTCTTATTTTGCCCACTGCAATTATCACAATGCAAATCCAAATGCTTGGCACCCAGGGAGTATTCCTCAAAATAGTGGTGAATATAAGAAATTACAGCGTTGGAACCCTTGCTACTGCAATGAGATTCGTCTATCAAGTAATTCACTTGTCTTGGTCCTGCTTCCATACAGACACCAAAGATACCACACTTTCTTGGCACCAGAAAGTAAAGTGGACCTGGTTGCATTGGGTACGAGGGGAGATGAACCTGCTGGGCATAGTCAAAACTTACATGTACCCGGTAATCTGTGCTGCATGGAGGATGAGGGTCAAGGGGAGGTGAACCTGCTTCCTTATAGTCTGCCTTAGCCTTGGCAACTAAGTCCTGATAGTATGCCCTTTCCTTTGCTACTACCTGTAGATGTTGTGTCTGCTTTCGAAGCTTTGCTTCCTTGACTTGCTCTGGAAAGCAGCTGGACCTGTGAATATCTCTATTATTTCTTTGACATTCCCAACAGACTCTAAATACATTGATGTTAACAATTAAAAAGGGCATGCTTTTCTATTCCCTGATAAGAAGTTTTATAGACACTTGAATTTTTTTTTTTTTTTTGGAACATTTCTTTATTCAGGAGTAGAACAGTGGCATGTGCCAACTATTAGACATTACACTGACTAGGGTTGCCCCTGTTTCCCGCCAGGTCCTGAGTTTGATGATGTTCAACTATATCAACAATTTGAGTGTTAAATTGGGATAACATAATCAACAATACAGTAAGTGATGAATTAATGGGATGAGATGATGTGATATTTAAAGTGTTTAGAAAAAATGATGGTAACGATATAAGCACATTTTTGATAAAGTGGGTAGATAAGATAGTAAGGTGGTAGATAAACAGTTGCAAATATACTTGGTTTCTGGACTGTAATTTTAGATACAATACGCCTGTATACAGGTAGTACATATAGTGGTAACTTAAGTAATAGGCATGTGCCTTTATGGTAGGTATTCCGTGGATTGGATAATTTTGTTAAGAATAGCTGTCTTGAGTGCAGATTTAAAAGATAGTTTGTCATCAAGCCTTTTGTAATCTATGCTCAGGTCATTCCACATGCGGATGCCTGTGTAAGCTAGTGATTTCTGGAATCGGTTTTCATAGGGTCTTGTTAACTCGAATTGTAATAACCTATTGTCCCTTAACTCATAATTCGCGTCAGGTATTTTGCGCGGCATCCAATCAACCCTACAATGATGAATTTGTTTGTGGTAGAATTTTAACGTGTTAAAGTATATTCTTTCGTTGACAAGCATAGTTTTGCTTTCTACATGTAGTGTGTTTGTGTCATAATTACGCAGTTTTTTCAATGCAAACTTAAGGGCTTTATTCTGTAGAGTTTGTGCCCTTTGTATAGTACCTTTCGTACAATTAAGGTAACATGTATTAGCATGATCTAAATGGCTTAAAACCATTGACTTCACCAGCATTATTCTAGTTGTGGTATCTAAGGAGTGTCTATTAATATAAATGTTATACAACCTAGCATTGGCTTTACTAATTATACCTCTTGCCATTTCCTCGAATTTTAGTTTGTTGTCAATTGACAGGCCCAAATAGGTGAAGGAGTTGACCCAATCAATCGAAGTATTATAAATTGTAATTTTTTCTCTTGGCTAATTTACTGTTTCTTTCTGTAAGTAAGGTATATACATGGATTTAGTTTTTGGCAGGATTATGGACAATTTGTTTGTCAGACTCCAATCGGCTATAGCAGAACTGTCGCGTTGGCACTGTGCCAGAAGACCCTTAGCTTCATTATTTGATTTAATTAATACAATGTTGTCCGCAAAGAGGAGCATGTCTCCACAGATCTCAATATCACAGATGTTATTAACAAAAATATTAAATAGTGTAGGTCCCAAAACAGAGCCCTGCGGAACACCGCAGTTAATAGGTAGGTACTTAGACGAGAATTCCCCTGTCCTCACCTTCTGCTGTCTGTTATCCAAATAATTATAAGTCCATTTACAAAACCAGCCTGGAAAGTGATACTTTCTTATCTTGTTAATTAACAACGTATGGTTCACAGAATCGAACGCTTTCTGATAGTCAAAAAAATTAGGCATGAGTCAGTTTTCTTGTTCACATTGTTCATCAATTTAAACAGTAATAAATTAATAGTTTCCGTAGTCAAGGAGTTTTTTCGAAATCCTCCTTGATATTGTGAGATTACCTGGTAGTATTCTAGTAGAGATTGGACCTGATTATTAATGTGTTTTTCTAGTAGTTTACTTGCAACGTGTGTAAGGGAGATTGGTCTTAAATTATTAGTGTGAGTTGCGTTCCCTTTTTTTGGTATTGGGATTACCGTTGCCTTTTTCCATACCTCAGGCACAATGCCTCTATAAGCTGACAGATTTAATACAAAAATCATTTGTTTTGGAATAGCTTTAAAAAATACTTTAAATGCCTTCATGGGGATTTGTTCACAGCCCGATGATTTACCTGAGTGTAGGTCGTCAACTAGATTGTCAAAGATCTCCTCGTTTAGTGGAATGTATTGAGTTCCTTCCATTGATAAGAATCTCTGTGTATTATTTAAGGCATAAGTTTCACTAGTGTCATTATCAACGTCTGGCATTGTAAGGGCAATCTTTTTCCCAATTTCTGCAAAGTACTTGTTTAAATGGAAGGTATTAAATGGAAGGTACATATTCAAAATTTGCCAGAATTTGTTGTGTTCATACTTATATCTCTCGAGTAGGCTCTTAATATATCTGCTTTTAGCTAGTCTTATTTCGCTGTTCACTCTGTTTCTGAATTCCACTGCCCTTACTCTGAAATTTTCCTTCTTCGTTTTCTTATATTTCGTAAAGAAGTAGTCTCTATTATATGCTAAGTTCAAGATATCATTAGTGTACCATTCCGGTTTGACCTTCTTCGCTCTATATTTTTTCATAGGGCAGAGGGAGTTTAAGATTTTTAACAGTCTGGTATAGATAAATTTCCATGCTCTATTTGGGTTTTCGATCAGGTTAAGTTCTTTCCAATCAGTTACTTCCATCACAGCATTATTTACATTCTCTTATGTTAGCCTAACATATGATCTTGCTTTAAAGTTACATTTCTCATAGTGTACCCAAGTTTTTTTTTTACAAAGTATATAAGATTGTGGACGCTGAGATTATAATTGACAACTCCACATTCTTTTATGTGTTTAACATCCGTGACTTTATTTAAATAAGAAAGATAAGAGGAAAACGTATGGGCCCAATGCTCAGCCTCTGGAGGCAAGGGGACGGATACAGGAGAGATTAAGCCCCAAATATCTTTTTGTCAACACCAGATATGCCGGCCATGACACAATATTGTACCGGTCGTTGTGACGTCACCTAATTTACACTACATTGAATTGAATTGAATTGAATAATCTTTTATTTGTCTAAGTAATACAAGAGATAGACAAACAGGTCTACAGGCCTCTGGGAAGGTCCATGCGTTGTACATGGCAATGTTTTTTCCCTGCGTGTGGGTGTTGGGGTTTGAGGTTAGTAGAATTAATTGGGGGAAAACGTTTTCTCCTTGGTCACAACCAAAATTTCTTGTTATTATTTCTTTTATCATTTTTAGATATTTGTTTATTTATTTCAGAGCGCTTACACAAGATGCATATGAACCACCGGCTTGTGTACATAATAATATCTGCAGCCGCCATTTTTGGTCAGTAGTAAAGATTATAAGTATTTTTATTTCCAACTTGGAATACAGTTACATAGAAAAAGGTCATGTCACTTTCTGTGCGAACATAGATCTTCCAAGAGCGCCTTCATCTGATGTTATATTTTACTTTTTTAAGACATTTAAGATATGATGCTTAGATTTGTTCTTATCACATCTAGAATCGATCTTTAATTGGGAGTTGGAATTATTCACTAATTAATTATTTCTAAACTAAATCATACTGTACTCCGTGTTCAATTACTAATTACCCACTTTCTCGGCTACACATTAACACATTATGTGTCCCCACTGACACATTATGTGTTGTGGAACTGCACATTTATTACACATATTACTGTATATAAAGGAGCGCAATGGTTTTATGTAATATCCCTGACGAAGACCCCGCCCCCCCCCCCCCCTCACGGGTGAAATATTGAAATAAAACAGCTCTATCTAAGATGTTGACTTGAGTGATTATTCCCACTCCCAGAATTAAATTACTAATTTCCATTAACAAGTCTTTTTTTCAATAAGATATTTTATGGCACTAGTGATGCAACCCCATGAAACTTGAAATATAGATGAATGCACTCACCATGCAGTCTTACTGGGTGAACTCGCCAGAAAATGTACAATTCGCTAGCAACACAGGCGGGAAAGGAAGAAACTGTCCTAATCGGAGCAGCGGGATAAATAGGAGAAAAATAAGGAAGGAAAGATCGTAAAAGGACGAAAAAGTCGACATAATTACTTGTGGAAGTATTGTGGTCAATATTATTAGATCACTTTTATTGAAACATTGTGTCAACTTACCGCTGATTATCCGGTTTTGATGGATTCTTCGCTGCCCGGCATCATGGATGCCAACGTCATGGATGCCAGCACGAGGAGCTTACTGCTTGAAATTTTCCTCACATCGAGATACATGGGACCTGGGAATAACATAGAGGTAGGAGTTCCCGAATCAAATCGGTCCAAAAAACGTAATGAATCAATTGAGCAAATCAAAAATATCTCAGATGGTATATCAGCCAGATATACATAATGCACAGTTCAACGACAATTTTGAAATGATGGACAGTTTTGAAGTGATCGACAACGATAATGATGCAATATTATTCAGTGATAGGCCTATAAGTGACAGACCATACGGTTATGACGACGATCATTTACCTACTGAGGGTCAAGATAAATTACAACATGTTCTTTCTGATCAAATTGATACTCAAATTGAACTCATTGAATTGGATTCATCACTTATTGATCAATTCACAGCCCAGGTGATTGAGAAATTGGATTTTAATAGATTTTTAGAGGAACTTCATTTTAAATCCCTCAACCGAAAAATCTCAAACACACTCCTCTGGAATGAAAGCAGTATTTTAAGGATGATCGCGGGTATTTCCCAAAGTAAATAGATCAGCCTGATTTTTTCACACATTGTACTCCAAATCATGCTGATTTCAAATATAATTTTTTTGAGGGGGTTCCCAAACTAGATTTTTTGCTATTGCCGTTTGAAAATAAAAAGTTATTTAATTAATTTAACATGGCCGTTAATGGAGAAAAGGGCGTTTTTAAAACGTTTTATCCATTTGAAACCATAAATTGTAAATACAGTTGGCTTATTTTTTAGTATATCATAGTTTAAGGGATATGTTTTCTGAAAATACCAAGAAAATTGGTGGTTCCCAGATTACCTTAGGAGCTGGAGAGTCCCGAACTTGAGAGTGCAGTGAGTGAGAGTGGATTGTCTGTCACTGACAGATCAGCTCCACCTGGATTGTCAGGAAGACATTACAATCCAAAACTGACATGTCAGCTTAGCATTCTTTTGTATACTTTTGCCCCTGTATCTCAGAACCTTTACCCAACAGCTAAACTATTTTTCTTTTAAAAAAACGGCCGTTTTTCATGAAAACGCTCAGTAGAATAGCCTTGAATTTCAATGTAAACAAGGTAGTTTACGGTGTCGTAAAAGAATAACAAACAAGAACAAAAACATATATTAATCTATTCAATCTTCAGAAGTGTTTCTTTTTAACTACTGAATATCACTAACCAAAGAAATGATAAAAAATAAATAAATATGAACATGATCAATGTCGTAAAATCCCCGCCCTTTTTGGCAACTGAGAAATACCCGCGAGCATCCTTAATTTAAGGGAAGAAATGAAAGTATTGAATGAAGAAATTCGCAAGCTCAAAGATTATATGCTAGGCCAAGTATTTTTTCACCAAATAATTAAACCAAATGTCAGCGCAAGCTCTATAACCGCCATAGATTTGATTGACCATGATCATGAAAGTGTACTCAATGAACCCGCAACTGTCAGAACGGACACTGACGTTGTGGCCGATAAGGAGTCAACGAAAGATATGGCCAAAAAAACATCTGAACGGATATCTGCACTTGAGGACGGAATAAATGCCTCCATCTTAGATATTCGTCAGGGTTTACACACTACGAATACTGGCCTAACACAACTGGGTGATAAATATTCTTCAGTCCTAGCAAGTGTCAACGCACTCAGTAATGAACTTAGTGATTATTCAAGTGATAAGAATCGTAACTTACCCCCAAATCTAAAAAGGGATGGGACCTCGCATCTCATCATTGAGGGCAAACCTAAGGAACGGGATGGTACTATTGAGGATGCAAAACAAATAACTTTAAATTCATTGAACATAGCTATAGAAATGAAATCCGAAGAGAGTATGCAGGCATACATAGTCCGATTTGTATGCAAGGGTGTAATGAGGGCCATTTATGTGGAACTGGCCAGAAAAAAAGAAGTTTATTCTCAATAAATCCCGGGATATAAGGAACAAATCAGGATGTGCTCTATGGTAAACATAGTTACTTATCGAACTTTCATAATGCCAGGATATTATACAAACACCGTGAAATTCCCACCTCAGAACATGCCTACCAATATCAGAAGGCATGTTTCCTTGATCAGCAAAGGTTGGCTTGTGTGGTAAACAGTGTGGCAAGTCCATTAGAGGCAAAAAAGATTGGCGCTAAGGCCGAGCAAGCCACAACAGATCCACAGAAACTGGACGAGTGGGGAAAAATTGAAAAGGAGGTACTGAAAGACGTTGCCAGGGAAAAATTTAAACAGCATAAATTACTTGGAGAATACTTGATGTCCCCTGATATTTACTGTTTTTGCGAACTCACTTCTTCCAAGAAATGGGGAACCAGAAGTAGAATTAGGGGAGTGAAGATTACCAATGGCGACCGTATCCCGGCTAAGGTAAGGTTGTTCCAAGGAGAAAACAAATTGGAAAGCCGAACGAACGAAACAAACTGAAAGCTGAATTCACCTCATAAGTGATAAGGAAGTGACCTACAATAACTATTCTCGAGAAATGCACTCTTTATAGACATTAACCAACCTAGGAGGGAACTATTAGTCCTCGCTGATTCCAGAGGCATGGGACTCGATGTTTATTTGAGGCAGGCAGACCCAACACTAGACAGCGAAGTGCTTGTAGCACGGGGGCGGGAACCACTCAACTAGTTGAGAAAGCCAAGAACATTATAAAGACCAGTAAGCCACATGTTATTTATGTACTGTCCAGCATATGCAATCTGACCTACAAAGATAAAAACATCAAAGAGGTAGGTCTGAGATTCAATAATGAAGCGATTTTGGAGGATGATATCTGGTCGAAGATGACAGCCGCGACAGCCAGAATATGTGAGCTCTCTCCAACTAATATGGAAGATCCCAAGGTCATCTATGGTACAACCATGGGAATTGACCTAACCATATATAACCAACACCTCGCAATGTCGTCACCAGCCCTCCGAAAACTTCTTACTTCCCACAACTTAGTATCAATTGCGGAAGATCAGCTAATACTTAATGAGCAAGTAGTTCTATTCAACAAAATAGTGAAACACTTCAATGGGTTGCACCGAGCACCCATGCCTTACATAGGCAATATTGTGCATATGAACAGGTCCAGACGTAAGCACAAAACAACAAAAACCCCCACTTACACAGCCATGTATGAACTGTTGGGCACAGATGCCTGCCACTGGAGACCCCAGCTGAAGGAAAAAGTATCGCTTCTGATAGTTGCCTCCTACCGTAAACTTTAAATAGAAATTTAAAATTAACAACTCAAAATATCTCTTTGCCTTGATCTAATGATGGAAATGAACTGACGCAACAGGCGCTTTCTCCTAGCCCGAAAGTGTCTTACCATTTCCTAACACTAACCAAGTTATGATTTTGTTGATACAGGTGCTTTCTCCAAGCCTGACAACGACTTAATTTGTAGCTGGTAATAAACATAAAGGTGGGCTGGAGTTGTCACGACAGGTGCTTTCTCTGAGCTCGAATGTGACTTAACCTCCCCCTAACCTTTATTTCGTAGATTTGGAACAAGGATAGGATTTTGTTGTAACAGGCGCTTTCTCCGAGCCCAACCACGACTTAATCTGTCCCCTTGACCGACGGCCTTTGACAATTAGTACAGTGAATATCCTTAACAAGTTATTTGAGGTGGACTCAACTACTTGAAAGGATTACATATTAGAATAACATTAGCAATGAACAGTGGTGCCCGATGAAGAACTACATAATGCATAAAGAAGGAACTTTTAACCAAGAGGAGACAGACTGACTATTAAAAGGAGTGATTTAATTCTAATTTTAATTAGTTGTTATAACATACAACTATTTATCTCTTTATTGAACAAGTATGTGCTACAAGAGTTCTATTAACATTTACTTTCCTTGGACTCTTGTCGTTTTTAATTATCCTACTATAGTGATTTGAATGAGTATTGTTGTTGATTAATGATCAATGATTTGTACTCGCTATCCAGAAAAAGTCCATGACTTCCTATGAAGATTAACACTGAGGCTATCAGTGTTAGTTGTAGTTTGTGTGTATTCTACCATACACAGTTGTTACATTTTTTTACTATAACACTAGACATACTAATGCGCATTAATCGGTTGTGACAGGCCCTTTCCTCGAGGCCGACAACAACATGGTACCGTTAATGACTAACTAATTAATTATTTAATACACAGATATGCCTGTTATCCTTCCTTACGTACCATGGTACTCTCCTATTGTACAACAGTACACCCATTGACTGTTACGGAATTAGGTCATTGAATAATATTAACCACATCCCTTCAGGGACTTAGAGAGAAATATTATCAGAAAATAAGCAAGATGGGAAGTTTATAGTGGAAGTTCAATTTGTTGAAGTTTAACATTGTTCGGGGTATCTATTATTTAAATGTAAACAGTAAAGGATCTCACATGTATTATACCAATCCCTATGGAGGGTCAACATATACTATTGTTAAATGGATGATAAAAAGTTAAATTCATCAGACTTTCCCAAACTCAAAGGGCTGAAGGTTGTGTCTTGGAACATGCATAGCATTGTTCCTAAAATCGATCAAATAAGGCAAATCATTGATACTTCTAATCCTCAGTTGATTGCCATTCAAGAAACATGGCTTAATAAAAATACCAATGATAAGCAGATGCAAATCTCCGGGAATAACCACATTCGGCTTGACCAAAAGACACAGAGAAGAAGAGGAGTATTGATAGCTTAGGTCCACTCCTCACTAGATATTTTAGAGGATGATTATTCTGAAATGAATTGCTCAGACAATGACCTTGAGTTACAAGTCTTCGAGATTCATGAAGAACAAAGAAATTCATGAAGAACAAAATAGTTATAAACATACATAGACCGTTTCAGGGGCTGCTCTCAGAAGCAATTGATGAAATTGAACTAGTCTTACAGAACATGGATGAGTCAAAGGAAATTATAATTCTTGGTGATTTCAACTATGACTTTAGACTTATTAACAAGAGTAGCTCGGATTGTGCAGACAAATTTAAGAACATGTTACATAGCCACAACCTTCAGCAAATGATATCAACAAAAACACGTATTAGTAAATCTTCGGCCACAACGATAGATCACATTTACACTAATAGTAATATTTCCAACAGGAGTGGTTCCATAGAAATAAATCTAAGTGATCACCTCCCAGTTTTTATTCAACTATAGATTAGAAATGAATATAAATACGAAACTTTCACAGCAAGGACTAGTAAAGGTTTAGACCAAAAAATTCTTAGGAAAATTTTTAGGAACCTTGACTGGACAGAATATTATAGATTAAGATGTGTTGATGAGGCCTGAGAATTACTATATAAAATTATAATTACGTATGTCGATAGAATGTGCCCAGTGAAGAGTTTTAAAATGGTAAAGAAATTGCCCATATGTTATTGTAGGGAAATAGTGGACATTAGTAAACAAAGGGACAAGGCTTTTAACAAAGCCAAACATACTGGTAGGGATGAACATTGGAAAGGTGCAAGGTAAATATCTGTATAAAAGAGGCAAAAAACAAATATCTTAAAGAAAAAATTGCAGAAAATAGTAAAGATCCACACAAGCTGTGGGAGACACTTCAACCAATCATGTCGGCGGACAAAATTAAAGTAGCTAACGAGGAAACAAAAATAATAAACTCTGCAGGACTTACACTAAAAGGAATTGAAGCTGCTAATGAAGTGAATAACTACTTTGTAAATGTAGGACCAACGTTGGCAAGTAATTTAGAAAAAAAACGAAAGTGACATAAATAATCTCACCAGAGACAGTATTACTTAGTAGTAATTTTTTAATTCACTCCAATAACGAAAGCCGCGGTCGAAATTATCATTAAAAAAAGTAGGTAACTATAAAGCATCGGGTATTAGCTTGCTGCCAACAAAGATATTAAAACCTTGCATGTTAGCCCTCAGTGAATAATTTGCCTTTCTCTACAAACTTTCTATAGAATATTGTAAAATACCGCAAGTATTTAAGGACGCTATTGTTACTCTTCTTTATAAAGAAGGTGACAAAAGAAGCCCTGGCAACTATAGACCTATATCTTGTATATCACTCCCGGCGAAGATCTTAGAATGTTGCATACAGACCCAACTCTCAGCCTACTTTGAAGTGAATAATTTTCTCAGTGAAGAACAGTTTGGCTTTAGAAGTGGCAAATCTATTATAGAAGCCCACGATAAATTACTACAGACAGTTTATAATAATATCAATAGGAAAAAATTAACAGACTTGATCTTCCTCGATTTACGAAAAGCCTTCGATACTGTGAATCACAAATTATTGATGAAAAAAACTTGAATTATATGGGGTTAAAGGTAAGGCTGTTGAGTGGTTCTGGGAATATAAGTATAAGATCCAAAAAAACATTCTTAAATGGGGTCACATCTGAATCGGCGCCTGTAACATGCGGAGTGCCCCAAGGCACCTCGTTAGGGCTGATCCTCTTCATTATATATTTAATGATTTGATGGATGTGTATACACCATAATAAAGCACAATTATTCGCCGATGATATGGTATTGTATGGTTGTAGGTCCACTAGTGAAGGGGCAGACCAAAGTTTACAAACTGATCTAGATAGTATTGTCAAATGGTGCAGGTTGCACCAAATATCCTTTAATATAAAGAAGTGTAAGACTGTTTCTATCTGCACCAAACTAACTATGCAAAATGTGGCAGACTATTCCATAAATGGTCATAGGCTGGAATCAGAAAAATGCACATAAGTATCTGGGAATAGAGCCCGACCCCCAAATGAACTTTAAACAATTTCTTGAACGGAAAATTAACATAATAAAGGTGAAGACCAGGGCAATGTCTAAATTGTATAATATATGTGAGAAAAACACATTACTTCTCTCATACAAGATGACAATATTGCCTCATATTGATTATGGAGACGTATTTTATAACTCAGCCAGCCAAAAATATTTGAAGAGGCATACTCGAGATCTAGGAATGAGAAAAACATGGATATGAGGGGCCTTAATCTTAGAAACCTGGCTAGGGGGAAAAATATGTTGGTTCCATTGCCGAAGAACAAACTCTTTAAGAAATCCTATATTTATACCATGACAACACTGTGGAATGGTCTGCCACCTGAACCACAAAGATTGAATTCAAGAAAAGAATTCAGAAAGTATCTGCGCCAACAGTATTACTCAAACAATGACCCATTCTTAAAAGAATGAGATCGTAGTCAAATTGTCCATATTAGATACCTATATTGAGACATTGTTATGTATTCCAAGGCGTATAATGCCTATACCCAGGTTGCGCGGATGCACTTAGGATGCGCAGCCCTTGCATGGCCACGGACTACATCCGGATTCAGGGAAAAGTGCAGCCAGTGTAAGCCAGCCTTGCACATCCGGCTGCACTTTGGCTGCACTTTAGCTTGGCTGCACTTTGGCTGCACATTCGGCTGCACTTTGGTTTTGCAAGGGTTGCACATCTGGCTGCACATTTTAGTATGCCTAGGGCAGGTAGGGTATTGCAGGGGGGGGGGGCTCAGATTTCTTAGGATCAACTTAAATATAAATTTGCTAATTGTTATTGTGAAAATTTGTTATTTTAAATTTACTACTCTACCATTCCCATGAGGTAGATTGTAGATTGAACATCTACAGCCCAGATAGCTTTTAGAAGGTACAACAGCATAGGTTGCATCCTATTATTCACCATTTATCATCAGCACTGGCCCTGCATGTTCACAGACCTCTGTGTATGAATCATTTCAATGGTTGATGAGTTTGGACCCTCCCAGCTGACTAGCCACAATCATATGTACAGTCATATGGGTGTCAACATCATATAACATCATACATATACATTATATATATAAACTCTAGAAGAATATCACTTATGATATTCATAAGTATTTGTTGGACAATATCAATAGTGTATAAATGCCACATTATTGTATTAGCGGTACCTTTATTGTTAAAGAAATTATAAATGCAATGCAGTGACCTGTCACGCCACCTAGTGAAAAACAAGTACCGGCCACCTGGTGAGAACAAGTCGCACAATAGGAAGCCTATGACAAGAAGTCATAGAATTATGAGTATGACAAGCGTCCAAGCTGCATAAATTATTTGTAGTTTCATAATGTTTTATCAACAAACTGTCACCCTTGCCGCTGCCTTTATCATTACCATTACTGGAAACAAACCAAACCCAAAACCAAACCCTACCTGGAAAAAATTAAATCTGGCTCTGAATCCCTTTCCCAAATCCCGTAGGCCCTTTTAAATCCTGAATCCCGACCTAAAATAGGCCCCAATCCCGGTTCCCTACCCTGATAATCATACAACCAATTGTATTACTTGTTGTTCCCCGATTTGAAAGTAATGGGACCAATTTCATTTTTGTTTTACCGAAAGCCGTAACTTCTAAGCTATTAAGGGTACAATAACGTGGGATACATCAAATGAACGGTAATTTTGTTGTCTACAAATAATTTAATATGCACAAACATGTGGGAATTATATTTTGGTCGGTATCCAAGAAACGAGCGAGGATATGAATAGATCTATACAAATGTGTTCCTATGTCAAAACAACAAGATTAAAATGAACTATTTATTTTAATCTCAAAATTACATTTTTCCATGACAACGTTTTCTATGGGCGGAACACAGATTTCCAGGATATTGATATGTTACAACGATATACAATCTGGACAGACAGGAGTTTAATAGCATCAACGTAAATTAATGGAAGTATAGATTTACACCAAGAAGCCATATGTACAGCCTTTCTTAATTACTCGAACTATATATAATATACTAAATAATAATAATTTCTCTGTTAAAACATTTCCTTATGTTCCTCCACTGGGTGGAGCTGGGGTAATAGATCAGCGGTATGGAGGTCAAGCTGGGAATACAGCCCCCTCGCGCAAAAACATGTAATGCGGCTGTACAAAAAAGCTGGCGCAGCCGCCGGGCCAACTAGAGCAGCGGTAGGTGTTAAAGCTAAAGACTACCGTCCTGGTGCGACGCTCGTACAGCTAGGCAGCAGACGTAGTATTTTTGCACCTTTCCCGCATCCGACGGCAGGTGCCGTGTCACTCGGGTATATAAGGTTGAGACATCGATAACTCCTTAGAAAGAAGAAGAAAAACTGTAAGGATCCGTGTTA
The DNA here is from genome assembly GCA_942159475.1 of Sthenelais limicola. Classification (NCBI taxonomy): domain Eukaryota; kingdom Metazoa; phylum Annelida; class Polychaeta; order Phyllodocida; family Sigalionidae; genus Sthenelais; species Sthenelais limicola. The sequence continues at coordinate 55,224,894 of OW804102.1, read as the reverse complement.
CTACTGAACTTGGGGTGACTTTTCTTCAAACGTCTTATATATTTACTATATAAATTATAGTTATTGTTCAAACTCTTTACTATGTCATTACTGTATTGTATTGGCAATTGTTCAATCTAAGTCAACTTGGAACTGTACTGTTCTAAGATATTGAACCTGGATCTCATTTGAAGGCAGGAATTACTAAACTAAACTTAACTAGCTGAACCATGTATAACAAAATTTAAGCTAGTTGTTACGTATAGAACGGTAAAAATTATGATATTATGATATAATTATCTAATCAAAATACTATAAATTGTATAAACTCAAAGATGCTTGTAATGTGATTTTGTATATGAATGAAGAGGCAAATACAGTAGTATAGTTGTATTTGTGGTGACAGTAAGTTCCAAGTCACCAACTTCTCGTCCGACAGATCCGTGAGATTGTGTAATATTCAGATTTTTGATATTCAATATTGAGCTAAGCTAGACATAATCATTGTCATCATCTTGTTCATTGTTGATACAAAACAATAACAATACATAGTACATATCTGATAATAGTCATGTGATAAGACCAGTGTGAATGGCACAAAAACGAGTACTATCCGTTTAACCATAACCAATAGTAATGTATTCATGTCTCTGATTGAATTGTCCTTACATTTTATGTAATAAATATTATTTAGGACTGTCTGGAAGACCTATTTGTAGATGCATGAGCCCTTTTCTGTATCATTTGTTGATGAAGAATAAAAATTCAATATATATATTCACCTTCACCGATCTTCTCAAATAACCCAAATTTCAGACGAAAATAAAGTTCAAAATACAGTTCAACGTAACCAAACAGATTGCTAGAATCAATGCATTGCAAAATATACTTGAATTTACCTAGTATTGACTAAATTGCAGCCTAATTTATCAGAATTGACTAAACGTGTACAGCTGTAAATGGTACATTTTCTGATGATCTGAAGATGTGACCCTACTACTTCCAGTGTTCTGCTTCATAAGTACAAATAAAGTTATCCAAGTTTCGCGTCATCTGTCACCTGCTGCCGTCAGCTGTGCAGAACTAGATCCCATGCAGAGAAACAAGAGAAGACTGAGTATGATAAAACACAGATGTGCTTTGTTAAACGGAAGTATAAGTAGAGGAAAGCCAAGAGTATTGATTGTAGATGATTACCACCAAGTCGTATACTGCTCTATGGGTAAAACGGGCAACACAGCTTGGCGAGGGAAATTGATGCAAATGTCTGGGAGTGACAAATCGAGCAAGCTATCTTCGAACTTCCACCCTGGTCTAAACAATAAGATTTTGAACAGGTAAAGAATGAGTATAACCTTGCATTGTTTCCTCATTCCGTTAAATGCCAAATAATAACATGTAGGGGTCAGATTTTTAGAAAATGTACAATTCACCTTCACAAATCCTCTCAAATAACCCACGTTTTAGACGAAAATATAGTCAAACAGATTGCTAGAATCAATGCAATGCTAAATATACTTGAATTTACCTAGTATTGACCTAATTGAAGCCTAACTTAGCAGAATTTACTAACTGTGTAGAGCTGCCAATTGTACATTTTCTGAAAATCTGACCCATATATAACCCTGGTTCTGTTTAACCGAAAGAAACTAAGACAGGGCAAAGGTTACACAGGTTTGTTTCCATCATGGTGATCTTCCTGATGGTTGTATTTGGAGAGCCCATACGGGCCAGTTTTTCAGAAAATGTACAATTTGCCTTCACCAATCCTCTCAAATAACCAACATTTAAGACAGAAATAAGCTTCAAAGTGCAGTTTAACTGATACATTTAATCAATGTGATACCGAATACACTCAAATGTACTCGGTATTCAACATTTTTAAGCCTTGTTTAAGAGAATTTCCTAAAGTTTAGAGCTGATATAAGTGTCTTTCAAACATTAAAATTTACTCTACCAAGGACTGAAAATGCAGAGCTAATTTCCACATTTGTCTTTATTATCTAGATATGGAATTAAAGAGCTCAGTCAATACAAAGAAGCAGATCAATCAAGAATCATGTCAACTTACAAGAAGTTCTTCATAGCCAGGGATCCCATGGAGAGGCTTATTTCCTATTACAAAAACCACGAGAGAAAATATAAATCATTTCCGGAATTCACAAAAAGTTTGTTTGCTAAGAATGCACATTTGAACGGCGATGTACTTCCAGCTGTTGTTTGCTGCAAACCCTGTGCCCTGAAATATGACTTTGTTGGACATTTTGATACATTCCTTGAGGACTCCTACTTTATCCTGAAGCATTATTTCAATGAAACAAATCTACAATTCAAAGCAGCACCTCACAGAACTAACTCGGGCAAAAAGGCTGCAGAGAAATACATAGCCCCTCTGTCCTCAGATCTCAAAAAGATGTTGTTTGATTATTTGTTTCCTGACATGTACCTCTTTAGTTCTGAATTATTTACTGATATTGAGTTGAATGGAGCAACATTGTAGGAAGAAACGACTGGAATAGGGGAGTTGCATAGACGCCATTTTGAATCCTGATTCGCATGGCATTATGGGACTTATGGTACAGTGTAGAATCTATAGAAATCATGCCATGTTCCGCATTGGATATTTATCAATGTGGTAATGTCAATGTCCATGTGTTATACATGTTTTCATAAAACAAGTCTCCATCTTTCCCATCATGCATTTGGTTTTCATAGAACAATTTTATAAGCTGTGATATTCGTCAAAACAGTTTTCATAAGAATGTTCCCAAATATTTGTAAGTCAGATTTCATCAAAATCCATCACATGATGCGCTGTACCAGATATACGCAGTGGCACATGCAAATCCCCTATTACTTTCCTTTTTAGATTCTTGCCTTGAAACATGTTTAGGGTATTTACAATGTTACATAGTTTACATTAACCGACTCAATCAAGATTGTTCTGTAAAACATTTGTGATGTGTTTCCGGAAAATGAGTCACAAAATATGGATTTTGAGATATCTTGATATTTGAAAAGATGAGATCAAGCTGATTCCACTGATCGTAAATAGTCTGATAATCTTAGTATTTCTAGATTTTAAGTTTGATATTTTCGTTTTTTTAAAAAATTGTTTTTAATATTTCTGGGGGTCAATAAACAGTAAAGTAATGAAATGTAGTCCAATGTAGTCCAAAAGAAAGGATATATTACATAGATTGTCCTGAAATTTCATACATTGATTGAGATAGTAATAAACTGTCAAAAAATGAGAACATTCCAATAATGTGATGTAGTGAAAAAAAACCACTTTGAAATATATCAATTTTGCGACTTATGACTCATTTTCCAATCCAAGTACTATCATTGGAATCAGCTTGATCTCGTCTTTTGAAATACGATGATATTGAAGAATTCAGGGTCATTCTCCAATTAATATTTAGTGTCAGCAGTTGAGCGAAAAATTAATCAATGCAACAGACAGCGGTGTCTCAAGCTGAGTACCGAACCAGTTAAAATGAGAATGCACCATACTTAGAACATAATTATGAAATCAGTCATGACAAAAACTCAAATCTCAAATTTTAAGTAGATATGAATTATACTACAATAGTCCTAGTGGTTCAGGTATTTTTCCGGGCTGTATTAAACGGTAAATATAGTTTTTTTTTAAACGTTTTTATTTTTACATACACATTGGAAAAATGGCAGAAAAACAAACATCATTACCAATAAGCGTTCTTCGAGGCCATCTGCTCTTGGTCTATAATTCAGGGCTATGAGCTAGTACTATGATTACAAAACGGTGAAATCATGATGGGATATGATCCGGATAGGCAGGTTGTTCCAGGTTTGTGCAGTTTGGTAGTGGAGTGATTGTCGACAGATTCTTTTTTAGTTCTTCAGCTTTAATTAAAAATAAACCCTCTCCATGATGATAAAAAGCAAAAAAGACCGAGTAGTTTTACATAGATATGTGTCAAAGTAAGTTGAATTACTCAGTAAGATATCTGATAAGGTTTGTGATCATAGACACTCCCCTTACAGGTGTATTTCACATCTCAATGGTAGTTAATGTTTAAAAGAGATGATTTAGATAAATAGACTACAAATATTTACACTATGCATAATATAGTACTACAGGCTATAATGATTTAGAGTTCCATGCACTAATGCATTAATATGCTTTCCACACTGCTACTTTTACCTAAACCCTCTTCCTTCTCATCCTATAGAGCTTTTTTAAAAGGGCTATAGGGCCTGGGCTATGCTCACATATTTCCATTTATATTCTGTTTAGTGATGGAACGACACTAAAATATAAAAGAAAATCTGAGAATATTAAGTCCATATAGCCCGATACCAGAATCCCTAGTTTGGACCAGTAATGAACTTGAAGACCCATATTTTTATTAAAACTAATATAATAACAGAGGATACAGAGGTCCCGAAAAATAATTTTAGCCACACGTTCTTTAAATGCTGGAATCAATTTAGGTACAAGTAAGACATCTTATGTTGAAATTTGGTGGCGTTTGACACATTTGTTTAATTACAGAAAAGTTCAAAAATCATTGAACTATGTCCTATCAGTGATCTTAATAAATGTCATTTTGTCCAAGATAAAATAAAATATTATGTGATGACTAGCAAAAGAACCTTCCTCCGGACAGTCACCCTCTTACTCTCACTCTCTCTCCCCTCCTCTCTCATTGCCTTTCCTCCTTTTCTCCTCCGGCTTCTTCCCTATCCCTACCCGCCTTCTCCTCTCACCTGCCCTATTCTCTCTTCCCCTCTTCTCCCCCTATCCTCTTGTCCCTTTCCCTAACCAATTACTACCACCCTGTATGCTAGTGTTTGATCTTTGCTATGCCAATGGGTAGCACTGTGATTCACAATTCAATAGGCACTGAGCTCCCTTCAATTCTGGGTATCTGCTTGATCTGAAAGGATCTCATGATGATGGGACAGAATCTCTTGTTCTACTATCGGTTAGCATAACAGAAAATCGTCCAGACCTCCTATGGCTTTTGTTTTGGGTTGCAGTACGGATAGGGCTTTCAGGGGAAGTATGGCTTTCTGTTTCTACAATGAATTATACATATTTACTGGCCAATGAACACGCTTAAGGCCCTCATTTTCCAAAGATGTACAAAATCTTATGAAAATGATCTTCACCAGTTCATACAGTACTCAGAGTACACTGGTAAATACCAGTTTGACACTAAATGTGTGATTCCACTAGGTTGCTTGTATATGTGCTCATGGCTCGCTCCTTCGCTTATTCATAGTGCGCTTTTCATTCGCTCTTTATCCGCTTTTATTTTTAACGCAATACAAGCGCGGAGCAATTCTACTGGTTCACTTGTTTCCTATATGAAATCAATGGCTAGACAGTTGGTCCGCTCTCAGTGCGCTATTGGACCACTTAAAAAAGACGTGGAATGTATGGGCCATCATTGCGCTCATATCAAACACATCAAACATTGCACTCATATCAAACACATCAACGTCAAATTTTAAGAGTGCATAAAAAGCGCAGTAACCCATTCTATTGGACCGCTCTGGTTTCACTCAGACTTCGCTTGTTAGGCCCTGGGAAAATAAAAGAGCGGATGAAGAGCGGACCAAAAGAGTGATCCAGTGGAATCGCACCTTAAGTTACTAAAATTGTGTATGTTGTCATGCTCCAGTTGTGTGAATATTTAGTACCTTGACCTGTTAATGACATTTTTTTTACCGCTCAGAGCTGCTTCATTAATGATGAGGTCATTGCCCTCAGGTAGCTTGGTCCATATACTCTGCACTTCTAGGAATTATTTAATTGTGTTGAACCAATCGTATAACACTTTGGTACCGATTCATGATAGCCATATTCAACAAGATAAGACCATACTCAGCTAGAGATGTAAATTGAATGTGCATTTGTATAAAATTATAGGTATACATCATCGATAAAGACCACCATCGCAGAGATCTAGTCAATGTACGACATGTAAATCATTTGATGTTTGGGGACCAGGTAGAATTGACGTCAAAAATGAATATTGGTCGATTACATCTGGTTGCCTCATACATTCATATGGACTATTCTAATGGACTCAGACGGAGTAAATGAGGCCTACAGAATGATAATGAATTGATACTGATTATAAATAATGCAGATGTAGCAGCAGCTGTAACAGGTTGAGACAAACAATATTGTTAATTATTTGATGTGGAAATATCCTTTCACAAAACTATTTCTAATGGATGATTACAAAAGATTCAATGAATCTTTTGTAGATTCATTCAAATTAATCCTTGACAATTGAATAAGGGGAGAAGCACATAACAACTTCAGGATGCTAATGTTATTACCACAAGCAAAAGCTGAAATCCAGATATTATTTCAAATTAGGCCAGCACCGCAACCGCCCACCCCCCACCTCCTCCCTAGCAATACAATGTCCTACATAATAACTAGTTAGAAGTAGAGCTACAGAGTGGGGCAGACTAATCCTAAGCTTGTACTACGAAAGTAGCACATATGTCTTAAAGGGACGTTATCAGAGAAGCAGTTGGCCATTTGACAAGTGACACAACATGAACGGTAAGCATTATGTTAGAGATTGATAGTGAAAGTATACTAATTGTATCACACTAAAAAGCAACCTAAATCATTAGTCATGATTTTTAGAAACACTATTCAACGATAAAAAATGGAAGCGCGATGATTTTTATTTGTTCCTTTCAAAGCTTGCTCTTTTATTCAAGGGTTGTTATGTTTAGATGCCATTGGTATCATCCTGCTTGTTTTGGTGGTCAATAAGGGTGTCGCTACTCGCATCTGGACAATAGGAGTCCCAGGACAATGGTCAGGGAACTCATACATGTGAGTTTGGTATTTGATAGAGAAACAAGTAGTCTTATTCAGTTTACAGTCTTTTCCTCTATAACCATTTCCTGGGGAGACTTAGCCGTGGCATTTTCACTTTAAGTTCAACTGCCTTAACATCAGTAGAGAAGTTGATATAGCTATATCTAACTCATTCCCAATATATTCCAAGGTACCTACATGTGTCCCAGATGCTCTGATTCAACTGATCATAAACTTAACTTGAACAAGTGTCTATATCAGTTCCATTTGTGTTGTGTATCTTCCATATCGGCAGTAGGTGTATTCTTATACATATGAATATGCATATTAAAACCTCTTTACAGCAAAACTCTAAATTTAAAAGAAGTACTTATATCAAAGGTACATCCCCAGCTATCATGGCCAAGGAAATCACACCAGATTTACTCATACTATGACTTATAAGTCTAAATTCACATCATAAGAATTTCCAGGTAACTCGAAAAAACATTTTGTAATGTTTCATTCTTGACTAAATCAATTTCCCAGTTATAGTATCAGTCATAGTATGAGTACATGTGGTAAGATACTTTGATCGTAATAGATGAGAATGCAACTAACATTTTGCTGAGTAGTGAGTGGCAAAGTGTTTCCATTCTCTATTATTCAGCTGTTTTCACTACTGCTGACCTTCTTATCTCCGGATGGTGAATATACTCATCTATACATGCATATTACTTATACTGATCAAATGAAACAGTGGACACTATAACTCATTGACAGTGGCAAGTGCAACACTTGTAACATAATAATCATTTGCATTATATGTATAAGTGTCACTGACCTGTTTATAACCATGTTCTCACAGATTCTCTTGGGCGAGTGAAAAATTCTGTAAAGAGACTCAGTGACCCAGTATGAATACAATCTTCATATGTAAACAGCCACCACCAATATCATTATATTTGTATGCATTATTGACTATACATATCTATGTAAGTTGAGTTGAACATTTTGGACACTTCCAAGTACTGGATAGTTAATGCCTACCAAGTAATTGGTGGACTAGAAGTGCAGTGTAGCTTGAAGCATAGGGACTCTGTTACCATGTTCCCTTGAGATTTTTGCATTAGAGAGTTAATTAATTGTCCGTAGTGAGCAGAGGTATCATTAGAAAATAAGGAAACAGAAATAGAAGGCTTGTATTTTGGGAATCATATTTTATTATTCCGTTTGTAAAATAGTTGTGATTTTATAATTGTAAGAGTTGAGGTATAATAAAATTTGATTTGTAAATGGATAAGATTATGAGTAAAAGTTGATGATGAAATAATAAATATAATAACCACATGTAGCGAATGTGGTGAGTGATGATATAATGATATGATGATAGGTTGTGGACGGGTGGGTGACTCGTTAGTGATTGAGAATGGAATGAGGCCGGTTGAGGGATTGAGTGGGATTATATATAGTGGTGGATAGGTGGCGTGGTAGATTGAGAATGGGGTGTTATGGGTACTGCTTCCCTTCCTAATGATCCCGCCTAATGCATTCTACCAATGCGGCGCACATTAGAAAATAAGGAAACAGAAATAGAAGGCTTGTATTTTGGGAATCATATTTTATTATTCCGTTTGTAAAATAGTTGTGATTTTATAATTGTAAGAGTTGAGGTATAATAAAATTTGATTTGTAAATGGATAAGATTATGAGTAAAAGTTGATGATGAAATAATAAATATAATAACCCAAAAAGCCAAATAATAGGGTGGGATGTGGAGGGTTTAAAATGAATGAAACAGTGTGTGGTAGGTTTTTATTTTGGTAAGAGTGATTTGATGAGGTGTGAGTTTACGAATGATGATTTTGGTTTGATATACGCTTTATAAGCATTTGATCGCCAGCCAATATAGTCTTGTATTTGTAAGTCTGAGCAACCAGCAGTATGAGCAGTGGTGGCCGCAAGTTTTCTTATACTGTGTAGAGAATACTTGGTATGATCGATCTCACAGTCTTTTAAGGTCTTGGTCCATACTGTCTTTACATATGACGTGGGAATAGGGTTGGTTGTTCCTGGAAACACAGCGAAGGCTTGTTTTGGGTCTATTGTGGGATCTCTGATCAGCATTAGCTTAATACTGAGGACGACACAGAGATCCTTGGAATCTGACGCTTGTAAGGTGACAGTCTTTTGGTCATAGGCTGTCTGGAGATTCTTGGCTGCCTTGATACGTATGGTGACATGGTCGTGATGGATCGATACGTCATCTCTGTTGAGGTGGCGCAGGTAGTCAAACCCTTTGACCGTAGGTGGCAGCACTTCAGACTGCCTGAGCCCGGCATAGTATAGCACCAACAATACACATCTGATCGTTTTTCCCATGTCATCATTTGGAAGAGAGGATATGATTGTTCTGAACTGAGAAATAGATAATACCAGTTTAGTACGGGGTATATATATGCCTTGTTTTTGAGTAGTGCCTGTACTGCCCACTTTACTCTGTGATTATCGAGAGGAGATGTATCAATGTCTCTTTTGTTAAACATTACATGTAAGTGTGAGAGATGATTTTGGATGGTCTTTGGAGATGGAATATATTGGTCTAAATATTCTATATATGCGCATATATGAACAGGGGTGACTTGTGATATGTGTAACTTGATTTCTTTTATAAAAGCCAGGAATGTTTTCGTGGCGGACTTGTAGTTAGCAAGCGTTCCAGGTGCCCATGCCTGGTCTTGTCTCGCTCGTGCCTTCCCGACTAGCTGCTCTAGCTCTGGGTCTGAAATGAAACAAGTGCTTATGAGAGTTCCAGAGCTTTAGGTCTGCGTCGACCTGGGTAACATTGAATTCATGGCATATTTTATTTGCAATTGTTTTGAAACTATTGCCAGTATGAGCTCGACTTAATGCATCAGCCAGTTCGTTATGGGAGCCTTTGATGTGTGACACGGATATTTCTACTTGTTTGATGGCTTGTACCATCCACACTAGCCTTGCGCTTGGTAGGATAATATTATTTCTTGCCTTCCCAGAATTTAGCGTGTGTACTGTGGCCATATAATCACATAATACATGTATATGACCGCCTGCATCTGAATCAAGGACGAAATTGTCTAAAGCTATCGCCAAATTGAAAGCCTCAAGTTCCGATATGTTATCTACTTCAGTATCATTATCGCAAATGCAATGACCATATGCTTTGTTGCCGTCACTGGCGCCTATGCCCGTCAAACAGGCATCGACGACGATTGTTTTTGTTATAGGGACCGATGGAATCATGGACTTACCATTCCATGACCTGCAGAATGTAAGATTGTAACTTTCTCTTGTGTATACTACTTGAATCGTATATGGAGTTTATTGAAGATATTACCTCGTCAATTTTACTGCTGGGAATTGACAGTGTCATGCTGGAGGCGGAGAAATCTATTCCAAGCCATGTCACTTCCCTGGACGGGACCTGAGTCTTTTCCAGCGCCTCGGGCAATCCGAGTTCCTGTAATAAATTGGAAGTAATGTTATATGATTCAAGAGCTTTGTCGCACCCCTCGGCTATGATGGCTATATCGTCAAGATACATGTGACACTGTACCCCTTTATCCCTGAGAATTTTAACAATGATGTTGGAGACCGATTGCATATGAAATGAAGACGCTCTGCTGCCAAAGGGCATGGTTATATCGCAGAAGTATTTGTCCCTCCGCTTAAAACACAAAAGCGGCCAATCCAGGGGGTCGGATACAAAGTTCTTATATGCTCGGCTAATATCAACAATCAACATGTATGAGTTTGGGCCGATTCGTTGGATATCGCCAGCCAGATCATCAACGGTAGGTAGTCTATGTTCATGTACAATTCCCCAGACCGAATTTTTTCTGACATATTTATTGATGGAGAGATGGTCAGGGTACGTCATATCTATTATGACGCGGCGTTTGGTGGGGTCCTTTTTGTCACGAGACATGAGGGGGGAGCAATGGAGGCAAGGGTCAAATGGTGGGTCATCGAATGGTCCTGCTATTCCCCCTAATTTAATCTCGGTTTCAATGAATTTATCAATGTGTGATGGATACTGCATGGCACTTGGATGGTTGGATGAACCATCGTCAAGGTGCGTTACAGGCCCCAAGTACCCTACGGGAAAACCAAATTTTAGAAAGTCTAGCATCTGGGCCCCTTCCTCGTATGCCCCTAGGTATAGTTCCCAGGCACGTAAGTTCAATTTTGTGGGTACTTCTATTCTAGCTGACAGGCTATTAGGTAAACCTGTGTTTCTAGTAGTATCATAGATAGCTTGCAATTTATCAGAATTGAGGTTAGCACAACTCGGCCAATAGCGTCGCCGGTGCTCGGCTGTAGCGTATGGCCCAACATCTATAATAGTTTCATTTGATTCGGTGTTACACATATCAATGGCATTTTTGAAGAAAACATTCATACCTAGCGCGTCCGACTGTCCATGGGTAGCACTACCTTGTTGTACATCACATAGGAGGGCAGATTCGTCATCATGCTCCCCGTCAGTGAGTGCGTCCCCATTAGAGTCAGGCGCTGCTGGTCCTTCTGGCGGGGGGCGCCGGTGTCTGTCCCCGCCCTCACTCAGTTTCCCTGGTGTTGTCCCTGGTTGCGTTGACCAGAGGACTGGCCGCTATTATAACTGGAATTGGATGCTTTAGATGGGTTAGCAGCATTTTGCCTTCTTATGCACTTAGAGAAGGCGTGTTGGCAAGACTTGCCTACACTATCACAATACGAGCAAATATGAAGAAATTTAATTCCATTGTCAATATGGTTATCAGTATGAGAACAGGCAATTTTGTTAGCGTTGTTGAATTGGCGACACAATACTTCTGTTTGGCTCTTATTGGAGTTGGGACAATTTACATCTGCTTTTTCACTTCTACTTGAGCCAGGATTACCGCCATTAGTAAACGATATGCGCACTCTATGCTGGTAGATGCGCATTTGGTCATTCCAGGACAAAAGGCCAGCTTCTACCTGGTCCCAGATATACTGGGACCAGCGTCTCACCTGGTGCCACGGGCGTTCAAGGGCGTCTTGAGTGACGTCCATAACATGGGACATGATATGTGAATAGTCTCTAGCTTTATATGCACGATTATCCTGTAATAGGGCGAGGGAGGCATTTATGTATTGCATTTGCGACATGTTATTCCTTGCGTCTATCTTTTGTTTTACAGTACGTTCGGTCTCAGTGTCTATATACATGAAAGGCTTTGCCATTATGTTTGCGGCATGGAAGTTTACCATATAACCCACGGGCGAATTTCTCTCGTTCTGCCTCACGCTCATAATAGTCGTCCGCCTCTAGACGCCTCCTCAAGACCTCTGGGGCAGCGAACCGGTCATGCAGGTGAGCTGAGTTGCGCGTAGGGCTGCTATGGCATGGTGGTGGCCTCGTCTCCTCGGGGCTCGGTCGTGAGCTTTCAGGTGGTGAGCCCTCGGGGTGAACATGGCTTTGCTGAAGGTTTTCGTTATTGGACTGTCTCAGGGCATTAGCGAGTAACGTGTCAATCTTTGAATGTAACATATGTACCTCGTCCTTGACGCCGGCTATGTCGCTGCCCACTGTGTCGATTCTCTCGTCCAGCCCGCGCATGGTAAGGCGGGTACCTGTGCTTGCCTTCTTCTGAATAGCTTTTTGCTTCGGAGTCTTTCTAGCGTTACCTCTCCCCATTATAATGCAGTGTGCGGATATAGTGTATAAACTGATATTGCACGTTGCAAACCCAGCGGTAATAGAGTGGCCTGAATCTTTCCCAGTGCTGCTGGTGAGCGTCTGGTATACACCTGCACCCAATACCCAAGAAATAGAGATAGGTAGCTGTTGACTCGTTAGTGATTGAGAATGGAATGAGGCCGGTTGAGGGATTGAGTGGGATTATATATAGTGGTGGATAGGTGGCGTGGTAGATTGAGAATGGGGTGTTATGGGTACTGCTTCCCTTCCTAATGATCCCGCCTAATGCATTCTACCAATGCGGCGCAAATTATTTGGAATGATTTATTAACTAGTATATGCTAGTGTATCTAACCTGATCCTAAATCCCAATTAACCTCGAGCAAAAATTTTCCCCCCAATCTTTTCCTATCCATCTGAAACTGCCATCTTACTTTGGAGGATGTAACCTTGTTGTTCTTGCTGCAGGGATTATAAAAAGTTGTTGATGTTGAAAATTGTATTTATCGTAGTGATACTGTTGGTGGGTTTAAACTCCCTACATAGGGTGGGTTTTAAGTCCTACCAGACACATTATTTCCGCAATAAGGGTAACAATACACCCACTTTATACATAAGCAGAAACTTTTTCACGAAGGTAAACTGAGCATCACTCAGATATAATACGATCTAAGATCAAGATTACAACTAGAGGTGTTCAACACAAGCAGGAGTGAAAAAAAGAAAGAGTTGTACAAAATATGGTCCAACCTAGCTGCGGATATTAATGAGTTCATCACAAGAATAGGCGGAAAATAAATGTCAACAAACCGTCGGTGACACAGCAAAATTTTTTTTTCAGAAGTCTCCCTGCTCCAACCTACTGCTACCCCTCTTCTTACAAGGGAAGAGTGACTAAAATTGGAGAAAATTTATCCTAGATGTAACCAATCCGAAACCTTGTCTAACATGTGAACGAAATAAACGGTTGTTGCAAAAATAATAAAAAAAAAACAATACACCCAGTGCTTTGACAATACAAAGTTGGCCCTCATATTGTTTGGTTTATAATAAACAGAATTTACTTAGCAAGATGTATAAATACTGTGGTTAAAATATAATTAAAAGTCATATAAGTATAGATAGTTTTTTGTACAATTATTGGGGCTATTTGAGTTCTGAACCTCAGCCCCCAAGTGGCTCAAGTAACGTGGTATTTTGTAATAAACATATTTACAAATCAGTTCAGGTCTGGGAGTGGGACATTTAAACAGGTCCGCAAAAGGGCCAGGAAAAATCTAGGTTGTAAGATATAGATTTACATAGGACATTTGAATAAGAATGAAGTGTAAGCAGTAAAATAAATGAACAATGATAAAATGTAATTCAATATTATGTAGAGCACCTGGTTATATAGTCCTCCCATTTTTTCTAAAATTATTGAATATGTATCAATGAGAAATAAAAATACTAATTATACGCGCATGCTATATGAGAAGTGCTATAAGGGGGTGCTATAAAAATAGTCATATAGGACGCGTCCTATATGAATGTAGTTGTCTAAAAATAGCTCTGTATATATGCTTCGCGGAGCAATGGATGTAAACAAATCCCCGCGAAGGATGTAAACAAATCCCCGCGATCGGTAATCCACCCGTGATTCTGGTACTATGATTAGAGAAATACATAATAAAAATCCCATCATTAAATAGAGCAATACATTCTCTACTTTATTAATGTAGCTAAAGAAATGGCTGCGATATGAACGTTTTAAGTCAACAATATAACTTGGCTAATAACGGGGCTGTCAGCGGGGCTGTCAGCGGGGCTGTCAGCGGGGCTGTCAGCGGGGCTGTCAGCGGGGCTGTCAGTGGGGCTGGCAGCGGGGCAGCGGGGCTCTCTGAGACTTCTTTAATATTTTTTCAGTGATATCTGATAACATATGATAAAATTTTATGCACATATAATAAATGTAGAATGGAACTCGCTGGCAATAATCGAAAGTTTATAGGACTTGATTCGTCCACATAAGCACTCTGCCTACGGCATCGTGCTTATGTGGACGAATCTCGTCCTATAAATTTTCGATTATTGCCAGCTCGTCCCATTCTCTCTATTTATACAATTTCTAGTGCTGAGGACGGGACCCACAAAGGAGTTCTCCTGGATATGATTGATGCTGGTATGTTACAATAATTTGTATAACCGACATGGGTACCACCCTTGCCGCGCCAAATCTTTCCGCGCTGTACTTACCGCGACAGCTTACCTTACCGCGACTCATGCCCATGCAACTAGTGTGCCTCACCGCGCTCACTGCAGCCATATACCCGCTCCCTACATTGCCGCGCCCAACCTTGCCGTGAACCTTTCCCCTGATAAATGGAACTTTCCCACGCTTCTCTCCCCAATAGTTGCGTCACAAACTGGCGACGTTATGAGATGACGTCTCTACATGTATGGATCCAAACTAGAAATGTGTACATTTGAACTTGAAAACGTTTAATTTGGTGAATAGTTTGACATTAATGTGTACATTTATTTCTATCATTTCTAATGATCTATAATTATCTATTGTTATTTTGGGGGGATTATTTCAACTATTTCAACTTCCATAGTCTTCCAATCGTACAGTATGTTACACCATGTTGTAACATACTTATTTAACTTAATACTTCTTCAATTAAATAGGCTGAATATAGGTTTTACTATATTTCCATACATTATTCCTGTATAATGTGAAAGTAATATAGGCAATATGTAAGAATACTGTCTAGAGCTTTGTCTTTATTAGATAAGTTTCCAATGTGTGAGTACTACCGGGGATAGCTCTTGCACAAACAGACTAAATATGTGATCTATTTGGATTAATGATTTTACTGGCCCCATATGTATGTACAAGACTTACCAATGTATTATTAATGAAAATTAATACAATTTCTGATAACTTCTGATATGGCCAATTCTCACGAAATGGGGGCAGTCAGCGTTTTTTTTATTCCAAGGTTCATTGAGCTTACATTTTTATTTTTACCATTTGTCTTTTATTCCCATCATTTAGATCCCACTTCGAGCTGTCGGGCCATATTTTGTGTTTTATTAATCTGAAAAGTGCTTTTGTACATAAATGATCAAATATAGGTGAAAATAGGCATTGTTTGATAACTTAAATAAATACAATGGAAATCTAAGCACTCAATATTGAAATGTTGAAGCACTTATGTCGAAATCTTTACTTCATAACAGCAGTCCAACCATTTACTAAATATTTTTTGTTAAATTCTGGGGAAAATATAGGAGATATAATTTGTATTTCCATTTTTGGCTTTAAAAAAATGGCTAAAATCCAGGGTGCCTACGTCTAGGCAGTAAAGACCGTAAAAAGATATATAAAATCAATCTTGATGGCTTTTTGAAACCCCCACTGCCCCCAGTTCGTGAGAATTGACCATATAAATATGGGCACTTCTCATGAAATGTCGACAGAGTTCCTGGACCTGTATTTCATGGTAATGTGTCATTTAGAAAAAAAGATAGCTTGCTATCTGACTGAATTCAGTTTCACTCAATGCTAAATACATATGGGCACCAAATAAGCAAAAGCAGAGAAAATTATTTCATATTTGGCCCAAAATGCTAATGATGAGACTTTTTAAATTCTGATCGTATAAATCTACAAATGGTATGATGTATTCCTGAGAACACCCTCCTCATCACAAAATACATTAAAAAATTATATGAATATTATTTCTACTTTTTGTCTGAATCGTTGCTAGTACACTGTTGTAATTTATACTTGACGAGGCTGTAATAAATCAACATTGTTTCGTGTGCGTCATTCAGGAAGGGAGGCCGTCACAGGAGGCCTTGGCATGGGCCTCTTTCCAGCGTGAATATATTGATAGGAGCGTGTCGGCCGTTGGCCGGGAGCGCAAAGCTTGACCGCGGTAGGCAGGTGCGCGGTATGCAGGGGAGTGGTAATACCGTATGGGAGGGGAGCGGTATAGTATACATGAGCGCGAAATGCAGGTGAGCGGTATACATGAGCGCGGTAAGGTATGGAACCAACTGACATCATTTATCATTTATCTTGTCCAGCAAGCATTCGCTATCGATCAACAAACACATCTCTCCCATTGGCTATGTGAGGCAGTGGTTCCCTCATGACCATTCTCCCTGATACCAATAATATACTTGTACTTCGGTGATGGTAGAGCTAGCGTATATTATCAAGTAATATTAATGTTGAGTAAGTACTGGAACAGAGTCTGCAGGAATATATTTGGAACTAAACTTTATTCATGGAACATGGTCTTAAGTAGGTGAAGGTTACAGGTGTGCCATATTGGATGACCAATGATGTAAGGTCAGGTAGATCATGTGACCCTTACCCAATGTTAT
Source organism: Sthenelais limicola (assembly GCA_942159475.1). NCBI lineage: Eukaryota > Metazoa > Annelida > Polychaeta > Phyllodocida > Sigalionidae > Sthenelais > Sthenelais limicola. The sequence goes on along the minus strand of OW804102.1, from coordinate 55,208,011 downwards.
ACAAGGTTACATGGATCACATGTATCAATAGGAGAGTGTGTTACATTAAACCAATGAGATGCATTAAGGTCACATGCACCGATAAGGGTGTAGGTTACCTTGACCAATAGGAGTGTAGATTGCATTAACCAATAGAAATGTGAGTTACATTACACCTGCTTGTCCAGGTGGGCTGGGCAAAGCCTATTGTCAAGTGCTGGCTTAGGTAAGGTGTTACCTGCCAGCTTGTGCTGTTAGGGGGGTTACCTAACATCTGGCACACCTGAGATATACATGTTAATTCATATGTCTAAACCTGTGAGGTTTACCTTAGGTCATACTCTAATATTCTAACATTAATATTCCTAATCATATTCATAATTATTATGCGTTGTTACGTCATAATGTACTCATGTAACATGCGGAATAATCGCTGTGACACCATTGTCCTCAGCAACATTCTCCCAGCCACATTCACTCATCAGGGCAGTTTCCTCACTCTTCTCTCTCCTCCATCATTGCCCCCACCGCCATATGGTTGCCTTCCAGCATCCTCCCCTCTATTGATTCATGTGCTTATATGCATTGATTTACATCTAACTAGTGCGCATACAAGTGGTTCAACTAGTCAGTAAATTGTTAAACAAATCTCACTCTATTTTGTATTTGTTTAATTTGTACTTTCTGTGGCAAAAAGGCAGGGAGGGGATATCACCTATATTGGGAAATGACAACTGGGAGAATGCAGTGGGGACAATGAAATAAGGAAGACTACATAAAAAAATAAATGATAATTTTGTAGTATTATTTGACTGTCCACTTGGCTTGTCAATTCCATTCTCATAATAGTTCATTGTTCGTTATATCCATGCACACATTGATGAGCTGAAATATCTAATAATAATGTATTCATGTATTTCAAAAAATTGTGTTCTTCCCGAGGGATAGAGGAGAACAGCCAGAAAGTCAGTCAGTGGTTGTACAGGTTAAACATCTCTTGCTTAGTCTACCTATTGTTAATATATTGAAATGCATCATGATTTGTCCCTCAGTGTGTCAGGAGGCTGGGATGGACTGTAGGACAGTCCGGGTGGACATCACAGACTGCTGGAAAACCCATGCTGATGGGAGTCAATCAGGTGGTAGAGGTGAGAAAAACTTAATTATGTATATTGCACTGTATACAAGCATAATAGTATACCCCTCTAAGAGGCCTCCCTTTTATTGTAACCTGCATTGCACTATAAATATGGTTATTCATTCATCATCATTTAGCCAAATTTATCAATGATTTTTAATGTGTGCCTGACAGGAAACATGAATTATAATTTCAATTTCCGGATAGTTGTGAATGAGTTTTTAATTCCTCCACATATATATGATACGCTTTAGGAAATTGAGTCATAAGTCGCAAAATATGGATATTGAGATATTAACATGTATGAAAAGAGGAGATCAAGGTGATTCCAATGATAGTAAGTACTAGGGTACCTAAACTAAAACTAGTGTGTGTTTCTATATGTAATGTTTGATATCTTTATTTTTGAAAAACTTTTGCAATGTTTTTAGCTGGGTAATTACAGGTAAAGTAACTGAATATAAACCATACAAAGACCTTCAAAACGCAAGAATATATTTAATTAAATGTTCTGAAATTTGTTACACAGCTTTATATGACTATAACTGCTAAACTAAAATCAGATTTAAAAGTCAGAATATTTCAATAATGAGATCTGGTAGTAGTTATACTTTTTTAAAGTGTTTGTATTAGATCTAGGGTTACAGAAATATGTCACCTAGTGTCCTTGATCATGAATGCCCTTATACCACTTGAATTATATTTGTTACCATTTCAGAGGAGGATATTTCTGGGATTGTCTCCCCCTTTTTTCAATTAGGATCTAATTACTCCCTAACAATTGATTTTACCAGATTTATTCCACTGCGTTCCTCATCCCTAAAACATTAAGAAAGTATACTTGAATGTCAGTTTATTTTAACCCAAGTTATGGTATTTCAAGGTTTTCTGGTGGCCATTTTTTTTTTTTCGATTTTGGCATGTTCCCCCTCCTCAATTTGAGTAGACTTTTAGTATGTTGATACTAAGGGGTAGGCTACTACCTTTACCTAAAACCGTTGATAAACCTTAAGTTGCAATTTGTTTTATTTCAAATCCTATTTCTACTGGACTAGTATGTCACTGTCATGCTGTATTTGTACATCATGAGAATATTGTACACTCATAAGATTGTTCTAAAACAAATACCATGTACAATACATGGCAGTTTATATTGGAACACTGAGTAAATACATGTAAATGTTTCATGATGAGCATAGATTGTTGTCCCTAGAATTGACATACATCTCCTATATTTCCTTGTGAATCAGAATGCACAATGGCCTCTAAATTAAATCCCCTATTCTACCATGAACATTTCTTTGAATGTATTTGATTATTCATGCATGATAATCCTTTAATTACTATTGTAGCTTTGATGGCCAGATGGGTTGATGGATGTGGACCCGTTTTCCCGAATGTACAGAGAATCCATGTCCTCCATTTCTCACAGTCAGTGTTTGCACCAAAACAGTTCGCCATCTGGGTACTCAAAGGGCGAACATTCAACGCCTATGATTTTGGAGACCAAATCATTGGTAGGTTTTGGCTATGAAAGCTGCACTTCGTTAAGAACTAAAAATTTTCTACTTTTTGTTTTTCGTTCCTGAAGTTATTTGACTAGAATTTGTGTTGTAATTTGGGTACATTGCACTATATACAGGTAAACCACTCTTAGTAGCCTTGCAACTGCCTATTATCTTAACTTGCATTGCGCTATGGACCTATTGCACTATACAGGCCTTATAGCACCATCTAAAATTAGGAACTATATTGGGTTTACTTTCATAATAGAAGAGTTGTTGCATTTAAACTCATGCATTAAAGCGAGGAAAGAGGTCTTTTAGATGAACCCTGCCATGCAAATCCTTCTAGGATACCTAACATGTTGTACTCCTTAATTGGTTTCTTTCTTCATACATTATATTTTGAGGGATATATCTTATAAAAAAGAGAAAACTGGTTGTTTCAGGATTAGTTTAGGAGCTGGACACCTGTAAACATTATAGGGTAGTAAGTAAGAGTGCATTCTGTCGGTGAGAAATTGGGCCCAGATATTAGGGCCCTATGACACTAGGGGCAAGATGCTAGCGCCCGGAAACGATAGATAACTTGCGTCTGGATTGACAGGGAGGCATTACTATCCCAAACTGACATGTCAGCTTAGTATTTATTATTATACTGTTGCCCTGTCAGAAGTGTTTACCTAGTAGTTGAACCTTTTTTCTCTAATCACATGTACACAAACTGGTAACTATTGAACACCATTATCCAAAAGAATAGAACAAAAATTATGAACATGGCAATGTCATAAAATCCACCGCGGTTTTTTGGCAATTGACAAACACCTTCGACCATCCTTAAACAAGAGAACTACATGGTAATATATAAAGGATTAACTGTGCACCAAAAGGCCTGAAATTGCGGCTATTAAACCATTCATGGCAGGTAAAATTCACGTCAATATGGCGTTGGGGGAGTTTGGTGAAATAAGTTGTTAAAGAATTAGTCTACTAGCTGCTCCCGCCCTCCCTACCCAATATGCATGACAGAGAAGACAGAAGAGAAAGCATCTGGAGAGAACTAAAGAGATCCATACCTGGGTTGTAAGATAACAGAAACAGCAAGAATGCCATTCAGTGCTTGTACAGTGTAGTTGTCTGACGCTTTGTTCACTTATTACTATTCTTGTGGAAAGTGTGAATAGATTAACATAACTTAAAGTGAGAAACACATATTTATTGCACAGGTATACCAGAAGGCACTGCAGCTAGTGTAGATTGTATCTTACGCCAAGGTGTTAATTTCACATCCACATCCCAGAACACTGTCTATCTCAGCATTAGAAGTCAAACCATACCAGCACTGCAGAGTGGTAGGGTAAGTTACATTACTAGGGGAAGTCACCAAATATTGTACAATTGGCCAACCTCTAGATGACCCATGACTTCAGACAGAAATTAGCTTTACAATTCAGTTTAATATAACAGAACAGATTGTCTCTACGGTATACAAAGTATGTACAGCTTTACTATGCTATTTGCAATTTTACAGTTCAATTAAGCAGAATTTGGTTAATATGTAGAGATCTCAATTGTACATTTTGTGATGACCTGACCCATACCATTCAAAAGAAAAACACCATTATATCCATTAACATTTAACAAAATGTAGATGGGGGTGTTCAATACTTGGGCATGTAGCTTAATAAGTTCCTTCTTAACCCATTCAGGACAGTGCCACCAAGCACGACCAAGCACGAGAAAAAAAGAACATCAATTGATGATGTTCTGAGGAAAATCATATGTATTTTCTGTATTAATACTGGGCTGTGTTAGTAACTTTATCCATATATTTTCTTCATATCTTTCTACTTTTGTGCTGGGGATGTTAGAATCAACCCGGAAAACCTCTGGGAAATGATCACCCAGCCTGAATAAAATCTTTAAAAAAAAAAATTAAAAAAAATATACATATCACATCACGATGATGCTTCCCTGTGTCCACTGTTCTGTGAATGACGCATATTCTAATAGCGGCATGTATATTAAGGACTGCCCATAACGTCATCACCACTGAATAACATTGTTTTTATGATGCGTTTTGGCAATACGCATCCTTTCCCACAGAGTGCTTTATTGCATTACACGTCCTACTTGTAGGAGTGCCTTTACGCACTATGCATCCTACCTTATTGAGTGCTTTAAGGAAATACGCAGTCAAACACGTGGGAATGACTTAAGGCAATACGCGGCCAAAAGCATGGGAATGCTTTGAGGCAATACACATCCTGAATGGGTTAAGCTACTTTTCCCTGATTAGGTAGAAAATCCCTACTGTAGGACTGAAAACTAGCATTGTCTGTATAGCAAATTCCCTCCCTCAAGGTTCCTTAAAAGCTGCTTGGCAACAAAAATTGCTAAGCTAGAACAATATCAAGCTGTGTTATGGGATGACCCATCGTGTCTGGAATCAGAGATAACCCAGTCCAACATATTTTCTCTCATAATCTGCATGATTTATATCATGGTCGGGGGTTGTACACCCTGGAACAGAGTGAAATCCGACCATCGTATAACGTTGCTGATGCACCACACGTGAATTTAGGCGTATTCATTTAGAGGCTTCCTATTGGTCAATGCCAGATGGACTGTACTAGCTAGGGGAGAACCAGGCGAAATTTGATCTAATGCAATAGTAAATTTTGTTAATGTTCTATGGTGCAATGATACTTGCATTATTTATATTCATTCATTAAACATATCTCATCTCTAAACACCTCCTTCATACAAGGTGAATTGCGTAATTTAAACCTCAGCAGTCGGGCATTGTTTTTCCCATGACGCCCCCTAGTAAAAAATGAACCGCGACGTTGTGCTGCGCGTGACATCAAGCCCGTTCATATGTCATACGCTTTGGGAGTTGTCATTCAATATGGCGGATCGTTGTACGAACTAGGTAAATAAAGAAATCGTTTCTGACTTTTTTTCTAAACATGAGACCATGATATAAAAATAGAATGTAACTCGAGACGAAACTGAGACGAGTTTTAATCGACCTGAGAATCTCTCTCAAGGCCGCTAGGCCTCGAGAGAGATTCTCAGGTCGGTAAAAACTGGTGGGCATTGTATACAGCCTCCTAGACGAAAAGCGCCCCCAAAAGATGGCAGCACTAGTTGCCGTCGAGGTAACTCCCTGACAGTTGGCACAGGCGCCCCAGACCCACAGGGTCGGGACAAGGTAGGAGAGGGCTTCCAGGCATATCGCATTTAATTTTTTAAAAACACATGTGACGAACAATTCCAGACCCGGATTCAGACTCCCCCTCCTATAACCCTACTGCTCATACAAGGCCGTTGTCCACAGAGCTGTAGAATAAACGATTTCGGACACTTTTCACCACTACGCATGGGTTGGCCCTACTCATATCACTAGCAAACTTCAGCCTCACTACCACTACCAATTCCGTAGCTCAGCGGCTAGAGCACTGGACTGCAGGCGTGAAGGTTTAGTGTTCAAACCTCGCCCGGGTCCGTTAGTTTTTTTTTTATCATCCTCTACTTGTTGGGCCGTGTAGAGCTGTCACTTTACACGGCCTGGACGGGACGGAGGGGGGGACGGAGGGTCGGTTTGCACTGGGTGCTGGGGGACGGGGAAGGCTGGTGATTTGAAAAACAAAATATCCATAATAATGTTTCACTGTGTGCTAAGAAAAACGGCCTAAATACATCCAAATAACATTCGCAAAGCGCCGACTAGCAGCTGCCACTCACTGGACACGGCTCTCATTACATTCTATGTTAGTATTTCTTTCTTGATAAATGACAAAACAGTCTCATAAAAGTTGCCTAATTTGTCCTTTCTTGGACAGATTGATGGGTTTTTCTCAAGTCTACAAGCTTTTGACAAAGAAGAGGAACATTTGGTGGAGAAGGTACAAGGCCCAGACTTTAATTGTAACATAGGTGGTGCTGCTGTGATGACCAGGAAGGATAGCTCCTTCATAGCCCACTGGAATGTTGGTGTCACCAAATTTCTGAACACCAAGAAATTCACAGAGCTCTGTAGGCATGCCTATGATAACCATGGTAAGTTTACCAATTATTAACAGAACTGTTATAACAGAAAACCAAATGAATCCACCAATTGGAAAACCTCCTGTAATATATACCTATGCATAACGTAATAGTATTGGGCTATTATCATAAGAGAGTCGGTAATGGTCTAGAATCAATGCTTTATTCCATTTCCCCAGACATATTCAACAAATCAGTTTATATTAATTAACTTTTAAAAAAGTACTTAACTTCGAAAAGTTGTTCTCCTATCCTTTTTTCAGGCCACAGGGGATCCCATTTGCGCTGTATTGGGATTTAGTAAACTGAGCCAACATGACAGAAACCTAATGCTGCTGAATGCCAATAAACTCCAAGTTGATCATTACTGAACTTTACATAAAAAAAGATAAATTGCGCTATTTTGAGGTACACAAATACCTCATGAATATTGCAGTAAAATAAGGTGTGCTTTTTAAAAAACGTAACAGCAATCAAGTTCAATAGGTGGGTCTAAAATTTATATCAAAAGTAAATGTGCCTCAGAAATGGAAACACATAACTTTACTGAAGTAGAAGTTAGAAAGTACTTCGAAAAATGAACGTTCATAGTTTAAATCTTCTCAGGATGTATGTCTCTCTGTGTCTCTATCTCTGTCTGTCTGGCTGTTTCTATCTCTGTCTGTCTGGCTGTCTGTCCCGCGCTCTACTCCCTCACTCTTTTTTCTTCTCCCTGTTAGAGTGAATTTTTGTAGACTACGTTAAATTCAATATATTTGTCCTATGGCCAACAGCCGCCTATAAGAACGTGTCTATTGTGTCTAACGTGTATTGTGTATAATGTGAGGAATTTTCACTTAGTTTGTCCAAGTTAAGGGACCAAAAACAATTTTGAATTGTATAATGTATAACTTAGAAATCCTAGTTTCTTTTTTTTCTCCGGATCAGGGCCCAGTGGTATACCACCTTAGGGTGAATTGGGGAGCCATGATTTAAATGACAACAACCTTACACTGATGCAACTGCTCGTTAACCTGAATAAAAATGATTCAAAAAAAGAAAAAAAGCAGTGTTAAGCAGAAATAGCAAATGTATATTTGATTGATAACAATAAGTTCTACATCTGACTCTGCTAGACAATTCTCATACCAACATCTTTGAAACAATCATGTATCAGTATCTCCTTTTTTTCTTTTTTTTGCCTGGCCTAAGCCTAAAATACAACAATCAATAGTCTGCAAGGAATATAAACAAATAATCAGCTCATGTACGCCTGTATAATTTGGTATTCATGTTCAATTACTTTTTTTTTGAGTTCCTGACATCGAGTAGTATCTGATCTTTCTCACAACACAGAATCTAATGGTATCAATAAATAAATGGGGTCAAAAATGTATTTATTCAATTAACCACTCATCCCTATTATTTAGACTCTTTTTTAGGATATACCAGCTTTTCTTTTTATCCTAGTTGGGTAAGGAATTCAATGATAAAAGTGCGCTCATGTGAGGGGACAGTCTGAGCTTCTGTATTTTACCAGTGGGAATAATAACATATATACCCTCTGCCAATCTAGTATTCTTGGGCATATTAGTGTTAATATGCACAGGGCTTTTACTGAAAATGTACATAAGGCAAATTAATGAGACATGACTTTTCTTAACTATACTATTTATAAAGTTAGGGGCCTAACTTAGTATATTTCTATTTTGAACGCCTCAGTAATGTAACCTAAATGTATGGAGCAAGATCATTCCTTTTGCACCACCACCGAGCCTTTCTATTTTATTTCTATAGATCAGGTTGCAGACGAAGACATTATTAGATGTATGTATTAAATAGATAAGATGTATTGGATCATGTTTTTAGATCCACTGAATTCAATTCAATTCAATTCAATTCAAGAATTCTTTATTGCAGCAGATCTTTTTACAATAAGGTGGTCCAGAATTCTAAATAAACAATTGTTTAGATAGGTCTTCCGTTAAGTGCCTGATTCTTTCTTTATTCTTTAATTATGTTGCATGGTTTCTAAGGCTTTCTAAGATTAGTATATAATTAGTAAAAGTTTGAATGATATCAGATGGTAAAATGAGAGGCACAATCCTTCATGGCGTATGAACTAGTTGATGGGTTCATAGGATTCACATAGAGTTAAGTATGGCTTTGACTTAAGGAGTACAGAGATTCCCAGGCTTAAGTATTCTTAAAATCGAATAAAGATTGAATAAATATTTTGTTAAAATAAAATGAATAGTTGACTTACCAATATGTTGCCTTTGATAGGAACCCAGCCTCCTCATACTTGTTCACTTTTCTCCCTACTATCATAATTCCCTGTATCGTAATAAGCCAGATATAATCCAGTGCAGGTTATATACAGGGGAGAGTGGTGCTCTACATTAAGATCATTTCTCACTCTAGTGCCCAAGATAATGCGTTTGCAAAACGTTGAATTTTGATCAGATAAGAATAGCATGTCAGTGATTAGATGCCTACTTGGCTAATCAGTTTCCTTGACAAGAACTTAGCGTTCTAATGGGAATATAATGACAGTTTGATGTTAGAGGCTTCCCGTCTATTTGAAGGGACCCTCTCAACCTTGGGCCTTGACTCTTATTATCATTTATTAGAATCAATACAATATTCACTTGGTAAAGCCTAAAACTTAGCAGCAAAGCATGCTTTTAAGTCAGGGTTTAGTACTGCAAGCTTTGAGGTAATACATCAAAGAAATCTACACCAACTCCACCTGCTTGCTCCCCTACCTCTAAACTCTAACCCCTCTCTTCACCGTCACTCTTGCTTGGGCCTTCCAACACCACACAACTCTCTATCCCCTCTCTTCAAACCTTTATTGTTGGATGCACACTGAACAGTCATGTACCACCCTTTTTTTGTATTACCCCTCCTATTAAAGAGGTCAAATTTACTACAGGCAAAGGTTTCGGCATCCCACACATCCCATAAGGTTAGCACAGCATGCACTTGACCCTGTGTTTTATTTGGTTATTTCAAATATGGTTTCCCAAATGGAGATATAGAAGGTAGAAAGGAGGTACAGAAATCTGGAAGCCTACAGAATAATAATGCATTGGTAGTGACTGTAAATGCAGATTATAAATGATGTTATGAAAAAAACTATGTGGATTATTATTTGATAATGAAATGTTCAATGAAACACTTTTTACTGAAAAACGGGCATTTCCTTTAGTATATTTATATATTATTATAAACTTTATAATGGGTTTTGTTACTCAAAACCTTGGAACCACAATCAAACTATAACCCCACATGTCCTATCCCTCCCTTGTTCTTGATCGATTTCCCCTTATTATATTACAATATTGCGATAGTATTGCAATGCCTGTGATACAATGCCCTACAAAATAACGACCTGTAGAGATTGGGGGTCACAAATCCAAAACAGGTCTTTTTGCAGTCTATCTGGATCAGTAGCATAGTGACATGTTGACTTAACAGGGACAGTTGGCTCTATCTTCATATTGTAATTTTCTGGCAGAGTCCATCTCGCCTTTTCCAGCATTGGGTATTCCTGACCTGATGTACATACGCTTCACTAGTTTGAGGGCTGTACAGACATGCCAAGACAGCACTGGAACTTGGTTCTCCTTAAAGACATAGAACTTTACTCTTGCCTCTCATTCTCTGTACCTCAAATTTAGCTTGTGGGGGTCATTCAGCAACGCAACATAGAGGGTATAATGGGGGTCATTCAGCAAAATATACGGAATAATGTGGGTCATGGAGTACCAAAGAGGGTGTAATGGGGGTCATTCAGCAACATAGAGGGTATAATGGGGGTCATTCAGCAACATAGAGGGTATAATGGGGGTCATTGAGTACCAGAGAGGGTGGGCCATTCAGCAAAATAGAGGGAATGGTGTGGGTCATGGGGTACCAAAGAGGGTATAATGGGGGTCATTCAGCAACATAGAGGGTATAATGGGGTGATTCAGCAACATAGAGGGAATAATGTGGGTATTTCAGCAACATAGAGGGTATAATGTGGGTTATTCAGCAACATAGAGGGTATAATGGAGGTCATTCAACAACATAGAGGGTATAATGTGGGTCATGGAGTACCAGAGAGGGTGTAATGGGGGTCATTCAGCAACATAGACGGTATAATGGGGGTCATTCAGCAACATAGACAGTATAATGGAGGTCATTCAGCAACATAGAGGGTATAAAAGGGGTCATTCAGCAACGCAACATAGAGGGTATAATGGGGGTCATTCAGCAAAATAGAGGGAATGATGAGGGTCATGGGGTACCAAAGAGGGTGTAATGGGGTCATTCAGCGAGATAGAGGGTATAATGGGGTTCATTCAGCAACAAAGAGGGTATAATGTGGGTCATGGAGTACCAGAGAGGGAGTAATGGGGGGCCATTCAGCAAAATATAGGGAATAATGTGGGTCATGGAGTACCAAAGAGGGTGTAATGGGGGTCATTCAGCAACATAGAGGGTATAATGTGGGTCATTCAGCAACATAGAGGGTATAATGGAGGTCATTCAGCAACATAGAGGGTATAATGTGGGTCATGGATTACCAGAGAGGGTGTAATGGGGGTCATTCAGCAACATAGACGGTATAATGGAGGTCATTCAGCAACATAGAGGGTATAATGGGGGTCATTCAGCAACGCAACATAGAGGGTATAATGGGGGTCATTCAGCAAAATAGAGGGAATGATGTGGGTCATGGGGTACCAAAGAGGGTGTAATGGGGGTCATTCAGCGACATAGAGGGTATAATGGGGTTCATTCAGCAACATAGAGGGTATAATGTGGGTCATGGAGTACCAGAGAGGGAGTAATGGGGGGCCATTCAGCAAAATAAAGGGAATAATTTGGGTCATGGAGTACCAAAGAGGGTATAATGGGGGGCCATTCAGCAACATAGAGGGTATAATGTGGGTTATGGAGTACCAAAGAGGCTATAATGGGGGTCAGTCAGCAACATAGAGGGAATAATGTGGGTTATGGAGTACCAAAGAGGCTATAATGGGGGTCATTCAGCAACATAGAGGGTATAATGTGGGTTATGGAGTAACAAAGAGGGTATAATGGGGGGGTCATTCAGCAACATAGAGGGAATAATGTGGGTTATGGAGTAACAAAGAGGCTATAATCGGGGTCATTCAGCAACATAGAGGGAATAATGTGGGTTATAGAGTAACAAAGAGGCTATAATGGGGGTCATTCAGCAACATAGAGGGTATAATGGGGGTCTTTCAGCAACGCAACATAGAGGGTATAATGGGGTCATTCAGCAACATAGAGGGTATAATGGGGGTCATTCAGCAAAATAGAGGGTATAATGGGGGTCATGGAGTACCAGAGAGGGTGTAATGGGGGGCCATTCAGCAAAATATAGGGAATAATGTGGGTCATGGAGTACCAAAGAGGGTGTAATGGTGGTCATTCAGCAACATAGAGGGTATAATGGGGTTCATTCAGCAACATAGAGGGTATAATGGGGGTCATTCAGCAACATAGAGGGTATGATGTGGGTCATGGAGTACCAGAGAGGGTGTAATGGGGGGCCATTCAGCAAAATATAGGGAATAATGTGGGTCATGGAGTACCAAAGAGGGTGTAATGGGGGTCATTCAGCAACATAGAGGGTATAATGGGGGTCATTCACCAACATAGAGGGTATAATGGGGGTCATTGAGTACCAGAGAGGGTGTAATGAGGTGGCCATTTCAATTCAATTCACAGATTCTTTTATTGATGATGTTATTTCAGTACAGGTTGTTCGTCGTCTGGTTAAATACATTTTGGGGCCATTTAGCAAAATAGAGGGACTGGTGTGGGTCATGGGGTACCAAAGAGGGTGTAATGGGGGTCATTCAGCAACATAGAGGGTATAATGGGGTGATTCAGCAACATAGAGGGAATAATGGGGGTCATTCAGGAACATAGAGGGTATAATGGGGGTCATGGAGTACCAGAGAGGGTGTAATGGGGGTCATTCAGCAACAAAGGCGGTATAATGGGGTGATTCAGCAACATAGAGGGAATAATGGGGGTCATTCAGCAACATAGAGGGAATAATGGGGGTCATTCAGCAACACAGAAGGAATAATGTGGGTCATGGGGTACCAAAGAGGCTATAATGGGGATCATTCTGCAACATAGAGGGAATAATGTGGGTTATGGAGTACCAAAGAGGCTATAATGGGGATCATTCTGCAACATAGAGGGAATAATGTGGGTTATGGAGTAACAAAGAGGCTATAATGGGGGTCATTCAGCAACATAGAGGGTATAATGGGGGTCATTCAGCAACGCAACATAGAGGGAATAATGTGGGTCATGGAGTACCAAAGAGGCTATAATGGGGGGGGGTCATTCAGTAACATAGAGGGAATAATGTGGGTTATGGAGTACCAAAGAGGCTATAATGGGGGGGTCATTCAGCAACATAGATGGAATAATGTGGGTTATGGAGTACCAAAGAGGGTATAATGGGGGGGTCATTCAGCAACATTGAGAGAATAATGTGGGTCATGGACTAACATAGAGAGTATAATGGGGGCTTATTCAGCAAAATAGAGGGAATAATGTAAGTCATGGAATAGCAGAGAGGGTGTAATTGGGGTCATTCAGCTACATTGAGGGTAGAATAGGGGTGGGGGTGCTTCAGCAGGATTGAATGTATAATGGTGATACTTCAGCAAGATAATGGTGATACTTCAGCAAGTCCGAGGGTATAATGGAGATATATCAGCATGTCAGAAGGTATAACAGAGATACTTCAGCAGAATGAAGGGTAGAATTCTTTGAGACGGAAAGTCATGTGATTGCAGGTGGCGCTGCGAACCAGGGGTTGACTTTTGAGCGGTATTAGGTGCATGTTCCATAGAGTCCCATAGTAAACTTTTGAGATTTAATCTCCCGAAAAATATAGAAAACATTAATAAAATAATAACCGCTTTCATTGACACCAAGTTTGATATTGTTAATATCACATATGTTGGGGGCGAAACAATTTCTCATCGTTTTCATGTAGAAAAAGGAGTGTAAACTTGGGGGTTTTAATATGGGACTCTATGGGGGCGGAGGTCTGTATGCAATCCCTGCTGATTTCGCTCACTCTTTTACCCTTTCCTACAGACTTCATATCGAGTTGTAGATATCACCTTTCTTGGACAGAATGTGTTGAAATTAAGAGTTCTCTTGAAAGGGATATCGGTATTAAGATATATGTAGAAAAATTTTGTTGATAGACGCATATATAGTTGTAAAATCAAAGATTAATGTTTTGAGAACGGTACCCGTTGCAACGCTACCGCTAGCGGAACTCGCTTGCCGTCTCAAAGAATGGGGATGCTTCAGCAAAATGGAGTGTTGAATGGGGGTGCTTCAGGAAGTCAGAGGATATAACAGAGATACTTAAGCAATTCAGAGGGTATAATGGAGATAGAGACAGAGGGTATAAGACAGAGGGTATAACAGAGATACTTCAGCAAGACAGAGGGTATAAGAGAGGTACTTCAGCAACCCTATACCCTCTGACTTGCTGAAGTATCACCATTATACCCTCTGTCTTGCTGAGGTATCACAATTATACCCTCTGACTTCCTGAAGTTTCACCATTATACCCTCCTGTCTTGCTCAAGTATCCCCATTATACCCTCTTGTCTTGCTGAAGTATCCCCATTATACCCTCCTGTCTTGCTGAAGTATCACCGTTATACCCTCTGACTTGCTGAAGTATCCCCATTATACCCTCTTGTCTTGCTGAAGTATCCCCATTATACCCTCTGTCTTCCTGAAGTATCACCGTTATACCCTCCCGTCTTGCTGAAGTATCCCCATTATAGCCTCTCACTTGCTGAAGTATCTCCATCTGGACCCTAACGTCTGAGGACAGGTGGGCCCTAATATCTGAAATAATTACGGAAAACATGCAAAAGTGGGACCTAGCATCCAAGGTTTGGGCCATAACATCTGAAGGTGGGTGGGAAATCTGAAAATAAGTGAAAGTGGGCCCTATTGTTGTTTGGCCCTACCGTTGTTGGGCCCGAATGTCCATACACCTTGTGCAGTACTTACAATCAGGGGTTTATGGGAACAAATTAAATATCATATTTATTTATTTTCAGAATGGGATTATAGTTTTTATTTTGACTATTTTCAGCCTATTTCTCCCTATCTACGCAAATTATGTGAAATCTGATTGGATGAAAGGGAATCAGATTGACTTAGGGATGATGCTCTTTAAAATTGCAATGGTAACCATGGGAATATCTCGTTGCTAAGCAACCAAGGCAGATAGAATATTTTCAATGACCTCATTGGATCCCTTGGGGTCGATTTAGGGGGGGTAGGGGTTATCAAATCAAAATAATGTATCTATAAGACCTATGGATATATAGGCTGATTTCCTGTCAGCCAATCAGATTTCACCTTATTTGCATAAATAGCGGGAAAAAGGCAATAATAGGTGAAAATAGAAAATGGCAGCCTACCACATTTTTTTCAGCATCCTTCAGAACACCCATAAGAATTAAGAAATTTGAATAAATGTTGAGATCAAAAAAGGTTGCCAGACAGTTCTGCACTATCATATGCTTTTGAGTTAATAAAATTGCCAATGAGGCCAAAATCCTACTCTATATTTTCTTAGATACCACATTTTTTTAGGCTGTTGTAATGTCAGTTTTTCAAGTAGGCCTCTGTAAATTGGCTTTTGGGTTCAGAATTTCACTGGCTTTCATATGTAGATTTTATTTTGAATGAATTTAAGTAAAATCCTTTCAATGGGGGAAGCTTTCATGAGTCATATTCCCTCAAAGGCTTCATTTTTAATGGTTTGGTGACCATCAATGACCTTGACCTTGGGGTCAGAGGTCAAATAACTGTTTCAAAAGTAAGGGTCCATCATAGGTGGTATGTGTGCAAAAAATGAAAATTCTATTTTCAATAAATCAAAATATATGGACCAAAAGGCAAAATATTTTTTATGCTTCATTTTTTGGTGACCTTGACCTTTGACCTTCGATTTTGGCATGTTCCGCCATCTTGATTTTTGTAGACTTTTAGTATGTGACCAAGGGGGATCTTAAGTACCCAAAACTGTTGTAAAACCTTCTATTGCAATTTGTTCTAGGTTAGGCCATTTTTTACCCTAGATCTACTGGACTATTGGTGCTTCCCTCAGGACGAATCTGATAGTTTGTGTAGGAGACTAGTCTCTTATCTGTAGGACAGAGTTTTGCACTGGGCGAAACATTTGGGAGGTTTTGGCTTTGATGTCCAGCTCACATTTCAGTTTTTTCTCATTTATTGATAGAGTTTCCCACCAGTCATCCTCATTTGTAGATGCATCAGTGGTTATCTGATGAATTTGTAAGGGACAAATGTCTTCGTACCTCCTTCCACTACTATCTGACTCATAACTCTCTTCGTCCTCATCTATCTGGTTGACTGACTTTTTCCAGCATATCTTTGCCCAATGTCCCTTCTTGTCCCAATTATCATACAAGTATACATTTTGTCTGCGGTCTTTTTGCATTGGTTACTACTGGTATAATATATTATAATTTAGATATAATTTTGTCACTGTTACCTTTGGATCTTCCCCATCAATAACCTTCATACTGTCCTTCGCAGACTCATATGTGCTCCCTATTTCTATGGGGCGATCCAATGTTAGTTTTGCACCTCATTCCAAACACCGCTGCTGGACCCTCCATAGTAATGGCCAAATTACGGCTGCTGGACCGTCATCACTAGATCTAGAATGCTATGGCATTCCTAACAAGTTTGTCATGATCTCACGTCCAGGCCCCTGACTAACAGTTTCAAATCAGTAAGAAAGTTTTCAAACGGCTCGCCTGGCTGGATAGGCGGGAAGGGGAAAGAGGGGAAAAAGGTTCTGGAGTGGATATGCAGGAGAGGGGTCGGCCACCAGGCTAGGCTTCTGGGGTGGCCCAAAACTGGAAATGGTACTAAGTGATGGGACTTATTAAAAAAGTAATGGCTACAAGTCTATCCATGGACAAGGAGTGATGCCATTGCATAAAGGTACATGTGGGTGAAATTGCCAAAAAATGTATAATTTGTCTTCACTTATCCTATGAAATAAAGCAAAAATAAATCTCAAAATGCAGTTTAACTTAACCAAACCGATTGCTACAATCAATACAATGCCAAATATACTCAAATGTACAAAGTAATGGCCAAATTACAGCCTAATTTAGCAGAATCTACTAAATGTGTACAGCTGCCAATTGTACATTTTCTGAAAATCGGACCCCTGTATGTCTAATTTTTGGGATGGGCATCACAGTAGCCCTATTTGCATTGTATTTTGTGTGCTGTTCTTGATTAAATTCTAGTCAGATTAAAATGATTGCTGGCCCCTCAGTCTGAAATTCCTTTTAAATTACAAATTTGTACTTAATTGTGTTTAGCAACATCAACTTCAAAACAAACCCTCTATGCCATGGCGGCCTGTTTGGTGAACCACCCAGATGTTCAAGAGAAAATCTACCAAGAAATCAAAGAAGTCATTGGTGCCAGACTTCCAACATTGCAAGACAAACAGGCCATGCCATATACTTAAGCTACAATCTATGAAACTTTACGCTACCAGACTGTTGTTCCTCTGAATGTTGCCCATGCAACAATGGCTGATACAAAGCTCCAGGGATATGATATTCCTAAAGGCAGTACAGTAAGAACAGATGAATATTTGTTTGTAATACATTTGTTTTTTGAAAGTATGATGGATTACTGGCAGATGAAAGTTAAAAAATAATGGATTACAGTCAGAATAAGTTGTTCCAAATCTTGGATGAAACAATTTATTATCTAATATACAAAGATTATATTTCAGGTCTAAATTGAATTGAATTGAATTAAAATTATTTGTCGGTAATACAGCAGCATTCACATTGAAAATGACAAATTGGTTGACAGACTTCTGGGATAATCCCAGTTCTTCCAGTCATTCCCATATATTTTTATAGCAAAGACTAGTAAGCGTACATAATAATAATCATTAGGTTATAAAAACTTTGGCCATTGGTAACGCTACTTGCCGATAGTGGAGTACACCTATTAAGTAATGTTCTTGAAATCTCCTTTTTAGGTGTTTTTCAATCTCTGGAAGCTGCACCTTGATCCAGAATACTGGCAGGAACCTTGGGAATTCAGGCCAGAAAGGTTCCTTGAGGATGGCAAGGTTGTTGCTGCTGATCATCCCAACAAGAAAAGGTAATGTGAAACTTTGATTTTGACAGGATATACTTTATACATCCCGACCCCTCCAAGCAATAACGATAACGACGGGCTGGCAGGAATATTATAGTTTAATCCTCCATAATCAAATATACATTTTCTCAAAATTCAAAATCTGCTGACGATGTGCACTGCTCGGCGGCTCGCGGAGGAATGATGTTCCATCGACGAGGCTCCCACTTTTATATGAAGGTGACAACGTCGCCCTGGATACTCGAACTCCGGGCGCTTCCGGCTCTTCCGGTCATCGGCTGTATGCGATGAATACTAGGGTTTCGTCTTTACACATCCCGACCCCTCCAAGCAATAACGATAACGACGGGCTGGCAGGAATATTATAGTTTAATCCTCCAAACCGCCAGACCTAGATAGAGAGAAATATAAAAGCAGAAAAGGTGGGCAGGCCCTGAGCAACTGAGCAAGTTGATCACATGTTATAAATGTTTTGTGAGCTTCTCATCCATCTGTCTCTTGATTTCCATCGGGGGGGTTATGTATTTAAACACACAGTTTGATTTCCATAGGCCTCTGCCTTTGATTTCTGCCGGATTTCTGACACTGAACAGCCGGAATAGGCCATATGAGTCGCTGATCCTCGTCGCAGCGAATGAGAAGAATAATTCCCCACAATATTAGCTTTAAATAGGAATTTCCTCAAAGTCATGGAGAAGCAACCGTAAGTTAAAAATGCACTGTCTTTCATGGGGAAGATTGGATCATTGAACGAGAACGTGAAACGTTTAAACATTTGCAAAAGCCAATACAAAGGGCAGATATTACTGTCTGTTAGCTTATTAACGGGTATATAACTTGGTTTGTCCTTAGAAGAGGTAGTCTTGGAGGAACGTACACGAACTACCATGCCCCAACCATGGAATTGAATGTCTGACCACAGCATAGTATGTGGGGATTTAGTGACGTGAGAAACTCTCAATAATGTCCTAAACATGAATAATATTGCTACAAACACTGATAAATCTTGTATATCATCAAAGTTAATAATTTTTGCAATTTCCTTGAGATGGTGTGGAAGAAGAGGGTCTTTCCCACACAAAGAATCACCCGAAGATTTGGATAATCCTTTAAGAGTTAATTTAACACGATTGTCGCTCGTTGAAGGTGCTGAGATTCCGTATAGCCAATGGTAGAAGCAAACGGCTTGTTAATAAGATGACACCGACGAGCTCTTCATGTATCTGCCCAAGAAAGCGATATACCTACACATCGTGGTAATATCGCAAGGAATCGGGGGAATATTAAATTGATTACAGAAACTTATGTAGCAATTCCACTGCCCAGCCGGAGCTTCCTAGTGGAGGGTGCCAGCGATTTTAGCATCAGGTTCTCCGTCTCCTGGTCCAGCGATTTCAGATCTGTTAATGGAATAATTATTTAACAGATTAAAACAACATAGGTATGTACCGGCAAGCATCTCAGATAATTTTGCACGAGTGGTTACATAAGTCATTCTTGAAAGGGTATCAGCCACAAAATTGTTTTTTGTAGAGATGTATTTCGGAAGTATGGCAATATCATAGATGAAACAGATCCAGAAAATCTCTCGCAGCCATTGCATGCATGTCTTATTACAACTGGACCCATTCCATAGCATGTACATAACCTGGGTATTATCGACAAAGGTTAAAATTGTTTTTCCTCGAAGCTTTTTTGCCCAACGTTGGAGGCCTAATAATAATGGCCAGAGTTCCAGTATGTTAATGTTAGAATAGTCGACACTAGCTTCCGATGGGGACAAACCTACATGTTCACACGATGAATTTAAATCATTTTTCAAGTCTTCGTGCCAGGCACCACATATCCAGTCATTCTGCAGATAAATACCATAGCCTTTCCCTGATGCGTCCGACACCTTAGGGTGGTCATACATGGGGTGTTGAATATATGCGACCCCATTAAAAACCTTGGAGAAATTAAGCCACCATTGGAGATCCTGAAGCATAATCTCGGACATAGGTAGGCGATTCACCTTCTTTTGTATCATCTCCTTATACAAATCATAGCATCTCCTGCTGAAAGTTCTACCTCCTCGGACCACTTGTGAGCAGTGAGATATCAAACCATTAACACTCTCTAAAGCTTTCTTCGTAATGTACTTTGCATTA
Source organism: Sthenelais limicola (assembly GCA_942159475.1). Classification (NCBI taxonomy): domain Eukaryota; kingdom Metazoa; phylum Annelida; class Polychaeta; order Phyllodocida; family Sigalionidae; genus Sthenelais; species Sthenelais limicola. The sequence continues at coordinate 55,187,954 of OW804102.1, read as the reverse complement.
ACATGAGAAGACAAAATTTCCTTGAGCTTCTTTAACTTGTTGATTGGGAGGCGAAGGACCATCTCTGCAGAGTCTATCTCAATACCCAAGTAAGTACATACTTGGCTGGGGGGGGTCACCTTCCCCCACGATATATAAAAGCCCAAAAATCGTAATAATTTCACAATGGTGGCCTGTGCCTCGACTGATGCTTCTTTTGAATGAGATAGGGCAATATAGTCATTGAGGTAATTTATCACCCTGAGTTTAAAATTGTCGTTGAGAATGTGGGTGACGAAATCAGATATAAGATTGAAATAGTAGGGACCCAAACGTGAGCCAAAACACAATCTATTATCCACATAATATTGTTCATTTTCAAGTAACTTCCAGCTAAAGCCCATAAATCTCCTGTGTTGAGGTGAGATGGGGACCGAACGATAGGCTGATTTTATGTCAACTACAGTCATAAAATCGTATTGTTCTAAAATATCTGTGACATCTTGGATATTTTTGTATGCAAAATCATGGCATAATGAACTACAGAAATTGTTTACCGACCTCATGTCTGGGCGAGAACAGTCGGTTATGGGGCGAATATCTCCATTCGGCTTGAACACAGCCCCCATTGCGTGGACACATGTAGGTTTGGAAGAAGCTAAAGATACCATGCCTTCATTTAATTCTGCAGATACGATTCCATCCATTTTGTGTTTGGCCTCGTCATCCAGAATAGAGGAATAATTTTTGCATTCGTAGCCTGGGACATCCTCGTCTACAATTTTAAAACCATCGACGATGCCTGTAAATACTGTCCACCACTCTGTAGAAACTTCTGGGCTGGATGAAAACATATAAGCGGCAAAACGACATGGTTTTAGTTGGGTATTTACATTGTCGATCGTATGAATACAACTACAGGAACCATCAACACATTTACGATACACAGGAATTATCCTTCCTCCCGGTGTACACGGTGCTTCAAAAATTTGTTGATCGGGACTAACATGTTCTATTTCAATATTATTTACGATTTTAGCGACATTTTCCTTATTTTCCGGGTTGTATTCTTCAATAATCACGAGTTTGTTAACCCGATTACCTTGTTTGTTGTCTAATACCTGGGCGCGGCCATCTTTGTTGCAGCCTAGACCCTGACCCCCACTGACCTTACGTGAGAAATCTCGCGGTTGGCGAGAGTTGCTAACCAAAATGGCGTCCTTGGTAAACGTTCGATCAACAAATGGAATTATTAATTCGTGATTTCCCGGATCCTATTTACTGGCTGTTTTCTGGTTCGTACAAACTTTTGCAGAGTGTTCCCCCGTATGGCAGCGTGAACATTAAATTATGGGAATAAATACAGCTTTTCGTGTTACAGCCCGTTTCTGAATTGAATCGATAGCAAAAACCTTCCTTCGCTGTGGAGGAGCGGGTCTTAGGATTAGCCTTAGTGGGTTGGGCCCGTCTGGTATTTTCATAGCTATAACACTTGAACATTTCTTCCTGATTAATTTTGCCGAATGCGGATAGGCCCGATTTCTTTGCTCTAACTCTCACTGCTTTATCATAAGAAATAGACGCCTTTGCGGTATACGTATGAGAAACCTCCTTGTCGCACATCAATATAGCAAGGCTGATTAACCCGGAAATATCTTTACCCTGAGCGTAAAACATTTGCAAAGTTTTTAACGTTATCAAGATCAACGAGTCAAAAGATTCAACTACTTCACCCTTCTCCATATGGTGTTCATGGCTGAATTTGTCATTTTTCTTGTCCTTCCTCTTCCTACGATTTCTCGTTGTGCGGACGGAAGACCTCGACGATGAGCTCGAACTTGATCGAGATTCACTCTACGAATCACTGGGGGAAGTAACGTCATATCTGCTCGATCTGTTCTTCTCCCACCCGATTTGGTCGCTGGATTCTTCCTTGGTGGCTTTCGTAGCGATTGATTCTGCTATGCCCCTCACCATACCTTCGAGCGCACTCATACGACCTGACATGTCATTCTGACTGTCGATAGTCGATTCAGGAATTTTCTCTCCGCTCTGAGCCATTTCTGCGCTAATGACAACCGATTTCACAGGTTTCCTCTTTACACACTTTTTACCAGTAGGCTTCTTATGTCTTATCTCACACCTGTTGCAAAATCGCAACATCGTTCAGTTATTCTGCTTAAATTAAGCCCGAATTCAAAACGACGGCAGAGGCCTATGGAAATCAAACTGTGTGTTTAAATACATAACCCCCCCGATGGAAATCAAGAGACAGATGGATGAGAAGCTCACAAAACATTTATAACATGTGATCAACTTGCTCAGTTGCTCTGGGCTTGCCCACCTTTTCTGCTTTTATATTTATAAAAGGTAAAGAAAAGGTAATGTGAAACTTTGATTTTGACAGGATATACTTTATGTTATGTATGAAGCACAGTAGTAGCTAAATCCAATTATTATGTCATACATCCAGCAATTATGAGTAATTATGACTCAAAAAGAGTTGCAGGCAAAGTAACAAATATATATGACTTTTAATACAATGTCAATTTTCTACTACATTCATGTTTCTTAGATTTAATCATTGATTATGCTGCGTACTTAATTACAAATTGCTGCGTAATTACTGCAGTTGTTACACATGGCCAACTTCAAATAAGGACTATGTTTTTTGCAACATATAATTTATTGTCCATTACATCTGTAGCATATGACCTTTATTATATGGTAAATACATTTGGGGGAAAATCGTGGATAATTGGGGTTGTATAGTGAAAGGTGAAAAAGTACCCCATTTTCCAATAGGTTCCTATAGTAAAGCACTGCTATTTAGTTTTATGGGAATGTTAAAGAAATTTAATCTAATCTCACATAGCAATTACTTTACAGCTATCCAAGTCAACTTGCATGCATAAGTAGTGTAGATGAGATGGATAGATTTGTAAGATTATCATTATATAATTTGCATTTCAACACTGGTAAACCAACCCCTCCCCCCCCCCCCCCAACACTGCCCCACCATTGCCAATTAAAAGGGAATGATTTATGCCTCTTTGGTGGAATATTCTCACTTTGCGCTTTGCGCTGCTTGTAGTATGAATGACAGTGTATTAAATATATTGATGCATTTCTGAGCGAATTACAATTTAGGTCAAATAAGAACACTTAATTTCATTGCGTCCACTGAGTGTCTTGACAATCAGTCAAATAGATTTCATGAGTTTGATTGCTATAGTTGTGCATGTTTATTAATGGCTTGAATTTGCATTAGGTTAGGGGTGATTTAATCCTTCATACTTGTATAGATGTGTCTGTTGGCATAGTCTATCTTGTTCATTAGATCCTCATAGTGCAACTTTGTCTTTCAGACTGCTTGCATTCAGTGCTGGAAGAAGAGGATGTCCAGGGAAGTTTTTGGCCAAGAATAGGATCTTTCTTTTCTTGACCAGACTGCTGCAACATTTCCAGCTTCTGCCTGAGTCGGAAGACAAGCGACCAAGTCATGATCCACATCCCCACCCTGACACATTTGATATTGCCCCTGATCCCTACAAAATCAAAGTTCTGAGGAGGAACAATTAGTTCATTACCTTAAGATTTTGTAAGGAACAATAATATTTATTTCAACACATTAGCTGATTTTACCATTCTGCCTATGTTTTGCCTAGTTTTTCAACAATCCTTAAGTTTGAATCTCAACATAATGTGCTATTATTAACTAAACATACATAGATCAGCTCCAATGAATTGTCTACATGTTGTTTGCTTTTACTATCTATTCTCACCTCATTACAAGCCCTTTACTTGAATGAAAAAGAAATTAGAGCCAGGAATTTGCTGAAAAAACTGTTCAAAAGAACATATTGAATGTTTTGTGGGTCGCTTGTGGGTCATTGACACTGCCTTCCAACTACAACTTCAACAAGGCTATGGCAGCGGTGGGCACTTCTGCTAGAGCGGGATATGACCATCAGTTCCGTCCGGTTCCATCAGGGGGCGACACCATGTCGTCTTGCGTATGGCATTTCCAGACACCCTCTGACAGGTGGTAGGCGGAGTATACAAGTAGCTCCGCAAGGGAATCAGGTCTTTGCTTAACACTACAGACTCAAGCTACACTGCAGACCAAGATCTTTCTGTTGTTTAAATTAAGCACCCAAGTAACAATACCTTTGTAACTGTCCGATTTGGGTAATAAAACCAGTTTATACAAATACTTTTCATTATCGTAATTCTTTTTTGGAATTGTGCGAACTAGTGCCAACAAATCTGCGGTTCACTACAAATATAACATTTTGAAAATTAATTAAAACTTTATGGAAATGTTTTCATTTATTCATATGTGCCAAGAGTTTCATGCATGAACCATGAAAAACATATTGCACTAAAATCTGGGATTAAATAACCTATCATGGGCTTCACTGTCCGTGACGCTGATCATAGGGTCTACTTTATTAAAAACTCATGCATATGTATATGATTTGTATCTCCTTGATGAAAGCTGAACATAATGGGTGTATTGAAACAAAAAGAACAGATTGATCTTTATTCCCAATCAATCTACAGATCTTAAGTTTCCAAAGGGGGAGGTTTTATGTCCATCACCGTCCATGATGGACCCCATCACCGTCCATAATGGTTTTCTTCACTAATTTTCATAATGATCCCATGGAGGTAGATGTATTTCCCATGAACCATTCGAAAAGGTTTTTATCCTTCTATGGGATCATGTGAAAATATAATCATTTTATTGTTCTTGTAAATGAATGAAATGACAATGAATATTTTTGCGATCATCACTGTCTGTGACGCAATATATTTTACGAAATATTTCCAACAATTCTCATAGCTCAGGAGCGCAGTTTCAGGATTTGGAGAGTAGGATATGGGGCACCTATACTAGCGATTTTATCTTATTTTAATAACCTTTAAAAAAAATACCCATTTTGGAACCATTTCATGAGAATCAACCAAATAGAGAAATGTGTAACAAAAAACATGATTAAACTCCCAAAGGTGGAAAGTTAAGCAAAAGTTAATGATAAATTACTAAATTTACATAAACTGCAAATATTGCCATGGCTGCAAATGTAGACCCTGTCTGGCATCCAGAGGCACTTTATACTTTGAGGTATCAAGAGATGAAGGTCATTTATTATGTGTATCTTAGGATCATTACACTCCTCCTGAAGAAATATTCAAAGACTGAGGAAATGTTATGACCATTTAACAGAAAACAATGAATTTTAGACTCAATAACGATCTCAAAGTCATCACCTATGTACAACAACTCAATAAAAAGAATTAGGGTCTACAATTCCAACGTTTAATCATTCTTGAATGAAAACTGTTGCAAACCACAACGGGTCCCATATAAGGAAAACAAAAATAGGTGTGTTTCCGATTTATCTTGCTGAAAACTAGGTTGGGGGGTGGTAACTTTTTTTTTTGTTAATTTTTTTTGTTACCTCACAGGAACTGAAAAAAATGTCTTTTTCATGACAATAGTTGTTTTGAACATGGGAAATGTGCCTTTTGACAGTTTTGGGTTAGGAAAACCTGTTTTCCTGCTTTTATAAGTTTTTTTTGTCAAAAAATCCAAAAAAAGTAAGATATGATGGGGACAAAATCAGGTATGGTAAAAAAAACTTTAGGTAGGGTAAGGTTTTTCTAGTTAAGGGGGGGGGGGGGGTAAATCGGAAACACACCTATTTTTTTTTTTGCCCAAAAGTGAAAATTCATGATATTATACACTTGGCCTTCATATACACCACTTCACTTTATTATCAACTCGGCTATTTTTTTAGAGTTAATAAGTTATCTATACTGTCACTACTCCTTCATTGTGTTATGGATTTTAAACATTCTCAACTGATAGACTTCACCACATTTATCAGCACCTTTGCACTTTAGAAAGGGGGTCGATCATGGAATAGATGACCTTATGTTTGAGGAGTGCATCGATTTTACAACTGGACAGACTATTTACTTGATCCTTGCAAGACATCAATGGTTTTTATTCTGAATTGCAGCGCATCAATGTCCAATATTGAATTCAGACTAAAATCAATTGGTAAAAGTGTTCACTTTCTCAGGCATTTAATGCATACATATTGAATAGTTATATCTTAATAATTAAGGTTATCCTGATTTAATTAAACAACTACGGATCAATACTTGTCTAAGATTAATATGAAATAATATATGATTAAAATAATTATTACTATGGAGATTTGGAGAAAGCTGACCAATATTTGTCAATGTTATCAAGTTTTGCTTTACTTAATAAAATATAATGACAATGAATGAACATGGGACCTATATTTTGACAATTAGTATTACGAAAACTAACAATATTATTAGATTAAGAATTTCTGGAGCAGTGCGGCCCAATAACAGAATATTCTACATGGGTCAGATTTTCAAAAAATGTACAATTCACCTTCACCAATCCTCTCGAATAACCCACATTTAAGACAAAAATTAGCTTCAAAATGCAGTTTAACATAACAGAACTGATACTTTAAATCAATGTTATATCAAATATACTCAGATATACCCGGTTGTCATCATTTTTCAGCCTTATTTTGCAGAATATACTGAATGTGTAAAGCTGCCAATTGTAACTTTTCTGAAAATCTGACTCACATGATAGGAGGCTCTAGTGCTAGGACAAGATGTATAAATCCAAAAAGTTATCTTCAGACGGACTAACTAGTTCAGCATCGGTCATTGTTTCAAGGGACAGCCATACAGGGAATAGTTAGAACTCATATAGTTTTGATTGGCTTATCTAAATTTTGGAAATGGACTCCATTATGATTTCAGTTGTCATACTGGTTGTCATTGCTATAATAACCAAGTGGTGTATGAGGGCCAAGTTACAGTTACCACCAGGACCAAAAGGCCTACCATTTATAGGAGTTGGTCATATGATAGACAAACGAGGATTACACTTTAATGCAGAGAAGTGGGCAGCCGAGTATGGAAACATAGTCCACTTCAAGGTGAAAGATATGTTGATTTATTCTCTAAAATGCTTTAATTGTGAAAAGATATAGGTCCTGTGTTCATTCATTGTATTATATTCATTATATGTCATTTACATGAAGCAAAGTTTGATAATTTCGCCCAGTTGACTGTTACTTTTACCGCTTAGTTTAGATAAAAAAATGTAGTTATATAACTCTCCTCATGAACAAGGACTCCTGTAGTTTCTGTATATGCGATCCGTTTTAGGAAAATAGGTCATAAGTCGCAAAATATGGATTTTGAGATATCAATATATTTATAAAGAGACAATCAAGCCAATTCTAATGATAGTAAACACTAGAACACCAAATATGTAGGCCCTATTTTCAATTTGATGAATTTACTTTGAAAAAAAAGTTTCCAATGTTTCTGGATGGGTAATTACCACTAAAGTAACTAAATATACTCCAAATGAAGGCCTTCAAAATGTAAGGATATATCTAATACAATGTCCTACAATTTGGTACACAGACTTATTTTACTATAAGTGCAAAACCCTTTCAATATCAGAGCATTTCAATAAAGAAATCTTGTGATAAAAACACTTTGAAAAATATCAATTTTGCGACTTGTGACTCATTTACCTGAAACATATCACACATATATATGTTGTTTATCATAGCTAGATGATAATAGGGCTTATCTTTACAAGTTTTGGTCTAGCGGTGACCTTCTTCAGGGGAGTGACAAGATATAATAATGTTGCAATATATAGTGATCAAGAGTAGCGCATAATAACACATAATAGCACATTTGACACATTTGGCACAGGGGACACATTTGGCAATTTTTAGTGAAGTGATTTGATTGGATTAAGGGGATAGGGTTGTACAGAGGGTAGATGGATGTAGAAGTAATATTATGATAGGATGTAACAAGGTTGGTTTCTGACTTACTTTACACGTTGCCCACAAGTTTTTGTCGACCAGGGATGTCATGATAAGCCGCAGGCTTCGAGTGATATCCCTGGTCGAAAAAAACGAGTGGGCAATGTGTACAGTAAGTCAGAAACTAACCCAGTTACATCCTATTTTTATACCACAATCTCATATTGTAAAATAAATGAATGAACTAACTATTTATTTACCTCGCTTCACTCCAATGATCTGCCATATTGATCTTTTGATACCAAAGCGCTAGACCAATCGGCGACAATGGCATATTAATTAATTATGCTTGCATGAAACCCAAGCAAGAAGCATCGCCACATTCCGCCATCGGCGATACATTAGTACTGTACAACTTCCTCCATGATCGGGGAACCCACTCTATTTCTCATTGTCCAATACCAACAAGTGACATGACTGCCTAAGTTAGAGCCTTAGGGAGCCATTGGACCAAGAGTTTTTAGCTCTTACTGGTATAATTAGTGCATAACAGACCTCTCACATTCACCCTTTATCTGCATGAGGACGTCGAAATCAGACATTGTTGTAGTCCTTACACCTTGTGGCAATGTGGTAAACTAACAGCAAGTGCCAGGAATGGTTTCTCACCCTCCCACGAGGTAGCGCCACCAGCAGCACCAACCAAAATAAACCTCTGCTGGCCTCTGACTCTGGAGTGGACGGCATCGGCGATGCGTCCACATGGATTAAAGCTAAAAAAATAAATGATTTTGGACGCGTCGGGAGACGCCATAGGGGGGAGGGAAGCAGGTGGGGTGTTGATAGTGTTAATCGACAAAAACAATCTATATTTACGTAGTAAATAACCCAAGACTTCCCCGTCGTTCCCATCAAAATTGCGCCCCCAGCGCCGACCTTGCCATCATACCCTCTGGACAAGGGTAAAGCTTATTGGCTAATGAACAACGGCATGGACTGTGTATGACTTCACAAATTGGCGCAACGTTATGAGTGAGAGTAACGTCAACCAATAGGGAGCTGTCTTATAATTAGGCTTAAAAAACATGCTATTTTCATGGATCGGTTCAACAATATGTCATAGCACTTATTCACTCATTTGCAGCATGTACAAACCCCGATTGTGGTATAAATGAGAGTTATACTGGTGTTGTATAAGTTAGAATTCATATGTTTAAGAGTTAATGGTGAGGTAGATACACTTGATAGTAGGCAGGTTAGATACTTGAAATATATGTGATGGTTACTTTGACCCTGTGTGTTATTAAAAACGACATATACAATATGCAGTACAAAGACAAAAAGGTAAAAGTGAAAAAGAGACTATAATTCTAAGCCCTTTGTTAAGAAGTTAATTTATAATTACATTGATTCATAACGTTAACAGTTTCATGTTTGTTGATATATCCATATCGTTCCAAGATATTGCTGATGTCTCTTGCTAGAGGACGGTTGATCGCTTTTAGTCCTAGGAGCAGGTGATAGAAGAAATAATTGAAATAATAGTATGCTTAATGCAGAATTTCCTACTGAAAAAGCGATGTCCCACCTAATGTCAAAATTATCAAATGATCAACTACGTTTTCTGAGAAAAGGTCCATACAACGTATATGAATTAATATTATGAATTACTTGAAGCACAGGCTTGTCCGTGCTTATAGTCATTCATTAACAATCTGTGATGGCAATTGATATTTTTTTGTTATTTTCTTGAAAAATATCCTCTATAATATTTTCTGAAACATATTCAGCTATTCCTTCTTTTCTGTAGCTTTTTGGTGGCAATGTGGTAATACTGAACAACTATGAGAGCATCTATGAAGGTCTAATTAAACAGAGTGATTGTTTTGCTGGGAGGCCTAAGATGTATAGAGCATGCACTATAATGGGGGATGATATTGGGTTCGCCTCAATATCTCCAAAATGGTGTTGGCTAAAGAAACTTGCAATACAGACACTAAAGGTAAGTCAACAACCTTTATCCAAATCATATCATTACAATTTGGAAAAGCTGATTTTCTAATTATGTTCTACAAGAACGTGTGTAAAATATTTAAGAAAGCATAGAAAAAAGATTAATCTTTTGACATAACCATCATGTTTAGCATTAGCATGTTAAAGTAGCGATAACATCCATTTGGAGCCTTGTTGTTTGGTGTTTACACAATAGTCGATTCACCAGCAGGCCTCAAAAAGAAGTTTAGACTATCCCTAACTTGGTTATAGTCTAATAACAGTTCGAAGAAGTGGCCCCGCTCCCCCAACACTTACAGAATGCAAGAACTAATTGTCTTAGCATTTTAACATTTTTCAAATATGGACTACCTGTCCAATTGTTTACTTTCCAGCCTTACGGTGCACAACTAATTGTACTGGAGGACAAATGCAATGAGTTGACAGCAGATATGTTGGATGAACTGGACAAATTTGCTGAGTCAAGGCAGTCTTTTGACCCCCAACCAATTGTTCATCGATGTATAACTGCAATTATTTCTTCACTGGTACAGTTACTTTTCACATTTATTCCCAATGAAAATTCCATAGCTCAACACCAACCTCCTCCTTTTTTAGCCATGCCAGGACCAGGAATTGTTCTCAAATTATTTTTCTTTGTTTCTACTGCGCATTTACAATTCTAAACATGAATCTTAATTACAAATGTAACACTATTAAAACTTATTTTTTCTTGGCAAGTCTCATTGACTAAACCAATATTAACAATTCTTTTGAATAAAAATCTTGACAAGGATAAAAAAAGTTTGTAAGATGAAACAAAATAAATTATTTTGCTTTTCATGAGACAAAGGCTCAAAGGCTTAAAACAAACATGTATTATGCTCTATTATGTTATTACACCCCTCTGCTGTAGTTGCCTATACCTTCAGCATTGTATGCACCACCTAGACAAGCAGGTGCATAATATGTAAATTATGCACCTCCAGGTGCAAAACGAAAGTAGGTCCGGCAGCTAAGCCTAGCTAAGTCAAATTGTGTATTGATGGGCCACCGATCGTTCACCCTAATTTCTCTTGAAATAATAAATATAAAGTTTCAAAATGAAAAGTTCTACCATATAATGACATTAAAAAATGTTATTTTGCTAAATTATATCGATATAGACCCACCATGAACAAAGATTTATAGCGAATCGTGTAGCGAATCGAATACGCCACTTGACTCTGAGAGTGCCAGAAGCTGCTAGGTCGCCGTGTGGCAGTGAGCCCACTCGGTAAACCGTCGATCGTTTTCCCGATTTTCTCTCGAAATAATAAAGCTAGGGACTTTAAATGAAAAGTTCAATCGAAGAATCATATGTAAACATGCGATTTTGCTAAAGTATATCGATGATAATAATTTATTTCATTGACTAGTCAACTAGCCACGACGGCATGACAGGCTCTGACTGACAAGTAGATTGAAGCTGTTAATATGAATTTGCGGAACTTATATTATCGCCCACTCTATCGTTTTACCAATTTTCTCTGGAAATAATAAAGTTAGAGACTTCAAATGAAAAGTTCAACGGAAGAATCATATGTAAAATGCGATTTTGCTAAAGTATATCGATGATAATAATTTATTTCATTAACTAGCACCGATAGCCTGACAAGCTGTGTCTGACTGACAGCCATGGCTTCATGTGTCTGACTCATAGGCCGTGTGGCTGTGGCGTATCCGATTCGCAGCAGAGGGACTTTTTTCTTTTGATTTATTCATATTTCTTATTAATAAAAAATGAAAAGGGATGTAATAAATTTGGAACAAACTTGCTAGTGCGTACGTTCATATGTTATGCACCGAGAGACTCCGACGAAAGATTTGAGGGCTTTGGCCCGAGAATCCTTTCGTCGGTGGCTCGAGCTGCATAACAAATGAACATACGCACTAGCAAGTTTGTTCCATCTATTTATATAATTGTTGCGTTCTATCAATCTGACAATGTTCTCATCATTTCTAAATTTCTAAGTATGTGCAAGATCTACATTCATATCAAGGGACAAAAAAACATTTAATAACTGATGAATTCAAAGGCAGGAGATATTTGATTACCTTATGAACTTAAGGTCTTAAACCTTCTGTGGATTTGGTTATATGTGTATAACTAATGTGAGCTAACTGATTTTGTTCCTAAATCTAAATTCATCACTTCAATGCAATATTACAAGGAATTACTTAAGCACTAATTTGGATCCCAAATGATTAGTTTATGCTATACTGCAAACATGTAATTAACAAACTGCATGAAATAAATCCACAAAATTTCTCTATGATGCAATACATAGCTACTCATGAGGCTTTTCAAAATCCCTACTGCCTAAATTCCTTGACACAATTGAAAACTGGCCAATCAGAAGAAACTTCTGACTTGAAATTCTCATGTTTTCCAGATTTTTGCAAGGAAGATGGACAATGAATATGTTGCAGACCTGTTACGGGCACAAACATATTTCAATGAAGCAACACACAACTCTGTTTCAGGAGTGCTGCTGGATTTAGCTCCCATCGCTCGAGTCTTCCCCTGTCAACAACTGTACAATAAAGTGACGGAATGCAGAGAATTATTACATGCTATTATTAGATTTGCAATAGACAAATCTAAGGTAAAATGTTTCTATTTCATCTGATTCGACATCCAACTAGTTTGCTTTTTCTCAAATTAGTTTGAGGCACTAAGAGTACACGTATACATGCATTTGAAGAATGGACTGAGCTTACATGAACTTGTGCTTATGCAGTATATATGTACCGCATGCAAGTATTTGAACTGTTTACTTGTAGAAACATGGGAGTGAAGAAGATTGTTTTATACAGCAACTTCTCAAGTACCAATCAACCAACTCATCAAGACCAGAAAAAGAGAAACTTACTGATGAAAACATTTACTCCCTTGTACTGGACATGATCTTTGCTGGTATGTTGAATCTAAGGCAATAAGTTTATTATTACAGATTGATAACCAATGTTTCAAAAAGCAGAGGACTCTAGAGGTCAATTATAGTTGGGGATGGAGCTTTGTGTTATTTTCGAAACAGAGCCCACTAGATTTTGGAAGTATCATGTTTAAATCCTTTGAAATATTTGGGGAAGTTCAAGAACAAATCTACAAAATTTTGAATCTGCTTCTTCTCCAAATGCTACTAGTAAATATTTGGCTTATTCTCAAAAGAAGACATCTCTCGCCCTGGTGAGTGACCTTATCCAGTGTATTCACTTGGAACAGTGTCTTGAGGCATACTCTGCCACCAACACTGGCAAGTCTCCAGGTGATAACAGCAAGGTACTTATTAGAAAATAAAGGCCATCTGCATGATGTTTGGGTAAGGAGTGATGCCACTACATGTATGTTTGTGTGCATGTGTTTCTATTATTTGGGATGTGCATCAGTAGTCCTATGTGCTTTGTATTTGAGTAGCTGTTTTGTATTTTATACTAGTCAGATTAAAGTATTGTTGGTTCCTGAAATGAGTTATAGTTAATTCTGATATGAGTTAAAACTTTTGAATTACTTGTGGTGCTTCTCTGATTTTCAGGAACAGTGACTTCCTCATTGACCCTTTATGCGATGGTTGCTTGTTTGGTCAACTACCCAGATGTTCAAGAGAAGATTGCACAAGAAATCAAAGAAGTCATTGGTGCCAGACTTCCAACATTGCAAGACAAGCAGGCCATGCCATATACTGAAGCTACAATCTATGAAACTTTACGCTACCAATCTATGGTACCTCTAAATGCGTCCCATGCAACAATGGCTGAGACAAAGCTCCAGGGATATAATATTCCTAAAGGCAGTACAGTAAGAGCTCTTCTCTGCTTATGTGTAACCCATTGGTTTCTTGAAAATAACATGGATTACTTAAGGATGATCGCTCTAGATCCAAAGTTAAAACAAGATTGATTACAGTCAGAGTGTGTTCTTTCAAATCAAGCTTCAAACATTATTGTATCAAATATACCACAGTTTTATTTCAGGTCTCAATCATTAGGGTATCTTGGCTGATAGCCAGGAAGTTAGAGTCAGGAAAACATTTAGTGCCTCTCTCAAATTCCCTTTCAGTAGTTGGGTCAGGCCTACATGTATCTGAATTATATTGCCAGAACTTCCCACCTACCAGCATGGGGTCTGCAACTTACAAACTCTCCTAAAATCTGAGCAAATCACAAATATTTATCCATCTACAAACACATGTATGCTTCCTGTGGTCAGCATATATATAGTATTATTGTAGATACATACAAATCGATGATATATATCCACATCTCAGATAAACAAGTTTATAAAAACTAAATACATATCTTTGTGGCTGGTCGGTTTACTTATGATATACTAGCCAAGTACCCGTCCTCTGGATGGTTGCCCTCTCTCCCCACACTTCCCCATCTCACAATCCTCTGCATGTAGTGGCCTCCCACTGGAAGTGACATAGTCACTTGTGGCAAATGAAGGAGTATCTCACAGGGGCTTTCCCAGGCTATAAATAGAGTGTGGAGATCCCAATAAAAAAAGGCTTCAAAATCACATTTTCACCCCAGATACCTTCACAAATCATATATAATGTCCTCCAGACAGGGTTGACGGACCTGTACAGACCAAAAAAACAGATCGGGAGATGACAGATTCCTAGAAAATGCCTGACAAAAAAACCCTCCTTGAGCTTAATATATTAGATGACACAATGGAGAACAAGTGATTGGCCTGAACCAAGCGAAGCAAGATTTATTTTAGCAAAAATGTAACATATAAAGGAACAAATTTGAAGCAACCTGTCCGCTCAGTGGGGATCTGTTCACGAGAATGTTATTGTTTATGTTCCTAGCAGTGATGTCATAGTGCCGCCCTAGGGCAATCTGATTAGTTTATCTACTAAGAGGCATGGACAAACAACCACCCCTTGGACACCAAATATGGGCATTGATGAGTTGATTATATTGATTTCAGAAATGTTAAACACAGGACAATTTCCTTTCTTAAGATTTCAAAAAATCCTTCCTAGGTTTTTTTCAATCTCTGGAAGCTGCACCATGATCCAGAATTTTGGAAAGAACCTTGGGAATTCAGGCCAGAAAGGTTTATTGAGGATGGTGTGGTTGTTGCTGCTGATCATCCCCACAAGAAAAGGTAGAGTGCAACCTTGATTCACTCACAAAAACCTGTACACATGTCATTGTTCAAGCCAATGTTTCAAATTTAACCCCACACATGTCATCATCATTTGCATTCTTTTTTTTCAGCTTTAATCAAAACAATATATAATTTACAATAGTGAAAACATGAAAGATGAACAAATTGCCCATTTCCCCTTAGACTTCGATGCTAAAAAGCACTGTTGTTTAGTGATATTGAGACTGTTAAAAAAAACTAAGTTGGTGAGATTTATTTTTTCGATTTCTTTCTTTCTTACATAGTAAGGGATAATCGCTAGAAGTATTGTGAAAAAATTAGTGGAAAGTCTTTTTTCATTGAACCCCTGCATATTACTTCAATGATGTACAAATTATATGGAGTAAATCTGTGTAGGTCTGGGTGGCAGAGAATGTATTTGTGGACAGGGGAGCAGGGCAGCAGGGATTGGCTAAACAGTGTGAAACAAAAATAAAAAATATATACTAATAATCTGACACATCTATTCATCTCATCTAAACTACTCATGCATTTCTTTGTTGACAAGTGATTGCCCTTTGAAAGTACAATTTATGTCAAATCACAAGTTTTTTGTGTCCACAAGTGACTGTCTTCACAATCAGTGAAAAAGATTTGTTGAGTTTGATTGCTATAGTTGTGTTTGCTTAGTAATGACTTGCATTTCCTTCAAGTTACACGTATATTCATATAGATGATTCTGTTAGATTAGTCTCATAGAATATAGGCATCTGTTCTTGTTCATAAGATCTTCATAGAGATACTGTTTCTTTCAGAATGCTTGCATTCAGTGCCGGAAGAAGAGCATGTCCAGGTGAGGTGTTGGCTAAGAACAGGATCTTTCTCCTCTTGACCAGACTGCTGCAACATTTCCAGCTTCTGCCTGAGTCAGAAGACAAGAGACCAAGTCATGACCCACGTACTTACCCTAACGCATTTGATATTGCCCCTGATCCCTACAAAATCAAAGTACTGAGGCGGGACAATTAATTCATTACCTTAATTATTTGTATGGAACAAAATTAATGTGCATTTCAACACATTAGCTGAATTTACTATTCGGCTGATGGGACCGATCATTTTGTGTCAAACCAATCCTTAACTTTGAATCTAAACTCACTGTGCCATTTCTAATTAAGCATAAATGTATCAGCTCCAATGAATTGTCTACATTTTGAATGATATTCATGCTTGTACATTCTATACAGACCTAATTACAAGATGTTAGTTTACTTGATTGAACAAGTGTAGTCTACATTACTGGAATGTGTTAATCAGTTTAATGCTTTTAATAAACTAAAATGAAATAATTATTGTGCGTTCTCTCAGTGCTCTCGGCTCCTTTTCGCCAAGCATGCTGTAATTTAACTATATGATTTAATAAGCTGTCTTGACATATGGTATATATATCCGTGCTATTGATTGCGTTTGAGACCCACAAAATGAAAATATTCCAACAAAGAGATTTTGTGAATAAATCACTTTGAAAAATATCTGTTGTCATTTGTGAATTATTTTTTTGTAACTGACCATTACATCAGCTTATATATTCTTTATATTCCCGTTCATTCTTGTTTGAGATGGAATCAACACAACAGATAGATCCCAGTGAGATATGTTCTGTTTATATTCTGGATTATATTTACCTGACAGAGGACAGATGTAATATAACATAACTTGATGGTCTACTAGGTTGTAAATGACCTAGAGAAGTGCTTATTGTTTGATACTTCTGATTGTTGTTGATTCCAAGCAAGTGTAGTACATATGAAATTGTTAATTGTGTATAATTATCATAAATTAGTATAATTATTTTCTATTCTTGGCTATGTTTCTTTACAGTATCTAGTGTCCATCATTGCATTTTTGTGTTTCTTCACCGGATCTTAATATTAGCTGATATTTTAATGAAATTTTTTTTTTGTAGGGTACTGTTACTTCTGTGATAATTTGATGAATATCGATAGCAGGAGATAAGAGGAAATAATAGTCTAGAATATAAAGCCAAAATACCCAGGACTAAAATGTTTTAAAACCGCTCAGCGTCATATTGAGGTGACTCTGGAGAAACAATTGACTTCTGTCAGTTACTGTATACGTTCTTTTATTGCTGATAAGTAGGGCTTTTCCCTATGCGTTTCAACCTAGTTGATTGTATTTATCAGCTTAATCAATACAACCCTGGTCTATATATTGTTGTCACCATCTGTCGTCTACTGATTTGTTGAATAAACTTAACACCATTCTTGTATTCTTCTCTGCCGGCCTAGTCTATTTGTCCGATATTTTAGTATAACTGGATATAATTCTTTGTCATTGATTTAGCTTAACATTCTCGGGGGACTTCGGGGGACAACTAGCAGAGGCAATATCCTTCCTGGTGTGGGGATCACACCACCCAGGGCTCTCTGTAGATTTTTTATTAACTTGAGTTGGTTGGGGACGAATGCCCAGTAGGGCTGAGTAGCGGTTATCTCCGAAGAAGACTGAACAACGATGTAAAAGTACTATTAGCGATCTTGCTTCCTTTTATTAGATGTCGTTTCTGGGGAGTTCTTCTACGGATCCTGCATGGGCACCAACTGCCCTTACCCCAGATCCCACCTCATGTATACTCCCTCCCCCCATGGTCCTGTCTTCACTCACAATGTGAAACCCTCGGGGTGCTCGGATGAACGTACCCAATATACATCATTCTTCCCCTGCTCCCCGATCCCTCTACTACAATATAATATATGTGTTTATTGACAAAGGCATTCCTGACCTATATATATCTTAGACCTGTTCATAGACACAGACAGTTTGCTGACGCCATATGTTTTATTCCTGCAAACACATTCTACAGATCTTATACAAATAATCATCAAAATCTAGACACCATAATTCAAAAGTTGCCATAAAATCTAGCGGATGAAATGTCCTGTTCTCAAGCATGACCAAACTTAACATGTCATTAAATAATATTGAATAGCAGACAGTATTATACAACAACTGGATTCTGGGAAAAAAGGAGAAAGTTGGAGGTTAAGATATAAGGCTTCTGTGACACTGCCCGCCTAGCTTATAGTTTTGGCTGTTTCCGCCACTCTTGGTATGGTGCCACTCTCAATTTGTAAACTGCCCTATTGAAATGTCGTTGTTTGTTCCTTTATCTTGCATGAGCCCTGTTGCAGAACTGGTTCCATGTTCAAATGCTCAGACTATGGTGTGTTGTATGACCTTGCATAGTAACCTTTAGTTGGGAAGTCATTAGATGTACAGAACACGCTGTAAATGGTAAGTGGCAGCTTTCCCTCAGAGATATGTTTGTTGTTGAAATAGGAAAGGGAAAAGACACATTAGGCTTCAATCACACAATGATTTTTCTTACTAACAATGCAATTATCACTGATGGGTAATCACAACGGTCTTCTGTAGCCTTGTCTTCACAATGTTTTCATTAAGATGAACATTTAGGACTGAGCATAGACATACTATACCCATCCAGTTGATGTAACTTCTCTGGTGACAACACACTGTAGAATATGTCCTCGAAGTTAGCAGTCCCCAAAGATGACAAGCTCTTCTAATTTCCTGCAATGCTTGTATTGTATGAAGAACATGTAGATGTATATCTTAGTTAAGGATAACATGAAGAAATATACCTGATTTAAGGTGACCTGTAGATGTATATCTGATTTAAGGTGACCTGTAGATGTATATCTGAGTTAAGGTGACCTGTAGATGTATATCTGAGTTAAGGATGACATGAAGATATATACCTGAGTTAAGGATAACCTGTAGATCTATGTATATCTGAGTTAAGGTGACCTGTAGATGTATATCTGAGTGAAGGATAACATGTAGATGCATATCTGAGCTAAGAATGACATGAAGATGTATATCTGAGTTAAGGATAACCTGTAGATGTATATCTGAGTTAAGGATAACATGTAGATGTATATCTGAGTTAGGAATGAAATGTAGATGTATTTCTGAGTGAAGGATAACAGGTAGATGTATATCTGAGTTAAGAATGACATGTAGATGTATATCTGAGTTAAGGATAACATGAATATGTATAAATGATGCAGCTATGGCAAAGTTGAAGTGTATGTTTAGTCATTCTGGCAAACTCAACCTAGTGGTCACAGACAACGTTTCCCAATTCATTGCTTAACAGTTCACTGACTTTGCCCAATGATTGTCCTCACCAGGCGTCTAGCCTGTAATACCCTAATGGCCGTACTGAACACAAAATGCAAACCACGCTTATCAGTCTGCTCGGTATTCCTCAACCAGTTATAGTATAGCCCCACTGAATTGTTAATAAGGCTGAAAATCTAATACTACCCGAACTGCCAAATTTGTTAGAGCCACAATCGCCCATGTTTTGACAAGTTTCTGCAAACGATAATGCAGCTAAACAATCTCATGCCTTTCCTAACAACCATAGCACAAAAATTCACAAGAAATTGGAGCACTCACTCCCGCTGTAGTCCCCTGTAAAGCTGAGGCTATGAAGTCACACTGTGTGAAACATTTAGATTGTTCTCTTCTAAGGCGAAGCAGGAAACATCTACTAAATATACAGGTTCCCACTAATGAAGTTGCTAGTAAAGACAAGGTGAGGCTGGAAAATTTCAGTTGATAAACATGTTTTAAAGAAGAAAGGAGGAAGAGAAGAAGGCAACCCCAGCTCCTGTTCCTTCCACTAAGACGCTTCATGCACAAAATAGTTTGCCAGACTAATATTTGAATTATGTATCAGTATTGTCTCCTTTTCCTTTATGTTATCTTGAATGGTAAATGGGTCAAATTTTTACAAAATGTACACTTCGCCTTCACCAAGCCTCTCAAAGAACCCACATTTAAGACAAAAATAATCTTCAAAATGTAGTTTAACATAACAGAACTGATACTTTAAATCAACACAACACCAAATATACTCAGATATATCCGGTATTCATCATTTTTCAGCCTAATTTAGGAGAATATCCTAAATGTGTAGAGCTGCAAGTTGTACATTTTCTGAAAATCTGACCCAAATATATGTACTTAGAAGCAAGAACATCACCTGGATGCAATAGTACGTACCACGTACCAAGAAAAACTAAGTGTTCAAACTCTACCCATATCAATATGAAGAGATCATACATACCTTCCCTGACACATACTGCATAGGCATCATGGCCACAGTCCTTGCTTTTGTACAAACATTTCTTCACATTCTTGTAGTATTTGATGATCGCACAATCTTTATTGCCTCTATTGCTTACCCACTTGGTGGAGTCTGACATGGCTGACCCACTTTTCCAGCTATAAATTCCATCATCATTGTAATCATACAGGTCGAGCCAGTACTCATCTGAGCTGAAGAAGAGGACAAATTCATGAGTTGTATTCTTCCACTTCCTTTGTTTTCTAAGCATTATAAGACGGAAACACAGATTTTAATTAAGTTGTTTTATTTTCGTAGTGGGGAAAGCATTGATTTTCTAAAATATATCGATCACTTTCAGGAATAGTCAATGTCTGTTGGGTTTGTCGTACACGTCTGAACAATGTTCCCTCATCTATGATAGTTTTTTAGGGAGGTGGGCGGGAACAAAATTTTTTCCCTGTTGACGATGGGAATATGGAGGCGTGAGAGGACGTCTGTATGAACGTGACAGTTGTGTGACGTATGGGTGTGACGTGAGGTCGAGTGAAAATCGTTCTCCCGCCATAATGACTGAGAATTATTCAAGAGAACAATTCCCAAATCATTATAAGACGGAAACACAGATTTTAATTAAGTTGTTTTATTTTCGTAGTGGGGAAAGCATTGATTTTCTAAAATATATCGATCACTTTCAGGAATAGTCAATGTCTGTTGGGTTTGTCGTACACATCTGAACAAGTCCCAAACCTGCGTCATAGTTGGAGAAAGGCTCTATGCACGGAGGTAGTTTGTGATGGCGTGGGCGTCAGATAAGACGAGACTGCGTCAGTACGCCAGGTTCCATGAGATTTGACGTCTTGGAGAGAGGCCCCTTTTGTGTGAAAAGCAAAATAGGCTCCACCTCGACGGAGGGAATGTAATGAATTTGCTGACGGGTCAGCCCCCACAATGGAAAGCAGGTCACGCCACTGCCTAGCAAAGAAGGTGGTGGTCATCGTATTTCCATCTGAGAAGGTAAAGAGGGGATCCTCCATCCTCGTCCTTCTAGATGCTAAACGGTGGGCGTGAAATGCCTGGACTGGGCAGAATAGATTGCTGAGTCTGAGGAGTGAGATGACTGTGGGAGCTGCTGAAACTTGCATGGTCTTGGACCACTTGACGTCGATGAGAAGCCTATCATGAGTGACTCTTATGTCACCAAATGTGAGATGTCTTGATGAGTCAAACTGGCTGACGGATCTAGGGGCCAGGTTTGACTGACGCAAGAACGCCTCGAACATCAGGATTATGGCTAGAGATATATGAGTTGGATAGGGACGAGAGGCCGCGGCCGATAAGCACGCCGCAACGATTTCTGGCGTCACTGGCAGCTTGGGAGAAGGAATATGACGTACAGTGAGCTGTATTCCTCTGATGGCGTTGGCAACTCTAGTGTCGTTGAATGGTTTGACGTCGAGGTTGGAAGCTTTGTAGAATGAGCGAAGGAGGCTGAGAGAGTTAGCAATCGTGGGAGGAGCAGATCCGTTAAGTCGCAGGTATTCAGCAAACCAGCAAATGTGGCGTGGTGACGGTCTTTTGTAGTTGATATGAAGGTGAGAACAGAACGCCAGGAATAGTGTGGCCGCAGAGTCCCTATTCTTGACCGTACCTGGACGAAGAGCAGAACGTTGCCTCTGTTGAGCTGCTCTGGCTAGCCTGGCCGCCATTGAATTACCTAATAGAAATTAGACAAAGAGAAATATTCAGGATTAATGTCGACACTTGTGAGACGGTTTTTGACGACAATGTTATGGGCCTGAACTTTATGCTTCTCTGACAAGGCAGCACGTGAAAGGGCATCTGGGATGTCCATATACACGCCTGGGACGTGTATATATCTGATTGTTATTTGGGCATGGGCTGCAGCGTACCATAATGCACGAGCACACGCCGCCAGTGTAGGATCTCTGGCTCTCCCACCTTTAAATGTATCGATTGTGGCCGTATTATCGCAGTGGACAACAACTATCTTGCCTGCGTCAGATTTCTTTACGAATCTCCTGACCGCAGCAACACAATTAAGGGCCTCGAGGTGATTTATGCTCCTGGATTGTTTATCCTCGTCAGTGAAGATGTAAGCATAACAGTCCTCGCCGTCAGTGGCACCTGAGCCGACCATGCATGCGTCAGCCCAGATCTGACGACCCACCTCTGCTCTAGGTATGATGGTCCTACCGTTATATTCCGGAAGGAAATCGGTGAACCAGGAGAGGTCGAGCCTGACGGAATCGTTGATATAAATCCTCCCTCCTTTAGCTGCTCGTAAAGCAGCCAGAAGCCTGTGCATAAATAATCTGGCCGGGTGTACGACCTTGCCAAGGTGTGCCACACGCCCGACTACCTGCTGCATCTGCTTCGTTGAGAGGAAAGATTTCAGCTTGGCGTCAGCCAAACACTTGTAAATCTCGTCAAGCTTAATCTTTGTTATCGAGATGATATTCTGTTTTGTGTCGAAATCCACGCCCAACCAGGTGATTCTTTGTGAGGGGGGCTGTAGTTTCTTGTCAGCCACCGTCAGGCCGAGAGAATTAATAATATCGACAGCAAGATCATAATGCTGACGGACAGTATTCTCATCCTTGGCGATGAGGAGGAGGTCATCCAAATACATAAGTGGTGAGGCTCCTCTCTGACGGAGGGCTCTGACGATAAACATGGCTGCTCTCTGCATAATAAGGGAAGATATCCTGGCTCCAAATGGCATAGCTTTGTCGAAATAGAATAAACCTTCATGTTGTACGCCCTGGAGTGGCCAGTCAAGTGGACATACCATGAAGTGTCTATAGGCCCTCTTGAGGTCGATGACGGCCATTGAGCACTGTGGTGAATTAATTCCCTGTATAATATCAAGAGCCATTGTTATCGTTGGTAGGTTGTGATGAGTTATGACACCATTATATGAGTTCTTTCTAATATATCTGTTCACGCCCCCGTCAGGATAAGACAAATCGACAATAATTCTACGAGAACCATCTGATTTAGGTCTGGTCATTAGGGGGCTGACCTTTGTCCATGGTACAAAAGGTGGCGTATGATATGGGCCAGCGAGGGCCCCCAGGCTTGCTTCTACCTGAATGTAGGAGTTAACACTATCCTTGTAAGCTGTGCCTGACGGATGATTTATTTGGGTCTCAATTCCGCGCATGGGTCCCCTGGTGTATTGCATAGGGAACCCGAACACTACGCCACTGAGGACCATGTCATCGTCAGGATGACCTGTAGCAAGGCTTGTCCACGCCTCTATGTTCAAGTTTGAAGGGAGAGGGATCCTGGCCCCCCTCCAGTTTGGGACACCACTTCTTTTAACTTTATTAAAAATGTCAGATAAATTGCTAGAGACACTAGAGATAGGTACAGGCCATTCTTCATATCGATCAAAATTGGCATTGACGCCCACCTCACTATGACCGATAGAATCGATAACACAATATTCACTATCACCAACTGGATCACAACAAATATCATACATCTGGTTGGCGTGGCCATCACTAGGGACACTTTCAATAATATTATCGTGTGGGTTAGAATTGTTAGTCACATTGCCGACATTGGGACGGCTGTCATGATTTGTAAATACCTGAGGGGGGCGTGTCGACAGAAGCTCCGAGGATTGTGACGGTGGCTGTGCATCGAGAACCGATGCGTCGAGGGCCTTCTCTGGCTGTTTACATGGATTGTCGTTAGAATGGAGGCTTCCATTCGAGCTGTAATGGCGAGGAACGACATATTTTCCTTCGCAGTAGGACTGATTACACTTATTCCGATCTGAATCGTTGAATATATGATAAACTTGATTTGTCAAAGTGGGGAAATCTGTTCGATGACCACCATCTTGGATTCTAGGCGGATGCGAATTGTGCGCATGCGCGGCCAGTTTGTTTACTTCCTGAGAACTAGGGAAGATAAGTGGAGATGCACGAGCAAGGTTGGTAGAAGAAATATCCGGGAATATAGGTAGAACAGAACATGAAACCGATTCAAATACTTTCGGAGAAACACTAACAGTAGAGAGGCAAGGGTTAAGTGTATCGTCCTGCCCCTTCAAACCGAGTTTTTTTACTTCGAATCGGCTGCATTATCGGTGCCAACGTGTTCATTGGTTGACCTACTTTTCCCCCATTGGTTCTTCTTAAACCCGGACCTGTCGTTGTTATTGTAGGGGCCCTCTTTTGGCGTGTTGTTCTTACGATTATTACACGCCCTAGCTGTGTGACTCAACTCTCTATTCTTCGTTGCAAAAAAGCAGTATCCGCAACAATGAACGAGGGTCACTGCACCCTCGGTGTGGGAAAACTGGTTATAACACTCGTCAGAATTAAATTTCACACACGGTATATGTACACCTGATTTCTTTGCAGTGGGCTTGCGTGGCAACCAGCTGAGGCGTGTGCGGTGCTGCTGTATCTCATTGGCGTCAGACCAGCTGAGTGATCCGTCAAGGATATAGTCGACAACGGTTTGTGACCACACCTTGGGGCCATCCCAGCCATGTGAGGCGGTATCTTGAGCTAGCTGGGACAAGTGAAGTGCCATGGCCTTTGATTTGGATCCGTCAGGGATAGATGCACACAACATAAGCGCCAGGCCACAGGCGTATTCGGCGAAAGAAAGGTCCCTCTTCTCCTCCTTCACCCTGGCCGCCATGTCAGGAGGAAGCATGAGTTCGGGCGTAAGTAGATTTTTCTTCTTACCTTTTTTCTTTCCCATAGTGGCGTGCTGTCTTGATAATGCCTTGGTTACACTATCTGTATGCTTGTAAAGCCTCTTTAGGTGTGTAGGCGTCGGCATCTCGTCCTCGGAGGACGAGGATGAGACTGCCGCCTCCTCCCTGAATGGGTGACGAGCCTCGGCCGACGTCTTGAACTTTCGTTTCTTCCCTCTTTTTCTAGACGACCTAAATCTCACCTCCTCATCGGTAGAAGATGCAGAGGAGGATGAAGATGTCGACGAGGAGGCTGACGACGAGGAGGACGAGGACCCGGACGGGGATGAGGGCGTGCGATGACCATGTTTACGTCCGCCCAACTTGCGGCGCTTCTTGGCGGGAACCTTCGTGGACTCGTGGCTTGCAGAAGCTTTGACTGACGCCTTGTCGGGGAGGCTCTGAGTGCTACCCATTGCCTGCGGCTGGCCCCGACCAAACTCAGCGATAGTCGCAGTTCTTGCTTCAGCCCTGACGGAGTCACACATTTTCTTCAAGTATCCGTCAAAGAAACCCTTGTTAATGTATCCTTCCAAGAAACTGAGGTTGCTGGGAAGTTCAGGCGCAGCCGGCGGAGGAAGCGTGTCCTTCTTCTTCTTAGCAGGCGCCTTTGGCGGAGGATTGTCAGCCATGGCCTCGTGAGCTGGATCTGGACCTTCGGGCATGTTGTCTTTCGCCTTCCTATTCGAAGCCTTCCTGGTAGGAGTAGTGACTGGCTTCTTTGAGGCCTTTCGACGAGGCATGTTGTACGCCTATTAAAAACCTTGTCCCGGGAGTGAGTTACCTTCTGCCACCCACGGAATCCGGAACAAAATATTTTCCCTGTTGACGATGGGAATATGGAGGCGTGAGAGGACGTCTGTATGAACGTGACAGTTGTGTGACGTATGGGTGTGACGTGAGGTCGAGTGAAAATCGTTCTCCCGCCATAATGACTGAGAATTATTCAAGAGAACAATTCCCAAATCATTATATTACAATTTAGACTGTTTTTAACTCTGCAACCAACTGATCTACATTTTGGGTTTTCTTTTGGAAGACCACATGTGATTTGGGTGGACTGATGTCACAATCTTTCTTTTCATCAGGCCGGTTTTTCCACTTTGTAGGACCTGAAATTGCTATACATGTTAGAATTTGGGTACAGATCCAACCAATGCTCCTTTGAGCTGAATAAGAAGATTTTGACTTTTTAGAGGTTGTATAGGGTTTACCTTTTTCTTATTTTGCCAGGGTGCATTCTCTGATGTCTGTGTACAAACTGGAGGTAGAAATAGGTAAAAAACACTCTTTGTCTAGCCACCAGACACTTGCGTACACATTGCCAGGAATTAACGCTCCACCAAAGTAATACAAAATGATATGTCACCTCCAAACACATTGCCAACATGTTGGACTTCGGGAAGAGGCCGAATTTCGATCCTAAATATGTAGTTTTATGAAATATGCTCTATGAATAAAGAGGATAGGACAGAAACTGTAATGTTATATTGGTAAACAAGTTTGAAAACGTCTAAGTGCACCACTTGTAATTAAGCGCACCACTTCTGTTCCTGTGTATCACAGCAGAGTGTACAGTGGGATATGTACACAACATATCCCTCTCTAAAATGTGTTGTGTCAATGCCGCAAGCAGCGGAACCTTACGGTAACGCGCTGGCTGGCTGAAAGTGGCTTCAGTGACTTTGCATCTCTGATTGGCTGTTGGAGCTGGTGCCGGCTTAGGTGTCAAGATCAAAGAAAATATGAACGAACTTAAATCCATATTATAAATAACCCTAAACCTAACCCTAAATTGGTTGTCCTAAGTCAGTAAGGGCAGTACTGGACTTGTCCCTGGTAAAAACTCACTAATAAAAGTAATTAGTTGACTAGTAATAGCAAGAATCAATCCGCTAAGCCCCGCCCACTTCAGTCTGGCTTCATTCGTCAGCCGGCGCGTTATCGTAAGGTTCCGACAAAAGCGTCAATGCCAATGCCTATATAAAATCCACACAATATTAATTCACGACATTCAAGCCTCTGCACAAAGTTATGAAAGGCTTTTTGCTTACTGGCTCCATGTACAGGGCTCTAACTGTCAAGATGGCTTACATAGATCTCAAGTGATGTTACCTGGTTATTGATTCCCACCCAAATGTCTCTTCAAGGAAGTGATTTTGAAACTATTTCAATGCTATTCCATTTGGAAGATTGCACATGCTTCAACCCACTTATGACAGCTGGGCTTTACTGGGCTGATGCAATATCACTGAGGGGGGTGAAGAGGAAGGGAGGAGGAGGGTAGCCTGGTGACGTGAGTTATAAAAGTGGGAGTGAAAAAGATGGAGGAATTGACAACTTATTTCTGATCTTTACCTTTGGTCTTACTTGAGACTTTGTTCAGTAGAGTTAGGTCTAGATAGACACAGCGGTGGGCGGAAAGCCATAGTTATTCTCTATTGAAGTATCATCTGTGAGCCCATAATTATCTCAATTTGAATGTCCTCAATTGATTATTAGAACTTAATTGGACAATGTACTTGTTTGTTGATAACTCAACTAGTGTTATTTCAGAAGATGTGCTGTATAAAAATACTACATAAAAAAATGAAATAAAGGAGTTTAGATTGGGGGCATTTAGTTAAAACTTTAAAACTTGAGCTGCCTTTAGTTTTGGCTTATAAACAAGCTGTAGTTCTGTTCAAGCTTTATACTAGTGCAGAGCACTGCACTCACCATTCAAAAATTGAATCAGGAGTCTTATCAGCTTAAAGGGATGAACCATTGTCATATGTGGGTCAGATTTTCAGAAAACGTACAATTGGCAGCTGTAGACATTTAGTAAATTCTGCTAGATTAGGCTGCAATTTGGCCAATACTAGGTAAATTCAAGAATATTAGGCATTGTATTGATTCTAGCAATCTGTTTGGTTAGGTTGAACTGTATTTTGAACTTTATTTGTCTCTCAAATTCCGGTTATTTGATATGTTATATGAGAAGATGCTGAATTGTACATTTTCTAAAAATCTGACCCATGTACTGCTCCAACTGTTTTCACTTCACCATACTCCATATTTACATGATTAATACACATCAACAATTATTACTAATGGAGAACCTAGATGCCAATTGCTGAAATAATATCAAACATATCAGGCCAATAAAGAAAGTAATAAAAACCTCTTACTCTGAGTTAGGATTAGTGGACAACCATTGTGCACAGAAGGCGTTATGTTCTTGCTCATTAAGCCTGGGCAGATTAATCACACTGTTGCTGCTACCCTCACATATATCGTGAGCTTCCCTGTTGTCTGATTTCTTGTGATCAGAATCTGAGTCAATCAAGGGATACATATCCTGACAAGAGCCCGATGCAAGCTTGCACTTCGTTGATGAGCCCCTCACTGTCAATCAAGTTTGATATATGTTAAGGTGTAAGAATGAACTATTAGCGATTTTAAGTAATGAGATAATCGGTGATAATTGATAATTAATATAAATACAATGAGGTTACACATTGTTATGTAATGTTACATAACATATATGGGTCAGATTTTCAGAAAATTCAGCAATTCAACTTTGCCAACATTGTCAAATAATCAGAATTTAACACGAAGATAAAGTTCAAAATACAATTCAACCTAACCAAACACATTATTAGAATCAATGCAATGCTGAATATACTCTAATTGACTTAACATATACCAAACTACAGCCTAATTTAGCAGAATTTAGTAAATGTGGACAGCTGTAAATTGTACATTTTCTGAAAATCTCAACCATTTAATAGTATGAGTGATTCACACATATGTACTTCTTCTCATTATATATATATGTTATACACAGACCGAGTGAATAAAAACAATGAACAAAATGATGCTCCAATAATGTTCAGTAAGGTTCTAGGGAGTACGGAATAGAATCTAAAGTTGCACAAATTAGAATTAAACTGTAATAGCAGTGAATGGACTTCCAAAAGTGTATAGTAGAAGTTAATTCTGAGGATATGAATGCATAGTAATTCTGTTTGAAGTGGAGTTGATGAATTCCTTCATTTCTTTATTAACAGAACTAATATACCTATATTCTGTTTCAATGGTATCTCAGTTTGACACCAATTTTCTTTTCACAGAAAGATTTGAGATGAAATGAAAATAAGAATGAAAAATGTAGGAGAAAGGATATAATAAATAGTTGAAGATTAGTAAAAGAAAAAGTGATTATAAGAATGATGAGTAACATACCAGGGTCTCCACCTCCAGTGTAAACAAGCCCAGGTTTAAAGATGAGTAGAATGTAGACACAAAGAGGAAACATCCTGAACTGCATCATCTGAGTGAGACAAGTGTGTGCTACCATTGTGGTGGAGCTGCTTCCTCATTCTCAGCGATGTGCTCAGGTGAAGGCAGCAACTCTTCTGAACGAGGGACAACCTTCCAACAGTATTTCTAGAAGTCATCCACTCTCAGCTCATGTGTGGACAGTGTGTGTGTGGGGAGCGTGTGTGTGTGGGGGTGGGGGGGATCAGGGAGGGGGATGGTGGATAGGTGCACTTGCACATCAAGCGTTGCAGAGTAGTAGCCATGTAATATTGATTGAGTAGTAGCCATATCTGATATGTTACAGGAAAATTATTCACAAGTCGCAAAAATTGAAATTTAAGATACTATCATATTTTTAAAAAAGATGAGACCAAGGAGATTCTAATGAATGTAAACATTAAGGGCATCATATACATACTTTTATCTTTTCAGTTTGCTATTTTTATTTTGTAATAAGAAGTTTGCAATATTTCTGGGTGGACAATTACCAGTAAAGTAACTAAATATACTCCATAGGATGATCTAGGAAACGCAGAGATATATTTAATGAACTGTCGTGAAATAGTGTACTATTATGTATGCAACCACAAGGACTAGACACCCCAAAGATGACAATATTCCAACAAAGAGATCTTGTAAATAATACGCTTTGAAAAATATCACGTTATTGGTTTTGAAGTCTTATATTTGGCAACCCTGTCGCGTTTCGCCTTTCTTAGGCTTCTTCAGAGGGTAAAGTTCTTCAGAAATCGGGTGGGTATACCAATCAATGAGCAAATTATAAATAAGGTAAAGTTAGCAATTATTGTTCTTTTGCAATGATATTAATAATATAATTCATAATAATTTGAATAGGTCACTCAAATATTGTGGAGACTTAATGTCGATGACAGAAATAATTCTTGAGATGGTTTCCTTATTTTTATACGAGTGTGAGCTGTCCCCCTCAAAGTCTCACCCAGACAATTAGATGCTGAATCCGAAGCTATTAGACAAGTACAATCTAATAAAATTCACTTATATTACAACCTATGGACTGTAGCCAATGGGCAGTAAACGGTCACCTGCGATTGATGTATATAAAAGTGGATGTTCCATTAAATCTGCGCTTAAATGCATTTTTACAAGAACATTAGCCATTAAAGGTGACCCTTTTAAACATGTTTGAAAATATTTTGAATACTAGTGGATATGCCACTATATAGGACTGAATTCTGCTGATGTTCTATAATTATACAAGATTTTATACAAGAAAAGATGGTGAGTGATATTAAGTTGAGCCATCGCAGGAAAGATTCCAGTGTGATTCCTAAATATAAATGTGGACTAAGCAAGAGCAAAATCAATCTGACAAAATCCTTCAAAATTGTGTGTAAACTGCGCTTAGGTGGTGTGGAAAAGATTGGAACAAAAAGTAGAAAATAGTTGCCTGATATTAGTTGACAGTGTGGCTTTTAGCACTAACACGGACTTTTAATAAGATATTTCATTACAAGTCTGTGGCACTAAACCCATATGGGTCAGATTTCCAGAAAAAGTACAATTGGCAGCTGTACACATGTAGTAAATTCTGAAAAATTAGGCTGCAATTTGATCAATACTAGGTAAATTCGAGTATAGTAGTCATTGCATTGATTCTAGCAATCTCTGGCTATGTTGAACTGTATTTTGAACTTTATTTTTGTCTGAAATGTGGGTTATTTGAGAGGATTGGTGAAGGTGAATTGTACATTTTCAGAAAAATCCGACCAATATAAGAAAATCAGATGTGATTTATTAACATTTCATCCCTGGGTCTGTATACTTGGTCTGTATACTTGCCCACACCTCATTGACATCAAAGTTGTGGTTTTCTGCACCGAGTGAACCTAATACTTTTAGGCTCTTGTCCAACAAATGGACAATGGAGAGGTCCACTTCTACAACTAGTGCATTCATTGCCAGTCCATTCATGAGAATTCTATGCCATAAGGAATATATTAATATGCAATAGCAACAAATAGTAAAAATAATTAATTATTAAATGTTGACACTCTCAGAATGCTCTTATAGATAATTATTTGCGTCTGTGTTATATTAGTGGTGAGCGAAAACCGAGGCCAACAAACAAAACACTTGAAACAAACATTTAAAATAAATTAGTCCTCCATGGACATTTTCATGAAACACGATACCTCTTTTCATTGGTAAATTTATTAGAAATTATAGTTATGGACCAGATACACAAATCATCATGTTAGCCCAGATGAACTTAGAAATGTGTGATGTGTTACAAAATGAGAATCAGTTATAGTTAACACTTTATATTATTTTTTCCAGTTTTTTTCATTTCCAAAGGAAACTGACTTATGTCAGTATAATTTAACGAATTTGCATTTCCAAGGGAAACAACAATTGAACCATATAAAGCATGGTTAAGTCACAGTTATTGTCAGATACTCTTGAATTAAATCATGTTATTCAATTATCATTTTCATTTAAAATTTGGAATAATCAAGACAATAAATCTTTCGGCAATTATAACTCATCATGATTAACAAATGAACTAATATGTCTAAGATTTACCTGTATAATTTAAGCTTCGCAGATCAAGAGACGGAGCAGGAAGACATATGTGACCCGTTTTAGGAAAATGAGTCATAAGTCGCAAAATTTGGATTTTGAGATATCACCATATTTGAAAAGAGAGGATCAAGCTGATTCCAATGAAAGTAAACACTAGGACATCTAATAAGTATTCCTATATTTTAGGTTTGATATTTTTATTTTTGAAAGAAAAAGTTTGCGTTGTTTCTGGATGGGTAATTGCCAGTAAAGTAACTGAATATACTCCATACAAAGGCCTTCAAAACGCATAAATATCTCCAACCGATACATCGGTGCCCATATGTGGGTAGCCAAGGGACGGTTGCTTAGCTCCGCCTCCATTCACCGTCGACCAATCAGGTCGCGCCTGGGCGGCGCTTATGACATCATCGCTACGAACATAAACATTGACATTCGTTCACCCAGATCCGCACTGAGCGGACGGTTCACTTGAAAATTTTGATTTTTCATTTGAAAAGTTGGTTTTTCTCCACATTTGATCGATATTCTTCAAGATGGGGAAAGCAAAGTTGTGTGAAAAGTGTGGAAACACTCATGTGCCTCCTTTGAACGACGATTGCACGAATTCGCCGACTGTTGTGGATGTGAATGCCTTGAATGGGAGGATCGGTTCATTGGAATCAATGATGAAAGACTTGATAACTTCCCTGGATGCAAGGAAAGCTGATTCGGCAACCTCTATTGTCAACCCAGCAGCTTCTACTTCAAGTGCTAGCTCGGATACAGTTATGTTTAATAGCAGAGAGCGTGAACCAAGTGTGGACAGTTCTATTTATGCGGTGGGCGGGGCCCATCACACACGCGGCCGTGCCAGGGACCGATCCAGGACCCGTTCGAGGACACGCCCATTTGACCAAACAAAAGATCTGGAAAAAGGTGACACTATCGATTCTTTTGAAAATTTATTATTGATAAATCTGAAGCTCGTGAATAAGTTGGTTACTGATGCCAGGTCCCTCGACGAGATTCAGGGCGTGGTAAACCACTGTCTAACCATGTGTGAGAAGGCAGGTTCGCAGGTTTACAGTCTGAAGGCCAGTCTACTCTACGACCAGGCCGTAAGAGCGAGGGCCAACAAGGTTGGATTGTCTGCATTTCAAGATATCCGCCAAGAAGAAGTGTTACGTTGTTATGCCTTTGAAAACTCTAAAAAGGTATCTACAGTCAAGTCGACGAAGGCTAAGAAAGATAGAGTCTGTTTCAAGTACAATAACCCTGGAGGTTGTTCTTTGAAGAATTGCGATTATCCTCATAAGTGCTCCGGCTGCGGATCTTACGACCACGGGGCTAAGGCTTGCACGAAAGGCTCGAAATAGGATGAGGAGGGTCACTATTGCGCTAAGGTCTGTCTAGATGATTTTATTGAGGATGAAAATGATGTGTTTTCTAATGGTCATGATGTTAATGTTGATTTAACAGTAGTTTCTCCGAGTCTTCTCGACTCGAACGTTTGTTGTGATTATGACGACCTTAACCCGGAAGTGCTTACCGGTAGTGATAGCAACGACCCGTCCTTGAACTTGAACTTGAACCAAGGTGTCATGGCCGACTGTGGCAATGTTGATGCTGTTATTCGTGACTCGACAATTGGTTTATTCCCGATTACATTGCCTGCCTGTGTACAACAGACTTTTTCTCCAGACGAAGATAAGTACAATGATATTAGGAGTATTATTGACAATTTTGGTCGTGATGGTAGTGAAACTAGCGATGATATTTTACTTTTTACATCCCCAACTTCTAACCGTGGTTCTTTCGTAAAAGTTTATGCTAGTTGTGCCCGTGGAAAATGTCAATGTCGCCATGTTCTTGGTGGCAAGGGTACTCAATTGAAACCTTGTCGCTTTGCGTATCTGCTATTTAGCCTTAACCCTAGCAGCATTAACACTTACATTGATGTTTTTTATGGTGTTCTCGAAGGTTTTGATGTGGTTGACACCGAGGTAGAACCTTACGACTGTGCTAATTATAAATCTATCCTTGAACCTGAGGTAAAATCCAAGATGGATGATATTGTTAACAAGGAACTCGACGAAGGTTTTATTTCTATTGCTGATGAATTTCCTACCTGTATACATTCACTTGGTGCAGTCCCAAAGGCTGATGGGGGCATTAGGCCCATAACAGATTGCAGCAGACCTTTGGGACAATCTGTAAATGAACACTGTAACAGCTTAGTTCGTGAATTTACCTTTAAATCTATTGATAATGCCATAAGCTTGATTGACGAGGGTTCATTTATGGCTGTTGTGGACATTAAGTCCGCCTATAGGGCAGTCCCCATTAATCCTAACCACCGTCGTTATTGTGGTTTTAGGTGGGACGTTGATGGTAAGGAGGAGTTATTCGTTGATAATAGGTTATGCTTTGGCCTGCGCACTGGTCCTTGCATTTTTAACAGCATCTCCAACTTTTTTGTAACCTGTGTAGCTGAACTGTTTGAATTTTCTGTCATTAATTTTCTGGATGACTTTTTTGTCGCCAGTGATTCTTATGATACATGTTCTCATTACCGTGATATTTTACTGTATTGTCTCCGCTTCTTGGGATTCCATGTAGCATGGAAGAAGGTCACTGCACCTTCTTCCACATGTGTATATCTCGGTTTTACATTGAACACCCAAGACATGACCCTTTCCTTGCCAGTGGGGAAAGTTGAAAAGCTCACTAAATTGATTGGAGAAGTTAAGGATGCTAAGTATATGACCAAAAAGCAACTAGAGAAATTTTGTGGGTATGTGTCCCATTGTTCTGCAGTGTTTCACGGAGGCAGGACCTTCTGCAGGCGGTTTTTCGACATGTACAAGATGATGCTAGTGAAAAAGCTCCAAGTCATGCCTATATCAGAGGAAGCTAGGATGGACTTGAGCTGGTGGGAATCGTTTTCCAAGTGTTTCAACGGTGTGGGTATGTTGAAGAAGGAAATATTCCATCTTCCTATTATTTCTGACTCCTCCTCCAAAGGGTTTGCAGCCTTTATGGGAGCAGATTGGTTCGCGGGACCTTGGAATGACTGTGAAATACCAATGTGTGTCAAGTATGAAGGCCATATTTGTTCTGTGCCAACGGAGAACAATCTGGCATCCAACATTAATATCCAGGAATTATTCCCTGTTTTGACGGGAGTCAGACGGTGGGCCAGTGTTCTGAAAAATAAAACTGTGGTGTGTTTCATAGACAACACGCAAGTGATCGCTATGCTAAAAAATGGAACTAGCAGTAGCAGACAATGCATGCAATGGCTTTACGAGCTATATTGGATTTGTTTCATCTATAATATCTCCCTGGCTCCTAAATACATTAAAACTGATAACAATGTGGTGGCAGATATCCTGTCTCGCTTGCCTTATTATAGTGTTGATGCTCCTGTCCCTGATATTTTATTATCGACAAGCTTATGCTGTATTAACACTGACTATTGTTTCCTCCAGGACTCAGCAAATGGTCGGAGAGAGTTGTTCAACTCAGGAGTTTAGCCCTTGCTCCCTCTACCAAGTTACAAAGGCTTAGACAATGGAACCTTTTCAAGTCATTCCTGGACGAAAACTCTTCGTCGTTGATGCCTATAACAATTCAAAAACTTGCATCTTTCTGTGCCTATCTATCCTCCGTCATGAGATATTCTTCAGTGTGTACGTATGTGGCTGGGGTGATTTCTTATGCCAGATTATTGGGCCTGGACTGCCCCCCTATGTCACATCCAGCCATTAAATCAGTGCTTCGTGGTATAAAGAGTCTGCCTGGATCTGCGCCCACACCCGCCCCGCCGATCAAGCCTTCAGACCTTATGAAAATGTACCCTTGTCTGGACTTACAAGACGATTTGGACCTACTATGTTGGTCTGCTTTTGTTTTTTTATTCAGATCGTTATTAAGGGTTGGACATGTGGTTAATTCCCCTCACATGTTGCTCCGTAAAAACATTTCCCTTGTGCCAGGGGGTCTGGTTGTGAACGTGGGTACAACCAAATCTTCTTCTACCCCCTTCTCTATTATTATTAGAGTCATCTCCAATAAATCCTTATGTCCAGTATATTGGATTAGGAAGCTTCTAGACCAGGATCTGCCGGCCGCATCTCCATTGTTTTCCTGCAAATCATATGGGACCCCTGATTATGACCATTTCTCCAAGAAACTCAGTGCCTTGTCGACATCTGCGGGTCTATCTGACTGTTTCACTTCCCACTCCTTTCGTCGGGGAGGTGCCTCGTTCATGTCTTCCCTTGGCATCCCCTTGGACGACATCAAAGTTAGAGGTAACTGGAGATCTTCAATTGTGTCATCTTATATCGTTCCCTCTCCTCAGG
The DNA here is from genome assembly GCA_942159475.1 of Sthenelais limicola. Lineage (NCBI taxonomy): Eukaryota > Metazoa > Annelida > Polychaeta > Phyllodocida > Sigalionidae > Sthenelais > Sthenelais limicola. Next base: position 55,151,836 of record OW804102.1, on the reverse strand, counting down.
ATCAAATGAAGTGTGAGAGTGTGGTGGGAAATGCCCTGGACAGGCTTTCTTCCTAAACTGTTCTCTTGTGTTTGGCCTTTTGCTGAAAATAAAACCATTGCTTCGCTTGGTTTCAGGCCATTCACTTGTTCACGTGTCATTTATCTTAGCATCCGACCAGCACCCTACATATCTCCAACCGATACATCGGTGCCCATATGTGGGTAGCCAAGAGACGGTTGCTTAGCTCCGCCTCCATTCACCGTCGACCAATCAGGTCGCGCCTGGGCGGCGCTTATGACATCATCGCTACGAACATAAACATTGACATTCGTTCACCCAGATCCGCACTGAGCGGACGGTTCACTTGAAAATTTTTTCTTTATTCTTGTTTGTTATTGCTGAAAATAAAACCATTGCTTCGCTTGGTTTCAGGCCATTCACTTGTTCACGTGTCATTTATCTTAGCATCCGACCAGCACCCTACATATATGTAATGCAATGTCCTGAAATTTGTTAGATGGATTCATATGACTATAAGTACTAAACCCTCCAAATATCAGAACATTTCAATGAAGAGATCTTGTGAATAAAACACTTTGAAAAATATCAATTTTGCGACTTATGGCTCATTTTCCTGGAACACATCACATATTGTCACGCTGCGGATGTATCCAACTAAATATGCATAGCGCACATAGTTGGATACCGGAGCCAAACAATGATATGGCTATCCTGCATAGTCCTGCGTTTATTTTTGTGCTCATTTCACCTTTACTTATCAACATGTACCGAAAATGACAGAAATATTGATACAATTGAATTAATGTGTGTTGTGGTTGACGTTGACGTCGTTGTCTATATCATGACGCCCTTTATGACTCCCGTCATGACGTATTTGTATTTCAGCGCGCCATTTTTTCCGACCCACAAGTGTCAGGACTATATTTTATAATGCAAAATCATTTAATTCTGTACTGTCATGTAGATTTATTTTGCTTACTGTTTTGCAGTAAATTAATCTAATAAACATATTCAATCATTTCTTAAAAAATTGTGCAACGCATTTGTGTGTTAGTAGTATTATCGTAAGAGCTATATTCATTCCATTTCAGCCTGAGGCTTGATGTGAACATCACATCAGCCACAGGACTGAGTTTCATTGTCAGTGTTAACTCAGTGGGCCATGCGTATTAACCACATTCAAAGGTGAAATAAAGACACCGTATTAGGTATTAATAGTCTCAGAATCCGCGTTTTGCTATAGACCAAGTATTGACTAATGTGGGTCCTCAATCCACGAGGTGGCAGCACAATTAGTAAAATGAGAGAACTATAGTGCTGCTCCCCAAGTTAGGGACTTTGCTTTATTGCCCATTTTTAAAAAGAATCCTTAAAAATTAACAAGTTGTCTTTGTTCATCAGACTTAAGATGGATACTAGGAGCCAGAATCTTATCTAAGTTCCAAGTGGTTATGATTTTTGGGTCATTGAATTCGAATTTGGAACCTTAAAATAGAATTTTTCCTCCAAATGGTCATATTTCAATTGTGCCACAGGCATTTTCTTGGTATTTTGTTCAAGAATAAAAGACCATTATGCCTGCATATATTGTAGGGACGAGTCTCTCTGGTTGGAATGACCCCTGCGACCTGCGTTCTTGGAGGTCACTCAGTCCACACATCCCCATACATAAACCTATCCACACCTCTGTATCTAACTCTTCCGGGGAACGTATGGGACGACTTAACCTGTCAACACCCTTTTTCACTTCATGTCTATTTTATCGCTTGAGTTGTATATAAGGCCCAGTGTGGGCCATGTGAGTTTGTCTCTCCCGGTTGACCATTCCTTGGATGATGATGTGAGCCTGTGTCTGGAGAATAAAGCCTTGCTGAAAACCATATTCCTCTTCTCTGATGTCTGACTGGATCGAGCGCGGACCAAACCGTCTGAACCCCAAGGTCATGAGTACCTTCCCTACTTAAAGTTACTTATATCGCTAAGTCTGTGCTAAGCTGCCGCGCTACCCCTAATAGCTGACCATTGGAATGGACTATGTAATCTAGCCTAACTTAGAACAACTTTGGGACGAATCGGCCCCCAGTAACAAATCATCTCCCTCTCTTCCTCCTAGCGGTCAAATAACGAATACCATTAATTCCCACTCCAACAATATATATCAAACTTGTATTAAAAGAAGAGAATTAATTAAAATTTTAAAATAGACATAGTATCCACCGGATGATAACGTAGACCACATTAAGAATCAATTTGAGTATGGCTGTATGGGCATGCATTATTAATGTGCTGGTTTCCTGATGATGTATATACGTGTGTGACATTCTTCCATTATATTCTATCACCTCCACCCACCCTCACACCCACACTAATAAATGTGATTCATATCAAATGAGCTACCAAGATCAAAGGGGATTATTTCTCGTTATCAAAGTTTTTTGCTGTATAGCATGTGTAGCACAGCCAATCTATGATATGACCTAAAATAAATTGCAAAAGTGGTTATTTTTGTGGGATCCTATTCATTGAGAAACCTGTTTTTACTGAACCAAAATACCTAAGCTGTCAGCTACTGGGAAAGTTGCCGCTAGGGGGACACGCTTTGACTATAATAATAATATTTAGTAGTATAATAGTATTATTTAATAGTATATATAATAGATATATAGTATAGTATAGTATATGAATATATGTTATAGTAATATATATAGTAGTATATAGTAATATTTAGAGCTTAGGTAATTCAAACGGAGTTTTTAGGACTTAATCCCGATTCATTGCATGTACATGTGTCCCTGCCATTATTAGTCACTGAGATATGATGCTTCAAATGTAGTTTTGTATTGTAAACCAAACAGTTTGGGTGGGTGAAAAACCCCCCAAAAGGCAACTATACTTTCCCTCTATAAGGGTCGTATTTTCAGAAAATGTGCAATTGGCAGCCCAACAAATTATTCTGCTAAATTAGGCTGAAGAATAATGAATACCGGGTATATCTGAATATATTTGGTACCATGCACATTGATTTAAAGTATCAGTTCTGTTATGTTTAACTGGATTTCGAAGCTCACCTTTGTCTTAAATATGGGTTATTTGAGGGGATTGGTGAAGGCCAATTGTACATTTTCTGAAAATACGACCCATAAATGAAACTTTTAAAAACAATCCTGATCCTGAAGAAGGGCCCATGTCGCCCGAAACGTCGATCCCATCTTATTGAATTAACCTACTCAAAACAAACTTTCAGTGTCCCTAACAATTTAGGAGTTGACTTCATATCAATTTAAATTCTAAAAAAAATGATTGTGCCCAATTACCCAGTACTGTGCAAGTCTACGATTTACTCTGGTTGATGTGGAGCAGGGGGCGGAGCTGGAGGCGGGGACGGGAGGTACTGGGTCCTGGTGACAGATATGTGGGTCAGATTTTCAGAAAATGTACAATTCAACATGGCCTATCTTCTCAAATAACCCTTATTTCAGGCGAAAATAAATTCCAAATTTACGTTTAACCTGATCAAACAGATTGCTAGAATCAATAGAATGCCGAATATACTCGGATTTACCTAGTATTGACCAAATTGCAGCCTAACTTTGCAGACTTTACAAAGTGTGTACAGCTGCCAATTGTGCATTTTCTAAATATCTGACCCATATAGGTCAAACTAGAATCAGAACATTTTAGGGTTCAGCTGATGGCCTAGACACCCATTTATTTCTAAAAATAGAAAACGATACCTAGTTGCACTGACACATATGATGTGTTCCCGGATAATGAGTCACAAGTCGCAACATTGATATTTCTCAAAGTGTTTTATTCACAAGATCTCTTTCTTGATATGTTCTGATTTTTAGTGGGTTTAGCAATTATAGTCATATGAATATATGTCACAATTTTCGGACATTGCATTTAAATTGTTTTCCTTGCGTTTTGAAGGCTTTTGTATGGGGTATATTAAGTAACTTTACTGGTATACCCATCACATTCTCAAAAATAAATATATCAAACTTAAAGTATAGAAATGGTTATTAGGTGTACTAGTGTTTACTATCATTGGAATCACCTTGATCTCCTCTTTTCAAATATGGTTAAAGGCCTTCATATGGAGTATATTTAGTTACTTTACTGGTAATTACCCATCCAGAAACATTGCAAACTTGTATTTTCACAAATAATAATATCAAAATTAAAATATAGAAATACATATAAGATGTCCTACTGTTTACTATCATTGGAATCGGCTTGATCTCCTCTTTTCAAATAATATTATGGTGGTATCTCAAAATCCATATTTTGCGACTCATGACTCATTTTCATTTCATTGCATTAAATATTCTCTTTCACTATTTAATATGCTTGAATCTGGACTCTATCATTTTTACATACATTTTGTTTTTCAACTAAACTATGGGGAATAGTAGAAAAAAGTAGCTCTTTGTGAAACGAATTTGACTTATATAATAACTGTATTTATATGAATGCAATATAGCTGCCTCTTTTGTGTAGAATGATGGACCAAAAAGAAAGTAGGATACAGCTGTCAAGAATGATATATTACCATCCAAATAACGTAGTACTATAATTAGAGATTATTATACACGCATTCAATACTGAGGCCCCGACAGCCGCACATTACTTGTAACGTGGTATTGGACTAGTACATTACCGGCGCGTTTTCATGGCGACGCAAGTTTGGTGGCGCAAGATTGCCGACGCAAGTTTGCCGACGCAAGTTTGCCAGTGCGAGTGCTTTCTTTCTCCATGTTTCAACTGTTTCTAGTTCCATTTCTCTTATATGAAACCAGATATTATGGTAAATTATGTTATTATCTTTTTAATTAAGCACGTTTTACATTCAAATCTAGGCATGTATAATAATCAACTTATAGGACTCGTTGCCGCACGGACGCGTAAATAAAGGACTCGATCTTCGATCTCGTCCTTTATTTACGCGCCATGCGGCAACTCGTCCAATAAGTGCTAAGAATGGAATGAGCCAGCAATACAAATTGATGTGTAATCACAAATATATCATGTGTAAATCTTAAAAAAGTAGCCGACTCGGTGACGAAGAAGTTAATATAGTATGTATACTATACGAATATTTTCATAGCACCCTACATATTTCACCTCTCATATGGAATGCGCATGTAATAAAGTACATTTAACTACTTTATTAGTAATTATCCACCAACAAATATTTCAAACTTTTATTTTTGAAAATAAAAGTATCAAACCTAAAATATGGAAGTACTTATTAGATGTCATCATGTTTTCCATCATTAGAATCAGCTTGATCTCATCTTTGGATGATATCTCAAAATCCACTGTTTGTGACATGTGACTCATTTCCCTATAACACATCACATACATCAAACGATACATATATATTAGGGTCAGATTCACAGAAAATGCACATTCGTCAGCTCTGCAAAAAGGTTAACTTCTGCTAAATTAGACTGAATACATGGTATATCAGAGTATATTTGGCATTGGGCAGATAAAAAATGTCTTTTCATTGTTTTAAACTATATTTTGAACGTCACTTTCTCCTAAATTTGGGTTATTTGAGAGGTGAAGGCGAATTCTACATTTTCTGACGATTCACCCAATTTGACACTTGTGTTGAGGGGTGAGTGATATATGGCAACATGTGTGACGTTTCCAGAAAATGCACGATTCGCATTCAGAAACAGCTCCAAATAACCTGCATTTAATACAAAAGTGAGACTCAAAACACAATTCAACATAATCAAACACATCCCTTGAATCAACTTGACGCCAAATTTACTCAGATATGCCTGGTATCTATCATTTTTCATCCTAATTTAGCAGAATTTCATGAATGTGTAGATCTGCCAATTGTACATTTTCTGGTGACCTGACCCACGTATGTTGTACCCAGATCAGATAACGTAAGATGGAAGAGATGGGAAAAGATCAAACAACGGCAGTGCTATGTATCTCAGGCCACTGACCTCACGTGGATGACAAATGTGGGAAAATCTGATACGTGGGTCAGATTTTTAGAAGATGCACAATTGGCAACTCTACACACTTAGTAAAGTCTGCAAAATTAGGCTGCAATTTGGTCAATACTAGGTATATTCGGCATTCTATTGATTCTAGCAATCTGTTTGATTAGGTTAAACTTTATTTTGGAGTTTATTTTCGCCTGAAATAAGGGTTATTTGAGAAGATTGGCCATGTTGAATTGTACATTTTCTGAAAATCTGACCCACATACATTCCAGGCTCAGAGTCTATGAGAGAGTCCCTCCAAACTGGGGAAAAGCCTCTCGCTCCAAACCGCTAAATCCCATTACAATTTCCATTAAGTCGCTTACTCCAGGGCCAGGATTTTGTTTGTTATTTAATGATGTTCATTATGTGAAAGATATTACAAAATACTCAGATATACCCAGTATTCGTCATTTTTCAGCCTAATTTAGCAAAATTTCCTTAATGGGTAGAGCTGCCAATTGTATATCTTCCAACTATCTTGCCCATAAAGTATAATGTGTTATGTCACAGAAAAAGTCACAGGTCAGAAAATATGAATTTTGAGATATCATCATATTTGAAAATATGAGATCAAGCCGATTCCATATAAGGTAAACACTATTGGGTCAGATTTTCAGAAAATGTACAATTTATCTTCAGCAATCCTTTCAAATAACACAGATTTAGGACAATAATGATGTTCAAAGTTCAGTTTAACACAACCAAACACATCCTTTAAATCAACTCAATACCAAATATACTCAGATATACCTAGTTTGACCGTTTTTCAGTTTTAATTTAGCAGAATTTACTAAATATGTAGATCTGCCAATTGTACATTGCCGGAAAATCTTACCCATTTAGGTTAACTAACTTGTCTTATTATATTTTAAGTTTGATATTTTTACTTTTGAAAAAGGAATTTGCAGTATGTCTACGTGAACAAATTACTAGTAACGTAGCTGAATATAGTCTATAGGATGAGCTACGAAATACAAAAATATATCTAATACACGGTCTTGGAAGCTGGTGCATGTATTCATTCATTCATTCAGACATAGTATACTTATCCAAAGACACTATATTTTGATGAGCACAATTGTATTACAAAATAGGCCGTACATTTAAATTCCTTATCGAAAAACACCTGTCCACCATGTAGATGTATTCTTGCGTCGCCACGCAAACAATTATACAAAGTAATTAGCTGATAATATTCTACCATTACCATTATGACATTACAAAGTTATTTTAAAAATGGTTACATCATGACTACTCAACTCAATACAAATTACAATAAAATACTTTATTATATGCGCATTCCATATGAGAGGTGCTATAAGTGGAGTGCTATACAAATACTAATATCGCACACGTACTATATGAACTACTTCATCACCAAGTCGGCTACTTTTTTCAGATTTTACACATCAAGTTTTATGCCCATATAATAAATATAGAATGAAACTCGCCTGCATTATTTGAAAATCGAATCTGGTCTAATAAATTTTCGATTATTGCCGGCTTGTTCCATTCTCTCTCTGAATGGGGTAATATACATACCCCACAGTAATTAACTATTGTTTCTGTACTAATAATTTACTTGTGATTAAAGAGTATCACCCAATCTCTTAATGAAACGTATCTCTCCTCTTATCTTGAAATAAACATTGAAGTAAAAGTAATAGGGGATTTGCATAGCCGCCATTTCGGCTCTGGATTCGCATGGAATTATGGGACAAATGGTACAGTATAAAATCTATAGAAAACATGCCATGTTCACCATGGAATATTTATCTGTGCTCCAATGTCAACATCCAAGTGCTATACATGTTTTCATAACACAAGCCACCATCGTTCCCATCATGCATTTAGTTTGTCATAGATCATCTATACAAGTTATGATATTGGTGAAAACATTCTTACAATTTTTGATAAAAATGTTGCCTAATCAGATTTCATCAGAATCCATCCCAGCATGCACCGTAAAAGACATGCGCAGTGGCACGTGCAACTCCCCTATTACTCTGTATACTTTGGATCATATTGGATATCATACACAGTACTTATTCAATCTAGAAATGCAATAATGATAATAATAGATTTGTATTTCAATAAGACATCTACAAATGTAAATCTACGTGTGGACTAGGGGTTAAATATGAAGAGATGGAAAAAGGAGCATTTTCAGTAATGTGTACTGGTCGTCACAGTACCCCTGAATTTGGAATATGATCTAGACTAGATCATATGAATATAACACAGTTAGTGGCTTTGTCTATTGGTCAGAGCCAATGGATGCTAAGGGTTCTCAAGCCTATTTAAAAAAACAGATTTTTCCTAAACTTGAATCATTTGTATATATATGATCATACCAAGGCCACATATGCTTTTTAATATCAATTCACCGACTAGTTTTTTTAAATGTGAGGTCGCAAATATTTTGACCCTTTTACTATTGGTTCCTATGGAAAATGATGACTTTTCGAATCAAAACATATTCGTATGTCTTACCAAGAACCCGTCATCAAGTTTTTTCAAACTATACTGCCTGGGAGTGTTTTCTTTGTTATAAAAGAAAAAACTATATTTTTCACCGTGTAGTTATTTTGTGAGGGCGTCCTGAAATGTATGAAATAGCAAAAATACGGATTTTTGTCAGTTTTTTGCCGACCTAGTTGGGGTTAAGTGCCCGCATCATGTACAATTTCATGTAGGATAAAAAACTTTCATTATGAAACTCATTTTGTCTGTGCCGACTAATCTCTTTGTTATTGAATTATGGGGTGCCATATAATACCCTCGTTGTTGCTGAGGTCAAAGGTCATGGCCGAACTAGGGCATGTGGATGGATGCCCTGTATGTGTCATTGCTGCCCTACATGTATAGATGCACCGTATGCATTGTGATAACATGTGATGTGTTATAGGATAATGAGTCACAAGTAGCAAAAAATGGATTTTTAGATGGCATCATAATATCATTTGAATATAAGAAGTCAAGCGGATTACAATTGTAGTAAACACTTAAGACAAATAAAACGTGTTGTTATGTTCATACTTTATATATTTATGTCAGAGAAATGTTTGGAATTTGCGGAGAGGTAAAATGCCCGAAAAGTACTTAATGTACTCCATAGGATAACCTTTGAAACGCCAGGATGCATATATAATACACTGTCCTAAGATTTGGGGCATAAATCATAATGTTTCTATATATATAAATACATGTGCCACATTTAAAGACAGTGTATTAAATATATCCATGCGTTTCTAAAGTCAACTTATCTCGGCATCTTATCTAGCATATTTAGCTACTTTACTAGTAAATATCCACCTTGAAATATTGTAAACATGTGTATCAAAACCACCTGATATCTTCTTTTCAAACAAGATGATATCCTTAAACCCATGCTTTGCGACTTGTCACACATCCCCCTATAAGTATAACAGATCACAGATTACTATGGAAAATCTTTTCACACAGATTCAAATATATTACGTGGTTTTCTCTTTTCCTCGTCGATATTCTCCAGCATCGTCTTTGACGTATATCGTTTAAAAGACCGATAGGAACGAACTCTACCCATATCTATCCCAGTTAAGTTGAAGACAGACAATACATGGGTCAAATTTTCAGTAAATGTACAATTGGCAGCTGTACACATTTAGTAAATTCTGCTAAATTAGGCCGCAATTTGGTCAATATTAGGTAAATTCGAGTATATTTGGCATTACATTGATTCTAGCAATCTGTTTGGTTAGGTCGAAGTGTGTTTTGAACTTTATTTTTGTCTGAAATTTGCGGTTTTTGAGAAGATTGGTGAAGTTGAATTGTACATTTTCTGAAAATTTGACCCACATAACTGTTACTTTAATTGTGGTCTATGCCGCTATAAGATAAAGGAAATATGAGACCTTACAAAGTAGAATAAAACGTTTTCTTGTAAAAGTTTAAAAAGTGTCAAAGTCTAGTAATAAAACGATTTCACAAAAAAAAAGAAGTTAGAGCCGCTGTTTATTACAGGGAATATGACATTTTTCCCACGACCCAAGGATGCTAGCGCCCAGGGTCTGTGTCCCAGGTCTGTGTTCTCATTGGACAGTGAGACATTTGTAAAATATAGGTCTCTGTTTCAATCTGTTAAAGGCATTTGTAGGTCAGGAGACGCTCACTCTATGAGTGGCACCCCACATGTGCACACCAAACATACAGTAGGTGCCTTGCTTTATATTATTAGGGTCAGATTATCAGAAAATATACAATTGGCAGCTCCACACATTTAGTAACTTCTGCTAAATTAGGCTGCAATTTGGCCAATACTAGGGAAATTCGAGTAAAGTTGGCATTGCATTGATTCTTGCAATCTGTTTGGTTAGGTTGAACTGTAGTTTGAACCTCATTTTGTACTAAATTTGGATTGTTTGAGAAGATTTGTGTAGGGGAATTGTACATTTTCTGGCGACTTCACTCATACACTTTTCTAAAGGATATTTCATGGACCAGAATAGGGAATAATACCCAGTTCGGGACCCGGGATTGAAGTGTCAGGACTCAGGATTCAGAAAAGGGATCCAGAGCCAAATTATTCTTTTCCAGGTACTGATTGCAAATAGAGAAACGGGGTTTTATCTTAAAACAACCCTACGGGATTTGGGAAATTGGGCCCATAAAAGCCGGGAAACGGGATTCAAGGGGCGTATTCCATACCCTGATGGATTGATGTGTCAAATCACTTTGACATTCTTGTTATTCTATTGCAGATCATGGCGAAGCTAGCTTTTATTGGGTGCATTTTCTTCATACTTGTCATTCAAGCTACATCAAAGAAAACGTAAGTATTATATCCATAAACAGCTAAAGTTTGCTGTTTTCAATTATACTGGAATGTTATTGCGCTGCTAAATAGTATCATATTTTATTTTTTACAAATGTGATAGGACAAGTTTCACATTATAGTGATACTTCTCATTGCCAAGGAAAACTTTACTTCAAAGGCTACATCTAGGATAAATATTAATTCTCTCAATATTTAATTAACAATAGCAATTATTAATATTCAGTTCTCTATGCAAAGGTGAAATATAACTCTAGCTTCTATAAAGCGCCTCCACCTGCTGGTATAAAAAAGTTTTCCCTAATAACTACTTTCAATCAATACCAGAGTGTAACTTTAATACTCTAAATACTTTATAACAACATCAGTTTAATATTAAACAGTTAAACTAAGCTGTCCCATACATAGTTCTAGAGTCATGTGTTGGCTAGATAGTTCTAACCTCTTGCACATAATTTAGAATCAAAGGCAAACGATACTATCCACAAGAACTCCACCCCCGCTAGCTGGGGGAATTGTATGTACTTCCCTTTAGTACACTGTCCCGCGCAACGTATCCGCGCGATACGAAAATGAATACGAATTTCTTGTACCCACTTTTGATACGATTTTTTTCGTCTCAGCGTATTCGGCGAGGTAAAGCTAAATCTCTTAATCCCCGGTGTGCGGTGGTGCGTTAAGAGTTGGCGCATCTGGAGTGCGGCAGTGCGTGACGGAGTGTGCACTCACCCATTACAATGTGACAAAGCAGAGAAAAAAACTTGACCATGCTTGGGTTTGATCTAGCAACCTTCTGATTTACAATCAAGTGCTCTAACCATTACACCACTGAATCAGCTATCAACGTGGCCTCAAATAATCAATCTTGTAATTGGGAAAGAGTAATAGCATCATTTTGCCAGTCGGATACCAAGCTATTATTTTTTCAAAATCACTTATTATCATGAAATACAGGTCTAGGAATTCTGTCGACGTTTCATGAGAAGTGCCCAAATATTATATATTAGTTTGAATGAATTCAGAAAGAAAGATTCCTTCACAGAAAGTCCCATATTCAATTTCGTATGAAAAAACAGGGTGGCAATTATAAAACACCCACATTCAACATTATTATCATAGAAAATTATTTTAAACAAAAGCAAAAACATCCTCTGCCCTCAGTAAAATATGCGTCTGCCGTGACGGCCGTCATGCAGAGCGTGGAGGGCAGGGGAAGCTACCAGAGGCAGGGCCGGAGCTACGGCCAAGGGGTGCGGTAGCTACCCCCACCAAATGTGGCCTCCCTGTGGCTCGTAATCTGCACTGGAAACACCTTGGTAAGCCCCTCAGATGGTAACTCGGGATACGTCTATTGCACTCGAAATATTGGTCCCAGCCTTCCCAAACTTCACATGCATTATGCTCATATACCCTGCTATATGTACACCAAAGATTGTAGAGATTCAATGAATTTTATTTTTTCTAAAAAAATTCTTTAGACATTTCTGCACCTATGTAGTTCTCAAAACTCAATACGAAAAACGGAGCGCGAATACGGAGCATATCATATTTCGTCTCCGTGATTCAAAGGACCGTTTTTCGTATCAGAAGTTCAGGCAATTTCGTCACCACACTTCACCAGTAGCGTTCGCGGTGCTCGGTAGACAAAAATCGTCACACTGAAGACGAAAAAGCTTGCCGCTACGTATCGCGCGGGTACGGTGCGCGGGAGAGTGTATGGTAATCTAGGGGGAAATGGTGCAATTTCTCACGTTTTTGTGAATAAAACATGAATGGCAACTCCTAAGGGCTCCAATTATTCTTGACGAATAGTAAAGATTATATACATATATAATGGGAACAAAATAAATGTCATCTCTTTAAAACAAATCTGTCTGAAATAGACATGTTTCGGAAAGATAGATCACTTTTGGGGTTCTTTGTCATGCCTTGTGGTTTGGTGCTAATTTTCCTGTGGAAATCATATTCAAATGTTTCTGAATTATAGTGGACAGTATCATTTATTTAATATATTAACAAAAAATGGTAAAAAAATGATATAGCTGAGGTATATATCATTTCTTGTTCCTAGCTGGGGTCATGCGGGGTCATGTTGGTTCATGACATTTTTTTTTTTTTTAAAGTTTTTATTCAGTCTATCAACATAAATCACTTCTTCCTCCGGGGTCGATTACACCATTTACATTGCACCCGCTCATCGTTCGAACACTGTTTATTACTCCGACTAGAACAATTTAATTTAAACTGCCTAAATGAGCTGTATGTATGGAGAATGACTCCTTGGTAGCAGACATGATATATGTATTGAGCACGACTTTTGGGTAACCAACCGAGCTAATTTGCTTTATCAAAAACATTTCTCGTTATTGGTTCATGACATTGAAAATGAATCATACTAATGGGGGATTTGAATGTCTCACTGCGCATGTCTACTGCAGTGCATGCTGGGACGGATTCTGGGGAAATCTGACATACAAATAATTGGCAAGATTTTTAACGAAAATAGCAAAAATGTTTTCACCAATATCATAGCTTGTATAAATGATCTATGAAAACCAAATGCATGATGGGAAAGATGGGGACTTGTTGTATGGAAACATGTATAATGGTGGATATTACTGGAAGTAATATAGGTATAAATGGAGACACCAGGTGGCGCCACGGTTTGAACATTGAATCTGCCTGATCCGGAGTTAACTGATCAGTCATGGGCAGGCAAGCGAGAGGAGCAGACGTCTTGAAGAAAATTATTTTTTCTCTCCTTGTGAGATACAAAAAAAGTGTAAAAGTTTCAAAATGTCTACCATCAACTGCACTCTCTGTGGTAAGAACCATAAACGACCAGCTTGTACTGCAAAAACCTTGAAACAGGAAAAAGACGACTCACTTATCGGGGCTGTAGGAGGTGCACCGGCTGTCGAGCTAACACCGGACGAAGCCGCTTCTCTACTCGGCATGGAAGCTGATGACTTGCCGGCTCGCGATACCGAAGATTATACGAAGGCCCTGGAGGCTTTCATTCAGAAGCAACATACAGCCATTACTGCGGTCCAGCAGAGACATCGAGTTATTGGCTTGGAGGTGGAGGCAAAAGCTTTGGTGGCCAGGCTCGGTAGTATCCAGATACAGCCGCGGATGCCGTTCGTCAACGCCGGTATACGAACCGGGTCTGGTCGGCCATCGTCAGGTCCGCTTCCTCCAGGTAATGATTACATACTCGATAATACTTCTCTTGATATGGCTCGTCTTCGCCCAGAGTTTTATTCCACTAGCAAGAAAGTGCATTCAAAACTCACTACGTATGAACTTTTGTACGGTATGGTAAAGGTCTGTCAGTATCTGGATATGAATGACGTCGATAATACGGGCTACCTGAGTCATCTTGCGTATGTTTCCTACAAAGCTTCTCTCGGGCATTATTTAACGGAAGGTTTGATCCTCTATGAACGGGGGGTTACCACTAGAGTGATAGAATATGAACTTTTTGATTGGCAGTCATTCGACAGGGATTGTGATGGGATGTTTTTAGGTACAGAATTCACCGTAGCCTATCGAAAGTTGTTTCGGAAATCCTATACCGGAAGTGGGAATGCGGCCTCAAGTGGGTTCTCAAAATCTTCTATTGTTGATCGTATCTATGACCTACCAAGTTGGCCGAGAGATGTATGTTGGATATGGAACAATCCAGATAATAAAGATGGGAAAACTTGTAGTGGGTGCTATAGGAAGCATATCTGTGGATTTTGCCAGGCTAATCATCGTGCTCTTGAATGTAAATCTAGCGGTGCAATTGCGACTACGGCAGAACCCACCAACGGTAAACCGGAAGTATAGAGGTGTCATGGCGGCCACGGTGAGGGAAGAGTGAGTTGTGTAGGTAACGAATTGCCAATTTCATCTGATTGTGTCTTATCTGAACCGAATTTTGGTGAATTATTGAACTATGTTGAGAAGTTATGTGATTCTTCAGAATTGGACGGAGTCAGATATCAATTAAAACCGAAAGCATGGTCAGAATGGTTGAAATACGGCAGTCGTTGGGATCCCGACAGCCACTTTGTATTGGACGGGGTGGCAAACGGTTTTCGCATGGTGGATAAAGATGCGGCCATACCCAGTTACTATCGCTGCAATTATTCTTCGTGTTATAAATTGAATAATGAAATGAAAATGTCTTCTGTTCTTGAAAAGGAATTATTGGCAGGAAAACTCACCTTCACGGACCAGCAACCTCACTGTGTGCACGCCTTGGGAGCCATTCTGAAACCAACTGGAGCTGTGAGACCTATCACCGACTGCAAACGACCTATCGGTTTGTCTGTTTATAATTTTACAGATGAGGTTTGTTCCACCTTCTCATTTATAAGTGTTGACACTGTCATATCGGAATTAAATGGTGGTGATTTCATGGGCTCAGTTGATATTCAGGCGGCTTATCGATCTGTTATAATACATCCATCAAACAGGCGATTTTTTGGCCTCAAATGGAAAGAAAATGGAAGAGAAAGATTCATAGAGGATAACTTCATATGTTTTGGAGCTAGATCTGCACCTTTCATATTCTCACGTATCACAGACTGTGTTTCAAGGATGATGAGATTCAATAATATACGTTGCTTTTCATATTTGGATGATTTGATCACCCTGTCATCTAGCTATGAGGAAGGTGTGGCGGCCCAACGAATCCTGATTAAGTGCCTACGACAACTGGGTTTCTACATTGCTTGGGAAAAGGTAACCTCGCCTGCTCAGATCTGTACGTATCTTGGTATTGAAATTAACTCTATGAAAATGCAGATGCGTTTGCCTGACAAGAAGGTAAAAAAGTTGGTAACTGAATTGAATATGATGAGTGCCTTGAAGATTTTGACAAAAAAACAGCTTCAACGGTTGGTGGGTATCCTGATACATGCTTCAAAAGTAGTGGTTGGGGGTAGACCGCATTGTTCTGCTCTCCTGGATGCCTTGAAACATATGGGAATGAAAAATCAGATGAATATGACTCACCCAATGCTTGATGATATTAAATGGTGGCAAGGAATGATCTGTGAATTTAATGGTGTGAAAATTCTTGACGACCATGCTAATACTTCTGTTCTTCTAGCTGCTGAGGTGCCTGGAGGTTTCTGCCTTAGCTATTCATCGGTGCTGGAGGATGATCAACAGATCTGTGGCATGGTAATTCCAGCCGACGAATTACGCTATGAGGAATGTTCTGAGCCACAGAGATATGTGAAAGTGTTTGTTCCTGGTAATATGAAGAGTAAACCTACCTGTATGTCAATGGTTTTTCTGTGGATAGCGTCAAAATGTTTCTCTACCAGGAATGTGACGATAGAATATTTTTGTCCTACCTTATCTTCCATGAAGCATATTAATGCCCTGTCCTCAAACTGCCGGAATTGTTCATCTCTTATGATGGATATGTTTTGGTGGAAGCAACGATATGACATTAAAATTGTGCCACGTTTTTCTTTTGGGTTCTTCTAAATAGATCTGAAGGACCTGGATGATCTGGTGGAACGTTTCAAGCTTCAGGCCTTTGCTGCTAACACTGTGAGAACAAGAATGAGTCAATGGAACTCATATTTCAACTTCTGTTTGCAACATGAAATTGATTCGGTACCAGTCTGTAGGCAGAATGTTGCTAGGTTTTTGGTTAGTCTGGTGGAAAGAATGAAATACTCGTCGATTAATAATATGTTTTCGGCAGTGAATCATCTATCGCAATTGCATGGAGGTTACGATCTGAGAGAAGATTTTCTGCTAAATTTGGTCATGAAAGGTATTAAAAGACATTTGGGGTGTGTGCCATCTTTTAAAGATCCCCTTTTGCCTTCAGATCTTCAACTAATATTTCAGCAAGTAGACCTGGAGGTTGATGAGGAGTTTGCTTGTTGGGTAGGGATCGTTGCCTGTTTCAGGACATTACTGAGGAAATGTCACTTCTTCACGTCAGGCAGCGACGACCATTTACTGCCAAGATCTGCTGCTACCTTCAAGGAATGGGGTGTTCTGATAACTGTTAAAAGCTCAAAAACGAATCAGTTCAAGCAGAGGGAATTCTCTTCTCCTGTAGTAAAATGTGTGGATTCATGCTTGTGTCTAGAGACCTGGTTACATCACTTGTTTAAGAGGTTCCCTGGAGCTTCTTCATGGCCTATGATTTCTATTTCTTCAGGAGTTCCAGTCAGATACGATCGGGCTTTGATGTTGCTTAAAAGGTGGGCAAGGAAAGCGAATATAGAGAAGGACATTGGATTACACAGCCTGCGTCGAGGCTCTGCTACGTATATGCATATGCATGGAGTACCCTTATGCGACATCCAGGCTGCTGGAGACTGGCAGAGTCTGAGTGTGCTCAGATACTTAAGTACACCTCTACAACATCGCATCGATATCGACACAAAGATGGCAACTTCCTATGAATATTGTTCATAATAATAATAATCCTTGGACTGGGCCTTTGGGCTACCTGTGGACTCAATGAAGAATAAAGAAGAGAGTCATAGGTTTTGCGTTGTGATATATATTAGCCTTCTTGTTGCTTATTTCCCTTGCCTAAAAGACATTCGAGTTGACGAATTTATGGTGGATATTACTGGAAGTAATATAGGTATAAATGGAGACACCAGGTGGCGCCACGGTTTGAACATTGAATCTGCCTGATCCGGAGTTAACTGATCAGTCGTGGGCAGGCAAGCGAGAGGAGCAGACGTCTTGAAGAAAATTATTTTTTTTTTTTTCCTGAATAAAGGGCCTTTGGGCTACCTGTGGACTCAATGAAGAATAAAGAAGAGAGTCATAGGTTTTGCGTTGTGATATATATTAGCCTTCTTGTTGCTTATTTCCCTTGCCTAAAAGACATTCGAGTTGACGAATTTATACATGTATATTGACATTAGAGCATTGATAAATATTCCATGCTGAACATGACATGTTTTCTATAGATTTTACATTGTACCATTAGTCCCAT
Source organism: Sthenelais limicola (assembly GCA_942159475.1). Taxonomy (NCBI): domain Eukaryota; kingdom Metazoa; phylum Annelida; class Polychaeta; order Phyllodocida; family Sigalionidae; genus Sthenelais; species Sthenelais limicola. The sequence goes on along the minus strand of OW804102.1, from coordinate 55,134,021 downwards.
AATTCCATGCGAATCAAGATTCAAAATGGCGGCTATGCAACTCCCCTATTGTAATATATCCACCAGAACAAGGCCATGTTTATCTTATTTCTACTTTGTAGGTACCTTGGCCACAAAGCCTTATTGGACTTCTTCAAAAACTCTGAATACATGGGCGCCGACCCTCCGAGTGCAGGTAAAATAAGTTCATAAAATATATTATAAGCGAATTATGTACATAGTCATGGATTCCTTTAAGATTAGGACAGGGTAGGGATTTCAAACCACAATAATTGAACAATTTCACTTTACATTTGTTTTATTGTTGATGTTAACCTCACGACGTATGGATTATAAATGTATATAATATCAATTTATGACATGAAAGATTATAAATATGTAACTTTTTAATAACAATATACGGTGGAACCTCGCATATAGACCACCTCTCTATAGAGACCACCTCTATGAAGACCAGTTTCTCTCAGTCCCGATTATTAGATTATCCCCTCTATTGAGACCACCTCGCTATTAACACCAGTTTTTCTCAGTCCCGAATATTAGATTAGCCCCTCTAATGAGACCACCTCGCTATTAACACCAGTTTCTCCTAGTCCCGAATATTAGATTAGCCCCTCTAATGAGACCACCTCGCTATTAACACCAGTTTCTCTCAGTCCCGATTATTAGATTATCCCCTCTATTGAGACCACCTCGCTATTAACACCAGTTTCTCTCAGTCCCGAATATTAGATTAGCCCCTCTAATGAGACCACCTCGCTATTAACACCAGTTTCTCCTAGTCCCGAATATTAGATTAGACCCTCTAATGAGACCACCTCGCTATTGAGACCAGTTTCGCTTAGTCCCAAGGGTGCTCTAAATAGAGAGGTTCCACTGTACTTAGTGATATTGTACTGCACTATATTCCACCCACTCAAGCCCGAGTTCCACTGCCCGGCTAGTTCCCCTGCTACTACTCCCGTTTTGTTCTGAAGTAACTGAAAATGAACCTTGAAAATCTACCATGAAAATGTGCTTAATAAGGTGTCTTTAAAAAATAAAAATACAACCCTTACATATCCAATTCAGGTTTGTTTTACCTGACATCTTCGTAGTAAGATCCAACACTAAGAATTCAATTCATTTACTTCAACAATTCATTTACTTCAACCATCTACTCTATTTCATATTGATCTCTTTAACAGAGAAAGCTACGGAAGTAAAAATCGGAATATATGTCAATGGCATGTCATTCGACTCAGAGGCAGGGGTAAGCATCAAACTCACCTTCCGTTTTGAGCAATATCAAGGTGTGGATTGTCTGGACAAATATTTCCCTCAAATTACAATCTCCGCTTAAAAAGGAGATCAGAGCAAACCAGTGATGATGTTCAAACATAAAGAAATAAATTTTGAGATGTCATCATATTTGAAAAGGTTAGATCAGTCCTATTCCAATGATAGTAAACATTAAGGACATAGAATTTCTATATTTTATGTATGATATATTTGTGTTTGAGAAAAAAAGTTTGCACTATTTTTGGCAGGGCAATTAGAGTATAGAGTCACTAACTATACTCCATGGGAAGACCTTTAAAATGTACGAATATATTTATTACAATATCCTGGAATTTGGAACATAGAGTCATAAGACTAAAAGTGCTAAACCTCTAAAGAATCAAAACATTTCATTAAAGAGATCTTGTAAAAAAGAGTACCTTCAAAAATATTCTTTTGCGATTTGTTACTCATTTTCCTGATGTGTTACTCATTTTCCTGTAACACATCACATATATAGGCCTAGTGTTTAACAAACTATACAATATAAGGAAACATATACTAAGCAGAAACGGCCCACATTTTAACAAGCAACATTACATTTCATAAGAATAAAGAAATATGTTTTTAGGATATTCGAATCTGAATACCTGAGTTCTTACAAAGATTTGTTTTCCTCCAGTTACTATATATGTAGTGGGTCCGCCACCCGGAATACAGCGAGGCTGTCGACTATCGCCAATCACTATCCAGGCTACGACAGCGGGGGCACTTCTACCAGCGCCGGAGACGACTACCACCAGTTCCGGCCAGTTCCGTCAGGGGGCGACATACGACCACCGTGCAGACGACACTGCAGACACCCTCCGACGGACGGTAGGCGGAGGATACTACTACCTCCGCAAGGGGATCCAGGCTTCGCTTAACACTACGGACTCGAGCCGCGCCGCGGACCGAGATACTTCTGTTGTTCAAATTAAGCACCCTTGCTTCAGTAACAAAACCTTTGTAACTGTATACCTTTGGGAAATAAACCAGGTTCAAACGAATCTCCTCGTATTCGTGATTCTTTACGGAATTTCGTAACCTCGCGCCCACGAATCTGCGGTTCACTACATTGGTGCCGTGAGCCTAGGGCCGAGTAGGGAAGTTCCCGAAAGGATCCCCGATGCTGAGAGTCAGACGATGACTCCTGGCGACGAGGAAGCAGCCAAGGCCGTGGCCAAGGCTGAAGCCGAGCAGCGAGCATGCGAGGCTCTCGCTCAGATGTTAACGAGACGTCAGGGCGATGCGCAAGATTTTGCGAACGACTCATTTGCTCAACTAGAGCAAGTAGTTGCACACATAGACAATATGCGTGCCGACGGATTGATTGTTAATCCGGACACACAAAGCTTGGTTGAGAAACTAATAGCTATTGTTTTAGGGTTGCGCTCGTGTTACAACGAGGACAATCTTCGCAAGCTCGTAGAGCGTGCGGGTTTCAGCGTCGAAACAGGCGAGGCGGATGGGTCGGAGCTTTCCGATGTTAAGCCGCCGGAAACCGTCAATACAGCAGTCCCGCTGGGACAGAGCGATGACGCGAAGGTCATGATGGACCAGTTGACTACCGTTCTTTGTTCTTACGACAAGACGGGAGAACCACCAGGCGAAATCGTTGAAGGTGAAATTCGAGGAACACTCGACTTACTGTGGGTAATGCACGAACAACTTCCGTTGAAGCGTGTGCAGCGGCTGTATCGTGGTCTACACGAACATGCGGTTTGCCCTCAATATCTGATCGATATGTTGGATCGGAGATATCCTGCGATTCTGCCTCAAGGTAGCCCGGATCCGCGAGTGCAACAGCCTTCGCAGAATACGGACAGCACGGAAATGCGAGCCCAGGGCTTGCCTAGCACTCCGGCAGGTTTTAAGACTGCAGGAAGAAGAGTCGACTTCGTAGAGTCGTCTCCTTCGGACAATGGCCTCAACTACTCGTTGACTAATGTTTCGATTCCATTGTTGGACAACGATGTACAGGCCAAACAGGGTTTGTCAACTGGTCACGAACCAGACTACCGTTCGACGGGACCAACGGCCACTACTAAGTGTAGGCGTTCGATGATGCCCGAAATGGAAGCTAGTGTTGTGTATAACGAAGACCGCCCTGCGGAAGTTCGTTTATACGGATCAACGGGCAAGGGAGAAAATCCTAAACCTAAAAATCTCAAACCTTTTCGCAATGGGGAGGATTGGGAAGAGTATCTCGCATCTGCGATAAACTATGCCGAACTTTGCGGTTGGCAGGAGGAAACGCTGATGCGCGAACTCATTATGGCGACTTCACGACATGTGAACCAGTCTACTTGGGGAAATTCTAGGTCCCTAACGTTAAGTGACGTTGTGACGAGGCTTCGTGTCATATTGGACACAAAGACCGAAGAACAACGCCAGGAGGAATACCGCAAGCGTGTTCAACAACCTGGCGAATCACTTCAACACTATGGTGAGGCTCTGCTGACCTTGTGCAAACGTGCGTACGAGGGACAATACCTTGAACATATGAAGAAGGAGTCTATCCGAATCTTCTGCACGGGCTTAGAAGACAAATTTCTGGGCATGTGGGTGCAAACTAATCGCCCAAAGTCTATGCAAGATTGCGTAGATCTCGCAACAGATTTCGTGCGAGCAGGTGGCCCAGAAGCATATCAGCGCGTCTTGGGTTCCACGCCGGGACAGTCCTCTAAATTTAAAGCTAGGGGATATAAGTTCTACGGACAGAGAAAGGACAAGGAGCGGAAGGCTTCTTACGCGGCTGCGGAAGCAGAAGCGCAGTCCGACTCTGACTCGTCAGCGGACGAGACTTCGGGGGCGTCTACAGGGACCGAAGTCCCGGATTCTGATTCGGAATCGGAGTTAATAGCCGATTTCGCGGCCTTCCAGGCTATGCGGAAGGACGTGCGAAAGGATGACAGTAAAAAGTCAGACAGTAGCACCAAAAAGGCTTGGGATAAAACCAAGACTTTGTCCAAATCTTCCAAGAAGATAGTCACGAAAACTGACTACAGGAAGAAGGACACGAAAGCGACTCGTCCAGAGCCAGCTTGTTGGCTTTGTGGGAAAACTACCCACCTGCAAGCCAGTTGTCAATACCTGAAAAAGTTTCGCGCATTCGTCGCGAAAGAAAATGGTGACGACTCAAATTCCCGGGAAGATAAATCAACTAAGGGAAATTGACGTGGGTCTCGCAAGGAAGCGGTGACGAGACCCGCAAGTTCGACGGAACTCGTGACGGGAGGGGGAACCCTTCCGTAGCCCGCTCGGGCAAAACACCTCCAGAAGGGTCGTACAATCTGGGGAGGTCAGGTAGGCAGGCAGAACGAAACAAGGAGGAAACTGGGGTGATGGAGGGTGAGGACCCGACAAAGCCCGCAGACACGAAACCTTGGTCTAAGGAGTCGGTTAGTAGCGTTCGAGCCATTCCACGCGATCGTGGAATGTGTGTGGACGGCCGCTATACTGACGCTGGCACGGCGCTGCTCGCGGTTAGCTCTACCGTGGGTGGGGAACGCTGTGTCAAGAATTTGACTAGTTCTGCGGCCAGCCGGGATCTCTCTATTCCTATCGACGTGGTAGCGATAGTGGATAGATGGTACGTACCCGTCACAGTGGGTACTAGGCGAGGAGAATTTTTATACGACACGGGTGCAACTACCTCACTAGTGTCTAAACAATTCTATGAATCGCTAGCTCGCAAGCCCGACCTGCTCGCTTCGCGGGTTCGGGTAAAACCACTTGCGGGTGGTACTCCAGTGACGATGGGGTATGCGGTCTTTGACTTTGAGATCGCAGGGCGTTCGTATCCGAATGCCTGTCTCGTAGTCGATGGTCTAGGCGGCGGGGAGGAGGCCGTACTGGGCCAAGACTTCATGTGGCGCTATGATACTAGCATGACGGGGCCTGGGAAGATGCTCTTGGAAGGAGGCAAGAATCACGTATTCTGTCGACGGAAAGGAGCGATATCGACTGCATTCCTACGAGAGGATGTGCGGTTGGCCGCGTTCGAGGTAAAGGTCGCGTCTGTGGACGTGTCCCTACCCGAGAACGACGTGGGCTATATCATGGAGTCAGATGTAGGGTTACAAGTAGACGGTCTCGTGGAGGGTTGCGATACATATGTATCGTCTGCTCACTGCCACGAGCTTCCTATTATGAATCCAACGGGACTTGCAATAGTCATGCCACGCGGGACGCCCGTGGCATCCGCTTATGAGGTAGCGGCAAACTTCACGGGTGACTATTCGCATCTGGCGGATGCAAGAGCAGAATCCGTGAACGGGTCCAGCACGGGGGGTAAGCGAAAGCTGACCTCCGATAGCTGTTCAATTACTAGCATCCCTGAACTGGAATCTATCATAGAGGGCGCTGAAGTAGCGGATACTGAAACCTTGAAAAAGGTGCGCGAGTTGGTATACGCGAAAAAGCGGGTGTTCAGATTGCAAGGGGAACAATTGGGGTTTACGAACAGGGTTCTACACTCCATCGACATGGGTGACACTAAGCCTATAAAGTTACCTTTTCGTCGAGTTCCCTTGGCAAAACAGGAGGCTCTGGACTCCCAGGTCAGTAAAATGCTAGCGGAGGATAAGATCGAGGAGGGAAACGGCCCGTGGGCCTTCCCCACGGTTCTTGTTCCGAAACCGGATGGTTCAACTAGGGTTTGCGTTGATTTCAGGAGATTGAACAATGTGACACGAAAAGACTCGTACCCACTACCGCGGATAGACGACTGTCTAGAAGCGCTAGGTGGCAATGCGTGGTTTTGTACCCTAGATCTGGAGAGTGGCTATTGGCAAATAGCCATGGATCCGGACAGTAAAGAGAAAACGGCTTTCACTACTTCCACGGGGTTGTACCAGTTTAAGGTGATGCCGTTTGGTCTTTGCAACGCCCCGGCCACGTTTCAGAAAATGATGACGGAGGTTCTCCGGGGGCTTAATGGCAAGATCTGCGTCGTCTATCTAGACGATGTGATCATTTTTGGTGCAACTATCCATGATGCGATTACGAACACGGGGTTAGTGTTTGATAGGTTGATGGCGTACGGCCTTAAGTTGAAGCCGAAAAAGTGTCGCCTCTTTCGTAAAGAGGTACAGTACTTGGGTCGCATCGTATCTAAGGAGGGGATACGGGCGGATCCGGAGAAGACGCGAGCGGTTGTCACTTGGCCTATTCCGTTGACAGTGAAGGACATCAGATCATTTCTGGGCTTCGCTTCATATTACCGTCAGTTCATTCCGAGTTTTAATGATCTCGTGCGGCCATTGCAGGAAACTGCAACAGCCGGGCAAAAGGTACTACGGTATAAGCTTACTTGGAATAGTGAGCTCGATGATGCATTCGAGGCTACGAAGAAAGCCTTGCTGTCCACGTCCGTCTTGGCGTATCCACGAGCGTCTGGCCAGTTTATTCTGGATACGGATGCGAGTGGTACGGCCATGGGGGCGGTCCTATCGCAGGTTCAGGACGAGCAAGAGCGGGTGATCGCATACGCCAGTAATTCGCTCTCGAAATCGCAGAAAAACTACTGTACTACGTACAGGGAGCTGCTAGCGGTCGTATATTATGTGCGGAAATTCAAACATTATTTATACGGCGCAGACTTCATAGTCCGTACGGACCACTCGTCTCTTACGTGGCTTATGACCTTCAAGGAACCAGAAAATATGCTGGCTCGTTGGTTGCTGGACTTACAGCAGTACGGGGTTACTAACAAAGGGGTTATTCAACACCGTCCGGGCAAGAAGCATGAAAATGCGGACGGCCTCTCTCGTAGACCCTACAGTCGTTGTAAACGTACAGATTGCGATGATTGTGGGGCACACGAAGCCGCTATAGCTGGTTTCGTGGGGGAGGGGAAAGGCACGGACGACAATCTCGTATCTGTAAACCAGACTATCCGTGAGCAACAGCGCACGGACGATACTATCAATCGTATCATGGGTTTCCTGGAAAAGAACCGGGAACCCGCAAATCTGACTAGTGAAAGTGATGAATTCAGAACAATCTGGAGTCACAAGACGGATTTGTGTCTAGAAGAAGGGGTACTCACTTTCAAGTGGAGAAAACCTTCGACTGGACATGTTTTCGCAAGGATCGTGTTGCCGTTTGACCAACGCCTATCTATGTTCAGGCGATATCACGGCCCGGCCTCAGCGGGACACTTTGGGCACGCCAGAACAAAAGATGCTTTACGAAGAAGGTTCTTCTGGCCGGCTCAGTCCGGGGACATAAAAAGATGGATTCAGTTATGCCCCGAATGTAATGTGCGAAAAACACGAAAAGGTGTCAATAAATCGCCATTGCAAAAAGAGCTCACGGGAGAGAGGTTCAGTAGAATCTCGATGGATATCCTTAGTGGCTTTAAGACTAGCACGAGAGGAAATACTTGTGTATTGGTCATCGTGGATTACTTTTCAAAGTGGTCGGAAGCATACTGCTTACCGAACCATAAGGCGGCGACAGTCGCCTGGACAGTATTTCGCAATTGGATCCTGCGGTTTGGCGCGCCCCGAGCGATACAAACTGATGGGGGCCCAGAGTTTGACGGAGAATTATTCCGGGAACTCTGCAATCTCTACGACACGAAGAAACAGACAACTCTCCCGTATAGGCCACAGGCAAACGGGCAGGCAGAAAGGTTTAATCGTGTTCTCGTGGAACAGCTCTCGTGTTATGCGGATTATGGCGCGGATGATTGGGACACTTATATCCCATGCATCGCGGCGGCATATAATCATACGATTAACGCAAGTACGGGCTGCACTCCTCATTCCGTGGTTTTCGGCACAGAGGCATATACACCTGCGGATCTAATTCATGGTGTACCTCGAAATGGCCTGGACTTCCCCTCCGGCTCAGGTTTCATCGAGGATCTTCGTAAAAATTTACGGAAGTCGCACGAATATGTGCGTCGTACGTTGAAGAAAACGGCCATCGCTCAGAAACGCCATTTTGATTTGTCCGCAACAAACCGGTCATTTGAAGTGGGGGACTGGATATATAGATATTACCCACCAAAGGCGGCGAACAAATATGGTGCGAAGTGGGATGGTCCGTTTAAAATAACCCGTGCATTAGGAGGCAACTCCTATGTCGTAGATACCGCGGCCGGTGGTGTCAAGTGGAGTGGAGATCTGATGAAATCCGTTCTTGACCCTGATAAGAGGGGAGAGCTCCGCAAAACGACCGGGTTGGAACAAGCTCCTGAGTATAGAAGGCTTGTGGCTGCTGGTAGAGATGTGGTGTCGCTGGAGAAGGGCAAGGCCGTGGCCGGCCAAGAGCTCGCTAAGTCGTTAGAGAAAACACTTCTCCGGAAAGTTAGTCTCGCGAACAGGCGTGGCCGCCCACCAAAACACAAAAAGGGGTGTACGAAGGAGACCGTGTCCCCTCCAAAGCGACTAACTCCTCTACCGAACCAGCAGAACAAGGGTAGGAAACCCTCGGTACCTAAGGCAGACAAGCCCGATAAGCTTGTACAACGGGACTCGGAGGTGCCGAATCCCACGAGGCCGCCCGATGTCGCGACGCGAGGCATTGGCAAACGAGTCTCCAAGCGTCCGGTCAGGCTTGGGATCGGATAGCTCGGAGCGGCCGTTAGAGCCTCTATTTCAAATGACGAACACAAAAGGTCTGTTAACCCGGTCGTGTCTGTCGAAGACATGGGTTAAGAAAAAAAAAGTACACAACGAGAAGTCATTTTGGTCAATACGCTAGGAGAGTGGACGCCTCTGTAACGATCAACCCTATACGGCAATAGCTGTACGAGGCGGATGGGTGGAAACTGCTAGTATGGATCCATGATGTGGACAGTGCCGATATCGGGCTGAAATCAACCATGTTCGCTAACAGTAAGAAACTTGAAGCCAAGTATGTTTCCCTGATCATAAAAAAAACTGCCATAGTACCTTGGAGCGGCCCGTCTAGGGCTACAGATTAACATATTTAACACGAAGGTGTTACTAACCGTGGTTAAAGACCACGTATTTACATACGTACAACATTCGTATAGATCAACTATACGGAAGTTATCCGGTTTACGGGTAGCAATGTTCGTGGAAGCTGGACCCGACCAGGGCGCCACCTTCAGGCGATCTGTTGATCACATGACTGATCTTAGAGCATCTGCCTCCAAGACAGTCAGTCAAGCGAGAAGCGAGTTGGTGGCCACACGTAAGTGGCTCACATCAACCGCATTTTTGGCTTTTTACACAGAGCAAGGAGAAATCCAGTTCACTGTAAGTAGCAGCAAACGTTAACTTTCATTGTTGGATCATTGTGATATTGAAAATGAAAACATGTCATTATGTTACCATTGATGAATTACGATTGTTGAGTTCTGGCCGCTTCCATATAGCGTGCTAAGACATTACGCCATGTGCATCGTGAGAACAAGAGGAGGCTGGTGCCAATGCCGACCATCTCAATGAAACTCTTTCCGATATGGAATTGGATCGTTGAGAACTATCCTTGATGTTCGCTAAATGTTGCCGTGGTAAAGCGATGAAATAGTAGATGGGAACTTTTGATTCCCGGGGGAAAGCTGTTTCGTTGTTTAAATCTGAGGGTTTCAATTGTCAACTCGAAGGCTGCCATGTGCGTGAAGGTGACCTTTCTGCACTGCCGGTGGTTTCGGTTGCTGACTTTTCTGTCGCCAGGTGGGGCGTGTCTGGTTCAGTTTCGTGTTTTCGTACGGGTACCGGCTACATTGTTAATAAAATGCTGGGCACGGATGAATACACGAATGCTGCCGGATAACGCTTTTCGTGAGTAGTGTCGCTCCCTATGGCGCAGGTGGCTCGTGGGGCCGCCCTAGCGCGCGAACTTTCGCGAGTGGTGTCAACTACGCAACCGGAACGGTTGGACACGGCTCCTGGGAGTTCGCGAGCGATGTCAACACCTCGGGTGCGATTGAGTTGTTTCATTAGAAGGACCCCCTATATAAGAGCCCCGAGTCTAAGAGAGAGGTAATTAACTTCGGCAAACACTCGTGGTTTGCCGTACCCCTCTATCTCGGCGGACTACTGGTTAGGTCGTTCGGGTGCGAGATTTCATTGTGACCCGTGAATTGAGTGTTCCACTTTGTATTACAGGGTACGGACTTCGTGTTCGGGGACGAGACGAGGCGGACGGAAAAGAAACGAGTGGGGACTGTCTCTGAGACGAGCCCCCTTCTACCGTAGGGTAGCATTCTGCAGTCACGCTCATCATGAGCGATGACAGCGGACACTCGGCCGCAGAATCCTTCGAGGAGACTGCAGCCAATCGCAAACGGCGTGTTCGTCGTGAGCGCGACCGCCGCCTCAAACGTGAGGTGGAAGGTCCGGCAAGTCACTCGGATGACTCAGACGCGAGCCCGTCGGATGGCCTAAAAGACCCCGATGCGGCTGCCGGCAAGTACCGCCGGCACAAAGCTCTCAACGCCGCGGCGAAGAAGCTCAAGTGGGGGGATGGAAAGAAGCCGGTTCTTTCTCTACTCCCCGCGAACGAGCGAGAGCGTAAGGAGGCGGTCCGTGACCCATCGGAGGTCGATCGTTTCCCCGACTACCCGGAGTACCACAAAGCGGTCTCCGTGGAGGAGTACAAACGGTTCTTTGAAACCTGTACTAACCCCCGTAAGGTCTTGCGAACGGCAGATCTAGCGTACTCGTTTGAAGCCGACCGTAAGCTTCAAATGGCTATGCTCCTCTACGAAGAGGGTTCGCGGTGCCCGTTCCTGCTCTGCAGAACGGAGGCGCTTGTCGGTAAGCCGCAGATATTTAAGTCGCGGCTTCTCTTCACCAGACACCTGTGTGAAGTGCATACCCCCGTGACACCGGTTTGGCGGTGTCCGATTGGGTATTGTCCCGTAACCGGGGACCGTCGCTCCGACATCGTGGCCCACGGGTCAAAGGAGCCGCATAAGATGGCCCGTAAAAAGGCTGTCGATAAAATTATGCCGGTTCTTGAGCGCGTGGGCGTTTCGTATCTCCCACAGTGGGGATACAAAAGCACGCTCCACCTTGCCTCTGCAACCTCGGAAGCCATTCTGAGGAACGCAAAGGAACAAAACTTCACCTCCAAGTACCCGTTGGAAAAGGACATTACCAAGCCTAAACGAACGGGGAAGACGAAGAGGAAGAAGAAGGGTTCCGATAAGTCGGACAAATCGGACCGTTCCGACACGGAAAAGCGGCCCGAGAAACGTCCGAAACTCGTGGACGCGCCGATTCCCGACAGGAACGCTTGGCTGGACGGATATAAAATTCCGTCCACAAAGGAGAAGGAATTCCCCAACTTGCCCGCGCCTACAGGACTTACGGTCCTACAGAAGTCGCGTCGTCCCGCACCCGCAGCCGCGGAAGGTAGAGCACCTAGTGCCACCGTGCCGGACCCTCAGCCGGGTCCGTCACGACCTACGGCTGCCGCAAGGGCACCCCCACCCGAAGTCGACCGGGCGGGCATCGCCCGTACCCGAAAGGTGGTGGCCGATCGCGCAGCGGTCCTCCGGCTGGCTCTACAAGAGTCGCTGGAAGGCTTCTGTGTCGATATCGCAGAGACCTACAGGCCTCTCGATAACGTGGACCGTTTGGTTGATAGCCAAGCGGAAATCGCGCAGCTCATGGAGGACCTTAACAGGTCCCTCAACGAGCAGGAACTCCTGGTCGAGAGGGTAAACCTTCTCGATACGCAAGTCAACGGACTTCGCCGGGAGAACCAGGAGCTGCATGCGGAGGTCACTCTGCTGCGGGCACAGGCCGCGCAACGGGCTATGCAACCCGCGTCTCCCCCACCACCAAGGGTAGAGATGGCTCCTCCGGTGCAGAATCCGATTCTGCGCCTGGAACAGAGGAAGTTGGAGGTCCGCGAAAAGTTCAATCGGGCTTTGCGCGCGGAGCCGACCATTCCTCCGGGTTTCGGTCCGGGTGATCGTCAGACCGCCAAACCTCTTTTCGGAGGTGTAGGTCGGGGCACTCCCACCCATGCTCAAGCCCGCGCGCCCACCCGCATCGCGAATACGAAGGTGTCCTCTACCGCGGGGGCATCAACGCTCGCTAACGCGACCCCTCTCTGTGGTACGGAGACAGAGATGGAGGTAGACCCGCACGAGGGGTCAACTGCTCGAAAGGAGGAGAAGGCGGCGGCACAGCGTCGTTTCGAGCAGGGTCGGGTTGAGGCAGAGCGGCTCCGTGTCCAACGGGAGACGACTCTAGCCGAGACACGCCTGGTCAAAGAGGCCTTGGAGAGGAAACTCCGGGAAGAGGAAACTCTGCGACAGGCGGAAGACCTACGACTCCAACGGGAGGAGGCTGCTCTACGGGAGGCCGAAGAGCAGCGACTCCGGCAGGAGGAGGCTGCTCTGCGGCAAGCAGAACAGCAACGGCTCCAACAGGAGGAAGCCGTTCGTCTAGCTGAGACGGCCAAGCAGGAAGCTTTCGAGCGACAACGTCTGCTAGACAAGGAGCAGTCGGCCCACGACATGGCATTCTTCCGCGAGGAAGAGGAGAAGGAGGAAGCTGAACGGCAGCAGGCCAAGCTGAATCAGGAGATTCAAGAGCTCCGTGAGACAGAGAGTCGGCTGCGAGTTGAGGCTCTCAATTCGCGCCGGCCGGCCTTTCCACTATCCCACGGGATAGAACCTCCCTCCATCCAGGTAGTGGACCCCGCGGGGATCCCTATGGATACGGGTGGCACGCTCATCGGCGTTACTGACTTAACTCGGCAACGTGAGAATCAGAGCGTGTGTACGGGCACGGGATTAGCTCCGCGGATGTCAGCAGCTAAGTGGGGGCCTAACATGCCCTCGGCTAGCCAATCCGCGGAAGCAGAGGATTCGGTCGAGGTAACTCCGGCTGCTTCCTCCACGCCCCGTTCGTACAGACCACCCCGAGGGGACGTCTCCTCGGCGACCAAGCGCCTCTCCTTTATAGAGGACAAAACTTTGGTGGCACGGCCGGCACCGCCTCCGAGCGGTGAGGCCTCCCCAAAGTTGGACGAGGCGCTACCTTCGTTGGATACGTTCAGTCTTCCCGTCACCGCGCCCACGGGTACGAGTGTGGAAGGGGTCGAGGGAAATGGTGATGCGATCGCGCTACCATGGCCTCGCACGGACGAAGGTACCACTCCCGTGGACCATCTGGCGGCAGCAGGCTCGGGCTCTGACAAGTCGGTAGAAATATCGGACGGGGAAGAGCACGAGCTGCTGCAGGAGTCGGACTCCGAAACGGCGTTAATATACGACGATCTGGGACAAGAAGACAACGTAGTTGTCGTCCCAGATTCGCGTTTCGACCCGTTCGATGAAGCCCTTATTGGGAATCTCTCGCTTCACGGCATCTCCAAAACGGAGGGGGACGCTGAGGCGAAGGAGGCAGGGGAGTTCGTCTAGAACTCCCCCCCCCCCCCCCATAGGGATTGGGATCAGCACTGCGATCCCCCGAGGCGGCTGTCTCGTGTGGGTTCATCTCACAGCGAGGGGGGGGCTCTCCTCCTCGCAGGTGGTGGTTTTTATCCGCAAGGCTAGTATGGCTCACTAGCCTCGCTTTTATTAATAAAGCTCGTGCACGAAAATTTTTTATTGCTTCGAATGTACGCTTCCAGTTGTACCGCGCTGCGAGACTGGGACGGACAGGCATGTCCGGTGGCCTCTTTAGGCCTATGAAGGCTACGAACCTTGGGGGCGAGTGCAAGCCTGGCTCTAGGATCCGTGCGGCGGAGTGGCATAACATTTGCCCCGCTGCACACGAGGATCTGGAGCCACGAGGATCTCCTTAGTGCCACGGCGGACCCTACATAACTAGTTATCGTGGACCCCTTCAACTCCAACTAGTGAGGGGGCAGTGTAGTGGGTCCGCCACCCGGAATACAGCGAGGCTGTCGACTATCGCCAATCACTATCCAGGCTACGACAGCGGGGGCACTTCTACCAGCGCCGGAGACGACTACCACCAGTTCCGGCCAGTTCCGTCAGGGGGCGACATACGACCACCGTGCAGACGACACTGCAGACACCCTCCGACGGACGGTAGGCGGAGGATACTACTACCTCCGCAAGGGGATCCAGGCTTCGCTTAACACTACGGACTCGAGCCGCGCCGCGGACCGAGATACTTCTGTTGTTCAAATTAAGCACCCTTGCTTCAGTAACAAAACCTTTGTAACTGTATACCTTTGGGAAATAAACCAGGTTCAAACGAATCTCCTCGTATTCGTGATTCTTTACGGAATTTCGTAACCTCGCGCCCACGAATCTGCGGTTCACTACATATATCATTTAGTTTATTATCTGGTGAGATAGGAGCATTACATCCTCTGTTCTTCAGAAACATATAAATGTGTACATCTTAAATGATAAAAGAATAAAACAAGAAACAAGAGCAGGGAAAAAACATTTGTTTGTCTCCCCCCCCCCCCCCTCTGATGTCTCTATCTCTGAATTTATTTAAGGATCTCTTAAACTTAATCTTGAATGTAGGCCACAGCAACTAAAGGTAATTTCTCTCTATCCTGTCACTTTCTCACAATACCCATTCATTCTGTTTTTATTTTTTTCTAATTCCTTACAATTTTATTGCCCACAGACCATGATCCTGTCCATGTACCTACGGTCTGGCTGGTTTGATGAACGCTTGAAGCCCCTGCTGGCAGGTCAAACTGAGTCCAAACTGAGAGTGAATGATAAGTCAGCGATGGAGAAAATATGGAGACCAGATGTGTTTGCCCGCAACTCTGACAGATCAGATCGAGTGGATGGACTCGTCCACGAGGCGCTCATGACCATCAACTCTACAGGTTACGTGTGGTATGTCAATAAGTGAGTATTAATCCAAATATTAAACGTAAAATTATTGCGATTGTGTTTTATAAACCCAATGTACCGACCTTATATGTGATGTCTTACAGGGAAATGAGTCATATGTCGCAAAAATGATATTTTTCAAAGTGTTTATTTTATAAGATTGCTTTATTGGAATGTTCTGAACTTTGAAGAGTTGATCACCTATAGTTAAGTGGATTGATCTATAAAATTCCTGGACAATGTATTTAATATACTTTCGTATGGAGTATATTTAGTTACTTTACTGGTTATTGCCCCCCCCCCCCCCCCCGGCCCACCCAAAACATTGCAAACATCTCTTTTCAAGAATAAATAAAAATATCAAACTTAAAATCTAGAAATACTTATTAGATTAGTAGACTGTTTACTATCATTGGAGTCGGCTTGGTATAATCTTTTCAAATATGATGATATCTCAAAATCCATTTTTGCGACTTATGACTCATTTTCCTGAAACACATCACATTTATAAATAGAAATATAATGCGTCATGCACTCAGTCGGGTCACCATTTCCTGACCGATATAATTTATCTGGACTGTGACCCACATGTGTGAGGTCGCCTGAAAATGTACAATTATTGGTCTCTTTAGAGGGCTCTAAATCTAATAAGAGGGAATAATTCGGGACTGGGAAAAGCTGGTTTTGATCGAGGGGTGGTCTTAATAATGAGACCTGTATTCTTAATGTGAGGTTCCACTGTACATTGTATGTTTTAAAGCTACATTCCTAGCTAAAGCGACCAAAAGAATATTATTTTCGGTTTTGTTCCTTTCCTTTATTGTCAGAATAGTAGAATAGAAGATTCAAATTAATAAAACAAAGAAACAATTATATCTCCACTAATTTCCTCAATCTGTCATGAATTGATGGCTTTTTCTAGAATATTTATATGATTTTGTTTTTTGCTGACATGCTGTGGCAATTGTTATATTATTATGTTTTATATTAGAGGAAGGTAAATGACAACTGTCCACACCTGAGTCCCAGTTCTTAATGATCTTTATTCATGTTGTAAATGGGGGCGTGTCCTATCGGACACACCCGTTAACGCTCCCATGGTTACATAGATAAGGGTAGCGTTATATCAGTCCTGTGGGAGTATACCACCTGCTATAGATATAGTAGGAGGTATACTACCGTAATTACAGAAATAAACTTAGACATAGTATAATACCGTATCAATATGTAACATCACTCCCTCCCCTCTTTCTAAATCAAAGACACTTTGATTTCTGTTTATTAACGGGTTGCTTAGTCGGAGTCCTGTTAATTAATACATACGTCTTGATACTGGGTATTTTCTGTTATAACTATTTTTCATGTTCCTTTATTCGAATTCTTCCCCAATTAGAGATAAGGATATCGGGAC
Organism: Sthenelais limicola; assembly: GCA_942159475.1. Taxonomy (NCBI): domain Eukaryota; kingdom Metazoa; phylum Annelida; class Polychaeta; order Phyllodocida; family Sigalionidae; genus Sthenelais; species Sthenelais limicola. Next base: position 55,117,531 of record OW804102.1, on the reverse strand, counting down.
ATTTCTTGTAAAAACAGTTATCCGGTTTCTTTTTCTTTCGTCGTACCTAATTACTATTCTAATCCTTTATTATTCAAAACCTTAACTAATTTCTTCTTGTTTCCAGAGATAAGGTTATCAACTTTTAACTCGGTATATCTCCCCCTTATTACAAACACTGTTGTGTAAGTACATAATCAATGACACAAGAAGAGTATCCCAAAATATCAATCAAACACTACGTATAATATCCCGGCGCGAAAGCCGGCTAAGTTATTATTTGTTACTCTAGGTGGCGCCACCTCTATAATGGTTCTGCCACTTTTTTTTCCCGAAAGGGGTTACTCGTACGTCCGGTTAGCTACTTCCGGACAAAACATCCTCGACCCGTTTTATTCTGTCTACTTGCACTACTAATGTCTACTACGATTTATGTAAGTATTTCAAACAGTAAATAGATGTATTTGTGACATTCAATAACTTTCGGTTGTATATTCCGGAGCGAGCCTTGTCTTCTTCTAATCCGAAAAGTTACTGAAACCCGGTGCGCACGGCTGGCACTCCTGGTCTGTCATCGAGTCTCTGTAAATATAATGTAAAAGGTGCGCACATTCTATACACGTGGTAATAACAGGTCGTTCAATCAAAAGTTTTAGCGATAATTCGTCTTAACCAAAGAGATGCTCTTTAGTTCTAAGTTAATTTGTACAAATGTTCACACACTGATAAACTAGTACCCGGTAGGGAGCAGTCTAGTTAGTAACGGTCATACCATATTCTTATCGGATAACAAATACGACATGCCAATAGACCAATATATAGCTATGATACTAAAGTACAACAAGAAAAAAAAATTTTGTTTTCTTTTCTCAAATTCTCCCTCACCCAACTGTAAATCATCACCTACCTATCCAACATCATTTCATCCAGTTTTGACCCCCTGGCCCATGGTACTTGTACCCGTTCCCCGTTCGGATATACCAGAGCCAGTACGATCTTCGTGGTAGGCCTATTAATTATTTTCGCCAAAGTATTGGATTGTGCCCTGGTTATGGGCACTTCTGCGGGAAGTGGGATCCTCACTTTTTGTCCCCAGCTTGTTACTCTGAGATCCCCCGTCCAGCACAATTTTAATACGTCCGGGCTAAACCATTTCTCTCTCAGTTCCGATTCCACGAAGGGAGGGCCTTTTGTTCTTGAGATGCTGTTTACTTCCTCTATTATCTGCTTTACCCTAACTACGCATATCTCGTTGTCCCACATGTATTTAATGGTCAGCCATGCGCACTCTTTATTACCTTTTGTGTCTCTACAGCACGGAATTCTTGCCACCTTTTGTCTCAGGCATCCACATCGCTTCCAGATCGCTTTGATGACGAATAAAGCTACCACGCAACCCAATATTACCGTAGCCCAGTCCATGTGGTCCATCTTCTCCACGTTAAACACAGGTACTTGTATTGGTGCGGGTGTGGTTAAGTCTAAAAGGTGGTCGATTTTGAATGGCCTTAGGTTCAATCTCGTAATGTTTGCCGACCTCGCTGTTGGCAGCAAGCACATAAATGACATGTACCTGTTTAATTTCATCAACAAGAACACCGATATTACTATTGCTGCCGTTGACATAATCAGTGCTACCCAGGTAGCGAATGGAACATTGCTAAATGCTTTAAAATGCAAGTGGATGTTATCCCATTCTGAGATTGCTTTACTGTCGTTATGTGCCACTTCTTTTGCCATATCTATTAGGTTCAAACCAGAATCCAGTATCTCCTTAGGCACATGTGAAAAAGCTTTTAACAGGTCTGCGTGTGATGGTAGATTTAATTGAATAATTTGATTGTGGGTAGAAGCCCCTTCAAACGCTGACATATCTAGTCTAAACGCCTTAGCCATGGGCATATTAAACCCAGTTCTAACTTCGATGGTGTGCGTTTGGTCTTCGCACTCATAGATCTGCCCTGATAGTGTGGCATACTTTAGCTGCAGTTCGCAGCCACATGGTAAGGTTAATATAGAAAATACTGATAAGTGCATGGTATTACTGGGTAGACCTATGCACGTGAAACTACCTGATTCTCCTAAATTTATTAAGACATGCTTCTGTGTTCCTATCGGTACATGTACTGGTGGCATGAATTTTGTAAGAAAGGTTTTGAAATGGCAATAATACATTATACTATCGGCTTTATTTGCCATGAGCGCCACCAGACAGGTAGGCTGCTGAATACTATATTCCACAATATTTTTCTGGCAGTAGTAAAATGACTCCTCTATTCTACACAGCTGGCGTCTATCTTCGTTCAACTCTACGTAGAATTGGCCATCTTCACTGATTCCTAAAATGGTGCTTCCTTCATGTTGGAGCAAGGTAAATCCTGACTGATTGTGTGAGTGCGTGTGTATAGGGACAGGAAATATGACCGGCTTATACATTTGATATTGATGGGGCGCGTAACTGAATTTAACCGCCATCATAATTGTGAGTATGTTTTCCTCAAAAGTGGTGTCTATGTCCCGTCTCCACTCGTCAAAACCTCCCATTGGTCTGGCATTAGGTGCCTTTAGACGTAGGTTCTTGGTTAAAAGCACCACTGACTCTTCTATTCTAGTTTTGGAAATCACAACGATAGGTAGAAATGCGGCTTGCAGACTGTCTAATGCTGATATTAACGCGTCTGCTGCGTGTTGATATTGCAATAATGAATCTATATTTGATAAATGTTCTTCAATCTTTAGGATGCCGCCGATATTAGTATAAGAAAAGTTCTGCAGTACGGCAATTTCTTCTACTATAAATTTCAGGTCATGTTCGATGTCTATAAATTGGCCTGTCATTTCTGTGACATGCCTATCTAGAAAAGTGGCTATTGAATGTGATCGTTCTGACAGTCTTACTAACACTGCGTCCCTAGCTCGTTCATTTAAAACCGCACCTTTCATTGTGTTAATTATTGTTATTAGGTCTGAAGATATAGCCTGCAACTCCGGCTCCGTGGCTACGCCTACTGCTACGTTCAGCGCATTCCCTATGAACTGAAAGCCGCGCCTCTTCACACGTGCAGGTTTGAGTGTGTCTAAAATTTCATTAATCCTAGCATATGAGTCGTTATTGGCTTTGTGCAACATAGATTGGAAGTTTGAGATTTTTTCAATGTATTCATCCAGATAATCAATTCCTGTCTCCTTCACCATATTCTCCATAGATGGTTGTGGGACTGTTATTGGTAGGGTTATCTTTATCTGTTCCTTGTTTACGCGAGTATCCAACTTAGGGCCTGCTTCTCTAAATATCACGCCATAGTTTTGTCTTAGTATCTCGCTTCCAGCCAATATAGACTGTGCGAGACCAAACCTATTTAAAGATAAGAGAGAGAAAAATCCTATATTGTTTTCGTTTCATTACTAACGCCAATAGGTTTGTGTGATTTAAAAACACTGATCTAACTAACTGGAGATGTTACAGTAACCGAATATGTTTCAAGTAATCGGCATAAAAGGGATTGTTGTGTTGAAAAAACTTACCATACTAGTATGGTTAACATTCTCGAATGATGTCCACTGCAGGTGCTCCCTATGACCGGTTACCAGCGCGTCCTCCGAGAGAATGCTTGGACTAACTATCAGCTGGCTCGCTGCACCCCTAGGCAAGCGTCCCCCTGGATGTATATCTACGCCCAGCTTGACCTTAAACAGCACCTCGCGACTGGGAGACTGACTTAGCCGAAGAAGCCACGCCCCCCGCGCTACTCACGCTGCATCAAGTCCCAGGGATTTTGACCCTAGCTTGCTGCCTTAGTCGCCGAGGTGAGCCTATTGTGTAGGTGTGCAAACCAGCCTGTTATCTAGTAGTGATGCTAGGAGCTTAAGTTAACTGTGAACTCACAACCGCCTGCTGCTTCAATTTGGCAGTCCAGGTTTTCCCAATATTTTGAAGACTGAATACCCCCTTAGGTTGTTGATCTACTTTACTATTATTATCTTTTGCTAACTCCCTTTTATATATTTATTCCTGACTGAGCTATCTTGTTCGCTTAGTGGGTGTATGGTGTGATAAAAAATCTTTCTTTTTTATTCTATCTCGTGGCTAGATAGCAGATCCGCTTTAGTTTTGTGGATTTACCCACTCCCGCAATCAAGTAACTTTATCTCTCCCCCATCTGCTTCATCCGATAAGGCCGTAGGCTTTATCCTCCTCCCCCTACTTATACTTCATGTGTAGTATGCATGTGGTCATCGTAATTCCTGTACAAACATTCTATCGGACCAACTGGTCATGCTGTTACATGTTCCCTTTCCTAATCAAGATAGGGTGTAGTGGGAGTACGTTTGTCGTTTCTTTCCCAGGCTGATTGCGTTGGTGTTTATCCTCTGGGTGTGTAATCGCATCCCAGCTGGCCCTTATCCCTCTACAACTTATGGCTGTTTATTATCTTGGGCCAGCGAATCTAAATCCGCCTCGCTTAGGTCAATAGCGGGACTTCTCAGTAACTTAGCTGTTAGTTCACGTTTTAAGGGTTTTATGTGTGCCACATGAACAGGTTTTGCTAAATCTTTCCCATCCTTTAATCTTCTTAAACGAATGGTAGTTTTGCTAGCCCAACTTGTCACTAAAAATGGTCCCGCGTAGGAATCCTGCATTTTCTTGCAAGTCAGGGGGTCCAGTAATCTGTGTATCTTAATATATACAATTTGACCCGGTTCAATTTCAACTGATCGCGCGTTTATATCATGGCGCGTTTTCATCTTTTTTTGTGTGGCTTCTAAATTCATTTCAGCTTTTAGTGCCGCTTTTCTTTGATTTTCTGCTATGCTTGCTAGGACCGACATAACTGTGTCGCCCGAGTCCAATGAAGCTATGGCTGCTTCGGGTGGCGTCCTCGCCATTCTCCCGTGGGCCAACATAAATGGTGAATACCCTAAGCTGTATGAGTCTGAGGTATTAAGTGCAAAAACTATACTAGGCAAAAATTTATCCCAATTCTTTTGGTCCGCCGCCATGTATGTTTTGAGATGTTCTACGAGGCTGGAGTTAAATCTCTCGACAAGACCCTGACATTGGGCCCTGTAGCTGGCTCCCATTACCTGTTTTATACCCAATGATCTGCAAAACTCAGAGAATTCTTTTCCAACGTAGCAGGCGCCGTTGTCTGAATGTAAAACCTCCGGTACGCCTACTCTGCACACTACTTTCTCATAAAACTCATGCTTTAATCTTTTCGCATCTATTGATTTAGTAGGCCAGGCCATACAGAATCTAGAGTAATAGTCAATACAGACTTGTATGTAGCGGAAACCTGAATTTGTCTTTGTCATTGGTCCCATATTGTCTATTACCAGGTTGGGGAAGCGTAGGGTGCTCTTTCCCTGATAGTCATGGGAGGCTTGATAGGGTTTCTCATTTTCTTGGCCTTTAGACATTCGTGACACGATGCCACATAGTCAGTTATATTTTTGGACATTCTAGGCCAATAAAATCGCGCGTTGACCAATTTTAGCAGCCTTGTTGCTCCCAAATGTCCCCCCAAAGGTCTGTCGTGTAGCAATTTGAGCAGTTTTGTCACGTAAATTTCTGGTACCACTATTTGAGTACGCTTCGGGTCTCCCTTAACCCTCTTAGGTATTCTATAGAGAATGTCTTTTGTGATCATGTAACTGTCGCTAGTTAGCAATATTTCTCTTGCTTCCATCTTTCCTTCTGGTAAGGTATCCGTCAAAATATAGTTTATTAGGCCCCTGCAGAACTTATCTTTCCTCTGTAGTTCCGCCAGTTCTGAGTCCCCCAGCGGGTTGTTTACTACTTTTTCATTCCCATAGATCAATTGATCATCTGCTGTATAGGGTTCTGATTCCTCTTTTTCTCGGGCCGCTTTCTCTGATCTCGTTTCGATCGCACTACATTCTGTCTCTATCTTTTCTAACCTCTGCGTTTTCTCTGGTACCAGACCGTTCTTTAGAATTGGCTTGTGTTTGTATTTGAGGATTGGGTAGTTTTCTAATATCTCGTCCTCCTCGAATGGCTTTACCGCATTGATTGGGTGAAAAGAGACGTTCTTCTTGTCTTTAGTTATATGTTCCGGCACCACTGGGTCCATCTTATAATGTCGTCTCGATAATGCATCTGGGATATAGTTCAATCGACCTTTCACGTGGGAAATTGTGAAATCAAATTGATTGAAAAACTCCAGCGTTCTTGCCATCCTGCCGGTTAGGTTTTGTTTGGTTTGTAGAGCCAATAGGGCCGCGTGATCTGTTAGTAATTTGAACTTGAGCCCATGAACGTAATGTCCAAACTTCTCTAAGCCAAATTTCAAAGCCACTAATTCCCTATCTGTAGTATTATATTTTACCTCAGCAGGATTTAGTGACCTCCCCGCGAAAGCTATTGGTCTCAGGATCCCATTTTCGTGTGCCTGAGACAAACAGGCCCCAACCGCGAAATTACTCGCATCTGCGGCAATTACAAATTCTTTTGAGTAGTCCGGATACCTGAGCGTCACCTTAGTGCATATCAACATTTTTATTCTTTCAAATGCCTCCTCGCATTCTTCGCGCCATACAAATTTCGTCTTTGTTTTTGTCAGGTCGTACAGTGGTTTCATGATCTTACTAAAATTTGGTATGAACGAGCGGTAATAGTTTGCCAGCCCATTGAAAGCTCTCATTTCCTTTAAGTTCTTGGGCCTTGGGTATGTCTTAATAGGCCTGACTTTCTCCGGATCTGGAGAAATTCCTTTTTCACTCACCACAAAGCCGAGAAATGGTACCTCCTTTAGGCCAAATGCGCATTTATCGCGTTTGAATTTGATGTTAGCTTCGGTAAATATTTTGAATAGTCGCCTTAAATCCCTTATGTGTTCCTCCCATGTTTGTGTAGCTATCAAGATATCGTCGATATAATATATTGCTGAGTTCATGCCCCCCAATATACCATCTATGACCCCGTGAAAAGCCCTGGGACATGTCTTTAGACCCATCGGCATCACCTTGTATACGTAGTTACCAAATGGGGTACTAAAGCCTGTCAGGTGTTCGTGGCCTTTTTTAATAGGAATTTGATGGAAACCAGAATGGCAGTCCATCTTCGAGAAAAACTTTCCCCCTAGCTCTCCCACTCTCTCGAGTGTCTCTTCGGCTGATGGAAACAGTTTCACCTGGCTTTTCACTTGGGTATTTAGAAAACGATAGTCGACGACCATTCTAAATTGATTTTTACCGTCCTTAGACTTTGCTTTAGCTACCAAGAACGCGGGTGACGCAAATTCCAAAATTTGCTCTGTTTTTTCAATGACATTCTGTTTTTCCTGTTCATCCAAGATTTCCTTCATTGCCCCGCGCATAGTTGGATTTAGCCTGTATGATTTGAACTCCTTTGCCTGATAATTTTCCTTTAACTCTATTGGGTGTTCATACTTCGTTGTCAAACCCAGTGGTGAATCCTTACCTATAAATAAGTCCTTGAACTCCGACAACAATAGTTTCAATTTTGTTCTATCGGTTTCACTCAGGTTTGATCCCAATTCATATCCCCAATTATCGCTTGCCGAGTCTGACTTTGTTTCTATAGTGCTATCTGTCCCCATTTCCGTCAATTCCCCAGTGACGCTATGCGATTTGATATTTTCCCCAATAATATCTCCTGGGTTGCTGACACAATAGAGACCCACTATCGACCCCTTTGGAATGACTACTCTGCTTCCCGTGCCATTATAGACACACATTCTTATGTTATTGGAAATACCTTTAGGCTTCGTTAGTACTCGTTTAACCATGTATTGTACTGCCTTGCTCTTTCTTGCCATATTCTCTGTTATACCTATGGTATGGGATAAATCGTTGTGTGACACAACATAGCTCGTACAGTCCACTTCTGAATTTGGTGGCATTACTATTTTGTTTTTCGCCCTGATAGTATATGTTTTCCTATAGATGTCATAGTTTACGTTTGCTCTATTCGCTTTTAGGAAATCTACTCCTAATATCACTGATCTTTTTAATTTTGGGACAACGACGAAAATGCAAGTGAATTTCTTTCCCCCTATACTGATGGGTATTGTTATAGCTTTTCTAGCGGTTTGGGCTGACCCGTCTGCTATGTACACTTTAATGTGGCACTTTCTAAACTTTATGCCAGGCACCTTTTTCTTCAATGATTTACAGAATTTTCCTGAAATAAATGACAAATTAGCACCCGTGTCTATCAATACTGGCATGTCATACTCTGCTATTTTGACCTTTATACAACCGTTACTGACTCTTAAAGTGACTGGTTCTCCCTTACCTGATACAAGCCTTAGTTCAGCGTCTTCTTGGCTATCTGCGACCTCTCTCTCGACACACAATATATCAGTCCTGGCCACAGGCCCAATTTTTTTTTTCTTTTTCGATTTTCTGTCCATTGCAAGGCCTTTAATATGACAACAAATGCTCCTTTTGTTGCCATTTTCTAGTTTTCCTTATTATATGGGGTTGGCGGGCGCTTGTATTTCCCGTCCGCGTCCCTTGATTTACTTCTGTATTTCTCTTTTCCTGGCGACTTAGACTGGCTCCTGCCGTTGGACCTCTCGCTGCTCCTGCCTCTATTGTCGTTGTTGTATTTGGATCTGTCCTGACTGTTATGTCGACTACCTGAAGGTTGATTCACGTTGTTACCAAAATTGACTTGATTACCGCTTCCTGGGTGACCATAGTAGCCGTATGGTGGCGGGTGATTCATGCCTGGTGCTTGGTTATAGAAGTATTGTGGATACGGTTGGTATTGTGGATAGTAGGGCATGCCATAATTTGGGTTATATCTACCTCTCGACGAACTTCTATTTCTCTCCCTTTCTTGTGACTTGTCCCTGGGTTTTTCATTGTACTGCTTTTTATTCTCCGAATACGACTTTTTACTGTCTGAACTGCCTGATCTGTGGTTTGACGACCTACTTTCAGATCTATTTCCTTTGGATCTGTCTCTCCCTCTTGTTTCAAACACTGCTGTCTCCTGTGTCTTCTTTTTCAGCAAGCTCAGGGTGACTTCCTTGTCGAAGGCGATTTCTGAGGCTTTTTCTAGTGTCTTTGGCGCGGCCGCCAATACCATCCGGCGTAAGTCCTCATTAAGTCCCACCAAGTACAAATCTACTCTAGTCTCTTCGTCTAGCTTATAGTTTCTTTGCAGCAACAGTTTCTTCTCTCTATCATAGTCTTTGAGGCTCTCTGCCTCCTCCTGTTTCCTCTGTGAGTAGTCACCCAACCTCTCTTCAAAAGTCAGCTTTGAGAATTTCGCCTTAAAGGCATCTGCAAACATTTCAAAAGTGGCATTTGGCATTATGTCTCTAAACGAATCCAGAAAAGATTCTGCCTCTCCCGATAGGTATTTTGCCACTCCAGTTAGTTTTAGTTTCCCCGTCACTTCCATGCATTCTGCGAAGTCTGAATAGTCTTTTATGAATTTTGCGGCTGAAAGTAATGCGGTCGCCTTCGAGAAATTTGGGGGTGGTTGGGCAAACATTTTCAATTTAGTAGGGTTTGAATCTGGGTTATAAGGCCTATCGTTTCTATGTGGCTCTGTTTCTACCCGTCTCACTGTATTCTCTATGGCCGTTCGCATGGTTGCCATATCTTTTGCTTTTTCATTCCACAGTCTGTCTTGGCTCGCCATCATCTTTTGCATCATGTCTGCCAAGCCAATGAGGATTTCATCCCTTTTAATATCTGCCTCGCTGGGTTGATGCACCGGCGTATTGAACGGCATATTATAGCCCATTCCCTGGTACTGTTGTGGATATGAGCCGAAACCCGAGTTGTTGTAGTTCGTGTAATTTTGGCCATTATATCCCATACCTGGGTGTTCTGGTTGCGGTCCTTCATATCGGGCTTGTGCCCGCGTAAAGGCGTATTTTTCTCTTTCATACGCCTCCTCTCTAATTTTCCGCTCAAATTCAGCCACCTCTGCAGCCTTTCTCTTTCTTTCCTGGTCAGCTTTTTCCTTGTCCTGGGCGCGTTTGTGATCTTGTTCAGCTTGTTTCTGCTTTTCTCTGTCCTGAGCGCGTTTGTGATCTTGCTCTGCTTGTCTCTGTTTAGCTCTTAACTCTGCCGTCTTATTCTCGTCCAGCAGCTTCTCTTGTGCGAGCTTGGCCTTCTCTAAAGCTTTTCTCTTTTCTAAAGCGTCCCTATCTGCCTGTTCTCGCAGAGTTTTCAAGTTTTCACCGTCTGTTTTCTCTTGTCTATTGTTGTCGCCCATCTTTGCTGCTAACTGAGTATGCCTAAGCTGTGCCTTAGGGGTCCTTTCTTCTGTATTCGACTCCTCCGACGATGACTCTTGGGCGTGCCTTCTCTCCCTGTATTCAGTAAAGCTGGTCGATGGCTCCGCTTTAATTTGTGGTATCACCGTTGGTTTCAATCCCCCTGCCTTTAGCAGCGCTACTAGGTTATCCTTTCCTTCCTGTACTGTTCTTTTAAACACAGGCGAAAACACAGGCGAATAGCCTATTTTGTCCATATGATATTCATGATCGCTTTCCTCCGCGCTTGTTTCTTTTGGGCTCGGTGTTATGGATGTTCGCCTCTCCGTGTTCTTTGCTGCTGTTGCGGCCGCCTTTTCAGCGTTCCTTCTTTTCCTCTCCTTTCTAAGGCCTAGCAGATCCCTGTAGCTCGCTACGCCTTTGTATTGTGGGTCGCTTATTCTTCCGCTTCTTTTTGGAAGCATTGAGACCGTTTGTTTCTCCACCAGATGTTATATTATTATGTTTTATATTAGAGGAAGGTAAATGACAACTGTCCACACCTGAGTCCCAGTTCTTAATGATCTTTATTCATGTTGTAAATGGGGGCGTGTCCTATCGGACACACCCATTAACGCTCCCATGGTTACATAGATAAGGGTAGCGTTATATCAGTCCTGTGGGAGTATACCACCTGCTATAGATATAGTAGGAGGTATACTACCGTAATTACAGAAATAAACTTAGACATAGTATAATACCGTATCAATATGTAACACAATTTGGATCAATTGAGATTAATAATGCATTATTTGGCTCCTTGATATAATCATCTAGCCAATGTTATCCTTGCATTTTCGATTCCCGAACGATTCCCAAAGATTAAAAAGATGATAGAGGGTCCTCTAAATAATTATTTGGGGAGATAATGACATTTTACACCAAGAAGAATACATCAAAATCATTTAATGCTTAATAGGATGACATGGATGGGATGGTCTGGAATAAATAGCCCACCAAATAGACAATTTCATTCTTTGACGGAAAGTAGCTGAGGATGTTGTTTTAATATACACAGAAGATAATAGATATTGCCTGCAAAGTCATGACTTCTTTAGATCCCTGTCTTTCACATGAATCCAACTACATAAACAATGCAAAATGTGGGTCGGATTTTTAAAAAATGTACAATTGGCAGCTGTATACAATTAGGTAATTCTGCTAAATTAGGCTGCAATTTGGTCAATACTAGGTTAATTTGAGTATATTCGGCATTACATTAACTCTAGCAATCTGTTTGAATTGTATTTTGAACTTTGCTTTCCTCTGAAATTTGGGGTATTTGAGAAGATTGCTGGAGGTGAATCGTACATTTACTGGCGACTTCACCCATATGTGCAATTAAAAATAATTTGATATGAGATATGCTATCTTTCAGGATAGTGTATCATCTTCACTGTCCACAGCTGATATCAAACAGGAGGACAATAGTTTGCCCATTCATGATTGAAAGCTGTAAGTATTTTATCTATTTTAAGTTTTGTACTTTTTTGTGGATATCTATTTTTCATGTGGGGGGCATTGTTTTGGGCGTGGTATGTCAAGTTGTCGTTTGAACATGGAACCAACAACATTATTCATAGAGTGGGGTTGGATAATGTATATGATGTGTTTCAGTAAAATGAGTCACAATTTATATTTTTCAAAGTGTTTTTTCCTCCAGATCTCGTTGTCTAAATGCTCTGGTATTTGGAGGGTTTAGCACTCATAGTCATATAAATCGATGTAACAAATTTCAGGACGTTGTATTAAATGTATCCTTGCATTTTGAAAGCCTTTGTATGGACTATAATTAGTTACTTTATTGGTAATTACTAATCCAGAAACATTGCAAACTTTTTTTTTTCAAAAATAAAATATCAAACCTAGAATATAGAAATACTTATTAGGCATTCTAGTGTTTACTTTAATCGGAACCGGCTTGATCTCCTCTTTTCAAACATTACGATACGTCAAAATCCATATTTTGCGACTTATGACTTATTTTCCTAAAACGGATCACATATATCTATTTAGGTTGAACTGTATTTTGAACCTGATTTTCGTCTTAAATTTGAGTTATTTGACAAGGATTGGTGAAGGCAAATAAATGTACACTTGACCCATGAATACAAATATTTTACTTTTCGATGAAAAAAAAATTACAGATGAGTGTCAATTTGGCTGGACGGTGTCCCTCAGTTTGGTGATTTCCTCTATGAGTTGTCACCAGCATGGGGACGAGGCGGACATGTCTATTTGTGATGTGTTTCAGGAAAATGAGTCATAAGTCGAAAAAAATGGATTTTGAGATACCATTATATTTGAAAAGATGGGATCAAGCCGATTCCAATGATAGTAAACAGTCTAATAATCTAATGAGTATTTCCAGATTTTAAGTTTGATATTTTTATTTTTGAAAAGAAAAGTTTTCAATATTTCTGCGGGGCAATAACCAGTAAAGTAACTAAATATACTCCATCTGAGGACCTTTAAAACGAGAGGATATATTTAATATATTGTCTTGAAATTTTATACATCGATTGACCTAACTGTAAGTAACAAACTCTCCAAAAATCAGAACATTCCAATGATGTGATCTTGTGAAAAAAACACTTTGAAAAATATCGATTTTGCGACTTATGGCTTATTTTCCTGAAACACATCACATTTGCCGAACCCTGTGGAACAGTCATGGAATTTGCGTACAGCCATGGCTCACTGCCTGTACTACACATGCTGAAAACACTGTGTATATCCTACATCATGGGCTGATGCAATGTCCGTAACACGCATACCATAGTGGAGCGGGGTCCGATTTTAAGAAAATGTACAATTGGCAGCTGCACATATTTAGTAAATTCTGCTGAATTAGGCTGCAATTTGGTCAATACTAGGTAAATTCGAGTATGTTTGGCATTGCATTGATTCTAGCAATCTGTTTGGTTAGGTTGAACTGTATTTTGAACTTTATTTTCGTCTGAAATTTGGGTTATTTGAGAAGATTGGTGAACTTGAATTGTACGTTTTCTGGTGACTTCACCCTACTAATGTCTGAGCTCGGTCCATGTAAAGCCTTGCAGTGCTGCCGTCTATTTAATGAGAAGGGAACTAAATTTCTGACAAGTCTGAAACCACCAAATGGTGCTGCCATCTGAGTTTGATTTGATTAGATATAATTATTCTTTATTCGCCAAGATTAAAGATAATACAGAAAAGCACAAATAGTACAGAAAAGCACAAATGAAGGTTGTACATATCAGATCAAGATATTTTGATCTGTTCTTCCCATGTATGCCTTATTCGGGCGTTGACTAGCTAGATTTGGGTCGACTAGGGGTTTTATGTAGGAGCTAAGTCTGGGTTTGAGTTCTAGGGTGAACATAGGTATGTAGTTAAATTCATAGGTACATAATAAACAGTAGCATTACCTTGAATAATTCAGGGTCATTCTCCGGTGAATATTTAAGGTCAGCAGTTGAGTGAGAAATGAATCAACGCAACAAACAGAGATGTGTGTTTCAAAGCCAAGTACCGAACCAAGTTGAATGAGACCGGCCACATTCAGTTTTTATTCTCATATACTAGAATTTTACAACCTCATTAATGTGCTAGGATACACGTCCTTAGATGAGAGCAAAGAGGCGGAAATATTGGAATTATCTCTCTTAAGTTTGTTTGCTCTAGGTAGCCTAAATTTGTTTAGTATAGTTTTGGTGAGTCAATCGATTTTCTTCTCATCTTATAATGTGTTGACAATTGTCACTCTAAAAGGGATTCGCATAGCCGCCATTTTAAATCTAGATTGGCATGATATTAAGGGACTAATGGTACAGTATAAACTTCATATAAAACATGCCATGTTCAGCATGTAATATTTATCAATGCTCTAATAAGACAAAAATGACCAAGGGACATAGCGGGAAGCCGTATCGTCCCACGGCGGAGGTATCCAACCAAGGGTGCGTAGCGAAGCCAAGGGACGATACGGATTTCCCGTTTATTTATCTCGCCGTTTCTTACACTGAAACAAGCCTGATCGTTAAAAAACACTGACTGAGTGGACATTGTGCCTTCAAATCGTAGATATATGTTGTAGTACTTTGGGGTGACTACTGAGCATACATTGCACAGAGAAAGCTTAGCGTATATTAGGTGTGAATGCCTAGTCGATGCTTGGTACAACATGCAAGCCTTCAGTAGGGCCATGCGCTAACCTTTGGTGCGCTTGAGTAAGCACCAAGCCAAGCTGTAGTACTTATGGAGCACGGTCGTACACAGTCTAACACGATGATATAGTACTTAACTTATCATACTTTTGCGCGTAGTGAATTAACGTAAATCTGTTAGAGTGTTATAAAATGTATTCGAGCATGACAGATTTTGTTTACATTAATGTCTTTGTTTACATCAACGTCTTTGTTTACATCATGACGCCCATCACGACTCCCGTCATGACGCATCTGCGTATTTCAACGCGCTGTTTTTTCCGACCTGCGTGGGTCAGAACTATATTTTAGAATGCAAAATTATCTAATTCTGCACTGTCATGTACATTTATTTGGCTGACTGTTTTGAAGTAAATTAGTCTACTAAACATATTCCATCATTTATTTTCTTAATTCTGCAACTCATTTGTGCGTTAATACTATTATCGTTGGAGAACTATATTCATGAAAATAGGCCTGATATGGCCGTCGTATCGGCCTCAGGACTGAGTTGCAGTCTCAGGGCTAAGTCAATGGTCAGTATGTATTGACAACACCCAAAGGTGAAATGATATCAATATCCATGTGTTATACAGGTTTCCATGACAGAAGCCTTCATCTTTCCCACCATGCATTTGGTTAACATAGATCAAATTTACAAGCTAAGATATTGGTGAAAACATTCTTGCAAATTTTGATAAAAATGATGCAAATTATAAATGTTGCAAATTATTTGTATGTCAGATTTCATCAGGATCCATCCTAGGAATGGAATGGTTTTCATTATGGGGTGCACCCCACAGTGTCACTGCACCCCACACGTACATATATATATATATGTAAAACTGTACACTCTCTGTCTAAACCCCTTGCTGATGTATTTTGTACCATTATGTTGTATTTTGTACCATTATGTTGTCTATACGACTGTGTAAGAGCAGTGGCACATACAACTCCCCTATTTTATTTTAGGATGAAACCCTAGGTGGTACACAGTATCAATATAATCAATAAATGGGGTCCTGTTCTTTCTTTCTTTTCAGTTGGATATACCATGGATACTCTATACTTTCGTTGGTTGGATTCCCCTGTAGATGTTGATGCAGGTGTTCAAGTACGTTACCACACGTTAAAGGACGTAATCCTCTATGACTGTAGCCAAAACTACACGGCAGGTAATGTCAACATGTTATGATGCATATGGGTCAGATTTTCAGAAAATGTACAATTGGCAGCTGTACACATTTAGTAAAAACTGCTAAATTAGGCTCCAATTTGGCCACTTCTATGTAAACTCGAGAATATTCGGCAATTTATGGATTCTAGCAATCTGTTTTGTTAGGTTGAATTGTATTTTGAACCTCATTTTTTGTCATATGTGGGTTATTTGAGAGCATTGGTGAAGGCCTATTGTACATTTTCTGACGATCTGACTCTGATACATAATTGTATTTCTGTTATCTACAGGAGCGTTCCCGTGTCTGGAGATGAGGTTTCTAATGACGTTAGACAACAAAGCCATGTTCTACGCCAGTGGTGTGTACGTCATCAGTGTACTGGTTGTCTTTGCTGCATGGCTCTCCTTCTGGCTCTCATCATCTGAGCGGAGAGTTGTACTACAGCTCGGTAAGTGATGATCCTTGTGTAATCTACATACAATAGGGGAGTTGCATGTCTCACTGCGCATGTCTACTACAGTGCATGCTAGGCTGGATTCTGTTAAATCCGCCATAGAAATATTTGGCAAGATATTATCGAAAATTGTAAGAATGTGTTCACTAGAATCATAGCTTATATAAATGATTTATGAAAACCAAATGTATGATGGGAAAGATCGAGACTTGTGTCATGGAAACATGTATAACACATGGATATTGGCATTAGAGCATTGATAAATAGTCCATGCTTAACATGGCATGCTTTCTATAGGTTTTATTTAGACTGTATCCTTAGTCACATAATTCCATGCGAATCAAGATTCAAAATAGCCAAGGGATTGGCTGGTGTGGGTAAGGGGAATGGCGCCTCAAGATCAAACTTTGAAGTTTAAAGCCTTTAGGATAGACAATAAGGAGTTCAACATTTACAATTGTTCAAGTAAAGAAATTGTCCGAGAGTTGGTCAAAAGAGACCCCCCCAGACTATGACAAGCTGAAGGTGTGGGATCATGTCCTTGATGAAAGATATGTAGATCCTGAAAAGGATATTCTGGTGTCCATCTTTAAGATTCCTTTCATTGCAAGTACTGAACCGAGGCTACAATCCTTGCAGTACCGAGTCATTCACAGGACTATATGCTGAAATTGTTACTTGAAAAACATTTCTATAAAAAACGAACCTGTTTGTAATTATTGTATTGAGGTGGATGATTTGCGTCATTGTTTCATTTACTGTCCAGCGGTAAAGGTCTTTTGGGATTACTTAGCTAATCTTTTTAGACAGAGCCATGTCCTTAGAGATGTCTTTTACTTCGGTGTAAACAATTGCAGTATTCTGCTAGGGTACTTGGGCAAAAGCCGATATAATTTGTTCTTAAACTGGTTCCTGTTAATGGCCAAAAATGACATCAATCGTCAGAGGTTATTTTATAAAAACTCTTTATGTGTTAAAGCCTTCTTAAGCGAGGTCAGAGTCAGGTATAGAGCTATAAGCTACAACGCAGCTTTTACCATTTCTAGTCGTAGATGGGTCGACAAGGTCGACAGGTATATGAAGGCTGTTTATGCCATCCTGGGAAATACTTCAAAATAGGTTAGGCGTACGCGAGAGTGATAGTTTTGTATGAGCCTCGAGGGCAGGTACCTTGATAAAAGTTATTTTTACACAAATAGCTTATCGCATAGAGGGGAGTTGCATAGCCGCCATTTTGAATCTTGATTGACATGGAAATATGGGAGTAATGCTGCAGTATGAAATCTATAGAACCATTTAGCTTGGATATTTTATCAGTGGTCCAATATCAATATTCATATGTTTTAGATGTTTCTATAACACACACAACTGCATTGTTCCCATCATGCATTTGGTTTCTATAGATCATTTACACAATCTATATTATTATCAAAAACATTCTTGCAATTTTCCATGAAATTGCTGCTAAATATCTTAATGTCAGATTTGAACTGAATCTATCCCAACATGCGCAGTGTGACATGCAAGTCCCCTATTGTATAAGATGTTTTCTTGGGTAGGAATATAGTTGTAATGGACTCGTATAATATGATAGTATTTGTTTGATTTGTATATGATCGGGATTTGGGTATACATGTAATTTGATTAGGGAAAGGGTAGAGCGGTATATGATATTAGGAATCTTGTTTGTAATTTCTTGTGATGATATATGATCGGTTTTAGGACAATGAGTCGCAAAATATGAATTTTGAGATATCACCATAACTGAAAAGAGGAGATCAAGCTGATTCCAACGGTAGTAAACAATATGCCACCTTATAAGTACTTCTACATTTCAAGTTTGATATTTTTATTTTTGAAAAAGAAAAAATCTATATATATACAATGTTTCTGTATGGGTAATTACTTAATTAGTAAGGTAACTTATTATACTCAATACAAAACCCTTCAAAACGCACGGACATATTTAATACAATATCCTAGAATTCATTACATAGATGTCTATGTCTATAAGTGCTATAACCTCTAAAAATCCGATCATTACAATAAAGGGATCTTGTTATAAAAACACTTTGAGAAATATTCTTTTTGCGACTTGTGACTCATTTCCCTGGAACACATCACATTATCGCAACGCACGAAAACAACCACAATAGTTGCTTACGTGTAATTTGATAACCTCTTAAATGTCTGTCCCAAGAAAATATTTTCAAACAAAGTATGAACACAGAAATAAGCTCAATTGTCTGTTTACATGTCACATAAAGTTCTCTATTTAAAAAAAGGACATGGGAACTCTCTCACAGAGATACAACTAGTAGCCAACTCAAACGTGGACGTTTGTGATTATGATTGTAGGAGTTGAATTTAAATAAATATAAACATATATATATAACATAGTATATGTTTGACTATGATTCAATCACTGTAAGCAAATATTGCTGGGTAGCTTTAACAATAGTCAGTCTGCTCGTGTATGAATTTCGCTTACATTCATCTTATCAGTTTTTAATAAAAGGTTTTTGATAAAGGCCGTATGTTGCCCGAAACATCCAAACCCCAATAAACAAAAGCAACATTTAATGCCCCATGTTCCTTGTTTTGGATTGAATTCACTCCCTTCGATTGTTTTAATAAAAATCTAGAATATTCAAGTGCATATATCCTCACATGTCTCAGTTGCTAATGAATCTTTGATTAAAACTCATTCTCTAAATGATTTTCTCTACTGGTTCAGGCTGTGCAATACTCCTGGCCATACTCTACCTCATCACCACCGGATGGACTAAGTTTGCCTACAATCATCGGGTTAACCCTGGCCAGGCATGGTTGATATTCTGTGTCTGCGATGTGGTCATTATGCTCATCGTCAACTTCTTGCTCTCGGTGCCGAAGGGTTCACTGAGGTCCAAATATGATGCTTTATGTGGAAAGTCATCAACTTCAACTCCACCAGATCTTGAGGTAAGATAAGATAAGATGAGATAAGATAAGCTACTACTTTATTTATCCAACTCACACAGTACATTATGAAGTTACGAAAATAGGTAAATACAGACAAATAGGTATACAGACTTCTATTAATTTAGATGTAGTTTATACAGTTGATGAAATGAGATTAAATGAGATAAATCCCCAACATGGCCACATGCATATATATCATATCTCCTTGTAATTAGTCTTATTAATTAGCAAGTAAGTGTTAATCGGTTATCAATTATTGAATATGTCTATGGAATACAAAGAGTAATTACAAATCTCTCTACAAAATATTTAGAGGCTTATCTATTCCGTATGGGATTTTCACCTCAATACAGTCAGTGTGGAACAATAAGTTCATAAAACATTTATATTAGGTATGAAATGTGATTCGGTCATATGCATAGTACCAAATGAAGTTGTCTTCCAAAAAAGAAATTTGCGTATTTTGTTGAAAATGTGCTGTATAAACGCAAACAAAAACATACTTCTTTTTATCTTTCAGCATAAACAGTCGCGACTGACCGGCATCATCGAGAGTGTGTTTGTTCTCATCATCTTCCCACTCGCCTTCATTGTGGCCTTCCTCTGGTTTGCCATTGTAAGCAGCGCACTCAAGTACTAAACACTCATGCAATCACACCCCAATTCATATCATATAAGGGTCAGGTTTTCAGAAAATGTACAATTGGCAGCTGTACACATTTATTGAACTTTGCTAAATTAGGCTGCGATTTGGTCAATACTTGGTAAATTCGAGAAGATTAGGCATTGCATTGATTCTAGCAATCTGTTTGTTTAGGTTGAACTGTATTTTGAACTTTATGTTCGTCTAAAATTTGGGTACTTTTAAGTGTGAACATTCAAATGAGGTATTAGTTAGGTGCACTTCAAACAGCACCCTGTTATACATAGAGTCAGAGTATAGCCATTACCTGTTAGTTAAGTATTTTGAAATTTGATTACAACAACCATTGATTTTTTTCTTGAAATATTGGGAATAAAACGTTTACAATCATGAAAACAACATTTTTGTCAAAGTGTACCTAGTACACTTATTTAAAAAACTATCTTTAAATTTAGCCTTAGTATAGCATGAATAGTATCATATAGTTATGTAAGACGCTTGTGCGTTGTCCTTTCTGGTAGCTTTTCTATCAATACAATTGGCCTCCCATAGGTGCAATATAACAAACAAGAACATTCTATATTTGTGTGTCGTCATCAAATCAATTGTTATGGAAATACGATTTACTCTTAGTAATAATAGTGAGTACTGATGCAGACATGAGATGTGCTTTTGTGTCTTTATTCTTGTATAAATGCGAAGTGAAACATGCCAAAGCTTGAATAAAGCCATTTCAACGACAACATGGTACATTGAAACTTCTTTTTTCCACTTTTTTGAAACAATAAAACTTAACCACAATTATATAAGCTCTAACCATTTTTAATGAAATAAGCCATTTTGGAATAAGCCATCATTTAACCAAAACCAGACCGTCGTGAATTGTATGGAGAATATGTTAGGATTATTATTAAATTCATACCATTAGGTGGAACTAATTGATAATGATAATCATGGACTTAGTGAAGAGATTGGTAGAATCTATAGTAGACATGGTAACCATGTAGTTATAGAGAGAGAATGGATCCAGCCGGCAATAATCGAAAATCTATTCGATGAGATTCGTCTGCATAAGAATGATTATCGCAGGCGAGTTCCATTCTATATTTATTGTATGGGCATGAAACCTGATGTGTAAAATCTGAAAATAGTAGCCGACTTGATAATGAAGTAGTTCATATAGTAGGTGTGTTATATAAATATTTTTATAGCACCCCCCTTATAGCGCCTCTCATATGGAATGCGCATATAATACATCCAAAACAACCCATAATAAAATGACCCCCACCATTCACGAATTCCCATACCTAACAAAACATATACATTAACCTTCTACTAACTCAATTTTGAACCTGCTAACACATGTATGCTCAGTTACAAATACAAGTGGCAAAGCAGGATAACATATTATATCATTTAATCATTTCATCATTATAAGTAATCTTTATCTGCAGAAAACATTCTTTAATAATATTCTATTCTGAAAAGTTTACTTAAAATAAAGGAAGTTCAGCTAACACTAACAAGTGGCACAGCAATGTCTTCCACCCTTCCACTCTCAGGGATGAAAGTCTTCCTATTATTGGCGGATTTCCGATTTATGTTATCATTGATATTTTTTTAACAATCCATACCTTTTTCATCCGTTTTCCCCTTTTATATTCCTTTTCTACCAATACAATGCATCACAACTTATGTTTTCTTCCTTTTGAACCTTATGTTGGTTCTAGTCTGAAGTGCTATGTTCTGTAAGCATAGCTCTCACGAGCTCCACACTGGTGTGCTAACTGACTCACTGATACACCCCTACTACTGGGTTTCAGACTAGACTGAGGATAGAGTCCCATACCCTTGTACTGAGCTTTCGAAGGAACTTTTCAGAGGATTTCTGGAAAAGTAACATTTAAAGGTCCCCTTGATGATTTTTGTATTAATTGTACACACAACAATAAATCAAGTTGGGGTATGCCTAATTCCAATTCCAAGCTTTACCTCAATTGTGATTTACATTTATCATTTGTTATGGGCCATGTTATAATGCAATTTATGGTCTGGGTACACTAGCTACACTGTTTCAATTCGTCATGAAATGAAAAATTCTGGGCCTTATGCATGTCTAGTAAAGAACAGGCTGTGGCATGGACTTATGGACCTATGACTCAGCTTGGTGCACTTGTGAGGGTCTCATGTCACGTCCACATCTATTTTTAAATCAGTGGGTCACTCACTCCCTTCTTTAATGAAGTACATAAACGATATGGAGGACAAACATAGTTACCAGGAATTAGACAGAAATGCCAACTTAAAAGAGCTGGAAAAAGATGTCAGGAACAAGTTTAGATGGGATTGGCTGACAGAAAAGGATTCTAATTCGGACTTTTTTTCATGTTACATTAGGAAGATAAACAGACCTGGAGAAGTTAGATGCACATGGTGTGGAAAAACTTTACGATATGAATCTGCTGGAAAGAGAATACTTCTTACTCATTCAGGAACCCAGACACATAGAAAACATAGGGAGACAAGGAGAACTAATCAGAGTTTACCAGTTGTCTTTTCTATTACGCAGGCTGCCATAGATGGGGAATTAAACTCAGAAAAAGTTGGGATACCAGTAGGCCACAATATAGATACAGCTTTGCCCTATGGAGTAGCCCCAAATGTTGGTGTAGATATACATGTCCAGACATCATCGGACACCAGGCCCTATGTAAATGTTGTTGACAGGAAAACATATGCTGAGGGTAGGACGTTGTCTTTCATCGTGGAACATAATTTACCTATAAGTTTAGCACCTCACCTTAGAGAGTATGCAAAGGAAATGGCTAGGGATGAAAAAGCCATGGATTTCAGTATGACAAGAACAACTGCCTCCTATAAATTGAGAGATGGACTCGGAGTTGTTCTCCATAAAAGGTTGGTAAAGGATCTAAAGAAATGCACCTTTTCAATGAATATTGATGAATGCATGTCTGCTGCCCATCAGAAGGTATTTTCTATACTTGTATCCTATTTCTCAGAAGAATTACAACGCAGTGTTGTACATCATTACAAGTCTGTGGCCTTGGAAGTCGTCAATGCAGAAAATCTCTACAATGTCATCAAGAATGAATTAAGTAGCGACGAGATTCCTCTAAATAATCTTATCTCCATCTTGAGTGATTCTGCCAATTATATGCGTGGGAAGATTAGTGGTCTCCAAGTTAGATTGAAGGAAGATATCCCACACCTCCTTGATATAGATGGAGATGTGTGTCATCATGTTCATAGGACAGTGGGAAAATTGTCCACTGCATTTGATTGTCACGTAGAGACATTTGCTGATGATTTGCACACTGATACAGTTTGGTCTCCTGATATTCGTGCCTATCTTGAAGAAATATCCACAATTATTGGTGTACACTACCAGTGCCCTAAGAACCGGTGTGCCCAACGTTGGCTATCTACCCTTGATGTCACCGTCCCAAATAGTGAAATGATGGATGTATTCTATGTATTTTATTATGCTTTCTTGACTACAGATGATAAAGGTATGTACAAAGAAGAAGTGTATAAAATATTGAATAGTTTGTCTTCAGAGTCTAGGGTGAGAATTAAGGAGATATGGTTGAAAGCATCTGCAAAGGTAAAGAATATGACAGATGATGGCAAAAACAGAAAGAAGAGGATCATTCAGAAATTATTCTACAAGAAGGATTTCACAAACCTTGCTATGTCTTTCTATATCGATCTACTTCCCATATTCAAGTCATTCATTCTCGTCTTTGAACAGAGGGAGCCTATGATGCACCGACTTCATGATGACATGAAGAACCTTGTTGTAACTTTTCTATCTGGTTTCATAAAAGCAGAGTATTTGAAGGACAAATCATCCAAAGATATAGTCCAACTAAATATAGATGATGACAAAATATGCTTGAACTCCAGTGGTTTCTACATTGGCCGTAAAGCTGAAAACTACTTGCTTAAGCTACCAGGAGCCAGTAATGGAAAGACTGAGTTCCTCACCAAGGTCAAGGAAGCCTATAGGGTCTGTAGCAAGTATATGCTAAAGACGTTCCCTATAACTAATAATGTGTTGAAGTACCTATCAGCTATTGACCCAAAAGCTCAGGGTAACGATGCCACACTCAAAACTCTAAGGTCGTTAGGAGGTCTCTTCCCTTCAGTTATCCCTGAAGGTGAGATGTTTGACTATAAGGAAGAATGCAGGGCGTTACAGGTGCTACCATCTCGTGATCTTCCCAATATCAACCATGAGGATGGTTCTTTGAAGAGAGTTGATGAATGGTGGTCTGAGATAGAGAAAATGAAGAAGTATCCTATTGATGAAAGTGATCAAGTCATGTCTGAGTATTTTTACTGGGCCTCAGATCGAGCAAGCATTCTCTCAAATGAATTTAATAATAACTCCTACAACAAATCGGTTACAGCTGAATGGTGTCGTGGATAAAAACAGATTGCTCCACAGATCACACATTGCTTCAGTGGCAGATAAGTGCTACCATCTGACGGATAATCATTACATCGACGGCATTATGATCAGAATAGATATAGATAAGTAATATTCACACATTGTCAACAAAAAAATAATGCTTTTCGTGTGAATGTGGGTGGGCCCTAGCGTCCGACGAAGGGTGGACCCTAACGTCGGAAAATAAATTAAAGTAGGCCCTAGCGTCATTGGGCCTTTGTGTCGTTGGGCCCCAGTGTTGTTGGGCCATTGCGTCTGTAGACCAGTTCATTTCAGTAGGCCTACAGCGGGCCTACAGTAGGCAGGCTGAGATGCCGTATTGCCATTGGTGGAACTACATCACACAGTGGGAACACTGACGGCCTTGACCTTGGACAAAATGCCGTCTGCTGAACTGAACACTGAAATTTGGATGTTGACCAAGATCAGAAATAACAGACATTACTCACCTGCGCTTATGTCTTCTTGTCAGGAAATAAAAGACATTTTAAAGGTAAATGCCAGTGTATAATAAAAGAAATGGAGGAATCATGGAATTGTTTTAAAACTTTGGATTTAGATCGAACCACAAAACTATGTCAATGGATAAGTTTCTAGTTCAGGGACCGCTGAAATGTACTATTGTTCAATATAGGAGTCTATGTGATAAACGGGTATTTTGTGCATTTTCCCAATAGACGACGATTGAATCATACAATGTACTTTAAAATCTGCATATATATAAACATAGCTGACATATAATTCCACCCTCCAAATTGAAATAAATAAGGGGTCATTGAACGAAAAAAAAATATTCAGCTGAACTTGTACCCCAATGGGTTTCCCATTGAAATCGATAGTGAATGGAAGTAAAGGTCACTCATCCCTAAAACACAAAATAAAAAGATAACATCCTAATTTGTTTGTCATAGAGTCACCGATATATAGTCAGCATTCCACAGTACCTGCCTCCTGATGAAGGAAATTAATTCATTTTGATGGACCATGAAATTGTTGATAATTTTACAATCTGGTGATTAGAAAGTTATGCATATCCATGCTCACCCTTGAAGTAAAGTTGGTCATGCCTGGGAGGAGGAGGGGCGTCCCGTAGTACCAGCTCTCTCACCTGGGGGTCGCTGGCAGGCAGCTCAGCGATCCCCCTCACACCATGGACACTGAGATTCCATTTTCTACAGTTCCTATTATCCCACTATATCGGTTTAGACTGAGAATGTAATCATAGATGTGGTATCATCATACATAATGAGTTGCTGTCTCTCCAGAAAATATTCCATTTTGTACAGTTCATACTATCCCACCAGGCTGAGAATCTTATTATAGATGTGGTATCATCATACATAACGAAGATTTAAATATTAGGGATTAAATTCAAGGGATATCTCAATGTAACATGAGCAGAAACTATTGAACATTAATTGGGTTCCACTAAGTAAACGAAACATATAGAATCAATGTGAGACTTTCTCAAGTAAAATATTTAAGAATTGTGCTTATCAATTTAACAATCGGCAAGCAGTCAAGGGCTAGGCCATGCCTGAGTTAAATAATTATGCACCTGACTAGTGACTGAACCTCATAATTATATTATTCCCATTACATAGTTATATCATTCCCATGATATAATTATATCATTCTCCTTATATATGCACCGTTATATATCCCAATGACATCATGCTTCACTGACTTTATGAGTGCGGTCACTGAACCATGACAAAGAAAGGCTGGCTTTATGACTTATGTACTAGTTCGACTCCAGTATGGGTTTGTAAATCACTTCTGCATCGGTAATTCTTGACCATAAAATGAAGGCACATTCATGAAACAACTGCGCACATTTATATATTCACACACATGCAGGTGCCAAGAAGTTAGAGCCAGAGGTTGCTACTATAAATGTTTAAGAGTGATACAGCTTGGCTTTCAAGCTTTCCCTGACTGGCACCCAGGAAGTTAATAAATTGTTTATTTCAGTATACAGATTCAAATAAATGATCAATTGCATGTACAGGCAACAACCTAAACTTATACATCATACCAGGTCATCTTATAGAGTACATTTAGCTGCTTATATCATATATGTCCACCCAAAGATATTGCAAACTTTTTTTTTCAAACATAAAGATATCAAACTTGAAATATAGAAATACTTTTTAGATGGTGTACTGTTAACTATCATTAGAATCAGCTTGATCTCATCTTTGAAATATGATGGTATCTCCAAATTAATTTGTTCGCGACTTCTGTCTCATTTTTCTGCAACATATCACACATGTAAGAATTTTGATTATGGGATAGTGAGTTTATTCCAACTATTGAGTACTTCTACACTCCCAACAATGCCAGAAACATGAAGATGATCAATGTTACAATAAGTTATTTTAATAAGAATTAATAACATTCAATACATTTGTATTCTCAAATGCTGTAATTTAATAATGTATAATCAGTTAGTAAATAGACAGTTATCACTGGAAAATACTCCCAATGATGTATATCACAGTAATTTCATACATGTTACACAAAAGAATCTAGAAAAACACACACATGTTACACTTCTAAAGTGAGTAAACTAATTACTGTAAACACAATTATTTAGGACACGCCGGAGGACCTATGCATCCAGAGATTGATGCCCTGTTTCTGTATATTGATTTGTGTAATATGTATCTGTATCTGTAAATTTGATGGAATAAAAATGATATGATAATAATTATGGTGGATATTGAATGATTATTTAATAGCGCTATAAACACTTGGAAAGTGGCCAAGCCCCCTTGCCGCTCTTGGACTTTGTACGGTCATCCTGTGTCACATGATCGAGATCGCCACATGACTGGTTTGTGACCAGCACCTGCGTGAAATTTGAAAGAGCAAGGCAGAGGCGAACAGGCAAGCAAACAAACTGGTCAGGAAAAAGGAACTTTGGTTGGTGGAATATTTTTTTTCGGTTGAATTTTCTGTTGGAAAAAAAAAATTATTTTTGTTGGGGAAGGAATAATGTGATAGAGTTACCGATTAAAGCCAGCATTCCATGGTAACTGCCTCCCAATGAGGGAAACTAGTTCATTTTGATGGACCATGAAACTGTTGATAGTTTTACAACATGGTGGTTGAATAGTTATGCATATCCATGCTCACCCTTAAAGTAAAGTGGGTCATGGCCAGGAGGAGGAGCCCCTCCCATCCTGGACAGGGAGATTCTGTTTTCTACAGTTCCTATTATCCCACTGTGAAGGTCTAAGCTGAGAATGTAATCATAGATGTCTTATCATAATACATATATGAGTTGAAGATCTAAATATTAGGGGTCAAATGCAAGGGATATATCAATGTAACATAAGCAAGAACTATTAAACAGGAATTGGTTTCCACTTAGTAAATGAAACATATAGCATCAACATGACATTTCTCAAATAAAGTATTAAAAGAAAATGTTGCTTATCAATTTAACAATAGGGAAGCAGTCAAGCGCTAGGCCATGCCTGAGTCAAATATGCAGCTGACTAGTGACTGAACCTCATGATTAAATTTTTCCCATTACATAATTATATTATTCACATTATATAATTATATCATTCCCTTTATATATGCACCATTATATAGCCAGGTGACATCATGCTTCACTGACTTTATGCGTGGGGTCACTGAACCATGAGAAATAAAGGTTGGCTTCATTACTTATGTACTAGTGCTACTCCTGTATGGGTTTGTTAATCACTTCTGCATTGGTAATTCTTGACGATAAACTGTAGCCATATTTATGAATAAACTGCGCACATATATATTCACACACATGCTGATGCCAATAAGTGAGAGCCATGCTCATGGGAACCATGTGCAAATTGCTACTATGGGTCAGATTTTCAGAAAATGTACAAAATTGGCTGCTTAAGACATTTAGTGATTTCTGCTTAATAGGCTGAGAAATGGTGAATACCAGGTATAATTGAATATTTAGTATTATGTTGTTTTAGAATATGATATTAGAATATTCTTCTATATTAAGTTGTAGTTTGACACTCATTGTTTACTTAAATGTGGATTATTTGAGAGGATTGTTGAAGGCGAATTGTACATTTTCTGGTGGCATCACCCATAACTATTTAGAGGTGATACAACTTGGCTCTTGCTGGCAAACAGGAAGTCAATAAATTGTTTATTTTAATATTCAGATTCCAACAAATTATCATAAGCTGGCGATAAACCACTTTGCAAATCAAATTGTTTCTCATTTAAATTCTCACCATTTTCTTTTCATACATGCAGGTATTTACAATAATCTTTCTGCGATCTTACTTGTGGAAGACACAAGGAATATGGCACAACTGTTATTTATAGTGTTATTTGTTATTATACCTGCTTAAGACAGAAGAATCATGGCTGACCTTTTCCAATGTGATGGGAATATACCGTCTGAAAAGTTTCTTTGGAGGCTAAAATTGCAATTACATCAAGAGGGAAAAAATGCACTATCCAGCACAGATGTTTCATACTTAAACTTTGCTTTGAAAAGAACAAAACATTACTCCTTCACTAAAACTCTTAATTAAATATGAATAGACTTTTTTAAAATATTTTTATAATAATTTTTTAAAATATAAAAATCAAAGATTATAATTATTACCAAAACCTCCCGACACCAACATCAAGAATCATACAGCTATAAAGTGTCTCCACTGCCAAAAGAGGGGAAAGGGAATTAAAAATATCATTCTTTACTAATAAGATCTTTAAGCCCGCACCCCTACCCCTTAATGAAGTTTAGCAGGCACTGTGCCATTCAGCTAAGAATAGGGGAGTACAGAATGACTTTGACCTTCTGGATACACTAACAATAGGGGACTTGCATAGACGCCATTTGGAATCTTGATTTGCATGAAATTATAGGACTAATGGTACAGTGTAAAATCTATAGAAAACATGTCTTGTTCAGCATGCAATATCTATTGGTACTAAATGTAAAGAATCCCTATGTTGTACATCTTTTCATAAACCCGGCCTCCATCTTTCCCCTTGTGCATTTGGATTTCATAGATCATTTACACAAGCTATGATATTGGTGATATTATTCTTGCTATTTTAGATAAAAATGTTGCCAAATATTTGTATGTTAGATTTTGACTGAATCCATCCCAGGATGCACTGTAACAGACATGTGCAGTTCAACAAACAAGTCCCCTATTAGTGCATTTGTCATGTGTTACAGGAAAAAAATCATCCAAATTAAATAGACAATTTCTAGAATTATTACACCTGTATATCATGACATCACTGTGGAATAGACTTCCTGAAAAAACACAGTCGTTAGAACCTTAGACTTTTGTTCACATGCCGATAAAATAATGATAATAAATGAATAGGAAGCTAAGCCTCTGAAAAAAGGTCTTCCAGAATAACCCTATGAAAATCAATGTGCTACAATCAAAGGTAGCTTGAAATGGTAATACATGTTTTTTTAAAATGTTACTACAATTATTTCCATATTTCCATTATTTCATTTACTATTAGTAGACAACTCACGAGTACAATGATATTGTATTGCAACAGTTTTCAAATGAATACCTAACTTGAAAAATCCAAGCTGTTAAAGTATGAGTGAGTATGTTATATCAGAGAATAATTGTGAACTAATGGAACACACTGGATTGCTCTTTTGGTCCCATATTGCTCTTAGTGGGTCCCATGTCACTGAGCTGTGAGGGAATGGTTCATTGCATTCTGACATCTTAGTGCTAAGCTTCATGTATATATCAGTACTAGGATACATCACAGACCCGTGCTGGGTCTCCGCACCTTAGGCTGATACTGGATCTGATCATTGTTGGCTTCATCAAATCTACTCACTTCTGATTCATATAGACAACTCAGGGATTCAGTGATCAAGGTAGTCATCCCCTTTCTGCATGTTTATTTTGTTTTAGATATTTTGTTCAATTAATTATGCATATGTGATGTGTTTCAGGAAAATGAGTCACAAGTCACAAAATATGTATTTTGAACAATCATCATATTTTAAATGATGAGATAAAGCTGATTCAAATGATGGCAAACATTTGGACATCCAATTAGCATTTTTATATTATATGTTGGATTTTTTAAGCTTTGAAAAAACAATGTTTGCAATATTTCTGGGTGGACAGTTACTAATAAAGTAGCTAAATATACTCTAAAGATGACCTTAGAAATGCATAGATATATCTCATACACTGTCTTGAAAATTGGTAGATGTATTTATGCTATGACCAGTGACAAGCACCTCAACAATGAAAACATTCCCAGCAAGACATCTTGTAAAAAAATCACTTTGAAAAATAGCAATTTTGCGACTTGTTATTCATTTCCCTGAAACACATGACATTGATAACATTCTTCACAGTGAAAGCTAAAAAATTAACATAGGAAGATGATGCATATCAATAGTGGATTTGCATAGTGGCTATTTTGAATTTTGATTCGGATGGAATTATGGGACTAATGTTACAGCATTAAATGTCAATTTCCCATCATGCATTTTGTTTTCATAGATCATTTACAAAAGCTATGATATTGGTGAAAACATTTTTGCAATTTTTTATTAAAAATATTGCCGAATATTTGTATGTCAGACTTCATTAGACTCCATCCCAGCATGCACTGTGACAGGCATGGGCAGTGGCACATGCAAATGCCCTATTCACCACATTCACACACCCATATTAGTCTGGAAAAATAACAATGAAAAAGAAAAATTAAATATTTATACTTAGTTATTGTGAACAGAAAGTAATACTTTCTAATGACTGATGTCTACTTAACTTTTATTTTCTTTGTCACTGCCAACAAGAAGTTTGAATTGAGCATAAATGCAAAACATAAAACGTTTAGCTTAGGCCGCCCAATTATTTTGCAGAAATATTTCACAGTGAGGCAAAACACCAGCATAGAAGGATAACTATGGTAGCGAGGATGTTTCTGCTCCTTGCTGTAAGCTGTCAGGTCTTGGTGCTCATACAAGGCTTGTCATCACACTCCTGTCTGGTGGCGGGTCTCCGGGAGAATATGATCTCTGTTGATGAAATGCGGTGCACTGACACGTTTAACCATGACGCATGTGTGGTGAAAGACAGGCAGTCTCTCATCCACAAGTTTGGCCATCACATTGGTAATGTGCGTGTTAAGGACTATATGTGATGTGTTACAGAAAAAATTATAATTTCCATAATAATACTTTCACAAGATCGCTTTATTGGAATGTTCTGATTCTCAAGGGTCTAGCACTTGTTGTCATCTGAATCTATGCTTGAGCTGAGTTTGGATATAATTGAATGAAATCATTCTCTAACCTTTCTCTCAGATACTACCAGAAGAGGAGAGAGACATGGTGTGTGGATCAGGCAAAGAGGCTGCACAATGCCTCTACCTAGATGTCAATAAAGCTAATGATATTGGTGAGTCCATGTTTTATATGACAGGCATCAAACAAATGATATTCTTGGCCAAGATTGGCTGAGATTCCATAAGATAACTGTAGCAAGAACAAAAGATTGGCTGAGATTATTGGACCCCCAAACATTTTGGTCGAGGAATTTGCCAGATTTACTCCAGTGGTTGGCAGCCTCGTACCTGATTTTCTCACAAAATTTACCAACATTTTTGGTCACCTTTGCCAAATTCTCAGGTGACCTACTGTACTATTTTAAGAATGCACATGCCAAACTTGCCAACAACTCACCTAGGTGAGTTGGTGGAATTGGATGGAATTAATTCTATTCTATTATGGGGGAGTTTTTACAGGATTACGAAAATTGATATAAAGCTAAAATGGTAGAGATGGGGGATAAACCATACTCTGGCTCCCCCACTTTCATTTGTAGGAGGGGTCATAGCACCTGGTCCCCCTGCTCCTACATCACTGCACTCACCCCTCTGTCACTCTCCTCTGTCTGTCAATTTTGTCTGTTGTTTCTCTTTTCTCACCCTCTCGCCTCTTTCTTTTTCTCTCTGTCCTCACCCCACACTTTCTCTTCTCCCTTACCCTCTCTCTCTTTTCTCATTTATTCCTGTCTTTTTCCTTTCTCTTTCCTCTCTATCTCTTCTCTCCCTCTCTCTCTCTTCCTATCCAAAATCCTTTCATTTTCCCTATTTTGAAAATAGTTATCTGCTAAAACTAAATTAGAATTGCCACAACCAACATGAAATGTCAGCATTTGTTGATTTTTATCAATATAGCACCCTCTCCGGGCACCCTCTCTCCACTGCACACACATATGAATATAATACACCTCTCTTCACCCCACCTCTCACTACATCCTCAATATTTTAAATGAGCTATACCACTACATGATACCTGAATCTACTTTAGTCATTTGTTAGAACTGAATTATTTGTATGCATTTCTCTGTCACATTAATATTTCATCGCATATGTTGGCCTCTGAACCTTATTATGACTTGTATGTTATTATAGGTTCTGGATCGTGTATGACTAGGTATAATAATAGTAAACAAATCTAAGTATCTCCAAGGTAGGAAAGAGAGGACCAGACACAAGCACTTTTCGTTTCCAACTTAAGTATTCTCTATTACCAAGAGACCCTCACAGAAATACTTCCTGGTGAAGTTGAGAAATAAATAAATTAAAAATGTTTACTGTAAGCAAAATGTCATACTACAGGCTTCTTTAGTAGTGTGATGCCTACTTCATTAACTTCACAATCTACCTGCATGGGTCGAAAGAGAGTGATGGAGAGAGAGAGGTGGATGGTGGAATGAGGAAGATAGGTAGGGAGAAAATATTGGGGGAATAGAATTAGAACATCATACAAAATGGGGATAGAGGAGTAGCAGGTGGTTGGAGAGAGGGAGGGTGACTGAGGATGGGTAGAAGAAGACGACATTGATGAGTGAGTGAGAGGTATGAGAGAGAAAGGAACAGTGAAAGAGATCAAAATTGACCATAGGAGAGAGAGCTCATTAAGATATCAAGGGAGAGGGAGGTTAGCAGGAGGTGAGAGGAAGGGAAGGAGGAAAGGACGGATAGGAGGGGAGAAAGGAGGAAGGAAGTGAAAGAGTGGCTGTGTGAGAAGGAGGAATGGAAGGAGGGTAAGCAAGGGGTATAGGTGAACACCCCACTTTCACATCAAAAGCAGAGAAATAGATGTTGCATAATCCAGAAAGTATAGCCGCAAGAGTATCAGGGAAATCCCAGGATGTCCTAGGCTATTTACTTGAATAAATATGGATTCTTTTTCTCATCTCAATGACAACCCCTCCACCTGCCCAACTCCCCCCCCCCCCCCAACCTCCCTCCTACCTAAATATTCATTTCATTATTGTCTAATACCTGTGTCCACCCTCAGCGTGGTGAGGCTGGACACAGTACTAGCGGTTGTAGTGGGTGGCAGCAAAAGGCCAGTACGTGTGAAGGTAGTGGCTCAGTGGTTACTATTAACATGGCACATGTCAATGAACATTGCTTCAGACTTTGAGAGTAGGTCAAGTTTTCCAAACAGCATTGCAGGGCCATAAATACACTGATCATGGAGGCATGTAAGCAATGACCGAATGGCTTGAGTGCCAATATTGATTCCCCTAAGTGGCTACACACCTTTTTCAACGGCAGGTTTGTCACTGCTTGTTCAGTGCTATCAATAATAAATAATTTGAATATTACATTTTGACTTGCTAAGGGGTTCATTGAACCATTGCCTACTTCCTCACCAGCGACCATACATTATTTTAACTTATTTTACAATTTTAGTTCATTGATTATGTTTTATGAATTAACGGGGCAGACCCACATGGATGGATTTGACATTTATGCTTCTACACAACATAAAAGATGCATATTGTAAATACTAGATGAGGTTGTGTCAGGTTGTAAATTGAAGTCATTGATTCAAATCTTAGGGGTCTCCGGTCCGGTTTTGTCCCTAAATTGCCCTTGTAATGGACAATCCTACCAGCGGATAGAGTCTGTGGTCAACCCCTAAAGGACTTGAAAGGTTGTCGTTAGGAGGGAATAGCCTTATGGACATGTGATAGAGAAGTTGCTATCGCACATCCTCTATCACATGCCATAAGACTGTTCCCTCCTAACCACAACCTTCTAAGTCCATAATAGTGTTATTTGCTATTTCATCATCTAACATATGTCACTCTGAATATGCTATGGAGGGGCCTGATTTCAAGGGCAGCTCCTCCACTCTGATTGTTAATGTGCCATTAAACCTCATCAGGCTATATTCCCAGCTTACTTTGACAAATTCTAAAACGAAAAAAAACCAGGTTAAAGTAGCAAAGTCATGCTGTCCTTCCATAATCAATATGTATCTCACAAGGGGTGAACCATATGTGATGTGCTACAGGAAAATGAGTCACAAGTTGCAAGAGAATGAATTTTGATATAATATAGTTATTGAAAGGATGTGATCGAGTGGATATCAATGACAGTAAACATAAAGGGCATCTAAGAAGTATTTTCAGTTTTCATGTTTGACATTTAGTTTTTAAAAAAAATGTAATATTTCAGGGTGGACATTAACTAATGAAGTAGCTTAATACCCTCTATAAGATGACCTTTCGAATGCATGGATGTACTTAATGAGCTGTCATAAAGTTAGATGCCTATATTGATGCTATGAAAAGCATGAAACACCCCAAAAATGAAAACATTCCCACCAACTATGCTTGTTAATGAAAACAAAACATTTTGTAACTTGTGACTCATTTGTCTATTACACATCTCATATCAGGCCATTGACGTTAATTACTAATGTGAGCTGGAGTTCCCTCAGAAGTCATATACTATAAAACATTATCTAAATATTTAACACAATGTAACAAAGAATAATTGTGATCACTATTGAAAATCAGTTTTGAGCATGAGAGACTTTCAAACCACACTTTCGAATTTAGCTTCCACCTGCCCCTAACCCTACATTTCTCAATATTTAAAAATATATTTTATTTCTCAAATTTAATTTCATTCGATTCCTCACAATAATCTTTTACCAATTTATAAGTCTATTTTGTTATTCAATATCCACACATTCATGTATAATTTTAATTTAATCATATATATGGTCAAGTCTCACGAAATGTGCCCAATGGGCCTGAAAAGGGGTCTAAAATTATTTTTGTCCAAATGGCTTTATACTTATGTGAGATAGGGTGGGCGTACTGGAAGTTAATAATCTCAGTTTGCTACTTAATTTGACAATGGGTTTTTGAGTTACAGCCATTTAAGTGAAGGGTTCTTTTAATGGGCGTGATTACGTCGCAGACACAATTTCCTGTGAAATATCCATATTTTACATGGTTAAATCAATAATTCAATCATTTTTCGTTTTGGTCCCATACATTAAGACCTCAGCGAATATTATTTTCCATAGAATTAGTACTCAGTTATTTTTTAAGTTGCTTTTACTGGAACAACAAAAAACGACCTATACAGTTCTGGACAGGTTTCACATACATGCTACTTTTACATTCGTCACCATCCAATAAATATTTTACTAATAACTATTATTTTTAATAAACATGACCTATGATATATCCTCCATGTATGCCAAACCTTTTTTATTGTTTTAATTGTAGCATTTCCTGATAATGAGACACCAGAAATATGCGACGTAATCACGCTGATTGCTAAACATGTGTGATTACGTCGCAAAAATCATTTTCATTAAAGTATGGTGGGATGTACATGTATGTATGTATGTATGTATGTATGTATGTATGTATGTAACATATTTAGTGTATATATGAACCTATATTCTCACCTGTAATCACAATGTTCTTTTACTTATAATGAACAAATGTGATGTGTTTTAGGGAAATGAGTCATAAGTCGCAAAAAAGATATTTTTCAAAGTGTTTATTTTATGAGATCACTTTATTGGAATGTTTTGATTTTTGGGGAGGTTATCACCTATAGTCACATCAGTTGATGTACGAAATTTCAGGACAATATGTTAAATATATCCTCTCGTTTTAAAGGCCCTCAGATGGAGTACATTTAGTTACTTTACTGGTTATTGCCCCGCAGAAATATTGCAAACTTTTCTTTTCAAAAATAAAAATATCAAACTTAAAATCTGGAAATACTTATTAGATTATTAGACTGTTTACTATCATTGGAATCGGCTTGATCTCATCTTTTCAAATATAATGATATCTCAAAATCCATTTTTTGCGACTTATGACTCATTCTCCTGAAACACATCACAAATATTAAAAAAAGTATGAAATAAATATCCAGATAAATGATTTCATATTTTATGTTCATAGAAATAGTCTACTATGCTACTTTCGATTTGCATTGAACAGTCACAGTTTTATTTAAATCATGACTGCTTCACTTTTACACGAATCTGATGTGCTCCTGGAGAATGAGTCACAAGTCACAACATTGGATTTTAAGATATCATCCTAAAATCCGGAACGGATGTGCCAGCCGATAGCGGATGTGCCAGCCGATGGTAAACTTTAGGATGTCTAATAATATTTCTATATTTTAAGTTTGATATCTTTATTTTTTCTAAAAATTTGGTAAAAGCATTTATGCTACAAACATCCTCAAAATGAAAACATTCCCCAAAGACATCTTGTGAATAAAACACTTTGACACATATCAATTATGCGACTTGTGACTCATTTTGCTGAAACACATCGCAAATAGAGACCTAATCAGATAAATTCATTATTTACAATTGTTCATTTCTTACCATTTTGATATTATATGCTGATACTTATGAGCAATCCCATGATAAATGCTTATTTAGAATGATAAATAACAGTTCATCCATATAAGACTTATTTGAGATCGTTTTTCTCCCTTATACACTTATCATTCCACCCCTACTCCCTCGTACCCTTCTCTCTCCCACCCGACTCCCTCAGACCGTTTTCTCCCACACCGTCTACCTCATAACCTCCCCCTTATACCCTCATCCCTCACACCCTTCTCCCTCATACCCTCCCCCTTATACCCTCATCCCTCACACCCTTCTCCCTCATACCCTCCCCCTTATACCCTCATCCCTCACATGTTCTCCCTCATACCCTACTCCCTTATACCCTCATCCCTCACACCTTCTCCCTCATACCCTCCCCCTTATACCCTCATCCCTCACATGTTCTCCCTCATACCCTACTCCCTTATACCCTCATCCCTCACACCTTCTCCCTCATAACTTCCCCTTTATACCCTCATCCCTCACACCTTCTCCCTCATACCCTCCCCCTTATACCCTCATCCCTCACATGTTCTCCCTCATACCCTACTCCCTTATACCCTCATCCCTCACACCTTCTCCCTCATAACTTCCCCCTTATACCCTCATCCCTCACACCTTCTCCCTCATACCCTCCCCCTTATACCCTCATCCCTCACAACTTCTCCCTCATACCCTCCCCCTTATACCCTCATCCCTCACATCTTCTCCCTCATACCCTCCCCCTTATACCCTCATCCCTCACACCTTCTCCCTCATACCCTCCCCCTTATACCCTCATCCCTCATACCCTCCCCCTTATACCCTCATCCCTCACACCTTCTCCCTCATACCCTCCCCCTTATACCCTCATCCCTCACACCTTCTCCCTCATACCCTCCCCCTTATACCCTCATCCCTCACACCTTCTCCCTCATACCCTCCCCCTTATACCCTCATCCCTCACACCTTCTCCCTCATACCCTACTCCCTTATACCCTCATCCCTCACACCTTCTCCCTCATACCCTCCCCCTTATACCCTCATCCCTCACACCTTCTCCCTCATACCCTCCCCCTTATACCCTCATCCCTCACACCTTCTCCCTCATACCCTCCCCCTTATACCCTCATCCCTCACACCTTCTCCCTCATACCCTCCCCCTTATACCCTCATCCCTCACACCTTCTCCCTCATACCCTCCCCCTTATACCCTCATCCCTCACACCTTCTCCCTCATACCCTCCCCCTTATACCCTCCTCATCCCTCACATCTTCTCCCTCATACCCTACTCCCTTATACCCTCATCCCTCACACCTTCTCCCTCATACCCTCCCCCTTATACCCTCCTCATCCCTCACATCTTCTCCCTCATACCCTCCCCCTAACCTCTAATAATGAGAGAGACCTCTTCCCATGAATTTACATACAACAGCAGAAAATTTGAATGAAATCATATATGAAGCAGGTAAACCTCTGATATATGAGGGTGGCCTGTTCGTTAACATATACATGTTCATTGCTCAGGAGCTATGGAACTACTGACAATACAACTAAAGTGAATTTTCTTTTATAGTTGGTGGTGAGGGGATAGGGTGTTCGGTCCGAACAGAATATTCACTAGCGCCATCTACATTTACTGTTAGGACTGGACACTAGGTGTAATGTGGAAGATATATAAAGGATCAGATTAGTGTCTGTTCAATCCATTTTTTCTGGAGAGATTTAAAGGTTTCTATGTTGCCAATATTTCTGGTTCTTATACCCTCACCCTTGATATTTGATAAGAGCTGATCAAGGTGATTCTAATGAGACTGTATTTTGAACTTTATTTTTGTCTGAAATTTGGCTTGTTTGAGAAGATTGGCGAATAGGAATTGTACATTTTCTGAAAGTCTGACACATACTCCCTACGAAGGCCTTCAAAACGCAAAGATATATTTAATTTGGGGTGGAAATATGATTTTGAAGCCTTTTTTAAATCAGGATACCCACAATCTATTTATAGCCTGGGAAAGCCCCTGTGAGATACTACGTCATTTCCCACAACCTACCTCCAGGGAAATCGGGGGGGGGGGGGAGCATGAGGAAGAGGGGAGGGAGAGTGTGTGTGTGGAGGGGGGGGGGAGAGAATCGGAGAGGGGAGGGGGAGCATGATTTTCTAATCAAACTTGAATATATAATTGGAAAAGTTTCTACCACTCTACCAAATGTCAAACAAATGTAAAATATCATATGCTATCTCCTTTTTCCTATCATATCATCTCCTTTATGTAACTGTATGCTTAATGAGAAATAAAAGTTTATAATGATAATAATGAGGAAGAGGGGAGGGAGATGGGGGAGGCAGAGGGGGGGGAATCGAAGCTGGGGTTGGGAGAGAACAACCGGTAAAGACAGTGAAGAGGGGGAGGGAAAAGAGGGAGAGGGGGAAGTGTGGGGAGAGAGAGTGACCGTCCAAAGGATGGGTACTTTGCTAGTATTTAATACAATAACGAGATTTTGTGATAACAACGTGTAGAAAAATATCAATTTTGCGACTTGTGACTCATTTTCCTGGGACACAACATATATTTTCTTAATGTCTACCGAATGGATTTATCTAGATCTAGATACAATAGCATTGGTGCTTAATGATATTAGAATGAGCCATTATGGTTCACCGCATCGTTTGGGTAGATAAAACCATTACTTTTCTTCCAGTTGTCCCCATTCTGTATTGATACAGTTCAACATAATTGCAACAGATCCTGCGACGTAATCACACATTACCTTTCCCACACAGTAAACTCTCAGCTATTCATAGGATAATAGGAGTAGAATCGGGAAACTATTATGAATGAAGGGTTTTACTGAATGGATTACTTTAATCTTATATTGGATTGGTTTTGTTGCTTCATGAAAAAAAGCACAAGAAATAACTTCTGCGACGTAATCACTCAGTAAATTAGCCACTTTCCATTGAATTTCTATGAATGACTGTGGTTTGTCTTTAAAATGAGGCACAACATTGTCCAATACCTTATTGAAAAGAGTGTTATGCCCTCTTTGTTGTATGATATGAAAAATGTTGTTTGTATATTTTTTCATAACGTCAGAATGTCCTAAACACCTGCGACGTAATCACGGAAATATTTTAAAAGCACTGTTTCGGGGGTTTAAATGCTAGAAATATTGATCCCACATATGCAAAAGTATATATGATAGGAATCCTCAACGCAACATCAATGCAGCGAAATGATTTATTTGCTTGTAAGTGTTAAAGCCACTGACTTACTGGGCAAACAATGCTAAAAATATGCTGTGGGCACATTTCGTGAGAATTGACCATATACTCATTTTATATCAACTTTTATACGTCCAAACAATTCATTTAACCATTGTCAAATAAAATATATTTATCCACACCCGTTGTTGTTCTCTCATGGAATACCATTTAGAATCTCACATAACTTTCACCTGACACTTTGTTTAAGATACTTTTCTTAGAAAATGAAAATGTAGCTTTTGTTGAAATAGGGAAACATCAGCATCTGTTCAGATCCTTCAACTAAGTACGACATAAATTGAGGATCAAAACTCATAGCTATTCCATTACTAACTCCAGCTGTCTAAATCTTGTTAATGCAGTCTTATCATGGGCGGAGTGGAGTGGTATAAATCCGAATCGTACACGGGTGGCACGCATTACTGATGGGGTGCACACATTGAACTGTAGCCACATATGGATGCGGGGTAAGTTATGCATAGGGTAACTTTGTATAAGCATGATATGTTTCAAGGACACATTACACCTTACACTTTACACATGTTACTTATTCAGGGGGAAAATAATCTAGTGGATAATACTCATGTTATTTCTAATTATTCTTGTATAATAAGGAGCTTAATTTGACCCAGTATAATTAGTAATTACAGAATTAAAATGTTGGTCAAACTCTATAGTTTTCATCGAAATGAAATGTTTAAATTTATTGTATGACTACGAAATTGTTGGGAATAAAACCTTTTCTTAAAAAAAGAAAAATATGAGGCTGTGAAGCCTAACTGTGTAAATATATGCGTCATATTGTCAGAGAATGTACAATTCACCTTCATTAATTTTCTCAAATAAAACAAAATTCAAGATGAAAATAATGTTAAAACACAGTTCACCATAGTCACAATAATATTCATAATCAGCACAATACCAAATATACTCGGATATGCCTAGTATTTATCCCTGTTTAGGCTAATTTAGTAGAATTTAATAAATGTGTAGAGTTGCCAATTGTAAAATGACCCATATACTTAATATGATATGGCTAAGTGAAAGGGTTGGGTGAATGTTTTTGTTCTCTTTTATTGCAAGCAAATATCAAATATGGATATATGTAGTGATATTCAATACTCTAGATATCATTGTATATTCATACTTTTGATTAGTTTCACCAAATAACTCGAGGGAACACTACTGCCTACTGTATTGCCTCAGCCAGTTGCTTTTATATCTCATGTATCTACATGATTAATGCAATTATCACCTATCAAGACTTATGTATGGAGGTCTGTAC
Source organism: Sthenelais limicola (assembly GCA_942159475.1). NCBI lineage: Eukaryota > Metazoa > Annelida > Polychaeta > Phyllodocida > Sigalionidae > Sthenelais > Sthenelais limicola. The sequence continues at coordinate 55,076,136 of OW804102.1, read as the reverse complement.
TATTTACTGGAATATGTCAATATGTGTATGTGTCTGTGATTCATGCTTAATGCCTCAATTTTTACTGTTTGACGATACCTCAGAGTATCTCTGCAGACTGTTTCATTAAATATCTTGAACTCTTAGGGAGCTAAATAACCTAGGAGTCCTCTGTGCCTAGTTTCAGGCAAGAGGCCAGTGGAGGGTTGAAGAAATAAACCTTACAGCTTGGTAACAATTGTGTTATCATTGTTCTTTACTAAGTGTGAACCTGGGTGGTGTTTGAGTACACTATACATATATACAAAAAAAAACATTTGTCCACTTGGATGTATTATTGGCTGTAGGCGTCTTGCATTTGCCTTTTGCTTCCCAAATGAAATGTCAAAATATTAATTATTCTGTCTGTTACAGAGTTCCTCAGAACCTGTGATGATGCACGATCATCAGGCGTGTACACCTTCAATATTAAAAACACTATCATAAACATCTCCTGCTTGGTGGATAGTACCGGTGGGTGGAGTGTAAGTATCTACACTAATGGGCTCCCTGGCAGATATGTGATGTGTTTCAGGAAAATGAGTCACAAGTCGCAAAATTGGTGTTTTTCAAAGTTGTTTACTTACAAGATCTCTTCATTGGAATATTTTTATTTTTGGAGTATCTAGTCCTTGTGGTTGTATGAATACATATATCAGATTTCCAGACTGTTCATTAATTATATCAGTGCATTTCTTAGATCATCCCATTGAGTATATTTAGCTTTTTTACTGGTAATTATCCACCCAGAAATATTGCAAACGTTTTTTTTCAAAAATAAAAATATCTAACTAAAAATGGAATCACCTTGATCTCCTCTTTTTGATTATGGTGATATCTCAAAATCCATATTTAGCGACTTAGGACTTATTTTCCTGAAACAGATCACATATAATAATGAAGCAAACTTGCATGTGGACCATTTCAAATGTATTTACCATCTGGGTCGGATCATCAGACAATGTACAATTAGTTACTTTACACATTTAGTAAATTTTGTTAAATTAGCTTAAGTAGGGATAAATACTATTCATACTTTTTTTTATTTAGAATTATTAAAGCAATTCAATGAAGAATAAACATAGTCTTCCACCCCGTGCTATGTCTAACTACACTAGCATCTACAAGATGTGGGGTACATCTGAGCACATTTGATATTTTCTTGATTATTGAATATCATTTTGGTTATGGTGAACTGTATTTTGAACCTAATTTCTGTCTTGAATTTGGGTTATTTGAGAAAATTGGTAAAGGCGAATACATTTTCTGACGATCTGAGCCATCTAGATTCTTGGCCTATTGAAAAAACCCATCCCATCGTTTGCCAATGACATTATTCTGTATTCAATTCAAGGGTATAAAACATGAGAATATAAATGTTCAGCAACATCTGAACGCAATGAACTAGTAATAATAAGATACCCCTAAACATACATCAATCCAAAATTCAAATATCTTCTGGTTGATGGAGCCTTACGTTTAGGGAATAAAAGGAAAATCTTTCTGCAATATGCATTGGTTCTCCATAGTAATAATTTGAACGAAATGTAGGAATATTAAGATCTAGGAATAGAGGTAGATACATTTCTAAAATGTGAATTGTTAGTATAAAGATAAGCATGATTCACTATAAAAACTGGCAAGTAGCCAAACTAAAAAACAAGCTACTTAAAAGAACAGTAATTCTTCCTTTTGTCTCATGCCAATAAAGAATTCAATCTTGCAACAGGTCATTCAGAGTCGAGTGGATGGCACTGTCAATTTCGACCAACGCATACAGGAATATAGAAAATTCTTTGGTGACATGGAGGGTAACTTCTGGCTGGGGCTTGAAAATATCCACAATCTGTGTTCATCAGGTAAGTACTACCTTTCAACCAAAAAGGAGATATCACAGAATTGAACACAGCTGCTTGCCCAACCGCTGCTCGCTCAGGCATTATGCCTAAGGCAAAGACATAATTAAATATAAAATCTCTATATTAATAAAATAAGGGTTTCAAGCCTTAAACCCCTATCCTCTCTGAAACCGCTGGCCAGATCTCCATTTTATTTCACTTGCACATTGCCAAAAATTGTGCCCAGCCATTCCACTATGTATCATTAACAAATTAGGGTTGGAAAGGGGTTAGAAATGGGTTTACATCGAGCACCCCCATTGGTCCCCTAGTGCTGTCTAAAAACAAACCTATCAGTGCCCCTACACCAGGTTTCTGGGTCACCCAAAGCATGGCATCATGGACAGGTAACATGGGAAGTTGTTGCTTCACTACGGGATGGGAGTTGATATATTTCACCATATTTCCACCAAAAGGAACTTAGGAAATGTCCATTGTGGGGGCAGGGGGAGAGGCAATGGGAGGCAAAAAAACATCTTAACAGGGTTCCATTTGAGATATATTGGGCGGGGGGAGGGGGAGGGGGAGGGGTTGGGGGGGGGTGGGGCGAGAGGGGCGAGGGGAGAGGGGAAGGGGGACCGGGGAGGGAAAGGGGGGTGGGGGAGGGGAAGGAGGGAGAGGGACGGGGGAGAGGACAGGGGGGGGGGAGAGGGAATGGGAGGCAACAACAATACAACAGTGACAAAAAAAAACATTTTAACAGGGTTCCATTTGAGGTTTGAATGTTAATGCAGATACCAACTTACAGAGACAGCTTGAAAGAGAAAGATAGCTGGAGAGGGAACAAGGAGAGTGGGAAGATGTGGTCAGGAACATTGCATATATGTTGCAGATGCAGTTCTGACCTTCTGATCAGGGAGAGCACAGACGATTGTATCATGAGAGCAAAATCAGATAATGAACTAAAATGTTTCTTAGTCCAAATATAATGCAATATTTTATTTTACTTATGACTCACCAGTGAGCTGCACCCAAGGTCAAGATTGTATTAATCAGAAAATAAAACTTAACATGAGTCTAAGGGTGATTTCCTCATGACTTGGTAGAGGAGGTATGGCATAGGAGCTTAAGGTGGGCAACAATGATTTAGTGTAGGGCCCCTGGGATTAGTTGGGGTTTGGGATGTGAACTTTGCTTCAGCAATTTTAGAAACTTGCCCATGCAGGCTTTATATCATTGCCTTGAGCTGGGTGTCCTACTCTTTTTGTCAGGCGTTGGGACCCTGGAGGGTGCTGATCAAAGGCTAATGGGCTAAAATGGACTCGACTGAGGGGAGGAGTCACTCAGCACCCAGTGGTCCTCCTAGGGGTCACTGGTTGGCAGCTCAGCCAGCCCCCTCCCGCCTCATCTCTGAGGTTGCTTTCCTTAAGGCTGGGTTCTACTGCCCTGCTACTTCTCCCGCTACTACTCCTGCTTCTGTGGTCCCACTAATTTTAGAAGCAGGAGCACATAGCGGGAGGTAGTCGCTTGAATTGAAACATATTTGATTGAATCAATCTTACATGCTCCTGCTTCTAAAGTAGCAGGACCAAAGAAACAGGAGTAGTAGCAGGCGAAGTAGCGTGGCACTGGAACCCAGGCTTCAGACTAGGAAAACATTGGGTTTTCTTCAACATATCTGAGTAACATCTTGCAATCTTATTGGGGAGGTTGGAATTGAGATTTTTCAAATCTGACAATATTTCTCAAGCTGGCTATATTTCTGAAGGTGAAGTTCCTAATCTCCTCATCTTGGAACTTGACAATTATCATGCAGTGTAAGCTTTTAGATTGGTGTGTAGACCCTATTCATGCAGCAAACTCTTGATATCCCGCTTCCAACAATTGTTTGAAATGGATATAGAGGTCCACATTTTGGGTCCTTGTAGTGCAATCTTTAGCATTAGCTTCATCCAGGAGTTTCGGGAGGCCATATAAGACGATACACGACCTTCTGGACCCTTCCAATTGTTTGTTTGGAGAAATTTAATACTAACAAATTGAATTCTTTTGTCTAAAATCAAGGAACACCTGAAGATATATACTTTTCCCACATCAACCTGCATAGTTAATGAGTGGTAAACTTCAGTCCTCCCTAAAATATAAACAATATGATAACTTGTCTTTTTTTGTTATTGCTTTTTGTATTCACCCAACCATGTTTTTTCCCAAGACAAAGTTTGAAAAAAATTGTTTTTATTTCTATTTGTTCATGCATAAGTTCCCTGAATTCCCACCTGCATCAGCGTTGATGATGCTGGTATTTACCTTTCAGGCCAAAAAAGGCTTCGAATAGACCTGGAGTATCCTACAGAGAGGGGTACAGTGTACTACAGCTTTTTCGACATTTGGTCAGCTGGTCATCGGTATCGTATGATTGTTAATGGATATGAAGGCAGCGCTGAGATAGGTAAAGTCCTTTTATAAATTGCTCTACATGATTAAAAGAGACCACTTGTGTCAGTATAAAACCCTACCCACACATAGGTGATTTACCTCCCGATTACCCCCCAATCTGGGTCTTCCGATGAATCCTAGGATTTCATTTCCAATCCTGGTTTATGTTATTTCAAAAACATAACCAGGATTTGAACCAGGATTCATCAGGAGACCTTAATCGGGGGGCAATCAGGAGGCAATTCGGCTGTGTGTGGGCAGGATCTAATGATATTTAAGCACATCCCTATTCTTTTTTTTTGTTTTTGCAAATCCATATTATCCAATATTGCCTGCAAACTTGGCTCTTACATTATATATACATGTGTTTTTATTTCTCATTTGTATACAGTTACATGTAATATATCGAAAAAGGTCCATATTTATCTGTGCCAACATAGGTCTTCCAAGAGTGCCTCTGATATGCTCTTGTTTGTTATCTGTACTTATTTATCTCGCCCAATCTGAACGTTTTTAACATTAAGATCTGATATTGTTACACATTTCACACTTATAAATTAATCAAAAAGTCAAATTACACTATTATAAAACCCTGGCTTAACTTTGCAAAGTTAGGAGTTTATTTTGGGAAGTCTCATTCAGACATGCATCTGCCACGCCCCCTACTGACTCAGAGGCCAACTACCTTTCTTCCCGCCACACACCCATGGGTGTCCTTCTAATGTCCAAAGTACATGCTGCGTTCCATGTCACTGTTATCTTAGGTTTGATCACGTGGGAGGGAGGGGGAGGGAACTGACCAACAGGTCAGCAAAGGGAGGGGGCACTGATTAAGAGTAGGAGGGAGAAGGGAGGGCAGATAACTAGACCGGGACATGGCACAGGGGTATTGGTCAGGTGTGACACTGGCCTCGTATTCATCTCTTTAGTCTATTGTGAAACTGCGGTTGATTGGATCCTTTATCTCTCAAGGTAATTAATTGGTCCCGTCAGGATAAGCCAATCAGCCTAGGCCCTATATAATCGCTGTAATCTGCTAGCATATATAATAAAGGAATTGATTATAGTCGTCCTCATTCTACTTGATTTGGTTCTAGGCTTTGAAACATACATCTCTGTTTGTTGCGTTGATTCATTTCTCGCTCAACTGCTGACCCTAAATATTCATCACTATCATTTGTCATATAAAAATAGTATTTATTCATTGTTTGATATTCAACTACTCTTGTAACATGAAACTATTCTTCACCTAGATCCTGAAGTTTAACAAATCATCCACATGATGGCCTTCGTAGAATAAGTTTTTGTTTGAATTCCATAAAATTTGGGCTTTGTATATACAGGATCTTTTAATCCTTTCTGTGTGAGGAATTATAGATTTAATTGTACATTTTGTATTACCTTTATTAAACCTTAAATTTGGCTTGTTTCTCTCTATATTCTCAGGTATAAGTGATAATTTATACGCCATTCCAATAGAAGTGCTTCCCTCCTTTTTTTCAGGGGTGGGATTTCTAGACGCTTGGCGCTAGTGGCAGACCAAGGGAATGCCTAATACTCCCCATTGACACCAGGCCGTGCCACCGAGAATCGGAGGCTACAAATTAATCTAGAAAACTTGTCTCCCTCATCCAATTACCTATTACCATGTAGGCCCCGTCTACATGGCACCAGGGATGGGTGTGGGGTGGGTGATGGTTGTTTATGGTTGGGGGAAGGGAACCTACAATAACAATCCATATTTAAGTAAATAGCCCAAGACTTCCCTTCATTCCCATCAAATTGTGACGATAGTCCAAATCTGGTGCCATGCACCTCCTGGATCAATAGATATTTCTACAACATTAGTTACCTTAGTCAGGTATTTAGCCCTTCTGATATAGTTATTTTGTATGACCTGCAATTTTTTCAGTAAAGCAGTATTACTGGTCCCATTGTATATGGTGTCCCCAAAATCTATATGGTGGAGAATCATTACCATATATATACGTTTAAAAACAGCTTTTCTGTGAAAATGTGTCTGGATATAGGAATGAGTCTATTCTGATTTTGTATCATGGTTATCTTATTCTTTAAATGGGTTTGAAAGTCGGGAAGGAACCTGTCAGAATAGCCATGAATTGTGCAAAATGTGATACCTTTTTGGAATTTGGTATGCTGTTAGGTGAGACCATAGGCTTTTCAAAAACCATCAGCAGCATGTTGGTTCACCCCCCTGATGACAAGTAGCTGCGAAATACAAAAGGGCCGACATTAGAAGCAAATGCAGAATATATTTGCTTCTACTGATCATAATTTCAAGTATAATACCAATTTATTGATGTTTAAAGGTGTGAGGAATCATTTTCTGAAGTTATTATTTACTTTCAAAGTCTTTTTCACTGGCAAAATCCAATATGGCTGCTGTCCGGGGAAAAGAATATCATATCTCAGCTCCTTTTAGCAATATCCATGCAAAATACCAACGTTTCTATGTTTTGAGGTAGGAGGAATCCATTTATGTAGTGATTTCTTTATTTCAAGGCCATTTCAGGGTCAAAATCTAATATGGCTGCCAACAGAAAAAAAAAGTCATATCTCAGCTCCCATTTTAATCTTAATGTTGATCAGCTATTAGTGAGTATTATATTTCAGCAGCTATACCACCATATATAATATCACTTTTCCTAGGTATTTATATAATATGAAAATACCCTTTCTGAATCATCTGTCTGTTTCAAGGTAATTTTCAGGTCAAAATCCAATATGGCCACGGCCTCAAAATGAAAATATCATATCTCAGCTCTATTTAGCACTACATAGATGTCTAATACTATTTTATTTAGGTTTAAAATTATAGGGAATTCATTTCTGAAGTCATTTTTGGCGGGAAAGGCGGGAAAGGCCTAACATGCCTAGAGAAGAGTAGAAATGCTGTAACAAACGAGAAGACTAGGAAGGAATAACCATCACAGCGTGAAAAAACATACAAAAGTCCATGAACATACAGGGATCAACTATAACAACATTTTTTCAAGTTATAAGTAGTGATCGTATGGAAAAATCGAAGAATGGATGACCCAACCGCCATGTCGCCCAAACCGCCAAAGGCGACCACATCACGTCCACACAACGTGGAGAATGACAAGACAAAAATGGAAATAACGGAAAAAAAAGAAATGATAGGCCACAAGGTAGGAAAACCAATTGCTGATGACACAGTGATAGTAGCAAATCTGATTACATTTGACAATTCGAAGCATGATGATTGGAGGTGGTAGAGGATGGAGAGGAGAGTGACACGAAGAAGGTGACAGTACAAACCGGTGAAGACGACGTCAAGGGCAATAAACTTAGTTCTTCGAATGGGAATGTGGTTAGTGATAAAGCTTGTGGTGAAGATACAGCTCCATTAACACAAGCAGAACTAATTGAACGGGTGTTAGAGAGCCTAAATATAGAAACAAAACTTGAACAATCCACTATCATTAGGCAAATGAAAAATGATACCGATTCGAACGGTGGGACGGTGAGGAAACTGACCCATAGAATTGATGGCAAATGTATTTGGATAGAATCGCAACATTCCAACAATAAAAGGAAACTAGCTGATATGAAAAGAAATTGCAGATTTATACAACCAACACCTGGCAAAGACATCAAAGGTCTTGAGGCAGACTTTAACTCCTGGAAAAATCGGAGCCATAGCTGACGATCAGCTGACCCTAAACAGACGAGTCAAAGTCTTCAACCAAGCAGTCATGCAGTTCCATAAGATAAACGACCTACTTTACTGCTTATCTAGGAAAGTTCATTCACATGAACACTACTACCTCTGCAAGGGGATCCAGGCTTTGCTTAACACTGTGGATTTGAGCCGCGCCGCGGACCAAGATACTTCTGTTGTTCAAATTAAGCACCCTTGATCAGAGACAATACCTTTGTAACCGAATACCTTTGGATAATAAAACACGGTTCGAACAAATTTCCTTGTATTTGTGATTCTTTCCTGAATTTTGTAAACTCATGCCCACGAATCTGCGTTTCACTACCGTGAGCCTAGGGCAGAGTAGGGAAATTCCTGAAAAAGTCCGTAAGGGTATGGTCATGCTATGAACCTTTCCCGTGAGGAAGAAGCTGTGGCTCAAGCCAAGGCTCAAGCCACGCAGGCCGCATGCGCGGCACCAGCCGCGGTGTTGACGCAACATCAAGGCGATACGCAAGCTTTTGCGGACAACACTTTCACCAAGTTAGCAAACTTGTGGCCGCACTGCTAGGGTTACACTCGTACTACGAGAATGACAAACTCCGCAGGCTTCTCAAACATGGAGGCTATACCGTCGAGACGAGTGAGCGCGAGGAAACACAGATTTCCCCGGAACCTAAGCCAGAGAACGATGATGAGAAGAATGCACAAACGGCTAAAACTGAGGTTCTTACAAACTAGTCATGTTTGATTTTCTGACCAACGCGCTTTGTTCACTCGACTAATCGGGCGAACTGCTGGACAACGTCTCCATGAGGGAGGAGCCGGAGCAAGGACCACTCCTGGTCTGCGCTCGACGATGCCTGAAATGGAATCTAGTGTTGTGTACAACTAAGATGGTCCAGCGGAGATTCCTTTGTGCGGATCCACGGGTAAGGGCGAAAGTCCAAAACTGAAAAATCTCAAACGCTTCCGGAAGGGGGGGAGATTGGGAGGAGTTCCTAGCATCAGCAGTAAAGTATGCGGAACCATGTGGCTGGAGCTGGAGAAGCCCGAGGGGCAAGCTAATGCGCGACGTCATAATGGCCACATCTCAACATGTTAATCAGTCGGCTTGGGGAAATTCACATTGACATTGTGTGATGTAGTCACATGACATGGAGTCATTTTGGACGGAGGAGCAACGCCTGGAAGAATATATTCAGCAGCAGGGTGAATCACTCCAGTACTACAGAGAAGCTTTGCTTACTCTGTGCAAACGGGCTTATGAGGGTCAATACCTCAAGCACATGAAGAAGAAGTCTATCCATATCTTCTGTTCAGGACTAGAGGATAAGTTCCTCAGCATGTAGGTGCAAACAAGTCTATGCAAGAATGTGTAGACCTCACTACGGATTTCGTACACACAGGTGGCCCAGCTGCTTATCAAAGAGTATTGGGTACCACTCCGGGACATTCCTTTAGTTTAAGGCTCGCAGATATTCTCCATTCAGAAGAAGGACAAGGAGCGTAAAGCTGCTTATGCCGCGACGGAAGTTGAGGCACCTTCCGAGATTGACTCGTCGGATGACAAAACTTCTGAGCCTACTACGGTTCCGGAGGATTCTGATTCTTATTCGGAATCAGAGATAGCTGCCGATTTTGCAGCCTTCCAAGCTATGAGGCAGGACGTACAAAAGGGGGACAAGAAGTCCACTCAGAGTACTAAAAAGTCATGGGATAAAATCAAGACTTCATCCAAATCTTCTAAGAAGACTGCGACGTCGTGGGCGTGGGTGGTCTTTGACTTTGAGATCGCAGGGCATTTATATATTAGCGCCTGTCTTGTAGTCAGAGGTCTGGGCGGCGGGGAAGAGGCTGTCCTGGGCCAAGACTTCATATGGCGCTATGATACTAGCATGACGGGGCCTGGGAAGATGCTCCTGGATTGAAGCGAGAATCACGTATTCTGTCGATGGAAGGGTGGGATATCAACTGTGTTCCTACGAGAGGACGTGCATTTGAGGTGAAGGTTGCGTCGGTGGACGTATCCCTACCCGAGAACAGCATCGGTTATATCATGGAGCCGGACGAAGGGTTACAAATGGATGGTTTCGTGGAGGGTTGCGATACATATGTATCGTCTGCTCACTGTCACAAACTTCCTATTATGAACTCTACAGGACTTCCAATAGTCATGCCATGTGGGATGCCAGTGCATCCGCGTATGAGGTTGCGGCAAATTTATCGGGTGACTACTCTCACTTGGCAAAGGTGGAGTGCGAGCTAGTTACTGGTAGTAGAGGAGATATGAGATTCTTGTTCCACAGTGGCAGCCATATTGGTTTTGACCTTGAAAATGACCTTGAATCTAAAAATTATCTTTGGAAATGGATTCCTCATAGTCAAAGACATCTATAAATTGGTATTATACTTCATGATACTGTCAGTAGAAGTAGAGATATTGCACATTTTACTTTTTGGGTTGGCCATTTTGAATTTTGCTGCTACCGGCCGCCAGGGGAGGTTGCCAGCGTGTAGCCAGTGGTTTTTGAATACCTCATGGTCTATACTATCAACATGCAAAATTTTAAAAAGGTGTTGCGAAGTGCACAATTCTTTGAAATTGCTCCCCCGCTAAATATTGTGCTTTCCTTGATTTCGATTGCCCATCTACCTATTTCATAACTTTCCACTAACCTACAATATTTATTTCAGGTGATAGCATGACACAACATGACTATAGGCATTTCTCTGCCAATAATTACGACCAAGACGAGAGTACCCAACAGTGTGCACAGGTCTACAAGGGTGGATGGTGGTACAATGATTGCTATGATAGTAACCTGAATGGCGTGTATGGCCAAAACAACCCAACAGGCATTATATGGAAGACGTGGAAAGGTGACCAGGTTTCCCTAAAGAGTGTCAAGATGATGGTTAAGAAACCTTAGTTACTTACCATTGCCAATGTTTACACCAGGGAGATATTTTGGTTGAAACATTGTTTATTTGGGTGTACTTGCACTTTAGTGTTCGGCCATGTGTCAGTAAAAGTTTCCAGCAATTAGATATATCTTCATAGATTTTACAGCAGTTAGGACTTTCTTCATTACATCACTCCAAGAAACATATACACAGAACTTTATATTTGATCTGCCTACCACATGAATAGTGAAATGAAAAAGACGTATAAATAAGTTTTATTTTTACAGTTTAACAAGGGTTCTGAAGTCCATAGAAATGTGTGTTTAGCTGTTTATGTATCAACTAATGATAGTACCAGTAATGATAGTAGTAACAATACAAGTAAAGATAGATATTAGGAGTAAAAGGTGTTTCTTACAATCATATTCAATCTTCGAAATACATCCACCAATGTACTTATTTAATCAATAGTCTTTTGATGATCTAGTATCTTGAATTCTTCTAATCTTCAAAAGTGTTCTCCACCATTTGTGATGTGTTTCAGGAATATGAGTCATGAGTCGCAGAATCAATATTTTTCAAAGTGTTTTTCTCACAAGAAATCTTTATTGAAATGTTCTGATCTTTGGAGGGTTTAGCACTTATAGTCATATCAATCCATGTAACCAATTTCGGGACATTGTAATAAATATATCTCTGTGTTTTGAAGATATTTGTATTGAGTATATTTAGTTACTTTACAGGTAATTACCCATTTAGAAACATCGCAAACTTTTTGTTTCAAAAATAAAAAATATCAAACTTAAAATACAGAAACACTTATTGGGCGTCCTAGTGTTTACTACTATTGGAATCACCTTGATCTCATCTTTTCAAATATGGTGATATCTCAAAATCCATTTTTTGCGACTTCTGACTCATTTTCTTTAAACACAAATCACATTTAATGCAGGATATTTGTTGCAGATAAATATGGTTATAAATATATACCTGCTAGAGACCTGACTGTTGTTTACCTCATAGCCTAGGGTTACCAACAGTCATAGAAAGCCCAGCTGTCGAAAGAGACAGAGGTGAACTAATTTTTTTCAAAAAATTTTGTATATTCATGTCCAACGCTTCTCTGATTATATGCTGCGGGTGCTTCCAGCGACATAAGAGGCCAAGTTGTTTGTGGCGGAGAGGACAAAAATCGCAAGAGCATGTGAGAAGAAATCGGCAGCTGGGCATAAGACACCCTTGATTGTATGAGCTGTAACAACACAAACTGTTTCAACAATGGAGAAGGCGACATTAGCCTCCATTGCGAAGGTCGAGGAGGATCAAGTTCCCAAACGAGGTATTCTGTGAGGTATTCTGTGAGGCAGAGGTAGGGCAGAGTAGCTGGAGATATGTAATGTCTAGTGATAATGTGTCTAGACTATAGGTATAGGTTTTTTTTATAAAGATCTTCATTCAGACGTTTACGTTTACATATGATAGGATCATAGGATTCTATTCTATTTCATTGAACTGAATAGGGGATTTGCCTAGCCACTATTTTGAATCTTAATTTGCTTGGACTTATGGGACTATTGGTACAGTAAGTATCTTATGTTTAGCATCTCAAGTTAATCAGTGCCCTCATGTCAATAAGCATGTGTTTTACATGTTTCTATAACACTGGATTTTATCTTTGACATTGTGCAGTTGGGTTTTACGAATCATTTATACAAGCTATGGTATTTGTGAAAATATATTTTTTTTTTTCAATTAAAATTTGCTTAATATTAATATTTTGACTGCCCGATTTGAACTGAATCCATCTCAGCATGCATTATATTAGACATGCTCAGTGGCACTTACAAATCCCCTATTGTCAGAAGGGAGTTCTCCTTTTCCATATTTCTGCAACTGTTAGACACCAGAACAAAATTATGATAAGTTGGAAGGATAAATGTGTTAATCAACTGAGTCAATAAATACTTCTAGAAACGCATACATATATTGAATTTAACCTCTAAAGTACTTTTGTGTATACTTCTTAACATTAGTTTATTCATCATGTTTGTACATTTACTCTAGGTTTTTTTTACCTGTTTCTCATTTGTTAATGTCAATGTACATGTATTCATATTTTTACCCTTCCTACATTAGATGTGTATTTCTGTAGTTCACAAGGGCTCAACCAAAATTGCTATACATGTATTTGTATTTAAGATTTTTATTCAGGCAAAACATTATGTACAAGTACAGTATTCTCAGAATTCGCTGATTTCTAATGATTTCTATCTATTTTACAGCATCAAAAGATTTTTAGTGGCAATATGTTCACATAAATTTACTAATAGTTTAAAACTAACATAAGATATGGGTATATCGATAATTAAAACATAGTCACCTATAATAGATGTGTATAAAAACAAACACCTGCGCATTGTTCAAATCATGACAGTCAGTGAAAGTTTTTCTAATTGATTTTAAACATTTTTTAAGAATCCAAGAACATGTACATTTACATTTGTTTGCATATTGACCAATCATGTATAGTTTATACCTCAATAAAATGTTGAATAACCTACCTATGTTCTGCTTTTGTTGTACTTGTTATTACATGATATTAGCCAAGATAAAAGAGCTTCCGCAATTTAATGACCCTTGGGTGTCCGCTTTCTCTCTGAGTTATCTGATACAATCTTTAATTTGAATTAATTGCTCTGAGGAAATACAAAGTGATATTTTCTATAATACTGGATGAGAGGCATGCTGTAAAACCTTTCCAAACATTAAAGCTGACATCTTAAAGCTGCTATCATGACAAATACAACATACCCAATTTATACATCTAATGACTTTATAGGACTGCATTAGTTAATAATCCGCTGAGGTTATGTATTATGTACAACAATTTGAAGTAGAACCAGGTGAGTGAAAACTCCCAAAGGTGAGCAATAATGAGAGAAGTCATCTTAGGAAAGGTTTCTGGCGGGTCCTCCAAATACACATAAGGCCACATTCCATTAAATGGAATGTTGTAGGACCTCTCCCGATCTGTCGTAGACCATTATAGTAAAAGCTATGACTGATCAGGACACAACCCACACTGGCAACACAGATCGTAGAACTGAAAAAGATACATTTATTTTTCTAGGTCCAGTTACTAATCATACAACTAAATCAATTGTACGACTAAATATTGGCAGGCCGGCGGTGAAATCGGCCCTGTGTCTTCCAAATCAGGGAACAAACAGTACATGATTGGTTGTACGATTAAGACTCAATTAGTCAACTGGCCAAGCCTGAGGCATGCACACCCTCGCATGATCTCCAAAATGTTCTTAGATACTTACAACACATTAGGATGCTTTAGATGCTTTGCAGGACAATTAACCGGATTGAATCCTTCCAAACATTGGTTAAAATGACTTTCTTGATGGGGTGGAAGAATAAGGAACAAAACAGAAAGGAAGTAAATTTCTAGATTTTGACCGGCCTTAACTGAGAATCCATCTTTTGAAGCCTAAAACAATGGTTGCAGTTATACCCGTCATGCAGATGGATGGACCAAGACTGAACATTTGAGCTGCCATGCATGAAACTACTGGGAGACAAGGTCACCATTGTCAGCAAAGCCGTTAAAATGATTACGTCCTTGTCTCACTAGAGGAACCACAGTCTATCCAAATCCAACAAATTTGCAACACATGAAAATAACTACCGCTGTTAGTGATGGGCTGTTCATAATGAATTCATATGTATGAGGCCAATAGGACAATTAAAAATGTGGATTAAAAATAAATTGCGGCAATCTCTGAGATTTCTATTCTTCTGACAAATGATCCCGACTAGGAATAATCCAAGACGCTTTGATCAATATTGACTACCTTCAGTCATCTTTCTTCTTCTTGTTCAATCAATACTGGTGAAATTATAGCACTTAACAGGATAATCTTTTATTAGCAATCTCAGACATTGGTATTATTAATTGTGTTTTAAGAAAATGAGTCACAAGTCACAAAATTAATATTTTTCAAAGTGACTTTTTTGGAAGATTCCTTATTGAAAGGTTCTGATTTCTCGAGGATCTAGCACACTTAGTCATATGAACCTATGTACCAAATTTCAGGACATAGTATTAGATATATCCTTGCGTTTTGAAGGCCTTCATATTGATGATGTTTAGATACTTTACTGGTAATTATCCACCCAGAAACTTTTAAAAAAAAAAAAAAAAATTATCAAACTTAAAATATAGAAATACTTATTAAGTGTCCTATTGTTTACTATCATTGGAATCGGCTTGATCTCATCTGTTCAAATATGGTGACATCTCAAAATCCATATTTTGCGACTTCTGACTCATTTTCCTGAATCGGATCACAATTGATGTACTTGCGTGTTTAGTAGGGAAAGGAGTAAAATCAATAGCTCTATGTGCACTGGCAACATTATAGGCCTACAGATGAGAGTCCCTCCAACGGGAAGGAAGGCCTATTGCCTCTAACCACAGAGTGCCATTATAATTCTTTTAAGACTGCAAAATGACATCATGATCCCATTAGGATGCCTAGTCCTTGGCCTAGTCCTTAGCATCAAATCACTGCCTGAGTTCATAAATTGAAATTTAAACATAGTAGAATGCAGTCTAGAACTGATTCTATAGGAACTGACAAAATTTCTTCCATTACTGTAACAGTTGCATATTTGAAAATAAAATGATACATGCATAGTAGATTTAGTGGACACAGAGTTGTCATTAGTAACTCTATTATAAACCCGGTCGCCTACCTGTCCAGGGCTTGTAATTCATACCAACTTACTCTATAGAGGCACCCTGGAAGTTGTTTTATCGATGTCTATGTCTATGTATCATCTTATTCCTGTTGACAGGTTGCTGTTATATCTATTAGAAATTGCTACAGATTACATGTTATACCTCTTGTTTGTACTACATGTACTACATTGCTATTTTTAACATGTCGTATAGATTACATCATTTGCCATGTTACTCTTGTACTACCCTTTTAGACGACTTGCCCTCAATGGCGAGTCTGCCCTATGTCCCTGGTGTCACAGGGTTGACAAAGGGGTGAATAAACCAATGAAACTAACAGAACTGTGTCTGGTTTCACTTTGCCATGTTGAGATTGAACCTGAGTTTGGGTGATGCCTGATTCACTGCAATTGGTGTGGCAACAGGCTCACTACTCATACACAGACCAGTATATCTCTCTCTTTCACTTTTTATAAAAGTGTGCATCCATCTCTTTTGCCCTCCTAGTCCCCTTTCCCTTTACCCCTTCCCCTTCCTATAATACTAATGCAATAAACACCTGTGTTTTATGGCACAGAAGTGAAATATGAAATACTTCAATTTAATCATGGCAAACAACTATAGTCAGACATTGGCAAATAAAATGTCACAGTGCGGACATAATCAAGGAAAACTAATCATGGGAGCAAACATATAAACATGCTGCAGTTACTGGCATATATATCTATGTCGCCTTGACTGTAACCTTATGTCACTCAGCCGTTCACCCCTCCCCCTCTGATCTCTTTCACACTCTCGCCCCTACCACCCTTAAGCAGTGAATACACAGTCATGATTTGGGAATCAGACACGATTTCAGGATCTATGCTTAATCATTGGTGCTTATTTGCCTGAAATCGTGCCTATTTTTGGACCTACACATGCACGATATGGAGAAAAAAGTGAAATCGTGGGTAAAAAAAGAAATCGTAGGTGGGTTGGCAGTCAAGTTTTGATCTGAGATTCTGAAATATAGAGCTGAGAAAATTGTTTTAATAAACGACCCTAGAAGCAAACAAGCAAAAAATGTAAAAATAAAATAAAATAAAACGTTACTCATTTTCCTGTGACACATCACCTATTTTCTGGTGGGTTTTTTTCTCTTTTTAATTGTCGAATAAAATAAAATATGAGAAGAATGAGACCTAATGTCGACATGTGTAGAAGGGATACTTTGCATTATAAAAGTGAAAAAATTGTGTTTATACTCCAAGAATTTGTAAAGAATAAATAAAGAATAAATCCGAAAATCGTAGAGGCACCTACGATATGTCGTAGACCTCATTCTAGAGGCCTACCATAGATCGCAGCACTCTCTACACATCAACGATTAATCGTAGAAGCAGCGGCAATTTTATTTGAAATCGCAGAAGACCATTTTTTCCACCTACGATGAATCATACATCCAAATCGGCGCTGAATCAGCGCTGAATCGGGGCTAAATCGTGCATGTGTAGGGCATTTGGCCCAATTTGGGACCCACGATCTGATGTACGATCTCAAATGGACAATTCAAAATCGTACGACGGATCGTGGATGCCAAATCGGCTCCCAAATCTTGACTATGTATTCACCGCTTTACTCTCTACTCTTCTTGCTCCCCCTCCCCCTCTCTCTACAATTAATGACTACCTCCTCCCACCCCCACACACTCACTCTTGCATTGCTAGGGATTTATGCAGGACTAAATAGAGTAAGGAGATCCAGGATTAAAAAGGGCTTCAAAATCACATTTCCTCCCCATATACCTTTACAAACCACATACATTGTCCCCCGGAGCGGGTGGACGAAACTGTACAGATCAGAAAAATGGTTGGTAAGACAATAGATTCTGAGAACATGTCAGACTAAGAAACCCCTCTTCATGTATATTATATGAATGAGTAATTCTCCCAATAGGGCATCATTTGGTTTTCCAGGCTAGGGTCTCTACAACCTGTATATAGGGTGATCACTCCTGATTATAATCATATTAGTTGAATTCCTTGGCCAAAAATAGGCCGTGGAAACATTCAAAGTTCTTATGCAAATATCTTCGCCCCTATTGTGATAAACAGGCTTTTGCAGGCTAGACAATAATTTACAAATAATATATTACATCTGATGAAAATAATGGATTCTACATATATGCAGACAAGTTCATTATTATGAAAAATATCAGGATTTATGTAACCACTAATTTAAACTGATCTATACTGAAAAATACTATTTTGGAATATTTGTGTCGCCGTAACATGGCTCATTATGACTTGTAAAGTATCTCCAATAATCTTTTGACAAATATCATTTTCATCTCATTTTGCCGTATCTACTTGCCATTTATGCCTGCCTTGATTTGTTAATATGAATAAATACAAATGTTGTTTAATTGAAGGTAACATTTGTTGCCTTTCCTATTTTTCAATAGGAATGGATAGCTGGTGGGTTTAACCAGAGAGTTTTCCTTTATGTGATAATGTCAACGATAAATAGCCAGCATTCCATGGTAGCTGCCTCCCTCCCGATGAGGGAAATTAGTTCATTTTGATGGACCATAAAACTGTTGATAATTTGACAATATGGTGGTTGAATAGTTATGCATACCCATGCTCACTCTTAAAGTAAAAGTTGGTCATGCCCGGGAGGAGGAGCCCCTCCCATCCTGGACAGTGAGATTCTATATTCTACAGTTCCTATTATCCCACTGTGAAGGTCTAAGCTGAGAATGTAATCATAGATGTGGTATCATAATACATATAATGATTTAAAGATTTAAATATTAGTGATTAAATGCAAGGGATATCTCATTTAACAAAAGCAAGGATATTTGAACATAATTGCGTTTCCACTTAGTAAATGAAACATCTAGAACCAATATAAGATTTTCTCAAATAAAATATTTAAAAGAAAATGTTTCTTATCAATTTAACAATCGGCAAGCAGTCAAGCGCTAGGCCATGCCAGAGTCAACTCTGAAGCTTGACTAGTGACCGAAACTCATGATTATATAATTCCCATGACATGATTATATTATTCCCATTATATAATTATATTGTTCCGTTTACACATATTCCCCCATATGGGAAGCTGATATCATGCGTCACTGACTTGATGCGTGGGGTCACTGAAACATGACAAATAAAGGCTGGCTTCATGACTTATGTACTAGTTCTACTTCTGTATGGGTTTGTAAATCACCTCTGCAGTGGTAATTCTTGACCATAAAATGAAGGCACATTCATGAAACAACTGCGCACATTTATATATTCACACACATGCAGATGCCAAGAAATTAGAGCCAGAGGTTGCTACTATAAATGTTTAAGAGTGATACAGCTTGGCTCTTAAGCTTTCCCTGACTGGCGCACAGGAAGTTAATAAATTTTTTATTTCAGTATACAGATTCAAATAAATGATCAATTGCATGTACAGGCAACAAACTAAAATCATACATCATACCAGGTCATCTTATAGAGTACATTTAGCTACTTACATCATATATGTCCACCCAAAGATATTGCAAACTTTTTTTTTCAAACATAAAGATATAAAACTTGAAATATAGAAATACTTTTTAAATGGTGTACTGTTAACTATCATTAGAATCAGCTTGATCTCATCTTTTGAAATATGATGGTATCTCCAAATTAGTTTGATCGCGACTTCTGTCTCATTTTTCTGCAACATATCACACATGTAAGAATTTTGATCATGGGATAGTGAATTTATTCTAACTATTGAGCAATTCTACACTCCCAACAATGCCAGAAACATGAAGAAGATCTATGTTACAATAAGTTATTTTAATGAGAATTAATAACATTCAATACATTTGTATTTTCAAATGCTGTAATTTAATAATGTATAATCAGCTAGTAAATAGACAGTAATAACTGGAAAATACTCCCAATGATGTATATCACAGTAATTTCATACATGTTATACAAAAGAATCGAGAAAAACACACACATCTTACACTTCTCAAGTGGGTAAACTAATTATTGTATAGACTATTATTTAGGACAGGCCGGAGGACCTATGCATAGAGATTGATGCCCTGTTTCTGTATATTGATTTGTGTAATATGTATCTGTATCTGTAAATTGGATGGAACAAAAATTCTATGATAACAATAATAATACAAATTTTGCTTGAACTACTGCCCACTGACCCTGGGTGGAAGTGCATCCTATTTTTCAATAGGAATGGACAGCTGGTGGGTTTTACCAGAGAAGTTTCCTTGATGTGATAATGTCGCCGATTAAAAGCCAGCATTCCATGGTAACTGCCTCCCAATAAGAAAAATTAGTTCATTTTGATGGACCATGAAACTGTTGATAATTTTACAATATGGTGGTTGAACAGTTATGCATATGCATGCTCACCCTTAAAGTAAAGTGGGTCATGCCCGGGAGGAGGAGCCCCTCCCATCCTGGACAGTGAAATTCTATTTTCTACAGTTCCTATTATCCCACTGTGAAGGTCTGAGCTGAGAATGCAATCATAGATGTGTTATCATAATACATATATGAGTTGAAGATCTAAATATTAGGGGTCAAATGCAAGGGAGATATCAATGTAACATAAGCAAGAACTATTAAACAGGAATTGGTTTCCACTTAGTAAATGAAACATATAGCATCAACATGACATTTCTCAAATAAAATATTAAAAGAAAATGTTGCTTATCAATTTAACAATAGGGAAGCAGTCAAGTGCTAGGCCATGCTGACTAGCGACTGAACCTCATGATTAAATTATTCCCATTACATAATTATATTATTCACATTATATAATTATATCATTCCCTTTATATATGCACCGTTATATAGCCAGGTGACATCATGCTTCACTGACTTCATGTGTGGGGTCACTGAACCATGACAAATAAAGGCTGGCTTTATGACTTATGTACTAGTTCTACTCCTGCATGGGTTTGTAAATCACTTCTCCATTGGTAATTCTTGACGATAAACTGTAGCCATATTTATGAATAAACTGCGCACATATATATTCACACACATGCTGATGCCAATAAGTGAGAGCCATGCTCATGGGAACCATGTGCAAATTGCTACTATGGGGTCAGATTTTCAGAAAATGTACAAAATTGGCTGCTTAAGACATTTAGTGATTTCTGCTTAATAGGCTGAGAAATGGTGAATACCAGGTATAATTGAATATTTAGTATTATGTTGTTTTAGAATATAATGTTCTTCTATATTAAGTTGTAGTTTGACACTCATTGTTTACTTAAATGTGGATTATTTGAGAGGATTGTTGAAGGCGAATTGTACATTTTCTGGCAACATCACGCATAACTATTTAGAGGTGATAAAACTTGGCTCTTGCTGGCAAACAGGAAGTCAATAAATTGTTTATTTTAATATTCAGATTCCAACAAGTTATCATAAGCAGGCGATAAACCACTTTGCAAATCAAATTGTTTCTCATTTAAATTCTCACCATTTTCTATGAAATTCATACATGCAGGTATTTACAATAATCTTTCTGCGATCTTACTTGTGGAAGACACAAGGAATATGGCACAACTGTTATTTATAGTGTTATTTGTTATTATACCTGCTTAAGACAGAAGAATCATGGCTGAACTTTTCCGATGTGATGGGAATATACCCTCTGAAATTTTTCTTTGGAGGCTAAAATTGCAATTACATCAAGAGGGAAAAAATGTACTATCCAGCACAGATGTTTTCATACTTAAACTTTGCTTTGATAAGAACAAAACATTACTCCTTCACTAAAACTCTTAATTAAATATGAATAGACTTTAGAAATTCTAGAAATAGGTCAATTTTTAAAATATAAAAATCAAAGATTATAATTATTACCAAAACCTCCCGACACCAACATCAAGAATCATACAGCTATAAAGTATCTCCACTGTCAAAAGAGGGGAAAGGGAATTAAAAATATCATTCTTTACTAATATCTTTAAGCCCCTGCCCTACCCCTTAATAAAGTTTAGCAGGCACTGTGCCATTCAGCTAACAATAGGGGAGTACAGAATGACTGAGACCTTCTGGATACACTAACAAGAGGGGACTTGCATAGACGCCATTTGGAATCTTGATTTGCATGGAATTATGGGACTAATGGTACAGTGTAAAATCTATGGAAAACATGTCTTGTTCAGCATGCAATATCTATTGGTACTAAATGTAAAGAATCCCTATGTTGTACATCTTTTCATAAACCCGGCCTCCATCTTTCCACTTGTGCATTTGGTTTTCATATATCATTTACTCAAGCTATGATATTGGTGATATTGGTGATATTATTCTTGCTATTTTAGATAAAAATGTTGCCAAATATTTGTATGTTAGATTTTAACTGAATCCATCCCAGGATGCACTGTAACAGACATGTGCAGTTCAACAAACAAGTCCCCTATTAGTGCATTTGTCATGTGTTACAGGAAAAAAATCATCCAAATTAAATAGACAATTTCTAGAATTATTACACCTGTATATCATGACATCACTGTGGAATAGACTTCCTGAAAAAACACAGTCATTAGAACCTTAGACTTTTGTTCACATGCCGATATAATAATGATAAATAAATGAACAGGAAGCTAAGCCTCTGAAAAAAGGTCTTCCAGAATAACCCTATGAAAATCAATGTGTTACAATCAAAGGTAGCTTGAAATGGTAATACATGTTTTCTTAAAATGTTACTACAATTATTTCCATATTTCCATTATTTCATTTACTATTAGTAGACAACTCATGAGTACAATGATATTGTATTGCAACAGTTTTCAAATGAATACCTAACTTGAAAAATCCAAGCTGTTAAAGTATGAGTGAGTATGTTATATCAGAGAATAATTGTGAACTAATGGAACACATGAATGTTAGGCTGCGAATCCACTGGATTTCTCTTTTGGTCCCATATTGCTCTTAGTGGGTCCCATGTCACTGAGCTGTGAGGGAATGGTTCAATGCATTCTGACATCTTAGTGCTAAGCTTCATGTATATATCAGTACTAGGATACATCACAGACCAGTGCTGGATCTCCGCACCTGAGGTTGATACTGGATCTGATCATTGTTGCTTCATCAAATCTACTCACTTCTGATTCATATAGACAACTCAGGGATTCAGTGATCAAGGTAGTCATCCCCTTTCTGCATGTTTATTTTGTTTTAGATACTTTGTTCAATTGATTATGCATATGTGATGTGTTTCAGGAAAATGAGTCACAAGTCGCAAAAAATGTATTTTGAAATATCATCATATTTGAAATGATGAGATAAAGCTGATTCCATTGATGGCAAACATTTGGACATCCAATAAACATTTCTATAATTTAAGTTGGATTTTTTTAGCTTTGAAAAAACAATGTTTGCAATATTTCTGGGTGGACAGTTACTAATAAAGTAGCTAAATATACTGTAAAGATGACCTTAGAAATGCATAGATATATCTTTTACACTGTCTTGAAAATTGGTAGATGTATTTATGCCATGACCAGTGACAAGCACCTCAACAATGAAAACATTCCCAGCAAGACATCTTGTGAATAAATCATTTTGCAAAATAGCAATTTTGCGACTTGTTACTCATTTCCCTGAAACACATGACATTGATAACATTCTTCACAGTGAAAGCTCCAATACTAACATAGGAAGATGATTCATATCAATAGGGGATTTGCATAGTCGCTATTTTGAATTTTGATTCGGATGGAATTATGGGACTAATGTTACAGCATTAAATGTCAATTTCCCATCATGCATTATGTTTTCATAGATCAATTTTACAAAAGCTATGATATCGGTGAAAACATTTTTGCAATTTTTCGATAGAAATATTGCCGAATATTTGTATGTCAGACTTCATTAGACTCCATCCCAGCGTGCACTGTAACAGACATGTGCAGTGGCACATGCAAATGCCCTGTTCACCACTATTCACACACCCATATTAGTCTGGAAAAATAACAATGAAAAAGAAAAATTAAATATTTATACTTAGTTATTGTGAACAGAAAGTAATACTTTCTAATGACTGATGTCTACTTGAATTTTATTTTCTTTGTCACTGCCAACAAGAAGTTTGAATTGAGCATAAATGCAAAACATAAAACGTTTAGCTTAGGCCGCCCAATTATTTTGCAGAAATATTTCACAGTGAGGCAAAACACCAGCATAGAAGGATAACTATGGTAGCGAGGATTTTTCTTCTACTTGCTGTAAGCTGTCAGGTATTGGCTCTTATACAAGGCTTGTCATCACACTCCTGTCTGGTGGCGGGTCTCCGGGAGAATATGATCTCTGTTGATGAAATGCGGTGTACTGACACGTTTAACCATGACGCATGTGTGGTGAAAGACAGGCAGTCTCTCATCCACAAGTTTGGCCATCACATTGGTAATGTGAGTGTTAAGGACAATATGTGATGTGTTACAGAACAATTTATATTTTCCATAGTAATGCTTTTACAAGATCTCTTTATTGGAATGTTCTGATTCTCAAGGGTCTAGCACTTGTTGTCATCTGAATCTATGCTTGAGCTGAGTTTGGATATAATTGAATGAAATCATTCTCTAACCTTTCTTTCAGATACTACCAGTAGAGGAGAGAGACATGGTGTGTGGATCAGGCAAAGAGGCTGCACAATGCCTCTACCTTGATGTCAATAAAGCCAATGATATTGGTGAGTTCATGTATTATATGACACACATACAAAAAATGATATTCTTGGCCAAGATTGGCTGTGATTACATAGGATTACTGTAGCAAGAACAAAAAATTGGCTTAGATTATTCGACCCCCAAACATTTTGGCCGAGGAATTTGCCAGATTTACTTACTGGTTGGCAGCCTTGTACCTGATTTTCTCACAAAACTTACCAACATTTTTGGCCACCTTTGCCTAAATTTTATTAGGTGACCTACTGTACTATTTTGAGAAAGCACATGCCAAACTTGCCAACAACTCACCTAGGTGAGTTGTTGGCAGTTGTTGGCAGTTATTGTCCTTCTCTCCTTTCTACCCCACTCTCTCTTCCCTCTCATTCTCTCTACCCCCAAATTGCTCCCCTCTCCCCCGCCCCCATTTTCTCTTCTTTCTTTCACCGCTCCATCCCTCTCTTTCTCTCCTTTCTCCACCACTCTCTCTTCTTACCCACACCCCTTTACCACACTTAAATTGACCTTGCGCCAACCTAATTTATCACCATGGTATCATGGGAACAAATGAGGATTGGGCTAAATAACGGACGTCTAGAGCCTGGAATCGGCATTGACTTATTGAAAAATCAACGTCAGGGTGGAGTTAAATTGCGGGCGTCATTCAGGAAGGGAGGTCACCACAGTTGGCCTTGGCATGGGCCTCTTTGCAGCGCGAATACATTGATGGGAGCGTGTCGGCTGTCGGCCAAGAGCGCAAAGCAGGTGTGCGGTATGCCTAAGAGTCTAAAACTAAATTAGAATTGCCACAACAAACATGAAATGTCAGCACCCTCTCTCCACTGCACACACCTATGAATATAATACACCTCTCTTCACCCCACCTCCCACTACATGCTTAATATTTTAAATGAGCTATACCACTACTTGATACCTGAATCTACTTTAGTTATTGGTTAGAACTGAATTATTCGTATGCATTTCTCTGTCAAATTAATATTTCATCGCATATGTTGGCCTCTGAACCTCAACTATTTATGGGTTGTAGGTTATTATAGGTTCTGGATCGTGTATAACTAGTTATAATAATAGTAGAAAAAGTATCTCCAAGGTAGGAAAGAGAGGACCAGACAAAGCACTTTTAATTATCAACTTAACTATTCTCTATTAACCAAGAGGTCCTCACAGAAGTACCTCCTGGTCAAGTTGAGAAATAAATGAATTAAAAACGTTCCCTGCAAGCTAAATGTCATACTACAGGCTTCTTTAGTAGTGTGATGCCGACTTCATTAACTTCACAATCTAACTGCATGGGTCGAAAGAGAGTGATGGAGAGAGAGAGGTGGATAGTGGAATGAGGAAGATAGATAGGGAGAAAATATTGGGGGAATAGAATGAGAACATCATACAAAATGGGGATAGAAGAAGTAGCAGGTGGTTGGAGGGAGGGAGGGTGACTGAGGATGGGGTGGAAGAAGAGGACATTGATGAGTGAGTGAGAGGTATGAGAGAGAAAGGAACAGTGAGAGACATGAAAATTGAGAGAGAGAGCTGATTAAGATATCAAGGGAGAGGGAGGTTACGGGGAGGTGAGAGGAAGGGAAGGAGGAAAGGACGGACAGGTGGGGAGAAAGGAGGAAGGAATTGAAAGAGTGCATGGCTATGTGAGATGGAGGAATGGAACGAGGGTAAGCAAGGGGTATAGGTGAACACCCCACTTTCACATCAAAAGCAGAGAAATAGATGTTGCATAATCCAGAAAGCATAGCCACAAGAGTATCAGGGAAATCCCAGGAAGTCCTAGGCTATTTACTTGAATAAATATGGATTCTTTTTCTCATCTCAATAACACCCCCTCCACCTGCCCAACTCCCCCGCCCCCCCCCCTCCCAACCTCCCTCCTACCTAAATATCCATTGCTTTATTGTCTAATACCATTGTCCACCCTCAGCGAGGTGAGGCTGGAAACCGTACTAGCGGTGATAGTGGGTGGCAACAAATGGCCAGTATGTGTGAAGGTAGTAGCACAATTGTCACTATTAACATGGCACACGTCGATGAACATTGCTTCATACTTTAAGAGTAGGTCAAGTTTTCCAAACAGCATTGCAGGGCCATAAATACACTGATCATTGAGGCATGTAAGCAATGACCGAATGGCTTGAGTGCCAATATTGATTCCCATAAGTGGCTAAACACCTTTTTCAAAGGCAGGTTTGTCACTGCTTGTTCAGTGCTATCAATAATAAATAATGTGAATATTACATTTGACTTGCTAAGGGGTTCATTGAACCATTGCCTACTTCCTCACCAGCGACCATACATTATTTTAACTTATTTTACAATTTTAGTTCATTGATTATGTTTTATGAATTAATGGGGCAGACCAACATGGATGGATTTGACATTTATGCTTCTACACAACATAAAAGATGCATATTGTAAATATTAGATGAGGTTGTGTCAGGTTGTAGATTGAAGTCATTGATTCAAATCTTAGGGGTCTCCGGTCCGGTTTTGTCCCTAAATTGCCCTTGTAATGGACAATCCTACCAGCGGATAGAGTCTGTGGTCAACCCCTAAAGGACTTGTGAGGTTGTGGTTAGGAGGGAATAGCCTTATGGACATGTGATAGAGAAGTTGCTATCGCACATCCTCTATCACATGCCATAAGACTCTTCCCTCCTAACCACAACCTTCTAAGTCCATAATAGTGTTATTTGCTATTTCATCATCTAACATATGTCACTCTGAATATGCTATGGAGGGGCCTGATTTCAAGGACAGCTCCTCCACTCTGATTGTTAATGTGCCATTAAACCTCATCAGACTATATTCCCAGCTTACTTTGACAAGTTCTAAAACGAAAAAAAAACCGGTTAAAGTAGCAGTAGTTTTGAAAAAAATGTAATATTTCAGGGTGGACATTAACTAATGAAGTAGCTTAATACACTCTATAAGATGACCTTTCGAATGCATGGATGTACTTAATGAGCTGTTAAAATTTCATGCATATATTGATGCTATGAAAAGCATGAAACACCTCAAAAAATGAAAACATTCTCCCCAACACATCTTGTAAATGAAATCGTTTGAAAACAAAACATTTTGCAACTTGTGACTCATTTTTCTATTACTCGTCTCCCATATGGCCATTGACGTTAGTTACTAAAGTGAGCTGGAGTTCCCTCAGAAGTCATATAATCTAAAAACATTAGCTAAATAGTTAACACAACATACCAAAGAATAAGTTAGTACAATTTAGAATCTCACATAACTTTCATCTGACACTTTGTTTCCTTTGCCATACATTACAATACTTAAAATCTTCGTGAATAAAAACCAAACAACATGGACAAACCTCTCCTTGATTTAAAGGAATGCTGAGATACATAGCAAATCTACAGATCAAACAATAAGTTAATACTGGTACATCAATTCCTATAGATTAAACAAGGTGTAGAAACTGACAACTCCAGTCATATGGCATCCAATCATGGAAGATACTTTTCTTAGAGAATGAAAATGTAGCTTTTGTTGAAATAGGGAAACATCAGCATCTGTTCAGATCCTTCAACTAAGTACCACATAAATTGAGGATAAAATCTCAGAGCTATTCCATTACTAACTCCAGCTGTCTAAATCTTGTTCACCCAGTCATATCATGGGCGGAGTGGAGTGGTACACATCCGAATCGTATACGGGTGGCAAGCATTACTGATGGGGTTCACACATTGAACTGTAGCCACATATGGATGCAGGGTAAGTTATGCATAGGTTAACTTTGTATAAGCATGATATGTTTCAAAGACACATTACACCTTACACTTTACGCATGTTACTTATTCAGTGGGAAAATAATCTTGTGTAACTGTAACTGTGTAAATATGTGCGTCATATTGTCAGAGAATTCACCTTCATTAATTTTCTCAAATAAAACAAAATTCAAGATGAAAATAATGTTAAAACACAGTTCACCATAGTCACAATAATATTCATAATCAGCACAATACCAAATATACTCAGATATGCCTAGTATTTATCCCTGTTTAGGCTAATTTAGTAGAATTTAATAAATGTGTAGAGTTGCCAATTGTAAAATGACCCATATACTTAATATGATATGGCTAAGTGAAAGGGTTGGGTGAATGTTTTTGTTCTCTTTTATTGCAAGCAAATATCAAATATGGATATACCGTAGTGGCCCATTCATAAGCCCAGGCTTGTATTTGTTTAGACCCCTCTCTTGCCCCGGCTTGCAATTGAGATAGGCTATTAATCGATAATTAAATTTTAGTGGATTTCTTTTTTTCATGACCCCTACACCCCCGGTCTGTATTCAAGATAGGCTTATAAACAGGTCCCGGCTTATAAACGGGCCACTACGGTATGTAGTGATATTCAATACTCTAGATATCATTGTATATTCATACTTTTGATTAGTTTCACCAAATAACATGAGGGAACACTACTGCCTACTGTATTGCCTCAGCCAGTTGCTTTTATATTGCATGTATCTACATGATTAATGCAATTATCACCTATCAAGACTTAGGTATGGAGGTCTGTACTATTTACTGGAATATGTCAATATGTGTATGTGTCTGTGATTCATGCTTAATGCCTCAGTTTTTACTGTTTTACGATACCTCAGAGTATCTCTGCAGACTGTTTCATTAAATATCTTGAACTCTTAGGGAGCTAAATAACCTAGGAGTCCTCTGTGCCAAGTTTCAGGCAAGAGGCCAGTGGAGGGTTGAAGAAATAAACCTTACAGCATGGTAACATTTGTGTTATCATTGTTCTTTACTAAGTCTGAACCTGGGTGGTGTTTGAGTACACTACAGATATACAAACAAAAACCATTGATCAATTTGGATGTATTATTGGCTGTAGGCATCTTGCATTTGGGATTTCCTTCCAAAAAGAATGTCAAAATATGCATTATTCTGTCTGTTACAGAGTTCCTCAGAAGCTGTGTGGATGCACCAAGATCAGGCGTTTACACCTTCTATATTTCGAACACTGTCATGAACATCTCCTGCTTGGTGGATAGTACCGGTGCATGGAGTGTAAGTATCTGCATTGTAGGGCCCCTTAGCAAATATGTGACCCGTTTTAGGAAAATAAGCCATAAGTCGCAAAATTTGGATTTTGAGATATCACCATATTTGAAAAGAGAGGATCAAGCTGATTCCAATGATAGTAAACACTAGGACATCTTATAAGTATTCCTATATTTTAAGTTTGATATTTTTATTTTGGAAAGAAAAAGTTTCAGGATGGGTAATTGCCAGTAAAGTAATTGAATATACTCCATTCAAAGGCCTTCAAAACGCAAGGATATATGTAATGCAATGTCCCGAAATTTGTTACATGGATTCATATGACTATAAGTGCTCAACCCTCCAAAAATCAAAACATTTCAATAAAGAGATCTTGTGAATAAAACACTTTGAAAAATATCAATTTTGCGACTTATGACTCATTTTCCTGGAACACATCGCATATAATAGTAATGCAAACTTGCATGTGGACCATTTGAAATGTATTTACCATCAGGCTCAGTTGATCAGAAAATGTACAGTTGGTTACTTGACACATTAGATCTTAGTCAATTCTGTTAGCTTAAATTAGCTTAAATAGGGATAAATACTAGAATAACCATGGTCTTCTACCCAGTGCTGTGTCTAACTGCACTAGCATCTACAACACATGGGGTACATCTGAATATATTTGGTATTGTATTGATTATGAATATCATTTTGGCTTTGGGGAATTGAGTTTTGAACCTTATTCAATTGGGGTTATTGGAGAAAATTGGTGAAGGCGAAATGTACATTTTCTTACCCATCTGGATTCTTTGACTAGTGAGGAATAATGTGGGTTGTATGTCACAGTGAGGCTCAATCAGGTGATCTACAGCTCTGCCATCCTGTATCTAGATTCAAATGGAATTATGTGAGTTGCAAACCAAGGAAAATGAAACAGCCTTGAAGTGTCTCATTTATTTCAGAAACTATTGATATAAGGAATTGGTAATATATGTGGCTAGTCCGCTGAAGTAAGATGTGAAGAAATAGACACAGAGAGGAATGACCTTGAACCACAAATAAAGGGGGTTTATTTCACCAAACACAAGGCCAAACCGTCGTCATTCATGATGAGATAACTTTTCAGCTAACATTGTATCCACTTTGAGCGTTATCTCCGGCGTGGGCATTATGTATGATTCCTCGCACGCCAATCTCCAATTACCTCTTGCCTTCATGTCCGATAAATGCATGCCCAATGACGCCATATAAGTAGCCCCTCCACGTCTTAATGATTGAGGGGAAAATATATACCTGAAATGCCAGCACGAGTTAGGAGAATTTGAAGAAAGTTTTTGAAATTGTTATATAAAGGGTTCACACTGCTTGAAGAAATAAACAGCAATTATGAACCCGGCATGAAGGAGGCTAGATTCGTCCTTTCCAGCCAATAGACAGCACATAAGGTGGGGTCTACCAGCCTGATGATCGGAATTTGACTACCAGCCTGATGATCGGAATTTGAAAGGGGGTAGATGATGTCTTGGATGACTCTACCTTGACAATGATACCCCAGGGCTTAAGTTTAACCATCCTCCCCAACAGGGCTTTACTCCTTGCGTCCTGCGTTCCTGAGTCATACGCCCTGCCTCAAAGCTCCAACTTTTCGGGGATTCATGAATAATTCATCACCCCTCTCAACCAATCACTGGGCTTGCGTCAAGCTTTCTGTATGCACCTATTTTTAGCTGTGGTCACTTGTCCAGGTCCTATCAGACCCTCCTTCAATAGGGGAATTGCATGTACCACTGCACATGTCAGGGAAAGATGAAGGTCTGTGCTTTGGAAACATGTAAAACACATGGATATTGACATTAGAGCACTGACAAATATCCCATGCTGAACATGACGTTTTTTAAATACTGATTTTACCCAGTACCATAAGTCCCATAACTCCATGTAAATATAGATTCAAGTCAGCGGACATGCAAGTCCCCTATTGCCTCAGCTGCGCTCAATTAAGGTAGTCAGACACACACAGCGGGTGTTCTGCCCGCAGAAAACGGCCAGGATGGGTCAGGGCTAGATTAGTAGAATCTGCCCTGGCTCGCGAGGTTGAAGTTTAACATCCTTCCGAAGAAGTACATGGGGGGAGGGCACAATGTGGCCTACCCTTAATAATGATCTAAACAGGAAGGGGATCATCAACCACATCAGCGATTCAGACATTGAAGAATGGTTGCCTAGACATCTTTAGCAAATGGCGAGGAAGAAGAGGGTCAGCAGGCATTGGAGTAGCCTCCGGTAGACATCCAATGCCTTTCAATACTGACTTGATGATTGGGTGAGAGAGTGGAGGACAATCTAAGAAGCGGAGTCTCGCACCAAATGTGACGCCACACATATACATGGTGACAGATGAGACCTTCATAAATGATGACAGATACACAGCATACACATAATGTCTAGGGTTATAGCTGATGAAGGCAGATGATTGGTAGCGAGGAAGTCACTTAACACTCGCCACTGGTTTTGTCTCTGCTGAAGTGTCAACAGCGCCACTGAGCGTGCCTGGAGCTCGCAAGCTCTCTCCATCCACAGATTCAAACCTAGCAGAGTAACAAGTAGAAGTGGAAAAACGGCATAACCCTGCTTCAATTAACGTTGAAAAATCACAAGGAATTTTTTGATAAGGCAATCAAGATAGATAACCTGCAATCTGTTTATATAGTGAGGTACCAACTTAATTCCAAAGATGAAAGTAGTCCAGATGAGTTTGTACAACCACTGCATGCAAGTCTTGTTGCAGCTTATTCCATTTGTAAGCATGGCGTCCACTTGAGTGTTATCAATATAGCAATGTACACGAGTGTCCTTGGAACAGTTCTTCCATCTTTTCACTCCCAAAAGCCCCGGGTATTATTCCTATACATTAAGGTTATTGTATTTCTCCGTCGGACCTGCAGCAATATGGGCACACAAAAAGTATCAGTCCATGGAAGAGCGTTGTCATCCCACGCCCCCGCCAGCCAGTCTGCACCAAGGATTATAACAAAACCTCTACTGGAGGCATCAGAGACCATAGGAAGGTGGAATTCAGGCTTAGATAAGAGCCCCAAGCCATTAAAAACCTTACGAAAGGCATGCCACTAGTATAAATCTTCTCTAAAGGTGTAAGAAATACTATATCTGTTTAGTCGTTTACACAAAATCACTTTATACAGGTCAAACAGCCTTCGACAAATTTATGCCCACCTTTAAATACTGATGAACAATGAGCCAGGTAACCACAAAGTTCTTCCAGATCCTTCTAGATATGTACATGTCATGCTGGGCGTGGTGACTTTATGCCAGACAACGTAGAAACCTAGAAAACTGAGGAGGGCAACTAGGGTGTCATGGGCCAGGGAACAGGAGGATTGGTCAGGGGAGCACAAGAAAAAATCATCCAAATAATTCACCACACATACATTGTAGATATAGAACATTGATTCAGCGATTAAATTAGAGATACTGTCTCACAAGGACCAATTCGAAGCCCAAAGCATAGTCTATAGTCTGTCAATCAATGTTCCATCAATGTTCCATCTGAATCCACATAATGTAGATGATCAGGATTAATAGCTACAGCCCTATAAGCGGCCTTAATATCAACTACACTCATAAACGAGCCTCTAGATACCAAGTCTGTAGCATCATCAATATTGTTGTAGGAAAAACTACGGACTAATGAGTAGCAATAAAGTTAACAGATTTTAAATCTGGGCAAGAACAATCAGTGATCGGTCTAAGACCACCATCACGCTTAGCTACAGTCCCTAGAGAATAAATACATTTTGGTTTTTCATCGACTATTGAGATAACTCCTTCTAGTAATTTGTTTGCGACAATTCTATCCATTTTACATTTAGTATCAGGCTCCAGAATGGAGCTATAATTTGGGCAGTTGTACGCCTGAACTGGTGCATCGATCACATCAAACCCATCAACAATACCGTTGAAAACATCGATATAACGCTCAAAACTAGAGCAACCTTGGTAAAATAGAATAGCTGCAAATCTGCAAGGCTTAAGTTGAATTGACATATTACCAAGTTTATGACTACAGTCGCAACTGCCATGAAAACATTTAGCATAAACTTTAATCGAACAACCTTTTACCCCCACAGGCGTGGAAAATATTTTCTGAAGAAACATTTTCTGAAGAAATATAATTATCGATGCGATAAAAATTGGCGAAAGCTTCACAAATACTCTTGTACTTACAGTTACCAGCACAATTTGAAGCACAGTTCATAGGGAGGTGAGAGTCAAGGGGAAAATCCAATGACAAACCATCCAAAACATCCAAGGCGTCATCAAGTTCAGCCATTTTGGTGTTGTTTTCTACCTTCAAGGCAGAAGCATTGCACATCATAGCAACTGGCACCCATTCAACACCATAGATGTTGCCACCACCTTGACCCCCAACCGCATCCTATTTGCTTGCTTTCGTCAAAGGACAAGCTTTCACGCCATGATCTGTAGCACTGCATCCGGAGCATCGGTGCGGATAATCACACGGCGACTTAGAACAACCTGCAGCGTTAAATTTGAAGCACAGTCGATCTTTTGACGCCTTGGACTTTGATGAGGAACCCATCTTACTAGCAGTGGCCTTTTTAGAATTCTTGTATGAGTAGAACCTGAGAACTTGTTCTTGCTTCACTTTGCTGTAGGCCACAAGACCGCGCTTGTTAGCACCGGACCTCACCGCTTGGTCATGCAACATCAAAGCTTTGAGAGAGTACATCTGAGAAGCATTCTTCTCAGCCATGGTGATCCGGCTATGACTCCGGCTATTTCATCATAAGGTCTCAGGAGTCAGTAGCCAACTTTTCCATTGTATGCAAGGATAATAATAATAAATCGTTGAAAGTGTCATTGTTCTCACCCTTATCCATGAACTGGTCATGATCAACGGCCTGGCTGAGCTGTAGCTGGACTAGCTGGCGAAAATGGCATAATTAAATAATTATGTAACACATAACACCAAAGCAAGAACATTCGCCATTACTCCTTCGGAGATGCAATTGTACTGTACAACTTCCTCCATGATCGGGAAACCCCCTCTATTTCTCATTGTCCAAGACCCAAAACTTAGCTGAGTGCCTAAGTTAGAGCCTTAGGGAGAGATTTGACCAAAAAAATGTTGCTCTTAATGGTATAATTAAGGCGTGACAGACCTCTCGCGTTGACCCTTTATCTGCATGGAGAACTCAAAATCAGACATTAGTGGCTTCACTATTGTGGTGTACACCTCGTGGTAATGTG
Source organism: Sthenelais limicola (assembly GCA_942159475.1). Taxonomy (NCBI): domain Eukaryota; kingdom Metazoa; phylum Annelida; class Polychaeta; order Phyllodocida; family Sigalionidae; genus Sthenelais; species Sthenelais limicola. Next base: position 55,041,476 of record OW804102.1, on the reverse strand, counting down.
GTAAACTAACAGGAAGTCAGAAAAATGGTTTCACACCCTCCCACGAGGTAGCGCCACCAGCAGGCCAGCCAAACACCCAGAAACAAAGCTATAGGCCTATGTATGTGTGAGAAGCATCGCTTATATGGGCGATGGTTCTCGCACGATAAAAAGCTAAAAAAACCAACAGATTTCAATGCGTCGGGAGACGCCATAGGGGGGAGGGAAGCAGGTGGGGTGTTGATAGTGTTAATCGACAAAAACAATCTTTATTTATTTATTTATTTATTTATTCATTTATGAACATAAATAACCCAAGACTTTGCGCCCCCAGCGCCCACCTGGTGCCATCATACCCTCTGGATGCATATCTGTCCAACTCCTTATCCTCTCGGCGAGACAATCTGAAACAATTTTCAAAGACATGTGGATGATGTGAGTGGGAGTTGAGGAATAGAAGTGTTTGACTTATGCAAGGTAGGAGGGCATTGTGACGTGGTCTGAGATGATTGCATAATCTAAGACAGGTGTTGCAGGGGTTTGTCTGGGTGTGGAAGTCTGTTGACTCCTCTGGAGTGTTACTCGCTGCTGACCCCTTCCGGGGGTAGAAGGCTGCCTTCTCCGTTGGTTCTTTTGGGGACAGGAAGGGTGTTCCTTCCTCTGGAGCATTTGCAGCTGAAGAAATTAATAATTATGACAAATCTTGGAAAGAAAGGAATAAAATTGACTTTTGGCTTTTTTAAACACTTGAAGACCAACTACATAAAAGTTCTTGGATTAATGATGTAGCCTATTCATAGCAAGTTCACCCACAACAGTGATCTCTTTGGTCTCTGCTGTCCAAGCCAACAAGGCCACAAAAGCATTTATACCAGAGAATTTGGCCCAGACTAGTTGGCCTGTACCTTGGGTATCTGCCTGACAATGATGCAATGATATACAATCAGATTGATAAATTAATTGTGATAATAATCTACAAAACAAGGGCAACAAGAAAGTTAACATTGTAGTGGTTGAATGTTAAGTTTTTTCCTCTCAAAACGAGCATTGACATAGAGGTAGGGTCACGTTGTTATGGATATGGGAATTTACAAGTCACCAGAAGTCAGTTCCAGGTACCGCGAGACATAACCAAAGGATGTGATAGGGTATTGACTTATATATGGATATATATAAGTAGTTACCTCTGTTGTCAGTTACTCTGTTGTCAGTTACCTCTGTTGCCAGGTGTCAGTAGCTGATGGCTTATGTGATATACATGACCCAATAAACCTGTTTAAGCAAGTTAGTCCAAAAATGTTTTAAACTCAAATAGAGAAAGAAATAAAGCAAAATATTATTGGGTCCTAAAAAATATTGGGTCTTTGACCCAATAATCACACTTTAGACCCAATAATCACATAGCGACCCAATAGCATGAATCTTAGGGAGACGAAAGACCCAATATAGGGGTGGTTATAAAACTATATATATATATATATACATATATGGAAATATCTGTCTACTCCATTATAATAGTACAGAGTGGATATCAAACGCAAGTTTTCATCTACCCTTTTGAGCTGATTTCAATGCTTCATGATACTTAAATCTACTTAACCCTTTTACTGGGCTAGGCAATAAAAAGTATCCAGACTTAGGTGCAGCACTTTGGACTTGACTATCTTCTTTCGTCGCCTCGCATCAGTAAATCTACATAGGCTAATAATAATAATTATGTGAGATATTTGTTGAAATGTGGATATAATTGTATTGTCAAGCCTCAACGTTTGGGCCACAGTACGGTTTGGTGTTTTTTTGTATTGTTGCCTGGGACGACACGCCCGTGCTTACTGTCTGTTGTGTCCATGTTCAGTTGCACGGTGGCCATATTGGCGAATGCTAGAACATTTTTTTCTGGTGGATAATCCAGTGGTTTTCATGTCATTGATTAACTGTTCTGTTTGCCTAAACGTACATAAATCCAAAATTCAAATATCTGTTTGATGGAGCCTTAGGTTTAGGGAATGAAAGGAAAATGTTACTGCAATATGCATTGGTTCTCCATGGTAATAATTTGAACAATGTGTAGGAATATTAAGATCTAGGAATAGAGGTTGATACATTTCTACAATTTGAATTGTTAGTATAAAGATAAGCATGATTAACTATAAAAACTGGCAAGTAGCCAAAGCTACTTAAAAGAACAGTAATTCTTCCTTTTCTCTCATGCCAATAAAGAATTCAATCTTGCAACAGGTCATTCAGAGCCGAGTGGACGGCACTGTCAATTTCTACAGATCCAAACAGGAATATAGAAATTTCTTTGGTGACTTGGAGGGTAACTTCTGGCTTGGGCTTGACAATATCCACAAACTGTCTGGATCAGGTAAGTACTAGCGTTCAACCAAAAGGGAAATATGTCAGAATTGAACACATTTTAAAATTTTTGATTTAGAAAGAAAATGGTTGGAGGATTCCAAAAAGATGATAAGAGTAGCCTGTAATATAGGAATCAATGAATATGACCAATGTAAGTTTTGGTGGGAATCCAAAAGGCCTGGTTTGACCAGCACAGCAAAGGCAGCTGCAGCCACTTCTAGCAGTACTGGTCCAAACATGGTAAACAAACACTCAAACTCAAACTCTCAAGCTCAAACTCAAACTCCAATCAATGCTTGATTGGTATACCCATATTCACTACACTACCATTTCAAACTAAATCAACATAAGTGTTGTATGCCTTCTTGCACTACCACAACTGAGATCTGAAGATCCCAGTAAGAACGTTCCACCTGAACTCACCAAGACTAGCATTAAAGGCAAACGCTACTATCTAGTGGAAAATGAAAATAAATGTCATTTTTCTGAAACTTTAGTATTTGATTCTTGAAGTGTTTCTGGTCATAAGGATGAAAAAAAATCATTGGGTCGCCGTGCTCATTTTTGAATTACAGTGCTTCAAAATTTGGCATCTCAAAAGTACCAATGACGACCAAAAGGGGGGCCCATTTTGCAGTACCTCAACTTCATAGTTCATATTTACTATTTATATTCACTCAATTTAAGTAAAGTTAACAGTTTTAGAGAGAGTATTATTTGGCCAATAATTCTATGCCTCTTTTCTATAGGGTGCATTGTTATTTTTATTTTGAAAACAACAAATACATAATGTGAATTTTAAATTAAAAACTCGAAAAAACTGAATATTTTTCACCATTTTTATAAAAACAATTTTTTTGCCTCCCCAGTGAAAATAAATGTCATTTTTCTGATTCTTTAGTATGTGATTTTTGAAGTATTTGTGTTCTTAAAACTGAAAAAAAAATAATGGGTCACCGTGCTAGTTTCTGAATTATGGGGCTTTGAAACATGGCTGACAACCCAAAAGTCTGCTGCTTTCAAAGTGTTCTATGTTTCCTAAACATGTCTATTTCAGACAGCTACAATTATTTTTTTAACGTGATGACATACATTTTTTTCCCTATATATGTGTAGAATATTACCTGCACTATATGTGTAGAAAATTCTGGGACATTCGGAGTATCCATTTTTGTTTTATTCCCAAAACCGTGAAAGGAAAATGCAGCATTTCCCAATAGACTTGCATGCTAATTGAGTACAACTGAGAGTACCCATAGCTAGCTCTGTTTCCCAAACATGTCTATTTCAGACAGCTATAAAAAAAAAATCTAACGTGATGACATATATTTGTTTTCCTTTTTTTCTGTAGTATATAACCTGAACTGTATGTGTAGAAAATTTTGGGACAGTAGGAGTAGCCATTAATTGTTTGTTTTATTCTATAAAATTTGACAAAATGGGCCGTTTCCTCATAGACTGCAATGCTAAAGGAGTAGTGCGTAAAATGCCCGTAGATTTGGTATATGGTAAAGGGGGGCGGGGCAGTGAATAGTAGCGTTTGCCTTTAAGTCCCTCTGCCTAACTCAATGAGCGCACACAGCAAAGGCCTCACTGATGCTTGGGCGATCACTGGACAAAGGGACTTGTATGAAGCGGAACTGGGTTAAAGCCAGCATTGAATTTGATGCACGCATGCATATAACTCACATCTAGCCAATCAAAGTAAGGGCACTTATCCAGGCCAAATTTAAAAACAGTGACTCAGGAAAACTGTAGACAAACCACAACCTGAGCTGAGGCTGTCTAATCAGTACACATGAACTGAGTCCAATGTCATTGAAGCTGCATTCTCAACTAATTTTGGTTTTTACTGTAACCTTATATAATGATATATTTATATTAGCCTCTCCACAACATTTATACAGGTACAATAAATTAATCATTGGGAAATTTAAAAACTCTTAAGGAATTTGTTGTAAAACTGTAGTCACTGCACAACTAATTTCCTAATTGCACTTGGGATTAAAGATGTTGACTAAATAAAGAGAGAAGGAATACGAATGAGTTTGGAAAAGTAAAAATGTTAAATAAAAGAGAGAGAATTTGATCAAACACCTCAATATATATATGATATGGGGAATGGGTCATATCAGCTCTGTTACTTCCTTTTCATCCCTTTCCTTTTCATCATGATGAAGATTTTCCAATCGCAACACTAACACCAACAAACAACTGATATAATCAAGAAAGGAAGCTCTTGATTAGTCTAAAAGTCTTGGAAAGACCAAGTGACTGAGTGAGTGTGAATGGGATGGAAGAAAGCTATTTTTAGATGTTTACCATATCAGGACTATGGGGAACAGGGTAATTAGGGCTGCGGTATCAGTGTCCAGTTTCTGATATATACCAGCTGTTGCTGTGTTGGCACAAAGGCAAAATATGTGAGAATGTCTTCACATTGGACAAGTGTCTTGAGTCCTCAGTCGAGGCCGTAGTGACTCTAAACAAGAGAATATATTTCTGATGATATTGTGTTTTAAACAGAAAACAGAATCAAAGACTTGCACAAGACTAGAACTCACCTGGCAACATTTCAAACTAAATATTTGGACGAAAATCAGAAAGAAAAGATATTTTTCTATTTTCAGGCATTTCATTTGAAAATCATCTTAATTTGTTGACACCAAAAGTTCAAGGACATGGCCTTGTTCTAATCCTTGTCAAATATTCATTATTTCTCAAAACCAATATTATTGTCTTGATTCTTATAGTAAAAACAGACAGCTTGCTCATCATATCAAATTTTAATGGTCTGAGTTGAAATTATTCTGTTTCAATTTTTTATGTTGCCACCCCAATGCTGTATCGGGGTGCCAACACTAGCTTAATTCTGTCCAAAAACAGCAGAAAAAAATGTTGGACTGAAATTCTCATATCTATGGCATGAACCTCTTTATAGGTGCTTGAAAATGACAAAGTTTCATTTCTTAGTTCATAAATGTGTAGGCACAGCTTTGATATGAATGTTGTTGGGTTGCAACACAAATAATTCCCCAATGTCACCTTTTTTAATGATTCAAATGTTATTGAAACAGTTTTTCTTATATGCAATTAGGCAATGTTTGTATTGAAAATAGAGTTATTGGGGATTACATAGCAGAAGCAAATCCAAACTATATAATTCTTTTGGATTCCTAGCTGGACACTTCAGAAGTGCATTGGGATGGCAACGTTAAAATTCCCTAAAAGAAAAAATTCCCTAAAAGAAATTAACAATATTTCCAAACACTATATTTTTATGGATATATAGCCAACAGATTATTTCACACTCATGTCTTAATCATTTGATGTTTTGTACAATATTGAATGAATCTGACAAAATGTGTTTTTCCTCTTTAGAAAAGGGTGTAATTTAGATGTATTTCAGCCCATAGGCCGGCCATTCTTTATTTCAGCTGTATAAAGGTATATATATCAAAATCCTTTATGTAAAATTTGCAAAAGAATAGTGTTTTTTTCGCGTGAGGAAGAAGAATGAAGAGGTAGGGGTTTGTGGGTGGAGGTTACCCGCAGTCACAGCCAGGGGGTGCCACCAATGCCTCAGAATCAAGATTCCTAAAAAGTGAATGGGTTGTAAACGTAAATTGTAACTAAAATATAAAACAATATGATAAAAACCTGCTTTTTTTATTGCTTTTTATATTCACCCAACAATGTTCTTTATCAAGACAAAGTTTGAAAAAAATGTTGTTGCTCCTATTTGTTCATGCTTTAGTTCCCTGAATTCCCACCTGCATCAGCGTTGATGACGCTGGTATTTACCTTTCAGGCCAAAATAGGCTTCGAATAGACCTGGAGTATCCTACAGAGAGGGGTACAGTCTACTACAGAAATTTTGGCACGTATTCAAGTTTTTCTCGGGATCGTTTGTTTGTTGAAGGATATGAAGGCAGCGCTGAGATAGGTAAATTCCTTTTATAAATCTCTCTACATGATTAAAAGAAACCACTTGTGTCAATATTAAACCATGCCCACACGCTGCCTATTTCCCTTGCGATTGCCCCCCCCCCCCCCAATCTGGGTCTTCTGATGAATGCTAGGATTTCATTTCCAATCCTGGTTGATGTTATATCAAAGACATAAACCAGGATTTGAAATGAGATCATAGGATTCATCACAAGACCGAAATCGGGGGGCAATCAGGAGGCAATTCAGCTGTGTGTGGGCAGGATCTAATGAAAAATATAAGCACATCTTTATTAAGCTAAGAGATGTGTGTTCAAATGTGAATATATGGGGAAAAGTAAGTGTCCTAGTATTCCTATATCAATACATTGGCCTAAGGATTATAAATAGACTGGAAATCTCAAAACGCAATTGAAAATCACATTAGGAGGTACGGAATGTTAGAGGGCGGCATCCACTATGGATTGTTAGCCTGACCAGGGTGAATGCCACTTGCGCTGACCTATATTTGCTGAGAAAATCAAAGATGAATTTTTACATTATTTTTTCAGATGTGTCTGAAAATAATCATCTTAAACCATGTGTAGGGCACATTTCTTCTGATTGATTGATATAAAAAATTGAATTTTGTATAATTTTATAGCAAATAATAAAGTTTATAGATTAAATTAAAAAAAACACCTACTTTGAAATGTCTGACGCTTGGATTTCTGTCGGCAAGTCACAAATCTATTACTTTTCATGTAACATGACCACTCCATGGGTCCCTACCTCATCAGAAAAGGGGCCTTGCCTGTCTCATTGTCTGTTACAGTGCATCATGGGATGGATTCATTTGAAATCTGACATACAAATATTTATTGGCATTTTTACCCAAATTTGCAAAAATTTTTCCAGCAATATAAAAGCGTGAGTAAATGATCAATACAAAACAAATGCATGATGGCAAAGGTGGGAACTTATGTTGTAGAAACTTTCATGGTACATGGATATTGACAATAGAACATTGATAAATATTCCATTCTGAACATGATATGTGATCTGTTTGGCAAAATGAGCCTCATGTCAGTGAAAAAGATTTTTTGAGTTATGTGTGTGATGGGTTAACACTATTTAATTGATTTCTAAGTACATTATTGTGCCCCTATCAGGCATATTTTTGCTTGTGTGGTGACATTTTAATGGATACAAGGGACAGGAAACTGAGAAATTGAAGGTCAAAGTTTGTAGGAATTTGTATGATGTGCCATCCTTAGTCCAAGCATTGTCATCATGAGATTTCTATGAAACTTTTTACACAAATAATTAAATACTAGGGTCAATCTATATCCAAAAAGAAATCAATTTCATAGAAGAGTTTTTATTGTATTATGTGGTGAAATTTAAATAAATTTTACAAGGTCAATTTGTAGGGACTTATGTTGGGTGGGCCATCAGTCAGTATAAGCAATAGTTATAATGGGATTTTGATCAGATTTAGAACACATATTGTTAACTACTAGGGCCATGACATATACAAAAACATTTTTCTTGATTTCCAATGCACATCTACCTATTTCATAACTCACTAACCCACTAACCCACTAACCCACTTACCCACTAACCCACTAACCTAAAATATTCATTTCAGGTGATAGCATGGCACAACACCATGATATGCTATTCTCTGCCAGGGATGAAGACAGAGACGTGAGTAACAAACATTGTGCACAGGAGTACAAGGGTGGATGGTGGTACTCCAATTGCTATGTTAGCAACCTGAATGGCGTGTATGGCCAAAACAACCCAACAGGCATTATATGGCAGACGTGGAAAGGTGACCAGGTTTCCTTAAAGAGTGTCAAGATGATGGTTAAGAGACCATAGTAGCAGATCTTTGGATTCTGGGGGTGTGGTTGATAAAGATAAATGACTGTTTTGAGCGGAATAAGTAAATTTTTTAGCTCGCAGCACAGGCAGCGTTTCCTGTTATAGTTGGTGGGCTTAGCGCTCAAAATAGGCCATTTTATTCAAGTCATGATGCAAAGGTCCCCTTTGGTATGGTAGCACCTGGGGGCAATAGAAAAAGATTTATCCTAAGACACACATGATATCACCCCCCCCCCCCCCCCCCCCCGTTTTCGAAAAAATGACGGTTTTACAAAATGGCCGCCAAAAATTCAACCAACATCCTAACTACACTTCTATTTGACATAGAAAGACAAGGTTAGTGTCAAAACATAGGTTTTCAGGGTCAAAGAATGTGATTGAAAGGTTTCAAGTCTCAAAGAATGATAGTTCTTATTTTAAAAAGAATATTAGAGGTAAAATCTAATTACTCATCCAGAAACATTGGAAACTTAAAAAAATATCAAATGAAACCTAAAACGGATCACATATTTGTTGAAATGTGTTTAAACAGTAGTATTTGATTCAAAGATCGGTGAACACTACATTAGTTACTTACAATGGCCAATGTTTACACAAGGGAGATATTTTCGTTCCAATCTTCTTTATGTTGGTGTAATTGCACTATAGTGATCCGCCATCTTGTTATACCGCTAGGTGGCGTAGCAGTATCAGCCACAGCAATAAAGGATGAGTTATGGGTAATGCCAGACACTCTAGATTCAGGACTAAACCGACTTGGAAGTGTTCATGCTAGCTCCCCAGGATCTTTCATATATTAATTTAGGAACATTTATAGATTATACCCCCCAAGGGTGTAACTTTGGTGGAGAACCCTTATAAGATAAAGGTTTCCAGTAGTTAGTTACTCTCTCTCAGTTTATCAGTGCCCTCATGTCAGGACTCTCTGGAAACCTGTGATTAGCATTGAGGCGAACACATATGTGATGTGTTTCAGGAAAATGAGTCATAAGTCGCACAATTGATTCTTTTTAAAGTGTTTTTTTTTCAAAAGATCACATTATTGGAATGTTCTAATTATTTAAGGGTTGATAACTCATGGTTACATCAATATATGTATCAAATTTCAGGACAATCTATGTAATATATCCTTTCGTTTTAAAGGTCCTCATATGGACTACATTTAGTTAGATTACAGTTTATTGACCCCAGAAATATTGGAAACTTTTTTTTTCAAAAACGAAAATATCAAACTTAAAATCTAAAAATGTTTAGATTTTTTTCTTTAGATTATTGGACTGTTTACTATCATTGGAATCGGCTTGAACTCATCTTTACAGATATGGTGATATCTCAAAATCTATTTTTTGCGACTTATGACTCATATGACACATCACATATCACAACACTTCTCTGATTATTTTCTTCATAGTAACTGTTAGATCTGGAAATAAACAAGATCAATCAATGGTATTTCTTCATAAATTTTACAGCAGTTAGGTCTTTCTTCCTTACATCTTCACTCCAAGCAAAATATAGAGAGAACCTTACATTTGATCTGCCTAAAATAAAGAAGTATGAAGTAAAATATATGGTTACTTTACAGTTTGACAATGGTTCTGAAGTCCTTAGAGTGTGTATTTAGCTGGTTTTGTATCAACTAATGATAGGACCAGTAATAATAGTAAATAACAATACAAGTAAAGATAAATAGTATGAGTAAAAGGTGTCTCTTACAATCACATTCAATCTTGACAAACATCCACTGATGTAGTTATTTAATTAATAGTTGTTTAATGATCTAGTATCTAGAATTCTTCTAATCTTAAAAGTGTTCTCCACCTTTTGATATGTGATATGTTTCAGGAAAATGAGTCATAAGTCGCAACAAATATATTTTTTCAAAGTATTTATTTTACAGAATTGCTTTATTGGAATGTCCTGATTTTTGAGGAGTTTATCACTTGTTGTTGTATCAATCCATGTATCAAATTTCAGGACATAATAAATAATATATCTTTCCGTTTTAAAGGTCCACATATTCAGTATATTCAGTTACTGGTAATTGCCTCCCAGAAACTTTTTTTTTCAAAAAGAAAGATGTCAAACTTTAAATCTAGAAATACTCATTAGATTATTAGACTGTTTCCTATCATTGGAATCAGCTTGATCTCATCTTTTCAAATATAGTGATATCTCAAAATTCGTTTTTTGCAACTTCTGACCCATATTCTTTAAACACATCACAATTAATACGCTTATTTTTATGTGAGGTATTCTGTGAAGCAGAGGTAGTGTAGAGTAGCTGGAGATATGTAATGTCTAATGATAAAGCGTCTACGCTATAGGTATAGGTTGTTTTTTTAAAGATCTTCATTCAGAGATGTTGTTTACATTATGTATAATAGGATCATATCTAAGTATCATCACAAAATCCCAGTTCATCTGACAGGTTAGAGAAGCATAACAAAAACAACAGTTTTGTCCTGTTCAGATGCTACTCTATCTTATTGAACTGAAGCCACTATTTTGAATCTTGATTTGCTTGGAATTAGGGGACTAATGGTACAGTGTAAAGTCTAAAGTTTATTAGTGCACTCATGTCAATGTGTTATAGGTATGTGTTTTACATGTTTCTATTACACTGGATTTCATCTTTGACATCGTACAGTTGTGTTTTATAAATAATTTACACAAGCTATGGTATTTGTGAAAAATGTAATATCCTTTCAGTTTTCATTGATTAAAATGTTTGCTTAATCTTAAATGAAAAAAAAACTTGCTTAAAATTAATATTTTGACCGTCTGATTTTAACTAAATCCATCTCAGCATGCATTATATTGTCAGAAGGGAGTTCTCCTTATCCATATTTCTACAACTGTTAGACACCAGAACAAAATTATGATAAGTTGGAAGGATAAATGTGTTAATCAACTGAGTTAATAAATACTTCTAGAAATGCATACTTATATTGAATTTAACCTCTAAAATACTATTGTGTATACTTCTTAACATTAGTTTATTCATCATGTTTGAACATTTACTCTAGGTTTCTTTTACCTGTTCCTCATTTGTTAATGTCAATGTACACACATATTTTTACCCTTCCTACATTTCTGTAGTTCACAAGGGCTCAACCAAAATTGCTATACATGTACATTTACATTTGTTTGCATATTGACCAATCATGTATAGTTTATACCTCAATAAAATGTTGAATAACCTACCTATGTTCTGCTTTTGTTGTACTTGTTATTACATGATATTAGCCAAGATAAAAGAGCTTTGGCAATTTAATGTCCATCGGGTGTCACCTGTTCTTTCCTTAGTTATCTAATACAATCTTTAATTTGAATTAATTGCTCTGAGGAAATACAAAGGGATATTTTCTATAATACTGGATGAGAGGCTTGCTGTGAGTTGAAACATGGGCACTGTAAAACTTTTCCAAACATTAAAGCTGACTTCTTAAAGCTGCTATCATGAGAAATAAAACATACCCAATTTATACATCTAATGACTTTATAGGACTGCATTAGTTAATAATCCGCTGATGTTATGTATTATGTACAACAATGTGAAGTAGAACCAGATGAGTGAAAACTCCCAAAGGTGAGCAATAATAGGAGAAGTAATCTTAGGAAAGGATACTGGCGGGTCCTCCAAATACACATAAGGCCACATTCCACTAAAGGGAATGTTGTAGGACCTCTCCTGATCCATTGTAGACCATTATAGTAAAAGCTATGACTGATCAGGACACAACCCACACTGGCAACACAGATCATAGAACTGAAAAAAATACATTTATTTTTCTATGTCCAGTTACTAATCGTACAACTAAATCAATTGTACGACTAAATATTGGCGAGCCGGCGGTGAAATCGGCCCTGTGTCTTCCCAATCAGGGAACAAACAATACATGATTGGTTGTACGATTAGTTTTAGGATCCTATGACTAATCGGGGGATGGAATTAAATCGTAGGAATAATCTTAAGGCCAAATTGGGCGTAGAATGAGCTCTGTGTGGGTACCCCTTTAGGAAAGGATTTTGGCGGGTACACTGTAAATAATTGCATTCTTTTTGGTTAAGCAATGACCCTATTAGTCAACAGACCAAGCCTAAGGCATGCACACCCTGCATGATCTTCAAAATGCTCTTAGATTCTCACAACACATTAGGATGCTTTAGATGCCTTGCAGGACAATTAACCGGATTGAATCCTTCAAAAACTTGGTTAAATGACTTTCTTGATGGGGTGGAAGAATAGGGAGGAAAACAGAAAGGAAGTAAATTTCTAGTTTTTGACCGGCCTTAACTGAGAATCCATCTTTTGAAGCCTAAAACAATGGTTGCAGTTATACCCGTCAAGCAGATGGAGGAACCAAGACTGAACACTTGAGGTGCCATGCATGAACCTAATGGGAGCCAAGGTCACCATTGTCAGCAAAGCCGTTAAAATGATTACGTCCTTGTCTCACTAGAGGAACCACAGTCTATCCAAATCCAACAAATTTGCAACACATGAAAATAACCACCGCTGTTGGTGATGGGCTGTTCATAATGAATTCATATGTATGAGGCCAATAGGACAATTAAAAATGTGGATTAAAAATAAATTGCGGCAATCTCTGAGATTTCTATTCTTCTGACAAATGATCCCGACTAGGAATAATCCAAGACGCTTTGATGAATATTGACTACCTTCAGTCATTTTTCGTCTTCCCTGTTCAATCAATACTGGTGAAATTATAGGACTTAACAGGATATTCTTTCATTAACAATCTCAGACATTGGTATTAATAATTGTGATGTGTTTTAAGAAAATGAGTCACAAGTCACAAAATTAATATTTTTCAAAGTGACTTTTTCGGAAGGTTCATTGAAAGGTTCTGATTTCTCGAGGATCTAGCACACTTAGTCATATGAAACTATGTACCAAGTTTCAGGACATAGTATTTGATATATCCTTGCGTTTTGAAGGCCTTCATCCCAAGTAACATGGCACCCGCTGTCCGATGCGGGAAAGGTGCGAGAATATTACCGTCTGCTGCCCAGCTGTACGGGGGTCGCACCAGGACGGCAGTCTTTAGCTTGACCACCATACCTCTGGTCTAGTGTGCAGCTGTCCTGCATGTTGCTGGCACAGCCGGCTGTACGGTCCCCCATGCGCGACCGCTATTGTTACCTTGAACACCTTATCACCCCCTATACTAGCCACCTACAGCAGCGGCGTCCGTACTGACTTCAATTGGAACTTATAATAGCCAGGCCATGTACATTTCGCTATTTATACATTGCAAGAATACACATACCTCTAATATACACTCTAAAAACTGTGTTTGGGCACCGTCTTCAGTTGATAAACAGAATAGGATGCTAGCCTGCATTCTGAAGCCACTAACCTCACCTCACCTGTTTGTTGTTTACCATTAACTTTCCAATGATGCCTCACCCCAACTGCTATGGATGAGCGAAAAGAGGTGTTATAACAAAAATATTACACAATGAGTATACTATGTCACATTATATATGTGCGACATGTGCTCCTCTACTGGTACCCTTTATGTCACACAGAGAATCTAGTCGACAAACTGATTTGAAGGTAAATACCTGGCTATATTGAATTCATTCTGTATTTCTAACGTCATCCTAAGGAAGTATATCTAACTATCTTATCAGTGATTGTCTACCCAAAAAAGGTCAATAACTATTTCCCCAAGCACATAAAGATATAAAAGTACTTATTAGATGTGCTAAATGTTATGGGAATCACTAAATTCCATTTTTTAGAATATAATGGTATCTCTAGATCAAGTTTTTTTGCAACTCATTTTCTTGTAACACATCACCTATGAATAAAAAAATCCTTTTGCCGTCATTTGCCCCTAAAAAGTGTTCTTAGTGAAGTGATAACTATCTAAGATATGAAGTTCATGATGGTTTTTAGATCCAATGTCCGGAACTATTGTGTAAAATATAATAAATATCGGGAGTGATTTTAATGTGCGATCATGCGTCGTCCCTGATCGCACTTCTAATATTGTGGAGAGGTAAATACAAATAAAATAGCCGCATTCCTCCAAATCTGTGCTTCATTTTGATAGTAAGCATTTCATATTTAAACCAATTGGAGGGGAAATACTTAATATTTTGGGAGTAAGATACCATCCGATTACATACTTAACTACCAAATGTTACAATAGCAACAGAAAACAAACCAATAACACTAATAAGTATGCCAATAATATTGATTCCAGAAAATGTCCTTTATATGTATTAATGCACGTTTTCAAATCAAATCAAGGGTTCTTAGTCTATATTGTCAGTGAAGTCCATGCCAAGGTTGAATCAGATTCATAAATTGTACACTGAACATCAACTGGGTCTGTAGCACAATGTATAGTTTTCAGATTGGTTGAGAGGATGGCAAACTATAGGCTAATGTTCATTAATCATATCATAAATTGACTGTGTGTAATTAACTATGCTCATAACTAAGTCTTTAAATGAAATCCCATTAGCTTTCTTTATGTGTACTGATAGGCTGATCATAGACTAATTATTGTGCCCAATCCTGCCATTCATTTAGCATTGCGCCACTTATCCCACCAGTCGGCGCCACCTAGACACTAGATGGCAGCATGAGCCAGCCCTTCATCAGTACTAATTCCTTTATATTGAAAACACTAGTAAAGCAAATATATGATATTTATTCGCAATATATATTGATTATTCTGTAATTAAGAACATTTTGGATATCATTATTGTATATATTCTAATTGGGTATTCTATGTATGTGATATTTTAGAGAAGGTGTAATAACAACACCCCTTGACCATGCACATCCATATTGTATAGTATCCTAAGTAGACTCGAGTTCCATTATCACTTCCATCAATGCAAAATGAGAGCTGCAAAGGTATGTGAACATGTGGGGCCAGTGCTGGTGATAAATGATGAATAAGAGTGTGCAACCTATGCTGTTGTACCTCTAAAAGCTGTCTAGGTATTCAGTTGAAAGTTGCCTTTGGCTGGCTACTCTGACTGTACATATCTGGCAAACAGCACTTCATGGGAAAGGAAGAGGAGGAAATTTATGCTAACAAATTCTCAATATAACAATTAGCACACTGCAATGCCTGCTCCAGCCATTCTAAAAAATGTCCTGCCAATTTTTGCAGCCCCTTCATATCCAGCTACAGTGTAAGTGCAGCCGGATGTGCAACCCTTGCGCAGCCATTGCATATCCGAGCCAACTGCAGCCAAAGTGCAGCCGGATGTGCAAGGCTGGCTTACACTGGCTGCACTTTTCCCTGAATCCGGATGTAGTCCATGGCTGTGCAAGGGCTGCGCATCCTAAGTGCATCTGCGCAACCACGGATATTGATAACGTTTAGTTACTGTACTGATGATTACCCACCCAGAAACTTTTTTTAAAAAAAAACAAATTTTCAAACTTAAAATATAGAAATACTTATTAAGTGTCCTATTGTTTACTATCATTGGAATCGGTTTGATCTCATCTGTTCAAATATGGTGACATCTCAAAATCCATATTTTGCGACTTCTGACTCATTTTCCTGAAACGGATTACAATTGATATACTTGTGCCTGTAATAAATAGAAAAACTGTGTGAACCACTTAAGTGAGTGAATGCTGTAGGAAAAGTTTAATTTTTAATAAAGGATAGATATGCCAAGATAGATAAGCTGCGTGTTTAGTAGGGAAAGGAGTAAAATCAATAGCTCTATATGCACTGGCAACATTATAGGCCCACAGATGAGAGTCCCTCCAACGGGAAGGAAGGCCTATTGCCTCTAACCACAAAGTGCCATTATAATTCTTTTAAGACTGCAAAATGACATCATGATCCCATTAGGATGCCTAGTCCTTGGCCTAGTCCTTAGCATCAAATCACTGCCTGAGTTCATAAATTAAAATTTAAACATAGTAGAGTGCAGTCTAGAACTGATTCTGTAGGAACTGACAGACAGTCCTTTTTTCCATTATTATAACTGTTGCATATTGGAAAATAAAATGATACATGTGTAGTAGATTTAGTGGACACAGAGTTGTCATTAGTAACTCTATTCTACACCAGGTCGCCTACCTGTCCAGTGCTTGTAGTATACAAACATACTCTATAGAGGCACACTGGAAGTTGTTTTATCCAAGTATATGTATCATCTTATTCCTTATGACTCAAAACAGCTGTAATAAAACAAAATCTCAACATATGATAACAAGGAAATACTTCAAAGAAAAATAGGAGCGGCTAGGCGGCATGCGTGTTGACACCTGCGTATATCCTTACACACGCCTGGTGGAGCATATACCAAACTGTGGAATCATACTTGATTTCTGCATCACCAAACAAGAAAATGTACAATTCGCCTTCACCGATCCTCTCCATTAACCCACATTTAAGACAAAAATTACCTTCAAAATGCAGTTTAACATAACAGAACTGGTACTTTAAATCAACGCGATACCAAATATACTCAGATATACCCGGTATTTTTCATTCTCAGCCTAATTTAGGAGAATTTCCTAAATGTGTAGAGGTTTCTGGGTCCAGAAAGAAGTCAACTCTACCTCGTTTGCCTGTTGATCTGTATTGGGAATTCAATGCCCTCCTCACTGCCTTTGATATTCACAGTCTGATGCGGTCTATGCCTTGTCCACTAAGCCGATCCTCATGCCATTCTTATAGAAATCAGTGGCAGAGAGCAGCACAAAATCGCATGGGAATCGACTTAGTGGACTAGGCTCTTTATAGTAGTATTGTTAGACATAGACCAATGTTATTATTACAAAAAGTAGTGACATGAATACGTTTGCGATGATTCTACACTGGTTCTACAGAGGACGACATCCATATAATATAAAGCTAGAGCGACTTTTACAAAAAGAGGTAGAAAAGAAAAGGTAGAAAGAAGGGTTTCTTTGTCCGGAATGTTCTCGGATTTTGTTGTATTACAAATCACTTTACTGATCTGTAGAGGTCTGTCCCCCCTCTCTGGATGTCGTTGTATGTAGTTAGTGAAGGTATTTGGGGTGAAAATATGATTTTTAAGCCTTTTTTAAATTGGGATATCCACACTCTATTTATAGCCTGGGAAAGCCCCGGTGAGATACTACGTCATTTCCCACAAACTACGTCCAGGGAGACCTAACTATATGAATAATTCTTCCAATAGGGCATCATTTGGTTTTCCAGCCAAGGGTATCTCAGGGGCGTCGCTGGCAGTTTCCAAGTGGGGGGGCATATTTTGGTATCTTGGACCTTTTTCCGATATTTATGTATGAAGTGTACAACAACATGAATCATTTTTCAAGTCTAAAAATTAGTTCAAAGATGCCATTACGTTATGTAAAACACTGATGGATTATAATAGAGTCAGTTCATTTTCTTTCATTAATCATTTCAAGACATTCAAGTATATTGTTACAAACACTAACTAGAATCAGAAAGAGGTACAACAATCATTAAATATACATCATAGAAGTATGAGAAAATTTCAAAACATATCTGACTTTAATATGATATAGGAAATTTGATTGATGCAAGGAAAGGTACATAATAGTAGGGTTGAAAACAGGCTCTCGCAACTGTAAAAGTTTTTTTTAGTTAGCTATTTTCCAATTTGGGGGGCTTGGACAAAGCAAAGTAAAGGGCCTTGTCCACTAAGCCAATTCTCATGTGATTCTCAAAGAATATAGTGAAAAAGAGTCCTGTGCGGTGCAAAATCGCACGAGAATCGGCTTGGTGGACTAGGCCCTTTAAACAAGAATTATATCACACTGGCTCTGTTAATTCAGGAAAACTATATTCCAACAAACTCTGACCTGATGTTCGGTCCTTCCCGCCCATTGAAATGAGCTCCCCTAAATTCTCATGTATAATAATGTTCTTTCTAATTTTTAATAACAATTCAATTATTGACCAAACTGTAATGAGAAAAATTGGTCTTGTATTGTATATAAGGAATGTTATTACTTCTATTAAAAAAAACTTCACAGAGTTGATATGCATAAAATCTGTATGCCCCTCCTGATTTCTATGACCAATAGTGGGAAATTTGTATTATGGATATTAAAGGTATAAACAGACTGTCCAGCAGAAAAATAGGAATTATAACATTTTATTTAAATTTTGATTCATGAAAGAACATGGTTAAGTGAATCAAAAAAGCAAAAAAAAACAATATGTCACCAGGTTAGTTTTCATTTTAGGGAGCTCTGAAATGTATTACTATTCACAGTAGGATTCTATGGGAAAAGGACAATTTTATCTTTCCACTTTCCACAGGGGTCAGCAGCTTTTTTTAAAAAAGCATCATTGGCTGAATTTTCATTATGATGAGCTAAAAACCGGAGTATTGAGAATTTTGTTTTAACGATTTACAAGGCTAAATAACATATTATTTCAAAATATAATAATAACCTGTTGGTTCAAGCATGAGGGCAAACCAAAAGCTATGATGGCTATGTTTTTATTTTTTGTATTATTTCATTTAAGGCCTAATACATTTAAAGCTAAGTAAGTATAAGGGAAAATAAGAAAAGAAAAGAGGCATTATACATGATTATACCCTACCCGTGTGTCTTTGTGTGCTGCCTGGGTAATAGGGTAATTTGTAACACTAAAGCATCCTTAAAATGTGTATTTGTAATGAGGTTTTCTGATGCAAATGAAGCATACACATTTTAGATTAGAATAAAATTCTACAGCCTTGGACCTTTTGTACTTTGTACTAGGTATTACAAGGCTATAGAATGAAAACTATTCAGAGGGCCTTGGACCTTATTTTGGGAGGAATTTTTTTAGAGCCTCTGGCTTGGACCTTTTTAAGCTCCCACCAAAAGTGTCCCCCCCCGGCAGCGACGCCCCTGATTATCTACAACAAGTATTTAGGATGACCAGGGTGACTGCCCTACATGCAGAAGAGTGGAAGAGTGAAAAAGAGGGTATAGGAATAGGAGAGGGGGAGGGGGAGGGAAAGAAGAGGGGGGGGAGAGGAGGTAGAGGATGTAGGGGAAGGGAGAGAGGGGAGGGAGAGAAAGCGGGGAGGGGAGGGACACTGGGGGAAATCGGAGATGGGGTTGGGAGAGAAAAATAGGTATGAAAGTCAGAGAAGAGGGGCCATCCACAAATGACGTCATGCTTTTTTTGGCCATTTTTTACCCCCCGTCCCCCCCATGTCATGTTTTGTCACACTGTTCCAGACCCCACCTTAAAAATGATAAAAAATGACGTCATGTTTGCAGCAGCCCCCCCCCCCTCCATACAAACACAATTCCTCCTTTTAAAAAAGCTTATAATCAATTAGGTATAGCATTTCAATAAAATATGCAGACCCCATTATTAGAACTATGATCCACAACATTGAAATCTCCATATTAAAAAACTAAGCCCCTGAACTTGAATAGGCTACTTCACAAATTCATTGAGTACATTATCAACGACTATGTTAAGATTAGTTTTCAACCCACTGATGTATGTGGGTCTAATGAGTTGCACATGTGCACAGAGATAGGGGTTAATCACACACTCATTGAATATGTGAGTGGCCTATTAATCACTGGGGTTGGACAAAATTTGACCAGATGGTGGCACTAGTTGCCATCAGAAAACCCCATTGATTCTTAGGCTGTTACAGGGCGCCCCAAGGGGTTGGCATATTTGGGTGTGGTATAATTTAAAAAAACATTAAATCTGACTTACATATTGTGCAAAGTTATGGAGGCTATATTTTAGGATGTAGTAATGGAACATAGCACATCAAAGGCTTTAAACAAGATAAAGTCAGTCTAGTCTCACAGGGGTCAGTTCCATGACCACTTCTCTTCATGATATATATTATACACTTTATTTATTTGAAGTAGCACTTGCCGATTGCAAAACGCATTTATGAGAGTTTGGTCAAAATTACAGAAATTCAGTACAATAGAACCTCCTTTACCCATGGCTTTCCGGATTTGATCCTATGAACACTTATTTCTTTGGTATTTTCCGAATCTTCCTGTTGAAGATTATATTGGTCTGCCAGACCAAAATGACCCAGGTACAGCGTGGCTGTTACACAGGTACACATCCTGTCATCGGCCGTCATTGATGCTTGTCAGAGCGAACATCATGATATAAACAAAGCTATATACCGTAACTACTCTCTCTCACTGGATGTATATATAATGTGTATTCAATCTGCCCAAAGGATATGGGGTGCATTTCTTACCAAGAATCAGCATTTTGAAATTATTTTAAAGAAGTGGATATAGGTTTAAACATATAAAACAAACTGTTACCTGCAAGTTTCCTGCTGCAGAGTTTGCGTACATTTTTGTGACGTCCTGTGTCAGTGCATCATTATGACCTACTATTTCAAAATGAAACCATGTCATGCCTTCACTGTGGTCATCTCGCATTGACTAATCATGATAAAAAGCAACCCAGGATAAGTAGAAACAATTTTAAATGAGTTTGAGAATACATATTTTACACAAATCCTGATTTTTATTCCCAGTGACCTTTGCCACTTTAATAAATGCAGTCTAAGGCTACCACTCAAATTACATTTCACCTGTTTCTATTCATTTATTTCTAAAGTTAAGTTTAAGGCCAATACATTATTTAAATTATTATAGGAAAAAACGCAATATCCATTAGGGTTGTTTTCACATGGTGCCATTGTTGAAGTTTGATATTCAAGAAAAACGAAATGATCTGGATATATTTCTAGACGGGCACCACCTACCGCTATTCCTAGCAGGAATAGCTTTGCTATGATACTCAAGTCACGTGGCCGGTAGACCGCCCGAAAGGGGAAACGTATATATACCGAGACTGCCTTCCGAAGACCTGTTTTAATGCTTTTTTTTTCTGGAACTTTCTAACTGATCCCAGAAGTTAGAGTGAGTCAAGGGGAGCAAGGTTCAAATGGGAACATGTGTCATTTACTGAATAATTAAAAAGTTATCGGTAACCACGTATTCGAAACGAGGGCTGTCAACAATGGCTGCCATAACAAAAAGTAGATGGGAAGAAGCCACTGCGACACTAAGCCAATCAGATCAAGACATGCGGTCACATGACCATGAACACAATGACGTCATATATAGCGGCAGACTGGGGAAGCCCTCCGATCAGGTAGAAAATCTGGGATTATCATTTATTCCATAAAAAAGGTAACAAAATATATATTCTTCTGCTAAAATCTTAATGTCTGCTGGTCGTTGGGTTGGTTGAACCCATACGACCTGAGCAGACATCTCAAAGCAAAACGTCTGCAGACAAAAAAGGCCGATGACCTGCCTTCAAGGCTTCAGCAAGTATCATGGTGGGAGCTAAATATCCAGCTAAATATAAAAACAATAATAGGCGTACAGATCTTGAGAAATATAACCAAACTATTAAAATAATAATCCCTTGAGCGGTATACTTTTCTGGATATCGAGGCCATAGAAGCATAGGTCCAGTAATCTTCTATTCTAAGATGTATTACAAATGAATCTTTCTTAGAGCACAAGTTTCCCCATCACGGTAGTCTTTTGATTGAAAAAATATAAAAACATGATGTCATACATGAGTTGACCCCCCCTCCCCCATTGTTATGCCTTGTCATTGAAACTCAACCCCCCCCCTCCCCCCTAGGGCATGACGTCATTTGTGGATGGCCCCAGAGGGGGAGAATAAGAGGGACAGGGGGAAGTGTGGGGAGAGAGGGGGACCGTCCAGAGGACGGGTACTTTGCTAGTAATATTATAAAGGTTGAACTGGAACTACTGAATCCTGCTTCAACTCGTCTGAAAACATAACCATCTATATTAAGAAATAATCCTTCAGAACTGCCTTAGAGCTGCTGAAATCTAATTTCATGGAACTTCCCCTGCTTTCTGAGCTTCCGAGGCATCATGTATAATTATCTTTTACTGGGATCAACCTGTTTTTGTTTTGTCTCAGTGTAACACTCTAAATGTTAATCGTTCTATTCCACATGGATAATAGTTTATTACTTAAATAACATTTGTATGTATCACTTTCACTATCCGTAATGAATGCAATTCATAAATGAGAACATACAGGTATGTACACCTGTAGACTAGTTAATGGGGAATAGTCAAGGTAATCGCACCTCCACTTTTGAGAACTAGATTTATAGTAAAGAACAAGTACAATATACCATTAACGGTATACTGTAAGTAGAGCAAATGACACAATTGAGGGTTCAAACTGATCGAGGTCCATCAGAAAATGGGGCAAACCCCGAAGTAAAGGCTCGTGAATGTTGTCATCGATATTCTCAGAGGCAGTTCCTCTAGGCTCCCGCTCTCTTGATGGTCTTACATACGAATATAGCACCAATTGATAATAATAGTTATAATGAAACAACTTTAAATTGAATCAACTGAGAGAGAGCGATCACAGCTGAGTGATAATATGTGAATCTTAACCATAGGTGTCACAACAGGAAAGGATTTTGTTTGGTCTCAGAAATATAAATATTGAAGTTTATGAATCCCGGCAGCACAAACAACACAACACCACAAACCTCTCAATGTTGTTGGTTATAAATGTTATGATCATATGAAGTGTCTTTATGGAATCTCCGAGGAATTCCGAGGATTTCTCTGGATCTCCAAGGTTCTCCCTGGACCTCCGGATCCCTCCGAGGTTTTCCTATAGTTCCCCTGGTCGCCGTCTGGGGTCTTCATATCCTGAGTAACTGATATTGCAGTAATATTATATTCATTAAATTATTGCGTAATATTATCAAATACTCATTCGTAATACTTCAACCATCTTTAATATTCTACATTGTTCTATTCATTGTATTGTTTGAATATATTCCATGTTCATTATTGTTTCAATAGATAAGGTACCGTATTTTAAGATAGATAAGGTCACGTCAGAAGAACTGTCTCTGATGAGAGACAGAGCCGAGAGCCCCATTTTCATGTAGACCTCATGTGCAGCAAAATGAAGATAAAGTTTCAATATTATGTATATATAATATTCTCATTTAACTCGAAGTATCGTTAAACCATAATATTATCCTCCCGTTGCCTTTGACTCGGAGATTATTTCTTTCCCCCACTATCTTTATTTTATTCATGAAATATTCATAATATATCTTGCAGAAGTATCCTATAAGATCACATATATTGAATATTGGTAGAGCTTAAGCCCGGAAGAGATCGGGAGGTGATATCACAGACGTGCAACGCTGGCTCATTGACTCAATGGAAAGAACATAATCACAACATGAATATCATTAGATGTGTTGACAAAGAAAAAAAGAAAACATAGAATAGTTAGATTAGATTGATGTTTTAACTGTAAATTAGATTTATTCAAAGAAATTAGAGATCATGATTGATTTTGACATTGCCGATTCACATTTAAGTGAAGTGTAGCCATTATAATAGTGAATTACACAAACAACAAAAAGCAAAAACAAAATTAGTAAAATTTCACTAAGACCCACGTTTTATTTACCATTTTGCAATTCAATAAAAATTGTTCACCATTCACTTGCAAAGTGGGATCAGTTAAACAAAGTAAGCATAATACGTTTACACACAATACGTGTGGTTCACCCCAAATACATTCAAAAGAACAACAATACAATAAGTAGACTCCTCTGCGGATTAACGTCGCAATATGAGGTCATAGATAATTTTTGTTCTCCTTGTTATAATAATTTATTTGAGTTTATATTTTTTCATTTTATTTCATATTATCTAATCAGATTACATACACAAAACCTGTATCCTCCATGGATGTTTACTCACGTACAGGCCTTACAAGCAGATACTGACCCTTATAATCTATTAAAGATAACAAACATAGGCCACAATTTAAAATGTGTTTAAACAGAGCAAAGTTGTCGCACATTGTAACACTACAGTATGCTCTGTTTCCATTGATAATTAACAGTGCTAAAACATGCATGTGGTTCTATCAAACCACTACTTTAATTATAATCATTTGCAAAAGCAAGAAAACAATATAATGGAAAGGTCTATGACATTGTAGCATTGGATTTTCATTTCATTATCAATTTGAGGAATAATGATATCATAAACAATAAATATTTTATAACTCCACAATATTATTTCTTTCCATATAATAGTTTGGTAGTATTCCTGAACATGTCAAGTCATCTGATCATATAATACTGCTTATGCTATTTTACAAATAGTTTCAGAACAATAAACACCCACATACATTAATGTTTCATTAATTGTTACAGATTCACTCCTAATGTTTGATTGACCATTGATTGAAGGAATGGAAACAAATAGAAATGCATATGTGCGTGTAATCTAATAATATCCGCAAAATAAGGTGGCAACATTTTGCAGCATATTTTCCTGAACTAGGGTATGACAATAATATAATGTCCTTGATCAATTCTATCTGCATTTTAAATCATTGTCTGATACACACTTGTGATGCATTGATTCTTTATTTTACAGTGTTAGAAATAGGCCAAGTATGATTGACAAGCAGAAGAAACAATATAATGTATCTCATGCCTTGTCTTAATAGATGTGTAGCATTGTCTATTCTGATAGTAATTCTTTAACATAATTGGAAGCGTAAAGAAACATTGATCAAAGTGAATAGACGTCTACAATAATGTAACAAAACATGTTAACATTTCGCTTCCCCAAAGGCCTAAATGTACTATGGATTGAAAATCACTCCAAGTGTAAGCAGATAAATATATGTCTTAGCTTTATTGTGGTCATCAGGAACACAATATTCATCTATTCTGTGGGTGAAACTAATTCAGATATCTAAAAGACAATGTTCTTCCCAGACTCTGCTAATGCCAGCAATGCCTTTTGTTCTAGTGTGTTACTACTAAGATCTACTTTTGTCAAGGATGTGTTGACTTTGAAAGCGTCTACGAGGGCCAGTGCACCCTTTTCTCCAAAAACATTGTCTCTAAGGGTAATATCAGTGATAGACCGATTCACCTTCAGAGCCTCTGCTATATGTTGCATGCCCCTATCATGGATCTGATTGCCAGATAGGTACAAAAATGTGATAGCTTTGTTACACCTTAAGGCTTCTGCCATGACAACTGCTCCATCGTCCCCTATTCTACTGCTAGAAAGGAACAATGTTGAGATGGTTTTATTAATCTTCAAGGCTTTGCCTAGAGCAATAACTGCTTCTTTTCCTATGTCATTATTAAATAAGATAAAGAAACTGATAGTTTTGTTTGCCTTCAGCATGTCTGCAAGAGCAAGTCCTCCCTTTTCTGCAATGCCATTTGAATCAACGTAAATTGTTCTGATGGATTTGTTGACCTTCAAAGCTTCTGCTACAGCAATAGCACCTTTTTCACCGATTTTGTTATTGCCCAAATCAATACATGTGAGAGATTGATTCTTCCTTAATGCCTGAGCAATTTGAATGGTTGCTTCTGTTCCAATGTCATTACCTCGGAGTTCAAGACTTTGGAGGGTATTGTTAATACCTAAAATCTTTGCTAAAGCAAGACCACCAGCTTCCCCTAACATACTGTTTGCAAGATCAATTGAGGTGATGGATGTGTTCATCCTTAGAGTTTCACCAAGGATATCACTCATATTCCCAGTGATACCATTATCTCCAAGTTTAATGGTATCAATGAACTCATTTTGCTGAAGAGCCAGTAAGATATCATGACTGACACCAGCTCCTAAATTGTTTCTTCGAAGATCAAGGGATGTTAGGCATGTGTTAACCTTCAGGACTTCAGCAATAGTCAGTCCTGCCTGGGCTCCTATTCTATTTTCAGCAAGGTTGACAGTTGTGATTGATGTATTGCTTTTGATAGCCTCAACAATAGCAAGGCCAGCCACCTCTTTTATTGAATTATTAGCGAGGTTAACACTTTGAAGGGTCGTGTTTGTCTTCAGTACCTCAGCCATTGCACGCCCAGCAGTGTCACCGATACTGTTATTGTCAAGGTTAATTGAATGCAGAGCCTTGTTGGTTTTCAGAACCGCAACTATGGCAAGACCGGCTTCACCACCAAGTTCATTGTCATTCAGCAACATTTCAGTGAGAGTATTATTGATGGATAAGGCCTTAGCCATGGCGATCCCAGCCTCTGCCCCTATCTTGTTTCTACCGATGTCAATCCGCTTCATTGTATTATTGACTTCCAAAGCTTCTGCTATAGCAAGGCCACCTTTCTCGCCAATTTCATTTTCTGATAGAGAGAAATGGGAAAGTGTCTTGTTCACCTTTAAACACTGAGCAATAGAAATTGTTCCCTTTTCACCAATTCTATTTCTGCCAAGATCTAAGGTACTCACACAGTTATTGACCATCAAAGCTGCCTTTAGAGCAACGTCCCCTTGAATCCCTATGCCATTTCTATCCAGATATATGTGTGACAAACAATTGTTAACTGTCAATGCCTCTGCTATAGCAACACCTCCTTGTGTGCAAATTGCATTTTCACTGAGATGAATGGTGGTCAAGGATGAATTGATCTTTATTGCCTTTCCAATGGCTAGGCCTCCATTTTCACCAATTGCATTGTTTCTTAGATTAAGATAAGTGATTGTCCTGTTATTTTCCAAAGCCTTTGCAATGGGAATGCATCCATCATTGCCAATCCCATTATACCCAAGGTCAAGGAATGCTATAATGTTGTTAACCTTGACTACTTCTGCCATGGCAAGGGCCCCCTTTTCACCCACTTCATTTCTGGAGAGCCTTACCAAAGTTACTGATTCATTGGTCTTCAGTGCCTCAGCCAGAGCACAGCATGCTTGCTCCCCTAATTCATTGTCATTCAGATCAACTTCAGTTAGAGCTTTGTTGGTCTTTATACATTCAGCTATAGCAAGCCCACCTTTATGCCCTATTGCATTTCCACTGAGCTGTACTTTAGTGAGGGAGGTATTGGTGAGAAAGGCCTTAGCAAGGGCTTCCCCTCCATCTTCCCTGGCTCCAATGTTACTGAGATCAACTTTGGTTATCGATACATTGCCCTGCAAAGCCTCAGCCAAGGCAAAGCTTGACTTTTTGCCTAACTGATTGTTAGCCAAGCTGATCTCAGTGATGGTGGTGTTCACTTTCAAGGTTTCGGCAAAGGCACACCCGCCCTTTTCTCCTACCAGATTATTGGCAAAGCTGAACTTGTTAATGGTCTTGTTAGTCTTCAAGACATCTGCCATAGCAACAGCTACGTCATCTCCTAAGCTGTTACCATCAAGGCAAAGGTCTTTTAAAGCGGTATTAAATGCCAAAGCATGTGAACAACTCAAGCCTCCTAGTTTCCCAATGGCATTATTACCAAGGTCTATCTTTTGTATAATGGTGTTGGTTTTGAAAACTTGCCCCATAGCAACTCCTGCAGTTTCTCCTATTTTGTTATGGCTCAGATCAATTTTTGTAACAGTCTTGTTGATCTTGAGGGCCTCAGCAAAGGCTATTCCTGCTTTTTCTCTAATCCTATTATTGTGGACATCGAGTTTTGTAAGAGATTTATTGGTCTTCAGTGCATCAGCAAAAGCTTGACCAGCCAAATCTCCAATGCAATTATATCCAAGATCAATGTTGGTTATAGTTTTGTTGACCCTGACTACTTCTGCAATAGCAAGACCCCCTTTATCACCTAATTTATTTTTAGACAAGTGGAGGAAAGTTACTGATTCATTGGTCTTCAATGCCTCAGCCAGATCACAGCTTGCTTGCTCCCCTAATTCATTGTCATCCAGATCAACTTCAGTTAGAGCTTTGTTGGTCTTTATACATTCAGCTATTGCAAGCCCACCTTTATGCCCTATTGCATTTCTACTGAGCTGCACCTTAGTGAGGGAGGTATTGGTGAGGAAGGCCTTAGCAAGGGCCTCCCCTCCATCCTCTCCAGGTCCCGTATTTCTAAGATCAACTTTGGTGATTGATACATTGCCCTGCAAAGCCTCAGCCAAGGCAAAGCTTGACTTTTCGCCTAACTGATTGTTAGCCAAGCTGATCTCAGTGATGGTGGTGTTCACTTTCAAGGTTTCTGCAAAGGCACACCCGCCCTTTTCTCCTACCAGATTATTGGCAAAGCTGAACTTGTTAATGGTCTTGTTAGTCTTCAAGACATCTGCCATAGCAACAGCTACGTCATCTCCTAAGCTGTTACCATCAAGGCAAAGGTCTTTTAATGCGGTATTAAATGCCAAAGCATGTGAACAACTCAAGCCTCCTAGTTTCCCAATGGCATTATTACCAAGGTCTATCTTTTGTATAACGGTGTTGGTTTTGAAAACTTGCCCCATAGCAACTCCTGCAGTTTCTCCTATTTTGTTATGGCTCAGATCAATCTTTGTAACAGTCTTGTTGATCTTGAGGGCCTCAGCAAAGGCTATTCCTGCTTTTTCTCTAATCCTATTATTGTGGACATTGAGTTTTGTAAGAGATTTATTGGTCTTCAGTGCATCAGCAAAAGCTTGACCAGCCAAATCTCCAAAGCAATTATATCCAAGATCAATGTTGGTTATAGTTTTGTTGACCCTGACTACTTCTGCAATAGCAAGACCCCCTTTATCACCTAATTTATTTTTAGACAAGTGGAGGGAAGTTACTGATTCATTGGTCTTTAATGCCTCAGCCAGATCACAGCTTGTTTGCTCCCCTAATTCATTGTCATTCAGATCAACTTCAGTTAGAGCTTTGTTGGTCTTTATACATTCAGCTATTGCAAGCCCACCTTTATGCCCTATTGCATTTCTACTGAGCTGCACCTTAGTGAGGGAGGTATTGGTGAGGAAGGCCTTAGCAAGGGCCTCCCCTCCATCCTCTCCGGGTCCCGTATTACTGAGATCAACTTTGGTGATTGATACATTGCCCTGCAAAGCCTCAGCCAAGGCAAAGCTTGACTTCTGCCCAAACTGATTGTCAGCAAAGCTGATTTCAGTGATGGTGGTGTTCACTTTCAAGGTTTCTGCAAAAGCCCACCCGCCCTTTTCTCCTACCAGATTATTGGCAAAGCTGAATGTGTTAATAATCTTGTTAGTCTTCAAGACATCTGCCATAGCAATGGCTACCTCATCTCCTAAGCTGTTACCATCAAGGCACAAGTCCTTTAGACTGGCATTACACAAGAGAGCCTCTGATAATCGTAGGCCTGCTTGTTTGCCAATAGCAGTGTATCCAAGACCAAGTTTACTAATAGAACTATTAGTTTTCATAACATTTCCAATAGCAACTCCTGCATTTTCTCCTATTTTGTTACCACTTAAATCAATTTGTGTGGCAGTCTTGTTCACCTTGAGAACTTCAGCAAAGGCCATGCCTGCTTTATCCCTAATCATATTGTTACCAGCGTTGAATTCAATGATTGATTCATTGGTTTTCAGAGCATCTATTAGTTCTAAAAATGTTGAGTTAACAATTAGATTGTTGGCGATATTGATGTTGGTAATTGATTTACTGAGTTTCAACACTTGCGCCAATCCAAGGACAGAGGAGTCTGTCAATTGGTTACCTTGCAGATTGATTTTGACAATAGATGTATTTACTGTCAGAAGTTTTGCTAATGCAAGACATGCCTTTTCCCCAATTGAATTGTTACACAGATCAATTTGAGTGATTGAATTGTTGCTACCTAAAGCCTCAATCAGCTGAAGACCAACCACCTCCCCCACTCCACAATTTCCAAGATTCATGATCTGAAGAGCATCATGTTGGGGACATGTTAAAACTGATGTCAAACATGCTAATATATCAGATGTTTCTTGAATTCTCAGGCCTGACATGTCAACTTTAGTCATGTTGTTTCTTTTCATTGTGAGAAATGTTTCCTTACTCACATCCAGAATAGCTGTCTCTAAAACATTCAATGAATGGAGCTTTAGACAACTGAGGCATAGCAATGTGAGAAGTCCTTCAGACATATCTGTAAACCTGTTGCCCTGGAGGTGGATCTCTCTGAACATGTCCATTTTCATCAGGATGGGTACCAGTTCTTCAACATCTTTGTCTGTTATGCCTCTGTAAGAGAGATCTAAGATGTGGCCACAGCCTCGCTCCATTGCATGGCTCTTTTCAACAAGGATCTGATGATTACTGAAATCAATTTTCAATGATTCACCACAGGAGCCAAATATTTCTGGGAGTTTCCACTCTTCATCTCTTCCAATCTTAGCTTTGCTGAGGCTTATTTGTCTAAGGGTGGGCAATCTATCCATGTTCCTTGCCAGTGTCACTGCTCCCTTAAGTGTTACACTTGTATGATTCATTGACAAAGACTGTATCTTAATTTCCTCTGGGCCTACCCTATCAAGCAATGTAACAAATGTATCATCCACTGGATTTTGGTCTAGAGTGATTGCTTTCATTGAGGCCAGCCCCTCTGTTACTGCAGGTCCCACGCTTTGTATCGCATTGTTAGTGAGATCAATACTCATGTCTGGTGTGTTTTGGAAGTGGGTTACCAAGGTCAGGAATCCTTCTTTTCTCAGCCTGTTGTTTCGCAAGGAAAGATGGAGTTTCTCTCGTTTCATATCATTCTGAGGCAAAAGATGCTTTATGGCCACACTTGATATATTGTTGCCATCCAAAATGAGTTCCTCCAGTCCAAAGGTACTCTCAAGGTAAGAGCGCAGGTGCTTAAGACCTTCATCATCCATCTGAATCTCACTTAGGTTCAGATACTGTAAATCAGATCTACCTTTCAGAGAGTCAACAAGAATGCCAACTGAATAGTCATCAAGGTTTGTATTGGCAAGATTTAGTTTGTGAATATTGCACTGAGACAAAACAAAGGAAAGTGCTTTGATATCCAGTGCATTCAACGGTATATCTTGAACTATTAAACCCTTGTCCATGGATATCGTATTTCCAAATGCCTTAGCTAAATCTTGACTTTGTGATTCATGGGCAATCTGGACAGCTTTCAGAATGGCATTTTGTGGCATATCTGAAGTCAAACCTTTCTGGAAGTTCTCTATTATAGCCATTTTAGTAGCTTCAGAGACTGAGCTCTTGGGCAGGACTTTGTTTCTAATTAATGATAAAGAAGAATTTTCCAATTCGTCAAATGCAGCTCCAACAAGAAACAGCTGAAGCATATCCAAAGTCTCACGCTGAAATAATTCTGAAAAGTGGCAATCAGATGGTGGTATCTCTTCATCTCTCAAAATCTGCAAAGCAGCAAAATACTCTTGTATAGAAAGGTGAGGATACTCTAGGATGTCCTTCATTTCACCATTCACTTCAAATGATGAAATGTGGATGATGCCATTTTCCTCCGCAAGTTTAATGTTTTTCAACTCCTCCTTATCACATAACTTCCGAATTTGGTCAAAATCAAAGGAAATCTTTGTCAAAGTGTTTTCCTTTTCACCTAACTCAGCAGCACATGCAACTTTTGCCAGTGTTCTGTAACACTCATCGAAAACGGCCTGTTCTGTTACATCTCCATGATGTCTTTTAGGGTATTCCATGATTAGGAATGCTGTGAGTCGACTGTATGTTTCAAGGTCATGACTTGAGAATCTGATGTCTCTGGCAAGTACTCTACACAACTGGGAAGCATAAAACGTAATTGAGCAAATAGACAGGAGAATGGGGTTCTTTGCCAAGTAATCTTCAACTTTTGCTTTGATGCTTGAATCAGAAACATTTTTGCATATGAATTCCACAACTTTTTCCTTCCGTAGGCCCATTACTTCAAGGTTCATGTCAGGTTTCAAATTGGTTAGGGCACCAAATGGTCGAGAAGTACAGACCAATGTGGCACTTCGAAGCAGATTTCTTTTGAGAAGGTTGAGGCAGATTTCATCAGGAGAGCCTTTCTGATCAATCTCAGTGATTGTTCTAACATTCTGTAGTTTGTCAGCTAACCTATCAAGCTCATCTAAACCATCCAGGTTGACGAGAACATACTTGGACCAGTTTCTCAGCCATTCTTTCGATATTTGACTTGGATACAAACTGTATTGTGTCAGGAGTTCATAGAGAGACAGATCATTCTTCATGACCATCAATCTCCTAATGGGGATATGGAAGATGAAAAAGATGTGAGCAAGGCACGATAACTTCTCAGCCCAACATCTGCAAAGATATTGCAATGTCGTAGTTTTACCAATTCCACATCGGCCTTCAATGAGGCAGAATTTTCCATCATTTTTCATATCTGCAACAATGTCTTCTATATTCTTATCCTTATCCAAGAGATCATGATATGGTACTGGACATTCTGGATCAAAATGAATGAGTTCTCTGTTTTTCTTAGACTGTGATAGTCGTAGTTTGACATAGTTCTTTTCAAGATCAATGGTCAAATCTGATTTTCTATCTGTTTGGTGTCCAGTTTTCTTGATGGCACTTTGCAGTTCATGTATATCTTTTTCAATACATGAGGTAACTGCCTCCAAACCATGATCTCGTTTACAAAGGAGCTTAAAGATATCTGGAGCTAAGCCAGCCAGGGACATGAGGAACCTATCAAAGAGTACAAATTCGCCACATTCTAACCTCTTTCGTAGTATTCGACAAAAATATTCAACTTTCTCACCTTTGCTAAAATTAGAAATATTCATGTCCTTTTCATCTGGAGAAAAATAATCTTTCAAACTTTCCATGACATCATCAACAGGCAAATGTGAGACAAGATAAGGACCATTTTCTCTCAATATCATTATGCCATATTCACACCTCTCCTTTGTTTTGGAGTACACTTCCTCAATATTTGGTACTCTATAACTGGATGGTACCCTGGGCTCCACACTTGTTGAGAGAAGCCCACATTTCCCTTGTATTTTCTCAAAGCTTATGTCTGATCCAACAACATCTGAAATGTACTTCACTAGCAAATTATGGAACTCCTGACTGCTGGGAATTTCATTCAGTTCATCACAACGAACACCAACATTTCTAAGTTTAGACCAAATAAACATTGCATGGACCAACTTTTGTCCTCCCCGACTAATCAATGCTTCAATTGTGTCTTTATCACTGTCTTCTTTTTTTACAGCCTCAGCTATCTCATGCAGCCTTTCAGATAAATCTGCCATGTATTCCCATTCTTTATTTAGGTCTCCACAAATATCTGACTTTGCCCCATTCACAACAAAAAGGAAGCTCTCAAACATTGATTTTTCCCCACACTGTAACTCTAGTATAATTTTCTGTAGCAACTGGGAGATCCGTCTGTTTGCAGTTGGTAATTGATTGAGCTTGGCTAAGTCCTTCTTTGTGATGTGATCGTCCATTCCATTGACTAATGCTTGGAACAAATTTTCTATTTTTCCAGCCCATCCGTCAAGATCTTTTTTAAACACATATGCCATGTGTAGACATCTGAATAAGTCTTTCTTTCCTTCTTCTTTATCCAACTGAAAATGAGCCATTTTTCTGCGATAGCTAACAAGTTTGGAGAAGGCAGATGAAATATTTTGGGCAGACCAAACCTAAGCACAAGGACAAATACACAAATTACTGTTTGATTGCCAAATGGTTTGAAAAATCCAAAAGTTAAGACCCTTCTTTGGAAGCCAAAGTATGGAGAAACACATTGAAAAGGCTGCGAAATAAAAGATACCACCAAAATTCAGCATCATATTCAGTTTCAGTTGAGATGCGTAAAATTCAATCGCCTTGAAATTTAAAAAAAAAAAAATCCGAAGACCATGCCAAATCAGCACATTAAAGTTAATTGTATTAACCTGATCAGATGACAGAAAATGAGAATTAGGTATTAAGCAATGCTAAGCATAAAATGCTGTTGTGATACTTATGTCGTCCGGCTAGCCATGTGATGATGCTGTTCTTCAGGTCTCAGTTCATTAGATGATGACACTATGAGGCAGGTCATGCTCATGTCGTCCAGGTGATATATCTGTTGCCCTGTCTATACTTTTGTTGTGCTGGTGGTATGTCAGTTGCCCTCGCTATATTTGTGTTGCCCTGGTGATGGGTCTGTTGCCCTGGCTATATTTTTGTTGCCTAGGTGATTTGTCTGTTGCCCTGGTTATACTTCTGTTGCCCTGGTTAAACTTATGTTGCCCTGGTGAATTCTCTGTTGCCCTGGCTAGCCCTGGCTAGACTTGTTTCATCGAGGTGATATGACTGTTGCCCTGGCTATTCCTGTGGTGCCCAAATAGTACCTGTGTTGCCCATCAGGTTCTTCTATCTATTGCCTAGGTGATACATCTCTTTAGATTGGTGTCCATGACAACAGTGTGAATCTCCAGTTGTATACCATATCAGGTATGTCCCTACTATGGTGACAATAGTAGGGCCATTTGCTATTTCTTCACTGTAACAAAATAGAAAATATCATGCGATATAGTAAACATCTTAGCCAAGAAAAGAACTTGTTAATCATCTGGCTAGGAATATAGTGCATGGTAAAGGCATTGCGAATACATTGTTCTGTCTGCTACACCAAGGGCACAGGCAGCCACGAAGGAGAAAACAGAAATGCACTTTCACAGATGGGCACTGACACTAAGGTCTGTGTAATCCTTGGGAACGAGTCATGTCAACTTCAACCTATCCCAAACAATAGTTTATGAACTGAATTCAGTCTGACGATGTTCCTGTTGGCAGAATTATTGTGTAATATATCAATAATACTTATAGCAAATGGCCCTCTGTTTGGGTTCAAACTGATCGAGACCCATCAGAAAACGGGACGAACCCCAAAGGGGTGAGTTCCCGTTTTCTGGGTCTCGATCAGTTTGAACCCGAACAGAGGGCCATTTTCTGTTTATTGCACACTCTATTTGGATGTTAAAAAGTAAATTTGACTTGTTAAGCCTATAGTTTAGCTTGAGGAGGCTTCATTCACCGCAATTTGTAGGCCTAAGTTACGCGGTTGGGACTACGTCATCTGGCCTACGCTGCACCATTGAAATTGCGTCTTTGGCCGAACGGCACACGTGAGCGGTTTGTATCAACCGAATGGCACCCCCAAACTGCACCTTTCTAACTGCTCATGTGTGTAATAAATAGACAAAATGGACTTCTGGACATGTAACAGATGGTTATCTCTCACGGTCATAGCAATTTCCTAATGCCCTGTCTTCACAGGGGCAAATTGGGATCCGAATTGGGCCTTGCGGCAACACTTACAACTTCACATGGATAGAATCGGATAGAATTATTTTAAGTATATGACCCCTGTAGGGACATCTGCAACCACTTGCAGAATCCTACAACTTATCGCTGAGGCAAAAATTGCCCCACACACATGCACATTCATGTGCGATTTCCGATGTGCCAGATTGCAGGTCAAATAATCCAAATCGCACTTGAAAAATCTCAGTTGATGCAGCTGAAATCGCAAGTTTCTAGAAATAAAAGTGGCATTCCATATCACCGCTGATTCACATAGGATTTCTTTGATTCCCACACCGGCAAATGATCTCAAGTGCCAGATTCACACAAGTTTTTGAAATTGCAACTGTGTAGGTAGATGTAGCTAGCATTTTTCCTTTTTCAGAGTAAACTAGCAAGATTTATTAAATGTGTAGATCCGACGATTTTACATTTTTTTACATGACACATTGCGGGGAAAATGCGGGGAATTAAACTACACTCCCTCAAAATGATATAAAAAAAACGCTATTTCTTCTCGAAATACATTGACAAGATGTTTAAACTAATTCTGAAAGAGCATAATTATTCTTTTACCCCCATGAATTTAAGTTTATAAACACATATAATTCAATAAGGAAGATAATATTGTTGGGAATTAGGAAAGTTTAGAGGGAAAGTATAGGCCTATCAATGCCGATGCCGGTACCGACGCAATAATGTAGGCTACGTAGTGACGTCTTATAATTTTTACAAAGTTAGTAATGCACCATGAAAACTAGAGTCCTGGACAACGCATAATAGACATTTTCCCGCATGGAGTGGGTTGGTGGGGGTGGGGGGTCATTATTTTTGTTTAGGCCTATAGGCCCTATAGTAGAAACGGAAATGGGGTGGGGGTCACGATCTAGAAAGTAGAAATTGTGGAATTAATTGGAGGAAACCATTTGTGGTGTGTTCCAGGAAAATGAGTCATAAGTCGCAAAAATAATATTTTTCAAAGTGTTTATTTTACAAGATCACTTTATTGGTAGTTCTGATTTTCGGAGAGCTAATCACTTATAGATATATCGATCGGTGTATCAAATTTCAGGACAATGTATGTAATATATCCTTTCGTTTTAAAGGTCCTTATATGAACTATATTTAGTTACTTTACTGTTCATTACCCCCCAGAAATATTGCAAACTTTTTTTTTCCAAAATAAAAATATCAGATTTAAAATCTAGAAATACTTATTGGATCATTAGACTGTTTACTATCATTGGAATCGGCTTGATCTCATCTTTTCAAATATAATGGAATCTCACAATCTATTTTTTGCGACTTATGACTCATTTTCCTGAAACACATCACATTTTCTTCTTGGTCACAGCCAAATTCTTGTTTAATGATTGAGTTATAACTAAGTTTCCCAGCAGGTGTCATGAACCTGGGTTTGCTGCCTACATATGGGTAGACTGGAGAAATCTGGGTGGGGTGTTTACATCGGGGCATTTTCTTTTAATTTGTTTAATCGCTACACATTGCAGACCCCCTCAAAACTATATCATTTAATATGTCATCCAATATTCTAAAAAATACTGAATGGATTATTTTCCTTTACATACCATTCTCGATGGATGATGTATTTGTGGATTCAGTATTCATGCCTACATGTTTTCTGTTTCCAGGTAATGAATGGTACATACTGTTTGTGATATAGTTGTCTATTTTTATGACTCATAACACTACACGGATCTTAATATATACTTAAGTTTCAGGAAATCAACAATCATTAGCATTTAACAAATAAACAGATACGTCAAATTTATTTTAATCAAAATAAGTCCAGTTAAACATTCGTGATAAGTGTTTTGTTATTGCAGGATGCGCTGAAGTAGAAACATATCTGCCCCACTTGAGTTTGAGCTACACTCAAAGGCTGCCAGGTTGCAACGGACATTATAAATGCTTAGTCATCCACTTGAAAAGCACTTGTCTGATTAGATTAAAACCAGTTTAAAGCGGAGAAGTCAACTTGGCATTGTCTCTGTTTCATTAAAAAACTCAGACATTGGGGCCCAAAGTCCAGACGATAAGACTCAACCAGCTACCGGCGTTAGGGCCCACAGTCTAAGGTGGGTGGGCCTATGGAAATTCAAGGGGGACATTATATGGATCGGATTTTCAGAAAATGTACAATTCAACTTCACGAATCCTCTCAAATAACCCATATTTAAGACAGAAATGAGCTTCAAAATGCAGTTTAACACAACAGAACTGATACTTTAAATCAAAGTGATACCAAATGCACTCAGATATACCCAGTATTCTTCATCTTTGAGCCACATTTAGCAGAATTTCCTAAATGTGTAGCGCTGTCAATTGTACATTTTCTGAAAATCTGACCCATATATAATCATCCAAATGCATTGATGTGAGGGGAATTAATTCACATATTTGATATACATATATATATAATCCTATTATTTAGCGGAGATCAACTGTGTAATTGTGTATATTGGTGTCATATTGCTTTAGACAGTATTTTCGCAAGTCAGATTTGGAGCATAGCACCCTGTCATTTTTGTATTGTTTTTTATTGCATTTGAAAGGCCAATTTGTATTCAATAATCAAAGAATCAATAGTTCACATTAGGAAAGAATGCACTATCCACCATGGATGTTCGCAAACGTCGCCTTTTGTAGAACACAACTGTCATATATGGGTCAGATGTTAAGATAATGTACAATTGGCAGCTGTAGATATTTAGTAAATTCTGCTAAATAAGGCTAGACTAGCATCAAGTCCCTCAGCCTATCTGAATGGGCACACAACTTGGGCTTTACTCAAGATTGGGCCCTCGCTGGGCCGTAGTGACTCTAACATGAGATTATATTTTTCATAATTCTTTAAAAAAAAAAAAAAGAATCAAAGACTTGCACAAGTCTAAAATAAGGCTGCAATTTGGTCGATACTAGGTAAATTTG
Source organism: Sthenelais limicola (assembly GCA_942159475.1). NCBI lineage: Eukaryota > Metazoa > Annelida > Polychaeta > Phyllodocida > Sigalionidae > Sthenelais > Sthenelais limicola. The sequence goes on along the minus strand of OW804102.1, from coordinate 55,003,311 downwards.
AGAATATTTATCATTACATTGATTCTAGCAATCTATTTGACTAGGTTGAATTGTATTTTGAACTTTATTTTCGTCTGAAATGTGGGTTACTTCAGAGGATTGGTGAAGGTGAATTGTACATTTTCTGAAAATCTGACCCATATATTACTACGGTTATGGTTTTAACTGACTCATTATTATCATCATTATTATTGTAATTTCCAGTCAGTTGGATGTCGCCTATGAATTATTAGACTAAATCAGCTTGAACTAAGAATAATGTTATATTGCATAATGTTCAATGCTGATTAAAACTATTTAAAACAAAACAAACCTCAGGACCGCCGACACGTTATGTGACATAAAATCGTTGGGCAATATGTTTTGACTTATTCCCGTCGGAATTTGAATATTAAGACAAATCAAGAAGGAGCTCTTCACTTTTGTCAAGAGTTGAGAATGTATTATTTTGATTTAAAACAGTTTTCCATATCATGTTATTACCTGTACCAATACTGAATGTTTATATGGCTGTAACTGGGACGGGCCCAATTGTCTGATAGAATACCTATTTGATAGTTTAATTCAACTTATTGTGGTTGGTTGGGCCCTAGCGTCTGATAGTGGTTGGGCCCTAACGTCTGAAAATAGTACAGAAAATATGCAAAAGTGGGCCCTAGCATGCACAGTTTGGGCCCTGGCGTCGGAAGGCGGGTGGGCCCTAATGTATGAAATTAAGCAAAAGTTGGCCTTCGTGTTGCTGGGCCCTGACGGCAATAGATCGTCTATGCCTGGAATGACTTATTTTGCTGATACACTCGGACAAACGTTTACATATTCTAAAGTTTAGCGGATGAATTGGCCTGGAGTGCGTGAGTGAGATCGGTTCCTTTACGCCCTGGAATTTGCCTGGAATTTGGCAAGACTAAGCTTAACGTATTTTCCGATAATCTAGCACATTTGAATTCATTGGGCATGGACACAAAATTATCACTGGGACATGCGGGCAAAGTGTGACACCGGTAGTAGAAGTATGAAAAAGTGCCTGCTGTGACGCTGACCTATGATTGACGTCACCCCAGTTGCCTGAATTTGTGAAGTGCCCTATTGTTAACAATAAACACTACGGAATTGAACTTAAATTAAACACGGTCAATAGTAAAACTATCAAGATTGTTCACTTACTATAGTCTATGAACCAGCTAGGGAGAGTGAAGAGAAGATAGTGACAAGGTCTTGTCCCTCACGTGCCTCTGCCTGTGTGAAGTGTATTCGGTATCTAAGTACACCTTACCAATATCTTCATATGGGTCAGATTTTCAGAAAATGTATAATTCACTTTGACCACTCTTCTCAAATAACCCAAATTTCAGACGGCAATATAGTTCAAAATACAGTTCAACCTAACCAAACAGATTGCTTGAATCAATGCAATGCCCGAATATTCTCGAATTTACCTAGTATTGGCCAAATTGCAGCCTAATTTAGCAAAATTTATTAAATGGATACAGCTGCCAATTGTACATTTTCTGAGAATCTGATCCATATACTCTGTCTATGATCGGTTGGGCCTGGAATGGCATGCTTGTGTATAAGGGCAGTGTGTGTTGGGGGAGGGGGGGGGGGGGAGAAGGTGGGGGAGTAGGCGGGGGATTGGGTGGAGGGGATGGTATTTGGTAGAGTGAAATAAAACATGTTTTGCATTCTTATTCAGTGAAGTCAAGGCATATTATTTCAAAGGTTGTTGTTTACAGAAGCTTATTCTTAGCAGAACTTTATTACCTAATTATACTCGAGTATTTTTTGCATTGTGACTATGAATATTGAAGTATTATTGATCCTAAATGGTGCGCAACCCAAGGTTATTAGCATTGAATTGTATTAGATGTAGTTATATAGTTCTCCGTATGTTGTTTATTGAAGCTAGATATACTCTTGTATTGATTCAAGAAATCTGATTGGTTAGGTTGAACTGTAATTTGAAGATTATTTTCGTTTGAAATGTGGGTTATTTGAGAAGACTAGCAAAGTTAAATTATGCATTATCTGAAATTCTGACCCCAATATCAATGTATCAATAATACCTCACAAGGGTCAAATTAGGTGCAATTCACCTTTCTCATATATCCTATCATATTCACAGAAATATATCGCAGGAAAAGGGTAAGAAAATACAAAAAGCAACACACGCATGAGGAAAGGCGAGCTATAATACAACCAACACCAGGGCCGGAGTCAGTGACTCTCCAACACTCCCCAGTCTCCTCAACATGAGCAGTGAATATTTTCCAGGCATGTCATCATGCTAATTCGTACTAAAGGAGTAATTTCTAATGGATGACACTTTTAAGGGCCTAGTCCACTAAGCTGAATCTCATGCGATGTTGCGCTGCAGAGGACGCTTTTACACTAAATTATGTGAGAATCGCATGAGAATTTGCTTAGTGGACTAGGTCCTTTATATCAAAAGTCTACTTATATCTGTAACTGTTTTACCTACTGAAGTTTATAATTTCAAATATATATGGGTAATATCAGACCAGCTGTCCAGTTCCCACTCTTGACGTCAAGATTATTCAATCCTAGATATAACATTTTTGTGTTCATAAATATGAAATTAATAGATTAGCCTGTCTCGCAGTCAATAGCAATAGGCTATATATATGTTTGCTGAATTAGTAGCCAGTATAAACTGCTTCGTTCTTTAAGGGACTTTGAGTGAAGTGGACGTGTAAGAAACATTTGGAACATGGCTAATATCTGTAGATCAATGCAGAGTCTTGGTTTCCTGATTGTTGCTGTGTTGACAGTAGCCCTGCCTAAAGGTATGTTTTGATTATTATATAACACAACAAACTTATTAATTTCTCTTGTTAGAATGAATATTTTAAATCAAAGCAATACATTGGTAATGAATAAAGTAAAAGTAACTGAGAATATTTTGTGGTCTACCTAACATTGATGAGGACTTCCAGAGTGATTCAAAGAACTATTGTATGTATGACCTACTTATAGTGGATTAAAATGGCTCATGACCAAAAATGTTAGTTTTGTGACGAAAATAACAAAATCAGTCACTTAAAAAGACACAAAATATCTGGAAACAAATTCTGGTTTGGATAAAATGGGCCGGCCGGAACAATCAATGCAGGAGACAAACACTAATGTATTGTTGGGATTTGTGGGAAAGAAGTATGTGAACTGGCTATGTATTGTGATGAAGCGTTATATATGGTGTAAAATCGGCCCAGGTGCCTATGCCTATAACCCTTAGTGATGTAAAATTCGGGGCATATGAAAACCATATGTGGAAAATATTCGATGTAATAAACAGAAAAACTTACACAACGTTGACATTGCACCTCCCCCATAACCAAACATTACCCTCCAATCCCCCCCCCCCCCCAATGTTTAGGGGTCCCAACTTTTTAGTTCTCTGAGGGTGGGGGGCATTTTTAAACATTGCCAACACTCATATTTCTCAAATATTTTGTTTCCGTTGGTCCCTACCGTTTTATGTATTTATTTATTTATTTTCTTTGTGTGTAGGGGGAGGGCGGACGGGTATGTCACGATTACGACCTATTATAGGCTGAATATATGACTGCCAAATACTTTAATTGTCTGCATCCCCTCCCTTTCGATCTTCTCAATTCTCCCACCCTATACCCTCAGGTCTTCCCTCTTCTGTATCTCTCTTCTCCTTCGAGAATGCATCAGACTCGGTACAGGGGGACATACTTTTCTAATAGTCTAGGAGATATACTATAGTTACATCTATGCTACTGAAAACATACTTACAAGAGGAGATATTGGAGGAAGTAGGCATACAGAAGGATGCATTGGAGGGGGAGGACAGGATCATATATGGCGCGGGGGGGATCGAAAAGTGCATTTATTTCTACGATTTCTATCTCCCTCGTCCTCTCCTCCCCTCTCAAACCCCTGACAAGACCATGCATAGATATTACAATGCATGTTTTTGGAGAAGAATTGGAATTGTCAGAATTGAAACAATTTAACATTATTTCATTTCTGGTCCTAGGTATAAGCGATTTCTGTCAAAGGAAATAAAACAAAAAGGAAGGGAAAATGGGGCTTGAGGACAAGCAAAATGGAAGGCAAAAAAGCAGCCGAAAAAACGGCAACACATGGGCCCGTAATTTATGTGCGGCCGAAATGTTCCCACGACCAAGAAATGTGCGGATGAATTAAGGGAACATGCGGATCATGTGCCATTTGCGGCCATTTTTGTGGTCTGGGTCATCCCTCTTTTCATATATATATATATAGTATAGATAAGTACTTGAATGTTTTGGAGCAGTTTTTGTGAATGATTTGGGTTGTATGCCTATGTCAAGGTGGGGTGTCTATATCAGGGTGGGGTACCTACGTCGGGCGATTTCCTTCAAATTTGTCAAATCTCTACACATTTCAGACCTTATCAAAACTCATTGAATATGTTATCCAATAATTTGGGAAGGGTATAATGGTAAAAGCAACGGAAAAAACAAGGTTAACATTCAAATGGATGCTGAGAGAGAAATATTCATCCAATGCAGTAGCGATTGTCAAGAAGTATTCCCAACTTCCCTATTTATCAACGCACACAAGTTTAGAAGGGAGAAAAAAGACTTCTGAAACCAACCCCACTCTAATTTCTGTTCATATAGATAATTGCCTGTTATTTTATTATACATTTAATTGTGGTGATTATAGCTACTTTGAACAAAATGACTTGTATGATGACTGACTCTAAACATTCAAACTCTATTCTATATATTTGAACAACGATTGACTGTGTAAGGCGAGAATACTTGTGTAATCAATTTAATATATATAAGATTTTTTTTCTTGGGTAGGAGTATAGTTGTAATGAACTTGTATAATATGATATTATTTGTAGGATTTGTATGTAATTGCGATTAGGGTTTACATCAGTTTGATCGGGGACAGGAGAGAGCACTATGTGAATCTTGTTTGTAATTTTTTATGATGATGTGGCAATGCATAAAAACCACCACAATAATTGATTATGCATACTTTAAAAATGTGTTTAATGTTTGGCCAATAAAGATATTTAGAAGAGAAATACATATTTTCATTGACACCCCAACCCAACCCAATCTTTTCCCCCCACGTCTCCCAAGTCTGATATACTTTTCAATTGCTACTTGAGATCCGTCCATGTTGCTATCAAAGACCCACTAGGCACATCCCACACCATTGTCTTAATTTTTTCTTGTCTAGTGTGTGGTTGCTGCAACTAGGTTTGCGCATGAAAAATAGCTTTAACACAACAGCAACCGTCAGATACTTCTGAGCATCGGAATAAATTGTCTGTTGAAATATAATATTTACCTATCAAATACAATCACTTAATGGCAACTTTGTTCCATATTCAGGCTATGCAGCAGATTTAGATGTTACATTGAATGTACACAACAGTGAGGGAGAAAAAGCAGAATGGTTGACACCAGGAGAGAATACAACTTATGAATGTTACTATAATGGAGGCTACTATGTAACATTTAAGAATGGAACAGATAAACCTATATTGAAATACACAGCACAAGATGGTAGAATTACACCTTGTCCTGGATTTGAGAACCTGGTAAGGAGGAAAATATTTCAAATTAAAATGAGGAGCATCTAAAAATGAATGTCCCTCAGTACTTTACATAATAACAATCATAAATGCACATAGCTGTTTCAAGTATGTAAAGTATATATAAGTGTGGTGTTATTGGGTTTAGCTGTCCGCTGTGGGTTAGTTCGTCTGAACCTCCCCAGTGGACACTACTGGTTCGCGGGACTTTTTAGTCTATTTTACCTTTACCTGTTTACCTTTTACGTTCAAACAGCAGTTTAGCTGTTGGTTGCTCAAGTAACAGCGACCAGGTTTAAATCTTATTGTGTATTCTGTAAAGGCCATGATTAGCCTTTCAGTTCTCATAGAGTTACTTCTCTGGTTGAAGGTTTAGTGTTCATTGTGATTATGCATGTTGGTCAGACACCCATGGATGAGGGTTACCTGGCTGGCCAGGTGACCCAAAATCCTGAGTCTGATCAGGACTGATCAGGACTGATGCAAACTGATGCTCAGTTCTAACACCTCATTCCTGAATAAACCCAAGTGAACAGGTAGCGCCTGCCTTTTGTTCCTTCTGTTTAATATAACTCTCATCGATAAGCTTCAGACGCGTCAAGGGAAACAAACCTCCTACAAGAAATCACTACATAAGTATATAAAGCACTATGAACATTTTGATTCATGAATAAAAAGTTAACTGGAGTGACTTTTGGTCTTTGATATGTCTCTGAAAATGACGACGCAGATTTCCTAATCCTGATGATGAATAAAGAAGCAATTGTGGACCCTATGGCTCTTTGGTACGGTGGCCCAGGAGTGACATCTCACATCTCGTCCCTCATCTCTCACATGTTGTCCCGCGCCCCCTCACATGTTGTCCCGCGCCCGCGTAACGCGGCACGCGTAACGCGTAAGTCCGCGTAACGCGTAACGTGGTCTGTTCCGTTTTCTTTTTGGATGGTTCCAACTTTTACATCGCAGTGGCACATGCTCTTTGCATGCTGATACAATGAGGTCACGTCACTGCCACATCGCTCAGTCTAGGCGCGGCGGAACAGATACAATATTCTCTCCCCCTCATCCCTCCCCCTCCCCCTCTGCCCTCTCCCATCTCTTTTTCCTCACTCCCCCCGCTCTGATCTATCTCCCCCTACCTGCCCCACTCTCTTCTCCCTCGGCCTCCCGCTTTCTCTTCCATTCCTCGCTCCCCCCCCCCACACACACACACACACTCTTCTTAGGGACTGTTCATTTTTAATCACTGAGGGGGGTGTGTGCAGAGCTGGCAAGTTGGTTGTGGTTGAAAACGGGAGATCTCCCGTTTTGGGGTAGGTGAAAACAGGAGACACAAGTAATATCCGCTATGGGGGTAGGGGGCATGCCCCCCCCCCAACAGGAATTTTTTAATGGGAGTAAAATGGTGCATTCTAGGGTCATTTTCACATAATATTAAGCAAACTGAATATCTATTCAATTGGGGCTGTCTTGTAAAAAAACCATGAATTTGCTTATCAAATTTACTTTCCACTTACAGTATGTGAGAGGGGATGTAAATAGGTTATGAAATAGGTCGATTATAGTTGATGACATAAATGCACCTTCAATTATCAAAATATATATCCTAGAAAACAAACTATTTCCAATTCATGAAACCTTAATGTACAGATAGCACTGACTTTCTGATCTGTATTACTTATACAACTTAAATAATTCTCAGAAGCAGGCCAATGTGAGATCGGAGAGAAAGCATGCCAATGTGAGATCGGAGAGTTCCCAATGTTACTTAAATCTTTAGAAGTAAAATCTAAAATTCTCCCCCCCCCACACCCTCCTCCTTATGACGTTAATAATGAACAGTCCCTACATTGCGTATACAACGTTCCCGCTCCTACGACTTCATTGTGTTTAGTTAAAACGCAACTGTGCACTGTGAAAACGGAAGGGACACTTTAAACAGGAAGGCGCGGGACGCGGGACAACATGTGAGGGATGCGGGACGAGATGTGAGGGAGCGCGGGACAACATGTGAGGGACGCGGGATAACATGTGAGGGGGCGCGGGACAACATGTGAGGGACGCGGGATAACATGTGAGGGGGCGCGGGACAACATGTGAGGGACGCGGGATAACATGTGAGGGACGCGGGATAACATGTGAGGGACGCGGGATAACATGTGAGGGACGCGGGATAACATGTGAGGGGGCGCGGGACAACATGTCAGGGACGAGGGACGAGATGTGAGATGTCACTCCTGGGCCACCGTACTTTGGACTCAATAGACTCTATGACTCTATGAACGTTATACATGTAGGATAGGGGACGAGACACTGTTTTCTTTGTGAATATAAATGTCCAAGGCCGTCAGGCTATGGACATTTATAGAGCTATTTAAGAGCTAGTTTCAGTTGGGAACTCTCCTCTATCGTTTTCAAATTGTTGTCCATAGTATTCCAAAGCGTTCTCCCATTGTACAGAATACAGTTTTTATACCTTTCTGATATCAGTCTACTCAGGTTGATGTGTTCATAGGATAAATTCTGCTTCTGTGACCAGCAGGCTTTTTTATTTTATGTATTTGCCCTTATTTATTAATAATCATGAAAAAAAAGAAAATCATTTCTGTCTACTGCCGAAGGTAAATTTCCATACACCTTGCCTCTCTGGCTGACGAATGTTCACTGATCCACAAATCGCTTCAAGCAATGCTCGGTATGGTGAGAGAGTGCTGCCACCTGGGTCTTTAATTTATAATCATATTTGCCTACCATCCAATATATATAATAAATTACTAACTCAAACACTGAATGAATTGTCTGAGACAAAGTATATGGCCATTTCCATCAATTTGACAACATTTGGGCCCCTAGACACCCCCTGAGTACCCAAAAATAATTTTTACATTCATCAGTTGATTTTTTATTTTCTATCAACCTTATATATATGCACATTAAACTGCCAAGTTTGGAACCATTATGATAATTAGGAATTTGTTTACAGGGGGGGTCAAAAATAGATCATAAATATGAAAAAAATTCTAAAAATAGCATGACGAATGATGGTACATATTTCTACATAAATGAGGATTTAAATTAGAAATAGATAAAACAAATATACACATAATGTATTGAACTATTTTGTACTTGATAGGTCTCGACATAAGGATCATAACACCTTTCATTTAGTGAAAATATTCTAACTAGAAGAAAAGTTACAGCCAAATAACCATTCAGTAATGGTAATGATAATGGTAGTGGCAAGGGTGACAGGTCATTGACCCTCTGCCCACATTATAATGTATTTATACACATTATATAACGCATTATATTTAGAATATATATACCATTCATTACCCTTGTTTAGTTTTTTAAGTTGACTCAAATACTTCTATTTAATGTTCCTGTTCTGTTTAAGTATTTAGAGGCAAAATCTTCAAGGATAAACATTCTAATATTATGTATGTTAGAGATAATTTCCGATATTATGTGACAGCAGGCGCGACGGCACACAACGGCAGGCGTGACGGCACACGACACAACGTGATGGCAAATTTTTAAAGCATTTTACCTTAAGAATCATGTAAAACAACTCGGAAATCATGAATTTCAATCTACATAGATTGGTACTAAGCAAAGTCAATAATAAATGTCAAATTTAGAGTTTATTATTAAATTTATGCCTTATAAAGCTCTAAAAACCCTAAAATAGGTGTGATGGCACACAACATGAACTCATGGACCCACCACCTTTTGCCACCATGTTTTTTCTCTGCTACGATCCAAGAAAAACTCAAATGAATACATTTGATGTTCTATGCATATATAACCCCATTATTACATGCATTTTATCATTATTTTCTGTCTACTGCCGAAGGTAAATTTCCATACACCTTGCCTCTTTGGCTGACGAATGTTCACTGATTGCTTCAAGCAATGCTCAGTATGGTGAGAGAGTGCTGCCACCTGAATTTGAATATATATAACAACTTTTATTCAGTATCAGCTTACAGTTACATATTTCAATCTTGTACCGAACTAAAAGAGAACTCAGTGCTGGAGATCTTCCGTAATAGCCAGATTACCATTAAATTATAGTATATTGTTCAAAAATAGTTTTTTTGATTACTTGGTTTCCTAGTTAGAGTGTTCTCTGTTTTAGGACTTGTTGTCATGTCTTCTGTCTTGATCAGCCCCATTTTCTTTTCTATTCTTATGGAATAATTGTAATACGACAGACATTCTCCTCATATGCAGCAGCAGAATTTTGGCTCTATTGAACTTCTCCTCCATGGTTACATTACTCCCATATGCCATTTGCAATAAAGTATTGAGGGAAGATATAGTTTATTCAACAAACCTTTTTTTGCTGTGCGTATAAATGCACAAGCGTATTCCGCAATTTGTTGAACATATGTGATGTGTTTCAGGAAAATGAATCATAAGTCGCAAAATTGGATTTTGTGATATTATCATATTTAAAAAGATGAGACCAAGGGGATTCCAATGGATATAAACTTCAAGGGCATCTAATAAGTATTTCTATATTTTAAGTTTGATATTTTTATTTCTAGAAAAAGAAGCTTTCAAGATTTTTGGGTGGACAATTACTATTAATGTTTTAAAGATCTTAACACATATTTTTGGATTCATATATTTGCGATGTCTTTGAATCTCACCAATCTTCCAGTATACAACTCTAACTATATTCTTTACATGATGGTTTAGGCTCAGTAGATCATCAGTCAGACAACCCAGGTACTTGAATTGGCTGACATACTGGAAAGAACTGCTATTACATGTTACCACTAAATCTACTTCATCCTTCTTAGAGAAACCAAATAGTTGTAAATTGGTCATTTTTTCATTTACAAGCAGGTTGTTATCATTGCACCATTTGGTATAACACTCAATGTCCGATGGCATTTTTCGCTTGAGCTCCATCGAGTTACTGCCATATATAGCGAACACAGCATCATCTGCATTCATGGTTAATCTCCCATTGAAATTAATATCTGCCAGGTCATTCATTTATCAATAAAATAAACAATAACAGGCCAATTATACTACCTCAAGGAAGCCGGCAAATAGTTCACAATCGTCGCTGATCCCACAATTAGATCTGACAAATTGTGTCTGGCTTATTAGAAATCTACCAAATAATTTTACAATTCTTACAGTTCTTATTCAAACATAGTCTACATAGTTTTGTAGCAGTAAATGATGGCTTACAGAACTAAATGAATTTTTTGTGTCAAAATACACTGCACAGACTTTGTTGCCTTGGTATTGTTACCAAGTTATATATTGTGTTGTTGGTTGAAATGTTTCCTGAACCCGAATTGCTCTTTACACAATATCTGATTCACCTCTAAGTAATCACACAGCCTAGAGATTATCATCCTTTTTTTAGTCACTGAGGTGACTAGGGTTATCGCCCTGACATTGTCAATCTTTTGTTACCTGACCTGGTGGTAGAACAACAGGAAAGGGTTTCAAAGATGTGGGGAATATTTTTGTTTTAAAAATTCCATTGATCAATTTTGTGAAGAAACGCAAACCACTTTGCTGAGCTAGTTTGATTATTGCATTATTCACTCCTTCTACCCCTGAGGCTTTGTTATCGTTAAGTTCCTCAATTTAAGTTCTGGCCTCACCTTTTCCTACCTTATAAATTATGTTGAGGTCCCAAAAATCTCTTTTCTCATATGTGAAAAATTCACACCGTCTATTCCTATGTTCGCAAAATAGTTATTGGCTAAATTTAGAGCATCTTTGCCGGTAACCATCTCATTTACTCGATTATTATATTATACTATATTATATTATATATTCTTTGAATATCCAAACCTTCAAAATTAAGGTAACCGCCGGTAGAAATGGAATTAAATTTTCATATAGGCACGTAGACCCTTTTGTCGTTTCATATTGTATCTCGTATTAAGTTAGACAAATAAAAGATTTTCTGATCTTATCTTATCTTATCTTAACCACTACATCCTCAGTATCGAATGTCTCTAAAGCCCTAATTATTCGGACCCCCACATATGGAACGGGCTGACTGTGGAATGTAAGGATATGTCGTGGACAAGCTTTTTACCGTTACCTCTGGGACGGTGAAAAGCGGTGCAAGGAAAGACAGGGTGATAACTCTTATAACTCTGTGGTATCATTCTGTTCTGACAATAACGATGAAGATATTGGATGTTGGAGCCGTGCTGTATATGGTGGAGGCTATATAACTTGTATCAATAACTTGAGCATGTTGGACAAATATGCGCAATGGCCTAACATAGTGTGGGCGCCATCTTGGTCTTGGTCTTCATGAAGGGAACTGAGTTGAGTCCTCTAGCATGCTTATCCTCCTACTTTAATTGTTTATTATTAAGGTGACAAAGTCCCCCTACCACGTTACCACCCTACCACAACTACCCAATCAGTGATCTATTTGATTCAACCTACTCAAGTAGATTTTAATCAAGGAAATTCACAAAAGTATGAGACGGTAGCTGTGTGTGTTGTTCACTTGAATATTAAAATGGTTCTTCACTCAGTTTGAAATCTTTTCACGTTATTATGAATTTAGACGTTGATTTATCATGTATACATGTATGAACATAAAAGTGTTTTAAATACTGTTACATGTTTTAGGTATCAGATTACACAGGCACTACTGGATACTTGACCATGAAGTTATTGTATCCTCACTGCTCTAAAGATGGCGTGGTTAAATGTGAAGTCATGGACATGAATGCTGACACTGGGACAGCCACTAAAGCCCTTGACTTTGCAGGTTTGTATCAAATCATAAACTTATAACTCTCCACATACTACTACCAGTATGTGTTACGAGTAAAGAAAAGAGTCATAGGTGATAGATGATGGAATATTGAGACTCTTGGATGCTGGATGAGAAGACCTATGTAATCAATTGAGACATTGGGTCAAATTGCACGACACTCCAAAGGGATGGCGTGTGATTTGACCCAACATCAAGATTGATTACATACTAAATCAATACAAACTTGATTTTAATAGTATTTTACCTTCCTTTCCATCAATTTTGTGGATATTCGGCTCAAATAGCACATATATTTGCTATTTGACTTTTCAAATAGCACCCCTGAATAGCACCCCTGAAATCATATGCAGATGCGATAATATTTCTGGTAAAATTATATTACTGAATACAAATTCTATAGTTTATGTGCTTCTGCTGGGTGGTCAGTCTAACCATTGTTCAAGCTCTAGCCGCTTGTTACAATGAACGGTAACTCTTATTTTAACCGTTGAGTTCACCTTTTTATGTCCCAGTTGCGGATTGCGGATTTTTGGGGCAAGATCCCTACATTATTGTATTGTAACCACCTAGATGAAATGACTGCCCATGAACACATTCAACAATTGATTGTATCAACAGGGCCCGGATTCAAAAAGAAATTAGCATTAGTTAAAGACTAGAAGGGTCTCAAGACCGTCTTTAATTATAGACCTTCTTGAGTCCTTAAATTTGAGGACTCAAGACGGTCTTTAAAGGTCTCAAGCATTGTCACTGCAAGGGCAAGGCCATGTAAACATGGCAACATATGATAATGATGGCTTTTATGTTGATTATGACCTTGCTGCTGGATAGAACATTAAGCTCAGGCTACTAATGAGATCCTACAACATTCCTAATTAACATGATGCAATTTGTTAATTTTCTGACAAAATTGTATAAATTTTTTAACTGGCCGAAAATAGGCCTGACATTTTTCCTTTTCTAACCTCCATTACAAAAGATTTCCAAGAAATAAGTTCTCTTGGGTTTCTAACCTCCTTCTGAAAAGATTTTTAAAAAACATCCTTTTCTAACCTCCTCCTTAAAAGATTTCCAATAAAACAACGGATTTCAAAGCTAGGAGATGGAAAGGAAACCAGGAGGGTCTTAAGGAGGGTCTTTAGTGAAGACGGTCTCAGGATCGTTGCATATGGCTTCATGAATTGGAAAAATTAAAGACCTTTCCAAAGGGTCTTGGCCTAAGACGGTCTTGAGATATCTTTAGACTTTTGTTTTTGAATCCGGGCCCAGGTGGTGAAAGTACTCTTAATATAATCATAAGGGGGTATTTTAGATTGTCAGGAATTGTTGATTTGTTGATTTGTTACAGTTTTCATTGACATAAATGACTTTGGTGTGATGTTTACACAACATGATTTGTTTATACTTTCTCCCTTCTAGTCCCAGCCCATATTGTACCCATCCAAGAAGATGAAGCCTGTATATACACTTGCTCCGTGGAAGACATCCTACCAAATGGAAGGTTTGAATGGTTTGGAGGATGTGAAGAAAATAGATCTACTAAGATGCAGGATGAGAAGTGCTTGTGGAGTCAAACATCTACAGCAAGATGTACCAGTGCTCAAGATGGGCAAGATATAGCCTGTAAATTCATACATGAAAACAATATGACACAGACAAGTTCAACCATTACAGTAAACTGTCCATATGGTAAGTACATTTATTATGTTGAAATATTGAATACACCACATGTATATCAAGAACACCAGTGTGTTGATATTAATTTTCATTTGATGAAGATAGAAACCTTTATTTCACTTTGGGTTTTTATTTACAGTCTTTGGTATTCTTTGGAACACCTTCATCAGATGTTAGTATGGCTGAACCTTTGATATGCCTATACATATAAGTGGTCGAAGTCAACCATGTTCAATCTGTAAACTGCCTCCCGTCCTTAAAGGGTTAAAAACTGTGTTTGTCTCATTCAAATTGTCAGTCCAAGACAATCTTTAAACTTTGTTGTACTTGTTCCTGCCTTTTCCCTCAACCTCTCTCTCTCCCTTTCTCTCTCCCCTTGTGTGATCTGGTTTTTCAGTTAATAGATGAGATTTCTATCACTTATCAACATCAGTGTAACCTGTGCTGGTAATGACAGACCAACAGAACTCAATTTAACTTGTTTTGATTTGTTTTTAGGGGAATTAACAACAACTGAACGACCATCAACAACTACATCACCATCAGGTTAATATATATATATATTGTATTTTTATTCTGGTCCTTTCAAATGTTACATCTTCCAGAATTAGGTTAGCAGTCTCTGCCTCAGCAGTTCTACCAGACATAACCCAATTTGTTCAATTACAAGTTACTGGTTTACCTTTATAAGAACAAGAGGTGACGCAAACATATTTTGTCCGGACCATTATCAAAATACACGTTAACAATGAATGATCCCAAGTCCCCCGTCCTGGCTCATCATTTAAAGTTAATTTTAATACTAGTAGTAGATGTATAAATGCTTGTAGTTCACTGTCCTTCATTGTCCATTTCAGTCCATTTTGCACTATTAAAATAATAGCTCTCTCTTCAACTTAATGTCCACTACTTATGCATTTTATAGTTCGATTTCTTCACTCCGATGAAATATAAAAGCCAAACCCTTTCCCAAATAATTGTAACCTCGTCTTTGTTACTTGTACCTCAACTGGTAAATTGTTCCACATTTCAGTTGATCTGTAAACATACGATTTCTTGAAGATCTCATTTCTTGGTCTCGGCACAACCAAACTCTTTCCTTTAGCTAAGCATCTTAGTCAAATCTAAATTCAATTCATCTCTGGTTGGCATGAAAGATTTGATGGATTTCTCTTGTACTCGTCAACTTTGGTAATTTAAGTATTATCTTTAATGCAGAGTTTTGAAGTACTTGTAGCTTTTTTTAGAGATGTTTGTGCCGCAGACCCATAAAACATATCTCCATAATCCATAATTGGAAGAATCATCATTTTGTAGAGGAGTAATAGTGTACTCTTATCACATATATTATATAATTTTGACATAGAGTGGACCTTTGTCTTAACACTGAACATTTTCTTCCTTAGAAAAACATTGAAATTCAATCTACAGTCAAACTCTACTCCCAGATATTTATATTTCGGAACGTTCTCTAACATCTGTCCATTTATCTTATAATTTACAATATTTTTTGGATCACTTTTTGATCTAATGGTTAACGCCTTACACTTGTTTATATTTAGAGAGATTTTGTTAACCAAGCACCACCTAACTATATTGTCTAGGTCACTTTGTAACTCTATATTTTCTGGCCGTCCTAACTCCCTTTCTTTAAACAACACCGTGTCGTCTGCGAAAAACTGGACATTACAATTATCAACAACTGTTTGTAAGTCATTAGTATACACAATAAACATAAGCGGGCCGAGGTTTGTCCCTTGTGGTACCCCGCATGTCACAGGCTTCAGGGCGGAAAGTTCACCATTCAGTAATACCCTCTGCGTTCTTTCATTAAGATAATTTTTAAACCACAACAATTCTATTCCTCTTACTCCAAAATTCCTTTATTTAGATAACAAAATACTATGATCTACCGTGTCAAACGCTTTTTTAAATATGCTTCATAGTTTGCTCTGATTATTACCAATTGTAATCAAGTGCATATAATGCAAGACCTGATAATTTAGTAATAGTCAGTAAAGTTCCATGTCTGCACAGTATGAGATTTCAAGCAATGGTAGTTATATGGGTCAGAATTTCGGAAAATGTACAATTAGCAGCTGTACACATTTAGTAGACGATTGGGTGGATAGTACCACAACTAACTGTTCCACCAGAAGTGATAGAGGAACACTTTTTGTGAGAAGTGGTCACTATCACTTTCCCCCAAAAGTGATAGAGGAACACTTATGTTGAAGTGTTCAATATCACCTTTAGGATGAACAGCCAGGAGTGGCCTGTCCCCAACAAGTTCTCATCTTTGAGATGAGGACTGTCTGAGACTCCACCACACAGCCTGCTGTGCCTTCCAGAACCAAGTACTAATGTAGTAACTAGTATGCTGGAAGTATACTGATGTCATGTAATACCTGTAGCGACATGCTCGGCGTTGTGGCGAACTACGGGTATGGCCATTCTGGTGGCCATCAGGGGACAGATTGAAAAAACCATCGATGGGCTCCTGTTTTTTTGCGTTTTTTACCGTTCAGTTTTGAAATATGTTCATAATCGGTTGTACCAGGATTCCCATCTCCATTACCGAGGTAATCAGAATAAAAGCAGGTGCTATCAATTCCCCAAAGTTTTTAAAACATCATTTACACAGCCGAGTTATGCGCCAAAACCCCTATTTTCGCCCAGATCGCGCTATGTATTACTATGGGCGTGTGCAGGTAGCCAAGAACAACACTAGGATTTCTCTCCATCAAACAGGTTTGAATCATTGATATAGCCTGTTAATGGAGGGACAAAGTTTATACTGTGTCCAGATACCCATAAAACTGGCACTATAAAAGACAACATCATATTATTTCATATAGGCTAACATTTTTAAACTGTAACTGTGGCTGTGTGTAAGGCTAGCATTTCTTTGTGTTTTAGTGTTGCAGTGAGCGAAAAATCGCACAGGTGTGAGGAATGCTTCTGCCACCTTCACCTCCCGCAATGTACGTGAGAAAACAAATAATTATATGGGTCAAGTTAAGAACTATATTCAGTGTTCCCGAAAACTTTTTAGTGACGACGTGGACAAGCCCCACGCCGGCCATTTGTCACTGACGCAGGCCATTTTTTACCAACAAAAAAAATAAGCAAGAATAATAAAGACTAAGTTCGGGGGCATGCCACATAACTTACTGAACATCTTTAAATTGTATTGCAAATGAAACTATATGTGCTGCCAGGCTCTGGTTCTGCTAAGTGACTACAGATGATTAATAACAAATACTGTGTGTATTCTGTGTCAGTTATCATAGCTAGGCCTCATATCTTCTTTATATTTCCCTGTATACATTTCTATATTTTAAACAATGCTATATTTTAGCATATTTTCTTATTTACCGTAGTCATGTTTAGACAAGGTAGCCTAGATATGACAGCTATCCTTATGAAAGACATGAATAGAATAAGCTTGTTACGGTATGAGTCCTGTTATCATTTATTCTAATCATGAACTGGTCAATACGATTTGAAAAGCCTTAAAAAAATATCAAAAAAATCATGAACTGATCTACTTGCTTTAATTTGGATTATGCCTATAATGGGCCTACTCAAAGTTTTGCCATTAACGCCATTAAGATTTCTGATACATTTCAGACCCCTCACTTCAGCATATATTTTGCAGCTAGGTCGGGGGAAGACAATTACATGGAATAGAGTTTAAAATATCTCACAATGTTTGAATCCAATGAAACGTGAATCCCTTTTTCATGTTAGGAGACGAAACATTTTTCCTTTTTGTTTATTAAACAGCTGAGACTGAGCATTTTTATACTAATGTATACGACGTCTTTTCGGGAACACTGATATTTCTAACAATCTATTTTGGGAGGTGTGCTGCCAAGTGAGAGTGCAATCTGTTGTTTCTTTTTGCCTGAATAAAAAACATTTTAGAACTGATTTAGGCTATATACTGACGCGAGCTAGATTGCTGTATCATAAATATATAAATATAAGTCGAATCTTATATTGGAGTATGGATAGCCAATGTCCAGTCTGGAGTTCTATGTAGAGATTCCTTTCGTGTTTGTTATAGGTAGAAGAATATATAGGCCTACCAACTCTAGACTATAGTTATAAGTGACAACACAACTGATCAATTCCATAAAGGTTCTGTCTTTTTCTGTCACCGATCAACGACCAGTTATGGTAATATGAGCAATTACACCAATTGGTTGTCAGCCTCTACATGAAATGTCAGCGTAAATATTAGGAAATAATAACTAATAATCTCAGTCTAGTTTCAGACCTGGGTGGCCAAATGAGCTAACAAAATTATAGTTCACGGAGATGAAGAAATATCTATGATGTTGAAGATACATGAAGATGGTAATATAACAGAGATACAGCTGGTATTCGTATCACATGGTAAGTGAAGGCCTGGGCTTAGAGATACCTTTTGAGGTAAAAGATAAAAGTTCCCTAAATTCGCACTTGCCTACAAAGTTGATACCTGAATAGTGTTAGCTATGTGAGGAGAGCGACACATGGGTGAATTTGCGCGACATGGAAGATCATGAGGGCGTCGTCAGGTGCGCGAAAGCTGCTGTAACAAACGTTGCAACCCCTCCCCTTGACACACACTTGCAGTTATTGTTGTCGGAGTTGTGTGTGGCCAATTGCCTGGGGAAGAACATTACACCCTTGCCGAACCTCTAAGCAGGATGACAACCTTAGGTTGCAGCAGTTTAAACCAATATAAGAGCGATAACATTTAATAACAAACGGCCGCCGCTACCTTTACCTATGCGTTGCCATTGTTTATTCGCGTACTCGACGTCCCCCTGTGGCCTGTGCCCGGGCCTGTGCCTCGTTTTGGTACCCAATATGGCGGCGCCCTACCCGGGACACATTACAAGCGTATAGCCAATTTGGAGGGGGGACAGAGACCAACAACTTCAAGGTATAAGGGCAAACTGGTGCTATAAGCTATGACCTCTAAATAACAGATCACACTAATTTTGCGGTCTAAAAGAATAATGCTATCAGCTATGCCAAAGATACATGCAACTAATGACACCTCTATGGAATGCACAGCATTATGCAAGACTACAGTAAAATGACTTTTAGTTCATGATTTTCTATTACTCGTCCTTCTGGAATTATAGTCCCCCTAGTGAGTACAAGAGGTCAAATAGTGAAGGAGTGGCACCTACCGGTGAGACAGTGACTGTTTTGTTTTTCACTCTGCAAAGAACATTATTTTGGATATTCATACTTCCCCTTCCCCTTCCCTTCATAGTCATACCCACACGTTAAGACTATGGTGTGAGGGAGAAGAGTCCAGGGGAGGAGGGGTAGGGAGTGAGAGATCAGGTCCCTGCGGGTGTGCCTGCAGTGTTTGCCAGGTGGGTAGCACTGGATCGGCATGACAGGTGCAGCGGAACAGATAATATATGGATATATTGGGTGTGTGTGGGGGGGGGGGGAGGGGGGCAGGTGTGTAAGTAGGGCCTATAGTGGAATAGAATTGAAAAATGTCACCCTCCTATACCTTATCAGGAAACCAAACACACTAATAATGCCTAGATCCTGCCATAATTCTACATAACTATGACACAGACCAGTGCAGGCACCTGTACACACATGCATGGTACCCCCATGAATCAGCATATTTTTAGTTAAATAATAAGAGATGAGTAACATTGGGGGCTCCAAACTCTGCATTTCTTTAAATACAATGCCCCCGAGTTCACATATTTTAGGAAACAGGTCTGGCAATCTTTCCCTCGATTCAAGTTTTTGTCCACATGTTGGACAAAATTCCATATTTCTCTTATAGAGGTGGACGGTAATGATGGCCGGGGGTGTCTGCCATTCAAAATAGTGTGTGCAAGTGTCACTAGGTCATGTCATGTCATGTCAATTTCAAGGTCGGGAGAACCGATAGGGTAGAAGTGGCCATTTCCTTGATGGAACTCTTGTTAGAATTGGTCGTTTCTGCTAAATACTTAGTATTTGAGTTGTTTTAAAAACATCTGAAAGCTATCCACCCAAATTCGTCTACTAACGAGCCTGGTGAACGCCTAATTCCAGGCTGTTTTTATATCCAGTCTGGTACCACTCGACCCTTACGGGTCTCGTTGCACAAAACCGTATATAATAACAGCCTGGAATTAGGCTTGTTCACCAAGCTCTAATTAGTAAATTCTGCTAAATCAGGCCGCAATTTGGCAAATACTAGGTAATTCATGAATATTTGGCTATGCATTTATTCTAGCAATCTGTTTGGCTTGGTTGATCTATATTTTGAACTTCCTTTCGTCTGAAATTTGGATTATTAGAGAGGATCGGCAAAGTTGAAATTCAGTTAGCTTTAAAAACTTGAGGGAGGTGAAACTATTGTCCAACAAAATGTTCATCTGGAACAGTCTTTAAACAGTTATTTTCATGGTTGTTATTGTTATATTGTTATTGTTAAATTGAAGGCGTCTAGAGTTATTAGGAGGTAACTTTCACATATATCGCTAAGCATTCCCATTTCTCAAACTGTGACCAATATTTCTTGGTTGACCCAATTTTCCAGGATCATTGGTGGACCCTTCCAGAATACCAAGGGAGACTCTTGTGGATATTAACAATGTGTATGAACATGAATTCCTGTGCACCGTACTTGATTCCTCAAACACATATGTCACATGGAGATATGTAAGGCACTTTGTATCCCTCGGCAAATAGCATGAACGGTCAGATTGAAGAATTCAGGGTCATTCTTTGATAAACAATTAGGGTCAGCAGTTGAGCGAGAAATGAATCAACACAACACACAGAGATGTATGTTTTAAGGCCATAACCGAACCAAGTAGAATGAGGCCGGCTATAATCAGTTTTTATTCTTATAAACTAGACAGATTACAGCGATTACACAGGGTCTGGGTTGATTGGCTTATCCTGACTGGACCAAATATTAAAGGATCCAATCAACCACAGGTTAACAATAGACTAAAAGAGATGAATACAAGGCCAGAGTGACCAGTGTCACACCTGACCAATACCTTTGTGCCATGTCCCGGTCAGTTGGTTATCTTCCCTCCCCTCTCTACCCCTCACGCTCTTAATCAGTACCCCTCCCTTTGCTGACCTGCTGGTCAGTTGCCTCCCCCTCCCTCCCACGTAATAGTGATGTGGACTGCGGCATGTACTTTGGACAATAGAAGGACACTCATGAGTGTGTGCCGAGAAGAAAGGTAGTTAGGCCTCTGAGTCGGTAGAGGGCATGGCAGATGTATTTCTGAATAAGACTTCCAAAATAAACTCCAAACTTTGCAAAGTTTAAGCCAGAATTTTACAAGATGATTCCAAGTAATATTGAGACAATAATTTTATGGACATGCCATTAATCACATTCTTACATATGTTGCATGTCTGAGATGTGTCTGATTTAATGTATTGTGTGGATATTTCTTAACAGGGGTCGCCCTTTTACAAAAACAAGAACACATTGAAAACAACAAAGTTTGGACAGTACCTCACACTATCGGAATTGTTTAACTCTTCCTGTTTAATCATAAATTTTCTCATTTTTCAGGGACAACTATACTATTCTCTATCCTTCAAATATTATACTCCCCTTTTCATGATAATTCTTTGCTCTTTACAAACTCTTTATTCTGGTGACTTTAAAAGACAGTCTTGATCTTTCGATAATCTTTCATCCTGCTCTGAGTATGCTTCTACTACACCAACTATTTATTCCTTTAGTATCTTAGACACTGCAAGTATCTACCCTATCATTTCCTTAGTAATAAATGACTGATTTTATTGTCCCAGTATTACAGACAAGATGGACCACCAAATGTGATATGTCAAGGTGATGTGACCAATATGTCCTGTGAAGGACCTCACTATATTGTTTCACTAGCCTCTCCAGTTGACCTTGGCTTAAAGACAGGCTACCCCGGTCTCTCTGGTACTTATGAGTGTGAAGTCACAAATGGCCGGATTACAGAGATCTACAGAGGCAGACTGTTTGCCTGGCATGCTACTCGTATGTATTTACAATTCATAACTAGGTTAAAATGATGAAATTACATTAGAAGTGGCTCTTGACATTATTTATCCATTAGGGAATATCAAATGTAAGGCGTTTGCCAAATGTATTTGTAAAGGGCTTTACACAAATTACCTTATGTCATGGTTCATACAAATTATAGTAAGGCTGCAAACTCAGCTGTTATCATTATTTTGCTGTCGTCCAATGTTTATACAAACATTTGATGTTGAATCAGCCTAGAGACTCAAGAGTAAAGATCCACTGGTGAGTGATAATAGGAGAAAATAATCACAGGACATTTTACCTAAATCAAAGTCAACTAACTTTAGAATCAACATAATTCTTGCAGGTAAAGACTGTAATGGATATGTAGGCAACTTTAATGAAGTCTACCTCAGATGTAGAGTGGCATTTGCCGGACCTCCAGAGGAAGTGGACATACAGTTTGTGGACAATAATACTGGACACACCATTACCACTGGCAAACAATACTGGTAAACCTATTATTTTACATATATTAATCCAATGATGTTAGTCTAATGTGAGATTGTATTTGATTTGTAAATCGTCCATTTGTCAGAATGATATATGCATAGTCGGAACTGTATTTCTGGAGCAACTTCCATGACCTGAGGTTGTTCAAATATATTAAATAGATGAAGCTGACTTTGTGAATAGTCTGTCTTGCGCAACAGACATGCTCTATGATGCACTGGGACTACATTTATCCCTCTATGAGTGTCCCATAGGTGAAAAAAGGTTTTAGCCCAACAAACAGTACACTATCTAATGTTAGATACTATTTATGGATTAGATGTGTAACACTAATTTAGTGTGTGTACTTCAATACAGGTTTCATCATTTTCTAGTGTTTTTAAAGAATAAGGTAACAATAGCCAGGTTGGTTTAATTATAATAAATTACACCTATTCACGATGTTCTCCCATTATTATCTACCTTTAAATTGCCATTTAATGTCATTCCTGAAGCCATGGGGAATCCTTCCTTTCACCATTTATAATTATGCAAGTATTATATATTTTCACGGAAAAAAGGGTAAACCTGGTAAATAAACATTAAACCGTATGCCTCAACCCCATAATATGCCTGTGCACATTCAGAAATGTTTGTGTCTTATTCTCAATTCATTATATTATCAAATTTAATGTTTAACCACTTAGGAAGCAAAATTATGAAATGAATAACAAGTCATTCATTTACAACCAAAATGTACCCATCATTTATCAGATTATCGTAAAAATCTCATTTAATGCAATGATTTATTCATTGATGTCTATTCAGGTATGAGTCCCACCAGTACAGTTTGCTCCACCGAGTCACTCTTGAGAACTATGCTCCTGGAACGCATACATTCGCTGTCACATTCCTCGCATTTGGCAGGCAGTGGTTCATGGAGCTCATCGAGCTGGAGATAAAATGAGGTAGCCAGAGACTCATTTTTGTTCTGCTCAGTATTTGGAAAGGTAGTAATATATACAAATATGTATTTCCCCCTGAAATGAATAATAGCTTAACTATTAACCATTATAACCATAGTAACCTCTTACTTTGTGTAAACGTGTTGATAGTTCCTCTTAAAGACAGATCCTCCTAAAAAACACTGTACTATTATTGTATTTAACGATTTTATTAAAATTGATTTTGTATTAAGGCAGAAAAGCCACAACTGATTCAGAGACTTTCAGAAGTATTTCACCGATATTAGTTTTATATTACAGGTACATCAAAATGAGGGATCAATATTGCACTGGGACCAACCTCAAGATGTGGGATGGCTCAAGCGTATTTTGTTTATTCCTCTCATTTTAATGCTGGACTTCTGATGACCAATTCCAATTCATTGGGCAATGCACTGACAATAAAAAAATGATTGAAACCGATTCAACTTCTTGCCTGCTTTGAATTAAATTAAATTAAATTGTTTGAAATGCCCAGACTTTTGTTCACGAAAGCAATAGTAGACATTAATAAGCTGTACATTTCATCGGTACATTGTTGGTGAATTCTTATATTTGCCAATTGAACTTCGAACAAGAATGGTAACCCATTAAAGAAGACTAGTTTGTTAGATTAAATGCAGAAGCAGTGTTAGATTAAATGCAGTTATGCAGTAGTAGTGCGAAATTAATCAATGCAAAAAGTGGCTAAGTTTCAGTTCAAGGTAATCTGTAATCGATGGTTCCAAAGGTATGTCAAGATACTTGGTGACCTGACACACTGTCCTGCTTGGACAGCGGCTCGCGGGGCCCCTAAGAATGTGACGGCCCCGCAGGGGCTTTGTGGGAACGTTTTCGATCAGAGGTGCTTCTTCTGCTGACTTCATGGTTATATGACAACTGACTGTCCAAAGAACAAAGCCCTCCAAGGGCTTTTGATTTTTTTTTTTAGAAAACCCCAACAAACCCTTGTAGGAATTGAGATGGGAGTCTAGAATATGACGCCGCTTCATAGTACTACAGCTCAAAGGAATTCTGCTAGTAGTATAGGAACTTGGGGTGTGGTGCAGGCACCCGTTAGTATGAGGAGTTTGCTTTGTCACAGGATTGAGAAGAGGAGATCCTAGGTCGCTGCCGGAAAAGGATACCCCTCTAGGTAGAACCATTTCCCAGGATAGCCCAGCTCTTGTCTCAGATGTGAGATGGGGCCAAGCCGAGGACCAAACTGCTAATCATTGTTGTGGACAGAACCCCACAGGTCTGCTTAGATACAGAAAGCTCTTATATTTGTATCCAATCATAATATTATTGTGAAACATCTGGTTGACATCTCTCTTCTGGTCACGTGACCCAATTTTCTTGTTTTAGACAAAGCTTTTGTGATCACATACTTTTTATTTTTTTATCCTATCAATAACTAGACCCTTTATATAGTAAAGCTACCTATGTGTATGAATGTTTTACCTTATACGATCCGTCTACACAGAATAAAAAAACCGGTGTGAATCTGGCATTTGTGATCGTTCACCTGTGAAATCATACAAATTATCTGCGAATTGTACAAATCATAGTTTTCGTTTTTCTAAGACTTGTGCAAGTCTAGTAAATATCATGTATGAGGTATTTTTCATATATAATTATTGTCTCTTTCATATTTGATGTTTATTTCATGTAATCTGATAGTCATACTTGATTTGTCAATATACTGTCATGTAGTACTTTCCAATAAAATTTTATTCAAGAAAACTTCTTGGTCAAAATATTTGTCAAACTAGAATCGTCAATTTCAAAAATCGAAATTTCATGAATTTGAAAATTCCCAAATTATAAAAAGTTTGAATTTTTTTTCCCAGTCAACTACTGGGTGAAAATTCCGAAAATTTGAGGAATTAATGTAAATTTTGAAATTCCGAAATTGTGAGAAGTTTGAAGTTTTCATTTTCATTGAATTCGGGGTAAAAAAGGAAATTTTGAAACAAAAAAGTTTTGTATTCTTTTTTAAAATTCTCGAATTATTGCTATTTACAACTTATATCAGACCAGCTGACAGGTTCTCACACTTGACATTATTCATTCCTAGTTATAACATTAATCTATTTTTCATTGATAAGACATTAATAGATTAGCCTGTCTCTGATTCAATACCGATAGGGTATATATATGTTTGCTGAATGAGTAGCCAGTATAAACTGCTTCGTTCATTTAGGACGTCTAAGAAACGTTTGGAGCATGGCTAATATATGTGGATCAATACAGAGTCTTGGTTTCCTGATTGTTGCCGTGTTGACAGTAGGCCTGCCTAAAGGTATGTTTTGATTATTATATAACAATATTGATAATATATATACAGTAAAATGTTGGCTATAGAGCAAGATCGAACCACAGAATGTCAGATTAGTCTCTGGGTGTTAGTAAAATGTATTATTGCATAAAAAAGGAATTATGGACATGTGGAAGTGAGCGTTTTTTTGTAACAAAATTGACGTTGATATTGCTCATTTTATGGCATAGATTTGTTGTAGATCTTAAGTGAAGTAAGAGGGGCCCCAGCCCCTCATTATATATGAGTATGGCATTGATATTTATGTACGGCGTTTTATCAATATTCATTGGTTCACTTTGTTTTTGTTTTTAGGTTACAAGATTAAGATGCTATGAATCAAAATACATTGTCAAATGAATAGAAGACATGTTCCAATGTATGTTGAATATAAAATAAGTTTGTTGATTAAATAAAAACATCAGCAGGTTTTCATTTTGCTATAATATGTACCGGTATAATTGTCTGTAGTATATGTGATGTGTCACAGAGAAATGAGTCAAAAGTACACTGTGGTAAGACTTCACGCATTTCCCTAGTGAAAGTACGCGAAAGGCGGGTTAACTTGTTGCACACTCATAGCGCTTGTCTGTATTGGCTCTTCGCATACATTTCTACTGGCGGCCGCAAGTGTCTAGTGACGTCACCACGCGCTAATCACGTGAAATCGACTTGGCTTGCTCAGTGGCGCGTGTAAAAGCTAGGCGGTTTATGGGGGGGGGGGTTATTTATTTGTTTTTTCATTCATTGAATTTGGGGTGGGCGGATTTCATCATTTTAGTGTATCATTTTCTTTTGATGCATTTCTTCCTTGTGCCAGCTTCTGTAATGAGAATGGGACTCCCTGGTGAGGAGTAACAGATTTTATTTTCCCTCAGATAATCATCATTTCTTTTCAAAGATTCTCCTTAATCTCCAGCTTCTGAGAAGAAAAAATAGACACATAATATATTGTGATATAGTAAAATGAATCACAAGTCGCAAAATTGATATTCATAATGTGTGCTTCAGATCTTTCGAATCTATGAAATAAGTATAGCACTTGACAGGTAGGTGAGGGTAAAGGTGTGCACGAAATATACCCCCTCCTCTAACACAATAGTTCTGCGCGAACATTTAATGTCACCCAGTCCCTCTCCTCCCCCTTACATACCCCCGCAACTTCTCAATTTCGCTGCCGCCTCCCCTTGACGGGCGACAGCAGCCCCTCAAGGGTGGGCCGGACCTCAGGACCACAGGTATGGTGTTGTTGTCCTACTGCCACTATCACCAGAGCTTTTACCTTCACTGAGAAAAACCAGCATAAAGGTTTCCAATGACCAGCTCTTTATGAATAAAGCCCTGGTCATAAACCATGACCATGACTGCCCCCGCTATTTTTGCGCGTCCGATTCACGGAGGTTGAAGGAGTAAATTCCGGTTTATTTTCACGCACCTGACAATGCTATTATGATCGCCCATGTCGCGCAAATTCACCCACACTCACCCATGTGTAACAAATAGCTATAAATATACTTACATCCCACAAACTTACCTTAGAACCTGTACATTTCTCAGGTGCCTAATGATTTAATGAATGCCACAAAACTGAAACAAAGTTGAACATGGATTATTCATGAGAAGTGATACTAAAGATCATAGTTAATGAATTAGAGTGAAATAAAAGAGATGCATGCATCATACTTACCTAGGATACATATGTACTAGTATGCCTAAAACTACATCCAATTACTTTTGGTGTGGGTTTCCCAGTGGTCGGAGAAGTAATGATAGTGTAAGCAGCAGGTGCAGGTTGTATGGTAAAGGGTTGGTAGGTATATAAATAGAATATAGCTGCTGCCCCCCCCCCCCCTCTCCCCCACCCATCGTCACACCTCACCGCCCCGGGCCCTCGCTCCGCACTGAGCCATAGGGTGTGACTGTACAACAGCAAGCTACATCATAGGCTTATGTAATCCTAGGTGGGCAGTCTTCCCTCCCTCCCTGCGCTCTCTCACGTCGACGCCTAGCTTTCTGGGGCGCGTGGGTGTACGCAAACTAGTGTAGCACTCGTCTAGACGCGTGGCACAGCAGGGTCTTTCGCGTGGATATACGCTTATTTATAACAGTGTTGCAAAACTTGGATTTTGAGATATATATTTTGAGATTATACATGAAGCAGAATCCAATTGTGGTTACCATTAAGACAGCTACTACATATTTCTATTTTTATTAGGCAATGTTTGATATCAATGACTTGAAATACTGAGAATACCAAATATGGAAATTATTTGATGTAATGAACAGAAAAACTTACACGAACATCAACATCGCCCCCTGCCAACATAAGCCCCCCGCCCTAGTGTGGTCCAATAGCAGCAGCACAGTTAGACT
Source organism: Sthenelais limicola (assembly GCA_942159475.1). NCBI lineage: Eukaryota > Metazoa > Annelida > Polychaeta > Phyllodocida > Sigalionidae > Sthenelais > Sthenelais limicola. The sequence goes on along the minus strand of OW804102.1, from coordinate 54,975,087 downwards.
CTATTAAGCCCTTGTGTTAGACATATGATTGCCAGTGTGATGACTTCAAGATATAGATAAATAATTAAATGTTTTCAAGCAGTTTTTGGCAATGACTGAGGTTAGATGCCCATGTCAGGATGGGGTGCTTACATCGGTGGTGGGGTACCTATGTGAGGCATTTTCCTTTAAATTGTTCAAATCTGTACACATTATAGGCCTTCTCAAAACTCATCCAGTATATTGGGAAGGGTATACAGTAAAAGCACCGGAAAACAAGGTTAAAATTAAAATTGATGCTGAGAGAAATATTCATCCAATCCAGTAGCGATTGTCAGGAAATATTTCTAACTACCCTATTTATCAACACACACTGACTTATGAAACCATCCCCACCGCCATTTTTGACCATATAAACAAAGGCAATGTATATATTTATATAACTGCCTGTGTTTTTAATACAAATTTAATTGTGGTGATAATCGGTACTTGGAACCAAATGGCTTGTATGACGACTAACTCTAAACAATCATTTAAACTGAGGAGTATATGTGTATATATTTGAACAACGATTTTATAAGAGTTTGTTTTTTAGGGTAGTACTAAACAAGGTATATGAAGAACATTATCATCAGGATGAGAGACATTATAAAGAATATAATAAATGATATTTTTGTCATTTCAGACGTTAGCTTTTTATGCCGGTTAACTAAATTACTGAAAGTTGTTATCATAATACTAGAATATATTCCAAATGATGTTTTTCACATAACGTCAACCATTACATAATACATACAAAAATTATATTAATTAGACTATAGATACATTGTTTTCAGAGCAATGTATGTATAATAGAATCAATTAATTACAACTGTGTTCCATATTCAGGCTATGCAGCAGATGTAGATGTCACACTGAATGTATACAACAGTGAAGGAGAAACAGCAGAATGGATAACACCAGGAGAGCATACAACATATGAATGCTTATATACTGGGGGCTACTTAGTATCATTTAAGAATGGAACAGATAAACCTATATTGACATACTCAGTACAAGGTGATTTGACAGTTGGAAGCTGGTTTGAGCTCTTGGTAAGCAGGAAAATATTTCAACTTAAAATGATTAGCATCTACAAATTAATGTCCCTCAGTACTCAGCATAATGATGATTGTAAATGAACATAACAGTGAATATAATTGCCCAAGCCTGTCAGGCTACGGACAATTATATTTATGAAGAACTACCACAGAAATATATGGAACTACAGACTTTGAAATCTTCTCATTTCATTATGAATTTAGACGTTGAAATATCATGTACCCATGTATGTAAATGAATTAGACATAATTTATATATATAAGTGTATCTGTTTTAAATACTGTTACATGTTTGTCCCTTAGGTCTCAGACTCCACAGGCTCTACTGAACAGTTGAGCATGAAGCTATTGTATCCTCACTGCTCTAAAGATGGCGTGGTTAAATGTGAAGTTATGGACATGAATTCTGACACTGGGATAGTCACTAAAACCCTTGACTTTGCAGGTTTGTATCAAATCATATAGTTTATAACTCTCCCCATATTACTTACATTGAGTGTTACAAGAAAAGATAAGAGTCATAGGTGATAGACGATGGAATATTGAGACTCTTGGATGCTCGATGACAAAACCTATGAAAGAGGGCGGATGAAGAAGGTGACAATGGGTTGCTATATATGCGTATCGCATTGAAGTCAGTGCCAATTCACAAATTGATATTTTTCTAGAATATGGTTACTCAGGGGAGAGTTTTTCATTGCGCTCTGACTGTGCATGGTATACAAGTTGTTTGGTGCAGTTCAATTCATAAAGTTATGAAAATATAAGTTTCCTAATTGTTATACTGAACATATATTACAAATAGCTGTGTACACATACAGTCAAGTTATATCCATAACTCTTTGGGTGAAAGTTAAAACAATCAACACATCGATGCCCATATTTGGGTCTCTGGGCGGCTCCTGCAATCTGGCCATACCCACATCTCGTGGACCAATTGCATGCCTGGATTCCTCCACTGTGACGTAAGGTCGTCTCAAACATAAACAAACTTTTCGACCCAGTCACTCTCTTCCGTATCACCGCAGTGCGCGGTTGTGTATTCAATTTTTTTGAATTTTGAGCAGTTTTTGAAGATTTTAAGCTTCAGGATGGCTAAGGACAAGATGTGCTCCAAGTGCCAAGTGGCCCATGCCGGTCCTACGGGGGAGAACTGTACAAACAACCCTGAGGAGGCCGAAAAGCTGAGTATTGATGCTCGTATGGGGTCCCTTGAGACCATGATGAAGACTGTCATCGCAACATTGGAGAAGTTTTGAGGTGTCTCAAACTCCTTCTTCCTCCATGGTTGGTACAGATTCTGAGGTTATCACCATTAATCGTTGTGATGCAAGTGTTGATCAGTCGATCTACAATGTGGGCGTGGACTTGCATAGCCGCAGATGTGTGCGCTGAAGATCTAGAAATTGGTCAAGGACCTGCCCATTTGATCAACACAAGGACTTAGACAAAGGTGACTCTATTGATACCATTGAAAATTTGCTTCTGCTTAACCTGAAACTTGTAGACAAATTAGTAGTTGATGCTAGACCCTTGGAAGAGATTAGGGGAGTGGTTGGCCATTGTATCACTATATGTGAGAAGGCGGGGTCAACAGTTTTATTCACTCAAAGCCAGCCTGTTGTACGACCAGGCCGTTCGCTACAGGGCAAATAAGATCGGGCTGTCAGCCTTCCAGGACATAAGAGGAGGTACTACGCTGTTATAGTTATGAAAATTCTCGCAAGGCAACTAATCCCAAATCTGCTACTGGTATATCAAGAAAGGATCATGTATGCTTCAAATTTAACAATGTTGGGGGTTGTCCCAGCAACTTGTGTGACTATCCCCACAAATGCTCGAGTTGTGGTTCCTCCGAGCATGGAGCCCGTGCTTGTCACGGTGCCAAAGGCAGTAAATAGGATGAGGACTGTCGGGAGAAGGTTGCTTTGGATGTGGTTGACAGTTGTGATTATGGAAATGTTGTATTTTCGAGTTGTCATATTGTTAAACCTGATGTTTACGCTGGAAGTGGTTACTGGTAACCTGGGCGATCCAGATTTGAACTTGACTGTCATGGCGGACCATGATGGTGACGGGCTCAATTCATCAACAATGACAAACAGTTATTTCCTGATTACTCTCCTGACAAGTCTTGGACTTTCTTCCAACTGTGACCAAGGTAAATATAGTGATATTCGAGACATTATCTGTGACTTTGGTAAATCTGGAACTGAAATCAACAATGATAGAGTACTTTTCGACACGCCAACATCTCCTCGGGGTCATGTCCTTAATGTTTTTGCCAAATGTGCTTGTGGTGTTTGTCATTGTAAGCATCAGCTGGGAGGTATGGATACCCAGTTGAAACCATGTAGGTTTGCGTATTTATTATTCAGCCTAAATGACAACGATATTGATAATTACATTGATGTATTCTACGGTGTATTGGATGGGTTTGATGTGGTTGACTGTACAGTCGATCCGTATGACTGCCCTAATTATAATTCTACTTTTGAGCCTGAGGTTAAAAGAAAAATGGATGATATTGTCTCGAAAGAATTATCTGAAGGTTTTATTTCAGTAGCTGATGAATTTCCCATTTGTATACACTCTTTAGGGGCTGTCCCTAAGCCAGATGGGGGGATATGCCCCATAACCGATTGTAGTCGTCCACTAGGTATTTCTGTTAATGAAAATTGTAATTCACTAGTACATGAATTTTCTTACAAAAGTATTGACGATGCTATCTCTTTGGTGGATTATGGCTCCTTTATGGCAGTAGTAGATACTAAATCAGCCTATAGGGCTGTTCCCATCAACCCAGATCACCGTAAATATTGTGGGTTTTGTTGGAATATCGATGGTAAAGAAATCTTATTTGTAGACAACAGGCTGTGTTTTGGCTTCCGTCCAGGCCCCTGTATATTTAATCACATTTCCAACTTTTTTGTGACTTGTATTGCTTAATTGTTCCATGTTCCTGTAGTTAACTTTCTGGATGATTTTTTTGTCTCCAGCCATTCCTATGATAGTTGTACTGCTCAATGTGATGTATTATTACATGTGTTAAGGTTTTTGGGGTTCCATGTAGCATGAAACAAGTTACTGCCCCATCTACCTCATGTATATATCTAGGTTTCAATTTAGATACACATGCTATGACATTATCCCTGCCTGTCGACAAGGTAAAGAAGTTATCTACACTGGTGGGAGAGACAAAGAGAGCCAAGTATATATCTAAAAAACAGCTCGAGAAATTTTGTGGATATATTTCTCATTGTGCTGCTGTTTTCAAAGGGGGTCATACATACTGTCGACGTTTTTTTGATCTTTATAAAGTCATGCTGATGAAGAAAATATCCAGGATACCCATCAGTATTGAGGTTAGTATGGACCTAGGTTTGGTGGGAGGCATTTACAAATATTTTCAACGGTGTGGATATGTTGAAAAAACCTGAATATCACCTCCCAGTTATTTCTGATTCTTCATCCAGGGGGTTTGGAGCCTTTATGGGCTCAGACTGGGTAGCTGGATCCTGGAAAAGCTATACGATTCCTGCTTCATGTGTCTACAAGGACCATATTTGTACCACCCCTGTAGAGGACAAACTTGCTTCGAATATTAATATTCAAGAATTATACCCAGTTTTAGCTGGCATCAGGAGGTGGGTTCCCCTCTTGAAGAATTCATCTGTTGTCTGCTTTATCGATCATACTCAGGTAATAGCTATGTTGAGGAATGGCACAAGCTCAAGCACTCAATGTATGCAGTGGCTCTACAAACTCTTCTGGATATGCTTCATCTTCAACATATCCCTTGTGCCAAATTATATTAAAACTGACAATAATGTGGTTGCAGATTTATTATCTCATCTCCCATATTTTTCTTCCGATGCTCCTGTGCCTATTACCCTTCAAAAGGCTGATCTGTGCTGCTTTAACTCAAGCCCTTGTCTTCTCCAGGGCTTGGACAATGGAATGACAGGATCATCCAGCTAAGAAATCTATCCCTAGCTTCCTCTACTAGACTACAACGTGATAGGCAATAGGGGGTGTTTATGAACTTTCTCCAGGATAATAACTCTACACTTCTTCCACTGGATGTCCACAAGTTATCTGCTTTTGCTGCATTTTTGTCATCGGTAAGGAGATACTCTTCTATATGCACATATTTAGCTGGGGTCATCTCTTATGCAAGGATGTGTGATATGGACTGTCCAGGTTTATCTCATCCAGGCCTGAAATAAATTCTTCGAGGTATCAAAAAATTGCCTGGATCTGCTCCTAGACCTGCCCCGCCCAACTCGCCTGTTATATTATTGAAATTGTACCCATATGTGGATCTGGACAATGCTCTTCACAAACTGTGTTGGGCTGCATATGTGTTTATGTTTCGAACCCTATTGAGGGTAAGCCATATAGTTTCATCTCCTCATATGCTTTGTCATAAAGACATATCACTGACTACTGGAGGGATGTGTGTTAGGGTGGGGTCTACTAAGACTTCTACCATTCCCTCTTCAGTTTTTATTAAGGCTATATCAAACAAAACCCTTTGTGCAGTGTATTGGGTTAAAAAATTGTTGGCCTGGGATATATTCACTTCTCGCCAACTCCTCTCCTGTGCTGGACACGATGTACATACATATGACCATATTTCCAGCAATTTAAATGAATTATTATCGTCATCTGGTGTTAATGGCGGCTTCACCACCCACTCGTTTCGTAGGGGAGGAGCCTCATATATGTCTTCACTGGGTATCTCCTTGTCGGACATAAATGTGAAAGGGAACTGGAGATCATCCATCGCCGATTCTTATATCGTCCTATCTCCAAATGATATGCTGAAATGTGAAAATATTATTGGAAGTCATCTTGACAACCTGTGAAAATCAACTCTTTCTGGTTTGGCCCTTTTGGTAAAAAAACCTTGCTTCCCTTGGTTCTGGCCAACCCTTGTGTATTCGTTGATTATTATATTATAGCTCTCTCTCCCATCCAGCCGACCAAGATCCTACATATATACACAATCAACACATTGATGCCCATATTTGGGTCTCTGGGCGGCTCCTGCGATGTGGCTACGCCCACATCTCGCGGACCAATCGCATGTCTGGATTCGCCCACTGTGACGTAAGGTCATCTTGAACATAAACAACTTCGACCCAGTTACTCTCTTTCGTATCACCGCAGTGCGCGGTTGTGTATTCAAATTTATTTTCTTATTTATATTGTCAATGTTTATGGTAAATAAACCTTGCTTCGCTCGGTTCTGGCCAACCCCTGTGTATTTGTTGATTATTATATTATAGCTGTCTCTCCCATCCAGCCGACCAAGATCCTACATATCTGTCTTGTAAGGTTACTGATCTTTGGAAGAATATTGGTTACGGTCTTGATTTAGTATGGTATTTTCAGGAGGAATTTGTACAGTTTTCAGGCACTAACAATCTCATAATACTAATACATGCAATGTAATTTATAAGCGTACATAGGTTGCTTCAATAACATTAATGCGTTTTGTGGTCACAGAAGGGACAAACAAGGCAACTGTCTATCAACCATTGTCTTCTGCAGGCCCATAATATGATATTTTACCCTCACTCTGAATCTTTACGGGTCTAGAATTAAACGCAGATCTTAGGGCTGTTCATTCCAAAGATTTGCCTTTTTGGCTGATATACATTTTTTATCTCGCACATTGCGAGGCTGGATGGCGGCTTGGGTAGGGGCATTGACCTGCCTCGTGTTTCTAGGTGGATCCATAGATATTTGTCACCTTAGCCCCTATCCATAGTTCCCTATTGTCCATTCAGTAATTTCTGTCATGTGCGATTCTGAGGATGTTTTTTTGCATTTTCTGTAATTTCTTTAATTGTGTAGGGTTTAGCAGAGTATGTGAGAAGAGGCTATAGTCAAAATATGATAACAACTTCGATTTCTCAATCATCAGGGCTGCACCTGTCGTTAAGTTCACCCTCATCTTTTTATATATAAATATTTTGTTATATAGTTTAATTACCAGACTAATTGTGGTACCATTATCTGGCATTGATCAACATAATCATCAATATTCACTGCACTATAATAGAAAACTGCATCATCTGCATAATGTATAAACTTACTGTTCTAGTTACATACAGTTATTTACAAGGGAGTAGCACCAAGTCATTGACTGAACCAAAATATGCCCAACTGGGACTTAATTTAGTCACTGCATGCCAGGTGATGCTGCAGTACTGTTGTCAGCAATAGTACCACATATAGCCCAGGTAGTTTGATTGCCCTTTACCAGGGAAGAGCATACTGGTGATGCGCTTATAAATAGCTATCCATAGCTGGCACTTGTAGTAGTAATTGCATTACTTTCAACTATATGCCAGTTGCGCTTATTGTTCATTTCTACTCCCTTGTATATACCTCCTTGATTTAAGGTCATTTAGATATAATTATTAAGTACATTACAGGATCCTAAATCGAACCCTGGGGCACTCCAAAATCTATTGCCTTCCAGTCTGAGGTGAAGTCACCGTATTTCATCTTTTGTTTTCTTTCACTTGAGTAGGATTTGGACCATTTACATGACATAATCATCGGAAATTCCACATTCCACATAATATTATGTACCACAGAATTAAATGCTTTTGAGAGTCAATAAACCGCACAATTGATATATTATTGGAATGAATTGCATTATAAATGTCAGATATGAACTCAGTAAGGGCCTCAGTAGTTGAGTGTCCACTGAAATCTGACTTGCTGTCTACAAAGGATATTATTTCTATAAAGATATATGACATTAGATGACCCACCACTATCCTTTCCGTAGTTTTCCCAGCAATATGGCACAGTGAGATAGGTCGGGTGACTGACTGAGAGACTTAGTATTTTTATGTAACATTTTATTACTGGTAACATTTTTTCACTGAATACAAATTCTATATGTTCATGTGCTTCTGCTGAGTGGTCAGTCTAACCATTGATCAAGGTCTGGCCTCTTGTTGCAATGAACGGGTAACTGCTATTTTTATCCGTTGAGTTCACTTTTTTATGTCCCAGTTAGAAATTGCGGATTTGGGGGGCAAGATCCCTACATTATTGTATTGTAACCACCGAGCTGAAATAACTGCCCTTAAACACATTCAACAATTGATTGTATCGACAAGTGGTGAAGGCACTTTTAACATAATCATAGGGGTGTATTTTAGATTGTCAGGAACTGTTTATTTGTTGATTTGTTACAGATTTCATTGACATAAATGATTTTGGCGTGATGTTATTACACAACATGATGTTTTCATACTTTCTCACTTCTAGCCCCAGCCCAAACTGTACCCATCAATGAAGACGAAGCCTGTATATACACTTGCTCAGTGGAAAACATCCTACCAAAGGGAAGGTTTGTTTGGCATGGAGGATGTGAAGAAGATACATCAACTGTGATACCAGATGGGAAGTGTATGTGGTGTCAAACTTCTACAGCAAGATGTAACAGCTCTCACCATGGGCGACAGATAGCTTGTGAATTCATTCATGAAAACAACATGAAAAAAAATAGTTCAAGCACAACAGTCAACTGTCCACCTGGTAAGTACATTTCATTATGTTGAAATATTGAACACAACACATGTATATCAATAACCCCAATGTTCATTTGAGGAAGATAGAAACATTTATTTTACTTGGTGTTTTATTAACAGTCTTTGGTGTTCTTTGGAAAAAACTTCATGAGATGTTAGTATGGCTGAACCTGTTATAATGATGATGGTAATAATAATACAAAATATTTACATCTTAACTCTAATGTATATCAACAAAGTAAGACAGCTTCATTAAAACTCTTATAATTTAAATTAACTTTAAAACTAATATTTGTGTCAATCAACAATTGTGCAAAACCAAGTACCCATCCCTCCAAACACACCCACTCCAGAAAGAAAGAAGCTCCACTTGACCCATCCCCCTGTACATTATGTGTCACAAACCATTAATGTGTTGCACCTATCAGAATTGAGTACAGGATCTGTGACACATTCATAACACATTATCAACACATTCTTCCTATATATGTAGCACTGCGATCGAAAATTCATTATCCCTGACGAAGCCCCCCCCCCCTATAGGGCGAAATATTGGATGAATAAAATGATACTTTCGAAGATGACTACTTGAGTGATATATCTGCTACAAAATCTACTGTAATAATAATAATATAGTAAGTCTATATATAATAGTCATAATAAAATCAATTTCCATCAGTGATCAATATCAGTGTGACCATTGCTTGTAATGACAGATCTACAGTACAAAGTGGAACTTGTCTTTCAGGGGAATCAACAACATCAACAACATCAACAACATCAACAACATCAACAACATCAACAACAACTGAACAACCATCAACAACTACACTACCATCAGGTTAGTATGCTTCATAGTTTGCTTTGATTATTACCATTTGTAACCAGGTGCATATAATGGGAGACCTGGTAATTTATAAATATTCAGTAAGTTACATGTCTGCAAAGTATGAGATTTGGAGCAATGGTAGTTATATGGGTCAGATTTTCAGAAAATGTACAATTGGCAGCTCTACACATTCAGTAAATTCTGCTAAATCAGGCTGCAATTTGGGCAATACTAGGTAAATTCGAAAAAATTTGGCATTGCATTGATTCCAGCAATTTGTTTGGCTTGGTTGATCCATATTTTGAACTTTATTTTCGTCTGAAATTTGGACAATTAAAGAGGATTGGCAAAGTGGAATTGTACATTTTCTGAAAATCTGACCCATATAATGTGCAAAGAATAGAGATCATGAGGTTGTTCATAATAAATGTATACAATTTAACATTCTTTTAACTTTAAAGATGCAAGGAATGAGCGAGGTGAAACCATTGTCCAACATGAACAAAATATTCATCTGGAACAGTCCTTAAATAGTTATTTGGTTGTTATTATTGTAATGTTATGGGTAAATTGAAGGTCTGTACAGTCATTTGGAGGTAACTATCACATGTATATCACTCACTATTCCCATTTCTCAAACTGTGACCAATATTTACCCACTTTTCCAGGACCATTGGTGGACCCTGCCAGAATACCACGGGAGACTCTAGGGGATATGGATGATGTGTATGGACATGGATTCATGTGCACCGTACTTGATACCTCCAACACATATGTCACATGGAGATATGTAAGGCACTTCTTTTATGTTGGCAAAGAACATAAACAGTCAGATGATTGCAATAATGGGTAAAATATAAACAATAATGTCATCAAAGATCTTAAATATGTCACATGTCTGAGCTCTGGTGAAAACGTTTCAGAAATCTTCAGACATCTCTCCTTGTTCCCTCTCCCACTATCTTTCTCTTTCAAGTTGTCTCTATAATTTAGTATCTTCATACCACAAATGGAACCCTGTTTAGATGCTTTTTTTGGTCACTGTTCAGTGTTGTGCTGTTGTTGTGTTACCTGTCCCTGTCCCTGTCCCTGTCCCTGTCCCTGTCCCAATCCCTCTCCCGCTCCCGTTCCATCTTTCATTGTGAGGTAATAAGTAGCGGGTTCTCCCCGCTCGACTTCAAATTCAATAGTTTATGAACTGATTAAACTCTGACAATGCTCCTTTTGGTGGAAATATATCAACTCCCATCCCATAGTGAAGCAATGATGTGCCCGTCCATGACCTCATGCTTTGGGTGACCCAGAAACCTACTGGTGAAGGGGCAAAAAATAGTGGAATGGTTCGGCACCAATTTTTGCAATGTGCATGTGAAATGTAATGGAGATCTGACCAGCAGTTTCAGAGAAGATAGCAGTTTAAAGCTCCAAACCCTTATTTTATTATTATAGAGATACAAATAACATGTTTTGGTTCTGTGCAATGTGGTGCCAATGCAGAGCGGTTATCCCCACTCGCTGTCACCACCGCATGCCTGTCACCCAGCTCCTCACCTTGACCAGTCGGGCTGGGCATAGACTGGTTTTAACAGCCTTTGGCAGCAGGGCCTTCTCAGTAGATGTTACTACCTTTTGTTTACCCCATGTATTCTTTTATTTTTTATATTTTACTTTGTCTATACTGTTTCCACAACTCTTATTTTACCTTTTATTATATCTTTTACGCTTCCACCCTATCCAGCCTATCCATATATACTCTGTAGCTGTTTATGTGACATTGTGTGTATTTTAAACAGAAAGACTACCAAGGACTGAACAATCTGGGTTTAGTGTTTTGTATTTGTGAAGCTTTGCCAATTCTTAGTACTACACGCCACAATTCACAGCCTAGAGAGCAGGACACTGCAATACATTCATACAATCTATATCTGTTATTGTTATGAATAATATGTTCCCTTGTTCCAGTACTACAGACAAGATGGGCCGTCAAAGGAGATCTGTCGAGGTGATGCTACAAATGTGTATTGTAATACGGGATACGGGGTTAAACAACATTCTCCATTTGACCTCGTCTTAGCCACAGGCCGTCCCAATCTAGTTGGCACTTATGAGTGTGAAGTTACAAATGGCAGGATTACAGAGACCTACAGGGGCAGACTGTTTGCTTGGGAACCTAGTCGTAAGTAATTACAATGTAAAATTGACAGAGCAAGTTGTCTAATTTATTAAGTGAGAGATTAGTCAGAGTGGCAGTGGTCACTCTGAACCTTGTTTTAATATTTTTCCTGTCATTGTTATCCTGTGGGTGATTGGATCTCTAATCTAACCTGTTGATTAACTGGTCCAGGGGGACCCAAGCCAATCAGCCCAGGCCCAGTGTACTCGTTGTAATCACTCTAGTATAAAAAAAAGCCAGTGATGAGTTCGATCTCTTTTAAGTGATCCTACTAACTTGAAACATACATCTCTGTGTGTTGCATTGATTAATTTCTCGCTCAACAACTGACCCTGAAATATTACGAAGAATGACTTGCATTTCTTCAACAATATATAACTACAATAAAATGATGAAGGTAATGTAGGAATAACTCTTGAAAGTATTCACCCAGGAGGGAATATAAATGGTGTGGCCTTTGCCAAACTTGTGGGTCAGATTTTCAGAAAATGCACAATCTATAGTTCTATACACATCTCTCCAATTCTGCTAAATTAGAGTGAAGATTGAAGAATACTAGGTAGATCTGAGTGTATTCTGAATGTATTCATTATTTGAGAAAATTGTTGAAGGTGAATTATACATTTTCTGACGGTCTGACCCTTATCTGTATGAGGGGTCAGGCCTGATTTGATAATTATTTTGCTGCCTTAACATGTTTATATCAATAATTTAAATCCTATAGAGTGCGTAAGTGTCATGGCGGCGGGGTGCAAATCAACAAAAATTAGTTGCGCAGTTGTATCGATGTGTGGATCGGAAGTAAACAATCCCCATAGGGTTAGCATTGCGGCAATAAATAATCACTCTTTACATCGCCCCAGTAAAGGTATAACGATTATGGAGGCTATAGTTGAAATCGTTTGCCTCTAAAGATGGATATATGTAAGTTAGAACTCATAAAACTATATGATCGTTGAAAGAACAGAGATTTAATATTGTGGTAACGTTGGGGCCATGGGACTTTCGGGGGACTGTCCACATGACGTCATGAAACTGCTACAGTAGCGCGACTCAAAAAATCGCCGCGGGGGACTACTTACGCGCCCTATTGGTTTAGGGACTCAAGAGCAAGGAAGCGATGGTGAACAGAATAGGGGAAATTAACAGCTTTACGGGAACCAAGGATAGATATTAGGGAGGTTCTGCAAGCAACAATAGCTCAATGACGTATAGATCTGTATCCGTACCTTTTTTGTGAATTACGTAACATTTTTATGTCTGAAAAATAAATTTTGAGATGAAATATTTTGTTTGATATGTTACGTTACGTTTTTCCCACCTTTTTTTGCTGAACCTCTTTCTTTCTTTTCATGTAAGTTTGTATATCACAGGTACGCATACGTTTACGTTCATGTATATGTAAGACTTGCTGAACCTCCCTATTGAGAGACTATTTTTGTACTAACATTACCTAAGAAAGCTGATTTAAATGAGTCAGTCCTAAGTCTAGGGAGATGTGGCTGTAAGGGACAAGATGGCCAACAGCCTCCTGCCATAATCGGCATAACCAAGGTTACCCATGGCCCCTACATGCTAAAGCACTGCTCCGTAATGTCCCTCCGTATTTGTTTCAAACAAAGAAATGATCCTCAGGAATATCTATTATTGAATCAAGCAAAGGTGAAGAACAAGAGATAAACAAACTTTTGAATCAACATATTTCTTGCAGGTGAAGATTGTATTGGATATGTGGACGACTTCAATGAAGCTTACCTCAGATGTAGGGTGACCTTCGCTGGACCTCCAGAGGAAGTGGACATAGAGTTTGTGGACAATAATACTGGACACACCATTACCACTGGCAAACAATACTGGTAAACCTATTATTTTACATATGATAATAGTTTGTGGTTAGTCTCGTAGGGGAGATGATTCTTTATGTGTCATAAAAGTTGTAGTGTTGACAAAAGATTTGCGAATTTCTCAATTAGAGCTCTTCCAGTTTGAACCTCTTTGCTTACGTTAACTTTGTTTCATTTCATGATCTTCAATTTAGTTTATTAGAAAAATACCCATATATTTGTGAATAATTATTTGTTATTCATTACACAAGTATTAATACCAATAACAACATACATGGGTCAGATGTTCAGAAAATGTACAATTGGCAGCTCTACATATTTAGTAACTTCTGCTAAATTAGGCTGAAATGTGGTCAATACTAGGTAAATTCGAGTATATGATAGTACCGCACGAGTAGGTGGTCTGGTGTAAAGGATCACATGGACCCAAGACGATTCTTTTCACATGGCCCACGAGCCGATAGGCAAGTGGGTTATTATTGAAAAGAATCGTCGAGGGTTCATGTGATCCTTTACACCAGACCACCTACGAGATGCGGTACTATTTTTACTCCACGGTGGTAATGAATTAATTATAAATTACTGCAAAAAGTCCTTTATTTACTTACAAAGTTCCTGCCATTCTTCTCTCACTGACGCCGGCGACGACGCAATAGTGTACATCGTAACGTCGCAACGTTAGTAACGCTAGTAAGAGTCATTGACAACGCATTTTCCCACGTGGACGGGAACCAATCAAATGAGTTTATTTTGCGTTTATCATTAGGCCCTGCCCATGTGGTACAAAACAATGTACCACACGGTATGTACCACACGCCTCTACATACAAATGTAATGTGATACACACTTCACCGTGGAGTAATATTCAGCATTGTATTGATTCTAGCAATCTGTTTGGTTAGGTTAAACTGTATTTTGAACTTTATTTTAGTCTAAAATTTGGGTTATTTGAGAAGATTGGCGAAGTTGAATTGTCCATTTTCTGAAAATCTGACCCACATCCTTCTACTCTCATCAAGAGTGCTGGGTGAACAACGGCTCTAAAGCCAAATACAACAACTAACCCATCATCAGGGCCTGTTTGCTCTAGACTTGAGGGACAACACACCAAAGAATTAGAAGGATGAATAGAGGAAATAGTCAATATAGATATAACAATCACAATAGTGACACTAGTGACAAAATATATGTCTAAAGTTTTCAAAACATTGTTTCTAAAACGTTGGTGCCTTATTCTCAAGTTATCATTTTACTTAGGTTAAGGAGTTACTTAGGAGACAACATCTTTATGATTGATTACTTTCTCCCCTGATGAAGGCTGCCATAGCCCACAATGTGGGACAAATAAAGTCATTCATCTACAACCAAATTGTATGTTATTTCACCTTATGAATGTATCAATTTATTCTTGATGAATTAGGTATGATTCCCACCAGTACAGTTTACTCCACCGAGTCACTCTTGAGAACTACGCTCCTGGAACACATACATTCGCTGTCACATTCCTCGCATTTGGCAGGCAGTGGTTCATGGAGGTTATCGAGCTGGAGATAAAATGAGCTTGCCCAGCTAGCATAAGAACTACCTATTATTCTGCTGAGTATTTGGTTGGGTAGGTTTCACATACGAGTCTCTATATCCTTGTTTTACTGTTATTGCATTTAAAGTGTTTATTCACCCAAACCAGGATCTGTTTGGTTAGGTTGAACTGTATTTAAAAAAAGAATCTGAAATTTGGGTTATTTGAGAGGATTGGTGAAGATGAATTCTACATTTTCTGATGACTTTAGCATGTCTGCTAGATATATGAATGAGGACTAATATATTTACTTCTTTACATAGTTAGTAATACTTTTACAAAAGTAATTCGATTTTTTAGTAATTTATTTTACAATTATTGGAACCATGGTCATAATATATACTTGGTAATATAATATGCCTCATCACATTTTCATTGCGTGAGGACTACAATAATTCTCTTATTTATTGTCTTTTACTTAATAAAACAGAAATATTTTCTAGAAATATGAAGCAATTGGCTCTGATGATAATCATAATGAGGGGAAACCGCTGTTTTTAGTTTAACGCTGTTTACTTGGGAGAAATGTGGTCAGGGGAAAAGTTCCGATACAAATTGCCAACTGGAATTGTATTGTGAAATAATTCCTTTGTATTAAGGCGCAACAGCCACTTTCTATGCTTCAGACACAATATTTATTTCTAAATATGTAATTCCCAGATCTTATATTACAGGTTCATCAAAAGAAGGGATCCATAGTCGACAAGTTCCCAACTCAAGACTCAAGACCCAAACACCTGTTTGTGTTTATTCTTGGATTTGAATGCTGGACGTCTGACGACTTATTCCAATTTATTGTGCAAATTAACTGACAATCAGCAATAAATATAATGGATCCAACTTATTTCAGTCAAATTATTTGCGTTTGTTTTTGAAAAGTAAAGGTAGACACAACGCTGTACATTATATGTGTTGTACAATGTTTTTGCAATGTTTTGTATATGGGTCAAATTTTCAGAAAATGTACAATTCACCGTCGACAATCCTCTCAAATAACCCACATTTAAGACAAAAATGAGCTTCAAAACATAACAGAACTGATACTTTAAATCACCGTGATACCAAATATACTCAGATATTCCTGGTATTCTTGATTTCTCAGCCTAATTTAGGAGAATTCCCTAAATATGTACAGCTGCCAATTGTACATTTTCTGAAAATCTGACCCATATGCCAATTGAACGTCTGATAAGGATGTTAACATATTGTAAGGTTCTAGTCAACGAGCCAGCCTGTCCCGCCCCCTCCCCCGGTAGAGTTGCTTCTGTTCTTGCCCCCGACCCAAGAAAACTAGTGTCTTTTCTACAACATCTCTGAATGTAACTTAAATTTTGAGTAACTTTTTAAATTTATGTGGAGATAATGCTGGTTACATCACACTCTTTTCATTTTACTGTAAATACATCAGAATAATAATTATATTATCTTCCAATTACATATATGAACCCAAATGATGTCCAAAATTTAGTTCATTAATCTGTTTTGTTTATTTGGGGTAAACATGGCATTATGACACAGTGACAAACAGTGGGAGAACAGCCACTCACTGTTTGATAATAGAAAATAGTAATACGCCTTTGACATATTTCCTGGTTAATACATTAAGAGGTGTTGGATCTGTACCACATATAATTGCAGATCCAAGCTCGATCTAAAGGCCAGGTGAGAAGTTCCCACAACTTGTCAATATGATGAAACAAATCATACTGCTTATACATGTTTCCCAATCTTGATTTAACTCAAGATAAGTAAAGGAAAAGATAAGCCTAATCCACAGTGAACTGCTAACATGTGGATACAAATTCATATCACTGGCAAGAAGTGCAAGCTTTAAAGGTAAATGCCAGCGTCGTCAGCACTGCACCAGGCGGGAATTCAAGGAACTAATGCATGAAACAATAGAAGTTACAATATTTTGTTAAAACTTTGTTTTGGTTGGGGGATTCCAAAGAGCAAAAATAAACATGATGTGATCATAGTATTTTGTGTTTTAGGAATGAGTGAAATTTACTTCCATTCACTATTGATTCCGGTGGGGAAAACTCATTGTGAGCTGAAGTTCAGCTGAATAACTTTATGTTTAGATCAATGATCCCCTTTTTTTCAATTGGCAGGGTAGAATAACTTGTCAACTATGTATATTCAGATGTTAAACAAAATCGTTGGTGTTTTTTAATTGAGTTGATTCAATTCATTCCCTTCATTTCTAAATCTGTAGTTAGGTTATACTGGCATAACTGGGATGAAAGGGTTGGTATCTATAATCGCGCTGGGAAGGGCCAACTTGCTGGATCATGACTATGTACCTCTAGGCTACATCAAACAGCAAAACAAACTTCATCCGACAACTACAGGTTCCACCCGCTAACTCCCTGACTAAATGTCAATTGAAATGTTGACAGAATAAAGATATGCAAAGCACTTACTTTAAACTTGGTGTTTGGCCTTCCTACAGAAGTTTTAATTCTAAATTTATGAGTAATATTACACCAGCTGGCAAGTTCTCACTCTTAAAATCAAGATTATTCAATCATATCTACAAAAGTTTAACAGAACAGGCTGTCAATAGTGATAGGCTCTATGTATAAATATGTTTGCTGAATGAGTAGTCAGTATAAACTGCTTCGGTCCTTTGGGGAGAGTGAGGGAAGTGGACCTGTAAGGAACGTTTGGAGCATGGCTGACAACTGTAGATCAATGCAGAGTCTCTGTTTCATGATTGTTGCAGTGTTGACAGTAGGCCTGCCTAAAGTTATGTATCATATGATTGTTTTTATTTGGTAAGGGCGAGCAAAATCACTTAAGAATTCTAGCTATAACTGACTTGAGTTGAAACTTCTGTATTCTTTTTTTCCTATGTTTCCGACAATCAGTGGCCTTCATCAGCGAATGTGGGTCAGATTTCCAGGAAATGTACAATTCACCTTTAACAGATTTTTTGAATCAAGGCAATACTAAATATACTCAGATACACCTGGTTGGGACGATATTTCGGTCTAATTGACAATTGTACATTTTCTGAAAATCGGACCCATGTACACATAGTCTGAGATTACATCGCATATATATATAAATATGTGTGCAGAACCAGAAGTTGACATTGCTATCTTTTCGCGAGAATGGTCTTATCATGTTCACTATGTGTAGGGGGACCAGGGAGAGATTTGTGGTCATTTCTCCATGTGGGATATCCGTGCTAGTGATTACAAGTATTTATTGTGCATGATTGCACAGTAGTCAAGTCCTTTATAAATATATTTAATTACTATTACTTGCACCTTGTTCATTTATCCTTTAAAAATGATATTTCAATGTAGAAATTGTTGAAACTGTATGATCCTAGCTAGTCCGGATAAAAAATAAGATAAAATAAACCTTATGGTTTAAATATCAACTCACACGATTTCCAATAGCAGTAGATATCTATATGTAATTCACCACAGGGACATTTAGTAAAAAATGATCTGCTAATCTTGTGAATTGGTTTCATTTACAACTTGTGCAATTAACTTATTTAAATCAATTACAACTGTGATTTGATACAAATTTGTCAGTTTATGTACTTTTATAGTATATAGGATTTCTGTATAAGTTCACATGAATACCTTGAAACACAGTATACTGTGTCCCTTGAAAAGGCCTGTGGCATGCTGTGGTTGACTAATGGATTATAGAGGCATCGCCGTCCGCAACGTCATTGGGTGTGTTGGGCACGTGGGTCAGATTTTCAGAAAGTGTTTAATTCAACTTCACCAATTCTCTCAAATAATCCAAATTTCACACGAAAATAAAGTTCAAAATACAGTTTAACCTAGCCAAACAGATTGCTAGAATCAATTCAATGCCGAATATTCTCAAATTTACCTAGTATTGACAAAATTGTAGCCTAATTTAGCAGAATTTGCTAAATGTGTACAGCTGCCAATTGTACATTATCTGAAAATCTAACCCACGTAACTAACTGGATTGGCTAGATTACCCAGTTTACCACTAGATGGCAGTTTTTTTGGCCGGTTTTTACTTGAATATGGAGCGCATATATCACACCAAATGGAGATGGCGAGGATATGTTGGGCGCGCCAATATTTTACAGCCATGTTCAATAAATAGAGAGAATGGGACGAGCAGGCAATAATCGAAAATTTATAGGACGAGATTCGTCCACATAAGCACGATGCCGTAGGCAGAGTGCTTATGTGGACGAATCAAGTCCTATAAATTTTCGATTATTGCTGGCGAGTTCCATTCTATATTTATTATATGTGCATAAAATTTTATCATCATCAGATATCACTGAAAAAGTATTAAAGAACTCTCAGAGAGCCCCAGCTGCCCCGCTGAGAGCACCTTCAGTAGGCTTGTTGTAGCTGTCAGGACTGTATGAGTGAGCTGTCAGGACTGTGTGATCATGCAGTGTTTACTTACTGACTTGGTTGAACTAAAACGTTCATATCGTAGCCATTTCTTGAGCTACAATAATAAACCTTACATCATTTGATAGAGAATTTAATTCTCTATTTAATGGTGTGGTGTTTATTATGTATTTTTATAATCACAGGTGGATTACCGATCGCGGGGATCTCCGCGGGGATCTCCGCGGAGACAGCGGATGTGCTGAGTCAGAGCTATTTTTAGACAACTACATTTTTATAGGACGCGTCCTATATGACTATTTTTATAGCACCCCACTTATAGCACCTCTCATATAGCATGCGCGTATAATAAATACCAGTATTTATTGGGAAAGTACATACTGCGCCGTCTTATACAGTTGTTAGGCAAATGAATATTTGATTTTGGCAGCGTTATACTGGTTAGGGCTGACAGTGTATGCACCACCCCATGGTGTTATGCATGAAAGCATAGAACATGGCTTTCTTATCTTTACAACTCAACCAATATACTGTATCTATGATTCCCAATCGTAATTTGTCTTTAATATAGGGTATGCAGCTATGGTAGATGTCACATTGAATGTGTACAACAGTGGTGGAGAAACAGCAGAATGGTTGACACCAGAAGAGAATACAACCTATGAATGCACATATAGTGGAGGCTTTTTTGCTGCATTTAGGAATGGATTAGGTTTGCCTATACTGACATATTCTGCACAATCTGGTACGATTACACCTGGTCCTGGCTATGAGCATCTGGTAAGCAACTTTATGTAATATAAAGGAAAGCTAAGCACTATCAAATACCATTCTATTGATTATTGTACTATTGTTATTAAATGTAGAAGAAAGGCGTAATCACAGATATCTCTACCAAGTTCTTAGTCAAATCCCATCCTGACAAGAGAACCCGTCAAGGCAATTTAAGTAGAATGCAGAAGATGTAGAAATACATTAAATCAGGGATATGGGAATAGAAGTATTTATGGCAAAATTAATATTTAATTGATATATTGATTTATAATTCAATTGATATCTCTTATCTCCTCCAAAACAAAATGAATAAACATCATTGAAGATACCATCTGAATGTTTCTCATTGGGCAATCTTGTGAATATTTCAATACAGACTTCTTTTTCAAATAACTTCAAACATCTCGCTTTCCTTAGGTGTCAGACTACTCAGGTTCTTCTGAGAAGTTGACCATGAAGCTATTGTATCCCTACTGCTCTAGAGATGGCGTGGTTAAATGTGAAGTCATGGATATGAACGCTGACACTGGGATAGCCACGAAAAGTTTGGAATTTGCAGGTATCTCTACTAAACTCTACAATCTTCAATTTCTTAGGCTGAAAGTAAAAATCTTTCTCTGACCAGGTTTAAGATAATACAAACCGTATATATCCCTGTTTATAAGCTGGGCCCTGTGTATTAGCCAACCCTGTTTATAAGCCGGGGGTTCAGCACATCTTTATGTCAATATAAGGTAGGCTCCCGTTATAAGCTGGGTGCCTGCACTGCCTTGTACCAACAATAGCGAGAACTAAGAACTAAGTTGTTGTTGATTGATTGTAAACTGTGGTAGTTTTTTTTTGTTGAATTGAAGTTTAAAACCCCCACACCTGACTAATAATGAGCATAAGTTTCAGTTAAATCTACTGGTTTTCAGTTATTGTAATATAAGCCAAGCCTGAAATGTAAGCCCACCCCAAATATAAGCCGGGTCCATTCACCATTTGAAATTAATAAAAGCCCGGCTTATACAAGGGGATTTACAGTAAATCAAACACAAAAAAACAGACCTACAGAGGCTTCTCTTGGGAAACTGTATCTCTTGGCGTCTATTCTAGGTATCTGGTAGAATTGTTTTTGGGTTCAAAAGGATTTTGTCCTATAGCTCAAGGGGAGAGATGACACAGCAGTCTGTAATGATTTGTTGATAATGGTTTACATATTTCTTTAAAGGTAAATACGGGCGTTGAGCGTTGACTAATGCACAAGGAACTAATGCATGAAACAATAGAAGTCAATATATTTTGTTCCAACTTTATCTTGAGAAAGAACATGGTTGGGGGAATACAAAATGCAATAAAAACTGAATGTTATCATATTATTTTGTGTTTTAGGGACGAGGGAAGTTTACTATTCACTATTGATTTCTATTGGGGAAACTCATTGTGATACAAGTTTAGCTGAATAACTTTTTTTGTAGTTCAATGACCCCTTTTTTAACTGAGAGGGTAGAATAACATGTCAGCAATGTATATGCAGATTTTAAAGAAAATCGTATGATTCAATCATATGCTATTGGGGAAAATGCGTTTTCCCATAGACTTCTATAGTGAACAGTAGTACATTTCAGTGGTCCCAGAAATAAAAACTTATCCAATGACATATGGTTTTTTTTGGCTTTTTGGGTTCCCCCAGCCATGTTCTTTCTAAATCCAAAGTTTAAAGAAAATTCCATGATTAATTCATTTTTGTATTAAACACTGGTATTTACTTTTATTCTCCCTTCTATAGTCCCAGCCCAGACTGTCACAATCAAGCAAGATAAAGCCTGTACATACACTTGCTCAGTGGAAGACATCTTACCAAAGGGAATGTTTGTTTTGCTTGGAGGATGTGAAGCAGTTACATCAACTATTGTACCAGATGAGAAGTGCTTGTTCAGTCAAACGTCTACAGCAAGATGTAGCAGTTCTCACCATGGGCAACAGATAGCTTGTGAATTCATACATGAAAACAAAATGACAAGAAATAGTACAAGTATGACAGTCAACTGTCCAGCTAGTGAGGGTATATTCCATTTGATTTAAATTATTTTATCGTGCTCACACATTGCATCTATAGATCTTATTTTCAGCGGATACAGATTGGCATGTCTAGCAAAGCCAATTTGAGAGTTTACACTATAAATGCGTTTTGCTAGTAATATAAATAAAGCTTTGTTCATGATCTGATAACAATAAGCCATCATCAGCTGGTCTTATCTAATATATGAAATTAAATTTCATGGCGTCAATAATAACCCAAAAATGTAATCAGCAATCAAGATGCCAAATACAATGTAGAAGCAATCTTATTAATGAGAAGAACTGGCAATACATGTACACTTCTGTACACATTCATTGTACCTTGTATTTTATCTTGTGTTTTGTATTCTGTACCTGATAATTTACTATAGTTTACTAGTCAACCTATATGTGATGTGTTTTAGGAAAATGAGTCATAAGTCGCAAAAAATGGATTTTGAGATATCACCATATTTGAAACGATGAGATCAAGCCGATTCTAATGATAGTAAACAGTCTAAAAATCCAATAAGTATTTCTAGATTTCAAGTTTGATTTTTTTGTTTTGGAAAAAACGATTTGCAATGTTTCTGGGGGGTAATAACAGTAAAGTAACTAAATATAGTCCATATAAGGACCTTTAAAACGAAAGGATATATTACATACATCGTCCTGAAATTGTATGTATGATGTACATATAAGTGATAAACCCTCAAAAAATCAGAACATTCCAATGAAGTCATCTTGTAAAATAAACACTTTGAAAAATATTGTTTTTGCGACTTATGACTCATTTTCCTGAAACACATCACATATCACCTAGTACCGTTCTTTCTATCAGTATGTAATCAAACATTTATGGGGTGTTGGGAAGAGCTGCGACAGTCACAGACAATATTCCTCTTTATTTAATTTGTATGGCAACTATATAATATATATGTGAAATGGAAATAAAATCTTACAATAATCATAATCATTAAGAATCATTAAGAATCATTAATCAATCATTTGTGTGTGCATGTTAAATTGCATTGAATATCAAGGATCATGGATAAACTTCTCTACCCAAGTCACTAATGCATTTATGTACACCTACATTTGTCCACGAGTATGTAAGCCTTATCATTTAGCACATTAATTATATAGTAAAAGCTAGTTTAAAGTCCCTTTGTTTCATAGTTGGCAGTTCAAAGACAGGTATCATTAGCTTGTTACTTCTCCCCTAATCCCAAATTTCATTAAAACATTTCGATTCCTTTCAAATTCAGAGGCAACAACTGCAGACGACTAACCCTACCCACTACACTGAGATGCGGTGCTGGTGTTTGAGCTCAATTTTGGAAATAAATTTGCAATGCATATAGTATGCGATGGAATTATTATGGTTACCTTGTGTTATGTTTAGTTATGTTTTAGTATTTTTTTCTAATATATATCCTAGCCACTCACAAGTATTAGGATATTGTAGTGAACCCTGAAGGTTTATCGCACCAATCCGGGGCTGTAGGCTCTTCTACAGGTAATTATCAGTTAATGGTGACACTAGTTATTTGGCCCGCGATAACCTTTGTGTTATTACTTAGACGACCCAGGTTTGATATCTAAGGGAAAGTAAAACTGGACAACAATTCCGTTTCTGTAGCGTTATGTCCCCCACAGTGCTTACACAAGGTACAAGGTCAGCCAAGGTATTCCAGAGGAGAGTCATGAACACAGGTAGTACATAAACAAGGTGTGTACATGTAGATGGTCAAGATACACTTTGTACATAAATAAGTGATACAGGAGATATGAAACATATCCACAATAGGCAATACAGGATGTATTCTGGTAAAGACAATTAGTTGATAGGTAACCTGTAAATAGGGTAAAGCTGACATATCCTTCATGGTAAAAATGTAACAGATCCGAAAGGCTTGAATAGTGGAGCAAGCATAGCTACAACCTCAACCTTGAAAGCCGACCCAGTTATAATTATTATTATTATACAACTTTTATTCCATATCAGCATATACATGTACATAGTGACAATAAGAACAGGGCTTTGTTGCACAATGAATTCCACGAACGAGCAGCCAAGGAGTTAAATCGTGGTAGATCTTTGGTTAAGAACAACCAGGATTAGAAATGACCAGGCTCTGTTGCACAAGGACCCATCATAAGTCTGCACGTTCTCAAGTTGCACACTCTTGCTCGTACCTATACATGCAATACGGTAAGGATCAACAGGTAACCTGTAGACTCCAGGGGACCTCCTTTTATGACGTCACAATGTTAGGTGTTTCCCATCCCCATTCTCTAATTATAAAATATTTACCCACAAATAGACCCCTCAATCACTGTCCCTGACTGCTGCTGTCCTTTCTAAAACAACACTCAAATATCCATCATTGATCATTGGTTGATCCTGGCCAATTTAGGGCCCACCCACCCTCCGGCCCTCTGGCCTTCCCTCCCTCCCTGCCTCTGAGGACTAGTAAAGATTACCAGCGAGTAGATGTTGCACAACAAATTCGTGGGTTCACGTTCGTACATAATCGTGAGAACATAGACAAATATCTGGGTGAAAATGGTGTTGCACAAGCCAAAGTTAGGACCACCCTTAGGGTTGTCCTAAGTCTGTTCGTTACCATTATGGGCACATATATAAATAATTTCTTCATTAATTTCCATACATAAATAAATAAAAACAATATAGTAAGTGTTTGTACAGTGATTCTTGATCTTTTTAAAACATTTAGGTATTCGTGGGAAATAGGCCTGCTCTTGCCTGCTCGTTCATTCCCAAAGATCAAGCCCTTGGTTATGTTGTAGGTGAGAGAGTGTGTGTGTGAGTGTGTGAGAGTGTGTGAATGAAGGCTTTAATTGTTTTGTTTGTGCATGTGTGCAAGCTAGGACGATGCAGATGCATCAACCCACAACCAATGCTATCTACTTGAGTACTATTATTAGAAAGGATAGGACGAAATATACCATGATAGTGAGGTCATAAGATGGAATTCCTCTGGATTATACTGGTTACCCATTGGTACCGTATTGTGTGTAAAGGTACAAGTAATAGTATGGGGCTTGAGAACGAGTAGGAGTAGGAAAGATTAGGATCAGCCCTTGTGCAACAGAGTCTGTTCTTTTCTAATCTTAACTGTTCTTAACCAAAGATCAAGCCAAGATGAACCACGATTGAATTCCTTGGTTGCACGTTCGTGGCAAAAAGCCTGGTCTATTCCTATCTTTAGACCTTCAATGTCTCTGCTGGGCCACTGAATGCTACTCACCATTCTAATAATAGTGCCATAACCTGCACACACATAAACAAACCAATCAAACCCTTCACGCATACACTTTTCTCAGGCAAATTATTGTATGATCTCACGAGTATGCACGAACGTGAACCCACGAATTGGTTGTGCAACCAGTTCTCGTCAGTAACCCAAAGAACGAACACGATTGGGTAAGATTAGGGAATGATCTAGACATTGAGACACTGTACGAACGAACAGCAAAGATTGGGCTACGAGCAGCATTGTGCAACAAAGCCCAGGGCTATTACTCCCTCTCCGTTGGAGATTTTCCAGGTAGCCCTTAAATAAACAAGCAATGATTTTGACAAATAAATGTAATATCAGATGTGAGTTCATGATCATGAAGAAAAAGAAAATAATGTCTTTGAGTAAGTTCGTCCCCACTATTGGGTGTGTAAATAGTCTTTTTGTTGGTGTTGACGAATGTTAGTGTCAAATTATGACCAGTCCTGGTTTGGAGAAAACTTATATAAGTTATCTCCTGCTAAGTTTTTATGTGACTGTTTTGGAACTTTTCGGACGACAATAACTCCTTGATGTTTTTAGAGTTCATTACTTCTTTCTTGATGGTCTTGATTCTTTGTTGTCTTTAGTTGATTAGTAGATAGCGACTACTTGAAATCGAATTTAGACATTGTTCTTTCTTTCTCGATCACTAAATATAGCTTGTATCTGTACCTCTCAGTGGTAAGACATATACATTAGTTCCTTATTCTATAATTTAACAGTCCTCAATTTGATAGTGTTTTTACACATCATTTCTATATTCCTTAGACTATGATTCACTGGTTTATTCATACACAATTTATTACATACACCTATTATCCTTTATAGCATTATAACAATATTTCAGTAAAATACTGCTGTATATTTATTGAATCCTCCAAAACCATGTTCTGCCCTATACTGGACAGTGTCAGTTTCGTTGGATACAATTACCTTTGAGCTTAAAGAATCATCATAAGTAATAACTTCAGTTCCGTCCTATACTGGAAGGGTTTATTGGAGCGATTTTAAACCGTATACTGCACTTATTCTGTTCCGTCCTATCCTATACTGGTGGACTTAAAATTTTATAACGTAACATTTCTATAACTGATGGTTCGGTAGTTGTACATTCAAATAACAGTTCAATAACGTGTATCCCCTCCCTCCCCAGGTTTACCGATGTGCCGGCCTTAGCGATAGGACTTACATGCCTATTTGTTCCCCCCTCCCTGTTACCCTATTTAACATAGATTGTCCAATTCGACTTATATTACATAAATTCATAAGAGCCAAGTGTGCCCTTTATAAAGGTATACTACAGGTTAAGGCTTCCTCAGTTTTGAGAAACTGGTCGTTTTCCAGTGGGTAAACATTTTTTAGCCACTTTCTGAAGGCTTCCCTGGTTTTTATTTCCCTAGGTTGCTGTGGCAAATTATTCCACAGTACTGGCATTCTGTATATATAAGATTTTTTATAACTTTCACTTTTTGGTTGTGGAACTTTCAGTTTTTTACCCGTACTTAATCCTCTCAAATTTATTTGTCTATCATCGACATATTCCGGGTCTAATGATCTCCGAAAAGCTAATTCTAATGTGTGACTTTGTCTCCTAGTAATTAGTGAAGACGTTTCCGTTTGTTTATGAATGTCTTTTGTACTTGTATATTTGGGAAGCTTGAGTGCTATTTTTAAAGCTGTGTTTTGTAGAGATTGCATTCTATCCAGCATTCTCTGAGGGGCAGATTGATAGAAAATATCACCATAATCTATATGCGGCAAAATAGTCGCTTTGTATATTAACATCAATGTTTTGGTATCGCCTCCAGCTCGCACTGACCTACTCTATACTTTTTAACATTTGTTTTTTCAGTTCTTAAACTAACAGTCAGATATTTACATTTTTTAGTGTTCAGCGATATCTTATTGACTGCACACCATTCAACTATGTTATCAAGGTCTGTTTGTAAGCCCTGATTCGTCCCTGTGTTTTTATTTCTTTCCCCGTATATTACCGTGTTGTCAGCGAAATGCTGAATCTGACAATTCTTCACTACCTTATGCAGATCATTCACATATAGAATAAACAACAGCGGCCCAAGAGCCGTTCCCTGTGGTACGCCACAACTTACATTGTGTAATGAAGAGAGATTGCCATCGATGACTACCCTATGGGCACTGAGTGCAATGGAGTGCAATGGAGTGCAATGGCGACTGCAATACGAGTGCAATGGAGTGCAATGGAGTGCAATGCAATGCCAGTGCAATAGAATTACACTCCTATTGCAGTCAAGTCTCTAGTTGAGTGCAATAGGAGTGTAATTCTATTGCACTGGCATTGCAGTAACTTATTCCTTTGCTATATTACATTCTACAACAATCATCAAGTTACATTTATTATTTAGATAACTAAAGGATCTTTTCCCATTAAATTATTGACGATTTTTTTTATACAAGAATTCCGACTGCAATGCCAGTGTATTTCTATTGCGCTACCATTGCGCAATGGCCATTGCATATCTATTGCAGTAATGTAGTGACCATTTATTGTCTAAATCATTAGAATTTGTGTTTTTGAAGGATATATGACTCAAAAAAAGGCTAAATTTTCGTCGGAAATTTTGAAAAATGTAAATTTTCGCCGTCCATATAGAATTTGCATTGAAATTCATGACAACTCTAACAACACAAAATATGGAAATAATTTAAAAATCTTTTTATCCATATAGTGGGAAAATTCCCCTAGACTACATAACCAGTATAGGAAATTATCGCTCAAAATGCAACTTTAAAGTCATAGGCGATTTCTTGTATAGAAGATTTCTGAATGCAATGTCAGTGTATTTTTATTGCGCTACCATTGCGCAATGGTCATTGCATATCTATTGCAGTCATGTAGTGACCAGTTTTAAAACGGGCTCATCCGATTATTCACTATAATAAAAAACATTATCCTTAATCAGAGCTATGTATATGTATACATAGCTCTGCCTCAATCAAGCAATATACCTTCTGTCAAAACACCTTTTCAACCCTCCCAAACCATTATTACTCAATCATTGCTTTATATTAACAATTGTTCGTAATAAGACTGACCTTGTAACAACTGTGGCAATTTCTGAACACAGAATAACCTTAGCTTTCAAACGTGTGAAAACAATGCCAGACACCCATGAGTATGGGGGAAACGAAATGGGGCATTGACAAGTGTTAAAACTTAAATGTGCGACATACTTTAGGATATAGTGTATTCACAGAGAGGCATATAAAATATTCGCAAGGGGGGTAAACTTTTCTTGGGGGGGGGGGGGGGGGGGTAGGTTGCGGCAAAGAACTCTAACTCACATATTAAGGGATGGCATTCATAATCCATCACTAATTTTTAATGCAAAAACTTCTATCACCTCTATTTCCTAAGAGCTAATATTTGGGGCTTGTCATCCTTTGACCATCGTTAGGCTATAGCCTATTCAATGACATAAAAATGATAACGATTGGACAACATGATAAAAAATTGATAATGGTTCCCATTTCACTGGAATCGACCATATATATATAATTATAGGCAAGAGATGGCTAAACGTATTTACTGAATATATGTTTGATTAAACCATATATATATAGTCCCGCCTCCCCCTTGAAAGGAGGCGGCAGAGGTATGTAAATTGGGAGAAGTTCATGGTAATATGGGCACGCCACCTAGAGTGTAGGACTCGTACTACAGTTTGCATCCGGGCACCAAAGGTCAAACATCATGGCCGCTGTTTTAGGAGTGATTTGGATTGAACCGTTTTCCCGTACCGAATCTACTGCTAAAACAAAGATGTGGACAGCTATTAATGTTGGTAAGTTGTTTCAGCTAAGTATGGTATGATCAATTGCTCATCTATCTTACGCACAGGTTTCTTTGATTATTTCGGGAAGATCACAAAAATTATGTCGTTGAGTCGGCCAGCTGTTTCTCATTCACTGACTCTTAGTTTTAAAGTTAAAAGTACCATAGTCCATAGTCTTATGTTCAGTCCCCCTGAGGTGGGAGATTATGATGGAGATTATCTATTAAAACATTTGGGTCCGGTTTTCGAAAAGTGTTTTTTTCTCTAACCCTCAGGATGGTTAGAGAAAAAGGTAACATTGCTCGTTTATTTTGCGTAAGCTCAGAGGGGAGAGGACACCGACCTCAGAATGGAGGGTCAACGGCACTACCTTGCTCCTCCTCCCGTCAACCAAACGCACAGCTAGCTACGGGGGTCTAGGGGGCGAAATGGGTGACCATATTGCCGTAACGCCCTGACCACAATGTTCATTATTACCGTTCCCAATTTCGTCTATATTAGCGGCGATATATCTAGTTTATGTATGAGAAAAAATAAATCAATGGAAACAATTTTTACAAAAATATAAATGTTCAGCCCTGGGCCTTGTCTCCCGTCGCCGCTATAGTTCTAGTGAATGCCAGTCAAAACGTCCCCACACGAAAACGGACCCGTCAAAACGGCCCCCGGCTTTTCTGTGTGACTACTGACTGCTTTCCCTCTGCCAACTCCGGTCAACATGGAGGTGTTGCGTCGGGGTAGTACACCTTTCCAGCTGACGCTAGGTGTGGGTGATATGTGACATTCACAGTCGGTATGTCATATGTAAAATGGTGTAATTAAAGGTGGAACGTTATAGTCAGCTATGGCCAGGCTAGAGTTAAATCAGTTCATAAACTCTTCACGTTTTGACTGAATATCTACATGGAAATAACTGGAAAATCTCTGGGGGGCAACCAGAAATTCTTGTCACTATAGCTTGCCCGCAACCTGTTTTTATTCCTTATTTTGACCACTGAAGAAGAAGAATGAAAAACGTAAAAATGTAAGTCTGTAAACCCAGTGTGAATCAGTCATACAATGATTAAAATGTGTATTAATCATTAGACAACATTATGCCCCTAGCTGTGAACATACAGGTGTATGGGACGAGACATTATAAGATACTCTAACCCTGGTCCGGGCTGGAGCTCCTGTTTAATTCTAAGGTTTCTCTCATGTTCTCTTGCTTTTGATAAATATAGAGATAATAGAGATGATAAATAAGTAATCGATGCAGTGTGCAACATAACTCTGATATTGATATTAGGCTGAGTCTGACTGTCTCCAATGAAATGAACAAGTGCTAAAATTATGTTGTCTAACTTTTCTTATTCTGGGTTATTTAATCACTCTTGACTCTGACATTTCTCATAAAAAAAACGATTCAACTGCGGCTGCTGTTTCCCATTTTTTGCCGTCCTATATTATGGCATAGTACAAGTACAAACTCATTGTCTTTTTTCGTCTGTGTCTATATTTGACTATATCCCTACGTCATATAGCCTAGCCTTATATATTCAAAATTATGGTAACAGCCAGAAGAAATGTACTCTAGGTGGTTCAAAAAGGTATGTCGACCGTATGTCTGTTGACATAGTACTCGTTTGTGCTCACCGAAAATGTAAATAAAAAACATCTTATCTTATATTAATGCCCCCCATTTTTTTCGGTCTCTGGTCTCCCAACTCACTATGTTGCACACTGTCTATGTATCATTTAGTTTGTATTATTATGTCCCTATAAAAGTCGTAGGAAAGCAGTATAACTGCAGACCATAGGAAATAGACAAGGAAGTTCTATGATGCTAAGAAATAGCTGTAATAATATTATGACGGGGAACCCTTGGTATTACCATATACTTGGAAGTTGGAATGATTGAAATATTATGAAATGAATGAATGAAATATTATGTTCCTACCCGTTGACGATTCATGGATAAATTATCTAATAATCAATAAACACATACAGAGCAATTCCACCAATTGGTCGTCATTTGGCCATCCAGAGCTGAAAATTCTTAATTTTTTTAAATTGGTTGTATTGATTTAGTCTTTTTCGTACATAAACTATACATATTGCTGCTACTATAGACGAAATTGGGAAAGTTAATAATGAATATTGATGTCAGGGCAGCTTGGTAGAATCTGTGACTGGAACTCTGCTGATAAGGGCACTGGAGAATGGTACATATTTCTACATAAATAAGGATTTAAATTAGAAATAAATAAAAGAAATATGCACATAATGTTTTGAATTATTGTGTACTTCATAGGTCTCGATATAAGGGTCATAACGCTTTTTAGTTTGTGAAAATATTCCAACTAGAAGAAAAGTTATTGCCAAATAACCATTCAGTAATGGTAATGATAATGGCAGCGGCAAGGATGACCTGTCATTGACCCTCTGCCCACATACACATATAACACAATTATTTTTGGAATATATACAAAACTATCTAACATTCATTCCCCTTCGTTTTCTTTTTAAGTTGACCTAAACACTTGTATTGGTTGTTCATGAAGGTAAATGTGAGTTCTGTTTAGTATTTAATAGCAAAATCTTTAGCGATTTATATAAGTTCTCTGTATTTCCCAACAACAGTTGTCAGTGTCAGTGTCAGCGTCAGTGTCAGTGTCAGCGTCACGTGTGGAAAACACACGTGACGCTGACACATTTCCTGCCCTACCTTCCTATTAAGGAGAACCTGGGTACATTTATGTTTCTGAAATGAAGTATGTATGGCATCTCATCTATATGGATATTATTAATTATCAATTCTTTATATTTATTAAATGTGGGAGAGTAACAATACTCACGTGACGCTGACAGCATAGCTGCCCAAATCTTACTTTGCTACTAGTATTCCAAAATATGAACATATATCCGAACAGATTTATTCTAAATATATCAACTACATGTAGAATGGCCCAAATTAGTATATATAATTCACCTGTGTTTTTTTAATTTGTTCTAGGTCTGGATTTTATTTTGCAAACGTGACGCTGACATTTAGGGTTCCCAACATATTTTTTTCATTTCATACTATACAAAAAATCCATAGAAAACAAATAAAAACAGATCATGCATTACCCAGAGTCAGGCCTCAATGGTTAAATGAGTTCGAAAAAATGTTCAACTAATTTTTTTTATTTATTTCCAGCATTTTATTGTGCCTCCCTTGATTTTTTTTCATTTTTAGGGCCCTAAAATCAAGTTTGTTCATCCCCATGCCTAAATTTTTAGGAAAAACTATGTAAATAGGGGGTATTTCTGATGTATTTTGGGCAGGCGGACACAATAAAACTATCAAAGAATGTCTGCCATAATTTTTTTCCATTCAAATAGGCAGAAGACGATTTTAGGGTCAAATGACGACCAAATGGTGGATTTGCTCATCATGTATATATATATAGCCATAGCCTGGGTGCGGAGATAGGAGATAGGCACGACAGGAATAACAGGGTAGATATTCTAACTATCCCTAGGCCTACTCTGCTGAGACTATTCAGATATACATGTTCGTGTATATCTTCCGTATCAAATCAATTGTGAGCGATCCCTTAAAATTGAAAATTATACTGTTATAGTGGCGGGAGTAATTCTACCCAACATTAAGGATAAATAGACAATGATTTCTTTTTTAATTTCACAAGTTTCTAGTCTAATAGGCACTCTTTTGACATTAAAAAGGCCTGTCGTTCCAAATCTTGATTTCATCAATGCATTTGAAAAACTTTCAACAACTTCCAAATAAATCAACCTTACATTATTTCAACATGAAATTAATTAAAAAGTTAACTATAATGATGTTTTAATCAAAACAACATAATATTTCAGAATAATGAGTTTTTCCCCGAAATTACTTGTTAATATTTTTTAAACAGTCGTTTGGATATGGAAACATTCGTTTTTTGAGAGGTGCTGGCACAAAAATAAGCATTCCGTTGGCCTCTTGATTAAAAAAAAAATAGAAGAAACTTTGTATAGGATACCTTCCCCCTAGACGATTTTTCTCCCCCGATCCAAAAATACCAAAGAAAATAATGTCAGATAAGTATTTTAGCCTCCAGATAAGCTGTTATTTTTCAACCCAAATGGTGCACTTTTGGTGGTATTGCTCATATACTAAATTATAGTCTGTGTTTTAAATTAATGCTCACAACCCTATTTCAAGCATACTGAATGTCCCTTATCTTTCTACATGTTTTTTTCGGGAAGATCACACAAATTATGTCATTGCGTTGGCCAGCTGTTTCTCATTCACTCTTATAATTATGTTGGTGGCTTATTCTGCTCACCAGGGACAGGGGTCTCAGTTCTGATCTAACAACTTGAGGGCCCTGTTAAGTTCACATGCCTTATCCAATAGATATTTGTATGTCAAGTTGCCTATATGCTATATTCAGGGGTGCCAGTCTATAAGAGATGGTTTGTATCCAGGAAGTAGTAATTATTAATCTGTTGTTTAGCAACGTTTCTTAATTCATTGAAAAACGTAGTGCAAATAAATTCAAAAGTTGTTTGGCACCGATTTTCAGTATTGACAAGAGTGTATACCATACTATACATAACAATTAGATGAAATGTAACCAACCACTGCCACAGCAGACAGTTTGTGAAATTAACTTCTTACATCCCCCACCAATTTGGTGGGTGAATATAGGGATTTACCCGCACTCACAGAAATTTACCTGCCCGCAAATTATACCTCTTGTTTTTCTTTAACAAAATTAGTGTTATGTACTGTGTTCTGTGGATTTTGAGGGCCATCAGAGCAATCGTTCTAAAATTGATTGAGAGAGGTATGTACAATTATTTTGGTATGTAGGATTGATGTATTTCATTTATATTTCAGGCTCACATGCCAGACTTGGACGATTGGACAAATGTCACCTGTTTTTCCCTATGAAGACTTGTAGCGACTATATAGCAGAACCATTGAATTAGAAGGTAAACATGTGGAGTGTGATTGGTGTATATTTTGGAGTCATATTCTTAGTTTACAAATCCAAATTAGTGATTAGGGATTTTGTACGCCTATTTTGATATTGTTCACATGCTTGTTGTCAGTCTTCATGATAGCCTTTATTTAATTTTCACGCAATATAACCAATGGCTTGGGCGACATGTAGGCTATGCGAAATTTGGAAAACTAGTTTTGAAAATCTGTAATTCTATGAGGTTTGTATCTCGGTAGCTCTGTTACTATGTAAGCGACCGTGGGCAAACATTGTTAATTCCTTGAACCAGGATGAGGTACAGGGGTGATACAAGGGAGACGTACAGGAGGAGGTACAGGGGGCGTACAGGATCCTATATTTGATATAAAACAGGGGGCTTAGCTCTGGATCTTCCATGCTGATGGCAAGGGTTAAATGATATATTATTAAATATGATTACCTAATAAAGTCCATGTAGAATTATGAATATGGCAGTGCCTATGTCGAGGCATTACTAATAAAGAAGGTGGTAAAGTCAAAGCACTCACAAATGTCAAACGATTTTGTAGCCTCCATACTCACTGTCTAACTTGACCATTGGTATATGGAAGACGGGGATAAAGATTAAATTAAGCTAAGATCAGGAGAGTCAGTAAAAGCTGTAAAATCGGGTATATATTATAACAAAACATATTTCTTAAACCTTCTGCTTGTTGCGGATTTCCTAGGATTTTAATCCACATGGTAACGACCAAGGGAAACATGAAATGTTAAATAGTACATGGTTTGTGAGAAAGCCCTCTCCTCCTTGATGCATGCAAGGGACACGCTTATATGATCCCACATAATCAGGGAAAATAAAATAGAGTTGTCTTCAACATAAGAGTTGTATCCATAATACATTGAGATAGTGAGAAAATAAAAGTAGAAAAAACATCTAGTCCTTCAATCTGACTGTGGTCTGATTGTTGGGAAAATTATTCTCACTGCTAACTAGATAGTGAGAAATAAAAGTAGAGTCATTTATGCTGACTGTGTCGTCAGATTGTTGGGAAATGAGAAATTCCTGATGATCTGGAAAAATCT
The DNA here is from genome assembly GCA_942159475.1 of Sthenelais limicola. Lineage (NCBI taxonomy): Eukaryota > Metazoa > Annelida > Polychaeta > Phyllodocida > Sigalionidae > Sthenelais > Sthenelais limicola. Next base: position 54,939,661 of record OW804102.1, on the reverse strand, counting down.
ATCGTCCATTAATAGATAAAGGGAGATCACAATATACCTAGGAAAGATAAATTAATAACTCAGGATCTAAGTACCGGTAAAAGAAACAATAATAACTGATAATATGAAAAGTAGTCAACCAGCTGCAACCTAGGCGTCCATCATACCTTACCATTAGCTCATGTTATTCTACTTTGACCAATCAGGAATGATATGATAATCATCTACCTAAACTACATGTTAATACAATCGATTCAGAAGGGGAACCTCCCTCCCCCGGAATCATTCATTCGTGTTTCTAGATGGCAGTGATCTAGAAAACAGAATTAATTCTGTCAATAGTGTAAATTAAGATTATTTGAATATTATTTCTACTGAATTTCTTAATCATTGCTATTTGAAAACAAACATTTGCTAAAATAAATAGAGCCCAACACAAAATGCCAAACCGTAGTTCCTCAGTTCCTCAGGGTGACAAAACACATGCATGGGGTAGGCCTACATAGTCGGCTTCCATTTATATGATTTATTCAAATATTATCTCATGCTTAAGTGGATATTCTTTATTTCAGTTCTACATTGTTGGCGGAAGCAGTATGAACGCCACACTAGCAAAAACAAGTCCTGATATAAAAAATGGAATCTGATCTCAGTAGTTTAGGGATGGACGAAACAAAGTATCTTGAAGATATTGAGAGGTAAGTGAATGTGCATTGTTCTTTTTTTTAAAAATGAATAAGAACAGTATTATGATAAATTGATTGAAATGTGGATCATGCACATGATACATATGCATACAAAGTCTTTTAAACTGAGGTTTCCTCCATATAAATGCTACAGCCATAACTCCTTGAATCTGAATTTTTATTCCAAAATTTGATTTTTATTTCAAATTCTGAGACCATAACAATAACACTTAAGAAAATATCCAGCTACAGTAACATAATTTATTCTCCTTGAACAGCACATCTGTGGCAGACGTTTTCTATGTTCCAAGCTTATGAGTACAAATGCAAGGAGGGACAGACTTCATTGGAAATAGATAGGCACTACAATCCTGGAGCCTGTGTTTGATTCCCATATTCTCAAGTTTATGGTAAGTGTCAATTATGTTTTATCCACTCATACACCCCAACCCCCCACTCACACACCCCAACCCTGACCCCTCACTCACACACCCCACTCACGACCCATCGCTCATACACATCTCAAAACAAGGTAAAGCAGATGTTATTATAAGACATGTCAGCTCAATAATTCAATAACATGATAGTAATTAAAGGAACGTACCATTATTTAGGCCTACTAGTGTTGTATATTTAAACTTTAAGTTTTTAAAATTCTAACTGTTTGCAGGTTCAAATGCATAGGACTAGCTGGAGACTGGCCAAGGTAACAATCGCCAGGGGCCATTACCCATGAAGTGAAATACACAGGTATGTTTATTGGTCACTATTACATCCCCCTGTACCCCCTCCTGTACGTCCTACTGTACCCCCTCCTGTACCTCTCACTGTACCCCCTCCTGTATCCCGCTGTATCCCCCTGTAGCCCTCCTGTACGTCCCCTGTATCCCCAGTATCCCCCTGTACCTCCTCCTGTATCACCCTTGTACCTCCTCCTCTATATAGACAAAATTGACTCCTGGCTGTGTGAGAAGTGGTTATCTCCCACGGGCGTAACAATTTCGTAAGGGGTGCGTAGCACCCGACGAAATTGTGTAGCACAAGGGAGATAACCACCTCTTACACAGCCAGGAGTCTATTTTGTATTTATTATACCTCTCCTGATGTTTTTGGGTGAAAAAATAGTGAAAATTCGATGGAAATTGAAGTTGGACAACAAGCTCTGTTTACCAGTCTGTTTGTTTACTTTCTCACTTCCGGTCCACCTCACGCATTTTCGGGTCTATTTTTCTATTTAAATACGCAATAAATTCGCAATTTCACAGTTGCTTATTATTGTCATTTATATTTTATCATTACGCACGATGTATAACGCATCTTTTTTTCGCGAAAATAATTGTTTAAATATAGAAAATAAGGAAGCGAACATGGGACTATTTTTTCAACAAAAATTCCGCCAGGGGGTAATATGATATGTAAATACCACCCAGAGGGTAAAACGGTTTTCCAATGCTGTAGCCTATGGCTTACCATACCATCCCTCCCAGAGGTATAATAAAACCCTGTACCTCCTCCTGTATCCCCCTGTACCCCCTCCTGTACGTCCCCTGTACCTCCTCCTGTACCCCCTCCTGTACGTCTCCCTGCACCCCCCTTTTGTACCTCCTCCTGTATCACCCATGTACCCCTCTGTACATCCCCCTGTACCTCCCCCTTGTATCACCTCCTTTATCTCCTCCTGTATCTCCCTGTACCTCCTCCTATATCTCCCTGTACCTCCTCCTGTATCACCCCTGTACCCCCTCCTGTACGTCCCCCTGTACCTCTCCCTTGTATCACCCCTGTACCTCATCCTGTATCCCCCTGTACCTCTTCCTGTACCTGCTCCTGTATCACCCCTGTACCCCCTCCTGTACGTCCCCTGTACCTCATCCTGTATCCCCCTGTACCTCCTCCTGTACCTCTTCCTATACCTACTCCTGTATCATGCCTGTACCCCCTCCTGTACGTCCCAGTACCCCCTCCTGTAAGTCCCCCTGTACCTCATCCTGTATCACCCCTGTACCCCCTCCTGTATGTCCCCCTGTACCACCTCTTGTACCAACTCCTGTACGCCCCCTGTACCTCCTCCTGTATCACCCCTGTACCTCCTCCTGTATCACCCCTGTACCTCCTCCTGTATTCCACTGTACCCCCACCTGTATGTCCCATGTACCCCCTCCTGTACGTCCTCCTGTACGTCCCCTTATACCTCCTCCTGTATCCCCCTGTACCACCTACTGTATCACCCTTGTACCTCCTCCTGTACGTCCCCCTGTATCCTCTCCTGTACGTCCCCCTGTACCTCCTCCTGTATCCCCCTGTACCTCCTCCTGTACATCCCCTTGTCCAGTACCTTCTCCTGTATCTCCAACAGTACCTTTCCTGTATAATGACCATGTATCTCCTCCTTTGGAAAGTACAGTGAATGAATAATAGGTCGGGAGATCTGAATTACTTATAAATACACATCCACCCTAATACCCACCACCCTCTATGCCCATCCTCTCTAGGGCAACCTCCGCCTTTGCTTCCAATTGCCAACTTTGGTAGATAACTGTTGTACATTCAGGGGGAATCCCAGTAGCTATGTTGTTAATGACTACAAATATGTAACGTTTTCCGCAATATTTATTTGGGCTATATCCATAGACCTAGTCATCTGCAAATTTGAATAAGGTTGCCATGTCTAAAATATGTAATCAGAAGTTTCCTTATATTTACAGGACCTACATCAATATTAGCTCAACAAATCAAATCTCATCCAGCAACAGATGCCATGCTTCATCCCAAGATTTCTTCAGTCTACCAGCAGTCTGAAGCATTCCTATTGAGGGGCTACAGTTCCAATGATACCATTAGCAAGATCTACCAGTCTACCATTATTGGGCCTGCTGCATTATATATGTGACACATGTCTGCAGATTATCTTGAAATATCATTTGTGATAGAAACATTGAGACTACTACAAAACGACCTCCACTTTTACGGTGCTACCACTAAATGACTAATCTGAGATGCTCAGAATCTATGTGACATCATAATGTATGATAGATTTAAGAACAATAATCTGTGACGATTTTCAATGGTTAATTAAAGCTGCACTCTTGGATCCTCTCATACCTACACCCCATCCCACCCCCTCTCATACCCTCGCCCCATCTCACCTCTCATACCCCTTCCCCATCTCACCCCTCCCTCATCTCCTCTAATACCCTCTCACCTCTCATACCTTCACCCGCTCTCACCTCCTCTCATACCCTCACCCCATCTAACCACTCTCTCACCTTGCATACCCTAACCCCTCTCTCACCTCCTCTCATACCCCTACCCCATCTCACCGCTCAGAGGATCATTGGTCAGAACTTAGTGAGACGTACACAGTTCCAACTATCAGATTTTGCTTAGATGCTTTTCAGCCGGCGGAAAGTCATAACACCGGGCAGAATATTTACTGGCCGCTCATTGCCCAAAAATCGGTGCAATTTCTAGGTATCGCCAGCCCCTAGGGTGGCGAGCCCACACAACTTTAAACTGGTCAATCCCTTCTCCTTGCTGTGAGTGTCTAGGAGGCCGTGGAAGATGTGACATTGGTTCTCCTTATCAATCAAATTGTCCCATCTTAACTGATATTGTTTATCTTTTGCTTAAATAGTTGTGTAATATACCCCAGCACAAACCTACATATACGTTGAAGGAATTTATAACCTATTAAAAACGATTTTTTGTTCATAATATCTTTGAGTTCCGAAACTGACATTATTTCATCATTGAATATAGTTCAGATTTTTTGCTACAACCCAGCTAGCATCCCTAAATGATAAACTGTCTTAAAGTATAATACTACCCTGCCTCGAGATATGCTATGGACTATGGACTACGCACTTTAACTTTTATATATTAGTATTGACGCCGGCCAGTGAATTTTAAATAGCCTTTGAAATGGAAACACTTGTACCTTGTGTTTCCATTTAGGCTATTTGAACGCCTCATGTAAATGACCATGGTTTAAGTACAAAGAGGATTTTTGCTAGCAACGACTGGAATATTTTAAATTTCGCAAAGAATTTATGTATAAATATGGTATATTGTACTAGGTTAAGTTGATTTGCTCAATGTTATTGAATTTATATTATTATATTTATGACCCAAGGTTGTGTGCCATTATTGTTCATGATTCTTGACAGAATGTTTCGTCCAAATCTGGTGCTGATATTGAATTGAAGGGAAAAATACTTTATTTGTTCAATGTTATACAATAATTAAAAAATAAAGACAAATCGGTAAACAGGATTCTGGATAAGATCCAGGTCTTCCAACCGTTACCTTTCTTTTTTTTGAAAAGTTGCTCGAATGCGATAAGACGTTTTACAAGCACACTAAAATATACAGGATATTAGACATAAAACCAGTTATAAGACAGGTTATAAAGTTAAAGCGCAAAATACACGTATTGGCTGACTAAGGTCAGAACTCGGGGTTACTAGGTATAAGGATATGAGGAGCTATATCAAGCAGTATTACCTATGATATTATTGTACTCTATGAGAAATAGTTGTATTTTGTATTCTATAGTTGTGTATTGGTACATCAAATTGATAGGAATAATTATTCTATCAAAAGTTAGTTTCGTTTTCATTACAGATCATATGATTACTTGGTTAGATTAAAATTACACAGGTTCTAAATTCTTCTCGTCAATTGTTCCTTAAGAAATTCGATTTAAAATTGATTCCAATGTTATTCAATTTCTAGTAAATCAGAGTGTTTTCCTTTGCAGAAATGCAAAACGAAGTGTATCATATGTGACTGGACTTTGAAATGAATAATAAATAGGTAATCTGTATATAATGTAACCATTGTCTTGTCTTCTCTTGATTCAATTTCACCTATAATAACTCATCATACAGCATGGTACAGTACAATACAGTAATTGCAATATAATATTGGATATAAACGAACCATAATTAAAGCTAATATTTTCCGTTTTCACCCTGCCGCCCCCCCGCGAAATTGACCACCCCCGTCCCCCCCCCCCTGAAGCCTGGCCCCCGATCCTCCTGCTGTGCTAAAAATAGATTTCTGAGTGCAAAAAAAGCCCGTTCTATTGCAGTCACATTGCGCTATCATTGCGCTATGGCTATTGCGTTCACATAGCGCAATAAGTGGTTACACCCATTGCGGTCACATTGCACAATCATTGCGCTATGTGAACGCAATTTTTTTTTTTAGAAAAATTTTATTTGCGATCATTGTCAGGTTTACCCAATAATTTCATGGTACACAAATGGCAAAACATATTCATATGTACAGGATTTAACATTAACAACATTAGTGATAATCATTACTTTGGGGTATACAACAAGAACCCTACATGATGGCGAGGCCATATTTTATATTTCACTCATTCGAATAGTGAGTGCAATGATTGCACTCAAATGCCCATAGGGTACACTCTGGGTACGATTTTGTAGATAATTTTTTAACCAATTTATTGGGCCATTTTGTAATCCGAAATTTGTAAGTTTATCAATTAAAATATTATGGTTAACAGTATCAAAAGCTTTTCTAAAATCCAGAAATATTAAGTCGGTTAAATTTTTATTATTTAAATTTTGATAAGTATAGGTAAATAGTCGATCCAGGGCGTCATTGATGGATTTCCCGCTTCTGAACCCATATTGGGCATCACATAACAAATTTTCCCTCAACATACGATGCAAGCTGACTCTGGACGCAGCTCTCTAAAATTTTTGCCGGCAGACTGATGCACGAAATTGGTCTGTAATTTCCTGTATTATTTTTAGCACCTTCTTTAAATAATGGAGTTACTATTGCGGATTTAAAATCCGTCGGTATCGTTGCTGTCTGAAGTGATAAGTTGAATAAATAAGCGAACTGACTACTGAGAACTTTCATACAGGGTTTTAGTATCTTCGTTGGCATAAATTTTAACCCAGAGGCTTTGTAATTTCCAACCTTTTTCAGCGCCAGTTCTATGGCAGTATTTGTTAAATATAACAGTTAAAACAACAAGCCATACTAGACTTGCCTCAAACCTCATATCCACTGCAATATTATATTTTTCTTTCTTTTTTAACCATTTTTTCAGGTTGATGATGTGGCTCTGGCCAAAATTAATGTGACTCAGGTTAGCTCCTGTCGTCCACCACAGCCTGAATGTTTATGTGTCCTTCATCGGCATTGTCTATTCCAACAATGAACAGGAAAATGAGCCAGATTATGATTAGTAAACCTGAAGCAGTTATATGTCATTTGGCCTGTAACAAGTATCTTCATACACTTTGATTGTTTTCCAAGCTAGAAGACTACTCAACTTAAACTTGAGTGTATGATCTTAACTAGTACTAGTACTTAATTTCCATTTGTAAAGGTTATTGGGCATAGGATACGTTTCTTACTCACTAACGTTACCAAGTTAATGATCAAACATTTAGTAATGATTATGCACCACCCCTGACCACCCCATTTAGAAGGTTCCCAAGCAAATAACACAGGAGCATTCCCAACAGCCTAAAAAAATAAACAACGGTTAATAGCTGAAGACTTCCATGACTCAGATCGTCAGATTACCCTCACCAATCCATTCAAATAACGCAAATCCAAGATGAAAATGTGTTAAAAAAACAGTCTGACATGACAAACAAAACTTTAGTAAAGGGTCTATTTAGTAAAGGGTCTATATTGTTTGTTGATCATAAGACATGGCTGTGTCAGTTAGTTGATTTTTCCCTTTATGATGTTGATTTGTCACAATAAGGATGAGCATTTGTCCCTTGTCCCCAGAATCCTATGTCAATGCGTCACTCTATGAAAGAGTCTATGCTGTTTGTAAATCATAAGAAATATCTATTTCAGTTTGTCAATTTCATGCATCAGGAGCCCTAGTTGTCATTTACGATAGCGGTCATTAAATCTGTATAGAAGTAATGTGATTATATCAGGTGGCCTTGAAAACCACATACATTTAGAGATGTGCCCCCTGAATGCCCATATTATGTAAATAAAAGTCAATCAATCAATATTGGTGTAGCATTTATTAAATATATTTATAAATTTGAGGTAAATAACCGGGACAACCACACTATATGGATCAGCAGCTGCCCTGGCTTGCCACTGAGTGTCCATGAACGGTTAAGATGGTCGAAAAAGACTTTTTTATCGTGTTGATTATAATAAATACAATACTGTTAAATAGGCAGTTCATTAAAATCACAGGCTCCAATGAAGTGTACTGCATCTAATCACTCCTGTTCTCCATTCATTGGTTTGACTGCATAGTTTGATACTTTACTACTAGACTTCATGAAGGCTTGAGAAATTTATATGAATTCAGTCCTATAAGTCATAATTATGAGTAAATTTGGTAAGATGTTGTTTGTCATAATAACTGATCTTTAAGTGAGTTGATATATCTGGACATCAGTTTCTTGCTCTCCCACAGCAAGGAGATGTGATGCACCACTCCTGGCTTCCACTGCTATTGCTTCAGGTGCTTTCATCTTCCTTCCCTCGATGGTCAGATGACGCTGAAAGTCTCCACTGAGTGAGAAGATAGCGATGCAGCTGTTGAAACGGTCAGCCACCAGGACCTCCTTGTCTGCCCACACACCAAATGGTGCACCCAGCACTCCATCCCCAATGCCTTGGCCTCCAACACTGACAGTTGCACCACCTGAGATATTCCTGAGAAGCAGTTGTTCATTCTTGGTCGTGCCCAGCAGCAAGCCATCGTCCGAAAGGTGCATATACCTTTTTTAAAGTAAGTAGCAGGCAAACAAGGTAGAAATTATATGGTATAGCATAGATAAAAAATGTAGGAACAAATACACCGTTCAACGATGGGCTTAATGTGAAATACCTTGATTTCATCTTTGTATATGCCTGGTTATGATATACAGGTTACAAATCATACTTGCTTATGTATACAGTTAAAGTCCTATGGTTTCTTTGGTAGTTCTTAAATAACATATTTGAAACCTTAAGCAACATATTAGAAATCTGAAACAACATCTTATCTTAGCGTATTTGGTGGGAATATTGCTTGTATAGTGGGGATCCCAATATTTGTAGTTGAAGTGATTCTAATAGTAGGAAAACCTATTTAATCACCATGTCATTATCAATTATGATAATCTGTGCATTTATACTGAGAACCATCATTATGGATTTGCATGAACAGTTACTTATGTTTGATCAATAAAAGTACAACATGACTAATTAACCAACATGCTAACCACCCTCCATCCACCCAGGAGGAGGAGAGAGTTGGCCAATGGTAGGCTGAGGGGTGGAATGCAGCTCAATTACATAAGACTTGGAGAATGAATTAAAGATTGCCTTTTATTACAGCTCTAATTGCCTATGCTTTACTGATAGAAATATCTCAATACATTACAATATCATGCTCTTTAAACAAAAAATTAGCTTGGGACAAAAATGTAAATGTCATTTATGAACATGTTTATTTGTGAAATAAAGGAATCTTTGGGCCCATTTGAATGAATAAGTGAAAAATACCTTGTTTTAAATGCTCCATCATTAAAGTGAAAGGTCTCCAATAATTCCCTGCCTACTGTGTAGAGGTCTAGTGCATTGGGAGGCACATTGTCAACGGCTACATAGTCAAGGTTGGCAGCCATGGATTTGATGTTGCTGGATGGAGGTGCCCATATATTGACCCTCTCATGCTTGTCATTGTAAGTGTAGATAGAATCAGTGGCCTGTGACAGCACCAAATACTGGGCATTCAAGCATGACACTCTCCACGGGCTATATGTTTGGTCAATAATGGTAATCTTGTCGCATCCAGACTGGCTGACGTTGAAATACATGACTTTATTCATCATAAGTACTATAAGTGTTGAATTATCCAACCAGCAGAGATCACGAACTTGGTCCGATAATTCCTTACATTTGTACAAGTAGGTAGCTGCAATGTGAAAGTTCAGTATTAAACCATCCCAAAATTGTCAAAAATCACTATAACAATGTGTGTGTAGTGTAAATCACTACAACAGTATTGTGTGTAGTCACTATGTCAGATATCATTACAACACTAATGTGTGTAGTCATTATGTCATGAATCACAAAAACAGTGTAGTGATGCTATTTCCTTAATAATACAATTGTGCTGTAATGCTCTCTGAACCTTGTGAAAACGTAAAACATTTAATCCATCCTGAACTAGTGAAGATAAAAATGATATCATTAGGCAGCAAGTGTTTGTTTGTTCCCTATATATAGCTCCACACACACCTTCTCTAAATTTGAAGTATGTTAATATTAAGATTTAGTGATGTACCCATTTGTGACAGTTGAAAACAGGACCAGTGAAGCAAATATATTAGACAGTAATCTTTAAGGGGTCAGTCAACGGGTTCATGGTCACTTTTAGGACAAAAAACTTCATGGAGGCATAAATACAACACCCAAGTCTCGATTTTTTTACTTCAATTTATGTCTAACTTATAGTCACTTACAGGCATAAATTGAGAAATCCTAGTTGAAAAAGTCTGTTTTGCACAAGAGGGCACTGAGAGTGCTTTGTGACATCATAAAGCTGCGCCAGAAATGAACATAATATCTCTACCTTCCCCCTCCAATCTCCCAGCAATTAAAACAGTTTGTTTTGGTATGCACACCTGTGTTAATCAATGTCCTTCTGCCCATCTCACACTCCTTCTTTCTAGCAGCAATTATGAGAGTTGTTTATTATGTTCATTGCATGTACATTTCTAGATTGGTGCACCTTTATGACGTAGGCAAACAGTGGTGCCTTGAATGGAGTGTTAAACTGTGGAACTACGTTTTCACTCATTTAAATGGGTAAAACTCACTAAATAATAACTTGGATTAAGTAAAACCAGGGTGGTTACATTTCAATAATAGCAAGGAAATGGATTTGCTCATAATATTTGGGGGTTTACTGACACTTTAAATATTGGTATTGCAAGGCATATCCCCTTGCTCACCCTCCTTCTGCCCCTTCCTCTCACACAGCTAATCTTTAAAATCCTACCCCTGCCAATCCGTCCTTCCCATATCCTCTCCCTCTCACCCTAATCTCTACCCTCCCTCTCCTCTGATACATTGCTTAATTATCCCTCTCTTTATTATCATAAAAGGGCTTGTAGTCATCCTGTATGCTGGAGAAATGCCCCCTTAAAGCAGCCAAAAGACCGGATAAAAAAATCATGTCTCACTCTCCGTTTCCCTCTCACACCTATCACTCTCTTCTCATTCTCGTCTCCTTTCACCTTCCATCCAGCCCCCTCTCCCTATTCTCCTCTATCCCCACTTCTCCTCATTCTACTCGACCAATATTCACTCCATACCACTGTTCTCCCTCTCAGTTAAATGTCTCACATTTTACCATCAGCCTTCCCAGTGTGCTTTCAATCTCAATTCCTAAATAGTTACATTGATTAACTCCCTGTAGTTTCCTATTGAAGAAGTGCGAGACATACTTCGTAATATTTCAGGGTCAGTTGTTGAGCGAGAAATTAATCAACGCAACACACAGAGATGTATGCTTCAAGTCAGTAGGATCGCTTAAAAGAGATCGAACTAATCGCTGGTTCTTTATTTTATACTAGACAGATTAGAACGAATACACTGGTCCTGCGCTGATTGGCTTAGGTCTCTCTGGACCAATTAATTAGCAGGTTAGATTAGAGATCCAATCAGCCACAGGATAACAATGACAAGAAAAATATCAAAGCGAGGCTCAGAGTGACCACTGCCGCTCTGGCCAATTACTTTAGGTGGTGACCAGGTCACGGGGTGATCTCCCCTCCCCTCTCCCTCCCTTAATCAATACCACCTCCCCTGACCTGGCGGTCAGTCCCTCCCCTCCCTTCCCATGTGATCAACTTGAGATAACGGTTAGACCTGGGCTCCACCTGGACCTTTGGACTTTGGAGTGATAAGAAATCCGCGAGCGTTGTGGCGGTAAGAAAGTGTAGTGAGCCTGCTAGTCGGTAGGGGGCGTGGCGAATGTGTGGCTGAATGAGACAACTTTAATTTAAAGATTAGACCATTTTAAGCTGTCAATTTTACACTATAATTGAACATTAATGTGCACTCAGGCCTCAACCACAGTTCATCATTTGTCTGCTTTGATCCCATATTTTCTTTTTTAAAAATGGCCCTTCATCCCTCCAACCCCAATCCCTCCTGTCCCCTCCCAACCCACCTTGCCATTCCTCCCTCGTGCCCTCCTACCTCCCCTTTACCCCCCTCCCTGTCTCAACAGTGTGTGAGTCAGAGAGGAAGTTCAGGGAGCCCCATTTAGACCTTGCATGATGTCAGAACAGAAGTAGTTCATTTATTAGTTCATTAAGTATAAGTGGAAAGTGATTACTAATTTATGTAAGTGTTATAATGGTTGAGTATGACTTTATAAACAGAAAGTGATTACTGCTTTATATAAGTGTTAGAATGGTTTAGTATGACTTTATAAACAGAAAGTGGTTACTGCTGTACATTAGTATATAGGTGGTGATAAAAATATTTACCTGTAGTGTACTGAATAGCACCACTCTCACCTGGTGCTGCACCCTTGTGGGAGATTACTGTACCAGTGTTCCCCTCTGCACTTGGTGTTGTCACATCCTCTGCTGCTTTTGAAACTGGTTGATGTAAACAACATGAAGGTAGGAGTTATTGGAATAATATAACAACAAATGTTGGTCTTGACCAAGTTTCCCTTGATAAAGGCCCCCATCTCCCACTCACAACCTGTGTGTTAACATTGCATGAATAAGAAAATTACAGTTAGAAAGGTGCAGTTAAGGGGTGCAGTTTGGCTGATCTGAACTGTTCACGTGATCAGTTCAGTCTTCCATGTTTACACATGCCTAAATGATGCAATATCATTGGCGCAGTGTAGGCCTGACCTATAAACCTGAAACAAATGATGGTGTCCCCGACTGCAGAACTTAGGCCTAGAAATTGCGGTGAATCAAGCCTCCTTGAGCAAGAATTTAGGCTAAACAAGTTGAATTTACTTTTTAACATCCATATAGAGTGTGTAATAAATGGCAAATGGCACTGGGTGTGGGTTCAAACTGATCTCGACACATCAGAAAACAGGAACTAACCCCTTTGGTGTTCGTCCCATTTTCTGATGTGTCACGATCAGTTTGAGGCCTCCATCGTGCCATTTGCTATAATTATTGTATCCTGGCTGGTATGGACAAAACTGTGAACTAGCAGATAATAATAAATTGTATGTGCATTACTTAACCCATTCAGGACAGTGCCGCGGATGTTGCATCATGCTTGACAACCAAGCGTGGGGAAAAGAACATTGCTAAGAATAATGTCAAGTATGAGGGAACACCTGGTGGACAAAAGGGAGACTGTTAAAGAAACCAGACTTCAAGCTGGTTATGTTTTGAAACTAAAAAAACCAATGAATGAAAAATTTAAGAATAGTCCACACTACCAGGGACCTCTCATCTGGAATAAACTTGACTCTAGACTTAGAAATGGTAACTGGGCGAGTTTAAAGATGTATCTGAGGAAGAATGATAACTGGTCTTAGAAAAACCAGGTCGAGATAAGAAAGCCAATGTACCCCGACACAAAAATCAATGCTAAATTGTCAAGATCTCTGTAACCTTGTTGCTTTTATTAATCGTATACTGTACAAAGATATTGTCTGATAATCTTGCACTGACGTGAGGTGCCTAATGGAAAAACCAAAAACCAAAATACTGTACTGTACATACTTTGATCCAGGAGCACATAACTCCAAAATGTTTCCGAACCCGACCACTCTATGTAATTTACGTCGGTTCAAGTTGCTATATAAATGTTAAAATTTAAACTATTATAAAATTATACTGTATCTATTTAAAAAAAACAAAAAACATCAATTGATGACGTCCTGAGTGAAATATACATATCACATCAGGATGATACTTCACCATGTCAACTTTTCTCTGAATGACGCACAGTTTAACAACGCCACTTGACTTAAGGATCAGCCCATAACATCACCACCACTAGATAACATTTTTCATAAAGCTTTTTGGCAATAGCCATCCTTTCTCACAGGTAAGGGTGCTGTATTGCATTATGCAGCCTACGCATGGGAGTGTTTTTTTCGCACTATGGTGCCTACTGTATGGAATGCTTTAAGGCAATACACGGCCAAACCCATGGGAATGACTTAAGGCAATAAGGGGCCCATACACATGGGAATAACGTAAGGCAATGCGAGGCCTGAATGGGTTAACCTTGATTATGGCCATTAGCATGTACTGGGTTAATAATATGTCCTTGTGTTATTTGGTTGTTATACAGAAATCTGTTATTAAGTCCAATAACAAGCATTGTGTTAGATATAATCTAACATTTTGGTACTGTATTTTGAGAAGAAATTTTTTTTTTTTTAATTTGTGGCATCATATCCTGCCATTTGTACAAAAGACCACTGAGCATTACATGCACAAGAAAATTTATACTACTGACAGCTTTTGTGTAGAATAAGTAGAATTAGAAATCCTTGTAACAAAAAGAAGAAGAATTAAGAAAAGCTGTGAAGAACTCTTTAGTTCAACTATTATTTCTGAACTTCAGGTGGCATGACACAGAATTCTGTTTTTCTCTTATACCCCCTGTTAGGACATTCTTGACCTGCTCTTTACTTAGACCTCAAAGAGAGCACCTTCCAAGAATGAGTGGGTGAGATTGGTTGCTTTAGGCCCCTATCAACACATTTAATATGGATATATCATGGGCTGGAGAGCTGAGAGGGAGGCAGTTTATTATGATACCCAGGAAATAGAGATAGAGAAGAAGGGAGAGAGAGAGACAGAGAAAAGAGATAGAGAGGCACTTTATGGTCATACCCAAACACTCTCGGGTAATACTTAAACAATATGTTATGTGTTTCCGGAAAATAAGTTACAAGTCGAAAAAACTGGATCTTATGATCATACCCAGGAAATACAGATAGAGAAGAAGGGAGAGAGAGAGAAAAGAGACAGAAAGGAACTTCATGGTCATACCCAGGACACCTTCCAAGAACAAAGTAAAAAATATTAGGCTTTCCTAGTATGGCACTGATGTCACTTTTCATAGAAGAATCCTTAATAAAAGTGTCAATGAAACAATATTATGGGATTGTTTCTTTTATCTGGTGATATGAAAACAATAATGAATTGTCCCATGAAACATTGCATATAAACCAGCAGGTGTATCTCAGTATGGGCTTACAATAGGTTGACTGGAAAATGTAGAATTTCAAGGTCAAATTATCAAAATTGTAGGAAGTTATGCAAATTAAACCTGAATGACCTAAATGTAGGACAGGGCTTACCTGAGTCTGGATTTGCTGCCCTCCACACCTGGTCCTGGTATTTAAAACATCCACCAGAGGGCCTGCTACTCAGTATTCTGACGGCACAGAGGGCCTTAGTATCGGCCTGGTCACAAACATGGGTGCAGCTTTCCCCGCCACCTGCCTGTAGCTCAAACAGGGTTGACACCAGCCTCCTGCCCTCACATGTGAATACACACACACTCAGTGCCACACTCAACACTACAAATGACATCTTCTTTTCTCTCCCCTTGGCTACTTGGCAAATGTTCTCTTAACCTTGGTAGTGAAGAGTATTAGTGGACACAAACTTGCATATCCTTGACTTGTGGTATAGCTGCAGTGGTAGTAATGTCGGCCTCAATCTGGGTTATTGTTGGACTGTCACTGTGTCCTTAATCTGGGTTATTGTTGGACTGTCCCTTTGTCCTTAATCTAGGTTTTGTTCGACTGTCAGTTGCAGGGAGATGGATAACAAGATAAACTAACAATATGTCAGTTGCACACTTGTATTCATTGACTGACCAATAAAGAAAAGAAAAATGAATTTCAACTTCTGTCCCTTAGTTTGAATTGAAGAAATAGCAGTTATACACATTTAGGAAATTCTGCTAAATTAGGCTGAAAATGAAGAAAACTGGGTATATCTGATCCTAGTACGAGTCCAACTACAATGTATCTTCCCAGAGGTAAATGGCAGAAATTTCTGATGAATACAAGTTATTGAAAATAAATACAAAATATTCATCAAGATTGGAAATCAGACTACACAATGAGAGATTGTGAAGCGAAAAAAAAAATACACAACTAGGAATCTAATGGAGCAAATTGCAGAAGGAGCTTTAAAAGATTTAGACTATAGCAATAAAAGTCATCTAATCAATCACTTTTAATAATTTGAGTGGTTTTAATCACAACTAAAACATTATTAAAAACATTCCAATGCATAAGTTTAAAGCTATTCTATCATGTAACAAATAGTAATACAAATTACATCAATAGAGAGGTAATTCATTTGACTTCATGATCAAATATTTTTAAAATGATTATGCACCTGAAATTCTGAATAATTGGTTCTGCCATAAGGTCACGTCTGAAATATATTACCATGGAAATTGTGTCATAAAAAACAATGAAAAATCAAATAAATTAATTTCAGTATAAATATTTCATGAGTAAAGGGAATAACATGTTTCTTTGTTACTTTAAACTTCTCAGGAGTTCATTGTAATGAATGGTTTTGTCTGTTTAAAAAGAGTAAAATAGAATAAGGTACCAAACTTTCCTCATAAAATCTTCAAAATCTCTACAATATGAAGCCCAAACCTCAAGTTCATAGAATGAATTTTATGTTTGCCCACCAGAAAACCCCTTTGCTGCCAAAAAAGAGAATAAACCATTATATAATTGTAATTTTTAAAATAGAATTTGTTCAAATCATATTACTTGTAAATGTTGTTCTTACCTTGTATACTGATACAATCTGTGAGCAGTGAGATCAAGGAGTGGCTATATACCGTGGTGGAATTAAATCCACCTGCATGTATGTATGCCCTGACTTCCTGCCTTTGCCATGGTGACTCCATGTCTATTTGACTTATTGGTTTACATTATAGAGCCGCTAATGGACTTTAGTGTGTGTATGATGTATAATAGGGTAGTGTAACCAGCCAATCTTTACATTATTATTGGTTTAGTTAAAAACTGATGACAACCAAATCACCAAAGCTTCCCTGCTTGGTTTCATGTAATCCTTCTCTTCATGATACTGGAACAAGGATAAATATTCTTTTTTAAAGTTTTTATTCATACTTTGGTTAGATCCCTTTTTCATTTGATCCAAGATATACATATTTCATATATGGATTTTACAATATTTACATGAAACATTGGTTGAAGTCTTTGTTACTCTGATTATTTCAAGTTAAACACTTGCCCCACGGATCTAATTTGATGGAGTGTTGGTGTTACATTCTTTTTTGTTGATTACTCTTTATGCTTTGCCACAGGAGTATTTAAACATACTTGTGTTAGCACATGTATAGACTTATGTAGTACCTTCATAGATTGACATAAATGAGATTGTGTACCAGCAATCAAATTGTGTACTGTCTGCCAAAACCAAAGTGATTATACTGTAAGAAAATGATTAATTTGCCCACTAGCAGTAAGCCACTTCCAGTCATTGCATGATAGAAACGCTATTGTTTACTGCCTTAATACTGTAATTAACTAGAGAATGCTTGAAAACCTTCCATGCTGCTGGGGAAATGTCTTCTCACATGATCAATAAAACAGTGTAAATACAACACAAATACAAATATTCTGCTTCTTTTATATTATGTTTATACAAGATCAAGTTACTCTTATTATGGCTCATAGACTCAATTTATCAATATTGTACATATGCTATATGGTTATATAAGATTGGAAGTGGAATAGGCCAGGAGAAAAAGGGTTCCTGGTGAGCAATAATAAGGGAAGGCGTCATAAGAATTCTGGCAGGTCCTCCAAATACAAATGAGGGCGTTTAAGAAACCCTGTAGCAAAAACAACATCCTCCAAAATGTTGGTCCAACAACATTTATATTTTTATACAACCAAATATGGTGAAAAGTATTTACAAGGCTCACAGGGACTAATGACTAGTGATGTCCATGATTCTCTGCCAGGGGCTGTTTTGTGCAGTGCTACAACTAGGGAGAGAGGACTGGTGCATTATAAGTAGTTGCAAATTTAGTAGCAGAGGACAGGCAATAGACATTTTTAATTAGTACAATGCTTAGAGCTCTTGTTCAGTAACCAAATTGTTAAGTTTGATTTAATTCTGATGATAATGATGATATTTTGTTTTTTCAGAAAATACATCTGCAGCAAAAGGCTCAACTGCCAGAGGGAGTATTGATGCAATTTCATGATTATTGTATTTGACAAGCCGCACCAGCTACAGTAATCATGCTATACGAAGATCAGATGTTTCAGAAAATATACAATTGGCAGATCAACACATTGAATAAATTCTGCTAAATTAGACTGACAAATCGTCAACACTAGGCATATCTGAGTATATTTAGTATTGGCTTGATTCAAGCAGTCTGTTAGGTTATGTTAAACTGTATTTTGAACCTGAATTTTGTCTTAAAATTTGGTTATTTGAGAGGATTGGTGAAGGTGAATTGTACATTTTCTTGCGATTTCACCCACAAAGTAGTGTAGTGTTTGGTGGAGTTGGATTTCCAGCTGACTCTGTGTAACCAGAAACCAGCCCAGGGTATCCGGCTAGGTATTGATGTGGCTATTGACCACAAGGTGGCAATATTCCAGTTGTGGTATTCCAGTTGTGTTGTTGACTACTGTGTTCACTGTTTTATATCAGGTACTGTTAACCTTGCTCAGGAAAGGTTTGAGGCCCTCACCTCACATTGAGCTTAATGCTTCTCAAGAGTGCGCCAATAAATACAGATATCATCCACATAGGCGACAGCCCACCTGTATTTGCATTTTTTGAGAATAATATCCATTATATTTTGGTTGGCCTTAGCAGAATGATATAAACTGATCTTTTAACATAATATATTTTACATGAATCTCAGATAAGATTGAACTACAGTAATAGAACATAATACTAAAAATAGTATTACATCTACTGGCATATATGTTTTTTTTGTTGGCAGATATGTTTTTAAAAATACACCTCCGCCAGCACTTTGCTGTCACACATATACCATTAGGGAAAAGTTACATTTTGTGTGACGTTTAGCATTTATAGGCCTGGCGTTTAGCATTTACAGGCGTGATGATGATGCCCAAATGATTAACTCGTCCAACTTTGACGACAATAAATAACTGGTCCAAATTTCACGTCTGCAGTGCCAGAGCAATATGAATGTGTGTAGCTTGCCGTCGCCTGGGTGACTGCCGCCAAGGTCAGGGCTCGCTACTTCCGGTGAGCGATATATCCCTATGGGCCTTCGTCATATAGGAAGACATAATATAATCTAATATAATATAATATAATATAACTTAATATAATAATATAATATAATATATTGGTCCATGTATTCATGCTATAAGCAGCACTAAACACGTCGAGAGAGAATTAAATATAATACTCCTCGCTCCATATTCCTTTCACTTTCTAGTCCACACCATGTATTACACTTTGTAAACGTTTCTGGGAATACAACTCGATTATTATTATTATTATAAACATTATGTTAAGCATACATGTATGAACCTTAGTAACTTAGCTCCCCAACCCATGACCACCACCCACCAACCCACCAACACCAGTGCTATGTTTAGCACCGGGAAATGAAAGTGTATGATTTCTGGAAGGTGTTGTGAGGTAAGGGTGATCGGGAAATGGCCTTGAATGGCTGCCATACTACAGTGTACAGGTATGTTATGTAATACATGCTAAGGAAAGGAGAAATGGGGGACTCAAGTAGAGCACTCTTAAACAATAGGGGAGTTGCAAAGCCGCTTTTTTGAATAGTGATTCGCATTATGGGAGTAATGGTACAGTCTATAACCTATGGAAAACATGCCATGTTCAGCATGGACTTTTTATCAATGCTCTAATGTCAATATCTATGTGTTATGTATGTTCCCATGTCACAAGTTCCCATCTTTCCCCTCAAGCATTTGGTTTTCATAGATCGTTTTTACAAGCTCTGATATTGGTGAAAACATTCTTGCAATTTTCGATAAAAATGTTGCCAAATATGTCCGATTTCAACAGAATCCATCCCAGCATGCACTGTAGTAGACATCCGCAGTGAGCATGCAAATCCCCTATTATGTCACACTCTGTTTTATACATCAAAATGAATCGCAAATATGTCAGCATCACATAGAATTAGACAGAATGAAACATGGCGACACAGTGCCCCAACATGTAATATTCCTTAATTTGAGGAGATTTGAAAATGTTCAAAAATGATGTCATTACAAATACTGAAGCATTGAACATTGACTTCCCAAATACAACCACATTGATTAGATGCACCGAATGTCAACGGAAATTAACGGAGATGATCTCCGAGCTGGGTTTAGGTAGGTGGAACTATTACGTAACACATGCATACATTTAAATGAACTATTGCAAATTCTTTTTAAAAAAAGATATCAAAGTTAAGGTATAAACATATCTGTTACATGTCCTACTGTTTACTATCATTGGAATCAGCTTGATCTCTTCTGAACATATCTCAAAATCCAGTTTGTTCGACTTTTTTTCCTGAAACACATAACATATTGTTTAAGTATTACCCGAGAGTGTTTGGGTATGACCATAAAGTGCCTTTCTATCTCTTTGTCTCTGTCTTCCTTCTTCTCTATCTCTATTTCCTGGGTATCATAATATTATTTAAACTGCCTCCCTCTCAGCTCTCCGGCCTTGATATAACCATATTAAATGTGTTGATAAGGGCTTAAAGCAACCAGTCTCACTCATTCACTCACCCGAGAGTGTTTGGCACAAATCCCCGACATGCCCGCCAGCATATTGCTACTAATGCTGTGTGGATAGTGTTGGATGGTTTACAAATTTGTTGTATAAGGGAAGAGTGGGATTGCGAAAAAAATCGATTCACATCGTCGGCCTCTTCGAGAGAACTTGCACAGGCAGTCAGAGGTCAAAGGTTCAGTCCAAGTAGGCCTACTCAGTTCAAAAAGGTGATTGAAGCTTAAAGCCCGATAATTTTAGATGAAAAAGTCAAGAGGGGGACAATTAAAATAAGACTAAAGGCGGAGGGTGTGTTTTCCGATCCAAGCAAAATATATGTTGTTACAGGATAATGAGTCAAAATGAGTCAAAATAATATTTCTCAAAAGTTGTTTCCACAAAATCTCCCCGTTGTTCTAATGTTCTAATTCTTGGAGTGTTCTGGGTCATGTCAGTTCATATACCAAGAATCAAACATGTATATCCAACAAGTCTCTGCGTGTCTGAGAAAGAAATATATTAATATGATCCGTTTCAGGAAAATGAGTTATAAGTCGCAAAAAATGGATTTTGAGATCACCATAATTTGAAATGAGCAGATTAAGCCGACTCTAATGACAGTAAACACTAGGCCACTTTATGTATTTCTATATTTTAAATTTCATAATTTTATTTTAAAAAAGAAAGTTTCCAATGTTTCTGGATGGGTAATTACCAGTAAAGTAAGTATACCCCATGCAAATCACTATGATCATTGCACTCACTAAAAGTCAAAACGTTTCAATAAAGAGATCTGGTGGTAAAAACACTTTGAAAAATATCAATTTTGCGACTTGTGACTCATTTTCCTGAAACAGATCACAAATTTTAAATATTTTATATTTTACTAGTGATTGTCCTCAAGAAATATCAGTAACTGTTCATTAATTGTGTTCGGACTTGCAAAGAAGTACAAGTAGTAATGCTAGAGGTTATTTGGAAACATCCTAAGCTCATATTCTCAAATATCAGGGTAAATCTAAAAAATATCTTGAATGAATAAATGTTGTATGTTGTATTCATCTGCTACAAATCCTTCACATATTTAGAACCAATTGTGATAGTTTGTAGAGAAATGAGTCTCAAGTGGAAAAAAACGGATTCTGAGGTGTCATCATAATTTAAAAGATGAGATTGAGCGGATTCTAATGATGGTATACATAAGGACATCTAAAGTACAACCATATAAGTTCATGCATGAACAAAGACAGTGATATTTCTGAACGGTCACTTAGTTGACAAATCTAACCTTGACTATGCATAAATATACTCAATACAGTCTTCATATTCAGTAGATGTATTGTATGTACCTACACAAATTTTATGAATACAAAAATAAAATAAATGCAGTCATTCAACTGGCAGAATGAAAAATGAAAAGTTTCTGAGGAAGGTGTCACTTTCCACAATGTCCATTTCTGCGGCTTGTGGCTCAATGTCCTGTGACACAACCCAATATTGTGCAGAGTGCATATTGGGTCAGATTTTCAGGAAATGTACAATTGGCAGCTGTACACATTTAGTATATTTTGCTAATGTGGGCTGCATTTTGGTCAATACTAGGTAAATTCAAGTATATTTGGCATTGCATTGATTCTAGCAATCTGTTTGGTTAGGTTGAACTGTATTTTGAACTTTATTTTCATCTGAAATTTGGGTTATTTGAAACGATTGGCGAAGTTGAATTGTACATTTTCTGAAAATCTTACCCATATTGGAGCATGTGTCAGAGGTTGGAGCCATTAAGCTGGTATATAAGCAGCGGTACAACAGATGCCACTTATAGTGTGCCAGCATGGGTCCACCAAAGAACATGGCGCTCCTTCTAGTGGGATTACTATTACTAGCCTTTAGCTTCACACATGTGGGTAAGTGGGTCGGATTTTCAGAAAATGTACAATTGGCAGTTCTACTCATTTAGTCAATTCTGCTAAATTAGGCTGCAATTTGGACAATTCTAGGTAAATTCGAGTATACTTGGCAGTGCATTGATTCTAGCTATCTGTTCGGTTAGATTTAACTGTATTTTGAACTTTATTTTCGTCTGAAATTTAGGTTATTGGCGAAGTTGAATTGTATAATGTCTGAAAATCCGACCCAAGTACATGTATGGAAAGGCTGACGCGCACATGGCCGATTTCGCTCCCTCTATTGCCCCACGATTTGGGTCCCCTTATGAATCCCTAGATTAAATTTTGTTTGTTTTAATTTTTATTGTAAGCTCTCATACATGTATGATATTTTCAGCCTATGTCTATGTTTATAGAAACGTTACCTTCATATACACGTTAATTACAACATCAATTAGAAGCAGATCATACAAAATGACGAGTCTATAATTATGTCCATAACGAACATCTACCTTTAGAATAATCACATATAGTAGTTTGAGGAAAGGAAAACACAACACGGGATTGGCACTAGAAGTGACAGCCTGTGTACCGCCCATTATAATTTAATCTCAAAAAGAAATTTTTCCGTCCACTTGCTTTGAGACTGGGGCTCAGAATGACCGGTAAGCGGTTGGTGGTGCCTAGCAACCACGGCAACAACATGATTCAGGTACCGCAGCAAACAATATATATACATTATATTTTAGGAAACATATAAGGTCACATATAGTAGTTTGAGGAAAGGAAAACACAACACGGGATTGGCACTAGAAGTGACGGCCTGTGTACCGCCCAACACCCAACATCAATATGAAGCAAGCCCAGACGCAACACGACTGTCAATGTCCATAAGGCGATTTAATGGTGAAGATAAATAAACTAGGACCGCCATCGACTTCCAATGTCCCATGTATTTTATGTCCTGTAGGGAGACACCTAACTCCTGGAGATACATGGCCCCACTGCGCCTCAATGAATGAAGGCCAGTATATTTGTTAGACAATCCCACATTAGCCAACAACGACTTGAAAAACTTCAATAGTTCAGTATATTTAACTGGAACCAACCCCGTAGGTGAAGGCCGCAGCATCAACGGAGAACTGTCCGACGCAGGATATGTTAGCAGATATTTCTGAAGTCTGGTGTAAACATCAAACACATAACTAGAACATTGATGTACCGGTAAATACAAGGAGTTACTGTCCTGGCCGTGGGTCTTCGAAGAACGTACAGTGAACAAAACATAGTCAGAGTAAAACTTCACATCCGAACGTAAGAGTGTGTGTCCATCTGAAGTACCACTATCAACAATGTTACTTTTACGCAACAGTGTTCTGAAGCATATAATGCAACATAACCAGTAAATCTCACTTAAGGGGTCCCCATGGGAGGTACTGTACATCAAAGACAACTGTGAAGGCGTGAGAAACAGACGTTGTACGTGTCCAGGTGCAAGAATCTTCTTGAGGCCAGAGAGTACAACCTTTATCAAGTAGATGTCTCTAAATGCAGTAGGGTGTCCGAGCATATTATGTAATGAGATAATGCTACTCAAATAATTGTTTATGGTCGTAAAAGCACACGTATTACTAAGGTCAACCAAGAACCTTGCAATAGTAGTAGAGTCAGCAGGACACGACACAAGGCCAAGTTCGTTGCAGAAGGTAGTATAGCGGCGCCACTGTGAGCCCCTCGTAGACACAGTGTTCTGGGCCCAAGCAGAGCAGATGACTTCCGTGACACGCTTATCGATCAGAGGCAACTGCCGGGCTGCAACATAACGAGAACCGACGTAAGAAGTCAAAGTCTTCGTCTATAGAAACTCTAGAAATCTTGTCAGCACAAATATTATCCACACCTTTTATGTGCCTGGCAGTAATGTAAATGTTGTGTAAGACTGACGTCCAGAAAATCTGGTGAATTAACTTCATACAAGATACATTCGAACTCCGACCAGTATTAACCATAGACAAGACTTGCGTATTGTCGGTATAAACTACAATGTGTTTGTCAACTAACTGGCAGGCAAATACAGAGAGCCCAATCGAGATAGGAACAAGTTCCCACAAGTTAATGTTATCATCCATATCTGAGACCAGTGGTTTCTTCTGATTAACCCAATGGCCATGATAGTCACAAGATTTCACATAACTAGGAAGGATATCACTATCAAAGAAACCCCCCAGCCATTGATCACCCATAACAAAACCATAACCCGTGCCACTAGCATCAGTGTAGCATGTAGGGCCATTACCGAAATTGAATCTGATAATCGAAGCAACTCCATTGAACACAGAGGAGAATTGCAACCACCACTGTATATCTTCCATGAATCCCACTGAGAGCTTAACTCTACACCTATCCGGTAACCCTTTGAGGTGTGCTAATATTCTATGTGAGAAGGTACGTCCACCTCGAACAATTCTGGAGCAGTGAGCCAAAATACCACCTAACCTTTGTAGTTGTTTCTTTGTAGCTCTAGTTTTGTTAGCAAATAACCTCAGCTCATTGTGGAAACGCACCAATTTATCAGCGGGTAGTCGCAAAACCATATCAGTTGTGTCTAATTCTACACCAAGATATCTAGTACACACCGACGGGGATGAACACTTTTTCCAGGCTATGATAAAACCCAGCGACCTCAATAGATTTATAAGGACTGATTGTGACCTTTGACATTGCTCAAACGATTCCTCTACACAAAGAAAATCATCTAGGTAATTTACTACTCTCATGAACCCACGTCGATGCATACAACGTACGACAAAGTTGGTAATAGTATTAAAGATGTAAGGAGCGCACCGTAATCCGAAACAAAGGCGCGTGTCTACTAGAAAACCACATTCTCCATCCATATACCATCTAATACCTTGTACTCGTCTGTGTTCAGGGTTTACAGAAATGCTTCTATAAGCAGCCGATATGTCAACACTAGCAGTAAAATAACCCGGCTCCAAAAGAGAGCTCACATAATCAAGTGTGGTAAACTTGAACGGACTAGCCGTGGTAACCATATGATTATTAATAGAAATGTACAGAGGACGTTTACAATCTGTAATGGGTCTATAAGTACCATCAGGTTTCGGTATAGCCCCAAGTGCATGTATACACAAGGGTTGCTCATCTACCCGTAAGTATTTACCATCCCTAACCTCTTGGGAAATCAAGTTGTCAACAAAGGCAAAAGCCTCGCCATGCAAAACGGAATAGTAATTTGGACAGTCATAACCCTCTAGATCTTCTATAGCATCAACAATATTGAAACCTCTTACAATACCATTAGCAATGAAGTCACGTAGACAGATGTCATTTTCATATTCCAGCTCTTCCAACCAAATATCTGCATTCATTTGGTTCGCAAGACCACCAATACAGGTATTATTTACAAGTACATTTCTAAACATTGGTATGCCGGGACAATAACTTGTAGGTACAAAATCAACATGTGACTCCGCAATACACGAATCAGTGACATCATAACATGCATAGCTATCAATATCTGCAAATTCCGCATGATCACATACATAATCACAATCAAAATCATCAAAAACAGGAGTAACATCGTCTAAAGATGAGGCTTCAGGGCCTAGAATCTCCGTGTAGTCATCTGACAAGGAAGGATGATCTGAACCAGTGCGTGCGTGAGAGCCTTCCGGGGCTCCGACAAGCGAAAGGGGTTCCCCGAGAGCACCAAGTCTCGAGTGGTCAATAGCAGATAAAGTGACATCTGTAAGCGAACCATCCACCAAAATGGTCGCACATGAAGAGGGGGTCGTAGAGCTAGAAGAAGAGACATCTGGAAGGCAGATAGTCGATCCCAGGAGGCCTGTCGAACGAGAAGTAGGGGAGTCCACAACCTCCGAACAAGAAGGCGGAAGTTGATCGCCGCCATGACAGGTAAACAGCAGCGAGGTTTCCCCAAAGCCATGACGTCATGGATGGGAATCTCCCCGCTTCTCACGAGGGCACCCAACAGCCTTATGTTTCTGCTTGCAAATACGACATGTGTGGCTTTTGGGGCAGTTATCTTCTGTACAGGTTCTGTAATTCCAGAGGAAACAGTTATCTGCCGGATAGTCGTCAGGGGCAGTATCAGTCTTGGTTTTATCCTTGTTTCGTTGCCTGTTCGAAGAGTTACCAGAGGAGAACCCACGCCGACCTTGACCCTGGTCTCGCTGGTCCTTTTGTTTTGACAAGGCCGCCCCGTGAAAACAGTAGTTGCAGCCACGATTATCACAATCCGGGAATCCTGCTGCGCGATTCTTCAAGAAAGTGTCTACTACATAATGATCATAGTTTGCATACGCACTATCCACGTAATCACCTTCTGTCGCATGCCTAGTCACAAACTCCATATGGGACAAATACGACTGGACGTCACCCCCAGTCGATAGCAAATGGTTAGCCACCATAGTCATGCCGTACATAAGCTGTCTATAGGTGAGTTTTTTGTGATCCAAACTCTTTAGGGCGACAGAATGCAAACCATGTTGATAATAGAACTCAGGTCTAAATACCATACCCGCGTTCCGTTTTATGGTTTCCGGGTCGACGGCAGAATTGATCTGGTGAAGGGCTGACGCCACAGGATCAGCTAGCCAGGCAGTGGTGAGGGAAGGAGCAGGTAGCGATGACCCGGCCTGGGCACCAACAGCGACCGTGGGAGACACCGGTAGCTGTAAGGGAGGAGGAGGAGGAGAGACATGCCCGGAAGAAAGCCCCGCTTGTAGAATGGAAGCAGAACTCATAGTGGAGGCGGCCATCTTGGAATGAAAAGACAAGGATAGCTTCTCCATACGATCCAGCATTGTATTCATGCGGGCACTTTGATCGTCAAACTTTTGCTCCCAATCAGCTAAGGCTATGGATTCTGATTTAACCCCAGTATTTGAAGGATCGGCGTCTGCCTTCTCCTTAGGGAAGGCCGACAGCGAAGTCAAGTCCATGTAGGATCTCCAATTGTCAATAGAACCAGTAACGTCTTTAGATTGCTCACAAGCATCTCTGTAATACTTGCAAGTGGACCTAATCGTCGTTCCAGGATGCGGATGGGCATACCCACACGCCGTACAATTCACCATAATGAAGACTCACGATTCACGATCAGGTAAGAGAAGAAATTTGTCCGTCCACTTGCTTTGAGACTGGGGCTCAGAATGACCGGTAAGCGGTTGGTGGTGCCTAGCAACCACGGCAACAACATGATTCAGGTACCGCAGCAAACAATATATATACATTATATTTTAGGAAACATATAAGGTCACATATATATTTCATTTCAAACCATGGTTTATTATGTATGTAGGTATGTATGTATGTATGTATGTATATATTGTTTATTTCCAGTTCAATACAGTTACATTAATAAATACAATACCTGGAAGTGGGTGTCCCATTCTATGCTAAGCATAGCTCAACCAGGAGGTCCCTTCCACCTTAATTATTACATTATTTATATTATTATATACGGTTAAGCTATTTACAGTTGAGCTTAAAGTTATGTTATTTCAAAAACATAAAATCATTATATGAAGTGAAATCCTAAGATTCGTCAGGAGACCCAAATCCTGGGGCAATAGGTGGCCAAATCGGCCTGTGTCTTGTGAGGTGTTGCAGGAAAATGAGTCACAAGTCACAAAATTGGTTCCTTTCAAAGTCATTTATTCACAATATCTCTTTATTGGAACGTTTTAATTTTTGGATTTATTATAATCGGTGAGGTCTTATGAATACATGTCCCAATGTTTCATATAGTGTATTAAATATACCCATTCATTTCTGAGATCACAGACAACACAACACAGTCATCAATCATTGACACAAATCATACCCTCACACCATGCATTACGCCCCTCTAATCTGCACTAGACACACTCCAAAGCTGGTGTGCTTCAAACAAACTCACTCTAAACACAGCCACATCTAAGGGCATCGTAGTACACAAAGTGCACAGCCCATGCACTAACTTCCTGCTAACCTGAAAAATACTGCCCACCAACTCAAATACCAAAAAAAGGACTACTATACCTACTCCACAACAAACAACAACAACAACCAAACACAGTCCATGCAGAAACTTCCTGCTGGCCTGTGGGCAAAACACACACAACATGCACCATACCTCACTGAACCTCAACCCCCCATGAAACTTTCATGTAAATACCCACGCTCCTATATCCCACATGTCCTAGTGCTATGGAATCCTGGCTCAACGTCTATTAGAACTAGTATAATTATCTAGTTAGACACAGCAGTGGGTGGAAAACCATGGCAATTCTCAGTTGAATAAACCCCGTGTGTCTATCTCATTATAATGTATCACTGTACGATCTCTTGCATTTCATACTTGATGACTATTATCTTTGATTTAACTGTACAAACATCCTGAATTAAAAAAGAACAAAAATATTGAATTTTTTTTCAGACATGAAAATATCAAACTTAACCTATATATCTATATGTATCAAATGTCCTTGATGTTTACCATCATTGGAATCGGTTTGATCTATTTTAAAAAATGATAATTTCTCAAAATCCACTTTTGGTACTTGTGACCCATTTTCCTTCAACAAATCACATGAGATATTGACATGATTTACATTGTCGGTTGGAAAGTTGATGGCAGGATGTTATATTAATTTAATTTGATTTTGCTCAAAATAAGCCACAAGTCGTCAGTATATTTGACACTGTATAAGTATAATATGAAAAAATAATCTATAACCTTGAACTTTGGACACAGTTGACAAAAACCATACATGGGGTACACATTAGTGAATTCTGCTAAATTAGGCTGCAATTTGGCTTATTCTAGGTAAATTTGAGTATAATTCGCATTGCATTGATTCTGGCTATCTGGTTTGTTAGGTTAAACAGTATAAGATTGGTGAAGGTGAATTGTACATTATTTGAAAATCGGACCCATATAACAATTAGCCCAACCGTCAACCCTTTACCAGTAACTTGAATGGGTTGTATATACAGCTAGCGGCCATATATTATACTTCATATAGTATATGTGGTGGGCTTCAGGAAAATTACTCACACGTTGCCAAAAAGTAATTTGAGATATTATAATATTTGAATAGATTAGATCAAGCCAATTCCAATATATATTTTATACTGTACCTTTACACCCATAATTCAATGCGAATCAAGATTCAGCATGGCGGCAATGCAAATCCCCCGTTGTTTAAATTGCAAGTTCTCACATTAGGGAAAAGATATCATGGGCGATGCTTTATGAAACTCATGGCGCCAATTTGTGACGAGTTTTGGCAAAATGAGTCGCATATCGGAGAAATCCATTTCTAAGTTACATGAATATGTTGAGAAAATACTATTCAAATTCTTTCTAATGAGGTTTGGTACGTTATTATAGCATTGTCAGGTATATGTTTAGTCGCACAATGAATTTATAAGGGTAGTGGTTCCTGGAGTGAACCAAAACTGAGAAATTATGTCATTTGAGCCCTGACTGGTGCAATGGCTCTCATTAACGAGGTAGTTTACTTGTCTAGGCATTCCTTCCAAGCAATATACTCAACAGGTCTACCTTCCCTGGGGTAAGAAAATAATGGGGCCCTGTTTGTATTAGATAACAACGTTTTCGTCCCGTATTTGGGTAAGATTTTCAGAAAATGTACAATTTGCAGTTCTACACATTTGAGAAATTCTACTAATCACGATTGAAAAATGATGAATATCGGGTATATCTGAGTATTTTGGGATCACATTGATTGAAAGTATCAGCTCTGTTAATTCAAACTTCATTTTGAAGCTGATTTTTGTCTCAAATGTGGGTTATTTGAGAGGATTGGTGAAGCCGAATTGTATTTTTTTTTAAACTCTGACCCATTTCTCTTTCAGAAAGTGCTACCAGTATGGAGGAAGAAGTCTACAATAAATTATTTGGCGCCAACTCTACGTATATATCAAATGTTCGCCCCGTCCTAAACTCTTCTAGCCATGTTGAAGTTAGTGTTGAGTTTGATCTCCTCTCCATTAAAGATGTGGTAAGTAAACAGTTTGTTTTGTGGCTCAGATTTTTCAAAAAATGTACAATTTAACTACGCCAATCTTCTCAAATAACCCAAATTTCAGACGAAAATACATTTCCATGAAAATCTGAGCCTGGTTTTCGATTCCATTATTCCGGCTTGGTGCCCATTTACTTTGAATTCATGAAAAGCAAGTGTTAAACATTAACAACTATTTTCTTTGTTGAATGATTAAATTTTGTGTACCTTGGCATTATACAGCTATTCCTCTATGAACGATATTCAAATCAAATACTTGTAGTATCAAAGCATTTCTCCTATATGGACAGTATACAATAACTTCATTTCTTTGTTTCTGGTACATACCGCAAAACCCAATAATAAAATATTGGTCAGAATACAAACTGTGATACAAAGAATAATATATTTCTGTTGTCAGTAATTAATTAAAATTACTTTAAATCAATTTAGATTACTCTTTGGTGTAGGGTTACATGCCTACATTAAAGTCATTACATTAAAGCCTCTTTAGTGCCAGTCTCGATAGCTCAGTTGGTAGAGCATTGGAAGGTAAAGCCTCTCATTTAGTAGATTAGTAATTTAGCCTTAGTAATAAAGCCTCTTATTTAGTAATTAGTAATTTAGTAAAGACACCAATAGTCATCTTTATTTTCATAAAAATAGTTATACAGTAGTATTACTAGTCACAATAGTAATAATGATTTCAGAGAAAGGGGGAAAACTCATTGTAATAAAAGTTCAGCTGGGGGGCGTTTCATAAGTAATGCAGCGCGCATTCGTTATGGTAGCGTCACTATGGGTTAGATAGCGATAAATTGAGCGCGCGTTTGTTATAGTAACGCAATACCTTACCATGCGCTATGTTAAAGTATGTCATTCTTTATTTGGTAACAACTGTCGTTAGATCCTATAACGCATATTGTGTTACTTATGAAATGCCCCCCCTGGACAACTATTTTTTAAGTTCAATTATCCACTATATTGTCTCAATTAGGAAAGTAGAATAACATGTCAGCTATGTACATGTATATTTGGAAAATTGCATGATTCAATCATCTGCTATTTTAGAAAATTCCAGGAATACCATCATGTATGCTATTAATTCTTTAGTCGCCAATCTTTGGATTCTTGGGTTTGCTTGATACTTGTAACTGGCCGGGGCAAGGCTGTTATTTCACCATAACCAGCCTCACCCACCAAACTTCAGGGAATTAATACCATAGTAATTGTCTGACCTTCATCATCATTGTCCTGAATCTATAATTGTTAGCTGGTTAGCCCATTTAGCATGAGTCGTCATTTATCCTTTAAGGATAGCCTTAGATAAGGCAAAACAAAATTAGGTGTGTTTCCGATTTACCTCCCTACCTAAAAAAACCCTTACCCTACCTAAATTTGTTTTACCATACAGGTCTGATGTTTACCCCATCATATCTTATTTTTTTTTATTTTTTGACAAAAAACGCTTATAAAGCAGTAAAACGGGTTTTCCTAACCCGAAACTGTCAAAAAGCGCATTTCCCATGTTCAAAACAACTATTGTTATGAAAAAGACATTTTTTTCAGTTCCTGGGAGGTGGTTTCCAAACAAAAAAAATTAACACAAAAAACAGTTACCACCCTCCCCCTACCTAGTTTTCAGCCAGACGAATCGGAAACACCTATTTTTTTTTTCCTAAGTGTACACCATAGTTGTAGTTCTCGCCTAAGCAGTAAGTCGAACACCTTGTTTCCATGTATAAGACACTTGTTCTCATGTTCACCATTGGAGAAGCTGTCTAGATAAAATCTTTAAAAACGTAACAAGGAATTAAGTCACAGCAAGATACAACCTTTGTATCCATACAACCATATCATGATCATTATTGCTGTTAACGCGTTGAATTACCTAGGACATTTATCAAAATCCCCATGAGCATTTAATTGAAGTTTCTTGTTTTCATTGCTAACAATACTATCTTGTTTCAGCTTTCATTTAATCAAATCAATCTTACTGTTTTGCTGCATTTCAGGATGAAGTCAACTCAATTTTCTCTGTGATCGGATTTTTCATGGCAGTGAGTATAACAAACATTACACAGGGTTTTAAAATGGAAGGCTTAATCTCAAAATTAATGTTAGATAACAATAATAATAGGAAAGGTTTTCTCTCCAATGGTTGGCTAAATTCATTCAAATTAAATGTTGTTAAACAAGTTAAAATTGGGATGAGTTTGAATGAATAACCCTTAGTTTGCTTTGAGCCTACCCATGATTACTAACTATACTGATTACAGGAGTGGACGGATGAGCACCTGACGTGGACTGCCGCAGACTATGGGGGTGTGGTAGCCATCATGGTCCCTGCTAGCACCGTGTGGACGCCAGACTTTGTACTGGTCAACAGGTCAGTCATAGCAATTTCGTAAAGGGTGCATAGCACCAGACGAAATTGCGTAGCCCAATGGAGATAACCAGCTCTTACACTGCCAGAAGCCTATTTTGTATTTATTATACCTCACCCGATGTTTTTGTGTGAAAAAACAGTGAAAATTTGATGGAAATGAGTGTCGGATAACAAGCTCTCTCCACCACTTAGTTTGTTTACATTCTCACTTAGCTTCACTTCCGGTCCACCTCACTCCTTTTTGGGTCTATTATTTTTTTCTATTCAAATACGCAATAAATTCGCAATTTCACAGTTGATTATCATTATAATTATTATTACTATTTTTTTAACAAAAATTCCGCCAGGAGGCAATATGTAAATAGCGCCCAGAGGGTAATACAGTTTTCCAATGCTGTAGCCTATGGCTTAGCATACCATCCCTCCCAGAGGTATAATAAAAAATAGGGATAGCCCAGCTCTTTAGGTCGTAAAGATAATTTAAATAATTGTGATGTGTTTCAGGAAAATGAGTCATAAGTCGCAAAAAATAGATTTTGAGATACCATTATATTTGAAAAGATGAGATCAAGCCGATTCCAATGATAGTAAACAGTCTAATAATCTTATAAGTATTTCTAGATTTTAGTTTGATATTTTCGTTTTTGAAAAAAAAAGTATCCAATATTTCCAGGGGTCAATAAATAGTAAAGTTACTAAATGTAGTCCATAATTATGGTTACCTTTGAAACTAAAGAATGTATTATATAGATATTCCTGAAATTTGATACACCGATTGATATAAGTCTAAGTAATAAACTCGCAAAAACTCAGAACATTCCAATAATGTGATCTTGTTAAAAAAACACTTTGAAAAATATCCATTTTGCGACTTATGACTCATTTTCCTGGAACACATTATAGGCTATGTCAATGAACCCAACCCTCGCTGTTTGCATATTAATACAACATGAATAGATCACCAATGAATAACATGGCCTATTCATCAATGTTATATTGTCAATATCCATGTGTTGTACATATCACATTATTCTATCTTTTCCATCATGAATTTGGTTTTCATAGATCATTTATGAATGCTATGATATTGATGAAACAATTTTTCAATTTTCGATTAGAAATGCTGCTAAATTTGTCAGATCTAAGAGTTTATCAGAATCTCAGAATCTTAGAATGCACTGTACCATACAAGTGCAGTGGCACATGCAACTCCCCTATTAGTATTTACTACTTTATACTGCATGCATTGTCCGGAAAATGATAATATGCAAATCTACGCCTTTGATAAACCTTCAGACTTTTTTTTGTTTTTGCAAATCTTTCATTTCCAAAGTAGTCCGACATGGGACGAAGAACATTGAATACATAAATAAAATTTTAAAAGAAGATTAAAATTTTTGCAATACATGCACGACAGGAGCCCTTTGGGTATATTGTGACATAAGGGAAGTTGTTAATAAGAGTTAACGCTAGGTGGCGGCACTATTGATTTCTTCGGGGAAGTTGACAATGTTGTCGTTTGCCTCTAGGTGGCAGCACCTTTTGTTTCTTCGGGCTATATAAGAGAAATGTCATTTTAGGATAACACATTGAGAGCATTACATGCGAACCTTGTATGGGGAGAATCAATACATTTTTTTAAGCTGTCGATTTTCTCTAATATATCTTCCTTGACCCTTCTCCACATCATTAAAAAACCTTCAGACTTGATTATTAATATTAGGGGATTTGCATAGCCGCCATTTTGAATCCTGATTCGCATGGAATTATGGGACTAATGTTTTAGTGTAAAATCTATGGAAAACATGTTACGTTCAGCATGGAATATCTATCAATGCTCTAATGTCAATATCCATGTGTTATACATGTTTCCATAATACAAGACTCTATCTTTCCCATCATACATTTGCTTTTGATAATATCACTTCCAAAAGCTATGATATTGGTGAAAACATTTTTGCAATTTTCGATAAAAATGTTGCTAATGTGTTCATGTCAAATTTCAACAGAATCCATCCCAGCATGCACTGCAGCAGACATGCGCAGTGGCACATGCAACTCTGTTATTGTGGTCCGTTTTAGGAAAATGAGTTATAAGTCGCAAAATATGGATTTTGAGATATTACTACATTTGAAAAGAGCATATCAAGACGATTCCAATAAGAGTAAACACTAGGACACCTAATATGTATTGTTATATTTTAAGTTTGATAGGTTTTTTTTTTGAAAAAAAAAGAAGTTTGCAATCTTTCTAGATTGGTAATTACCAGTAAAGTAACTAAATATACTACATACAAATGCCTTCAAAACGCAAGGATATATTTAATACAATGTCCCGAAAGGATAAATTTAATACAATGTCCCGAAATTTGGTACCTAGATTTGTGTGGCTATAGGTGCTAAATCTCCTAAATATCAGAAC
This sequence comes from Sthenelais limicola, assembly GCA_942159475.1. NCBI lineage: Eukaryota > Metazoa > Annelida > Polychaeta > Phyllodocida > Sigalionidae > Sthenelais > Sthenelais limicola. The sequence continues at coordinate 54,904,455 of OW804102.1, read as the reverse complement.
ATTTCGATAAAGAGATCTCGTGGAAAGAAAAACTTCGAAAAATATCAATTTTGCTACTTGTTGTGACTCATTTTCCTGGAAGACGTCACAATTTAGACAGCCAGATCTCATTTCTCATTAATTTTCAGTGCCGGCGACTTCTATAATAAACACCATACTGAGATGTTCCGAGTGATGATCTTCAGTAATGGCCTCGTTAGGTGGAGATATGGTGGTTCGTTTGACACCACTTGTGACTTGGATGTGTCATTGTACCCCTTTGATGTCCAGTACTGCGCCTTGCAACTAGAGAGCTGGACATATGCTAAGTCAAGTGTAAGTATATAATATATGGGTCGGATTTTCAGAAAATGTACAATTCAACTTTACGAATCCTCTCAAATAACCCATATTTAAGACAGAAATGAGCTTCAAAATGCAGTTTAACAACAGAACTGATACTTTAAATCAAAGTGATACCAAATGTACTCAGATATACCCAGTAATTCATCATCTTTCAGCCAAATTTAGCAGAATTTCCTAAATGTGTAGCGCTGTCAATTGTACATTTTATGAAAATCTGACCCATATATAGGATTTTTATACCAACTTCAGGTACAAGTAAGAAAACAGTTGTTAGAGTTGGTAAATACAATCTGTGCCATGTATACCATAACATAAATAAATCAAAGATAAGTTATTATCACCATTTTACACACGTAGGTTGCAGTTACATAGTGGAGTATCATCCGAACAGGTTATAGCCCTGTCGAGCTCCATATCAAACTAAATGTGATGTGTTTCAGGAAAATGAGTCATAAGTCGCAAAAAATAGATTTTGAGATATCCCCATATTTGAAAAGATGGGATCAAGCCGATTCCAATGATAGTAAACAGTATAGGTATTTCTAGATTTTAAGTTTAATATTTTCGTTTTAAAAAAAAAGTTTCCAATATTTCTGGGGGTCAATAAACAGTAAAGTTACTAAATGTAGTCCATATGAGGACCTTTAAAACGAAAGGATATAGTACATAGATTGTACTGAAATTTGAGACATCGATTGATATAACTATAAGTAATAAACCCTCCAAAAATCAGAACATTCCAATAATGTGATCTTGTAAAAAAAAATACTTTGAAAAATATCAATTTTGGGACTTATGACTCATTATCCTGAAACACATCACAAATTTCCTCAAAAAGAAAATTGTCATAGTTGTTAGCATGTCTTATAATTACACATACCTCAAAATGTATTAATAATTATATTATTAATAATTATATGTAGTTTAGCTGGTTTCTGTACATTTCTGTCATTAGACAGGGAACAAATGTATCAAATTCTGCTGAATTAAGTATAGATATGTTACCTTCAGAAGTGTGGATAGAACTATCATTGTACGGAAGGTTCTGCCCTGCATACCTATATGCATACATGTATACACACTTGTGGGTCAGATGTTCAGAAAATGTACATTTGGCAGTTGTACACATGTAGTAAAATCTGCTAAATTAGCCCCATTTTGGACAGTACTAGGTACATTCCAGAATATTCAGCATTGCACTGATTCTAGCAATCTGTTTGGCTAGTTTGAACTGTAGTTTGAACTTTTGGTTATTTGTTAAGATTGGCGAACTTGAATTGTACATTTTGTTTGTTTGTTTGTTATACTTTATTCGGCAATGCCATGTCAGCGAATCTTAATCTCCCCAGCGATGGGAGGTTTCCAGACTCTGCTGGACACAGTGGTCAAAAGAACAGAGAAATAAGGGTACAATCTACTACTAAGTCAACGCCTTAGCAGTAGTCCTTATTTTGATATTATTATTCATTAAAAGTTAAGATAATACAATATGGCAAAAGAATGGTAGGGATTATATCTCTGAGAGATCAACATATCAGAACATTTTCTGAGAATCTGTCCTATATGCTGATGTTTTTATGATTAATGTCCTAACTGTGCAGAGCAAAAAGAATAAGGTAATTGTTATCATCAATTCCAGGTCAAATTGAAGCATTCGCAAAGCTCCGTTAACATAGAGAACTACAGTAAGAATAGCGTCTGGGGCATCACAACCACAAAGACTCAGAAATCTGACGTCACCTACTCCTCTTACAGTGGTCTCACATTCGGAAAGCTGTCATTTGACATTTTCATGTCAAGGATGACAAGCTACTACTTGATCAATATGATAGTGCCTCCACTCTTCCTAGCCGCAATAGGTAAAGTATCCTTAATATTTTATATGTGATCCCTTTTAGGAAAATTTGTCATGAGTCGCAAAAAATGGATTTTGAGAGACCACCGTATTTGCAAAGAGATCAAGCTAATTCCTACGATTTGATATTTTTATTTAAAAAAAAAAGAAGTTTCTAGATGGGTAATTACCAGATATGTAATTGAATATACTCAATTCAAAGGCCTTCAAAACACAGGGATATATCTAAATGTGTTATATTGATTCATATGACCATAAGTGCTAAACCCTATGAAATTCACAACATTTCAATAAGAGAAATTGTGGAAAAACACTTTGAAAGATATTAATTTTGCGACTTGTGACATATTTTACTGGAACACATCACATATTTGTAATGGCCCTTGGTGAGCGTTGAGGAGGAGAAGTAAAAACAAGCTTTTAGTTAGTCTGTTTAATATATGAAGCAGCAGGTTACATGGTGAATATGAGGTAAAAGGTATTGTATTGTATTGTATTGTAAAAGGTGCTGTAAAAGGTGTGTAAAAGTATATAAAGGCATAAAGAAGTAAGGTAAATAATATATAGTCAACTTACAGGACTTACACACCACCTTGTGGGCAATATATAAAGACAGTATTTGCACATATAAATGCACAGAATGCGTGAGAAATGTGTACGCAAATTGTGCGTACATTTATACATATATATGACAACTGTATGTAGTATTTGAAAAGTAGACATTTATAATATATATGGCAACTGTAAGTAGGATATGAAAAGTAGACTAAAATCATGGCATTACATATTTATGTTGTTATGAACTACGCTATACATGTTTCTACAGTTCATATATTAGCCCACATTGTATGCACACTTGCTGTAATGATCACTGAAGTCATTTTGGCCTGTGGAGGGTTAATGCAATATGTGAGGTGTTTTAGGAAAATTAGTCACAAGTTGCGAAACGTGGATTTTGATATAGCATCATATTTGAAAAGGTGAGATCAAGCCGATTCCAAAGATAGTAAACAGTAGGACATAGGATTATGTATTTCTATATTCTAAGTTCGATATTTCTATGTTTGATAAATAGTTTGAAATATGATATACTCCATATAATGACCTTCAAATCACAAGGATATATTTTATACACTGTCTTGGGATTTTGTACATCAATTCATATGACCTAAGGCGCTAAACCCCCCCGAGTATTAGAACATTCCTACCACAACATCTTGTGAGAAACTCACTTTGAAAAATAGCAATTTTGCGACTAGTGACTCATTTTCCTAAAACACATCACATATTGCTTCATTACATTTCAGCTGCCGTTAGTTGCCTGCTCCCAGCAGATTCCGGAGAGAAAGTTGGCCTTGGAATCACTAACTTGCTAGCCTTCAGTGTGTATCAACTTATCATTGCTGATTCCACTCCTGTGTCATCCGTGTACACGCCACTGCTAAGTACGTTTTGTTTATTTCAATGGGTCAGATTTTCAGAAAATGTACAATTTACCTTCACCAATCTTCTCAAATAACCCGAATTTAACACGAAAATGACCTTCAAAATGCAGTTTAACATAACAGAATTGATACTTTAAATCATTGCGATACCAAATATACTCAGATATACCCAGTATTCTTCATTTTTCCGCCTAATTTAGGAGAATTTCCTAAATGTTTAGAGCTGCCAATTGTACATTTTCTGAAAATCTGGCCCATAAAACCATCCACTTATGATTTCATTATTATCCAGGATAGTCCAGAGGGAACAAACCAGTCCCTGAAACTTAGGGTCCAGGTGTTTCTCATTAAGTGGTGGTTGCCCACCTTCTGGACAGATATCCGCCTCCAGTTAGGCCCTCTATGGATGGGTTGTGAAGGCAACATTAATGTTTTTAGCAATTTTCAGTTTCAAAAAGCTTTATAATTCCGACTTGTTGATACAGTGAAAAAATATGTGATGCTAACCTTTACATTTTCAAATGAAAAACATAGTTCAATCTTTATAAATTAGCGAATGGAATGGCGATTGAATAGGGATTGAATAGGGATGGAATGGGGATTGAATAGGGATAGAACAGGGATGGAATAGGGATGGAATAGGGATGGAATAGGAATAGAATAGGGATGGAAAAAGGATGGTATAGGGATAGAATAGGGATGGAATAGGGATGGAATAGGGATGGAATAGGGATGGTATAGGGATAGAATAGGGATGGAAAAAGGATGGAATAGGGATGGAATAGGGATGGAATAGGGATGGAATGGGGATTGAATAGGGATAGAACAGGGATGGAATAGGGATGGAATAGGGATAGAATAGGGATGGAATAGGGATGGAATAGGGATGGAATAGGAATAGAATAGGGATGGAAAAAGGATGGTATAGGGATAGAATAGGGATGGAATAGGGATGGAATAGGGATGGAATAGGGATGGTATAGGGATAGAATAGGGATGGAAAAAGGATGGAATAGGGATGGAATAGGGATGGAATAGGGATGGAATGGGGATTGAATAGGGATAGAACAGGGATGGAATAGGGATGGAATAGGGATAGAATAGGGATGGAATAGGGATGGAATAGGGATAGAATAGGGATGGTATAGGGATAGAATAGGGATGGAATAGGGATAGAATAGGGATGGAATAGGGATGGAATAGGGATGGAATAGGGATGGAATAGTGATGGAATAGGGATGGAATAGGGATAGAATAGGGATGGAATAGGGATGGAATAGGGATGGTATAGGGAGGGAATAGGGATGGAAAAAGGATGGAATAGTGATGGAATAGGGATGGAATAGGGATAGAATAGGGATGGAATAGGGATGGAGAAGGGATGGAATAGGGATGGAATAGGGAGGGAATAGGGATAGAATAGGGATAGAATAGGGATGGAATAGGGATTGAAGAGAGATGGAATAGGGATGGAATAGGGATGGAATAGGGAAGAAATTTGGATGAAATACAGATGGTATAGTGATGATATATGGATAGAATAGGGATGTGATAGGGATGGGATAGGGAAGGATAAGGGGTTGCATATGGGTGGATTGGGGGAGGATTAGGGACGAAATAGGGATGGAATTGGCACAGCATAGGGAGATGGTATAGGGACGGCATAGGGATGGAATAGGGATGGAATAGGGATGGAATAGGGATGGAATAGGGATGGAATAGGGATAGAATAGGGATGGAATAGGGATGGAATAGGGATGGAATAGGGATAGAATAGGGATGGAATAGGGATGGAATAGGGATTGAATAGGGATGGAATAGGGATGGAATAGGGATAGAATAGGGATGGAATAGGGATGGAATAGGGATGGAATAGGGATTGAATAGGGATGGAATAGGGATGGAATAGGGATAGAATAGGGATGGAATAGGGATGGAATAGGGATAGAATAGGGATGGAATAGGGATGGAATAGGGATTGAATAGGGATGGAATAGGGATGGAATAGGGATGGAATAGGGATGGAATAGGGAGGGAATAGGGATGGAATAGGGATGGAATAGGGATGGAATAGGGATTGAATAGGGATGGAATATCCTTGGATTTGGGATGGATTAGGAATGAATTAGAGATCGACCTTTTATGATTACACTTTCAACAGCTTACTTCTCATTATTTTGCAGCAATATGGATGCTGGTGATGATGTGCCTGTCCGCCATTGACACCCTGGTGGCCATGTTGATTCTCTTCCTGCACCACCACTTGCCCAGTAAACCACCTCACATACTCAGGCTCATCTTCCTCAAGGGCTTTGCCACTGTCTTCTGCATGAGAAACACTGTGCCTGACATTGAGGACATCCCCAAGCAGGGCACTGTCACTCCATGCGAGAAGGACGAGATTGAGGGAGGCATTGTGTCACTTAACAAAGAAGACTCTGCAACAGGAGAAGAGGGAGGTGAGGGAGGTGAGGGAAGTGAGGGATTGGAGAAGAAGGTAGAAGCTGTTCTACAACAGTTGAAGAAGATAACAGAGGACATGGAGAGCAAGGCAGCTGACGAGGCTAATATTGATGAATGGAAGGCGATTGCAAGGGTTGTTGACAGACTATGTTTCTTCTTTAGTGTAGTGGTAATATGGGTGACTTCTATTAGTTGCTTCACTCAGGCTGGTGATACGGCAGCCCTTCTTACATCAGCAGGCTACTAAATTTACCCTGCATATATATATATATATATTTCCATAGTGTTATAACCACCCCTATATGGGTCAGATTCTCAGATTATTTATGATTGGCAGCTCTTCACATTTAGTAAATTCTCCTAAATTAGGCTGAAAAATGAAGAATACCGGGTATATTTGACTATATTTGGTATTGCATTGATTTAAAATATCAGTTCTGTTATGTTAAACTGCATTTTGAAGCTCAATTTTGTCTTAAATGTGGGTTATTTGAGAGGATTGGTGAAGGCGAATTGTACATTTTCTGAAAATCTGACCCATATGGGGTATTTCCAAAGTTAAAGTTGAAAGATCGGTAAAAGTAAAAGTCAAAAGATCGGAAATTCATGTCCAAATCAAAAGATCAGTAAAAGTGAAATTTGAATATCATGTCTTACTGTTTATAATTAGCTAAACACGTTAATTTATACGTTCCCATTAATTAATCTTTACGGAATTAGCTGTAAATAGCATTTTAATGTGCTTTTTCTGAAATGAAGATTCCACAGAAAGGTGACTCCCAATAGAGATTTTCGTGAGACCAAAAGACATCTGGTCTGGTCGAATCTTGAGTTGAGAGTGTCAGCTGGGGCGCTGGTAACTAGGCAACTGCCAAACAAAAATCAGGTCTCACTGCACCAATTATATTTGTATTAATATTGAATACACAATATACTTCATCTGCTTCAGAAAATGCTCTCAGAATGCACCATTTCACTCCTCATTATTACATTTTCCCCTGACCCCTGACCCACGCCAGCAAAGCCGCTGGTGTAACACAATCCACCTTTGTTCCATTCACCCCCTTGGAATCCTGGTTACAGCCCTGCCACATGAAATCGAAAGCAATCCCCATATCATCCGCAAAGAGTAGGGCCTTATTAAATTGAATGACTTCTAATGAATAATTAATGTATAATGAGGATCAGCCCTAATGAAGTGTCTTGTCATACCCGGCATTTAACCATCTTCGGAGGGGATAAAACTCCATTTAGTAACGTCCTTTGTGGGGGTGATTAGATAAGTAATCCTTAAATCAACTTTCAGCACCCTCATCTATCACATATTTCTTTATTTGTGTTTATAAGATATAATGATGATTCACTCTCTCAAACGCTTAACGAATGTCTAAGAATAATAGGTATGTGACTCTTTTTATTATTAATGTTATTGTATACTGTTTGTTATAGGTTATCATGGGCTTCTATAATTGATTTGTTCTGTCTAGATCCGTATTTTTCTGAGTTCAATAATTTATTTTGCTCGAAATATGCTGAAAGTTGGGTTTGGATACAGCTTTCCGAAATCTTTGTGGGAAGGGAAATGCAGGAAATAGGCCTGTAATTACCAGGATCTTCTTGTCCCCCTCTTTAAAAAGTGGGCTAGCCGTAGCATCTTTAAAAGCCTTATGTATTTTAGAAGATTCAATAGTTTAAGTATATAAATATGCAAATTGCAAACATGCATAGCTTTAAAATCTTGATTGGTTATAAATTCATACCTGAAACTTTGGGGTTGCCTATTTTGCTGTAAAATAAATTTCAACAGCAGCTTTGAGATTGGGTTCTTATGGAATATTGGGTCAGTATTATTATTATAATTCTCCGGCCTTAAAGGTAAATGTCAGCGTCGTCATTACTGCAGCAGGCGGGAATTGGAGGAACTAATACATGAAACAATAGACGTCACAACATTTCGTTCAAACTTCGACTTGACAAAGAACATAGTTGGGGGAATACAAAAAGCCAAACAAAACAGGGTGTTATCACATCATTTGTTGTTTTAGGGATGAGTAAAGTTTACTTCCATTCACTATTGATTTCAATCCAGGTTAAAACAACTATTTTTAAAACGTTTCTGTGAGTTGAATGAGATCTGGGTTATGCCGGATCGTTTAGAGGTTGCAAATATTTGATAATCTAGTTAAATTATCTACTAATGGGATGTTGGCTCTTCCCCTTAGAGCAGCGTCTATTGGTAAATGAAACTACCGGTAGATGGAAGCACATTTGTTTATAACGCATTAATAATGTTTTTGCTCATCGTTGATTCTCGCTGATTATCAATGGGTTTTTTTCTTGTATATTCTGAGGAATTTTTGCCTTTTTTGTGTTGAATTTGGCCTATCATGCATAGGACACTGTCCCGGGTGCATTGTTTTAATATCTGCAAGTTGTTCGTGATTTGTAAGGTTATTACCTTTTTATTGTTTATAATCCTGATAGATTGTTTAGAATAATTTGCTACCTTGCGATCTGTATGCTCCAAAGTTTATGTGGATCAGTTCTATATTCAGATATTTTTTCTTTGAGATACTTCTTCTTAGAAGTTTTTATTGAAAAGTTAACTTTGCAACGTAAGCCCTTAGCATAACACCAATGGGCTTCAGGACCTGATTTTTTTGCTTTTCGAAAAGCGTTGTTGCTCTCTTCACTTAGGGAAATGATTTCACCATTATACCAGATCGCTAGTTAAATGTTCAAATTGTTTAACAGAGCAGACTCTATCAACATATTTAATGATATTATTGTACAATATACCCCTAGCTTCTTCTACACAACTCTTATTGTAAAATTCGGACCAATGAAGCTTAAATAGAATTTCCTTGAGGATCTTTACATCGAGAAATGTTGTGTATCTAACAGTACAAGTTTCATATTCTTTGACATTTCTAGCTTTTTTTTATTTGAATGAAAACAGGTAAATGTGTTGTAGCAATCTGTTGGTCTAGATTGAACTACATTTTGAACTTTATTTTCGCCTGACATTTGGGTTATTTGAGAAGATTGGTTAAGGTGAATTGTACATTTTCTGAAGATCTGACCCATGTATATGGTCGATAGTTGTGGCTGTAGACTTACTAATTCTAGTTTGGGATGAAATCATATGTTGGAGGTTGTGCACATGTAACAGATTTTTAAATTTCTCAGTCCCGTTTGAACTACTAATGCAGACCAATAATCTCTATGGACATGTATACAGAAGATAACCGAGATAGGCAACCACTGCACTCATGTCGACCCACATCTGCACTGTAGTATAGCGATTGTTAGAGATTAGACCGCGCGATGCCCATTGAACTTGACGGGCTGAGGGTGAGTGGAGGCGGCTGGAAGGACAGATATCGCGCGGAGTTAGGAGTATTTCCTCGGGGCTGTGGCCAGTGGCTTCCCTCAGTGTTGTACAATTGTACCAATGTCATGTATGTTGGTATAGGATAGGGCAGGGCTATGGGCGCAGCGATATAGCTCATGTGGGTCAGATCTTCAGAACAACTGGCCTTCACCAATCCTCTCAAATAACGCAAATTTAAGACGGAAATCAGGTGAAAAAATACCTTTCAACATTACCAGACAGATGTATTAAATGAAAACAATACAGACTATACTCAGATTTACCTAGCATTTTCAATTCTTACTCTAATTTTGCAGAATTTGATTGCAGATTGTCCATTTTCCGAAAATATGACCCATATAGAATATATCCCCCAATCGAGAATCGCAAATGTGCCGAATCACTGACAAATAAACTTAACGATTTGTTAGTTACTGACCATTAATTATCGATCTTAAAATACATCATACTTAAGTTGTTATTAACCCGAATAAGTATGGTAGAGCGATGCTCCATCTAGCTAGACTATGAATTAATGCTACCGACTTTTGCGATGATATCATGTTTGATTAGTTGTGTTTTATGGCATAAAATGTCTATTGATCTACATTTTACGTCCATGCAGTTTAACATAACTAAACAGATTATTTGAATCCAAGCCAACACCATAATATTATCTACTCAGATTGGCCTTTTATGTATCACTTTTCAACCTAAACTAGAAGAATTAACTTAATGTGTAGAACTCACAATCGTACAGTTTCTGACGATCTGACACATATATAAGTACCAACCCACAAGTACCTACCCTATACTATACTAAATCCTGATTGATAATATCATCTCTTTGCCATGCCTAAATTTACTACAAACCAGTAATAAATTATATGTACTTTCCCCGACTTTTACACGAAGCAGTCACACTGCAAGCTAATTAGGAAGTAGAATATACTCCATATTTCTCCCAGTGACATTCACTGTTCTCCAGAGATTTAATATTGCGTCAGTTATTTTATCATTATTGTAATATAGATAATATTTAGTTGCGGTTGGTAGCCTACTCTTTCATACGGGAATTGCCTTCTATATATGATGTAAGCTACTTTATTGTATTACGATCTCATATTTGTAAAGTTAGTTGCGATCGTTGACACCAGATGTCGCTAATGTAAGTCGCTACTTTAAGTGGTATTGCAGATCACAGAGATTATTTGTCAAATCTGAGGTTGAAATCGACAGGAAAAGGCACAATTCGTCTTCACCAATCCTCTCAAATACCCCAAATTTAATAAATAAATCAGGTTAAAAGCTCACTTCAACATAACCAAACAGATTGTTTGAATCAAGGCAATGTCAAATATACTCAGATAGGCCTATACCTAGTATTGATCATATTAGGGCCTATAGCGTAATTTAGCAGAATTTACTATTCATGCGTAGATCTGCCGATTGTGCATTTTCTGAAGATCTGACCCTTGAACACTTTGCAAACCCTTTGACCCGTAACTTCTCGAATATGACTTCATGAAGCCATGTATAAGAGGTATCTTCCCAAGTTTCCTGCTACCAAAGACATATTTTGTTCTCGGGGTCAGTCATGCCACTCTTCGACTGCAAAGCATTCCAACTACGGAAAGGAAATCTTGTACGTAAGCCTAAACGTAAATGATGGCAGTTTTGAAATATTCTTAAATACAGGGTTTCTAGAACGAAATAACCAAAACATTTGATATGTTAAGAGTATCCATATATTTTTAGACTTAAAACTAGAAATGTGGTGTCGCTTTACTATATAATAACAAATATGTGTTACTAGATGTATTAAGAACATCTCCTTTATTAAAAGTTTAGAATATACAACAAGTGTTATTCATCATTTCACTATAGATGAAAACCTGTCGTTACAGGCACCATGTATCAAAGTGTAGCAAGTACAACACATTTTGAAATATTGGACTAATAAAATATGACATTTTGAAGATGATGACCTTTTGTATAACTTGAATTTGATTATATGAATTTCTCAACGCAATCTGAAATACATTAATGGACGGAAATGGCATTTTCTGCAAACTGCATGAAATGATTGGTTGAATACATTTCTATTCACATTTAATTTAATGTTAAAAAATAATAGTAAAACAATAAATCATAACATGGCCTACACCCACTGCAGACATCCACTGCTTCCTTCTGCATGGAATCAACCATAGACCAGCATAATAATAACCTGGCTGATAGGTAACATATTTTTGTTGTAATGTTATATTCAGAAAATTACATTTTATATTAAAATATGACAATTCAGAATGGTGTTGTAGGACATGGTTTACAGGGATGCCTCCAAACTTGTCACACCTGGCTTATAGGCTAGGTAATATTATATGGTAAGATAGGATATCAGCTGTCATGAGATAATAATACTATTTGTATTTGTAAAGTTCTGAAATATTATGACAACACTCTGTGCATGTGTCATTAGACGGGCTGGGTAATGATACGTTCTGTGGTAATACTTATACATTATTTGTGATCATATAAAACCCATGTACAATTAAGACGAATACAAATGTAAATACCCTATTAGTACATATCCAAACTGTTTTTGATGGTATAAATATATTTTGTAAACGTCTTAGAAACATGTGTAAACTTGGAGAAAATGTATGTATACTTGATTAAGAATTGTAAGTGATAATCTTAGTTTTCAACATTTGATTAATTTTCTACAATTGCTGTTGAAAAACATGCCCAGAAAAAATAAGAAATTAATGACGAAATGATAATATGATTACAAATTATACATGTTCATCTAATACCTTCTTCATTTTTTTTTAATTCAAAATATTTATACGGTGAAATAACCACAATTGATCATCAATTTCATTAACACCTCCACACAAATAAGTAAACACTATAATGGTATCTCCATGATATAATACGATCACGGTAAACGTATTGTTATTTCTGAATGTTCGAGAGCACTCTAAAAATATATATCACAGATACTTGCATAATGAATATGTTTCTTTGAATGTGGCCGTCCCGGTTAAATGCCTTTTGGTACTTCTATAATAAATAGAAAACCATTGATACCTTAGATCATTCTTCTCGTTAGTGTTTTTGAATTTCAGTTTTATATTAGCTGAGAAGACAACTTTAAACATGAACCAAAGGTTTCAGATTCAATATCTTAAGCTATGATCAGTATCCATTTTCTTTTTTCTTGACACTCTCAGTTGACCTGTCTGTCTTGTTTGCTCCTTTTTCGCCTTGTCTTGAGGGATGGACTTGGGATGGGATCTTGTATTTGAGGATAACCATAAGACAAACTGCTAACCCTGAGAGACCGACCACTGCACTTGTAACGGACACTGCAATTATGACAGCGTCTGAAACGAACCAATAAGGGTCAGATCTTCAGAATATGTACAATTGGCAGATCAATACATTCAGTAAATTCTGCTGAATGAAGCGGTCCGGCCACTGTCGACAACAAAATCGCTTGTGATGGGCTAGTCGATAAGAATTTTGTCAAATGTACTGTATCGACTTTGCATCAACTTCTCATCGCTATGGCTTTGGCAGAATGAGCGATGAGTCGGCGATGTGAAAATTGTTTCGGTAAAGCGGTCCCGCCAAAGTCAACAAAATTCAGAAAGACGCCATTTGATCCCTTAGAAGTTTATTTTGATCATTTATAGTTATATTGGTTCATATGGTAGATAGGGATATCTGTTTGTCAATGACCGATATGCCTGCCAGGAAGCAATATTGTACCAGTCGTCGAGCCTGACGTCTTCTAATTTACACAACGTTAGTAATGCGCGGTCCTACTTGACAACGCTCTTTCCCGCGTGTGACTGCTGAAAGTTTGGAAATCGTTGTAGTGGGATAGAAGAAACTTTGGAATTACACGGGGGAAACCGTTTTCTCCTGGGTCACAGCCAAAATGTCTTGAAGTGTACTCATATGCTGTTCTAGATTTCTTTAAAGATCAATCGTTTTATTTTTGTGTGACGTAATTGCAGTTAGGCCAACAGCTACTAAAGTAGTTCTAGATAGTGTATTCACTTTCTACTAAAAATACCAAAACTAACAACGAAATTAAGTGTGAAATTGAAATGATTAATCACTGCAGATTGAAAGAGTTGTCCACGCGTTTGTGTTGAACAAACTGGATTCTTGATACCACATCTACAATTACCCAGAATATGCCGTTGCTACAAGTAGAGAATAATAGTGGCAGCGATATTTGTTGTAGGACTAGTTCCACTCCCCCGGAATCAATAGTAATAAAGTGTTGGTCCAACAGGCAGGTGGACTTATACAGCATAAACGTAGGGCAAATTACTCGCATAGTTGTACCGATGGGTGGACTGGAAGTCAATAATCTTCATAGAGTTAGCATTGGGGCGATTAATAATCACTCTATACATCGCCCCTGTAAAGGTTTAACGTTTAAAGAGGCTATAGTTGAAATCGTTTGCCTCTAAAGATGGATATATGTAAGTTAGAATTCATAAAACTCTATGATCGATAAGAAAACAGAAAGTATTTATCTCCCCAACAACGTCATGAAACTGGTACAGTAGCGCGACTTAAAAGGTTTCTGCCGGGGACTACTTACACTCCTTATTATACATAATATAGACCCAATTATACATGCATAATATTCATTTCCTACTGCAAATCCTGAGGGACAATTAACAAGCTTCTGTTTTTAAAGAGGGGTTTATTTTACATGTCTTAGAACTATGTAAGTTGTTTAGGTCAATAAGTACTGACAGGTTTACTCTAACATCAGAACCTGTGTATGGATAAATATGTAGAGCAATCAATGGAAACAATGTATCATAATTCATACGAGTTATCTTTTAGATAATTTAAAATCTTTACACAATAAAACATGATAAGTACTACACAAGAAGTTTGATAAGGATATGATCAAAGTAGATGAAAGATATTATGTGCAGTATAAATAGTGACAATTTTATAGATTATGTACAAATACATTGGGTCCATATACAAGGCTGCAAACCACATTTACAAAATAAGCATCTTTTACACGTATCTAGATTTCAATGGGAATCAACTCTCTTTTCATTATTGTCAAGAGAATCATGGCACAATGGGGGATTTGCTTGACTCACTGTGTAGCGTATGTATACAGTTCATGCTGGGATGGATTCAGTTACAATCTGACATATATATTCAGCAACAGCTTTCTCGATGAATAGAATGTTCTGTTCATCAATATCTAGTTTGTGTAACATGATCTATATAAAAGAAATGTTATGAATGATGGGAGTGATGAAGTATTGCTTGATGAAAACACGTAACACACATAGCTATTTACACGAGATCATTGTTGAACATAACATGTTTTCTACAGATTTTACACTGACATACAACGCCTATATTCCCAACCGAGGATTCGAGATGGTGGACATGTTTTTGATTTACCAAACGTCCTTATGTAACTACTATAAATTCCCCTTCTTTTTTATCAATATTTGTGATGTATTACAGGAAGGTGATTCAAAAGTCGCACAAAATTGAGTTTGGAAAATCATTATAATGATTTTAAAAAATGAGATCAAGCGGATTCCAATGAGGGTAAACATTATAATATTTGATAAGTATTAATAATATATTCTAAATTTGACACTTTTATTATGGAAAAGATTGTTCAATATGCTCTATGACATGATCTTGAATACATCTCAT
The DNA here is from genome assembly GCA_942159475.1 of Sthenelais limicola. Taxonomy (NCBI): domain Eukaryota; kingdom Metazoa; phylum Annelida; class Polychaeta; order Phyllodocida; family Sigalionidae; genus Sthenelais; species Sthenelais limicola. The sequence continues at coordinate 54,889,244 of OW804102.1, read as the reverse complement.
GCTCTGTCCTGGAATTTTGTAAAAGTCTTCATGCGATCTCAAGGACTAGATACCCAAAAAATGAGAATAATCCAACAAAGAGAAATTGTAAATAAATGATTTTGAAAAATTATAATTTTGAGACTCGTGACTCACTTTCCTGCGATATTTCACATAAACGTTTTCCAGCACAATGAGCACACTGTGCACAAAGAAACACTACACTCAGACAAATGGACAGTATGGACAGACTTCACCAATGATGTACCAGATGAAACATGGAAACAGCTGTATACGATGAATGATTGCATTATATATTCAGAGAGCACCAAATAACACTTGCTGAAACCCAACCAACTTCAACTCTAGCATATAGAAATTTATATGTGGAAGGGATATGTGGGACAATGACGTTGATACTGTAACTCCTGATTCCTGCTAAGCGTACATATCTTGGACATTCAGCACACAGTTAATTTGAATACTATCTTCAAAATGCTCAACTTCCAACAAAGACCCCAACCATAATAATAGATAGGAGTTCGCCACCCCTTTACACCTGCAGAACAACGTAAATAAAACAGGATTGGTTCTTAGCAAAGCATCCACACCAAAACATGGATTGGCTTTAAAGCTGAAATGTGGATTCCATTGACATGCTGCATCTTTGGATACTCCCGTTACTGTATATTGCTACCGCTCCTTTAGCATGATGAATTTGGGGTTAGAAGTAACATCTTGTGATGGTGTTACAAATGCTTTCCTCTGCATGCTTTGATACACCTTGCATGATCCAACTAAAAGACCCATAACAAGCAGGAGGGTGGCTACCACGATCAAAGCTATAATCCAATCGTCTAAACTGGAGTCACCTGAAAGGGAAATGTCTCCCTGAAGAAATTTGATGAGAAAATGTATATTATTCTACAGATCTAAGGCTAAAGAGTTGTCTCCCTTATATGTGATGTTTTCCAGGAAAATGAGTCATACGACGCAAAAAATATATTTTTCCAAGTGTTTATTTTACAAGATCACTGTTCTGATCATTGGATAGTGTATTACTTATAGTGACATAGACCAATATATCAAACCTCAGGACAATGTATGTAATATATCCTTTCGTTTTAAAGATCGTCATATGGTGTATACTTAGATACTTTACTGGTTATTGCCCGCAAGAAATATTGCAAACTTTTTTCTTCAAAAATGACAAACTTAAAATCTGGAAATACTTATTAGATTATTAGACTGTTTAGTATCATTAGAATCAGTTTGATCTCCTCTTTTTAAATATGATGATATCTCAAAATCCATTTTTTCCGACTTATGACTCATTTTCCTAAAAGGATCACATATTGTGTATTTCAAATTGATATTATAACAATGTTGACTTTTAGTAATGATAGCACTGTCAAGCAGAGATGAAACAAGGAAGAAAGTATAGACGAGAATGAGAAAATAATTCAAATGATGATGAAAGGACAATGAGGAGAAAAGATGCAACTAATATTCTAAACCATGCAACTAATATTTTGAACCCCTTGTGTTTGTGTTGTTGGAGTCACAGGAATGAGCCACAAGTCGCAGAAATGATATTTTTAAAGTACATTATCCACAGGATAACTTTGTAGGCAGGTTCTAATTTTGGGGATATCTAATGATCTAAGTCTTATGAATACATACATGTACTAAATCTGACGACAGTTAATGAAATATATCCCTGCGTTTATATTCCGTTACTTTAATAGCAATTGTCCAACCAGAAATATTGCAGGCTCTATTTTAAAAGAAAGAAATATCGTACTTAGAATAAAGAAACATTTCTAGTTGGCTTGGTTTCATTGTTTCAAATAGGATGAATCGCAAAAGGCATTTTTTGCGACCTGTGACTCATTTTCCTGAAACAAATAACATATCTATAGCAGCATTGCAATAGCCCCGATAGTCTCCTGCAAACAATTCCCCCGCCCCCCCCCCCCCCTCCGACTTGTCTATAGAATTCTATATAATCCCACCTTGCTTCTATGGCAAGCTCCATAGAATAAACATTTAAGAGTACTTGCTTTTCTTATTTCAAACACTAGATTTAGCTCACACAACCATGGGTTCACTACTTACATGTATACATTTTTTACACGCTTTTGAGTCTTATATTTAATAAGGAAGACAGTTAGTGATAGTAACCTGGTGTTGTTTCGCTTGTGGTAGAAGGTACCGTGTTGGTTGTAGTCCCTTAAAAAGAAAATAATTGCTTTAGTCAGAAAGATGAAACAGAACTGGAAATCAAGACCATTGATTGATTAAAAAATAAATGTTGTTTTATGTTGTGGGAAATGTGTTTACTGCCATCGAATATAATCATTGATATACATATTTATTCATCAAAATCAATGAAGAAGTCAAATATTGAAATGCCTATGTACCTGTAAAAGTAGGTTTTTCGAATTTATTCTCAACAGACCTTCTCATACAACCAGAAGTGAATATGCCATTATAGTAATATACTTTATTGTACTTCTTCCAGAACCAACTGGATTTCTTTTGGAAAAGCATGTATATGTAAATAGCAACTGATTAAGGACACAATTACCCCCATATATACATACATTTTTTACCCCTTTTGGAGTCTTATGTTTAGTAAGGAAGCAAGTTAGTGATAGTAACCTGGTGTTGTTTCGCTTGCTGTAGAAGGTACTGCGGTGGTAGTTATAGCTCCTTAAAAGGAAATAATAGAGCTTCAGTTAGGAAAATATAGATATAATGAAGTAGAGAACACAGTAAGGCCTGCGTTAAGTTATCCTGCGGATCACTAAAAAGCTGTTGATTAACGTAGATCCTAGATCTGATTGCTAAGTAGAAGAAATTGTTCATTTCTGATTTACCTTTTTATGATCTACAATGTTGTGGAATGGGTGCCTGATAAACTGCCTGATTGGGCCGCGTCTATTAAAGGTAATAATAGTAGTATAATACTTACCTGGTATTGTTTCACTTGTCGTAGAAGCTACTGTGGTGGTCGTAGGTTCTTGAAAAGTAAATAATTGCTTCCATTAGGTAGATATAGATAAATCACAAGATTATCTTGAGGTAGGTTGTGACAAATTTGGTTACAGCCATCAAATCATCATTGATACATTTCATGAGTTATATAACACATTTATATTTCAGCTTATTCAGGTCCAGTTATGTCCTATCGCACTTTACTCTCATAAACCCATGAAATCCGGTCACTCTTACGCGATCATCTTAAAAAGTCCTTTCTAAGCTATTTTGCCTTGCTCAGGTAGGAAATTCTTACTGTAGGAATTCAAGTTTGTACTGTCTGTACAGCAGACTCCTTCCCTAAAACTTTCCTCCAAGCTGCTTCGCAAGGAAAGGAAAAATAGCTAAATTTGCAAAATATTATGGATGACCTGTGTATGCCACGGGCACCAGGGGTTCTGATGACAATGGGTGCAGTATCCAATGAAACTGTTATTGGTAGTATCATGCTATAAATGGTAAGTAGCCAGAACTTGCCGGGCATAACACCGCTCGACAGAACCGAACTAAGGCAAAGCCCAACATGGCTCAAGGTTAGGGTTAAATGTTTAACTTTGTATTTATCCTTTGCAGGATCTTGCCTAATGTACAAGAGAAATCAAGCCTTGTGATATCATTGTACTTACTCTGGACAAGACAACTACGCGACTATAACTTATAATATTATCCGTTGTTACAAAATGATTGACACTCTAACTAAACACGGACCTCAAACAGTCTCATACACCATGACTGACCACTGAACACTTATTTTCAAATACTTACTAAATATAATATAATTATGTTCAACAAGCAAGATTTGCCTGGAAGACCTGCATGTCACTTGACTTGCAGATGGTATGTTCTTTTCTGATTGTAATGTATTGTCTGTTCAGAATAAAAATCCTATATATATATAAACTTGCCTTAGACTATATACTCTTAATGGGTTAATAGGTCTTAGTGGTGATCTGTCCAAGAACCACTATGAAGCTATCGTTAGGAATGATATTTAGTGAGGAAGCAATCGTTTTCCATTCTTATGCAAATGAACTACTTTTTTAAAGTAATAGCTAGACCAGTAGCTCAAAGCAAATTGTTAATCAAATTAAACTGTTTCAATAAAAAAATTCAATTATTATTGTTGTAATATCATTATGTCAAGGGGACCTGGGAAGACCAACGGAGCTGACAGGATACACCCTTTTTCTCTGTAATAGTTTCGTATTTGCATGTAATGAAAAGAGAAATAAGAATTCTTATATATACTTTTACTAGACAATCATAACAAAATATTGAAGGAATCTGAGGACAATATCAAGTTGTCACCCTTGCAGGGGCAAAATAAAGAGGTACAACATACAAAAACAGTGTGTATACATCAGCTTGAATACCATCTAAACACTGATTTATTGGAGGAATATAGATTTGATTCAATTAAGTCAATGTAATTGAATCTTCCAACGATTTCAATCTGAGTTAACACTGACAACTTAACACCACAAAACACCAACAATGTTTAATAAACAAAACCTGTGTTATATGTCCAGGAAGTTGATGAACTATCAGTAGTAGGTTTTGTATTTCCAGTTGTTGATATCAGATCTTTGGTAGTGGATATTGTGTTGTGAGTGGTAGTAAGTTTACCAGTGGTTGTTTCTGTAATAGATGTAGTTATACATATGGGTCAGATTTTCAGAAAATGTACAATTTGCGTTCACCAATCCTCTCAAATAACCCACATTTAAGACAAAAATGAGCTTAAAAATGCAGTTTAACATAACAGAACTGATACATTAAATCAATGTGATACCAAATATACTCAGATATACACGTTATTCTTCATTTTTCAGCCTGATTTAGGAGAGTTCCCTAAATGTGTAGAGGTGCCAATTGTACATTTTCAGAAAATCTGACCCATATAAAGATGTTGTACTGATCAGATATGTAATCCCAAATTTGAACGGGTTATATTTACATTTACATTCAATTCTCTTTAAAAGAGAGATTATTTGAATCATATATAAAGATTGTGTCGCAATAGATTGATAGCTCTGAAATCATCACTTAGAGAAAAACTACATCGGAAAATATAATAATTTGTTAAACTGATCATTGATAACCTGTGACCTCCAGCAGGATCTAAATAGAGTGCAATCTTGGTGCGCAACAAATAAAATATCACTTAATGTATCAAAATGTAAATCCATGTCTTTCTCACTCGGAAACCGTTCAGCACAAAAGTCAACCCCTAACCCCTCTCTCACTCTTACACTTGGCTCTTCTAAATTAGATGAAGTACAGGAATATAAATATCTTGGTTTTCTCTTTGATGATCATTTGACTTTTAAACCCCAAGTAAACGTCACCCTCAACCTCGTCACTTCCAAAATTAGACTCCTATACCGAGCCAGAAATTCCTTGACCCAGAAAGCAAAACATGATTTATATAAAATGGCCATACTCCCCAACCTTGATTTCTGTGATTTTATTTATGATTCAGCACCCAAAGCGTTACTACAGCGCCTACAATCCCAACAAAACTTGGCCCTCCGCATAATCTTCAATAAGTCTAAATATGATAATGTGGACCAAGAACACAAATCTTTAAATGTTTGGCCCCTTCAACTTCGAAGAGACAAACACATACTTGACATGGCTTTCTATATGGCTCAAAACTCTGCTTTGCTTGATCAAAGGGACCTCCCTACCAGGAGTCACTCTGATGGGAAAAGGAACCTAATTGTCCTCTCAACTAAATCAAATAAAGTTATCAACTCAGTAATTTATAAATGTCAAACAAGGTGGAACAATTTAAAACCTCTTGCTCATCAAATAGATAATAATTTGACCTTCAAGAATTATACTGATTGCCTTCTAGCCCCAAAGTAAACACATGTAATAGGGATCATACATTTGCAATGTATTATGGGGGGTCTGATTTTTGGAGTTTTTCAGTAGCAGGGTATGTCCACTTGCTTTAGTGCTACCCTTGCTGCTGCTCTCTGCAAATCTCACCTTACATTGATCCTTTCTACTCACCTTGAATACCCTGGTCAGTCAGCTGCTACCACTACTCTCTATAATTATTGTACTACTCGTGTTTGTGCCTTTATAACCCAACCTTCGCCATCATGTATCATACACAATTTATCATCTTGCTGTCATGTTTAGCTACGGCTATCCGCTGTTGTACAGACATATTTTGTTGATCTCACCCTTTGCCTTGTAGATGTAAAAATCTAAACCGGCAGTTATTGTAATTGAATGATTCTGTACACTCCTCTCACTCCCAGCCGATCCACAGCAGAACACTTATGTTGTTCGGAATAAATTCTATTCTATACTATCTGCTTACACTCAGTCTCGGACGAGTAAAAAAAAATGGACTAGACTAGGTTTTGTAAAATGTTAAATGGTCTAAAACTAGAATTTTTTGCAAAATAATGCAAATAACCATGACTGATGTATACAAATGTAGGCCGTCGAGTTATGATACCTGTGCTCCACAAAGCTGTCGTTTTACTATGACGTTATTTCATCATCTGTGATACAAATAGTAAACACACATATCCGTTTATTGTACATATTGTTGACTGGACATCTTTGTCACAAAACTACTTAGTAATGTTAACTAATTGCTAAACTTGTCGACCAGATACCAATCTTCGCTGTTATATTCATCTTTAAACGATGATTACTTTGTTATTCTCTCGTTGATCTCATCATACTTTGTAATTCTGTTTTTCTACTATTGTCCCTAATGGAATGATGTTGCGTGGCATCCATAGGAAGAGCTGGCACGCCAGAATTGGCCTACCACATATTTCTGTACCAATCAGACAATGAAAGAATATTTGAATTGAATTGAATTGAATAACATGGACACCCTGGAAGATCTGCAAATGCGAATCCGCAGATGGAAAGTATCTATATCTCTTGTAATAATTTGTAAAATGATTGTCCCATTTCGGGAAATGATGTAAAATGAATCTGGAAAAAAAACTATTACAGTTATGTGGCCACTGTGTAATGATTTTTAACTAAACCATTGAATCAATACATAACAAGTTCATTCATCAACCAGAACCGGTTGCAGTGGAACATGGGGAATAAAGTTTCCAATTAATGAATTGTCGACCAATTCGCTAGACAATACGTGGGATTATGATCACATTGAATTATCCCATTTCTTGGGATGAATGATATTAATTAAATTGCTATTGTATGTCCTAAACACATTGTATTCTCTCAAATAGCTTGCATCAAGGATTGATATTCATTGCAACATTCCTAGTTTGTGTATAGTTTAACAAATTATATTGGTGCCCATTTCTTCAATATTTGTAGTGATAACTTTAATGCTAAGTTGATATCGAGAAATTGGAAGAATTTTTACAGTGAGAATGACCTGATCAGTTCAATTTGCAACCAATTCCAGAAATCAAGGAGTGTAAAATACTTCTATCACGTTTGTACCAAATGTTTCAATTTAAACTTTCAAACTGATAAAGAACTGATATCGAAAAACCTAAGAAATGCCCAATGTTATTCATCAGTTTCATATCTAACACAATGAGTGTTTGTTATGGTAGCACAACTATGGGTCAGATATAACGATAAAATTCCCCCATACACCCACACAGCGCTGTGTAAAAATATTTTGTTCGCTATTTAGTTACGACTGTCGTTAGGTCCACTAATGTGCAGTCTTAGATATAAAACGCATTACTGTTCCCCAATGTATGATCCCTTCATAACCTTATATTCTTTATCTTTATAGCCTAATGGCTCTTGGAGTTAATGGCCCTTGATATCATGGCAGTGTCAGAAGATGTATATCAATAACCCACAATAGATTTGTGAATTCGCTACCATGCATTAGATTAGTAACTAAAAACAATAAGTTCTTAAGATGGACCATGAGTTCCTGCACGAGCTGGGTAAAAAATGATCATCACACATATAACCCGTATGACATGTATAACATATATAACATGTTAGGTATTAAGGAAACAATCAATTATGCATAAGTATTTATTCTACATTGACAAAGCCTATCACAATCATAAGTCTCTTCTATTTCTGAAGAGGTTTTCATACTGTGTTGTAAATTACAAAAGAAACCAATGAAATAATACAAGTTTTTCTGGGCAAAGAAAAGAAAGTTGTGGTGTAATTACTTTCCTTTTTCCTAAGGAACAGACCTTTCCTAAATATTGGGCGGATGTAGAATGAGAATGAGTTTTATATCAATTCACAGATATTGAACTCATGGGTGTAGAATGTATGCATACACTAATATATAACATATGCTAACTTGATACTATATATTTTAAACCCATCTTAAATTCAGATCCCAAGGTGAATTAAATCTCATTAGATTATCTTTAGGAAAGCCAGGTGGGATTCAGAAGAAGAAGGTCAAACATGCGCTAATTATAAAATCCCAATCAATGCTGCAATACAAACTAAATTTTAAAAAGATCCAAATACAATTTTACTTTTTTGTGATCGATTCATTCCCTCCTAAAAATATGTTTAGTAATACTTATTATCCCAATATGCCACCATAGATCATCTACAGCTATGGATCAACAAATGAAATAATTAAACAAAATTATTGCTCTATTTAGCTTGGAATTCAGCTACACTGGCTAGGTGACAGTATGATGACAGGGAACAGACTTACCTAGCACTTAATAGCAGACCTTACCCCAGAGAAAGACAAATGCATAATGTGAAGGTAATATTAATACTAGCCGGTTTGTAATACTTACAGACAAATCCACCACAAAAAGATCTTAGTTACAACCCTCCATACAGGGATAAACAATTAACCTGTTGCAGTTGATGTGACCGTTAATGTGACCGTTGGTTTAGCAGCTGATGTGACCGTTGATGTGACAGTTGGGGTGACAGTTGGGGTGACCGTTGGGGTGACAGTTGATGTAGTTGGAGTGACAGTTGATGTGACCGTTGATGTGACAGTTGGGGTGACAGTTGATGTAGTTGGAGTGACAGTTGATGTGACAGTTGGGGTGGCAGTTGATGTAGTTGGAGTGACAGATGATGTGACAGTTGGTGTGATAGTTGGTGTGACTGTGACAGTTGATGTGACAGTTAGGGTAGTAGTTGATGGGGCTACTGTTATGGTAACTAAATACTGTCCGTCAGGAATCTAATCCTTGTAGGAGATTGCATTTACTTATATGTCAACAGTACTCTCCTCAAATTTTATTTTTAATTTCTTTACTAATAGTGCTTTCACAAGTATTAATATTGATTTTCATGTTTTGATAATGTTACTTTGAATGGATTCCACAAAACCCCTGGGCAAGGACTTTTCATTTGCCCCAAGTATACAATCACAAATGATGGTGTCAATTTTCCCTATCACATAAGAAAGGCTACATTTCGAAAAAAAAATCAGGAAAAAGATAAATTGAAGAAACAAATTTAGATTTGTTTCATGTCATACATTATTATTGGACATTAATTATTCAGTGCCACTTCACCACTCTGATAGTGTTACTATGGAGTATAAGCGATTTTTTGTTTTCATTTCTGGGAATGTATTTAGTGCAGTAATTTGGTATAAACAGTGTGAACAATGAGTTGAGCTATGTTATATATCGGTATGAATAGTGTTTTTAACCAAAATGATTGAAATACTATTTTCGTAAATAACTATATATGTATATATGATCCGTTTTCGGAAAATAAGTCATAAGTCGCAAAATATAAATTTTGAGATATCATCATATTTGAAAAGAGATCAAGCGGATTCCAATGATAGTAAACGCTAGAACACCTAAAAGGTATTTTTATATTTTAAGTTTGATATTTGTATTTTTGAAAAAAATAAGTTTGCAATGTTTCTGTATAGGTAATTACCAGTAAAGTAACTAAATATACTGCATACGAATGCCTTCAAAATGCATGGATATATTTAATTAAATGTGCCGAAATTTGTTACAGGGATTCATTTGACTCTCAGTTATATACCCAACAAAAAATCGGAAGTCTTCGACAAGGAGGTCCTGTGAAAAAAACACTTTAAAAAATATCAATTTTGCGACTTGTGACTCATTTTCTTGAAACACATCACATATATGAAGGAGAAAGACATCGTTGAAAATAGGTGTTGCTGTTGAGCAGTCAATATGGCCACATATAGACCCATATAGGTAAAGATTAAGAGACTTCTGCATATAAACACTGTTCACAGTTGTAGCAAAATAGATGTTATAATTACATAATCAAATATTCACAACATTCCTGTAGTATAGTATTCATTCACACACACAAATGAAATGAAGTTAAACACTATCAGTTTTTCATTTGGTTTTGACAAAGCTGATTCCTATGCTGGGATGGTTGGATCCCACCGTATGGCTCAATAATGAAAATAACATTATACAGGTTAACTAACGAGTTGGTTGAAGGAGCGTGAATATTGCACAAGTTGTGTAGCAATGAGTGCAATATTCTAAGTGACTGAAACCAACGAGTCAGTTAACATTTATTGTACATGCTTTCAATCATGAGAACATAAAAAAATTGAGTCATGAATTTGAATTTTACCGATAATCTTAATAAAAGCAACAGATTGGTTGCCATGACAACCCATGTAAATCATTAGTGAAATATGCACTATGCATGAATCACTCTAAATACATTGTTTTCAGAGCAATGCGCATATAATAAATATATATAATACATGTTTCTAATGCATTTTTTAGTATTGTTTGTTTTTGCAACATTGCATCTACATGGAGAAGACAAACAAGAAGATAGAGGATTTAGTTAATGATTAAAGACCTAAGGTTTTATTGTAAATGTTCCACTACAGACGCTATTCCTACATAATGAAGTTATGAAAGTTACTTACCAGGACAGGAAACTGTCATGCTTGTGCTGTTTCTTCTCATGTTGTTTGCATTTATGAATTCGCAAGTTATTTCTTGCCCATGATGAGTGCTGTTACACATTGCTGTAGAAGATCGGTTCCACAAGCACTTCCCATCCTGTATCGTAGTTGATGTAACTTCTTCACATCCTCCATGCCAAACAAACCTTCCGTTTTGTAAGACGTCTTCCACTGAGCAAGTATAATTGCAGGCTTCATTTTCCTGAATTGTGCCAGTCTTGGCAGGTACTAGAATTTTAAAAAAGATAATCGTCAACAGGTTATTAAAGACTGCTGTACCTCCAGTAACATTTGGCTATAGTATGAAACTACTTTAAAAAGCAGACAATTGGTTTAAGGAAACCATTCTGCACCAGCAGGCTCTTAATGGAGGTGACTAATCCATTTAGTCCTTGCCTAAGGTGGTTTAGCAACTGGAGATTTCAAGACAGTGACTAATCATTGCCTGGAATATTTGGGGCTAATGTTTCACAAGGCTTATGATTACAAGATTCATGCATCATAATTATATTATGTGGGTTAGTAGCTCACTATAATGAGTTCTTGCTAATAACAGCTTAGTTTATTTTGAGCAATAAACATAACTATTGGCGAGCTTTGAGCAAATGTTGAGCTGCATGAAAATAAATGATATGTTCTAAGAGAAATTGGTGCTAAAAAATGAGATAATATGAATATTGACCTAACAATAAACCAGGAAGATCTGGAAGATCTTTGTCTACACAGAAGGTGAAAATGTCCTTTTTTCCTGCCAAAATGTAAATATCTAAGGAGGAAATGAAACTAATCACAATACAATACAATGTTGCTACAAACCTACAACCTCAAGGGTTTTACTGGCTGAACCCTTGTCACCATTCAAGTCCATGACTTCACATTTAACCGTGCCATCTGTAGAGCAGTGCATTAACGTCATGGTCAACTTTTCAGTAGAGCCCGAGTGGTCCGAGACCTGGAAGGAAACAAATAACAAGTAATTTTCATTGTATTATTATTCATTTGACATCTCTACTGAACAAAATTTGAAAGAGACTGGGACTTACAAACGTCCCTCTAAAATGTATGAAATGAAATCAAAGAAAATCAATGTTCATTGGAAATCAATTTTCATTGGAGAATCAGACCCATAGTTAACGAGGCAAGTAATTAGTTATGTAATTTTTGAATGAAACTAATCTTTAACTTTCTCTATATGGCTTTGATTGAGGCAATAGTCATTAAACAGAGAATCTAGGCCAAACAAAATGACTGCACTACATTTGTGTACATTTTACACCTTCAAATGATGTGCAACTTAAGTTAACAACTCAAGCTAACTTGGTACGCAAGGAGAGTTGTATATTATACTTTAGATTTACAAGGTAACATGATGGTTACAACTTACTATAGTTACTTACCCAGTCACCATAGCCACTACCAACTGTAACACTATCATCATCTTGGAAATAGGTCAATATTGCACTATTTGCTCCATCTTTAAACTGTATGTAGTAGCCTCCCGCATATGTGCATTCATAGTTTGTTTTCTCACCTAGTGTTACTTTTTCTGGCGTTTCCCCCTCACTGTTGGATACAGTCAGTGTGACACCTATCTTACCTGCATACACTGAAAGTAGAACAAGTTATAAGTTTACTAATTGTTAAGTTAATCAATATATATATTTTGCGTTTCCAATGGAAACAACTTCTCAGGATCAATTATTTGTGCACGATTTAATCAACTATTTTTCTATTTAACTTTATAATCAGTTTAACTTAATGTTTATACCCTGCGTTTCCAAAGGAAACAACTTCTCAGGATCAATTATTCATGCGTAATGTCAAGTCATAGTTTCTGAAATTTAGTCTTTCTTCAACTGAAAATGCAGAATATTTACCAAAAATGCTTACATTTTCATTCATATGTGAAAATTTTGTGATACAAATATTGCATAAATAACATAATACTGTTTTGTCATTTTACCTAAGTTTATTCAACATTTAGTTAAATGTAATGTGTGATTAACTTTCTTAACCCCTTAAACCTGTACAATGTTCAACCTGGCAAAGGCCACATATGAATTTTAAAATCAATTCACCGTCTAGATTTTGAAATATAGGGTGGCAAACATTTTGACCCTTTTACTATTGGTTCCTATGGAAGATGATGACTTTTCGAAACATATTCATATTTCTCACCAAGAACCCACATATAGATTTTTTGAAACTGTAATATATACTGCCTGGGAGTGTCTTCTTTGTTATAAAAGAAAAAAATATAGTCTTCACCATCCAGTGAGTGGCAGCTGCTAGTCAGCGCTTTGCGAATGTTATTTGGATATATTTAGGCCGTTTTTCTTAGCACACAGTGAAACATTATTATGGATATTTTGTTTTTCAAATCACCAGCCTTCCCCTTCCCCCAGCACCCAGTGCAAACCCACCCTCCGTCCTCGCCTCCGTCCCGTCCAGGCCGTGTAGAGACAGCTCTACACGGCCCAACAAGTAGAGGATGAAAAAAAAAATGCTGACGTACCCGGCCCCGGGCGAGGTTTGAACACTCAACCTTCACGCCTGGAGTCCAGTGCTCTATGCCCTACGCTATAGAATTGGTAGTAGCAGAGAGGTTGAACTTTGCTAGTGATATGAGTAGGGCCAACCCATGCGTAGTGGTGAAAAGTGGCCGAAATTGTTTATTCTACAGCTCTGGGGACAACAGCCTTGTATGAGCAGTAGGGTTATAGGAGGGGGAGTCTGAATCCAGGTCTGGAACTGTTCGTCACATGGGTTTTTTAAAAGTTAGATGCAATCTACGGGCAACCTCTCTCCTACCTTGTCCCAACCGTGGGAGGTCGGTGCAACTGCACCAAATCCCAGGGGAGTTACCTGGACGGCAACATAGGTGCCGCCACTGAGGTCGCTTATCGTCTAGGTTTTTTGTGAGGGCATTCTGAAATATATGAATTAGCAAAAAATACAGATTTTTTCTCAGTTAAATATAGTCATAATTGTAATTAAATCGCAAAATTTGTTCCAAAATCAATGTGTGTTTGTACAATTAATGCATGTGGAGCTCAGTGATTTAAAAACTGGAATAAGTTTTGTATCAATCATTTTGATAGATGTTGGTTGGATAAAAAAAGTGTTAGTTGAAAAAAAGTTAGTATTAAAAAAAAGTTGGTCTTAAAAAAAGTTGGTCGAAAGAAAAGTTGGTCGTAAAAAAAAGTTGATCGTAAAAAAAAAGGTCTCAGTTTTTACTGAGAAGCTAAAAAGGTTTAGAAGAAGGAAGAGAGCTAGGTAGCCAGGGAGGGAGCACCCTCCCAAGCCAGGGCGAGATTCTACCAATCTTAACTGATGGAGTTTAACAAAAGGAAAGACATCCCTGCATTTTGGAGGATGGGAGAGAGAGAGCAAAGCGGATGAACGAGAGAATAGAGGTTTGGGACGGGAGGGAGAGGCTGGGGGAGACTAGAGTAGGAGATGAGGGAGTGAGAAAGGAAAGAGTCAAAGAGAACAGGGCAGTAGGCAGAGGAAAGGAGAGAGGGAAAGGAAGGGGAAGAAGGGGAAATTTATATTGAAAGTTTCCTGCCCATTTTTACCAAATACCTTTCATAGAGAACCTTTTTTGTAGTGTTATGTTTACCCTTTATCTACTGGAATATGGGGTTTGTGAAGGTATCTGGGTTGAAAGTATGGTTTGGAAGCCATTTTTAATGGGAAACCTCCAATAGGTGGTTAGATCCTGAGGTTATGGTTGTGAGGTTTCCCGGGAACCTTAGACAAAACAAATGACCAGAACCTCAGGATCTAATGGCTTTTGTCCCCTTTTGTTGGGCTGTTACTCTCATTAACAATAACTCATGAATTACTTCGAAACCAAATGAACCAGTGGAAAGCCATGATCTTGCAGTTTTGAGCAGTAAATATTGTTGTGTATTTTCATTGATGTAAGCGGTCGCCCGAAAACGGAAGTCCAACACTAGTACAACTGGTCTGTATGGGTACAACTGTCCCGGCCAGCCCAACAAACGGGGACTAAAGGTATTCATACCCTAGGAAAGAAGTATGGGTTTGTGTGATCCTGAAATGTAAGAAGCCCTGTCAAAACCATGGCAACACAAGCGTCAAAATTATGGCAACACAAGGGTAAAAAACTCGGCAAAAACATGGCAATGCAACACATCCCACATCCCTAACAACAGCCCAAGAGGGGGAGGAGGTGGTGGGGTAACTAAGAGAGAGTAGGAGAGGGAAGAGGGGGGGGGGCAGAGAGTGGAGGGGGATGAAACGGAGTGAGAATGAAGTGGGTAAGACAGATGGTTAGGTTGGGGAGGGGACAGGGAGATGAAGATGGGTGATTATTAACAAAGGGAGAGCTAAGAAGAGGGCAGGGAGAGGAAGGGAGAGGGTAAAGGGAGAGAGGCTGAAAGGAGGCTGAAGGGAGAGGAGAGGGGTTGGGGGAGGTATAAGAGGGGTTAGGGGGACGGAAGAAGAGAGCTGGTAACGGGGAGACAGAGGTGTGTGAAGATTTATATTTAACAGTTCCTACCCATTCTTGACCATAAACTTCCATAGGAAACCTACCTCTTCTTAACCATCCGAAGAACGGTTACTTTGCTAATTAGTCAATAATAAAGTCCTTTTCTGTTCTGGGTCAATCCATGTTCTTGAAATTTATTTCATTTTTTATTATCTTCATATATTTCCACATTTTATGTTCAACCAGCTTACATGTTATATCTTCCTCTATTTGTATAGAAGATTATAATTATTTAATAAATATTCATATATATTCCTGTTTTGTGTGAATACACATTATTTCATTACCTCTCATTAGTATGATACTATCCTTTGCTTGGCAAGGAGGTTCATGAAGTATTTTATTTCTCTCATATTTATCAATTCAGGTGAAGTGCTTGGACACATTTTCAACCCTTGGTCTTTGTCTTGTATACTGTAGAATATAGTACTTTCATCCTCTTTGCCTGCTAAGATATTTATATTTTCTAAAGGACTATCTATACAATAACAATTATAAATATTAAATATGGATTAGCATTAAGTTAAGGAGAAGGAAAGACAGAACATACAACAATAGTTTCTTCTAAGGGATTGTTCATAATTAACCACTGGGGGTATCAAATTTGCGAAAAACTATTGTCTAAAATTGTGTGACTCCCACTTAAATTCTTGTGCTAAAATGTCTTGTGCCCCCCCCCCACCTACATCATTGTTCTTCTGAGTTTGTGCAACAGAAGATGGCCCCCTCACAAAAAGGTGCCCCACATACACTTCAGAGTACACAAATAAAGGTCCCTTCTAAAAATATTCCTCTCACACTCCCCCCGCTTCGCCACGTTAAAAATGAAGAGTCCCTTGCTCAATATGTAATATCATAGGGAGAAATCACAACTCATACATGAGTGGTGTAATTGTTCTATATGAGTGTATGAGAGTGTGTAGGTGTAAGCGATTGTGTGACTGATTGTTATAACTAGGATATATCTGACTTATTGCTGTATGGAGCCATCTGGCTACTGTTTATTTATCCCGAATGCACTATCATATGTGATATGTTACAGGAAGATTAATCACAATTTGCTAAATACACATTTGTCAATGTGTTTCATTCACAAATATATATACTTTTAGAAATGTTCCCATCTAAGGAGTACATTCCGATTAAAGTTGCTTGAATACATTTAATACACTGAAAGTAGAAAAACACTGTGTATTAAATATATCCATGTATTTCTAAGGTCACTAAATAGGTAGGACTGACCGCAGTGCTGTCTGTGGGATCATTCTTCACCGAGTTGGAGGCGGGGGAAACCCGAGGTGCGGAGCGAAGCGTAGCACCAAGGGTTTCCCCCGCCGGAAAACGAGGTGAAGAATGATCCCACAGACAGTACTAAGGTTAGTTCGAGATTTATTTGACCTCTTGCTTATAATTACGGTAACTTGATGCGAGAGAAATACTGCAAGGGAAGCAGCATCGTTCCAGTGACACTTGAGTTTATGACGGCCGTCGTGACGTTAACGAAGGCCTCCGCACTTACAATGCTTAGCAGACGACGTAACGTCATGGCATGGCGTGTCCCTATGACAACACTGGCCTACTTTTGGAATAGCCAATGAAAACGGAGAAGGATAAACTGGGTCTGGAACTGGATAATCTGTTTCTTCCCTAGGGAGGAACGAAACATATTTCTTCCCGCTCACTTGCATATAACGAGTCTATACAAAGTCTATGGGCACTTCATTCCAGAGGTGAAATAAATATAGTATACTTAGCTACTTTACTTAAAATGATCCACCCAGAAGTATTGCAAACATTTTATTTTTGTCAAAGATAAAACTACCAAACTGAAAGATTTAACAACTTATGAGAGGTGCTACTGTTTACTATGATTGGAATCCGCTTGATCTAATCTTTTCAAATATGATGGTATCTAAAAATCTATATTTTGCGACTTGTGACTCATTATTAAAGATTACATATGAGCATAAGTGAAGCTATCCAAATTACAATATCTGGTTTAATTTAATACGAGATAACGCTATTTACCATTGATATTAGATTGGACACAGAGATAAGAGTTTCTCCCGATTATGCAGACATAACATGATTATTCATTTCTCCATTCTATGGTAGCACTTTAAAGTACCAGTTGTTTCAGTCTCGGGCTCTAATACTAATTTTTGTATTCGACATTTTTATACAGCAAGACATAACTATTTGTCAAGGCCAAAGCTCACAGGATCTATAATGATATTCTTCCTGGCGCTGTGTCTAGGGTGGTTTTAACTCTCTAGGTGCATGACTATAAGGTAACTAAACATAGAAGCTAATAACATAGTGATAGTGACTGGATATGTAACTTATTGGAGATTCCCCAACTAATAGTTGCCCCTAGCTCTTCCAGAAATCATTACCTCTTAGACCATGTGTTTGTGGTAGTAAATACAGATGTAATGGTGACCTGTGTATCACGGTATACATTTTCTTCATATAAATAACTCACCTGTTGTACCTAATGCGGCTATGACCAGCAAAAGTGTAAGTCTTATTGTATTGACTCTCATGGCACGTGTCATCGTTCCAACTTTCTCCCTCTGTACACCATCTGCCAGTCTTGGTAACTCCGCCAATGATACGTAGTAACGGTCCAATGACCTTACGATATAAATTTGACTATAAATATGGAATATCAGACAATTTGAAGGTTTTAAGTGTTGTCTAGGTGATCTCATCAGTGTGTCTAGGTCGGCCGAACTGCTATCAACAACTGGGGTAATCCGTATTATCAAGGCGGGAGGTTTAATCTACGTCACTGATAAGGCCAAGGTGGCCATACAATCAATATCTCCGTTTATTTGTTTATTCCATAACTTCTCCTGTATTTTGTGTCACAAAATGGCATTCAAACCAATGTACATAAATGGTGACCTCTTCGGGGCACATATAGAAAGGTTTGAGTATTACTGAGTATTAATAATGTGTCCTCTTGACTTACCTGTATAAGTTAATAAGCCTCAGAAAAGCTGGAGTTGTTGTCCAAGGTGTTGATATCTAACAGGCTTTCCAACTTTACCTTTACTCATTTAATGAAGGTATAGTTTACCATGATATTTGCTATTTCATACTTTCATACTTTATCTCTTCACCTAACAGAAACCACTTGTCGATAAGATATTATATAGACCATATCATTATTTATATAATTGTATCTTTTGATTTGTATTTTACTATATCTTGTGTAGTCAGTTATTCTCACAGTTTAGTACTCTTCTCTGTGTTGTTTTATTTTATCCCAATACCAGGTATTTATTCAATATGTTAACAAATACCGACCTCAAGAGCGATTCAGTACATCGAGATTCTGTAGACTCTTGTCACCTTCCTCTTATTTTGTTGCACTTTGTACACCTCTTTATCTTAATATTTCTTCAATAGTTACAAGAAGAAGTATTAAAATTAAATCCAATACAAAGACAATGATCGTGATCTAAGACTGCAGCCTGATTTAGATCTACCAGAAGAACAGGAAACAAAATACAACGACCTCCTTTTTCCAGTGATTGATTAAGAATTTTTTTTTTTTTTTTATTAGAAACGTTTATTAAATCGATACACAAAATAATATGACAATATACAATCCAGTCTTGCAAGTACAGTGACATGTGTATAATTGGTAGGAAATGAGCCTCAGTTTTACCCGATTGAACGGTTAAATCTGGTTGAGTGGCTATTAAGAGAAGGAACTAGGAGAGAACTACAATGATAGGATGAGGGGTGAAAGATAGGAGGATATTTACAGTTTTAAAGTCGACAATATCGTGACCTGATCTCGCATTCTTGTATGGCCATCTTACTAACGACTCTTACATGTATAGGGGTCAGATTTTCAGAAAATGTACCATTCACCTCGACCAATCCTCTCAAATAAGACATATTTAAGACAGAAATGAGCTTCAAAATGCAGTTTAACATAACAGAACTGATGCTTTAAATCAATGCAATACCAAATATACTCAGATATACCAAAATTTATCATTTTGTTAACAGAATTTAGCAGAAATCACTAAATATGTGGAGCTGCCAAATGTACATTTTCTGAAAATCTGACCCATAGGTCAAAACAAGATAGGCAGCATTTACAAATATTTTCGGGGAGGCATAAAACTGACGGTTTCGGCAGGAAAGAGAGGAAAATATGAGAGGGGCTCTCCTCGTGGTATTTGCACAAACCATAAAGATCCGTTTAGTTTTTTTCATAAAAAATTCCTTTGTTTAAATGATATTCATCATTCAATGCATTGATTTTTATTGTATTTTTATTCCACTAGATTTAGATTTCGGATCTATCATTGGGAATCTTTCCTCGGAATATTATTTTTAAATTGATGATGTATCTGTAGACATTGGAATCATTAGTATAGTATGTATATGAGTTTATGTACCATTTCTCATTTCAGAAAACAATTTACATGATATGAATCTCACGATCATACCATGGTATTCAATATGATATACTTTTCCACGATTTTGTATTGCTGTATGCATGTCTTGATTTCCATATCCTCTAATATAACTCACTGTTACTTAGGGTTTCCGTTGTATCACGCTGCATAAACCTTTTTCTCACTATAATTGTGTCATTATGACCAGCTTTTTTACCGGTAATTATTATTGCTGAAGAAACATAACTTAAACATCAACAAACATGTGCACATGCAAGGGGTAAAGTGAACAGCCCCTAATATAGCTCGAAACATAGACTATAATGAAGGAATTCAGGTAAATGATAACAGACATCTCAGGCATTCACTTGTGCTATATTAAATACACATCAAGGCACGTGGAACACTGGCTTGAATACCTCCTCACTATTATCTTCTGATAAATTATTAGGGATGAATAGACCACCAAACAATGATAAGATTGCTTAGTGAGGAACAAACGTTAAAGCGTTAATTATGTGAAGTGTATGGGAGTGACATCAATAGGCAGTCGTGTGACATCAGCCAATAAAGTAGTCCTATTATATCAACTTTCCTTGATAAGATAAGCTTTCTCCTGTGATTCTCAATTACTGATTATGGTCTACTTCACACCATGGGATCCGTTAGACAATGTCTGTATGGTACAAAGTTGAAGTAGTGTTTTGTTCTTTTTTAAAATATTTTTGTATTGCAGGAAGTTTATTACAGGAAGTTCAATGTTAATATTCCCTTTCACTAAAGGCTCATAATCTAAAGAGTTAATGAAACTCTGTACTTACTGTCATTACATCAATTCTTTAAGATTAACATCACATAGATATTCAATCACTTGCACTACGTTACATTCACTCTATTTATTATTACCTGAGTTTTCTTGATATCGAGAAAGTTGTATTGATAATCAAAATACTATTCTTAAAAAAATATTTCAAAATTATTCACTAACGTCACCATGTATATCTGATGGCATTAGTAAATAATTTTGAAATATTTATTGTTCGAAAGTTTCTTTTCTTTTTGGATTCGGGGATTTGGATGAACTTAACTAGGATCTACTTCCCTGAGTGAAACTATCAAAGAAATGGCCATTAGAATTTTTACCAAAAAGTTTAGGTGTGTGTGATGCGGTGGTGGGGGGGGGGGGGGGGGGCACCTGGCCCACCCTTTCCCGACGCCCTTGTTTTCCTTGAACACTTGCATCTTTATTTTGGATGTTAGGCACATAAGCAGTCATCGCATGTCTTTGATTGTGTCATTCAGGAATGTAGATCCCAGTTAAGTTCATCAACATCTAGCAAAAACACCGGTCAAATACTCTACCGGAATGAAAAAAACGACGGTCTCTCAGTAGAAATTCTTTTAGAGTGAAGCCTATAGGCTTCACTCTAGACGATGAATTAAACCACAAAGCACAAGTATCACACTAAATCAACAATCATAGCACAGAAACTGTATCACTAGCAACATATTAGAAGTGTTTTAAATATCCCTGCAGCATTGAACATTTTTGGGACAAAACTACTCCCGTTTTTTTATTACAGCATGTTCTTATTCATAATACTCACCGACCTCTTGAACTTAAAATGTTCAGATTCAATTCAAAACCAATTATCATCTCTCATCATTTTGATTTGTTTGTGGTAGCCTGAGACTAAATATGAAGCCTCATAGTTGCATGGGGAGTTGATATATGATATGATACGATAAATCTTTTATTTGTCGTGAATAGGTATCAGTTACATTGAAAATTACAAATTGGTCCACAGACTTCTGGGATAGTCCCAGTTCTTCCAGTCGTTCCCATGTTTTAGAAGATAAACTAAGGTACTATAGAGGCTAGTGTTTTTAAACCATCATTTCGGGACTAAACAATATAAGTCCTAGGTTAATCAATTAATTAATTACATAATTAACTGCTAATGGATAATCATTTCCTAATTATTATGACTACAACGTTTGCTATGTTAAACGTACAGTACAGTACGATTAAGTACATAGTATGGCAAGGTTAAAGGTAATAATAATAATAACATTAACAAAGTATAATATAGTAAAACATATAGACATAGATATGTTGGTTTACATGGTTTCGTTTTTCTCTTTTTCCTTTTATCTTTCTGTACTGAGAGACACTTTTAAGTCGTTTTTTTAGTCATGGCTTGTCAGATATACTTCTGTTACGCCTTACATTATAGGAGCTTGTATTCTTTCTACTGAATACAAATGTCGGTTGTTAAAAACATAGTAGCCTAATTAGATTTACTTTTAATCAAACCTTACAATTCTGGGTACTATTAAAGTTTGCTACTATTAAAGTAATATAGAGTAACGTCTTCCCCTTCATAAGCCCGGCCCTTAACATTGTTATAATCCAGGGGGTAAATATATTCCTATGGTAATAAGAAGCCCCAAATATAATCGGGGGAATTCCTTCAGTCCAATACAATTTCAGTTATGTTTCTCTGGGAATTTTCATACGACTTTTCCTTCCCACCAAGCAGGGGTAAACCCCTAGAAAATTACTAACGTATTTCCCCAGGTCGGTGGTTCAATCCCCACCCGGTGCTGTTTCCTTTTCCCCAGACAGGCCCACCTCTCAAGTCGATAGTTCGAATCCCAGCTCGGGAGAGATGTAGTAGCAACACTGCACTGTGGCTGTTTCCCAGGTTGACCCAGATTCTCGTGCGGGAAAAGTATTACAGCCGCCGAGGTGAGTGCAGTCGGTGCATCACACGTTGATACTTCCGTTTAGCTTTACTATCCACGCGCGGCCTTCTGCCTATACAAGTATACGGCAATACAGCTGTATAATGGTCTAGATAAATTTTAGAACATATTATATATGAAATAATATATAATAATTGGTTATCAATTCAATAATTCTTTATTGTGGCAGTTTTTTCAATGAGGTACTTCAACATTCTAAATAAACAGTTTAACTGCTGCTGAGTATAATATTATGCAATATAATTTGATGGAGGTAATCAAGCGTTTATTCAGAAAAAATGGCGTCCCACTTGGCTAATAATCATGGGTATTCATCCCTGTAACTTATACAAATAGTAGAATGGCTCGCAGGGTGCGGCAAATACAATAAAATACGTAATAAAATACAAATCATTCCATAATTACTCAGAACTAAGAAGAGATAACTTCAGGAGAATGTACAGATTAATGAAACCCCACAGAAGTTAATGATATGGGTCATATTCTCAGAGAATGTACAATTGGCAGCTGTACACATTTAGTAATTGTGCTAAAATAGGCCGCAATTCGGACAATACTAGGTAAATTCAAGTAAATTTAGCATTGGATTGATTCTGGCAATTTGGTTGGTTAGGTTCAATTGTTTTTTGTAGTTCATTTTCGTGTGAAATGTGGGTTATTTGAGAGAACTGGAGAAGATGAATTGTAAATTTTCTGAAAATCTTACCCCTATAGTGTTGTCTCAGTATACACTGGTATATCGAGGGAAGACCTAGGTGATGAATCTAGGACTGCACAGATTATTGAGACCCTGGAGAGAGATTGCAGAATATAGCAGTTGATATGCATATATATGCCGGTCAGATTTTCAGAAAATGTACAATACATTGGCATTTTTTTTTTCAGAATCGCTCTTATAATTTTGCAATAACAATTTGTCTAAAATCGCCTGAAACAATGTGCCCCAGGGGGGTCGGAGATTTACCGAAATTTCTTACCCAGGGGGTTCGGCGATTTCATCAAATTTTCCAAAAGGCCAACGACATTCCCCCACATCCCCGGGGGTGGGGTTGCAATTGACAAGTGCGTTATTAAGGTGACGAGGAGTCTACTTCTCTAGTGAGGTAACAATAATCATAAATTCCTAAAAAGTGTACGACTGTGGGGGCTTTATTATCATGCCAGAGTCTGAGAATAAAATTGAAATTTGATTGAGTGATCATTTGCTGTCTTCATTGCTCCACGTGGATATTACGAGTAGGATAGGAAGGCAATCGGTTTAACAGTGCTGCCACCTAACGCCGGAGCAGTAGAACACTCACCTACCTTCACCGGGCCCCTATTGCTCTGCTTTATAATGTGAGCGATCTTTAAATTTCTTAATGAGAAAGGCTCAGTTTGATCCACACGTTAGCATGATATCCATGTCCATGCTCTATAGCATTAAACATCTAATCGCTTCATGAGTATATATGATATAATCAGTTTCTGCTTTTGGATATGTATAAGTATGAGTGGTCGATGGATATAATCACTTCAGTAATACACACAAATATCGTCCCTAGGCTTGGGAACTATCAGGTTCTTGCCATCAGTGCAACTTCTCAACCCAATATTCCTTTGATCAACATTTGAATTAACCCTTGGTATTTAGTACACTACATGGACAGGTTTCCTGTATTCTAGTAATGATAGTTTTACGTGTTTATGACTTTATTGTGTATTCAGATAATGTAAAGGCGATTTTCATTGCCGGATGTTGAAGTGACAGGAATTTATTTAGGTGATTCAAATGTAAAATGCACCCTACAGGCATAGGTACATTGAATAAAGAAGGAATTTAATTTTGAGGTATATGACATATGAAGTATAACAGTTATCAGAATAGTGAATACAAAATGTTAGACCTCATGTTAATTGGACAAATAACTCTCGCACAATGTTAAGCAAACTTCCTGGTTGTTTCAAATACACTTCCCGAAGAGATTTCCGTGAAACGTTAAGGAGATAGTTGCCAGAAGTAACAAATACAATACATTTATCTCAACTCTGATGACCTATATTGCTTATACACAATAGTGTTTGCTTCGTGTTATTACACCACCACTGTGTCTTTATTAAAGAATAGCAAAGTACCCCTCCTACCCGTCCATTTTCACCCCAGATACCTTCACAAACCATGTTGTCCCCCGGAAAGGGTCAAAGGAACTGTACACAGCAGAAAAACGCTTGGTAACTTCACAGATTGCATTAACATGCAGGACAAAAAAAACATGTTTACCTTTATATATGATGTATATATGATAGCAATGTTACTACATGCAATCTTTGATTGTTACTTTTTAATCTTGCTTATTTTGGTCCTATTCTATATCGTATAAACATATATAAAACTTGATGTGTAGTCCTTTTTAGCAACTTATTAACAAAATTACTAAACAATACAATGGTGTCCAATGAAGCTGATATAATACATGTTTGACATGAGTGACGTTCATAGGAAATGGGAAGTGCAGTAGGCCTATACATTGCGACTAACAAAGATCTCTTTTAAATGTAAGACAAAAAACTTTTTTCACCATTATAGTTGCTTATTGTATGTGATTCTGTTGGGTGTTACTAAACCAAACAAACGCCACTGTCTCCCAGCATACATCTCTTCAACGGCGTGCGCATGAAATCGGTTTCAATCGGAAGTACAGTGAAGAAACGGAGCCTCCTTTAAAGAGTAATGTAATACTCACAACAATGTACAAGTATAAAATCCCTGTCGAGCATGTATTTATATCAGCTCCATTGGACACCATGTATTGTTTAGAAATCTTTGTTAAATGTGAAACTGATTTCAGTGTTACTACTCGTTAAAATGAAGTCACTCATGATCAATGTAAGTACTGATTGATTTTAAACATAAGCGATTGTCTTACTATGACTCGTTCTTTTTTGATAAGAGGGTGGGATTATGGAACTAATAAGACCTAAATTACTAGATAAGATCAAGCTCATGACTTCAAACCCTCCCTCGCCCAGGCCTCGCCCCCGCCACTCCCTCCCCACTCACTGCCTCCCTCCTACCACTTCCTCCTCGCTCCACCTATATGAAGTTAAATGAAAGAATACTCTGGTATTACTTTTCTTTTGAGTACATGCTATCATGCCCATTGTTTACACATACTAGGACAAGGCGTGACCAAGATATTTAGGCACACGAGATCCAAGGTTCAGATGTTAGTCAAGGCTGCTGGCTATAAATACATGTCTCGAAAGCACAAAGTTCCAATGAGAGTTTGCACTCAGTGAATACAATACAATAAGTTGGTATAATACAAATAGACCTATGAATATAGATTTAATAGTAATGATAATAATAATTGATACATAATGATTTCACAATATCTTACATTTACAGCTGAATGAACTATACAAGGGTATAAGAATAGTTCAGTCAATAAATTACGGTCATACTCTTTTCTGTAGAAAATCATCACCGATTGTTATAATTTGAACTAGTAAATCAGAATAAAAATAAGAGTCCTAACTGGAATTAAATTTGTAAAAATCACAAATATAAAGGACATCATCTTGAAATAGATTTGTGGCAATTATATTGTCCAAGAAGAATACGCAACAGTAATGTCGGAATCAGGGGGGCCACAGGGGCCATGGCCCACCCCACCCTTCCTTGAAACAAATAATCGGAAGGTTGTGGTAACCTCTGTTGCGTCCCAAAGTCGTCACGTGTACGACCTGTGTAATATTACAGACTTTTCTTCTTTTTTTGCACATATTACGCATAGCCAAAATCCATAACAAAGACACCTTTTCCTATTACAATCTCGATATTCCTATTCCTTGAACAAATAGTTTCATGGCACTGACTATTTCTTCATTACAGAGATCTTTTCACCCATGACAAGGAGTCTTTTTATTATGACGACTCCCCTATCACCCATGACGTGTGCCATCTGCTGCTATTGCACATGGCACTTAGTTTTTTTGAGATATGACACTGATCGGATCTGTTCTTTTCGCTCTAAACCTTTCTGTCATGCATAGACTAGCGCACCTTGATTATTTATTATTTTTGAGACATATAAATATATGTGTAGTAATGAATTCCATCAACTCATAGCCGTTAGTTTAGAGGCAATAGTTTTAGAACAATTCCTAAAATAATGTTTCTTAAAAATAAAGGAAATGTATCATCTAATAACCAACTTCACTTTGGTCTGATTTCTGGTCTATGAGAATAGCCTAAGGGACTTAGTGCCAGTCTACTAGCTAATAGTCAAAGACCACATAGTAGTATATACAAATGAGGGAGTCCCTCAGGCATTTGACATGCTATGTGTTCACTTCTGTGAGAAAAAGAAAATCTGAAATCCAAGAAAGTATCTATTCGGATATTAAGATATCCATAAGTTATGTTGATTATGTCATAGGATATCTTGGAAAAGGAAAATGATATTCGAAAAAGAAAAGTGTTGGATTTGTTGGATATTTACTATGACACATATATATCCTGACAGTTTGGGGACAAAACAACCTCACTTGAAGCCAAAGTTAGCTGCGTGGGAAGTATGGGAATTTCACAAGGCTCATGTACGGTCTCGACATAAATTGATACCAGACTTCACTTTGTACTGATATCAATATTTCTTGTTAACTTCACAAAAAAGAGTAATGACTCCGCTGAATTCCCCTATTGTCAACAACAACAACAGAATTTACTCACACTTTGATTTTAATGTTTGAATTAATTCAGTTTAAGATATGCAGTACATATATAATATAGATCCTAAATAATTTTGTAAAGGTTCATGCTGATAGGTATGAAGACAAGAGAAGTCGTAGTTGATGATTCTGTAGTTTATTGTAGAATGAATCATACAAGGCCGGATATGACAATGCCAGTGTATAAGCAAAAATGAATGAATCATAGAATTATTTTTAAACTTTGGATTTGGAAAGAACATGTATGGCTGTGGTGAACCTAGCCGAATCATCAACCCTATACCTGGCTACCGTGTACGCATGAATAGGGTCGAAGAGCAGCCCATACAAAATAAATAGAAAACACTCAGACCTAGAGTTATGCACAGAGTTGAGCAGGCAAACTTTACATGTAGTATCTTATAGGACTAATTTGATGCACGGGCATAATATCTAAGTGCGGGGGACAAGATGTATTTTGTAAACCTAAGTTTTCCAACAAGTCCCGGCAACGATGAATGTTGTTAACATTCTGCTACGCGCATCACCCAATCAAATTTGAGGTCATGACGCCACTCACGAAAGTTACGGTACCGTGTTATAACGTGCTATCAGCGCTACGCTATTTCAACACTGACTATAGTCTGTTTCAAAGGTTATCATAAGATGATTTTACCGCCAGTTAGTTTGATTACTTGATATAAATATGGCAAAATATTTCATTCACCTATGCAGTAACTTTGACATACACATGTGTCTTTCTAGTTGTAATATTTTGAAAGTTATATCCACAAAGAGGCGATTTTAGAAAATATTGCATAGGGCGCTCTACAGCCCAGTCACTTGAATGGGTTGTATGTACAGCTATGGTGAACCCAAAAGCCCCGAAAATCCTTGCCGAACCATCAACCCTATACCTGGCTACTGTATACGCGTGAATAGGCCAGTCACTTGAATGGGCTGTATGTACAGCTACGAAAATCCATAATTATGTCATTAATTGGATTAGTTTTGATTTCAGGGACCGCTGAAATGTGCTACTTTTCATTATAGGAGTCTATGGGAAAAGCGGGTATTCTCTGCATATTCCCCAATAGCAGATGATTGAATAATACGATTTTCTTTAAAATCTGACATGTTATTGTACCCTCCAAATTAAAAGAATATTGAAATCAATAGTGAATGGAAGTATATATTTCAATCATACCTGAAACACAAAATAATATGATAACATCCTGTTTTTTTGGCTTTTTGTATTCTCCCACTCAATGGTCTATTGTTTTATGAATTAATCCTTGAATTCGTGTCTGCTGCAGTGCAGACGACGCTGGCATTTACCTGTAAAAAGGCATATCAGAAGATTTTCAATACTTGTCGGCATGACACAATCCCTGAGTGTTTTGTTAATGCTAGGTACCTAAATACTTCACTTCATCTAGGACCATGTGGAGTGCTCTTCGTCGTATCCAGGATTCACCAGTGTATATGTGCCATCCATGTAAACCAGTATATCAAGAGAATATTGACTGCTACCTTGTGCTGTCCTGGTGTATCTAACTATTATATTAAAGTAGTTTTTAATACCAAAACCAGACACAAGCAGTTTTCCATGTGTTTTGAAGTTTTGTTGATGTTTTTTTTTGTTTTTTGTTGATGTTTTTTTTCAAGATGTTTGATTCCTACGTTTCGATCCTAGGCTGGATCTTCATCAGGGAATGTTTTAATTAGATGAGAAGGGGGGTATATTAAAAATGTGTAACTTTTATTCCCTTGACAACTGTCAACAAATTGAATGCAGCTTCCTGATTGGTCAATACATATATATATAGCAATAACTTATACTATGTATATTAGTTAATATACATTGTAGAGAGACGAGGTAAATATATAACAGGCGGACATAGGAAGGGATTTGATTGAAAACTGTGGATCATGGTTGATTCCTTGCTCTAATTCTAATGAGGACCATTGAAAGGACTTGCATCTGAACACCACATCTGCTAAATGACACTCTGTCACGTTAAGAAAATTTAATCATCAACGTTTTAAAAAAGTTAAAATTACTAGATTTAACCAATACAAAGTTATTCTACACGCAATATCCATTACACTATTGAAGCAACTTTACATGGTTGACAAAATCATGTTGATGTATAGACGCTGCATAGGTGATGGAATTGGTGGTGATGAGAAGGGTAATCGTTGACAACCAGAACTAACAAACTATTTTTTTCTTTTACCTATGCTATCTCATTGACTATACTACACCAACACAGGGCTAACGTCATTACCTCCATTAGCAATGCACCAATACCAAATCACATCGGTACAAAATATCAAACATGTTCAATCTACATCGATGGCTATACTGATATAATTTTCCGATCGCCCATTGGTCGCCAGTCATCACTTGCTTGATGCAAACTTTGTATCGACTAGCTCATCGCCAACGCATCACTAACAATTTAGTTGAAAGTCTCCAAACCACTTTATACTTGAAATCACTTTTATAAAATAATAGAGAGTTCATGGGAAGCACTACAGGTCATATCCGCAGCTCAAATGTCAAGCCCAAAGGTACTTTTTAGGTCATTTGTTTTAGAATTTTGCCATTTCTAAGGTATATATTCTTCTTCCTGTAAAAAAGTAAGGCAAATAATGTAATGGTTCCAAGCTTTTCGGTCAAATTTTGGTTGGGCGTATATACTACAAGTCCACAAAATATCAAACCGAAAAAGTGATTTTCCTTTGACCATGGTCACAAGGCCCCAGATCTGAAAAAGTTGTCATATTGCTGGAAATGCCCTTCTATATCAATTTAATGTTGTCTCTCGCGATGGTTGGTGATTATCATGAAAACAATATTTGAGACTGAAAAAGCAACGTTCCTTTTGAATATCTGCTTTTACTATGGAAAATAGCGTGTATTGGTGAAAGTAATACAGGTATAAAATAATTGTAGTGCTACCTGAATCTGTGTTTTGGGTTGCTGGTGGCAACCGCATTGTTGGTTCAATTCACTCTGCTAGCGACCTCGTACCAAGCCGGTCGTTGTTTTGGGCACCAAAAAATCTTTT
The DNA here is from genome assembly GCA_942159475.1 of Sthenelais limicola. Classification (NCBI taxonomy): domain Eukaryota; kingdom Metazoa; phylum Annelida; class Polychaeta; order Phyllodocida; family Sigalionidae; genus Sthenelais; species Sthenelais limicola. Next base: position 54,858,830 of record OW804102.1, on the reverse strand, counting down.
AATGATCGTTTGAAATCATGAGATTTTGCTCTTACCTGTATCTTCGATGATCAAACGTTGTTCGAAGTGCAAGCGTCTACATTGCCCACCTTTTGGAGGTTACTGCAGAGAAGAAATGGTTTCGGTGTTAGCAGGCGTTGACAAGTTGGATCCGACTTACATGCAGAAACTTGAGGACGCCTATACGGCTTCTATCCGAGAGTTTGACAGTCTGGAGAAAAGGGTTCACGATCTTACACATAACCCCGATGGTTCACAGAAGTCTACCGATAGTTCACTCAAGTCTACTATGGAAAATATCGATTCTTTCTCATATTTTGGGTTGCCAGATATGTTTGGGTTTTTTTCCCGCCAGATATATGTTAATAATGTAGTGTCTAGTATTAATGTTGGGACAGAAATGAAAAATAGACAACAGAGATCGTTCAGTCATCGCTAGCCTTTTTGTTTAATCAACAACTCAACACAAGCACCCGGATGGCTCCTGGGTAACCAGCCTCACATTAAGATAGGGGCAACAGGTACACAATGTTCACAGGTGTTTATACAAGATAGGTAGAATACAATACAAAACTGACTTAAACGCATGATTACGCTTTGATAATTCTCTATGTATCGCTGGATACAATGTACCCCAATATAAATACCAGGACTATCCCCATATTTAGGCTTTCGGGATTAGTAAAAGTGGACTTGGATTGAAGTGAAAGAGATGAAAACATTATGCTATCATTGAAATATTAAGTGATTGATTTTGTATTTTATCAGTTGATTTTTCATGAAATATGTATTCATCAAGATACACAATCATTGCAATTCTCGGGCAATAATCATTTTCTTAACAATGAATACGATGAGAACCCCCGTAATGACAAGTTGTAAAAGGTTGAATCCCAAGTTAGCATACATAAGAAGTGGCAGGTGTAGTGCAAGAGGTGGGAGACTTGAGGGGTCATTTGATAGGCAAGCCACAAGATATAAAATGTGAGAGGTGAGAAGTTGGAAAAGAGAGTATTTGTGTCTAAAAATTCAGTTGTAAAAGTCAGACGTAAAGTCAGATGTAAAGTAAAAAGAGTCAGTGGGAAAATGAAAAATGTCGGAGAAAATATTGGTCTTAAAGTTCAAAAAGACGGGGGATTATTTTGAAACAATCTACAAAGTTATGCTTCTAGCCTAAAATAATCAAACCAGTGGGAGGTGTGTAAAAGCTACCATTTATGAGCCTGACGCAATCCAGTGCGGCAGGGATGAGTAGCCATCTTAGATGGGACAAGCAGACTGTGACGTCAGATAAACCTTCCCAGAACTGCTAGGCTAGAGCATAGAATATTAGTTCTATAAATAATAAAATAAAACGAAAATCTCCTGGCCAAATGTCTCTAGATCTTCTACACATATAGTGAAGGTTATATATGCTGCACATTTAAATATGAAAACGTATGCCATCACATTAACATAAATTGTAACGATCTGAAATTAACATGATTAGGACACTCAGCTAACTCTGGGTACTGTAAGTAGAATTTGGTATGAATCTCTATTGGGAAATGCTGCTCCTTCACGTTTTTTTGAATATAGCTGTCTGAAGTAGACAGGTTTAACAAACATAGAACACTTGGAAAGCGGCAGATTTGTGTGTTCTTGGCCATGTTTCAAAGCCCAATAATTAAAAAAAAAACACCATGGCCCACTGATTGTTTTCCCTTCCTATGACCACTGTATGTCATTTACAGAATACCGTAAATCTGTAAATAAAAGGGGAGCAGGCTGTCTCATTCCATTGACATGTTTTACCTCTCGGCTTGATAGAACCAAATACACACAATTACCATGTCAAAACAAAGGATAAACGGATTAGGAATGTTAATTATAACCTGTGTTAATGGTGAAAATGAATTTATGACATGAGGAATGAACGGATATATATATACATATGCAACAAAGTGCTTTAGATTAATACCTGTACACATTGTTATTTTTGTTACGTTTTATCGTATTTCTTACAGTAAAAATGACAAAAACTATACCAATACTGATAACACAACCCATACCTACACCCACTGCAAACATCCCCCGATTACTGCCGCCTGAAATCAATCATATACAATCATAATAATAACCTAGGTGATATGTATAGCAATGTTGTTGTGATGATCATTTTCACAATAACTATTATAAATTCGGGTTAACATAACATGGATATGATTAAAATAAATAAAATATTCAAGGCATTATCATATTTATTGTTTGATATTCAAATCCTCTTTCCTCATTGGTATAAATCATGAAATTTGCATCCTTGACAAAGCCTTTACATGAATGATGCCTGAACTTTCTGAACTTATTTATGATTTCATTAGTCATATCACTGTGTACGTTGCGTAAGCATCTGTGATCGAGTTCATTCTTTGGCAAATACATTTTTCACATTTAACCAAATCATTGGGGGGGGGACAATATAATTATTGGGGGCGAATAGTTATTGATGGGGTAAGGGAAGAGGGGAGTAGAGTAAGAGAGAGAGAGGAGAGAGAGAGCGATAGTATCTATATAGAGCACAAGAGCGAAAGGAGGATGCATAATTGTTTTGAATACCCAAAATCAATGTACCATGCATGACTGTTCCATACCGCACATTCCCGTCCCAACCCGTGCCAAACCTGTGCCAAACCTGTGCCAAACCTGTGCCAAACCTGTGCCAAACCTGTGCCAAACCTGTGCCAAACCTGTGCCAAACTCGTGCCAAACCTGTGCCAAACTTGTGCCAGCCGTGTATACTGGAGTTTGGTATGTATCACTCTCATCCACCATAATCTTCAGTTGCTTGCTCCTGCTTCTACAGAAGCGGGAGCAACAGACAGTCAAAGTAGCAGGAAGAGTAGCCGGCCTGTGGAACTGCCACGAGCTATATTGTCCACGTAAGAACTATAAAGGTATTACGTAAGGTTACCTAATAGTAACGGTATATGATCAATATGGAATATTGGATTCCATAAGCGATAGCCTAATGAATATTCATTAGTTAAGTTACAAGGTCTCACACTTGGTGAACCGTGAGTATATGGGTCACACCCAGGTCACACACCAGGTGGACCACAAGTAATTGGGTCACACCCAATTGGTCCATAGCCTAATGAGACATACAGTCTGATTGGGTATTACCAACAGACAAGGCTATTGGTCCAACCAATATCCCTAGCCTCATTGGCTGGATATAGGGACCCCCATGGTCCATATGTATAATCTAATATCATTGGTTAATACTAATGAGAGTAAGGTAATTATGACTTGATTGGCTTAATTATGCGCATGTGCACGCATGCGCAGTACATGTATCTCATATATATAAACCCATGTTTCCTCAATAAAAGTTACGTCTAAACAGGACGAATCTCTGCGTGATTATTCATAGAGTTAGGCTATCCTTAGCCTAGACTCTCGTTCGATTAATATTCATATAATATCTCCAATACTCTACTGCAAGCTACCCTATACCTCGGAGATTTTCCATTCATATCAGAACCTAGCTTTAAGTGAGACATAAATGTGGGGTAAGAAATTGAGGCTTGGGCGTTGTATTCATAAATCCATGAAGTTTTTTATCCTAAAAGTGAAATTGAACCTGTTTAATGACACTTTAAATCAAAATACTAGGGACCTTGTATTAATTGGTGAACTACCTGTAGTTACGTAATCGCCTCCGTTGGTAACGATCCTGTGAATTATCTATGATGATTCAATGAAGTGCTGGGAAACCTCTGAGGAATCTCCGGAATTACAAGGATGGATAAGAATACTTACTATAACCCTACTCCTAACCTTAAATTGGTGGTCCTAAGTCAGTGCATGTAGTAGATATTATAGCAATAGACAACGAGTTGTATATTGATTTTAGTCCGTGATGGAAGACGTCAGGTGGTGCCACTAGACCAACGCGGTCTGTAGTATAATAAGTGCACGCGAAATCTTACCCAAAATGGACTAAACCATAGTAGCCTGACGCTTTGTATTTAGTTGATACCCTGGTGCTGACTAAATACAAGATACCAATTACTGCTGCTATTCCCTGCCGATTCCACTGGTTCCCTTATATATATGCTCATGGCTCGCTCTTGCTCCGCTTGTTTATAGTGCGCTTGTCATTCGCTCTTCATCCGCTAATATTTTTAGCGCAATACAAGCACAGAGCGATTCTACTGCTGCGCTTGTTTCCTCATAAAATCCATGGTAAATCACTTGGTCCGCTCTTACTGCACTCTTGGACCGCTACTAAAACAGGCATAAAAAGCGCCATGTAGTTGCGCTCATATCAAACACAACAAATATGAGCACAACGTCAAAAAGAAGCGCAAATAGCAGTTTTTAAGAGTGTATAGAAAGCGGTGTAACCGATTCTATTAGACGGCTCTGGTTTCGCTCTATCTTCGCTTGTTATGCACTTCGGGAAATAAAAAAAGCAGGCCATGAGCAGTCCAAAAGAGCGAGCCAGTGGAAACGCATCCTTATATCAGTTCATTATGTTATAAATAATTATTGGTTTATGTTAAACCTTCCAGGTTTAGACCATCTTACTTATCACATTTTATTCAAATTCATGATGAAGGTTATACTTATTTGCTCGTCATATTTATTGAAATGTGTATATCGTAAGGTTGAGGAATAAGGACCTCAACCTCACCTCCAGGTTTTAAAGGAATAAACAAGACTTACTAAATATTTTCTCTATATATTGTTATTCCCGGAGGACAGTTTTAAAGCACAAAATATTATCCACCTTTGACGCAGAGAATAGTTCCCCACTACATTTGCAAAAGATTTTCATAATATTTATTCAGGGAAGTAACCTATATGATCATGATGATATTATCATTAAATAATGATAGTGTTGAGGTCCTCCCTTAGAAGGGAGCTTAGTGATTGTGTCAAAAAGTGACAAATAAAAGTTACAACAACGACAAGATACACTTGGTTTAAAGCATTTACCATTTGGATATGTTGAAAATCATAGAATAGAAAATGAATTGACAAAATCTGTTGACAATACAATGAGTATAAACAAATGTAATGTCAGAGTGTAATGTAACAATGTAAAGGCATGTTACTTTGTTGAATCCCTGGCAAACTCTTGTAAACTCAGTAACTAATAAACGGCAATTTGGAAATGTCCAATTGTTGTAAAATGTTCAGTACCATATTTACACAAGTTATTTTTCCGAAGCTAGCTAACGATTCAGTGTAAATTGTACGACCACATACAATACCATCTTTACTCTATTGAACATTATTTATTGCAGTAATAAGTGGCACAAGGGCTTTTAGTATTGGGGGCATATAATTATAGCTTGAAACATTCACCAGACTCTTTGTACTGGGTTAGTTAGAAGTGTTACAATCGGCAATTCCTATTGAAGCACTGCTGGTCAAGATGTTCAGTGCAACATTGCTGAATTAACAGTTGAATTGTGCTCATAGAATAGAGGTCATGAAGTGTCAGATCACGTTCAAGCAGCTGTATGTGATGAGTTGATGTATCAATAGATTGTTAATTGTCTATCTGCCCAGACGATCAAATGACTATAGCCAAACCATATTAAACATGGTAGTTGGTTTGGATCTATTGCAGGGCTTTTTGCCTTTTCAGCGCATTTACTGTTGGGAGAACAAGTGTAAATGGTCAATTCTCACACAACGGGTCCACAGGCTTCCATAGGTTTCCATGGATTATAATTATATTATTAGGGTTTAATAGTATACAAATCAAAGTAATGTTAACAGATCACTGCACGTAGGGTTTTCGGGGGAGATATGGTTTTGTGTATCTAGAATAAATATTATATATTTAATGGGCAATAAACATGCTAAAATCGCTCATTTTTCAAACAAGATACACAGAATTTTATGAAACCGATATGCACTAGGTCATACAGTACTGTTCGTAATTATACCCCTATCGCTTGGCAATGTACGCAGACAAAAAAGATATGTTCATGAAATCTTTTTTACTTCACCTATTTCTATTTTTGTTTTTGTAAACATTGTGCGCTGCGTTCCAACGCCATTTTTATGACCTCATCCAGATATGAAAAATTAATATTCAGTTATTAATAATATGCCCAACACAAGGCATTCAGGTGTTTTTTGGCTGCCCAGGCAGAGTTTTAGGATTAGTGTTCCCAATATTCGATCTGGACTGTTAAACATGTCTACAATCAAAAAATGGATTAGTAGTTTCAATGAATTCAATTTTTGACCCTAAAATAGCCCCAAGTGACCCCATTTCCTGAGAACTGACAAATACAAGGTTCCCCATGAACCACTGCTATGACTTCAAATAATTATAGTAATTGTATATTTCCTGTGTACACTACCTGAGAATTCAATTTGTAGATGGGAAATCTTCTACAGGTGAGTGTAAACACTGTTCTCCTGCTCCCCCTTCAGCTCCACCTTCTTTGCCTACTCTTTTTCTGTCTCCTTTTTCCTTGCTCTTCCTTCCTCCTTACGTCCTCCTTACTCGCCTCCACCATCCTGCTTGACTCCTCCTTGCCTCCTCCTGCTTTGCCTCCTCCTGACTTGCCTGCAACTGCCTCCTTTCCTGCTCCTGGCTACTTGCCTGCTCCTGCTTTTCCTGCTCCTGCCTCTTTGCCTTATCCTGCCTATCCGTCTCCAGCCCATTTGCCTCATCCCTCTTACTTGCCTCATCCCGCTGTGCCTTCTTCTGCCTCTCTGCTTCCTCCTGCTGTGCCTTAGAGTGCCTCTGTGCTTCCTCCAGCACTGCCTCCTTATGCCTCTTTGCCTCCTCCTGCTTTGCCTCATCCTTGCTTGGCTCCACCTGACTTGCCTCCCTATGCCCCGTTGCCTCCTCCTGCTCTGCCTCCTTATGCTTCTGTGCCTCCTTCTGCACTTCCTTCTTATGCCTCGTTGCCTCCTTCTCCACTTCCTCCTTATGCCTTGTTGCCTCCTTCTCCACTTCCTCCTTATGCCTCGTTGCTTCCTTCTGCCTCGTTGCCTGCTCCTGCCTTGCCTGCTCCTGCTTTGCCTGCTTATGCCTCCTTGCTTCTTCCTTCTCTGCCTGCTCGTGTCTTGCCTGCTCCTGCTCAGCCTGTTTCTGCCTCCTTGCCTTCTCCTGCCTTGCCTCCTCCTGTTTCCTTGCCTCCTCTGGCTTCCTTGCCGCCTCCTTCTCCCTTGCCCTCGCACAATAACATGTCAGTCCAATTACACCACAGAATGCTAAGAAAGGTACCACCACAATCGCAGTTATTGCACCTGCTCCTAGGCCAGCTTCTTCTGAAAAGGAAATAACTCCCTGCAGGAATATTGTCTTGGAATAACTGAATGTCAATGTTCATACTGTTGACCTATGGGAAAGCATTAGGTTGGAGCTGTTCAGAGATTATGTGTTTCAGGTAAGCTTCCATAAGGGGCTATTTATTACACACTGACAACTGAATTCACTAACTGTCAATTATATTTCATTCAATGATTAAATATCCAACCTACATTTATGGAAGTAAGGGAAGATAATTTGAGAACAATTCCTTTAGGAGTTTTCAAGCAGGGGTGGATTTGTAACAAAGGGGAGGATTGTTTTCTTCATAGAGCAGCAGTACAAACAAAGTAGATATCAACTTTATAATAAAAGTAATGTCTTGAATTTAATATTTTGAATCTGATTAAAGGTGTGTGGATGTCAGGTATTTCAATTACCTGTCCCAAGTAGTATATACTAAATTCACACAATATTGTAATAGTTGAGAATGCATTGAAGTGATATAGTGATTTGTTAAGCTTTGGGCATGTTTATTATGAAAGGTTACAAGGGTTTGAGGATGCAAATCATTCCAATAACCATTTCAGGAGAACTTATGCAACTTATGAAGAGCTCTGTACATGTGCCTACAGTTAACATGAGAACCAAGACATGATTGCCTTGGCAACGGTTATTTCCTGACACTGAACCCTAATATGCCTACTGAAGAAGAAAAGTAGCAGCTACCAAGCAAGCTTACATATAAAGATACCAGCTTACATCTATTTGAGAATTTCTTCGCCCTATTATCAACCCCGGTAAATCGAAAAAGTCTGTTTCTTTAAATATTGAAAAACAAGGTCAGATTTTAGACCTCTCAAAAGTACCAGATGCCTTCAACAATTTCCTTTTGAACATAGGCCCAAGCCTGACTGGAAAAATTCCTCAAATCCCAACCGACCAAATATTTTATCTCTCTTATTCAAAGACTCAAGCAACGTCCAAAAAATCCTGTTTTTAGGTTTTCTCAAGTTTCCCCAAAAGAGGTCCCTCAGATCTTCTCACAGCTGGACGCCACCAAGAAGCAGGTGATTGATTATCTACCTTCTAAAACATTAAAATCATGTTTGCTATCGTTACATATTCAAATCACCTATGTTATCAATCTTCCACTGCTGTTGGGTAAAGTCCCATCATCCTTTAAAATTGCAAAGCTTACCCCAATTTATAAGTCGGGGGAGAAAATGAGCTGTAACAATTACAGGCCCACATGTGTATTTCGGTGGCAGCTAAGATTCAGCTAAAAGGGTTGTACAGAACCATACGTCCCTTGGCTCCTTGAGTATAACAACTCCCAATTATGAACTTTGCTTCAAAATGACTTACAAGGCTATTGATTATGGGTGGCCTTGCCCAAACCTCATTCATAAAATATGTCCATGGAAGGATAACTTGATATAGTACCCAACCATATCTCATTGAATTTTCTTGCTAACGATAACCTCAAACCAGAACACCTGCTCTCTCTCTCTTTGTCTTGCTACATGGTAGAACCATTTACTAGTTTTATGTTATGCCTGTACATGTTAACCACATGCCCACAAATCTGTTGATAGTTATTTAGTAATGATGTCTATTGGCATCATATACGATACATGTATATATATAAAAGTCTGAACTCGGAGCACATCTCACAACTAATCCAGCGTGAAATAATGCTAATAATATGATTGGTAACTGGCTATTTCCAGTACCCAATATGGTTTCATCGAATAACAGTCAGAATTAGATTTGGTATTACATGAATATGACTCTCGCACTATATGCTAGCCACTGCGCTAGTCCTAGAATTCATGATAATAAACTAATGCTACACAACTTTGTTAAAAACATGTAATCAATATTATAACAATATGTCTAATGTTACTATACCCCATACCAACAGCAATTCGTTATAAATATATAGCCAATAATGTGAATCACTGGTCAGAGGCTATCACACCTCAAGATGCCCTGCGAGCATCAACAGCTTTATATTGTAATCATTTCCTACTCCATTGCCAACCTTGTGTATCATTGAAGTTATTCTCTAATCTTACCATTCCAACAACATAGATTATATTATTGTACGCTTGTAATTTATTTAATTTGTCTACTTTTGTGTTCTTGTGGAAATTCTGTAATCAATTTAAAGTAAATCAAGATTCAGGCATCAAACAGAAGAACTACTTAATTAGGCAGCTGCCTATCTAGAATGTTGAACAACCTCATTGTAATACGACCAATATACAATGAAGAATTCTTGAATTGAATTGAATTGAATTCCATCTATTTGTCTGTGTCTTATGCATTGATAATTGCTCAATATAATTTCCTACCGTCTATGGGATTGACATAATGGAGACACAATGATTTTTAAAGAAGGAAAGAAAGCATGAAGCTGCAAGGACCAAGGAGGAAGCAATAAAAGCAGATTCAAACATGTTTAAAGTATTAACTTTTTAAGACCATAGGTATATCATGGTCAAATTCAGGAGCTACATCAAACAGTGTTTTCTCACAATGTCTTTAGATTTAGAGACCTGCAGTGCCATGTTGTTCACTCTTGTTTGTATTAAATTATCGGGTGAACAGCAGGCTATCCTAACATGGCACCCACTATTGTTAGTTTTGCAGTGCTTGTAAACCTCACTCCCGCAGGGGAATGTCTTCTTGTAGCAGTTGAGAAATGAACATATAGAAAATTAAATCCATCCACATTCCATTTTGATGGTTGGCTTATATTTCGCTCATCATTCCTAGCTTCTGTCTCCTTGCATTATATTTCAGATGTTTCTTCCTTGTCATGTACACCAAATATGATGTGTCGATTATAGCAACAGTATATACCAAGGAAACTATCACAATCACAACTATTTCCCACTCAGCTAGGCCAGAATCCTCTGAAAAGGAAATAAGTGCCTTCAGATATTATATTCTCCATGAATCAATATCAACCTTAATGCGTTAAAACATTAGGTTAGGGCTGTTGAGAAAAAATTGTTTCTATGAGGCTTGAAACATGTATGTGTAGTGTCTCGTTATTTCCTCGTACCCTAGTGGCTATGGAACTAGTGCAAATAACAACACAACCAGGTTCTAACGGTCCTCGCCAGCCAAGTCCTTTATTATACCAAACACACCTGCCGCGGTTGGAGCTCGGAGAGCCTATGCCAACCCTTACAACTTGTGGCAGTAAGATATATGAATGACAAGCATCTCAATAGTAAAAGGTGTTTATACGGACATGCAGAACAGTACAAGAGCAAATCATAAAAATAAGTTATAAATGCATATCAATAAGTAATTACGACCTCTGTCGGAACATATAAGAACTGCAGCCCCTGGCCTCTCATCCGGAGCCTAACGGGAGAGCATCCGGAAACCCCGGAACATGGTACCGGACAGAGTCAGAACCAGCCTGACTCTCGCCGGCACCACAATGCCCCCCTCCCTCTTTATTTTTGGAGGTTGGCAACCGTACCAGACCCAAAGCGACTGGACAATAAGGTTGCCTAAAACATATCGGTTTCAGCAACAAAAGTTGGAAAAAAATGAAGGAAGAAGTACGAAACATAAAAATAATGATCAAATAATACAACTCATCTGAACAGCATCAATACCCGTAGAAATGTTCTTGGTTTCAACTAGTTCTAGTTTATTTCAAATCTTCTTGGTCCGGAACACACAGTTCTATACTGGCACTATTACAGGCTAGTTTTATGATCCCCAGTGTCCATTATAAGTCCAGCCAACTAGTTATATTGTTCACCAAGTCATTTTGTTCCTACTAAAACCACTCTTGGAATGTATTGTTTGTGAAACACAGCATAAGAAGCTTACTTCTCACAGTGGTAAGTCCAACTTGAGAGGTAAGTCCAACTTTTTGAAGCGGTAAGTCCAACTTTTTGAAGCGGTAAGTCCAACTTTTTGAAGAGGTAAGTCCAACTTTTTGAAGTGGTAAGTCCAACTTTTTGAAGAGGTAAGTCCAACTTGTTGAAGAGGTAAGTCCAACTTTTTGAAGCGGTAAGTCCAACTTTTTGAAGCGGTAAAAAACCCAGCCGTACACTTCCATTGCACTATCAGTTTTTACTTTTTTTTCTTACCAGACACCCCGCCTAGAAGTCTCCCACCTCATCGTCGCTCAAGTTCCCTGTTTTCAACAGCCGGTCTTCTTCTGCCTTTGAAATGGAAGGCACCATCTCATTCGCGGGGTCCGGTGGATCCTCCGCGTCCGCGTCTGTGTTTGTCAAGTACACAAATGCAAAATCCAGGTTGATGTCTCCATCGTCTGGCAGCGGGACATCCTTTGCCTCTTCCAACAAATCCTTTTGTTCATCCAACCGGGCACCCAGGTCCACAGAGCACGGGACCACCCCTAGAGCTGCCAGAGGGGAATTCTCCCACCTCTGCCTGAGCTCCACTATCCTTTTTGTGGCCGTTCTCGGTGTCACTGGTGTCACACCTACTACCCCGGCTGCCACCGGACGCTTGGGCACTGGACTCCTCAGCACTAGAGTCCTCATGTGCTGCTCCGGGGCTGGGCTACTCGGTAGGGAGACAGGTTCATAAACCGGCCTCACCGTTGTGGTCTCCATTTGCTCCACAGGAGCTACCCTTTCCTCCTGTTTTACTTCCTTTTCCCTAACGCGTACCGGGGTCAACGGTTTTGTTGGCATCACAGGCCCTGGTCGGACCACTATCATCCAGGTAACTTCTCCTAGGTCTGGGGGGATTCCGGTCTGCCCCCTGTCCTTCCAGTGGCGAGAGCAATCCCAGAGGCCCCTCCATAAGAGATGGCCCCCAGGCTTCTGCAGTAGGTGTCCGGCCCGGAGTGGGGTACATCCCCGGGGGCATCACCATCTGCTGCCTGGGCACTATAGCCGTCTCAAATGCAGCCTTTATAGTCTGGCATATCTCCTCTTTCATACAGTCCAGATTAGCTCTTTGCCTCTCCACCTCCTTTTTCCTTGCGTCCGACTCCTCCTCCTCCCTCTGGTCAGACCGTTTCCTTTTCGGCGACGGAGCCCTGTTCCTGGCCTGGTGTAACTTAAATTCCAAGTCCAGGATCAGGTCCCGATTCACCCGATCCTTTTGCTGGAAGAACTCCAGTTGGTTTTCCAGTTCATTAACCCGGGCCTCCAGTCCGGGCACCCGAGCCGCTGTATCTCGTACATACCCGAGATCACCGAACAACATGAGAGCTGCACCCACGTTGTTCCGTACAGCGTCCATTGCCACAATCACTGCCTGCTCCGTGTTCTGTATTCCCTGTTTCATAGCACCATCGATCATATCCAGTGCACAGGCTACTTCCTGCTCCGGGGGTAGCCCATGTGCACCCTGACCTATGTGTACTTCCGGGTCATTTTCCACCGGGTCGGCCACTGGCTCCTGGTCACGCAGAGGCTCAACCGTTGCCGCGACTACCTCCTGCGGGGCCACAGCAGCTGACAGTTTAGCAGCTGTCTCCATCTGCTGTGCACTACCAAAGGCGGCAGTGGCCGGGATTCTCCGTGGTGCTGGTATAGGTGCAATGTGGGGCTTTTGCCTCACCCACGGCTCCCTCCTGATCTCCACCGGTTTCCTCCTTGCTCGGTTCAGGGGCTACTGCCCCATCCCCAGTCTCCATCTTCTCCTCCTTACTCATAGGCTCACGCACAATGAGTAAGTTAATCCAGTTAGTGTCTACAGGTGTCTACAGGACAACGCCAATCTCCAACTCTCACAACGCAAGGCTTCTCTGAAAAAGTTTCGCTCAAAGTCTAGCTCTGCAGGACACACAACCGCGTGGTGTGAGTTCTGAGATGCTTGTGCCACACATCCGCTCCTCCCCTGGTCATGTGACCCTGCCCTCGCGTCTTAGCCAATCACAACTCTCCATCCATCTATTTTTAGCTGTCTCCGAGCAGTTTCACGCCCTGGCGCGTCACCTCAATACCTAGGTCCCCAATTGCTCAATTAGGGTATACCCTCCCTGCCTACGTGACACTAGTAACGTCCCTGAGCTGGTCGTTTTCCTTCTGCTTCCATGTGACCAGCTGAGCCACCCGGACTTGGGATTATTCCTTAGTTACCACCATTTGGTTCCACCACCCAGGAATATATCTTTCTTCGGCCAACTCCCTCCCCAGATCACCTCTCAGCCTGGTCTTTCCTCGCACAGTGGTAGGTTATCCATTTCAACCCTTATCGAGCCGTTCCCTACTCCCTTTCGGAGCCCGTGCCCGGAACGTCCGATTCTTAGTACTTCTCGTTGTGTCATTTTTTTTCTTTCCTGTTCTCCTCACGCATAGCCATATCTATCCGGGGGTTGTACCTGCCGGCTTGGGCGCCCCGCCAGGTATTCGGATTTCGATATTCTATCCATTACCGTGTCCATCCGCAAGTCACCACCCTGTTCCGCAGCGTCCGGGGTACACTCAGAATCACTGTCCGATGGCAGGCTCTCCGCTGGTTCATCAGGATCTACTAGCGGTGGGGCAAGATCCTTCTTGACCGATTTCGTGGGGCCTCCCACGCCTCTTTGTATGTTTTACTATTACAGGGCCGGGTTTTACCATTGGGGCATCTTTCCCTGGGATAGTTTTACCCCTTCCGTCCTCCCTCAAAATTTTGTGCCCGGCCATCTGCTGCTTTTGATACTCCTCCGACCGGTGCAGATTTGCAACCTGCAACGGCTGCCCTTTTGCATCAAATGCTAGCTTCAACAGGTTCCCATTCCATCTGAGTATACCAGCCATTGTCCTAAGCTCATAAGTGGATCCTTGCACCCTTCTTAGCACTTCGAAAGGCCCATCCCATTTGTGACCGTACTTCTTCTGTGCCAGAGGAGTGGAATATCTCCATACCACATCTCCTTCCTTAAAAACCTTCGGGCGAGCCCTCCGGTCAAAGTACCGTTTTTGATACATGGCTGCACACCCCAGCCTTTCCCTCACAAAGCGATGTCCTTTAGACAAGAGACTACGGATCTCTTCCACAAATACCGTAGGGCAGGGAAAATCCACTTCCCTATCCATCGTTCCGTAGATTATGTCCGCCGGAACAGTCACTTCCGTTCCAAACACTACCATATTGGGCGTACAATGAGTACTCTTGTGCACGGCCCCCTGGTATGCATGCGCAATACATGGCACCAGCAGATCCCAGTTAATATCTTCGTACTCCGTCAGACATGAGAGTTGCTCGACCAAGATCCTGTTAAACAGTTCTACCTGTCCGTTTGACTGCGGTCTGTACGGCAAGGTCATTAGTTTCTCGATCTCTAACATTTCCAAAAGATTCTTTAACAGCGCCGACCGGAACTCCGGAGCACCGTCCGTTTGCAAAGAGATCGGTGGCCCATAACGTAGGATCCACTCTGTAAAGAGCGCCATTGCACAAGTAACTGCCGTATGGTCCGGGAGTGGATAGGCCTCGGCCCTTTTTGAAAAATAGTCCGTCACTACCATTACGCAAACATTCCCCCTCAGAGTCTTTCTGAATGGTCCGATTATATCCAGCGCTACACAGCTCCAGCGCACGCCATGTATTTCTTTCTTTAGTGGAGCAATGCCCCTCTCCTCTCGGCTCTTGCACGAGGCACACACATCACAGCCCCGCACCCAGTCGGAGATATCGCCGCGCATCCGGGGCCATATAAACTTCTGTTACGCAGCCTGATACGTTTTGAACTCCCCGAAGTGGGCCGCGAGTTTCGTTCCATGCAGTCAGGAACAGCTCATGACGTAAGCCAACAGGGACTGCCACTCGTTCGTATATCACTCCATTCTCGCTTTCCTAGTCCATACTTAGTAACCCATCCGTCACCTTCAGAGAAGAGAGTAACTTCATGTAAAAACAGAATTCATCTCCCTCCGCTCGCAGAGCCACGGCGTCCGGGCAAGGGTCTCTCCTCTGGACTATCCCTAAGACTCTCGCAAGCACATTGTCCGCCTCCTGGGCCACCCGTAGCCGATCCCCTGATAAATTGTCAACTCAGCCATGACAGCATTGTGGACGCCGCAGTCCGGGCAGTCCTCCCTAGGGCATTTCCTTACAGGTAAACGAGACAACGCGTCCACGTTGATATGCCATTTCCCCGGCCGGTGCACTACCTGTGATTCCTGTATCCCATAATGCCGCAAGGTAGTTAACCACTGAGCCAGCATGTTAGTGGGATCCTTAAAATGCATTAGCCACCTGAGGGACGCATGGTCCGTCCGCAACGTGAAGTCCGCTTGTCCGATTATATAATGCTGAAACTTGCACAAATAGGTCAGCACCGCCAACAATTCCCTTTTGGTTGCGCAGTAGTTCCGCTGCGGCCGGGTTAGGGTGTTGCTAGCGTAACTCAGCACCACCTCCTTACCGCTTTGTAGCTGAGATAATACCCCAGCCATACCGAATCCACTGGCATCCGTGTCTAAAATAATTGTGCCGACCGGTTGAGGGTATCCCAGAACTGGTGCCCTAGTCAACAAGTCTTTCAACCGATCAAACGCGGCCCTGCACGCCTCATCAAAGACAACTGTCCGGCTACTCCTTTGATCCCCTCCGACCACTAAATTCTGGATCGGTTCCGCTACCTCCGCAAAGTCCGGCATTAATTTGCGGTAATATGATGCGAACCCTAAAAACTGCCGCACCGCCTTGACCGTCCGCGGTGTCGGCCAAGACTGTACTTTTCTTATCTTTTCCGGGTCCGGATGCACCCCGGCCTCGGACACAATCCGGCCCAGGTATTGAACCTGTGACTTAAACAACCCATTTTTTAGGCATTTTTTAGGCTTCAACTTCAAACCGTAATCCCGGTTAAGAACCAATTCCAAATTTCCCATGGTCTTCTCGAACGTTGGTCCGAAGATAATTACGTCGTCCAGGTAAACCAAGCAACACTTCCAACGCAGCACCTGGAGCATCTGCTCCATCATCCTTTCGAACGTGGCTGGAGCGTTGCACAACCCAAAAGGCATAACACGGTATTGGAACAACCCCGGGGTAGAGACAAAAGCTGTCTTTTCCTTGCTTTGCTCGTCCAGGGCTATCTGCAAGTACCCACTCTCTAAGTCCAATGCAATAAACCATTTATTTCCTCCCAACGCTTCCAAACATTCATCGATCTGGGGAAGCTGAAAGGAATCCTTTTTCGAGACTGAATTTAGCGGCCGGTAATCGGAACAAAACCGATCCGTTCCATCTTTCTTACCTACAATCACTATTCCCGCTCCCCAGGGGCTAATGCTGGGCTCTATTACTCCCCTTTCAAGCATCTCCTTAATCTGTCTTTCAGCCGATTCCCGCTTCGCCTAAGGCAGACACCTATACCCCGTTTCAATCGGAACCGCATCACCAGTATCGATGCTATGCAGGACCTTGGTCCCCAACCACGTACTTCCCTAATTCCAACTCGCCCGGTTCGAAGAACAGATCTTCTGCTGCCGTCACCAGGTCTATGCCGATACAGACATGAGCAAATGCATCCATGAAGATGCCCTCACTCCTATTGCTTGTAAGAGGCCCGCTTTGTGTCCGGCACCACACCGTCTGCTCACCATCCTCTAGGGTGAACTTCCCGGACCAATCAGAATTACACCGGTGTATATGGATAAAATCCATCCCCAGTATACCTGCTTCCTCTCCCTTTAACCCGCTTACTACCAGACAATTTATGGCGTACCAAACGCCTCCCATTCCCAGAGCGATTCGTACACACCCATGTGTCTGCAAATGATGACCGGTGCCTGCGAAACACATCACATGGCACGGTGTTAAAAACGGTTTTACGGATACCCTTATGTCAAAATTCCGGAGATCACAGACCATTATCTTGCTCACTTCGGAGGTATAACCCTGATACTCTACCTTCAGTATCTGTCCGCTGGAGCAAGCGTGTTCCGGTGCTCCCATGCGCACTGTCATCACGGAGCACGTGGCTTTCACCGAACCAGTACCGGTACCGAACCGAGACCAGGACGATCTGTGTCGTTCCTCCTCCCCTTGCTACTTCCACGGGCATCCCCATGCCAAGCAGAGGACACATCCTGCCCTTCCTGATCTGGCTGGACCCCAGTCCTTCGACATTCTGCTGTGTGTGTCTTTTCCTCCGGGCTCCTCCTATCACCGTCTAAGAGGGCCCCTTTCCTGCTGCCGACGTTCACTTTCCCGGACATATTCATCTAACGCCTTCAGGTGTTTAACCTTCCGTTGACAATCGGCCACCATGTGGCCTTCCTCTAAACAATAATAGCAACGTATTGCTCGTGAAGGACCTCTACGGAACTTGGGTTTTTCTTCTCCAGCTCCCGCAGTGGTTTTCTTATCCATTTTCCTATTTTCACCTGTTCGTGGCTTTCCCTGCCATGCCCGGAACGCCTGCAGCTCAGCCGACTCACCTCCTAGCGGTCCACACGGGTTGCCAGCACCGTGCTCTTCATTCCGTTCTTTCCCAGGGGAGAGGGGGATGTCCGCCGTGCCGATGGACATAACCTTCGCGGCCATCCCAACTCCCCCACATACATCCCGGTACCGTGTCGCACAAGCCCCCGCAGTTACCACATTCTTTGGCTCCTGCAAGGCCACATATCGGGTCATTTCCGGATCTATTAACCCGGTCAGAAACACCCGCACCGCCAGCACATGCAGCGTTGTATCCCATTTCCCAAACGCATGGAGCACTTTTTCAGAGACCAATGTTGCAAAGCTAGCAGGGCTCTGACCCGGCGTCTGTTTTAGTGCAAACAAAGAATCCCGGCGGGTATTCACCGATTTCTCCAAATTACGTTTCCGTACGCCCACAGGCTATTACCCGGGGTCATCGGTTCCCAAGGTTCAGAGGCCACGGATTCAGAGCATCCGGAAACCCCGGAACATGGTACCGGACAGAGTCAGAACCAGCCTGACTCTCACCGGCACCACATATGGACATTTGTCCCATGACAATATTTATATGCATTGGAATCTACGAATTACGTTTCCGTACGCCCACCCGCCGCATCAGGCTATTACCCGGGGTCATCGGTTCCCAAGGTTCAGAGGCCACGGATTCATTCAACGCCCTTCCGGCCGGGGCTGGCACCAGCGGGGAGTGACCCTCCAACCTGGCGCGAGCCGGGATCAATGGAGAGTCCCATGCATTTCCTTCCCTCCCCTCCTTCCTTCTTTCTTGAGGTCTTTCCACCCTCCTCGGGGGCGGTGGCAAAGGTGGGGCTGGTTCCAGAATGGGAAACTGTCCGACTTGTTGCACCTTCCGTTTTGGTTCCGGTTGTGGCTGGAATAAATCCGGTGGCGCTTCAGGGCGTAATGCCCGACCACCATCAGTTTGCGTCTGCCAACCCTTACAACTTGTGGCAGTAAGATATATGAATGACAAGCATCTCAATAGTAAAAGGTGTTTATACGGACATGCAGAACAGTACAAGAGCAAATCATAAAAATAAGTTATAAATGCATATCAATAAGTAATTACGACCTCTGTCGGAACATATAAGAACCGCAGCCCCTGGCCTCTCGTCCGAGCCTAACGGGAGAGCATCCGGAAACCCCGGAACATGGTACCGGACAGAGTCAGAACCAGCCTGACTCTCGCCGGCACCACATATGGACATTTGTCCCATGACAATATTTATATGCATTGGAATCTGAAGTTTATTATTTGGCAACTGTAAATTATATCCATTCAATAATCAATATCTATAATATACATACAATTAAAGCCCTTTTAGGACAATTTTGGGGATCATTTACCTTGACTTATTTACCTTGATTTTCTAGCATCTGGGGGAAAATATAATCATGTTTAAAACATGAGTGTGTGACTGGGTAAAATTCAATCTTTGACCAAAGGCTGTGCGTTCTCGAGGGCTGGATTAAGTATTCAAAGAGGTGGAACATTGTAGTGGAAACAAGAGTACAAACAATAATTATGGAGTAACCATGTAATATAAATCAGTAATGGTTGAATCATGGTAATTGCCTGTCCCCAGAAAAATTCAATATAAAATGATTTACCACAAAGTCCTCATTATTGTCCACATGGGAACCGATTCATGATTGTCTTGGCAAAAGATGACGCTCGACACTGGTAGGCCTACTGATGAAAACAAAGCATCAGCCGCAAAAGCAAATTTACTTTTTAGAAAGCTTCCATGTTTCTGTTCTAACTAATATCTTATGCGTCAGAGGTTGGCCATCTATGGCATAAACGTACTAGTGAGAAGCAATGATGAACAAGGACTGAAGAAGGATGAAGGGGAAAAGGAGGGATTTATTTGACAAAATTTCACAGGATGTGATACTTTTCAATTACCAACAAAATTACAATCATAGATACTAATTATAATTATGGACATCAAACTGTAATAGATACTAATTATACGGACATCAAACTCAAATCACATATTTTACTTCTGTTAACTCATTTTACACCAATGTACTTTCAATCGTTCTACTTTAGTATTATCAGTTACAATCATTATCTTCTCATGATTACTTAAAATAACTCCAAATATCATCTTCGAAACTGGAGGAGAGATGCCAACTGAGCCGGACAACTTTTTAAAGCTGCCATCCAGCCCCATGCTTGAAATACCAGTTATTAAACTATAGACAGTTTATTTAGTTGATCAGATCAAAAGTAATTGATCACATATTTTATTTCATTTCAGTTTTTAAATGTCCTTATTAGACTTGGACACCACTCCGCAAAACCAGTTCCTTTAAATGGTACTGAACAAAATCAGAGCATTTCCACGCACTTAAAACTCGTGTTACAAATAGTAAGGAAACACATTATGCTATGAAACGAGCATTACAGAACCAAACTAAATTCTGTTTTAACCATCCTCATTGAAGTTACAGTAATCCATTCTATTCCATATTCTCTCAAAAAGCAATGTTCTAATAGTTGTAAGGATGTCAGTGTTACAACCTCTTCGAGCCCAAAAAACCTTCCTATTACATAAAATGTGGAGAGCAATATTAAGGTCCCTTTTTATTAAAGTGTTTATACAGTTTTAGTTATGCAATGTATGACTTAATTAGAGGTATCATTAGAACAGATGTCATGAAAAGAATATAACAGAAATGACCTTCCAGAGGCGATTTGGTGAGAATTCGAACAATTATATGAATACATAAGTTAGGTTAGTTATTACGAGCCTCTTCCAATTGCTTGCAATGGAAGTACCTCTATAGAATAAGCTTTAATCCCAGGTTGTGTCTTTCCTAAAATCACTTCTATAAATGTTCTAATAAATCATTAAATGAGAACTAGCCCATCCCTTCCTGTGACGGGTGAGCTGACCTAATCTATGACTTAACAAAAGAATGTGCTGTCCAATAGTAAAGATTCTAATTGAGTGTCTGAACACATGTATGAAGTTTACATTAAATTTTGTAAAACTGTTCTGTGCGTTATTGTCCCTAAAGAAGTCTTTCATTTCAGAAAGATTCCTAGCAGAAAGTAGTTATCAAATGGTTGCCAGCTCCTTTGTGCAACATTCATTGGAATATGGAAGCTTCTTTCTATTTATTCTAACTTTAATAAACCCAGGGCATCGGTATGTCTCAGAACAATATGATATGATAATGCATGGATTGAAAAGGAGGAAAGCTCAATTGATGGGCAGTTAACTAAGCTGTAGGCGTCACTCTTAGGTACTAGAATATTGTTTAAGGATGCACACTAATTTACAGCCTATCACCTATTTATGTATACTATGAAGATAATTGAAATATATAGATCTATATAATATATACAAAGTGCTATTTATAAGCTGCATCATTTATACTCACCAGTAGGAGAACCTTCTACAAAAGAGTGGATTCATTTTAATGGGAAATCTGTTATCATTCCTGTATGGTATACTGACTACAAAATAAAGGACGCTGTCATGATATCACTGAGGCTGCTTCATTAACAAACTAACTTTTAGCATATCATATATCACACCGATTGCTTTCATCAGAAAATGATTAGCAATGTTTAATTGAATTGTTTCTTGTTAGATTGAGTTTAAATGCCATGAATCTAAGCAACAAATTTAAGAATTATAATACTTTGTAGAGAATGCTAATGTTAAGCAGAATTGCATAATGTTATAGCAATAATACCCAAGGTTTTGAATGGTCTAAGTGGTCTGTTGAGCTATATGCCTTAGATACTAATCTTTTCTTGGACTTGGGGCGACCTTTGAGTTTTTGTACATTTTAGATATGTATTTACAATTTGTCAGATCTAGAGAAAAACTTTAAAACATCTTAAATATATTAACCTGAAGTGGCAGTTGGTAATGGCATGGTCGTAGATCCTGGATAGAAAAGAACAAAAATTACTTAATAATTATGGAGAAATAATGTCATTGAACTGCAATACGTACACAACAGACAAAGCCCACTGATCTATTAAGGATGCACTATTGATGAATGTTAACCCATTGGGGACGGGAGGCTGCCTGCAGGCAGCCTTTTCAATTGGCCTGGAGGACAGGAGGCTGCCTGCAGGCAGCCATTTTTTATATAAATGAAGGGGGCATAACTTAATAAAAAATAAACGGATTTTGATGAAATTTAAAATATATGTATACAAACATACTAGAAATATCTTTATAGATATGTTGTCATGGAGACAATAATGATGACGTCATAACTAAAATACGTAAATGCTGGAAAGTGAATTTGGAGCAAGGTTGCCGCCATATTGCACCCAATTGAGACCCTTTATTTTAATTATTGAAGACCAAATTCTAGAAATTATGAAACAATATGATCAATAACTGTTTACACCTATTAAACGATGGACATATGACACATATTATTTGAAGAAAATATTCTTAAAGTGTTTTTATACCCTAAACCTCATGTTAACCACCCGTCCTGAAGCCCAAAAAGGGGGAAAAGGGCCCCCGTCAGCCAGGCAAATTATGTGTAAACTGCCCCCGGTCTCAACAAATTTATTCCCTTGTCGTATCATTTAGTGGTGACACACTGGCCAGTTGTGCATGCTCACTGCATGAGAACACATCCATATAATATACGGGGAGAGCGATTTCTATGAAATGAGGTGGAAATCCATATAAGGAAAAGAGGGGTTCCTTTGTCTCACATGTTCTCGGAAGTTGTTGTTTTACAAAGCGTTTTACTCATCTGCGAAGTTCTCTCCACCCTCTCTGGAGGACATTATAATTATGTGGTTTGTGAAGGTATCTGGTGTGAAAATGTGAATTTGAAGCCTTTTTTAAATAGCAATCTATATAGTCTGTCCAAGAAATAGTTGACACGTGATTTCTTTTTCCTTTAAGGGGAGGGAACAGTGGGGGAGCTTTTACTTCAAACCTTTGCCCCTTGAAACGCTTTTTGCGACTGACCATGGCTGTTTGCGACCGACCATGGCCAAATATCCAGCAGTATTGTTTTGCGCTGCCTCTGTTATATGTGCAGCAGCTGTTGTGTTGCTTAGATGGAAGGAATAGCTGATTATATTGGCCCTGTTACTCCATGGTTGATTGGGGAAGGGAGAGGAGGGGGGAAAGAGGGGATAGGGTTGGTAGAGAAAAACAGGTTTGAAAGCCAAAGAAGACGGGGAGGCACAAGAGGGAGAGGGGGAAGTATGGGAAGAGAGGGTGACAAGTGACAAGAGAGGGTGACAAGTTAGTTTAGTTTAATTTAAGCATAATCCCTAATTAATCTTGGAGAATCTATTTCATCTGCAACGTTATATTCAAAGTTTAGGTTCAGCTATAAATACTCTTCCAATTTAGGATTTGGACAGCCATTTGCATTTCATGTCAAAATCAAACTATACAAAATAAAAACAGCAAGAATTAATTTAAGTACCTGGACAGTTGACTGCTGTGTTAGCACTGATTGCTGTCATGCTGTTGTCATGTATGAATTCACAAGCTATCTGTTGCCCATGGTGAGAACTGTTACATCTTGCTGTAGATGTTTGACTGAACATGCACTTCCCATCTGGTATCATAGTTGATGTATCTTCTACACATCCTCCATGCCAAACAAACCTTCCTTTTGGTAGGATGTCTTCCACTGAGCAAATGTATGTACAGGGTTTAACTTCGTAGATTTCTACATTTTGAGCTGGGTCTAAAAGTGAGCAATGAGAGAGAAACAAATATTATTAGCATATGATGGTTGGCAATGTGGTTTACAGGCTGAAACTAAGTACACATCAACCATTTACTAAAAGGTGAACTATTATATCATATCTCTCTATGAAAACGGATATTCATACCTTTTATGGAGAAACTTAAAAGCAAACACTACTATCTAGGGGAAATTAAAATAAATGTATGCATGTATAGAAGATTTTGGGACATTAGATGAGTTCCCATTTGTTTTTTTTATTCACAAAACGTGCAGCAGACTCCCATACTAAATGAGTACTACATAGTGTACACATAGCTAGATATAATTCTTTCTTACACCTATGTCAATTTCAGATGGGTACAATTACTTTTTTAATGAGATGACATACATCTGTTCTTTCTTTATGCATGTAGGAAATAACCCCCACTTTATGATCTTGGGACATTTGGCAAACTGCCATTTTAAACGAACTTTATTCAGGTTAATATTCTTGGCATATGCCAACTCATTAATGTTTCTTATTCTCTAAAATGTGAAATAAATGCACCTCATCTCCCCATAGACTCCAATACTAAATGGGTAGTACTTAGAATGCCCACAGCTAGCAGGAGGAAGGGTGTGGTAGTGAATAGTTGCATTTGCCTTTAGCTATTTTCACTGAGATGAAATTAGTTCAAATATTGGGAAATGGTAATAAACAAATCGTTGCCACAATTTCAAGTAACAAGCGATGATTTCAAGTAAAATTTATAACTTGTATTAGTAATAACTTTGTATTGAAAAATGGGTTTAGTACCAGCAAAGTCCAACTTTGACATATTTATCTTGGAGTCAGCATTGCTGTCCATGACGTCACATTTCACCACACCATCTTTACTGCAGTGAGGATACAGTAACTTCATAGTCAAGTTCCCCGGAGAGCCTGAATAGTCTGAGACCTTGGAAGAATGAAATTATATCATTTGCTCAGAAACACATTTAATTTGAAGTCCTCAAAGGAGGAAACCAGGGTCAGGACATGGGTATATATATTGGTTGGTAATGGGTAATTTTAGTTTTGTTTGTACGGTATTAATTGGACGAAGCCAGTTAAATAAAGAAAGTTGGGAAATAAGGCGGTCCATATTATGCCATTTTCAGTAGTAAATGATAGTGGTAGAGAGGACTATATTCCTAATGTAAATGAAGTAGAGAGTGGGATTCACTTGAATCTAATTTTAATAACAAGGAAACGCCGCAATCAGTCCATGGAATACAGTGCGTTTTTTCATGTGAACTATTAAATATTGTATTGGCCTTAAATGAAAAAAAAGAAAAAAAAAAAAAAATATTCGGAAAGTTTATCGTCTATTCACATCGTCCAATAAATTATTAAAAGATGGAGTTAAAATGCACGGAAACTGGCATGTATATTAACAGTTTTCAGAAGATATTGCAAGTATTTTAAACTGCTCTGATTATTGACAGAATACAGTTATGACTATCGAGAAGTTCTACAAAGCTTTTCCAATATGGTATTAAGGAAATAATGTATGCATATTGTGGTAGGTATAAAAAACTTTATTTCCAGTAGTCTGGGTGGGTAATTTGTGGCACTAGAAACTCGTTGTTAGTCACTGCTATATCTAATAGGGCTTTAATTATCTAAGGCAGGGACTAAAAAGTGTAATTTTAACCCCTTTTTTGGGCCTTCTGGTGCACCAGTATTCCTCACACAAATCATTATACTTCAATAGTTTCCCTTTTGACTTTTTATGCTTACCAGGTGTTCGAAGTCAGTGTTAGGTGTAGTTGTATCATCTTGTGCTGAATATCTCAATATATACCGATCTTGTCCATCTTTGAATGCTGAGTAATATCCTCCACTATATAAGCATTCATAGGTAGTATTTTCCCCTGGTGTCAACCATTCTGCCGTTTCTCCTTTACTGTTGTATACCTTCAATGTCACTTCAGGATTTCCATTCCCTAAGAATAAAAATAGGTGATTAATGAAATGGTTCTATTAATTTCTTGTATACAATTTATTCATTTTGAATGCATAATTATATATATGTTGAATGCATATCTGAATTTATGAGAAGGAGTGTATTTAAGAACTTTTGGTGACCTGTGACTCACTTTCCTAGGTTGTTATTCTGTTCTGGGACATGTAATAGTATTCAAGTTCATCGTTTGAGAACATCATTTTGCACAGACTCTGAAGGGCTGTCACCTATGTTTACACAGACTCTGAAGGTGGGGGAGGCACCTTTTTTACAGGGGGGAGGGCCAGGGACTTAAAGGGGGTCCACTTTTTTGCAGAAGGCCAGCGCCATTTATACTTGCAAAAACTTTGGTGAAACCTGGGTGATGAAAGAAGATTCATGAATCTCAATCATAAGATTCTCTGGTATTCGGACATCTTTATTTTAATTCTATCCTTTAAGCAGAATACTTCAAAGATGAGATCAGGCCGATTCCAATGATTGTAAACACGAGTATAGCCAATAACTATTTCTATATCTGTTCATGGTTCATCTGTTCATCTATATCTATTCATGGATGAACAGATACTTTGTGATGTTCTTGATGGTCAATCACTAGTAAACTATGTGACTACATAACAAATGTGACTACATGAGGTTACAGAAATTACAAAACAAAGCACTTGGCACTATTTATGGTAACAGTTACTATAGAGAAAGGAAATTTAACATGCATATAAAGAGCAAGTTATTACCCCTATCCTTTAGACGTGAGATAAGAGCCATCTGTTTATTAAGGCGAACTGGCACCTTTGCTGATAATAATAATGTTGGACAAGTGCTTAGGAATGGAAATAGGAAAAAAATTGATTTAATAAAGTGGAAGAAACAACAAATTAAGAGAACCATTTTAGGTAGAGTAACTGACACATGGAACAAATTACCAAAGAACATAAGAACGATAGAGGGGGATATTGGGTTCAAGAACTCGATTAAAATGTACTACTATCGTAAATTTATAGAATCTGGAATAATTGAAATGTGATTGAGTGTTATTGTAATTGTAAAACGGAATGCTTGTAAGTAGTGGAATTTTTTGTCTGATTATTCATTTGTAGATGTCAGAAAAGTTCCTTGATCTGAAAATGATAGAGGAGCCATAAGTTGTTGCACTGAAGCTTTACCACCTCACGAGTAGGCCCATGTTATAAGTAAAAAGAGATGATGACAAATAAGTAATAGTGTAAAAATTCTAATTTAACGAGAAGTGTAATACTCAACGGTCAATATGTAAGAGCACGACGCGGAACATTGTGTAATTTGCTGTTTTTATATGTACAACTGTTTTTAGGAAATTAGCCTGATCTATACAAAAACTATCTGTATATTACTCGGATAGGTACCCGCTTGTATCACTGTACTACTATTAGGAGTAACAGTAAAATTGTATAATTTGATCAGTCACTAGTAGGTAAAATGGTTAACTAAATATTAGTGTTGTAGAATTATATCATATTGAGTATCTCTTTTTATACCTTATTTACTTTTTTCGTGTATGAAATTTCGTTGCTGATTAATATCTTGATGTAATTAAAAGTAATTAAACTCAGGCTATTCTGGGAATATTCGTACTGTTATATGGAAATGTCTGTGTCCTGAATAAAAATTTTTCAAAATCAAAATATCAAATCAAATAAAATCAAAACTATTTAAATATATATGTGATGTGTTTCAGAAAAATGAGTCATAAGTCGCAAAATTGATATCTTTCAAAGTGTTTTTTTCACAAGATCACATTATGTGAATGTTCTGATTTTTGGAGGGTTTGTCACTCATAGCTATATCAATCGATGTCTCAAATCTCAGGACAATATATGTAATTTACTCCACGGTGAATTGTGTATCACATAACATTTGTATGGAGAGGCGTGTGGTACATACCGTGTGGTACATTGTTTTGTACCACATGGGCGGGGCCTAATGATAAACGCAAAATGAACTCATTTGATTGGCTCCCTTCCACGCGGGAAAATGCGACGATTCTTTTCGATATAACACACTCGCCTATCGGCTTGTGTGCCATGCGAAAAGAAACGTCTTGGGTCAATGTGATCCTTTGAGCCAGACCACTTACTCTTGCGGTACTATCATGATATCCGTTCGTTTTAAAGGTCCTAAATATGGACTATATTTAGTTACTTAACTAATTATTGGCCCCCAGAAATATTGGAAACTTTTTTTTTCAAAACGAAAATATCAAACTTAAAATCTAGAAATAATTATTAGATTATTAGACTGTTTACTATCATTGGAATCGGCTTGATCTCATCTTTTTAAATATAATGGTATCTCAAAATCTATTTTTTGCGACTTATGACTTATTTTCCTGGAACACATCACATATACTCCTTAGGATAACCGTGTATATTCATATATATTTAACACACAGTGTTGAGAATTAGTACAGGTATACATCCTCGAAACAGTGCTAAGCACCTTGAACATGAGAACATATTCCAGCAAAGACATTTTGCGAGCAAATTATTTTGTTGCGACCTGTGACACGTCACACACTTCCTCAAACAAACTAAATAATGTGCAGTTCACAATTTTTTTTTATTGATGATAGGAGACTGGGAGAACGAATACTATTTCATAAACATGCAAAATGCGTACTTAATATCTATGCATTGCTGCTTATTTTCTCCTGATGTGACTTTTTGGTATTTTCAAGGATGAACTAATGAATAGGCCTAAACATAATCGCACACCCATTGAACAGTTGAACTTATACATGAAAGAGGAATCATAACTCACTCATACACTTACCCTGAGAAGCAGCAGGTAGACAGTGGTATATGGGGTATAGAAGCAGTAACCACACATGTAAAGGAGCCATGATGTAAAATGCTTTCTATTAAACAGCCATAGCCTCCCCGAAGGCAGGCTTCAGAAATAAAGTCGCTTGTAAGAAAGAGAAAACAACAGCCAATGGCACAGATAGGATAGATTATATTATCTTTGGTTACCACTATGTCAATATACCGTGCTCTGAAGTGCTTAGATATGACTCATGAATATACGTAGATGTGCTGATATTAAATAGAAGAAAGTAATTTCACCTGGATTTGTAATAGAATTAGGTGATTCTTTACAACTGAAGTCATTGAAATTATTATATAGGTGCATAAGTGTTATCCTAAGGCATGGCCTCAATTCGATCCAATGTCAGTTGTGAAGAATCTCTTAAATACCCCTGGTGATTTGGTACATAGTCCAGGGGTATGAAAGGTATACAGAACAGTTCAATGAAAAAAGAAATCCCAGTCAAATTGCCATTAAACTTTCAGGGATTGTTCCTTACGAACAAATAAAAATGAAAAAAAGTGTTACCCTGTTAGTTTATTTTGGTAGTGTTACATGAAAAAATGTGGTTTTACTATGGTAACCTATGAGAAAATGTTTTTTTCTCTCACGTTGTATGGAATAATAAAAAGAGTCCCAGTCCAAATAAGTTTAGATTTGCTACAATTTTATTTGAGCTCTAATGCCACAAATTAATAAAAAGAAATCATATCTTACCCCGATCGCAAAAACGTTGGAGACCTCTAAAGTTGACCATGTAGTCCACTTTTCATGGCTGGTCTGGCTGATGCCATTCATTTCATATTAATATTCGTCATTGCACAGTCCTCTAACTCATTTACATGGAGTGTGATCATCAGCTGAAGGGTTTTTTGCATCAATATGATTGTGATTATACTGCCCACAGTGAAATACATTTATTTGCCCTCGCAAAAAAATGTGCGAAAATGATTAAAATGAATTTTGATTCAGACAATAGACAATTATTATTAACCGTTATTAGATTTATATGCGGTTGTTATAATTCAACTAGGAGCCGCATAGGGCCGTTTTTCGCAGGCACCTCTATACCTTTAATATGGTCCGATTATACGTTTACTGCAGAAGGTGGAAGATTTTCCTTAAGAAATTTGTTTGAAGATTCTTTGAAAGAGGGCCGCATTATAATTGTTTTCATGTGAATATGTGAAAGAGTCCCTCTTTTACAAATGATTACATCCAACCCTTCCCATCCCACTTACTGGAACCAAACAAGGCCATTTATGCCCCTGAGTTGATGAGAATATCATGCTCTGTCACTCCTATAAACTTGTCTTATTGTGGGGACCGAGTGAGGGTTAATAGAATAATGGGACATGCCATCGACCTTATGGCAGGATTAATCTATTGTTATTGATTATGTACGACAGTTCTGAGATGGCATATATTCACTGTAGTCACTATTTTTTTTAAAAACTTTATGCAGGTTAATACGTGCACAGGCCAAGTAATATAATCACATCTTCTTTTTGTTTTTGCACAACTTTTTATTCAATGTTACCTGCCATCTGGGCCTCTACCATCCTAAACAGAAAGCATTTGCGAATGGAAAAAAATAGGGTTGACCGGAATACACACCAGAGAGAGCCACAACGAGTCGAGGGGGAGTTATAATACTAAACGAAAATACGTTATATACTGGAAAAGCCTATTGCTAACTGCAAGAAATGCGACCTTATAATTTTCGTTAATTCTTATATCAAAGTTAAAGTTGGCTTATTTCTTGAAATTCATTATCGATTCAATGCCATATCCCTCATACCATTAGCTAAGCCAGGCGACGGTTCTAGACTGGTTGCCTAGCTAAGGGGGAGCAAGAAAGCTAATAAAAAGACATGTGTCATGTTATTCATATAGATAGGACAGAGATACTCTCATCTCCATTTCTCATGACTGGCATGGTCTGTCATTTCGTGATCAACAGCCTGTTCGGGATATGAACGGGAATACAATGAAACATTCCACTTGGAAGAACTAAAATCTAAATTTAAAGAGATTGCAAGACACAGATTTTCGTGAGTTCATAATCACTCAGTCCAGCAGGGGCTGAGTGATATAAGGAATATAACTATAGTATTGACATGGCTTATATTCCCCTGTATATATGTGTAGGGGTTCGTAGGGGCGTGAAATACGCCTGCACTGGTTCTATTCAACCGTAACCCACATGATACAACATTCTCGTGTGTGGCTCTAACAAGAGTACATATAATGATTTATTAAAATATGATTTATTCAAAATATCATCCCTAATGTGAGAGTCAGAATTCTCTATGGGAACATGTCAGAACATGGATTTAAAAAAGCAAGTTGTTGAAAGGCTTCAGGTCGAATGAACTAAATAAATCAAATATCTTGCTTGGTTATAGTGGGAAGAGCCCTCAAAAAAATTATATCAACTGGCTATGTACAGTTTTAAAATGGTATATTTATAGCCAAAGAGTCTTCCATGAAAACAAAATGTTTTTAAAGCCTTTCTCAATGAAGCTAAAGTACTGATGAGAGTTCTAGAATATAATAATGTCACCCAAGGTAGAGGGAAAAAGACCACAAATCTCTGGAATAAGCTGTTAATGGAATTAGAAGAACAACAAATGAATGCCAAATGATTTAACTCTCATATTAATGCCATGCGATGTCTATTTTTCGTGAAGAAATATAACATCTAATAGTCGGTGAAAGGTAATAGAAAATTTGAAAACACACACAAAAAATACAAACAATACAAAGGGACGCGATATAAAAATGCTGATTAGAATTGTAAGAGCCTCGTCGGCAAGATATGTTGAATAAAACCTTTTAAGAAAAATAATATATTATCCCTAGAGTGGGGAACTATCAGTGTCTTGCCATCATTCAAACGTCTGAACCTAATATACCTTTGATCAACATTTTAATCAACCCTAGATCTTTGGTACGATGGTGCATCTATGGCGGTTATTTAGATTATGCCTTACCTTATTCTAGTATAATGATAGTTTTACTTTTTTGTAATCTTATTTTGCACTCAGATAATTTAAGGGCGATTATAAGTGCCAATCTTTGAAGTGACTGGAATTTGTTCAGGTAATTCAGTGGAAATCGGCCTACAGGTAAAAGGGGTGGGACAGGTACAGTAAATAAAGAGGGGCATATATTTGAATTTGAGGTATATGCTATATTACTGAATGATACAAGGAGGTATAACAACAACGTGGTGTCAACTTCTCCTATAGTGAATCGTTTAAAAAATCCTAATGTCCAAAATGGTAAATTCATAAACGACCATTTTCAGTAACCTTATACCCAAATGTCATTTTACACATAATTTGAAGAAAGAAAACTACTCCCTTTTATTATCGGTTTTCAGAATAGTGATGTTAGGCAAACGATGTTAGGCAAACTTGTTAGGCAAACTTCCTGATTTTACTCAGGGGATCTCCCCACAATGATAAGCAAATGGTTGCCAAGAGTAAGCAAACCACTTCAGACGTTCCACTATCTCAACTCTGATAACCTATGTTGATGATGTCACATAGTGTGTGCTTCGTGCTATTACAAGTCGTGCTATTACAACTATGCATTTTATTAAAGATAGCCATATGCGACTACATAAGTCAGGCAGCTATAATTAGGTACAGATCTCACCCATCCCTAGATACTTAACCCATCTAAGCCCTACGCGGCCCTCTCAACTGCCCCCTGGGACCGGGCCCCTGGGACCCTACCTCAGTCCACTCATTGTCCTCCAATATAGATGCCCTCACCAAAAATATTAAAAAGAGAATAAACATGGTCAGAGTTATAAATTGGTTAATCCTGCAAACTATATAAGGCCTTCATTCATAAACAAAAATTGTTTGACAGGTGAAGGCTGGATACCTTATCCACTGTGTGGGTCAAGTTATCAGAAAATGTACCTCAAATAATCCATATTTCAGACGTAAATAAAGTTCAAAATACAGTTCAACCTAACCAAACAGATTGCTAGATTCAACGCAATGCCATTATACTCAAATTCACCTAGAATTGACCAAATTGCAGCCTAATTTAGCATAATTTCCAAATGGGTAGAGCTGCCAATTGTACATTATCTGAAAATCTGACCCATACATGTATGAACTAAGATCCAGGTGCCATGTGTTTTGAAGTACCGTGAAAAAAGGGGGAGAAGCAGCTGACATGGAGGAATATATTCAGATACTCAAGGACTAGTATGTTTGATTCTTCCTACATAGTATTGAGGTGTACCTCGCCAATAATTATGCTGGTATTTTTCTTCGACATTTACATTGCCAATAATAATGCTGTTTTTCTCTGATGGCCATGCCCAAGCCTGTATGTACATGTGTAATGGAAATAAAGGCATTTGCAAAAACAAAAAAAGGAGAATGTACACGCTGATGAGGATTCGGAAAGTGATGTTAAGAAAAGCCAGTGAACATTTACACACATTGGCAGTTTTGCCCATAATTGATTACGGTTATTGTTTTTATCACATTTGTTGGAAACCAGGATCAGATATACTACAAATATTGCAAAACCAAGTGATCAGATGCAGAGAAAAAACACTACACAATATGAGAGAAATAAAACATTATTACCACTCCCAACTAGACGAGATCATCACCTGCTTCAAATATACCATACAATAATTAACCACGAACCATGAATGACTAAGATCAACTCCATATCCAGATCCAGACATGATCAGAGAGAAATTATATTAAACAGAGATCTGCCAAGAAATAAGACATATCTTTAGTGTGTTTTTTACACATGGGATCGTCAGTATGGAACGATCCGTCCAATGAGATACAATGAGATACAATGAAAAGCCCTACTGCTGGGACTTGAACTACCCAGTATAAATAAAAGCTTTAAAAAAAAATAAAAAATTATAAAGCAAACACAAGAATTCAAATCAGCCTCTCCTGGCTGCAAGACAAATATTATAATAAAACAATAGGGTCAGATTTTCAGAAAATTGGCTGTTCTACAAATTTAGAAAATTTAGAAAATTTAGAAAATATTGAAAATTTAGAAAGTTTTGCTAAATTAGGCTGAAAAATGATGAATACCAGGTATATCTGACTATATTTGGTATCGCATTGATTTAACGTATCAGTTGTGTTATGTTAAACTGCATTTTGAAGCTTATTTTGGTCTTAAATGTATGTGTGTTATTTGAGAGGATTAGTGAAGGTGAATTGTACATTTTCTGAAAATCTGACACAATAAAGAAATTATAGAAAAATCCCTTATAAAAACCTTAACATCGTGAAGGACCAATAACCGGATTTGCAGAATCGATTCATCGGTGACAATATTTGGGTTGACGCAACAATGCCTATTGTGACGCAACTGTCATGCATGCGTCATGTGAACCAATCAGATCACGCCCTTCCCCCACCTCATCGTTCCACCTGGAGGAACCCTCACTTTCCCTCCATCTCTCGACACATACAGAGGTGCTTACACGAGATAATTTGTTCTTTAAAAATTTTCTTACATTCTAAAATTTCCTTATATATTTTTTGTCTATGTATGTCTGTATAATTATATTTATTGACATGTATTTTGCTTATATATATTGTGATATGTATAGGGTAAAAATAAACCTTAGCTCCGCTGGGGTTCATGGCCATTCCTTGTTACGTTATCTATTCCAGTATTTAGAGTCTCCGGAAATCCCCAACATATTGATTTGATACCTGCTTTGAAACGTCGTAAGTCTACTGTCTTTCATATAGATATGCATGTTCTCATATACATTCCATTATCTGGACTTAATTCTGATCCATCCAAAACCACCCAATTTATGGGAAGACTCTAACATGATTATCGTAAATAAAGTGAAGGAAACACAATTATATCAATAGATATTAGAAATAATCAAGAAAATAGAAATATCGCTGAACTGAGCTTTTGTGCTGTGATATAATGTTCATTCCTATAAGACCTGGATAGTGATACTATCGAAACACATGTAATAGAGATATCATAACCTTATAGATTCGGATGATGGGAATCAATCCAGCACCAGGGTGGAGTTTATAGTTTGGTTGGGATTAGTTTCATTGGGATTCCGACGTTTCGCTCAACAACATCTTTATCGAGGAGGAGTGGTTTTTCTTTAGATTATGCCTCACCTAAGTATCAACATGCGCACTGATGTTGTCATATTTACCATTGTTCTACTGGGTCCAAGGTGAAGAAATGTGCTTTTTAATGATAAGGGGGCGGAGCCTAATTTTGGGTTCCCAAGCGTACAAAAGTGTGCACCGGAATTTAATATTTTATCGTAATAATTTATCCATATATACAGGTAATGGATGTGCAACCGTAAACCATTTTACCACTTTATAAGCTAACTTTTATATAATGTTTAAAATAAAATTATGTTAGCAAATCGAAATGAAGATGTACCCAACAAATGGAATTCAGAAAGGTTTTCAAATCAAAATCTATAGGCCTCTCAGTATTCCTGTCTCCCAAACTTCCTTGCCCCCCTCCGCTCAATATATTCCAATTACCAGGACTCCCCCAGTCCCCGCCCCGACCCCCAACAATGGTAACCATAAATTGAATTGGTATAACATCGGTATAATATAATTAGAATAATTTGTAAATGTGCAGGGTATGACGAACACCATTATTGGGGTGAGATTGTTGTTTATTGTGGCTAACTCTTGAATAAAATTCTGTTTAAAAAACACACACACAATCAACTCCCTTCCCAGTCATTTCTTATGGAAAACTTTGAGCTCCACACGACCCATTAGCTGATACATGCTACCTGTATTGATTATATTATATTATGTTATCTTTTTCCTTCCTGTCCAATGTCCCACCGTATTGTATATTACTGACAGATACTTGTGACCTGATGTTAGGTAGTCGTGACCTGAGATATAGGTGACCTGTTATTGGTTACCTGATAACGTTGATATTTATACTCTACTTATAACTGATATGAAGTGTGGGTGCAGTCTGGAAATGTCCACCATGACGAACATTAAGCTGATTATAATATTGGTATATCAATGAACACGATAAGGGAGAAAGTGAATCATATTTATAACGATGAATTCCTTCATCTTATATAATAAAGACAACATCATGAAATATAATCATGGAAACTTGTTACGCTGATAAGTACCTTTAATGATGTTTTGAAAATTACTATCAATCAGCTTATAGAATGCTGACTGTTTTTAGGATTGTTATACTGGAATGCAGGAAAACCATCTACATGACTCAATACAATTCTCTCACATTTTCTCGAGTTTTTAATATAATTATTCTATATTTGTATGATTTTGTGGGTTTGTGTTTTTACCAATACAGCTGGATGCCCCCATGATACGACTCTTTTCATAAGCTGACAATACATCCTTTAAGAAATATAGCTTATACTTGTAATTCACCATTGTACATTCCATTCAATTGAATAATTATTTTGTAGGTTTTACATATGAAGGACAATGACAAAACATGGTAAAGAGGCCTCAGTCAGTGAGGAAAAAGGATATAATGCTTGGCGTCGAAAACAACAATTTAAACTCTAAAGTGTTGAGCTTGGTTATTTTAACTATCAAAGCCTTTGTGTAAAAACTTTTCGCAAATGGAAGAATCGACCCCTTATCGGCGCTATACGAATTAAGAATGAGGATAAAAATTGGATTTCAATCACATGTCATAACAAAAACGTCAGGTGTGGAGAAAGCACTGTGGAGAAGAGTATATTATGATAACATCGAGGAAGCGATAGAGTTGAAAAACATAGTTAAAATCATGGAGTATGAGCTAACACATCATCATAACACTTGTCTTCTACTTGCTGAACTGTGCACGAAGATCATTAACCGCCTCCGTTTCAGTTTTCCGTTTCAGATCTATTAGCATTGTATGAGCCAAGATGGCAGGATAATACTGGAATAAAATGTTGACGCAAAAACAAAAACATATACAATTATATAAAATATAAATATAGACATATATATCAAAATACACACGTTCTAAATTATGTGTTTGGAAGAGGTCACAGATTGTGTAGATCAGTTTGAATGACAATTTGAGTCATACTGAGTAGAACCTATGAAATAAACAAATAATCAGAGATATTGACTTGGTAGCCTTTGCCTGTTATCAGTGCTCTATTTTTTTTATAGATTAAACTTCCTACGAAGCGTTACTAGTGCGTCGTTATTATGAGGATTAGCCAGTTGATAGCTGCCTGCCCATTTAGACACACCGAGGGAAACATCTGGCCAACATTAATAGCCACGAAATTGTGTGATATTCCATATTTAATGTCAAATTTATTGTCATAAGACATTTGGATCTTTACTACGTATCACCGGAGGAGTTACCAATACTGGCGGATGGTGTACAGAGGGAGAAAGTCGGGAATCATGGGATGTTCTTCGAGAGTCAATACAATAAGACTTACTCTTTTGTTGGTCATAGCAGCATTAGGTACAACAGGTGAGTTATTTATATGAAGTAAATGTATACCCTGATACATAGGTCTCAGGGGTAATGAGTTCTGGCAGAGGAGGTGGCAGCCATTTATAGTTGCTTCTGATTCCCACTAATTCCGAAAACGCTTCGTCCAAAGTCCATGGGAATTGAATCTATTTCTGTCTAGCCTTATCTTTGTTTACTTGCTCTTGGCAGGTCATGGTAGACATGCATGATATGGGTGACATCGCCTGAAAATGTACAATTCACATTCACCAATCCTCTTAATAACCCAAATTTAAGACAAATGTGATGTTCAAAATACAGTTCAACATACCCAAACAGTTTGAATCAAGGCAATACTAAATATACTCAGATATACTTAGTGTTGACGATTTTCGGTCTAATTTAGCAGAATTTACTAAATGTGTTGATCGGCCAATTGTGCATTTTCTGAAAATCTGACCCATATAATGGAGGATGAAAGAGTGAGGTGATAATGACTTCCGATTAAAATATGAGAGATGAGCAGTATAATACTATTAGAGCTGCCACAGCTTAAGTTGGACTTTACTTCTGTTTGACATTCCATTTTCTCTGTTTGGTTTAACCCAACTCAGAAAACAATATAAATATATAAAGAGTCATGAAGGCAGGAGGGCTTCTCAGGATTTTATTTAGACCTGACGAGTGGACTCTTTAAGCCCCAACAAAGAACTCACAAAGCAGAATCAATACAAAGAAAGAAAAAGAAAATTGTCATTTCCACTCAGTGCGACGACCAAGGTGTTTCTGGTTGCGGTTGTCGCTAGCAACGAGTCAACAATGAGATTCAGGCAGCAATACAATATATTTATACGCACATTTATCAAACATAAATATCTCACAAAAAGAAAGCAAGAAAAAATATGTTGCCACGGCAACAAACATGTTATCAAACAACCTTTTCCATGCCTAGCTCTTTTCAAATTAATGATTATATGGATAGTTGTGTTTTTTCATAATTATGAATATGTGTGCATATGCCAAAAGTATCTTTCTTCAGTACAAGTAATATAGTTACTAAATGCAATCTATTATATGTGATGTCCATAAGTATTACTGTGTGTCTAGCCTGAAAAGGCGAGGATTTTGGCATAAGATTTGTGAAATTGGGGTTGACAGCTCTATTATTATTACTTCCAAAGAGGACAACTCAAAAGGCTGTAATGATGTGGGATCGTCCTATCCCAAATGCAGGTTGTTAACACCCTATGCTGGTTAACCAAATGAGGCGGTATTGCAAATTCAGTTTAAACATAATCATACAGCTTAACAATTCAAGATGCCAGCCATAATTTATCGTTTTCAGAGGGCTCCTACCAGTAATTGAAAGCTAAGGCAATGAACAGCATGTGGGCCTAATTTGGTGCTTTATCAAGAACGTCGACATTCATTTGCTAAGCTTCCTAACTACATGGGTCAGATGGCCAGACCCAAATTTAAGTTGTTAGTACATACCATTCCCTCACCCCCACCCCGCCCCCATGTCCTAAAGCATTTATTAGTTGTGGAATGCTATGTACTAACACCAAAAATATGTATAAATGTGTTCGATCTAAATGTCAAGAAATCTTTAAATAATCTAATGAAGTTTCCATTAAGATTATCACTTTCCATAATATATACTACATTATATAACATACATATCTTCTAGCACCATGATGTGTAATACTCTTATATCCTGTATAAATAATATCTTGTAAATATAGGGTGTAAATAAAATATTGAAACCAACAACTAGGGGTTTTATTTCCAACCCACTATTATATCACCACTAAGACAACCGGGATAACTCGATATATAAACGACCATCTACCTACTATGATAAATAATATCTTATAAACAAACATTCCCTAATGTAAAATGAAAAGTATTATCGGTTAAGAATCATCAAGGATACACACGAAAAAACGATGGCAACATCGAGATGTACCTGGCAGCGCAAAACAACCAGTGCAACAACAACAATGCACCCGGTGTATGGACCCATTTCTGTTGGTTTGCTTGGGATATGAGTTCACCTCCGAAAGCATACAATATTCATTTCCAATATGAGACTTTCTATTTCTAAGCAGATTTTCAGAACAAATGTATATATTCATTGTAGTGGTGACAACTGGAACAACATTATCTTGAAATCTCCCAGGGTCGCAAGGTTAATTTAGCTGATAAGGAGGAGCCATTGTCTTTTGGAAATGCTACTTTTATGAATCAATACTTGTAATCTGATTTGTTTTCACCTGTTATAATGTCAGCCAAATATGGGTCACATCGTCAGAAAATGCATAATTCTTCGGTGCTAGTACAATGTAGATCTATGTAAGAGTGAAAGAGGATGAGGTACAAGGTGCGCATGCATAAAGGCCATTTGAAACTGCACTAAAAATGCACTTGCCATTTTGAGGATGGGGGCAAGCATATACAACATGTGCAGTAGTGTCTGATCGATATAATGTCTTGTATAGGTCAAAGAACTATGTAGAGTAACTTTAATCTGATCCTTCCTTTTCTAAAGGGTAAAGTTGTATCTATATGATTGTCTCTGAAAACATGTTTAGAGGCCAAGATCATGAATCTAAGTTGCTTAGAAGCTCAGATATTGGTATATAGGTCAGTACATGATGGCGATCTTTAAAAAACATCTAAGATGACGTCCATAATATAATTTGATCCTTTATTAGATTGGACAGTTGTATTCATTGAACCTCGAAATATATGTTTAGAGATGAAGATCATGATCCTTAGTTGTTTGGAAGCTGATATATTGGTAGATATAGGATTTTACATAATGGCGACCTTAACAATTCAAGATGCCAGCCATAATTTATCGTTTTCAGAGGGCTCCTACCAGTAATTGAAAGCTAAGGCAATGAACAGCATGTGGGCCTAATTTGGTGCTTTATCCAGAACGTCCACATTCATTTGCTAAGCTTCCTAACTACATGGGTCAGATGGCCAGACCCAAATTTAAGACCAAAATGAGGTTTGAAATACAGTTCAACAGAATGCTAAATATATTCCGGTTATACTTAGTATTTATCATTATCTAAATTAGCAGAATTCAGCAAATGTGCAGAGCTGGAGACACATATTCTGGCAATGCAATCCACATATTTGGAATACATTCATTCACTTTTTAATCATGTTATGAAGAAAAATGTAACCTACCTCCGTGTACACATGGACAAAAACGTGGGCACTTGATTGGCTATAACTCTACCAAATGGCATCGACCATAGCCCAAAGCTAGGTCATTTTCTTACCAATTAAGAGCCCAACCTGTTACATTGCTTGAGATGGTGCCTATTTCTCCACTATGTACTCACGGTGAAATAATTGCTCACCGTTTTGTTGTTTTTAGTTTCCTAGTAACTATTTTCATAGATTTCCCCCCTTAAATTCTAACATCAATCAGCCATTCGAAAGCTGCAAATTTTGGTATCAATACTTGAGATCTGTTTGTGTAGAGAGTTGTCTGTTACCAACACCTACCAGTCATATTGTAGACCATTGTCTTAGTATGTTGTGTATGGTTGCTGCAACTGGTTCATGTGGAAAACATCGTTAGGACAAGACACACTAAGTGTACTTCTTAGAATCATAGAATGCATTGTGTGCAAAATTAAATGAATGAAACATTTAATGAATGCCTTTGTCTACTTTCAGGTTATGCAGCTAAGATAGATGTCACACTGAATGTATACAACAGTGGTGGAGAAACAGCAGAATGGTTGACACCAGGAGAGAGTACAACCTATAAATGTAACTATACTGGAGGCCATTTTGCAACGTTTAAGAATGGAACAGATAAACCTATATTGACATATTCAGCAAAGGATGGTACCACTACACCTGGTCCTGGCTATGGGCACCTGGTAAGTAACTATACCACCCAGGGCCCTGTCTCATGAGTGTGACTTCAGAGATCGTGAATCTTGGAGTGTTTCCTTAATAATACAAAAATGTGCTGTCGCAGGATTTAGGATAATAATGATAATCCAATTTTTATTCTGTTGACATTTACATTCCTGGTCATGCAGTGCTGACTAGGGCGGGACCTTCTACATGCAGGTCTTCTAGGGCGTCCATACAAATCTTAACATAAGGCAATGGTAGAGAGTAGGTAAAAGTTATGAATAAAGACATGAATGATAATAAATAATGAGATCTTAAGTTTGGCTTCCGACCGTTAAATACTTTGGTATTTAAGATATTTCTAGATAGCTGTTTATAGAGAATGGCTAACGGGTAACTTGGATATTATATTTATATAATATTGAAAGTGAGATGAATACAATTCTAAAATTTCTGTTTAACATTGTATCATTAAGAATAACTGCTAAAATAAGTATATGGCTGTCTAAAAAAATGTTTCGTCCATTTTTTATTGAGATATATATTTCATGTTTTTTTAGAGTTTTTCTTGGGCGTTGGAACGCAACAATTTTGATGTATCACCATTGTTTTCTGGCCCTTACGTGATATTTTATTTTATTTTTATGACCAGTAAATGTAAATTAAGGTTGATTTACCATCTGTCAACTACTTAGTTCTGACGTAAATTTGTCATAGCACTGCATTGGAACGCAACAGGGGGCCGGAACGCAACTTTGACTAATTCACTCTAAAGGGGTCATAAATTATCCCTGGACAACATTCTAAAAACCACAACTATATCCTTTATATAGATGCTTCAACTTTTTCATCCCTACTGGTGCGCATTAAAAGGACTTTCGAACACAACAGACAAAACCCCAAAAGTTAAAAAAAAAATTAGGAGAAATACAATATTCTACGAACATATATTTTAGTCTGAGTACATAGCCAACAGATAGAGGTATGATTTCAAACAGAAAATATAATTATTTGGAGTACCGTATGACCTGGAGATGGTCGTTTTCATAACGTTTGCCCATAACATTTGTATTATTTATTTTGTTTAGTCTTTTTTATTTAGTTTCGTCCTCTCGATGGCGTGGAGGAGAATAATTCTTTATTATTTTGTTCTCATCCCTGGCGCAGAGAAGGCAAACAAATATGTACTTTATTTGTATTAAGATACAATTGAACATACAATTGTGATGTGTTATAGGGAAATGAGTCATGAGTCGTAAAAAGTAGATGTTGAGATACCATTATATTTAGAAAGATGAGATAAAGCCGATTCTAATGATAGTAAACAGTCTAATAATCTAATAAGTATTTCTAGATTTCTAGATTTTAAGTTTGATATTTTCGTTTTTGCAAAATAACTAAACATAGTCCATAAGAGGACCTTTAAAACGAAAGGATATATTACATACATTGTCCTGAAATTCGATACATCAATTGATATAGCCAGAAGCGATGACCCCCCAAAACCTAAAACATTTCAATAAAGAGATCTTGAGAAAAAAACACATTGAAAAAATATCAATTTTGTGACTTATGACTCATTTTCTCAAAACACATCACAATTGTCCGCGAATAATAGTGAGCGGAACTCTTCGCCGTTATTCACAAGAAATAATAGAAATATAACCATGGGACATGGAATACAAATGGTAATGTATTTATCTATAACCCATGAGGTTTATATTCTGAATGGTTTGACTGTAAATAAAGGGCGGTCTCCACTGGCTGCAGTAAGTTCTGCGGTGAGCCTTGCGATGGTTTGTACTGGTTCTGTAGGTGATAAGGAATGATGAGGTCCTTGCCTACATGGTCAGTGAACGATGTAGGCAGGACCTCGCCACTCCTCAACAACACAGCACCATCGCAAGGCTTACCGCAGAGCTTACCACAGAGCTTACATCAGCCAGTGGAGACCTTGAAAGAACATCTCCTGCAATATTGAAATTATTTTTTACAAGATGTTGGATGCTAGACCTACACATTTAAAAGACTAGGGCCCCGCTTGGATGGGCCTAGCATCTGATAGAGTACTTATTTGATGGTTGTATTTAACTTAGTGTGGGTGGGCCCTAGTGTTCGATGCTTTGGCCCTAGCGTCTGGAGGTGGGTGGGCCCTAGCGTTTGAGGAGGGGTGGGCCCTAATGTCTGAAAATATGCGAACATGGGCGGTAGCGTCATTGGCACTAGCATCTGTAGACCTTTTTTTACCAATTCTTAATTTGCTTGCAAGCAAAAATTCTTTGCTAAAGGTAGTATCTACCAAACCGTAAATGCATATTTTTAAATGCATATAAGGACTTTGGTTCTAGATATCATTCTATTCCTATAATTGACTCAATGAGAAACTAAAATATTTTTGCCAAATAAACTTTTTATTTTGTGGCAGCCTTTATGGGCTAAAACTTCAGTTGAAGAAAGTCAGTCTTGGAGAATAGATAGAAGCCCTAGTTTTACAAAGACTTTGGTTCTAGATATTATTGTATTCCTATAATTATTATGTGTTACCACGTCTGTTTGTCTTGAAACCTAAAACTGTTGGTTAAATAATGCTGGCGGATAAAATCACAAGGTTACCCACTCAACCTGGCAGGTAAAGGAAGTAAGAAATACAAATAATTAACCACACAATTCGTGTTCCATAATTATATACGTCCTGCC
Source organism: Sthenelais limicola (assembly GCA_942159475.1). Taxonomy (NCBI): domain Eukaryota; kingdom Metazoa; phylum Annelida; class Polychaeta; order Phyllodocida; family Sigalionidae; genus Sthenelais; species Sthenelais limicola. The sequence goes on along the minus strand of OW804102.1, from coordinate 54,815,546 downwards.
CCACATAAATACAAAAATGGCAGCAAAGGCTAGACTTGTCTAAAGAAGAATATGATAAGATCCAGTGGAATGATATTTTCTCCATGCCTTATAAGGTCTCTACGGAGGCAAGAATTCATGTATTTCAGTACAAAATCCTGCATGGCGTGCTAACTTGCAATGTATATTTGAAGCAAATTGATGTGATAAAAAATGACACATGCTCCTATTGTAACAAAAAAGATGATTTAATTCACTTTTTAGTAATATGCAAGAGAACAAAAGAGCTATGGCAAAACATCCTTAAGTGGATCTATGAGTGTGGCTATTTAAATACAGATAGCAGTGGCAAAATGATATTTAATCGAAAAGGGAGATATATGGTTATAAGACCCATTGAGATTATTTTTGGAGTCGAAGTCACAAAATTAAATTCTAAAATAATAAACTGGATTATTCTCCAGGTAAAATCATTTATATATAGACAGAAATTGTTTGCCAAAGGTTGCATTGACATTTTGTGCACAATGTATGAACTTCGTATGAGATGTAATGTTGTTATATATGCCTTCGATTTTAAGAAAATTAGTAGTGAGGAAAAAAAAATATGGCGGCGTGTAGCCAAAGGTATCACAGAATACATTGAGGTGCTGAAAGGCTGAATTTTTATTCTTCCCATATACGATACTCTGCATACATGTCTTTAGAATTGTAGAAGCCCAGACGGCAGGTTACAGTAAATAAAGTCATTTGTAAAAACAAAAACAAAAAAATACTGTAAAAATTGTATTTCATAGCAAGACTTGTAATTGAATCATACCAAGCTCCTCTACTTGAAGCTTGCTGGTGCAGAATGGTTCCCTTAAAACACTATGGGGCTGGTTAAGGAATTTTACGTTCTGTGGCATGCCCTTATTGGGCTCAAATTTAATTACCATTTCTTCATGTTTCATTACAAATATATATGCCTTTTAAAAGTCTGGTAAGAGTTTCTGCTAGTTCTGGGTGGTGGGTAAGAAATAAAATTAGTTGAGTGTTGCCTTAACTCAAGTGATCACTGCCCAGTGTTTGCTTTTAGTTGACCTGTAGTAACGTGATAACAGAAGATCTGTTCAACTATAGGCCTACAGGGCACAGGGCAGTCATCCAACTAGTATACATATCATATTCAAAGTAGGCAGTCAGGGGAGGCTCTCTCTCTTAAATCATAAGTAATACAATTACCGGTAATTTTCTTCCATCCAGGTCTCAGATTACTCAGCCTCTACTGAGAAGATGACCATGAAGCTATTGTATCCTCACTGCTCTAAAGATGGGGTGGTTAAATGTGAAGTAATGGATATTAATGCTGACACTGGGATAGCCAATAACAACCTTGAGTTTGCAGGTTAGTATTAACATGTATACCCATATTTCTGCTTCACTATAATGGACGTTATTGACACTAACTCACATTTTTAAAAAAAACAAAACATCAATTTCTCTTAGAAAATGTTATTACTCATTTTCATGTGGCACAACAAACTGCTAGTCAAAGCTTTCCATTAGTTCTGATAATTTCTCAAAGTACACCACTCTGTTATTAGCGAGAATACATATCTTGATATACCAACCCACATAATAGTAGTTGAGATGCATCAATGTTGTAATCATAAGCCTTGTAAAAGGTATACATGATATGCTACACATTCCGCCCATAACTTTCAATTGTTAACGGCCTATTAGTCACTGCCTTGAACAGTCCAGCGGATAAAGCCATCTTAGACGAAGACTGAGAATATGAAAATCCTCTATTTGAAGCTTGCTGGTGCAGAATGGTTCCCTTAAACCAATTGTTTGCATTTTATAGGAGTTTTATGCTATATCCAGATGTTCTTGGAGGGACAGCAGCCTCTAATAATTTGTTGATTATGATTAGTCACTTTTTCCCACTTCTAGTCCCAGCCCAGAATATAACAATCACGGAAGACGAAGCCTGTGCATACACTTGCTCAGTAGAAGACATTCTACCAAAGGGAAGGTTTGTTTGGCTTGGAGGATGTGAAGAAGATACATCTACTATGATACCCGATGGAAAGTGTATGTTCAGTCAAACCTCTACAGCAAGATGTAACAGTTCTCACCATGGGCAACCGATAGCTTGTGAATTCATACATGAAAACAACATGAGAAGAAATAGCTCGAGCATAACAGTCAACTGTCCACCTGGTAAATACATTTCAATATTTCATTCTATAGAATCCTCTATCTTCTATTTTCATGTAAATACAATGTTGCGAAAACAAACAAAACTAAAAGATGCATCATTCATAGGCCTATGCTTTTGTCATTACTGAATAATAATCCGGCCATCCAGGAATAGGAATCAACTTTGACAAACCGAATATCAAATGAAAAAACTGGTAGTGAGTTTCAAATTATATTAAAACCCACGAAAATATTTAGAAAACTAGAATAATTAAAATCGTATATAGTCACATAGGGGGAGAGGGCGATTTAGGTTTTTCAAGCATTTTTGTAATCTGGGAGTTTTGTGATACATTATACATGCAGCTAAGTGCTTGAAAAACAGGTGCTTAAAAGCACTGTTAAATGACATTCAGTTTGTCAATTTGCCAACGATGTGACTAGCAGTCCCGAAATTGAGTTTACTAATCCCTTTAGTTTCTGCCAAAAGTACCATTGTCAAGGGATGACTCATACCATTTACTACACATGCAGCCCCTGAATGTTGGCCTTTGATCCTATATTTGCTAGCACTAAACATGAGGAGAGTAAAAGACCTGCGTTGGTGCTTCCTATTGTTGTCCCAGGACCCAGGGAGAATGTCATGTTCTGATACAGTCTTAATATCTAATAATTACCAAGCCAACTAAAGCGTAGTTTAGCTCATGTAGCATGAACCAGGGAATCTTAAATGAACAAGAAACAAAACATTCCTTCACATAAATTGGAACTGCACGACCCATTCACATTTTCAGAGTCAGTCATGGCTCTTTTAAAGGCAAACGCTACTATCTAGTGGAAAATGAAAATAAATGTCATTTTTCTGAAACTTTAGTATTTGATTCTTGAAGTGTTTCTGGTCATAAGGATGGAAAGAAAAAAATCATTGGGTCGCCGTGCTCATTTTTGAATTACAGTGCTTCAAAATTTGGCATCTCAAAAGTACCAATGACGACCAAATAGGGGGCCCATTTTGCAGTACCTCAACTTCATAGTTCATATTTACTATTTATATTCACTCAATTTAAGTAAAATTAACAGTTTTAGAGAGAGTATTATTTGGCCAATAATTCTATGCCTCTTTTCTATAGGGTGCATTGTTATTTTTATTTTGAAAACAACAAATATATAATGTGAATTTTAAATTAAAAACTCGAAAAAACTCAATTTTTTTCACCATTATTATAAAAACAATTTTTTTTCCTCCCCAGTGAAAATAAATGTCATTTTTCTGATTCATTAGTATATGATTTTTGAAGTATTTGTGTTCTTAAAACTGAAAAAAAATTAATGGGTCACCGTGCTAGTTTCTGAATTATGGGGCTTTGAAACATGGCTGACAACCCAAAAATCTGCTGCTTTCAAAGTGTTCTATGTTTCCTAAACATGTCTATTTCAGACAGCTACAATTATTTTTTTAACGTGATGACATACATTTTTTTCCCTATATTTGTGTAGAATATTACCTGCACTATATGTGTAGAAAATTCTGGGACATTTGGAGTATCCATTTTTGTTTTATTCCCAAAACCGTGAAAGGAAAATGCAGCATTTTCCAATAGACTTGCATGCTAATTGGGTACAACTGAGAGTACCCATAGCTAGCTCTGTTTCCCAAACATGTCTATTTCAGACAGCTATAAAAAAAAGTCGAACGCGATGACATATATTTTTTTTCCTTTTTATCTGTAGTATATAACCTGAACTGTATGTGTAGAAAATTTTGGGACAGTAGGAGTAGCCATTAATTGTTTGTTTTATTCTATAAAATGTGACAAAATGGGCCGTTTCCTCATAGACTGCAATGCTAAAGGAATAGTGCGTAAAATGCCCGTAGATTTGGTATATGGTAAAGGGGGGCGGGGCAGTGAATAGTAGCGTTTGCCTTTAATGTTTTATGTATACACACATACAGGAATCTATAGTTTTCATTAATATGGCAAGTCCTTTGTGACACAATTTGGGAAACACTGTTTATCTGAAAAATATTTATCGAATATCAAATCCAGTTGTTAACTTAAAGGTGAATATGAGCATTGTCAGCACTGCTGCAGGCGGGAGTTCAAGGAACTAATGCATGAAAAACTAGAAGTAACAGTACCTTTTTAACTCTTTTGAGAACAAACATGGTTGGGTGTATACAAATGGCAGATAGACGGGGCGTGGTTCACCCACCTATATGACCGCTTGAATGACTTAAGAAAACAAAAACAAAAAATATGTAATGTTATTTTATATTTTAGGAACTGTTGAAGTTTACTACCATGCACTATAATGGGGGAAAAGCATATATCTCAGTTATTACTAGATTTTAGACAGAGTAAATGTCTCCAAACATAGCACACATACTGGTCTGTCCTCTCAAATAAAATAACATCATGAATCTTAGGAAGATATTATTCAACTTTTGATGGGGAAATATTGCACAATCTTTCGGGATTTTATACTGGGGCCAAGTGAAAAACCTCGCAAAGGGAACTTGCGAGGTAAAGAAAAATATTAAAAAATAACAACATATTATTGATAATTATTTAATAAATACACCAAATAAATACATCTCTTAAATACCATACATAGGTAAGATTCCTGACGAATGTAGTATTTTGAATTAACTTCGCACAATATTTGTAACTAAACAGTTGCCACAACAGTAGCCCCGTCAACTGTCACATCAACTGTAACAGGTAAATTGTGTGTTTCTGTATGGAGCATTATGAATACAATCTTTTTGTGGTGGGTTTCTGTGTTAAAACCGACTAGTAGTATTGGCTCCATATCATCCATTATCATCTAATCTTACTCTAGGGTAAGGTCTGCTATTAAGTTCTAGGTAAGGGTTGGTGTTCTCTTGGTCACTGACATCTTATTGTCATATTGCCTGTCTAACCAGTTAAAGCTGCATTCCCAGTTAAATAGAGCAACCATTGTGTTCAAATTATGTTGTTCGTTGATCCATTAAGTTGTAGAAGATGGTATTTTGATACCTGTGCAGTGTTGCAACCTTGATCGCGATTTTCTACTTATCACATCTCCTGAATCCCATCTGGCTTGTTTAGAGACATTCCATTGTGATTCAATTTTCCCTGGGAACGATAGATTACGATAATCATTGATAGTAGCAAATAAGCATAATGTCCATATTATATATGGACATTCTACACCCAGGTGTTCCACATCTGTGAATTGATATACGAGTCATTCTACATCAACCACACTATTTTTCCTTGATTGTTTACTTACATGATACATGTTATACATGTTATACATGTTATGATCATTAGAGACTAACACAGAGGTGGCGATGCAGAGGTTTTATTTAGTCTTGAGGACAATAAAACATATATAGCGATGCAGAAGTTAACATATAATTAAGATTATTAAAAGGTCTACATGTTAGGATATGAATAATTTAATAAAATATTCCAGTAGTGGTTAATTAACATGATAACACCTTCAAACAAGCACACAGCTGACTTCAATGTTCACTGTCTTATTTATGTCTCAGTGCATTTAAGTAAAATTACACCTCCGTCCAGGCATGTTGATACACAGTGACATGGTACACTTTCTCATCTTTATGATGCTGCCATAGTTTTAGGGTTCCAATAGCAGGCAGGCTATGAAGATGATGAATATTATAAAGTTATGAAAGTACCAAGTATCAAGGAATCATTCGTTGGGGAACAGATGCTTTACATGGCACATATTGGTATTAGTGTTTCATTTTCACCACATGATAATCCCTAATTACTACAATATATTAAATATGATTTATTAAAATAATTTGTGTTGTAACTAGAACCTTACGATGCATGCATTTTCTTCTATGTATATTATATATGGATAGTGCGTGTCTTCCACTGGGGATTGCTCCTTAATATATTTCTTATCAAATATCAAATTCAAGTTGTCGTAATGAGATGCATATCTTCTACTTTTCATATAAGGGAGAGTTTGCTTTTATCTGTCCTTTATGAGGTTGAAAGGTTTAATTGAAAATGTACAAACATGCTACAACTGTTTTGGACACTGTTCAATGTCACTATTACAAAAAATGAAGGAATCACTTAATTCTGTTTTAATTTTGGATCCATAAAGAACATGAATCGGGGAACCAAGAAAGCCAATACAAACCATGTCAGTGAATTGGTTTTCATGTCGGGACCATTGACATTTACTACCATTAACTATAGGAGTCCACAATTCATTAGTTCATTGAAAGGTTTATTACCTAAGTGAACCTTCTCCGTCATACACAAATAATTTAGAATCGATCCTGTGAGACTGATGAGCTGTTTTTTCACCGATTCAATTCTACAGTATCAGTCACCAGATACCTAACATCTATTACAGAAACAACCACTAACACAATTACTGCCACTGACAGAACAATATCCACTACAGAAAATCAGATATCAACAACTGGAAATACACAATCTACTAGTGATAGGTCATCAACTTTCTGGACACATGACACAGGTTTTGTTTAATAATCACTGTCGTTGCTTTGTGGTACTAAGCCCTCATGCGGAAATCGGTGGAACCTTTAAATACGATGACTTATGAGTATCAAATATGTGATGTGTTTCAGGAAAATGAGTCATAAGTCGCAAAATTGATATTTTTAAAGTGTTTTTTTTCTCACAAGATCACATTAATGGAATGTTCTAATTTTTTAAGGGTTGATAACTCATGGTTGCATCAATCGATGTGTCAAATTCCAGGACAATCTATGTAATTTATCCTTTAGTTTTAAAGGTCCTCATATGGACTACATATAGTTACTTTACTGTTTATTGACCCACAGAAATATTTTTCAAAAACGAAAATATCAAATTTAAAATCTAGAAATACTTATTAGATTATTAGACTGTTTACTATCATTGGAATCGGCTTGATCTCATCTTTTCAAATATAATGGTATCTCAAAATCTATATTTTGCGACTTATGACTCATTTTCCTGAAACACCTCACATATGATTCAATGTGATTCAATGAGATTCATATATGATTCAATGAGAATGTACGTATAAACACTGACCATGGTGAATATAGACATGGAAAGGGTGGGTAAATTATTTAATGAATATTTAATGTATGTGCTCTCTCTCCTATGGATTTTGTCTGGATGATGCGATGACACATATATCTATCTACTATCAATATAGTATGGTTGCCCAGATTGCTTTTTGGTCGGGCTCTGAAGAATGGCAGCTGATTAATAGTTTATTAACATAAATATAATGTTTCAGTATTATCAAAATTATGATTGATAGAATATAGAATGTGACTAATTAGAATGGACTTCATAATAACTATTAATTACATTTGACGATTCTGATAAAGTCCTACAAATTCTCGATTCACTTCCATTGAAAAACCACTAGAATAGTTTATCCGTCAGGGTAAACTTAATTGTGTTGTTTGCCCTTGCTGTTATGTCTCGGATCATCATCTTTTTCTTTTTATGTTGTTGCTTCTGTAAGTTGGTGGCTATTTGCACTAGTATGTGGTCTATAATTTGATAGTTCAGTATGACTGTCCTTCCATTTTCATAGTTTGTAAGAAACCCTTACCGTGGTGATGGGGTTGCAAGGGTTTAACTCAGTAATGTGCCATAGAATAACAAGAATTTGGTTGTGACCAAGGAGAAAAAGGTTTCCCCCGACTATTCCGTTTCTACTATATGCCTAAACAAAAAATGACCCCCCCCCCCCCTCTTCCTCTGATACGCCACGCCACGCGGGAAAATGGATATTACGCGTTGTCCAGGACTCGAGTTGCCATGGCGCGTTACTAACGTTGTGAAAATTAGAAGGCGTCACGAGTATAATTATTATTGCGTCGTTGCCGGCATCTGCATCGCCATCGATAGGCCTATACGGTACTTTCCCTATAGACTTCCCTAAGTTCCACCAATATTATCTTCCTTATTTGAATAGAGATGTTGATCAAATTAAATACATAGGGGTAGAAAAGCATGCTCTTTCTGAATTTCAACATCTTGGCAATGTATTTCGAGTAGAAATAGCATTTTTTAGTACTTCGCCGGAGCGTAATTTCCCCGCGATGTGCCTGTCACAACCCAATAGGGTCAGGTTGTCAGAAATGTACAATCGTCGGCTCTACACATTTGGTAAATCTTGCTAATTTACTCTGAAAAATGAAAAATACTGCTTGGTCATGTAAAACTGTATTTTGAACCTGATTTCTTTCTCAAATCTGAGAAGAATTGTGCAGGCGAATTGTACATTTTCTTGAAACCTGACTCGATAATGTAGACCTAGGCCTACTACAAGCAGGCCGAAAATTATTGTTTAATGGTAACTGCAGTTTCCCTCATATCTTCCTTATTTAAATACAAATGTATATAAAATCAAATGTATAGGGGTAGAAAAGCATGCTCTTTCAGAATTTAAACATCTTGACAATGTTTTTCGCTTAAAAATAGCGTTTTTAGTACTTCGCGGGAGCGTAATTTCCCCGTGCCTGCCACAACCCAATAGGGTCAGGTCGTCAGAAAATGAACAATTGTCGGCTCTACACATTTAGTAAATCTTGCTAATTTACTCTGAAAAATGACAAATACTAGCTATATCTGAGTATATTTGGTGTAACATTGATTGAACGAATCTCCTTGGTTATGTTAAACTGTATTTTGAACCTGATTTCTTTCTCAAATCTGAGAGGAATGGTGCAGGCAATTGTACATTTTCTTACAACCTGACTCAATAATGTAGGCCTACTCCCGGGCCTACTTTGGCGATATTTTTGTTTAGGCCCTACTTAGGCCTACTGAAAAGTTTCGCTCATATATGCCTTATTTAAAAACTGACCTTAATAAACACATATTTAGGGGTAGAAAAGCATGCTCTTTCTGAATTTCATGTTTTTGGCAATTTATTTCGAGTGGAAATAGTGATTTTTATCAATTTTCGAGAGCGTAAAATCCCCGCGATGTGTACGCGAATGCGTCTGAAATACAGGTGGGAGGATGCTGAGTTGTGTTTTCTATTTATACCCTGAACGCCGACGTTGCTACAGCAGGCAAATTCTGGAACCTATATAAGCCTTCGGCGCTCGTACCGCCTTCGGCGGGGGAAACCTTAAAAAAGATATGAAGATACTGAAATGAATGGTATATAAAGTCATATTAAAGTTGTGATGACTGAACTTTAAACCAACTGTGTAAAATATGATAATAGTTAGACCTGCAGCCACAATCTGTATACCTTGATCTATGGCTATCTCAATACTTAATTTTTGGAAGAAAAATATCCTGTTGGTTCTGGAATAATATACATTTGAACTCTATATGTGAAGGCTGCAGGACAGGGATTGTTGAGAATAAAAAACCTGAAAAACATATTTCTACAGATTGATAGGCAATATCCATATTGACATCTTCTTTCATCTTTGATAAATAAGATAATATATTCATGATGTTATTCAATGGTTGTAACCCCATTGTCCACAACCTACAATCAATTCCCTAATTCTTTCAATGGAGTACATTTCTAGGTCAGATATATTTTCCTAATCAAAGCAATTATTTCTATTTTAAGGAGCTATAACTACCACAGTACCTTCAACAACAAGTGGAACGACGCCAGGTTACTATTATTAACTTCCTTCCCTAGTAATTTTAAGACTCCAATTGGGGTAAATAATGTATGTATCTGTCATATATGAACCCATTGATGTGGGAGTTAAGGGTAGTTTCGGAAATAAGGACAAGACGAGCAAGTACTCTTAAACCTTATCTTTACTGTATGGAGCTACTCATAGGGATATGGTGCAATTAGCTATTGTTCCAACCTATATGTTCCCAACCTGAGAGGCCAGCTCGACAGGGACAACTTTTGTATGCCTGCACGAGGCAGATGTTCTAGATGTGGGTTTATACTATACCTAAAATTGGGGATCTAAGATGCTTTAATAACTTGCAACGCATTGGCATCGTACCTCTTATGTCAAAAGTTCTAGGGAAATTAATTTGTACCCATCTTGTAGACCACATTAAGACTAGTAAGCTATTCTGTAAAGAAATCCTGCTAACTGTATTAATCAGTGGATGTCAAATAACAAACTAAAATTGAACGAACAAAAAAGTGTAATATTGTTAAGCTGTGAGAATGAACACGTGTAGTCTTCGTAAGTCGTGTAGTCTTCGTAAGAAAAACCAAGCAACTGTTTAATATATCTGAGTAACGGTACAGGCTCCTCCAGGGTTTGGATATGTAAATAGGTGGACGTAGTCCTTACGTTATACCCATGGCATAGCATGTATAAGTAGACTTGCACAGTCCTAGGTAGTTAAGTATAATTAGCGATTTTAAGTAATTAGATAATATAATAAATAGGTGATTACTAATATAAATATAATGAGGTTACACAATGTTACGTAACGTTACATAACAATACTCGTTCTAGGCACAAACAACATGCTGAAAAAAAACGTTTCTAATTAACTATGAGGAAAGTTTATCTGAATGGTCATGTGGTAAGAAAATGTTAAGGGGGTTGATTATTTTTGTTTCAGAGTTGACGATAAGCTTTCTGGGAATATTCATCTTATGAAATTAAAAAAGATTCTGTTATGGGCAAGTTGCTTTAATTACATAGAATCAAACCATTCCTCACCCAGGATATGACAAAAAATATTGTTAATACTGTCCATTCTGGAATATGGTGGTTTATTGCTTTCCTTGTCTGGAATACATGTCAAAGATAAGTTACAAAGTATAATCTTTAGAGCATTAAGCTTGTATAGATACGATCAAGGAGACAAAGAAATCCCAGTGGCGACCCAGTGCAACCCAGTAGCGACCAAATTTCATAGCCCAGGGGCTAGGCCTCTCACCTCGGGACTTGAGGGTTGGGTGTTCAAGTCTCGCCCGGATCTGTCAGTTTTATTTTTTCATCCTCAGCTTGTTGAGCCGTGTAGAGCTGTGATTCTACACAGCTCAGCTGGGATGGGACGGCGAGTGGGTTTGCACTAGGTGGGACGGGGACGGGGACCGAAAAAGTCTGGCGATTTGAAAAACAAAATATCCATAATAATGTTTCACTGTGTGCTAAGAAAAACGGCCCCCAAAAAATCTAAATTAAATTAGCCAGGCGCCTAGCAGCTGCCTCTCCACTGGACTCAATAACATTTTTCTAAAAAAAATACATGCCCAACCATTCAGATCTAGGTGCAAGAACCTAAACAACAAGTTATAAGTTTATTAAGTTAATCAATGATTTAATCAACTATTTTTATGTTTAACTTTATAATCAGTTTAACTTTATGTATATATTCTGCGCTTCCATAGGAAACGAATTCTCTGTTTCAATTATTTGTGCGCAAATTAATCAACTCTCTTTTATTTAACTTTATAATAAGGTTAACTTAATGTATATATTCTGTGTTTCCAAAGGAAACAAATTCTCCATATCAACTATTTGTGCGCAATGTCAAGTCATAGTTTCAGAACTTTAAATTTTGCTCAACTGAAAATGCATAATATTTAATTAAAAGTGCTTATATTTAATTATATGTGTAAATTTTGTGATAATAATATTATATGGTCTTATTGTCCTAGATATATTTAAACGTACGCAGTGCTCCCACCTGTGGGAATGCAATAAACATATTTATAAAAAAAACATGCCACTAGATATATTTAAACGTACTGTTAATATGGTCCGTGGTGAATTGAACATGTGAAATATGGCATGTTTAGGGTTAAGGAAATGGGTTAATGTATGCAGACTACAGAAGGCACACACATGCATGGGTGTCCTCTCTAAAGCTATACAGTGGCCTCCATGGATTTACTGCAGTGAAGGTAGCAAGTTGTCCATCAAACAAGGAAGGTTTTAAGTTCATAGGTTGAGAACGTTTATTTTTGATAACAAAAAGTTGGGCAGGAGAGGAGTTTAAAGGTTTATCATTTAACGATTATTTTTAACAGTGGGCGATTATATGGTATTTAGGTCTGCCGAGTGTGGCAATGTGTAAAAATAGTAATGAATTCTTTATTTTGCAAAGACTACATGTTACGAATACTGGTGATACACTTCACATAATAATCTGGTCTTCCAGTCTATGCCATGGTATTACAGGTGACTAGCTATCGTAGTGGTTAAGTTGAGGGTCATGCTAGATAGAAAAGTATAAAGATAATTAGTGACTAAGCATCACCGTTACATAAAACTGGTAGGATACAATCGGTGTTAATTTATACTAGGTAACTGATAATAACAGATTTAAATTATCCTGTCTGTGTTCCTTTGAACAGTACTTGGTTATTTCGCTTATGCAACGGTTAAAAGAGATGACATTACAGTATGAGGGTTTTTACTCATTTTCAGATAAAAATTGCAATGCACAATTCATACATAAAACAAACATAAATATATGTTCACATTTAAAATTGCCCCATTCAACACCAGTGCCTTATTGATAAGGGTTCTGTTTGGTTGTCTGGAAAAGATCAGGAGAGGAAATAACCCCAGGGGAATGGAGATGTTTTCTTTGTACCACAGTGTTATTATTACATTTAGAATATGTATACCGTAATGTCTTTTTGTGACTCGAAGTGATTATCAGGTTCTATATTCCTAAAAATCTCGATGATTAATGTTAAAAACTTACTTATTTACTAAGATTACTAAGTGAAACTTAGTTTCGGTAGAACAGTATTGATACTTTTTGAATATTTACTTGCACCCCATGAGAGTATCGAGACTTGTCTACGAAATTGTATCCAATAACAATCTTTAAAAACATATTTTAGACCCTGATTAAGGCTTCGTAATAAACAGATCCCATTGTTATTTACAGATGATGGCAGTGGAGGAGATTCAGGTCAGTCAGGATTATTGAATACATTATTCTGTAAAGCATGTGTATGCACATTTTTTTTTGCACTTTGTTTATGCAGGTAGTATAAAAGGGCTATGGCATTTGCCAACCCTGATTCTCCCTGCCTTGAATGGTCATGGGAGAAAACTCGACTTTGACAGATATCAAAAGGGTTAACATCCTCTGTTAGGGGTCTGCTGGTGCACTGTTTGGTGCATTTATAATCCCTCAACTTCGCCTTTGGGTTATGATTATTGATCACCTGTAAATGTCTGGCTCTATAGATTAGGACAATTGTTCTAAAATTGTACTGTTGTTTCTAAAAATGCCCCATCAAGCAAATATTTTTATATGGGATTTTGCTCCATTTTACATTATATGTATGCATCACCTTTTCAAATATTTTAGTCAGACCAATAATATTTTTGTCTTGTCTCTGTAAACGTACTTTGAACATTATGTTTTTTATGGTGACATTTGTCTATTAACTTCTGTGGGAATATGTATTTTTTTTCCTTTTGCTATGTATTTTCTGAAATCAAAGTTTACGGTTGCAGTTTTGTCCCATGATTGTTTCATTGACCCCTAAAGTTTACCTTTAATTGTACATTGTATAATCATGTATGGGTCTGTCTAAGGTCACCATTTTGAGTGCAATATCATCCATAATAACTTTATTATAAAAGAAAGTAGCATATGTCCCTAAAGGGCTGAATTGATTTTGAAGTTTATTTGCTAGCTTTTCCGTATATTTATTCTCAATTCAGAGTGTTTCGGTTCCTACTTCTGCATAGAAAACCAATCAAATCATAGTTTATGCAGAGGGAAAATAAACTGTCTTTTCATAGCTTTCAGTTCTGAGAATAGTTTTGTATTATTTCATAATACGAAAACACTTCTTATTAGAAGTCACATTTGTCAAAAAATAGAACCGTTCAGCTTATTATTGTAGAACAAAATGTTTCCAATATTGGTATGTTTTGAATTAATAATTCATTCACATTCTGTCATTCACTTTTGACTAAAGTTAACTAATTTTCTGATTTTCATGGTAACAAATCCTGATTTAAAAGAAAAACAATTCAAAATCAATTTAAATCAAAAGGTAATTTAAAAATAGAATTCAAAAATTAATTTTACCTGTACTGTACTCGCTAAGGTGGCCTTTTACATCTTATGTAAAGTACTTGTGTTTATATCATAGTGCTAAACCAGATATTCAACCGCTCTGCTATGTGCAGCGCTTTATTCCATGTAAATATTATATGATAGGTATATTATAGTAAATCAAGGTGCCTATCCATCTTTTTGTTTGCTTTTAGAATTGCTTTAATGGAATGTATTGCTTAATTTTGGATAATTGCATTGCCAGCTTATGACATAAGAAGATTAAGGTCTTGCATGAATCCCTCATAGATGTGTCAATGTACGATTATAGGCATGGTGTTATTAAACATGTGTATATGAGCAGGGCCTGAAAGCAGTATTCCAGGGAAGTTTAGACTCACATATTTGAACTCAATGCGCAGATAAATGTACCAATAAAGTAGGTTGTAGCAAGTATAATCTATTTGTGGTGTTTTATTAATCAGAAGGCCCGCAATATATGTTTACTCAATTCTTGAAATAAATTCAACCAATTACTTATTTGCATCTAAAATTGTACAAAACAAGACGTATTTCAAAGGTGATATCAATGTATTCTGGTATGGTTTACATATGTAGCAATTTGATCTATCGACGCAGTGAATAAATAAAGTCCACAAAGGTAAACCCTGTCCCTTCTCGTTTATTCTGTCTGATCAACGGCCCCTGAAGCTTCAGCCCCTGGCTGAGTAAAGGAATGACTACTCATTTCAGGATTACAATAATAATTAAGGGTAAGCATAATGTCCGTGGACAGAAGAACTAAAGCATACAGGATGGCTAATATGGTGAAACTATTGTGCCAAATCTTACTTAGGTTAGAAGGGTATAATTAAGGTAATGTAATCACAAGTTGTTTTGTCCCCAATCTGAAACGATATAAACGAGAAATAGGAAAAATCAAAAATATCCAAGGCTTTTCTTTTTGGAATATCCAATACCTTTTTGTCAACTTTCTTTTCCTTTTTGCCAATGTCCTTTTCCTTTTCGGATTATCATTTTCCTTTTAGGAATATACTTTTCCTTTTTGAAATATCCTTTTCTTTTTGGGATATCCTTTTCCTTTTCCGAATATCAACTCCTTCTCCAAATATCCACTCCTTTTCACCCAAATGTACCATGATGTATTCCTACCCCAACATGACTGGGAGGGAGAAGGAGGGTGAGAGGGGGAGGGGGGGGGGGTGAGCGGGAGGGGAGAGGGAGAGAGGGAGAAAGAGAAAGGAAGAGAAGATGTATTGGATGTGTTATGTAACACTGCTACATTACAAAGATAGCTGGTGGGCCTACCCTCAGGGCTAGTGGATAATGTTATGTAACACTGAGCCACTACTCATTCGTGGGTTAGATCTTCAGAAAATGTACAATTCATCTTCACCAATCCTCTCCAATAACCCTAATTTCAGACCAAAATTAAGTTCAAAATACAGTTCAACCTAACCAAACAGATTGCTAGAATCAATGTAATGCCAATGTACAGGAATTTACATAATATTGACCAAATTGCAGCCTAATTTAGCAGAATATACTAAATGTGTACAGCTGCCAATTGTACATTTTCTGAAAATCTGACCCATGTCTGCTTTTGTATGGGTAGAAAAGGAGTGTACCAGGGAGGAAATCGATTGGAAAAGAAAGACCAAATCTTGACATAGGTATCAGAGGAGCCAGACATGGCTTTTCATGTAGGGGAAATAGGACATACAATAGGAGACATAGGAGAAAGGTGCCGTTACATACTTTTCTGTGGTGATTATTTGAGGGAAATAGTGGAAAAGGAGGCTGACATGGAGAAATCGCCACAGACATGGAACTTTTTGATCTGGAAATAGTCAAATCTGCCCGAACATAGGAAGTTAGCAGTTGGAAAAGTATTTGTAATATGAGAAATAGCTTGTACCACAGAGGAAAAGTCTGTACGGATTTCATCATTAGTACATATGTCTACTTTTGGACGCAACACAAGTATAAGAGGTACAAGCCCCAGTTAGAGAGGCACCTCCGGTGTTAAATAGGTAACCAATCTGTTTTGGCTAGGCTATGCACTGGGGCATTGTAGATCTACTGCATAATATATATTATATAGCTATAACTATAGAGATATTCAACTGAATACCAAATAAATACACAGTTTCCGGAGACAATCTTAAATATATTTTTTTACATATTCATGGGAATTTCAAAATAGACCTTCCATCAAGCGCCCTTGAATCAATATGAAATTGTGTTCACATACATTATGGCCAGTAACTATGGCTAGACATAAATAGTGAATTATTAAATGGGAATAAAATGGTTTATCTGTTTTCCCATCATGAGGATGGTGCCCTAATTGATCTCCTGAACCAGTAATTTCCTGTCATTCCATCTCTTCTGGAATTTAAAAGCAATACACAGACAGTCATGGACAGCTCCGCTCTGCTCAGCCCTGCTCTGCAGCGTATTAGGCAATGTCTGTATGGTATATTTACTCTAGATCTAACTACCCTTTCTCATTTGTGCTCGTGTGATTACGTGTCAAAGTTGATTAAAAGGGAAATGAACAGTTATAAAGGGCTAGCATTAAATAATTACTTAGATAGTGGATTTTGGTATATTTCCCAATTTCCTATGCCAAACACTCAAATCCTTTAAAGAACTCAGGCATAACACCAAAGCATACCTTACCTCAACCAAGGGGGCGGGAGATCCCAAGACAAACTTGATCATCCGCTAACTGATAGAGATGTCAAGATTGACTTAGAACAATTATCTGACGCTTTTCCTAATAACCTATCTTAGCTAGGCACATCTATTAACTTTCTTCTCTAACTAATATCTCTAACTATAGCCCCTGATGAAACATCGTGGGTAATACTACATAGTTATTAATTCCTGCAAGCCTTGCAAATCCTCCTAGCATACACACATTGGCTGTATACATATGTCAAATACGAATTTAAAAAAAATATAAAGTAGCTAAATTTACCCCAATGAGAATGGCTTGCAAGCTACCTACTGATATTAGCAATTGACCAAAGATGCCCCACCTGGGAACACCTTTAGTTTGTTAAAGCTTAATTTCTGAACTCCTATACATTTCTGAGCTCCTATACAGTGTTATTATTTCATGCAAGCCCATTGCTGCTACACTACTAATATACATGATTGCACCCTGCGATTCATGGTATGATTCATATTTGAAATATATAAATATTGGTAAATGAACTGGCCACCGTGTGATGTAGAATTAATGCTAAAATATATTATAATAAATAAATTAATAAATAAATACTTCAAAAACTATTTGCTAACTATCGGGGGAAAGTTATTGGTGGAATGAACATATTTTATTTTCATTTATTGCTAAAGGTAAATACCAGGGCTCATATGTACCGCTGCAGGCTGGTGTTTCAGCTGAAAATACTTTTCTCGGGCTAAAGAAAGCCTGTGTTTATTATTATTTATTATTTCTAAAGGTAATATGTTATGTCAGCTATGGAGATGTACCAATCCGACCGCTGGGGAGGCCGGTGGTGCCATCTGCCACCCAGCTGTAGGAATAGTTGGCAGTCTACTTCAAATATTCAGTTGTCACCAATTTACTTGTGTCCACTTCACCTTGATACGGATGACCGATTTAAAGAAATGAAATGCATGCTTAGTACACAAAGATATACTTATAAGTGTTTATTCATAACTTTGTGCTGTAAGTTTTAGCTTTACATATTTTGCCAAATGTGTGTACTTTGTCTAATTTTACTATTCCCTCCTTATGCCATGCTGTTATCTTCATTCGCCCCTTCTTATCATTGCATCTCCACCATGTTAATTGCATAGATCTATGGCTGCATAACATATAGTACTTGGCAATCATTGTATAAGAGATGAGATATAAGAAAACAGAGAAACTTTGAGATTGCTGGTGTATGGGAGGGTTGGTAAGCGTGCTTGGTGGTGGGTAGATTTTCTCAAGAACCCTCATCAATTAAAACTAGCAGTTTTGGTCAGGGCCAGGAAACACAAGATGATCTAGAGATGAACTTATATTTAAATTGGTTCCCATTGGTTCAAGCACCACTAAACACCAAAGGTTCTTGCCACTTGCAAAATCCGCATTTCCCAAGGCACTTGACCATCAGCATGATAACGTGGTAATATAATACATTATAAAGCGAAAACCAGGCCATATGTATTTGCCCTTATTAAATCATTGATGTCTGACATTGAGAGGCTGCTGTACTGTGTGGTGCATAATCTCGAAAAGGCAGAGAATAGAGATCAGGTGATGTTTCTAGAGAAAGTCATTGCAAATATCGGTTGAGGAAATTTTGTCTTCGAATCTCTGAGCGTTTTGTGCTAACCATGCTTCAGGCAGATTTGTAAAAAGATTTTGAGGAATATAGTTAATAATTAGAGGCAAATCAAAAACAGAAATTATGACAATTTAAATTTTAAAACTGTTTTATTGTTGAATGTTTTCGTTCAAATATGAACTGTCATTTTGAAACAGTTATGAAAGTGTTTTCCAACCACTTAGTAAGTTTTAAACTGGGGATGGTAAAGACATTTTAGAAAGGGATCTAAAATAGTTTACAATTGATTGAGATTTCATGCTGAGAATTCCTTGGATTATTGCCATGATAAATTTGGAACAACCCACATAATAATTTAAGTTCTCTAAAATAGCTCATGAATTGACAGCATGATAATGTGGGAAAAACTTTCATTTGCATGCCATTGCCACCATGCTTAGCCATCTCTTTTATTTTACATTTAACTGATAGATTATAAATGATTACTTCGTAATCACTGCTTTGAGTAAAACAACCCTTTGCTTTGGAAATCTACCCCTAGAAATTGCAGCCTTAAGTCAATCATTGAATTACACAATTGAGTCAAAAGGGGGTGATTTATTTTCAAACTAGTATTTTTCCTGCTGGTAGAAAATCTGTCAAGTGGATATAAGGGACTTCCATATTTTTCATCGAATTTACAGGCAAATTCCCTGATTATTGAATGAATTGTTCCTGAATACACTATTTTTAATTGCATATGACAATTAGTCCCAAGTACACATGTTATTTCTTAACAGCCCTAACCTAATGCATTAACATGATACAACAACCCCTAGGTTGATATTGATTTGTCCCAATACAACATTCCTGAAGGGAGTCATTTCCCTTTCAGATGAATCCGGCCTAGAAGGTGGAGCAATAGCTGGGATTATCATAGCGGTACTTATATTTGCAGCCATTGTAATATTCATTGTGTGGAAGTATAGACATAAATGCAATGATTATTGTATGGGACACGGTAGCGGGGAAAACAATAGTATTACAGACGAAGAAATGGAAGTAACAGTGACTAGAAATGACAACAACCAATCGTTCCCCTTAATATCTGAGAGCATAGTTAACTTTAACAAATATGCCAAGATCCTGGGAATGCCGGATGGATGGAAGATTATCAAAATTGGTCCTGACCCACAAAAATATAAGGATGTGGTTGCAGTCATCCTCCAATACACACAGAACGCTACAACATCTAGAACTGACGCGAGAGAAAAAGCACACAACAAGGACATCTACTTCATCAATCAGAGCGACAAGAATACTAGTGCAACCATTGCCCTGTTACATAGTCTTATTAACAACCGCAAGCAACTCAAAATCTCCAACGAGAATCCTTCGCTTCAATTCTATAAAAGCACAAAGCGAATGAGCTATTTAGAGAGAGATGAATCTATGAAGAACACATTTGAAAACAAAGTAGCCACAGGAGGAAATAATCAACACTATATCTGCTTTCTTCATCAGAAAGGGAAACTGTATGAACTAGATGGACTTACAAAAGGGCCGTTGAGCCACAATGCAACAACTAAAAATACGTTGTGCAAGGATGCCTATGACTTGGCAGGCAAGTTAATGGGGCAAAACTACCCAACCCCAGACTTCAGTGTCTTTGCCCTCACCACATCTGACAGGAAAGTTAACTTGAACAAATATGCCAAGATCCTGGGATTGCTGGATGGATGGAAGATTATCAAAATTGGTCCTGACCCACAAAAATATAAGGATGTGGTTGCAGTCATCCTCCAATACACACCGAACGCTACAGCACCTAGAACTGACCCGAGAGAAGAAGCACACCAGAGAGAAGAAGCAGAAAACAAGGACATCTACTTCATCAATCAGAGCGACAAGAATACTAGTGCAACCATTGCCCTGTTACATAGTCTTATTAACAACCGCAAGCAACTCAAAATCTCCAATGAGAATCCTTCACTTCAATTCTATGAAAGCACAAAGGAAATGAGCTATTTACAGAGAGATGAAGAAATGAAGATCAAATTTAAAGACAAAGTAGCCACAGGAGGAAATAATCAACACTATATCTGCTTTCTTCATCAGAAAGGGAAACTGTATGAACTAGATGGACTTAAAAAAGAGCCGTTGAGCCACAAGTCAACAACTGAAATTATGTTGTGCAAGGATGCCTACGACTTGGCAGGCCAGTTAATGGGGCAAAACTCCCAAACCCCAGACTTCAGTGTCTTTGCCCTCACCAAGGCACCTTCTAACACAAAGAATGGGGATTAAGAACCCAGTGTAGTGGGAAACACATGAAAATTAGAACCAAACCAACATGTGATTACCAAGAGATATATGGACACAGAATTAAAATGTTGGTAAATGTCCCCCATATCAAATGTAAGTTGTGTGGTTTTGTGGTGCATGTTATACTTGTTATAGCTATACAGGTTTATTTCCAAGTAGTAGACGCTCTTTGGCAGATAATCAACAATACTTATATCTAAAGTATTCTATAGTGCTAGTTCAATCTATAATGGTCCGAATGATAAGTGCCTTTTTACTGGAATTTAAAGTTGAGTTACAAATACACTAATAGACGAAATGACAACTAGTTTCAGTATGTGTATGATGAAGTGGGGTTTTACAGTGTGAGTATGGTGTATTTGGTAATGAGTAATATAGGTAGTAAAGGTGATGATAACAATTAGGTACAGAGGTAATCATAATACAGACATTTGGGCAAGTTGATTTTGTGCAAGGCGAAGAGTATACAGTAAGTAAATTGAAGTGAATGAAATAATATAAAATAAAGTAAAGTAACTAAGTAAAAGTTGTAGTTTTTGGACAGGGCAAGATATTTCGCACCTTAGAAAGGTGCCAGCAGTTTGTCGAGGAATTTCTTGAATGACAATCATAAATGGGGATTTAAAATAGAAATGAATACTGATATACTATTAGGGATACTTAATATAAAAATGTTTTAAAGCTGGAGAGCTAGTGAGAATGACTATTCAGATGGAGAGTCTAGCTGGTAGTGATCAAGATCATTTATTTAAAGGCAATCAATCTAACATTATTACAGCTGCATTGGTAGTGCTTGGACATCATTAACACCATCTGGCCACCCAACATTATTAATATATACAGGGTGGGCAAGAATGTCTAAGCATCCACTCAGTAACATAACAATACATGGTCCATTCCTACGAAATAGGCCCAGGCCCCTTTTCCCTACCTTTGGCTCTTCTATGCCTCATATCTCAGTCTAATATTCATTGATTTCAAAACAAATCATACTGACACATTCCTCTTGGGATGAGAACTCCTCTGATACATACTTTATTACAGGGCTGATGGATATTTTATATGTTATAACCCTTTAAAATCGATATGTTCATAGAAAATTGTCAATGATTAAACATTTGGGACTTGGAGATTCAGAAATTTACATCAATTTGTGTTTTTTATATCTGATTAATTTTGCTCAATCCCCAGGTTCGAATTTTAATGCATTTCAGTAACCCAACTTACTTTTTAAAAATATTATAGCAGAAACAAAATTTGAAAGTTTTTTTTTCTGTTTTTACATCGCACATGTTGCTCACTTTCATGCAATGAACATGTGGTGTGACACAAGAATAAAACTCATTTGATATTTATATAAAACAATCCCTAACATTTGATACCTAATAAGTCCAAATAGAACTGTTAGTAAGGATGTTATGCCTGTTTTAAAAAGTTCAATGGGAAAATGGCTAATTATGTATGTTTTTGCATCGCCACATTGATTACTTGTGCTTTTCAATCCTATTATAAAAATTCATTTAAAACTAATATGAATATATTGGGCAACCAATTCTCTTGTTGTGTATGCAATATGAATGGTCTGAACAGATATGTTTTGTGCATAGAAGGGGAAAACACATGTTTTTACGTCGCACATTGTATGTTATTACGTCGCACGTTTTTACGTCGCACGTCGCATTTGCTTGATAGAGGCAAAACGATTTAAGATAGAAAGTTGTAACATAAACCAGACAAACCGCAAGAATATCAGCTTTCTGCTGATATAAAATCATCTATATCCCTTAAATGGTTTGAACAGAAATGTCTTGTGCATAGAGTGGGAAAACACCCGATTTTAGGTTGCACGTTTTTACGTCGCACGTTTTTAGGTTGCAACATTTGCTTGACAGAGGCAGAACTATTTAAGATAGAACGTTGTAACATGTGCCAAACAAATTGCAACAATGTCAGCTTTCTGCTGATATATAATCATCCAGATCCCTTGAGTGGTCTTAACAGAAATATGCTTTTTGCATAGAGAGAAAAAAAGGTTTGCAATGTTTCTGGATGGATAATTACCAGTAAAGTAACTAAATATACTCATTATGAATGCCCTCAAAACACAAGAATATAATTAATACAATGTCCCGAGATTTGTTACATGGATTCATCTGACTGTGAGTGCTACACTCACTAAAAACCAGAACATTTCAATAAAGAGATCTTATGAAAAAAATAAACTTTGAAAAAGATCAAGTTTGCGACTTGTTACTCATTTTCCTGAAACACATCATATTTATTGATTTAAATATCTAAAATGAACGTTTTCGGCCATAGATTCCTAGATAATTGTCTCTGGATGGCATTTTTTTCAGGATTATATAGAGGAGAATAGGACCTATTAGGAAATATTATCCAGAAACCTCTTATCTTTATTCTAAATTTCATTTTACCTCATTTCCATCACTGAAAAGCAAGACTTTTCAGAGAATAGCCCTATAGCGTTTTTACGTCGCACATATTTTCAACCTGCTTTAAAAAATAGAAATATAATCCCTGGCAAAAATAATACTTGATTGTTCAAGGTAAGGTAATAACAAAGCTATAGGATTCTTTTTTTCTCTTATTTCTTGAAAATAAGCAGAATAGTGATGAATGAAACAAGGTCAGGTAGTGCCAAGGCTATAGTTGAAAAGTGAGCTGATTTTTAAATTTGCCATTCCTAAATCAATATCAGAGACCTATTTCATCACAAGTTGCCAATACTATGAGGAAATAGTCATATTTACCAAAGAAAATGACAAATCGAACCCCAAATTAATTTCTCATTGTCAAAATCCAACTATTAAGTGGCAGTTTAATGTGCGACGTAAAAACATAGGAAATCCTAACCCTGCCTATAATGTTTTGTAGAATAAAAACTATTCAATCAATTTAGTAGCAAATTTAGATTTAGAATGCTCCATTACTCTAGTTAAGGTTCCTTAACTATGGAAAACATTGAAAGGATTTTTCTTGGCATAATATTTTCAGGTTACTGGGCCCAATTCGTAGGAATGGACCACATACTTTTGTGCATAATGTTTTTATCTAGTTTGTAATTGAAAGGACATGATATAATGGGCGTAAAGCTTTTTAGTTTGTGAAACTATTCCAACTAGAAGGAAAGTTACAGCCAAATAACCATTCAGTAGTGTTAATGGTAATGACAGCGGTATAGGTTACAAGTCATTGACCCTCTGTCCATATACATATAGTCTGTCGTGGGAGGCATTTAAGCAT
The DNA here is from genome assembly GCA_942159475.1 of Sthenelais limicola. NCBI lineage: Eukaryota > Metazoa > Annelida > Polychaeta > Phyllodocida > Sigalionidae > Sthenelais > Sthenelais limicola. The sequence goes on along the minus strand of OW804102.1, from coordinate 54,791,479 downwards.
AGATATATATTTTGCACGAATATAATATTTGAACAACTATTAATAATGACATGAAGGAGAGGTTTGGCGAACATAGAATATTTATTCCACCAAAAACCACGCCAAACCCACCGAAATAAATTATTATAATCTTGACGAAGTCTGAGCGTCAATAGTTAACATTTGTAAATGTGAAGGAGTTAAATATTGGAATACTACAGATGATTTCCAATTACCTCTTGATTTAATATCAAGAATTGAGGCTCCTGAGGCAGCCATAAAGCTAGCCCCACCTCTACGAAGGGCATGGGAGGAAAAATTACCCTTTAAATCTGCTCTAATAATTAAATTATTAAAGACAGACATGAATTTGTCATAAGTAAGAGGAAGGCAAGCAGGGCATGAGAAAAGGGGGGCCTTTGAAAGAGATTTAGGTGAGAAATATAATTTCCTCAGCCAACGTACAGCACATAAAGCTCTACAGCTAGTATTAGCACTAGGAATGATAAAGGGAACATCAGAAGTCTTTGAAGACATTACCTTTACCTCCAGACCCCATTCATAAAATTCGATATGGGACCTAAGTAGAGTATGCTTAGATATAGTAACATGAGAGACCCTAAGCAAAGATCTAAACATTAGAACAATAGCAGACCATACTACTATCTCCAATGGGGAGGATCTATCCAACACTAAATACATTCTCTTTAAATGGTTGGGTAAGAGAGGGTCAGAGGGAGATGGGGCCGACCCTCGAATTTTAAAAATACCCTTAATCACAGCCTTAATAGCAGGACTAGAAAGGGATACAGTCGGAAGGCCCATCATTTTAAGATGAATAATTACCCCACATAGGTAAGATACTACAGAAGAAACCTTCATAAATGTCGATAAATATGCAGCATACATACAAATTATTTCTTCATTAACAGGCAAGGTTTGAATGTCAATGGAAGACATGAAGTCTTGATAAAACCTCCATTGATGCTGCCTTTGTTTCAGGGTAGAGGGACTAACAGAAGACTGACGTAGGTATAATACCCTATTTTTCCACACTTGTATTCCTACAATCAGAGAAAATACAAGAAGCACGACATAAGTGAGCAGCTCCTAGTATAACACTAGCTTCCTTGAAAGTAGTTGGGTAAGGAAGTCTAGAAATAGTGTCAGCCACAATGTTACTCTTAGTGTTTATATACACTGGTATCAAGTGAATATCATGGATAAAACACACCCAAAATATTTCATACATGAGTTCCATACATACAGGGCTTCGACTGCTGCCATTTCTGATCATATGTATAACTTGGGTATTATCTATAAGGCAGGTAACATCATACCCCCTCAGCCTATCACACCAACGCTTCAATCCAACTAATACTGGGAAAATTTCTAAGACATTGATGCTATCTTCACTATCCAAAAATACAGAAGTTGGGCCTAAATGACCACAATCCGTGTCAATGAAAGGGTTTTCTACCCCTCTCCAGGTCCCACCAACCCAATCCTGATCCAGGACAGCACCATAACCTTTCTTGGAGGAATCTGTAATAAGAGGATGGGGAAAACTAGGCCTATCTAGGTGGCGAATTCCATTAAAAATATTAGCAAAAGCCCTCCACCAGTCTAAATCCTTTCTGAAACCATCGTCAATAGCTAATTTTACTTTTCTATCCAGCATATTTTTGTACAAGTTGAAAAATGGGCGACAAAAAGTCCTACCTCCAGGGTAGACAGTTGCACAATGAGCCATATAACCATTCATTCTTTCTAAATCCTTTTTAGATATGTAAGTGAATTTGCTAGCTTAGCCAGCTTACCAGGAGGAAGAGATAGTGTCATATCATCAGCATTAATTTCTATGCCCAGAAATACACATTCACGAGCAGGGGGGAGACCTTTTTCCATGCTATATAGAATCCTAGGTACCTAAGCAAGCTGATTACTAAATTCTGACGAGCAACACAACCTTCATATGAGTAGTAATTGATGAAAAAATCATCCAAATAATTTACTACAGTAATTCCATATAATGATTTGCATACATCTGCAATAAAGTGAGATATTTCGTCGAAATAGCAAGGCCTAGTTCTAAGACCAAAGCACAACCTGTTGTCACAAAAATATCTTTCCACGCCATTCACATCCCATATAAACCCACATAACTCTCTATGCTCTGGGGCAATGGGAACAGCTCTTAAGCTGATTTAATATCAATAGTGGACATATAATCACCTCTATCAAGCATAGCCACCACATCGTCTAGCCCTTTGTAGCTAAATTCTCTTACCAAAGAGTCACAAAAATAGTTAACTGACATATCCACAGGTAAACTACAATCTGTGATTGGTCTAATATTACCATCAGGCTTGGGCACCGCCCCTAAAGCATGAATACAACGAGATTTACTATCTACTTGGGAGACCAGACCTTCAGCAAATTCATCACTAATAATAATATCCATCTTCTCACGCGCCCCAGGTTGTAGGATAGAGGAATAATTACACAATGGTACCCGGGTGGAAGGGAATCTACAATTGGAAAACCATCTGTAATACCTACAAATACATTTTGATGAGAATTAACATTTGTATCATCAAGAATACTATTAATATAGGCAAATCTGCACGGTTTCAGTTGAGAAGCAACACCTTCAAGCATAAATATACAGTCACAACAACTAAGACTGCAGCATTCGTACACATCAACGACATGACCAGCCGGCATACGATCTGTGCTAAAAAGTAATTTTTTGTCGGAACAAACATGTGACAATTTGTCAATAATATCAAAATCATTCAATACATGTACAAAGTCACCATTTTCACCAGAATTGTCATTCAAATATCTTTCATTGTCCTTTGTGAGAGTAAAATTGTCCTGTGAACACTCCGTAGACTTCACACGTGAATGCAGGTCTGCCATATTGGTTCCGTCATCAGATACATTTGTCTCCGAAAGCACAGGAGAGTTCTCATCTTCGGATTCAGCCGAAGCAATAGTTTCGAATTCACCATGGCAACGGCCATGAACACAAGAATTTGTATCATTAAAAACATCATCTGGAACCACACAACTTATGTTAAACTTCTCACAAAGAGCCTCATCCTATTTAGAATTTGAAGATTTGCTCGAACAAGATTCAGAACCATGTTTAAATGCACCACACTTTTGACATTTATGAACATAACGACAACTCTGCATGGAGCATCCATTTTCAGAGTTGAAATTAAAGCAGATCCCTTTCTTCACACTTTTAGCTTTAGAATCAACTTTTGCCGAATGCTTTGAATTCTCAAAGGAGAAATATCGGAGTATATCATCTTGACGGATGTCTTCAAATGCTGACAGTCCTACTCTGTTTGCACGTTCACGAACAGAAATGTCATAATCCAGACTCGCTTTCAGGGAATAGCCACCACTTGCTGCCTTGTCAGACAATAATAAATCATGTCGGAGAACACCCTCGATTTCTTCTTCCAGACGATTATCATCGAGCAATTTGATAGCAAGTCTAATGTTAATCGACAAGAGTTTCTCTATACAATCCACATTCTCACCTTTAGGGACCTCACGACTACGATCGAAAGGTTTAGACGAACGGTCTCTTCCCCGGCTGTACGACCTGACTCTCCATCGAGGTCCCCGCCCATCGCTAATTCGGTATATATCACTGTCAACCGAAGAAGAACGTGATTGGTCCGACTCGGATTTATGGTTGCCACCCCCAGACTCTTGAGACTTCTTCTCGTTAGATGATATGAAAGCCTTCACGATATCTTCCAATGCAGTCATTCGTACGGCCATGTCGTCACCGCCCACCGCTCCACCAGAGGCAGACCCAACATTTCGGGAAAGAAAAATTTTCCAAATTTCTCCCTATTACGTTACTTGGTTCATATTTAAAACAGTGGTTTGGATATGAAAATATATGTTTTTTATGAGTGGTGCTGGCACAAAAATAAGCATTTTGTTGGCCTTATGAGCAAAAGAATATAAGACACGGTAGAATACCTTTCCCCTAAACAATTTGTTCTCCCCTCGATCCAGAAATACCAAAGATAAGCAATTTAGCCTTTGGAGGAGCTGTTATTTTTCAAGCCAAATGACGCATTTTTGGCCGAATTGCTTATATATATCAATGTGAGAAAATAACTATTATAGAATTATATGATTCACTCTAGGTCCAAACCCTCAGATGAGATAAGAATGGTTTGTCAGCCTACTTGACTTATCAGTTTCTGGCCTAGGAATCGCAGTTTAAATGGGAATATGATGAAATTTTCCACTCTTAATTGAATTATGATGGCACTTTGTGGTTTGAGGTGTTTCATTGGTTTAAAGGGACTCTCGCAACTTTGGACCTAGACTGGATTCATGATACGTATTAAATCGAGTTATGTGAGTAGTAATTTAAATGAAAAGCTCGCAAAAAGGGAAATGAGAGAAAATGTAAAATAGTATAATATCATATTGAGATCAATAATCTAATTACACATCAAGTATCTCTCAGTCGCTTAAAAGAAAATGTATCATGTGGTGCCGTTTAGAATAGTAGAACACAATATAACAAAATAAAATATTATGTAGTCTCCAGGTTGATAGCAGTATGTCTTCTGTTTGTGACCAGCAGAAATTGCAGTAGTTTGTCTAGCCGATTAGAACATGTTTAGTTGGAGATTGGTTGGAGAAATAGAAGCAATAGTTTGCTTAAGCAGGTAAACTAGAGACTCTGTCAATGAAAATGCAATGGAACCACTTCATTTATGCTAAATGGATGATGCTGTTTAAGTCAATTGGCTGCTAATATATGCCCATATGTGTGTCAATACTCCATGTGTGAAGGAGTAAGCAAGGCAATTTAAATGGCGGCCCCTTCCAAGCTTAACATTTTTTCAAAGCATTTTAAGTATTTCTGGATCAAATTTTAATGGAATAAACGTGGGAGCAGTTTAATAAGTGTGTATTTGTATTCCAAACTTACCCTAAACGGCCCAAACATATCCTAAACGAGTTAGAAATCATCATGTTTTTTGAGAGCTGAGCCATCAAGAATTACCTCGACCACCAAACTTTTCCGTTCAAAACTCTTCAGTAGGTTCCCTGAGTTGATTCCCTGTCTTTACAAGGTACTGTGTTGGCAGATACATTGAATATATATATACAAAGTATATAATACATTCAGTAATACAATGTTCATTAAATGGGATGCTGTTATTGTAACGTTTTCATTGGTCTCATAGGTACATCTCAATGTGGCCATCTTTTTTGTTTGTATCCTGAGTGAATCTTAATCAATAATACTTTCCATTACATAGCATTACATAGATTTTCATAAGTTACTATTTACACAAGATACAGTAGCGTTAGATATCAACGCACTAATAAATATATATTATATAATATGATGTATATTATCTGATGTATTAATAATTATACAGTCTTTGTTGGATTCTTTATATATCACTATAAAATTCGATTTGAACATGATTATACATTATTCTTTGTGTTAGTACATAATTCTCCCGCTTACCCTAATGTACTTCCCCAATGTAGCATTTATTATCGGGTTCCGCTGTTTCATCCAAAACTAAATCAAAGGTTTCTAAATGTATTATGTCATTGAATACAGTTGCATGCAAAACCGTATTACTTATTACTCATTAATTTTATTTTATGTTGAGCTCTTGGTTTCCTACAAAAACCAAGGGGTATTTTGGGTGAATAGAGTAAGAATGCCACTTAGGAGACCTTTATTTAATGTTCCGGATATGAGGTGTCAAAGAAAGCTTGGTCATGAGTCAGAAAAAATGGGTTTTAGGATTTGAATGAGATCCTCCGATTCCAGTGATGGTAAAAATTAGGGGGGTCCAATAAGTACTTAGAACTATATATTTGTACATATGAAACAATTGTTTCCAATATTTGTTAATGGTTGATCCGTAGTAAAGTGTTTACAGATAGTCCTTTGGGTAATCTCCGATATGCATAGATATATTCAATACACAGACTAGGTACATGTATTCATGCTACTAACAGTGCAAGACACACTGAAATTGAAAACATTCCGAGCACGGGTCGTGTAGAAAAACATCTGAAAAAATGTCTTTTTTTGTGACTTATTCGTAGACATTATGAATGACCCAATGTATCAAAATATTTGGCCAAATTGGATTCATGTAAATTCTTTCAGAAAAGCCAATGTGTGCATAATAAATACTTAGTTTCATATCCAAATGACTGTATCAATTATTATACATTTACATTATACATTTATTTGGCGAAGGTAAACAATAAAGTATAAATTAGAAATACTGGTTGTCTTGATATACTCTCAGTAACATAGCTGAGACCTGTATTATTGATTGTGTAAAACCCAGAAATCATTCAACCGATTAATGGGTATGTCATTTTCAATAAAACAAAACATGTTCTATTCATAGCTAAGCAGGTAAGCCTTGTAAAGTCGAACCTTGACTACCAAAATAAAAACTAGTTGTCTATACAAATTAGAAGATAGCAACTCAAGATATCAAGAAGCTGTACTATTGAAATGTATTGAACTATTTCTGTCTCACTTAGTTTTTAAGGCTCACATGGAAAAGCTGCTCTTATCAGAATGTGTTGTTATTTTTAATCATAGAGTTTGGATTCACAAGGAGAATGGACACTTTTGATGGAAATAAAAACAATTTTAATCTACACCAATAGATGTTATAAAGTTCACAAACAATTTCCTTCCAATACTCATTAGTTCTTATTTGCGGATTAATCTTTGGTTATGTAATCGATGATTTTAATGACCAGGATATATAGATATCCAGGATCAGCCGAGAAAAGATCTCATGTTATCAGATGATATTAGACATCTATATATATATACCCTCTCCTACTTTTCATGAAGCCTTCCAAATCAGATTCCCTTTACAAAATATCTAAAAAAGGGACTTGCCTGGACAAGTAGATCTGTTAGTAGATTCAACACGCTATGTATAAATATTCTCTGGATCGTTTTAATATTGCTAAAGTAAGATATGGGTTCCCTATAGATAGGGGAAAACATCAATGACCCATATTTAGTACTTAAACCACGGTCAGTGTAATGACATCGTGCTATATTTCAAAGGCAGCAACACGATGCCATTAGACTGACCGTGGTGTAAGTACTTTATAGCACGTAAGGTCGTCAGATTTCTGATTGAACCGTCATCAATCGGCAAACACACAATCCCTCTCTCTACTCGGATATTCTTCCCTCATTCCCTCAAAGACAGTTGGGGGCTTTGTGTGACATCATCTTTGAGAAGGCTTTCAGGGTGCGACAAGATCGCCTCCCGAACGCCCGAGACGTGTTGATTTTGGCGTCGGGCGGGTAGATTTTTAATCTACACGTCTTTGGGACGGGTAGATTTTTGGGCTAACATTAATGTACCATTTCCTATTTCCAAAGTATTTACTTTGCCCCAGACCTACCGACAATAAAAGCTACACCATTGATCATTATTTCTTTTAATAATAAACTTAAAAAAATATTTTTATTACAGTACGTTATTGCAAACCAGTATAGCAAAACACCGCAAAACACCGCAAAACACCGAATCAATTGATTTTGCATTCTAAAATATAATCCCCTAAAAAAGGTAAAAAAAGAAATGGCGTGTAGGAAAACGCATTTGCTTCATGAGCACATGAATGTCAACAATACTTCAGTCCTAAACCAGTCACGTTTTCCTATGTTAGTATGTGACTTCAAGAGAAATATATCGGCGCTTGGCGTCAGTACCCACTCCATCCCTTAGGCATTTTTGTCTTAGTATCAGTGATAAAAGAAAAATAAGGTGCTTCTCTAATGTTCACCAATATACCTCGCAATCGTTCTAGTATTGCAGAGAGAAGCTGATTTGTTTCTTGTTTGTAGGGAGGTCGAAATTGAATTAATGTTTGACTGTGGTATCTTACCTTCTGGCGTATCTAAGAGGAAATTATATTAAGATGTAAATATCTAGATGAACAATATATATTATAATGGGATATGTTATTGTAATGTGCTTAGCTTTGAAACCTAATTCCCTTCCGGGTTCACCACATTCCTAGATAGTCAGCTTATCTTTACAGTACCCAGTAGCGATAGCAGGGTCAGGGTAGGGTCAGTATCAGCCTGACTACCACATTCCATGCTTTGTATTCATAGCTTATATCAAAGGTCCTTCTCCATAGTGAATATTTACATAATCACGTTTGGAAGCGTGATATAATATGATTTGAACATAGTCAGAACACAAAAGACGCATCGCAAAAGACGTGTATAAACATGGCCTTTACAGACGTACGTTTCTAAAATATTCATTTTGGGGGAGAACTTAATTTTTGTCACAATATTAAACGTATTTCTGATGCATTTTCTTCCTGAGTCGACGTAAAGCTCTGATTACGTTAATTTCTCCCGGAATAATTGTATTTGAATCTCACTACTTGTATGTATGCAAACTTATTTTGGTTACGTAGCCATTTCAATTGCCCTTTTATCATTGTAAGATTATGCATTTATCACTCGTTAACTGAACAAACTCCAATCCGTCAGTACTATCCTTAACAAAGATAGCGGTAGCAGCTGCAAATGAAGAGAAATATCTGTTTTATTCTGTTTGAAATCATACACTTTAGATAAATATCCCGCTGACAGAACGCATGCCAACGTCCATAATATGAACACCAGCTCCTTTTCTCTCGTTATTTGTATTTGTGTTTATTCAGCTATAACAATTAAACATTTCATAATATTCTCAGCTATAACTGGCATCTGCATCATAACCAGGACTATAATCTTGTCAAGCTTATCAGTATCGCTAGTCACTAAAATTAGACATAAGAATCTTTGTATTCATCTATCGGACGGTCAATCGACTACTTCACTTATATGGGTCAGATTTTCAGAAAATGTACAAGTGGCAGCTGTATATATTTAGTAAATTCTGCTAAATTAGACTGCAATTTGGCCAATACTAGGTAAATTCGAGTATATTCGGCATTGCATCAATTCTAGCAATCTTTTTGGCTAGGTTGAACTGTATCTAGAACGTTATTTTCGTCTGAAATTTGGGTTATTTTAGAAGATTGAAGAAGTTGAATTGTACATTTTCTGAAAATCTGACCCATATGCAACTGAGACAATTTTCGGAAAAAGATCATATATACAAAAAGAATTTCAAATTTTGAGTGAGAGTGTATCTGTTAATATTTACCTGAATAAAAAAGGGTTTCAAACAAAATTATGGCTGCCCAATACTGTATATAATTGATTTTGATAATCTTTGAAATGTAATGATCATTGTGAGATACTGGGTGTTATACACGCATTGCTCTGAAAACAACATATCTAGAGTGATGTACACATAGTGTATATTTCACTGGTGAAACACGTGGGGTTGTCATGGCAACCAAACTGGGATTTGTACTAAGATTACCAAATTCTTGACTTAATTTGTTTTTTCTATTTCATGATTGAAAGCATGTATAATAAATCTGTTAACTATCTCGTTGGTTTTGGTCGGTTAGAATATATCACTCGTTGCTGTGCAACTTGTGCAATATTCACGCTACTTCATATAATTATTTTAATCGTGTTTGTTCATAGAAGTACAGAATTGATGTAAAACTGTTTACGAAAAGCATAATAATTGATATATGAAATATCCCCTATTAGTAGACATAGCAAAGACCACAACACAATTAAGGAATTCCATAATACTCAAGGATCATGCAAACATTAAAACATTGTTTTTAGTTTATCTTGTCATACAAACACATTTAATTAACCAACCATCAAAGCCTTCTAGAGTAATTAAATGCTTCATACAGGGGTTGCTAATTCCATTAATGCGGCCTGATTGTCATGAATTCCTTCTTTACTCAGATATTAATCTAAATAGACAAATATATGTACACATAGTAGAAATCAGATCTCATCATAGTTGATATGGCTTTGAATATGAAGTCATACATGAGAGCACTTCAAAATATAATCCAGTTCCAAACTAAACACCATAAGTTCCCCTGAAATTGCACGGCATGACCTAAGATACTTCAATATTTGAGTGGAAGGATATAGAAGATTGATGTCGTTAAATGTACAGCCAGCCGCTCTCCACATTTAGTAAATTCTGCAAAATTAGGCTGAAACATGATGAATAGTAAATACATCTGAACATATTTGGTGTTTGGTTCTATTCGTTGTTTGGTTCTATGGACCAGCATTTTGTATGTATTCTCTATGTAGAATTTTTTTAGGCAATATGCGGGGGCGAATTGTACATTTTATGAATGGTTGACCCAGTACACATTACATTCACGTTATGTGTTGTAGTTTACGTGGATGACACTTATACAATGGTGGATCCTGGCCACCACTAAGTGGTGCACTCCACGTGGGCCTAGATCGGGTGAAGTGGTTATGTAACCAACATAAATAAAAAAACACAGGACTCGCTCCATGACAATAGGTACTGAGAGTTTACTTATATGCCTTTTGGATCATTTAAGGCCTATATTAATGTAGCCTATTGAATATTTTAGAATGATTTAATCCAACCGTTGTGATTAACCAAAAGAATCAGATTGCATTTTAACTGTTTTTGTTGAAATTTGGTTATAAATGGAGGAAATTGGGAGAGTTCTTTCCAGTTTTAGGAAGTAAGAAAATACTGATATCAGTACAAATACTGACGACTTGAATCCATGAATATAAAACCATGCCTTAATTGGGGGGAAAGTAATTGAGATTAGTAGAAATATTATGTTGATTTTTGTTCATGTGTTGTCAGTCCTAAAGGTTTAAAGTCAGGACTCTTGGAAACATTGGCCACAGAGGATTGTCACGCCTAGTTTACAGCATCTTGGAATAATATTTGAGAATGTTACGGATTTTCGACTAATATCTTTTAGGGGTAGACCACAGGAGAGACTGGGGTTCATGGAGGGGGACCTCTATCCTCTGGTAGGATTATCCGTTAAAAGGGCAATTTACGGACAAAACCAGACGAAAGACCCCAAATATTTATAACTTGTCAAAGTTAACTAGCTCCATGCCACAGCACCTGTACCCAGGATTATGTTAAAGGACAGCATTAGCATAAAATACCATTATGCCTTTAATATGATCAAATTAAATACTCAAATATTAGGACTTTTAAAGTAGAGTTTCAAACGAGTTCACCCATTTAATCTCTAACTGCGTGAGACAATTGAACCAAAGGGTAGTATTGTCTATCAAAAGATTTATATTCAGTCACAAACATTATGTTATATCACTAGCCTGAGATGTACATATTTAAATTTGCAAAACTTGGCGAGAAAAGGCATGATAAATATGTATCTGCATGGCTACTTTCAAATTGAAAACAATTTACATGGTATCGATATTCTTAATCAGTTTTAGTTTCGAGTGAGTGAGTGAGTGATGTTTGCTTAATGACATTTAACACATGACATTTAAACTTTCCTTATTATGACTCATTCCTATTTGACAAGAGGGAGGGATTCTGGAACTGATTAGATCCGATTCGACCAAACTTACCAGATAGAGACGCGTGAATTCCGCCCTGCGCCTGACCCAACTACAAGGAAGTAAAATGATCTGGAAAATAACTGGTATCTGGTATTCCACACACCTGGTGTGCTTACTATACATGTTACCTGGCCCATTACTTGCACAGCTCGTGAGGCCTGACCTGGATATCAAAGTTCACCAGATTCAAGGTCCAGGTGCAGACAATGGCTGATAGCTTTTTTTTTTAAATATTTGTATTGGCCATTCATTGAACAAGTTATCAAAATACGAATAACCGGCTACGGTGTTTGTTTTTGTGCGTTGCCACAAGGTTAAAAAACTAAAGTCAAAAATATTATTAGTACAACCGCTACTAGCAATCATACATTTCATTTCATTTCAAGAATTCTTTATTTGTATAGGTGTTACAATACAGAAGGTAATTACGCCAATCATGATACATTCATCATTTCCTCCGGCGAATGCCTTATACGAATTCAAGTTAGATTTGGTATGAACGGTTTTACAAACATGTAAAGGGTTACAAAGTGATCAGGTAGAGATACCGATTGAATATATAGGTGAAATAAGAGAAAGGTTTGTACAAAATGTTCAGTACTTGTGGAGAAGTACCATCAACAGGAGGTTAATGAAAGGAACCTCAACAGGGAATTAGACATATCAGTAGATATTTATCAAGGAAAACATTATAACGTCAATCAGACAATGAGTGTACAATTAGAGTCCAGTGAGACGACTATGATGTAAGAGTCGACAGGTCACATAAAATTACTATGATGATAATGCAAGATAATGTAAGAGTTGACAGGGGACATAATATTACTATGACATAATTAACAATCAATTAATTAATTAGGACGGCTGTCACAGAACGCTTTCGTAGCGTTGTATCTATAGTTAGATATGTAAGAGTCGACAGGAGTCATAATATTACTATGACATGCATAATTCACAATCAATTAATTAATTAGGACGGTTGGCACAGAATGCTTTCGTAGCATTGTATCTATAGTTAGATATTCAAGTATGCAGTTTACTGCTACAACAGGAATCATTGTACTTATAGTTAGATATTTAAGTATGCTGGTTACAGTTACTACATGTAACATTGTAAAAATATAAACTGAATCAAAGTTACATAATGAACACAGGCGTATATTCTTGAAAAGTCTTCAAACTATTTAAATCAGCATGTTATATAAATCAATAATAATCTCACACTACTAGTTGTACAAATAGCATCTGCCTAGCCTAAATCACTAATCAGTGTTTTTCTAACCTAAGCCATCCGGATCATACATGTACAAGTTGTGTTGGTATGGTATGAGTGTAAATACAAGGCTAAAAACACAACTTCAAGCACAGAACTACTTTCCTGCCGAATTAACGCCTGCGTATGGATATGTGTATTAATTATGTCCATCCCCCGCCCTGCCCTTTCCCCTTCCCCTTGATAACCGCGATAACTAGTCAGGCTAGAAGAGACTTATATATTGGACAGTCATGATGTACAGATCTAGAGGTGGCACGATAATCCAGCCCGCCGATCCCCAGTTAGTGCAATAGTCAGATAATACTCATGGTCAAAGCCTTTGTACACAGCTCTAGAGAGCCTATTTGACGAGGGTAAGGTAGAAGAATTATTGAGACAACCTTTTTGTGATTTGAGAGCTAGGTGCATGGTCCAAAAAACCCCTGAAATTCACCGAAAGAAACAAAAGTGGCCCCATCTGTCGGAATAATGATTCAAAAGAATAGTAGTCGATGAAATAAAGTGTCGCCACCTACCGATTTTATTATAAACGTGTGTTATCTCGGTGTACCTGTATTGATTCAGATAGCATGTGATGGAAATAAAGGATATGTAAGAACAAAAAAAGTAGTCGATGTACCAGAATAATTAATATTCTACAATGCAATCATATGCTATGCTGATATTAATCGAGTTCATTGACATCAATATATATATCTTTCTTGGTCTTACGAGTTTTTAAAAAATGTAGAATCCTTTACTTGGAAGTCAATGAAAGAGTAATGTCAACGAAACGGTCATATCTATCCATGTCACTTATAAATAATAAATAATAAATGTATACCCTAAAGACCAGTATAGACACGGGTATATTATCAGTACCGGTAACTGAAATGGTAAACGCAAATTCATATAGACCTGACATGGTGGGAAATAGTGCCGATATACGCATACATATGGTATAGGTACAGGTGTTTCACTTTCATGATTTAAATGTGTTTAAATTGTTATTCATTAGAGGCAAAACAATTAAAGGCCTACACTGATCGATAAGACATTGAAGGAGTGGATAAGGACCCCAACCTCAAAGGATTCCACTCGTTAGAAAAAAGAAAGCGGTAGTCCAATAGTGTTTAATTTGTATTTGTTAGTAGAGTCACAACATAAGAAAGATGTAAATAGGTGTAACACGGGATAGTTATTGGACGAATATGAGTATCAACTTGAATGAATCGTACCCACAACGCCTACACATAGGAGAGGTCATCTCTACAATTAAGGACTGGCGTAAGGCATAATCTGATTGGAGGGAATGGAACTAAGTCCTAAAAACGTGTGTGCATGGTTCCATTGCTAATGTAAACATCTAGATTTAATTAGTCCTCATGCCTAAAAGTGACAAAGTGACATAGCCATTATTTATGATCGACGTGCGACAAACGACATAGACCCTTTCTTAGAGGGACAAATTGAGATGTGAGCCAAGGGACAACTGCTCATCCTTAGCTAATAATGTATCCCAGAGATTTATTGAAGTTTATAGAAAGAAATGCAAAGATAATCAATATTGTGCACGGAGTAGTGTTGTTTTATCACTCTCAGGTTTCCGTTAAGGTTTTTACGCATTCAATGCTCGTTTGAAATGTCACTACTGCCAGCTGCAGGGTGAGTGCGGCAAGCCCAAGTAATGGCCACCTTCTGATTTCCCACTTATAAAAAACGGGCTTTTTTAACCAGTGCGCATTTATTTATTTCAACTGAAATGAGGTGTTTCCCTCAATGAATACTGTGTGGGAAACTACCCATTGAATAGCCAGAGTGAGTATAAATCCATTTCCTCTATCACTGGCAAGACCAAGGAATTTTCCGCGCAAAAACGCATGATCAGATCATTAATTTCAAACCTCATAAATGCAATATTTCGGCAGGCCTTTAGAAAAGGTAAAAAGTGTCTAAATATCCCTCTCTCTTCCTCCCTCTCTCTTCCTCCCTCTCTCTCTTCTCTCCTATTTCTATCTCCCTTCTCTCTCTCTTCCATCTCTCTTCTTTCTCACTCTCTTTCTTTCTCCCTCTCTCCCTTCTCTCTTCTCTTTCTCAAGTGCAGAAGGCGCTTTTTGCATTCAAATGTGTTAATGCATGTAATTTCCTCAGCAATATCACAGTTGGTTCGCTCTGGGCTTGAACAGTGTCTCCATCTGGTGACAGACATCAACAGCAGCTGTGGTTCAAGCAAACATCTGTAAAATATAGTGCAGTGAAGTTTAGCTTAGAAAAAAACCATTTAGTAGTATACCTGATCCAAATTACTAAAACAGGAATTTTGAGAACAAAATAAAAATGGTCGAATCTTTATTCTTTTTGGTTAAATGGCAACAAAGGATAAGCTCCTGAAAGCAATTGTCGCCGCTCTGGGAGATGTACTTATGTTATACTACAAGTCAACATAGTATCGTAGTAGGCTACCTGGTATTCGTTACACACGATTCTCTGAGTTACCATTCGTTTGTTGGCGAATAAAATGTTCACAATACATAACAAAGAATTACCCCCCACGCCCTAATTAATCACCAAAAAATACAGGAAACTAAACGATCAATCCATTAATTTCCCACAACCCCTCTACATACAATATGGCCACACCCACCGTTAACAAAAGTCAAACCGCATGGGCAAGCTGTTATTTCAGGCACCTCTCTCTATGTCTACCAGCCTCGCACCTTGATCGTCTATTTAACATTTCCCAGTGTTAACGAGATTACATATCTATCTATGTACGTAGGACATTGACCCATGGTTTATTGCAACTTCTCTCTCTTACTAATTCTGTTTAAGTCGAGGGAGAGAGGAAGTGGGAATCACAGTTGCATAGGCAACTCAAGACCGACGTTAGGATGGCGTGCATAGGATTTGACCCTGTTAGAAAGTAGCTTTATTATTGCAATTCCAATTCCAATTCAACAGTTCACTCAAAGACTTAATTACAATTACGTTTGTGATTCTAAAATATTCATAATTTATCGCCATTTTTCCATTTGTGTCTGTACTAATGATAAAAATTAAAAGTTGTGTATCAGTTGTGTATCATGGGTTTTCGGTTGTTTTTCTTTTTGCGCAATATCCGGTTGCTTGGGCCCTACGCTTCCCCGAATTGCAATTTAACAAAAGAAAGTAACCTATATCTTTATCCCCCCATCCTTAATCTTACAACTCATCAACTGTGTCTATAATGTTCTGTAATTATGGAAGATTATTCTCTGGACTCAGGAGTCATCACTTATAGGAAAAAGCAACATTGTAATATATATGTTTAAAGACGGGAATATCACCCTTACTTCCATCAGTTCCTATGAACAGGTTATTGATTATATTCTTTAATCTTAATTATATTATACTACTGTATATATATGTACATGAGGTAGTACCCTCCCCCCTCCCACCTCCTCACACTGCGTCCCTGTCACGTGGATGACCACCGCAACCTCACCGACCAGTGAACACCTGCCTCCTTTACCTGTCTTTCTCCCTCTCTGTCTTCTCTCAGCTTTATCTCTACTTGTTCTCTCACATGTGTTTCTCCCTCCCCTCTGTCTCTCTCCCTCTCCCCCTCACTCTCATCTGCATCTGTTCCCTATTATCTCACCTGTTTTTGTCCATCCCCGCTTTCTCTCGGAATCTCCTCTCCCCTGCCCTCTTCTCTCATCTATGTCCCTCTCACCCTGTCTCTCTTCCCCTCCCCCCTCTCCCTCTCTATCTCTTCTCTCATATGCATGTCTTTCCCTCTCTCTATATTCTCTCACCTGTCTCCCTCTTCCCTAAACTGTCTCTGTCAATCCTCTTCTTTCTCTCCTTTTTCTCACCTGTATGTCTCTTAATTACTAGTATCTCTTTTTCTCTCTCTCTCTACTTTCACTTGTTATACTCTTCTCTCACCCTATTTCTCTCCAGGAGAGAAAGGAGAGAAATGGAGAGGCAGGGCAAAAGAGACAGGTGAGAGAAGGGAGTGGAAAGGAGAGACGGGGGAGAGGAGGGAGAGGGAGGGAGAGGTGAGTGGGTGAGTGAGATTGGTTGCTTTACGCCCTTATCGAGACATATAAAGGGCGGGAGAGCTGAGAGGGAGGCAGTTTAGGATCTTACCCAGAAAATAGAGATAGAGAAGAAGGGAGAGAGAGACAGAGAAAAAGAGACAGAAATGCACTTCATGGTCTTACCCAGGACCAAGGGAGAGGGGAGAGTGGAGGGAAAGAGAAAGAAAGGGGAGATAATGCCAAGAGGGAGTAGGGAGTGAGATGGAGAGAGACAGGGAGAGTGAGAGAGGGATAGAGAGGGGAAGAGAGGGTGGGGAGAGAAAGGGAGAGACTGGGGAGAGAGGGATAAAAAGAGGGGGAGGAGAGAGTAGGGAGAGAGACAAACAAAAGCGGAGAAAATGCCAAGATGGAGTATGGGTAGAGAGGGAAAGAAAACAATTAAGGAGAGAAAGTGGGAGATAGACAGGGGGAGTGACAGAGGATAGAGAGACGAGGAAGAGAGAGTAGGGAAAGAGAGAGGGAGAGACTGGAGAGAGAGAGGGAGAAAGAGAGAGGGAGAGATCGACAAACGAGGAGAGAATGTCTACTAAGAGGGAGTGGGGGAGAGAGGGAGAGGGAGAGACAGCAATTAAGGAGAGAGATAGAGAGAGGAAGGGGGTGACGGATAGAGAGAGAGGGAGAGGGAGTTAGAGAAAGGGAGAGAGAGAGGGCGGAGAGAGAGGGAGAGAGAGGGGGAGTGAAGGAGTGAGTGGGAGAGGGGAGAGGAGAGAGGGAGGGAGAAAACATGGAGAAAGAGAGAGGGAGAGAGAGGGGAGAGAGAGAGGGAGAGAGAGGAAGAGAGAGGAAGTGAGTGGAAGAGGGGGAGAGGAGAGAGAGGGAGAGGGAGAGAGAGAGGGAGAGAGAGAGAGGGAGAGAGAGAGGGAGAGAGAGAAGGAGAGAGAGGGAGAGAGGGAAGGAGAGGGAAGGAGAGAGGGAAGGAGAGCTAGAGAGAGGGAGAGTGAGAGGGAGAGAGAGCGAGTGAGTGGGAGAGGGAGGGAGAAAGAGAGAGGGAGAGACAGGGGGAGAGAGAGGGAGAGAGCAAGAGAAAGGGGGTGAGTGGAAGAGGAGGAGAGGAGAGAGATGGAGAGTGATGGAGAGAGAGTGGGGGAGAGAGAGCGAAATATGGAGAAAGAGAGAGGGGGAGGGAGAGAGTGAGAGAGGGGAGAACGCAAGGAGGGGGAAATATGTAAACCCTACAAATTATTGAAATTTGAAACAAATTGATTTACAAAGCATCCCACTATCATTTGAGAAGTGTTTCCTATGTTGTAGCAACGAGAGTCAAATTAAAATGTATGCTCTTTGGTTTAGCTATACAGTGAAAAGAATGATTGTTCTCTTAATCCAGTTGTTTGCACCTCAGAATAAACTTGCACAGAGAGCAGAGAGTTGAGTCTCTGGGTTTCTGCTTGGATTAAATGGGTGATGGGTGTAATAATAGACACCATTCAGTGGATTCTTGGATCGGCAGAGACTATAATTGATTACATCATGCATGACTCCTGTATGCACCGGTCCCACAGGGTGACCTTATCCCCTCAATCAGCAGGTGGTCAACTCATTTTTAAAGATTTTTAAAATTGTAAAATATACTAACTAACTCATTTATAGAAGTATTCTCCTTGTCATAAGAACCATTCTCGTCTTTATTTCATCAATGTGTGACAACTATGAGGAAAGATATTAAAGCTATGTATTTGTGATGGGATTGTTTGTGAGTGGGTGGATTCTTATACAAGGGAGAGAGAGTGTGTAAAAGTGTAATAAAAATAATATGACATGCATGGGATATGATATGAATGGGTGCAACTCCTTTATTCCGATGGTTCTATTTGAGCGATTATTTAAATTCTGCCTATATGGCCATGGCACCAGCTGCCCTCTGGTCCTCTGTTACCGCATTCTAATCTAGCAACATAATTTTGTTGCTCAGAATCAGATCCGACCAGGGGTGGCGTTCATAATAAGTTGAATTTATAGAATTGTGCCCCGTGATAAATTTGTGTCCATAAAGAGCTATCACACCAATTTGTGGTGTGCTAGATTTTCCGTGATAACTTTTGTCACGGCTGTCACGGGGTGTCACAAAATTTGTCACGGGTAGTCTTAAATTTGTGGATTCCCGTGACAGCCGTGACAAAAGTTATCCAGGAAAAGTTTACATACAATCTCAAAAATAGCTTTTCATTTTTTTGCTACAATATTTGTATTCAGTAGATGAAAAAAGACTCTTTTAAGACACACTTGTTTCCTCCCCTTATGTGCTCTGGTAGAATATTCCACATTTGTTTACCTTTAAAATATATACTACCATGCAATTCCTCTTTCTTAGGTCTATTGATCCTAAACATATTAGGCCTTTTTTCTTTAGGTTGATGTTCTCATAAGGAATATTCTCGTATTTATGGCATTGATCATAGATTCATTTCAAGTAATGTTGGCCCTGTTTCAAGGCCATGAAGAGGTATAGGATTTAGGATTTTGGATTTTTGGATTAATTCTACTGTTGATAAATCTTTTACTTAAGCAACTCATAAATAAAAACCCAATGAAGATAAATCGATAAAAGAATGCAATAGTGCCAATACATGACCAAGTAGATGCACTCTAGGGCCAAACCCTCAGATCAGATAAGAATGGTATGTCAGCCTACTTCCCTAATCGGTTTTCTGGACTCAGATTCAGCGTTTTTAATGGGAATATAATGTCATTTTGGGCCTAGAATGTATAGATAAGTTATAAGGGGGTGCCTGCCAATCCCTGCATGCCCACACCCACCCAGAACCCCTGCCACCCCTGCATCTGGTATTACTTCCCATTACCACGTGCAGACAGAATATGTTCTGCAACTATAGTCTAAGCCTTATCTATCGACTATGATGTACCATTGTAGGGCCTATGAAATCCCCTTTACTGCAATGAGCGTACTGTGACTTAAATTTACTCATTTCGTTTACTGTAATAGTATAAAGTGGTACAAGGCGTCATAGACAATGCTATGCACATACATATGGGCCAAAGTAAAAAGGAATGTACAAACGGTCATATTTCACATGAAATTTTGACGTTTTTTTAAATGCACTTTAGAATACCATCCTTAAGTATTCTGAATAGCCCACAGCTTCCTGCATTTGGGGGAAAAATTGCCTGTTGACAGCTTAAACAGCTGAATTAGGAGAACGATTTGAAATTTGACCCTTTCAAACCCTCTTTTTGAAGCCCAGCATTGGACAATTCTGATGGAAAAATAATCATTAAATGAAATATTATAGCCTAAAATTGATCTTTTAGACTTACAGGACAATTTACAATAGGATATAGTACTACCGTATGCTCAATATCCTTTGTATAGACACAGTCAGCGTTATGAAAATTATGCGTTACGGAAATTATCTGTTACGGAAGTTACCCACCCCTTTGAAGGCACAGGCCATGAGCCAAGAATGTTTATTTTTTCTTGTGTATCGAAAATGTTAATATGCATACATGTGTGAAAGAATTTTGATGTATGTCTTTCTGTAATCATGCATGCTATTGGCAAAAAATCGGCGTTACGGCAATTATTTGTTTCAGAAATTATCTATATCTCTCCCCCTATCTCTCTTCTCCCACCTGACACTCTCTCCCTCGCTCTGCTCTCTTATCTGCCTCTGTCCCTCTCTCTTCCCCTTTCTCCTCTCCCATCTGTACCCCTCTTTAGCTATCTTTCTCCCCCTGCTCTCCCCCATCTCTCTCAATCACCCTATTTCTCCCCCTCTTCTCTCACCTGTCTCTAATTTCCCTCTCCCCTCTCTCTCCCTCTTAAATTCTATCTCAGTCCCTCTCTTCTCCCACTTGATCCCCCTCTCCCGCCCCTCTTTCCTCCCTCTCCTCCTCCCTCTCGCCCGCCTCCTGTCTCTTTCTCCCTCTCTGTCTACTTGTTCCCTTGTCTCTCACCTGTCTTTGTCGTTCTCCTCTTTCTGTCTTTCCCTCTCTCCCCTCCTCTCTCTCTCTCTATCTCTTCTCTCAACTGTATCTCTTTCCCTCTCTATATTCTCAACTGTATCTCTCTCCCTATTCTCTCACCTGTCTTTCTCCTTCCTTTATCTTTCTCCCTCTGTCTCTCCCTCTTCCCTCAACTGTCTGCCAATCCTCCTCTTTCTCTCCCTTTTCTCACCTGTCTCTCTCTTAATTACTAGCATATCCCTAGTTCCCTCACTCTCTCTACTCTCACTTGTTATACTCTTCTGTCATCCTCTTTCTCTCCAGGAGAGGGAAGTGAGAAATGGAGAGGGAGGGAAAAAGAGACAAGTGAGAGAAGGGAGGGCAAATGAGAGACAGGGAAGAACAGGGAGAGAGAGGGATCGGGGATAGTGGAGGGAGAAAGAAAGGGGAGAGAATGTCAAGAGGGAGTGGAGAGGGAGAGGGAGAGTGGGAGAGAGATGGAAAGAGACAGGGGGAGGGACAGAGGGATAGAAAGAGGCATCCTTCCTAGGCAGGCCCTATACTCCGCAACCAGTTTCTATGTATGGGGTAATTCATTGCGGAATAGAGGGCCTGCCTAGGGAGGATGGAGAGAGGGGGGGAGAGAGAGTGAGACTGGGGAGAGAGAGGGATAGAAACAGGGGGAAGAGAGATTAGGGAGAGAGACAAAGTGGAGAGAATGCCAAGATGGATTATGGGTAGAGAGGGGGAAGAGAGGGAGAGAAAACAATTAAGAAGAGAAAATGGGAGATAGGCAGGGGAATGAGGGAGGGATAGAGAGGGCGGAAGAGAGAGTAGGAAAGAGAGAGGGAGAGACTGGGGAGAGAGAGGAAGAACGAGAGAGGGAGAGAGACAAATGGGAGAGAATGTCAAGAGGGAGTGGGGGAGAGAGGGAGAGGGAGTGAACGCAATTAAGGAGAGAGAGGGATAAAAACAGGGGGAAGGGAGATTAGGGTTGGGAGAGACAAAGGGGAGAGAATACCAAGATCGATGGAGTATGGGTAGAGAGGAGGGAGAGAAAACAATGAAGGATTGAAAGTGGGAGATAGACAGGGGAGGGAGAGGGGAATAGACAGGGGGAAGAGATAGTAGGGAAAGAGGGAGAAAGATAGAGGAGGGAAAAAGAGAGGGATAGGAGAGAGAGGGAGAGAGGGGAGAGAGCAAGGAAGGGGAAATGGGTAGGATTAAATGGGTGGTGGGTGTAATAATAGACACCTTTTAGTGGATTCTTGGATCGGCAGAGGCTATAACTGGTTACATCATGCATGACTCCTTCTGTCAGCACCCGTCCCACAGGGTGCCCTTATCCCTCAATCACCAGGTGGTCCACTCATGTTTAAAGTTTTTTAAAATTGTAAAATGTACTAACTAAATCCTTTATTGAAGTATTCTCCTAGTCATAAGAACCATTCTCATCTTCATTTCATCAATGTGTGACGTTTAGAAGGAAATATATTAGAGCTGTGTATTTGTGGTGTAACACTCGAGTAGTTGGATTCTAATGCCAGATATTTTCAGTGCTCTACCCAAATACAAATGTTTAATGCTTCTAGTAGTAGGCAAAGATCTTCCTGTACTTATTTTAATGACAGACTTCATTACAGCAATTTGATAGAGGATTTTATTTTTCAGTTATGAAAACATTAAGTATAGACAAAATAGAGCTTTTTAAAAATATATAATCGAGTCAAGTTCGATAAGTTTCCCAAAGCTTAGGAAGTTCAAATAAGTATAACTATTAAGTAATAATATGCCATTACATCTGGTTTATTATAGACAGGTCACAGCCTAGCCCAAATCCAGATCTGGGAAGCAATTAAACAGCTTCCTTCAACACTATGACCACACTGAATGCCCATGCCGCACTGCGCGTACATCAAAACAAATAGGCCAATCAATGCGACCAATGCTGCCAAAACATTTCCTAGCTTTTCCTAAGATAGCTACGTTTCTACTTGAGTATAGTATAACATAGTCATAGTTCTGTCTCTATTTAGAGAAAACTCCTAAATAAATTCGTAGTGGGATGTCCGTGCAGGTTTTAGAGGTGTCCGTGCTACAATACTCTATGGAAAAAAAGATGTCCGTGCTGATGCCAACTTTTCTCTGTTAGTTATCTCAGAAATGTTACTCATTTCGAGTTTATTTAATGAGATTAGATAGCTAATTGATATATTGACAAAAAGAAAATTCTATGATATTAACGATATTCTGTGTCATTTCACACAAATTATGTACAATGGATGAGTATGATTTATTCATTATTCAAATACCAATTTTAGTAAATATGTCTATACATATTTTGATTTATAGCAAAATGGACAGTGAATCGTAGGCAGATCGTTATAGACTCTACAGCACAGGCACAGGCAAATTTGAATTCGTCTATGTTTTTGTATGGTGTAGAGCATAGAAATGTATGGAAGAAAAATCGTGAATACAACGTAAAAATTATCTTAAAAAGCTGGGAAGAGGATAGACCAAGAAGAGGGGGAAGAGAATAGGGCAGGGAAGAGGAGAAGGTGGGTAGGGACAGGGACAGAGAGGGGGAGAGGCAGGGGGAGAAAATGAGGGGAGGGGAGAGGTAGTGAGAGGAAGAGGGTGACTGTCCGACGGGTAGGCCTTTGTGGTTGGCAGACATTGCAGGCACAGTGATTTCTTGAAAAGCTTGCATAAGATTTCTCTTTGTAGTAATTCTTTAGACAGGTATAGTGACGAAACTACTTAGATTTGCAGTCTATATGATTGACCAAGGCTTTTTCTTAGTCATTCAATTCATGTCCTAGAACTTAGAAAGGTGTCATGTTCAAAATTCCGAGAAACATATGAAAATGATTATGAATAGAACATCGCATAGGCCGTTATTTGATGTACGCACAGAACGGAACGGGATAACGGAATTCAGTGTGGCTTCAAGTTCCAACCAACTTCTCTCCCTCTCTCTCACTTGGTTATTTGATTTTCACTGCAGTCTTTGCTAGGATTTAATTCATTCATTCAGTGGATACTTGGGCCGTCTGAGAATAATTGATTACATCATGCATGAGTCCTTATGTAAGCACCGTCCCCAGGGTGCCCTAATCCCTCAATCAGCAGGTGGTTCACTTATCCTTACACGTTTTTTAGATTGTGAAATATCCTAACCAAATCATTTTTAGAAGTATTCTCCTAGTCATAAGAACTATTCTCATCTTTATTTCATCAATGTGTGACAACTATGAGGAAAGATATTAAAGCTATGTATTTGTGATGGGATTGTGATTGGGTGGATTCTGATGCAAGGGAGAGAGAGATATGCTAACAAGGGAGAAATCCCTGTGAAATCTCTGTTTGAGAGACGATCAAAATGCTGTCCAAATGGTGTGCACAATATGAATAATGCACCATTTACACCATTTGCATGCTTTTAATGGGTTCGGAATTCTAGAAATTAAAATGCACAGATGTTCTAAGAGTTATTTTAAAGCAAGATCATCATTATGCTATAATAGTTACAATATATACTTGCATTTCGAAGGTTATCTTATCAGGTATATTTATAGGTACTTTACTGGTAAAATTGTGCCCACTGAGAAATATTGCAAACCTTTTTTCAAACAGGAATATATCAAACATAAAATATAGAAACACTGTCCTATGTCCTTAATGTTTACTTTCATTAGAATCGTCTTGATCCCATCTTTTCAAATAGGATGAAATCGCAAAATCTATTTGTGGGATTTGTGACTCAGTTTCCTGTGACACATCACATATTAGTTTTGACTTATCATGTACCTTTTATTTAAACTACAATAACACATACCAGGATTAGTTTATTTCAATATACAATGAGTATAATAAACGTGCGGCAGGTCTACGACGGGAAAATTGGGCAAGTGGAAACATATGTTTCTACCAACATACTCTGCCGTACGACCTCACAAGATATGATACAATTGTGTGTTTCTATTACCACGATCTTCTACGTTTGTTTTTCTGATTGTGATATTGCCGTACACCAAGTTGGCCGTTGAAATGTGAATGAGCCTTTATGTAGACCAATTAACACTGTGAGGAATTAACATCCCCATGCACCAACCTCCCCCATAGTACTATAGTAATGATTAAATCGATATATATATGTAGGAGGGGATGACACACTCGTAAATAAATACGAAATGAAAATAAATTGATGAATGAATGCCATAGTATTAATACTTGACCAAATATCTATAGATAATTATGTTATAAGGGGTGGGGGAGAGAGAAAGGGAAAGAGGGAGAATGAGAGAAGGGAGCGAGAGAGGGATAGGAGAGAGGGAGTGAGAGGGGAGAGCGCAAGGAGGGGGAAATATGTAAACCCTACAAATTATTGAAATTTGAAACAATTTGATTTACAAAGCATCCCACTATCATTTGGAAAGTGTTTCCTATATATATTTTTTGGAACGAGAGTCAAATTAAAATGTATGCTCGTTGGTTCTAGCTATTTTAAGTGTCAAGAATGATTGTTTTCTTAATTCACTTGCTGGCACCTAAGAATAAGCTCGCACATACTTATATGAAGTATATTTAGTTACTTTACTAGTAGTTGCCCACCCAGAAATATTGCAAACTTATTTTTCCAAAATATAAATATCACAATTGAAACATAGAAATGTCTGTTAGATGTCCTACTGTTTATTATCATTGGAATCGTCTTGATCTCATCTTTTCAAATATATTGATATAAAATCCATTTTTTGCAACATATGAATCATTTTCCTGTAACACACCATATATACAGGAAGTTATTGGCCAAGCAATAGGCCAAACGCCGTGCTATAATCAATATGGAAATGGCTATGAAACGTGATATGAAACATGAAAAATGTCACGGTGACAACTTTTTTGTCACGATGACAACTTTTTTGTCACGATGACAAGCTTTTTGTCACGGTGACAACTTTATAAACGCGGCCGTTAAGACGGTCTTTGTCAGTGGAACTGGTGCCCGGGCACCGGGCACTGGGCACCACTTATTATGAACGCCACCCCTGGACAGTTTAAATTATATATTGACCTCAATATAACATTTCTTACAATTCCTTTATTTAGATTCAGTGCATCCGCTATATTATGACAAACCCTAACATGGGTACATGTATATGATATATAGTCCCATGTCTTCCATGCCCACCTTTCCTTCCACTCTCTAACACCCACTTGCCCGAGCTGCACGTACACCTTTTTTTTTATCATTGTATATATGTATTATGGTGAATAAAACCTCCTACTGTAGGTTTCAAGGCCATTCCTTCTCTTGACTTCATCATTTCCTTCAGTGACAGGCGTCCGAGCCACATATTACACTTGAAACATAGAAATGTCTGTTAGATGTCCTACTGTTTATTATCATTGGAATCGTCTTGATCGCATCTTTTCAAATATATTGATATCACAAAATCCATTTTTTTTTACATGTGACTCATTTTCCTGTAACACACCATATACAGGAAGTTAATGGCCAAGCAATAGGCCAAGGATAAGACTTATGACTACCAATGACAAAACTTATGACTGAAAGTTGTCACGATGACAACTTTTTTGTCACGATGACAACTTTTTTGTCACGATGACAACGTTTTTGTCACGGTGACAACTTTATAAACGCGGCCGTTAAGACGGTCTTTGTCAGTGGAACTGGTGCCTGGGCACCGGGCACCGGGCACCACTTATTATGAACGCCACCCCAGTTACATTGAAGTCCATGCTTTGAACATAGTGCACTGATATAACCATGATTGATGGTTGATGCACGTTTTGGTAGAGTCTAATATCACCAAGTGCCAATCCCGGATGACTATCAATGACAGACCTGTGACAGACACGTGGATCTTATCACTAATGGGCCCATTAATAATCAATTACAACCTATCAAGAGATCTGTTCAATATTGATAATAGAATGCAGATAACACAAATCAATCCTGTTATAGCTCCCTGTTCAAGTCAATCTCACAATGTATAGTAACACTTTCAGTAGACAATGTGAGTGACAGTTTGATTATATTATTATTTATAAGCACAAATATCTGTATAAATATGAGTATAAATATGAGTATATATATATATTCCTAGAGCGGCCGGGCCCTAGCTTGAGTTTCTGAGTAACCAACCTTCCACCTAATTCTGTTTACCACTTGCTTCATGTGGGGTTTGAAGGTTTGCCCCTAATCTATAAGTGCACCGAGGTACTTGTATTGATCAGTTCGGGTTAACCTTCCATTTCCTAATATTAAATGTATATCTGTTTTTGTTTGGCTAGCGTTTTTGCTTCCCCTTTTGATTTTTATTTATTGGGTTTTAGTGTCGTTTAGGTATAGAAACACACACTCAGAGAGAAACCCGACAGTTAAACACTTACCACAAATATACATATGACCTTTGGTCTGATACATGCTTGTGTATATGTTAATTAACCACTACTAAAAAAAACCTCTGCATTGTCACCTCTCCATTAGTTTTATAAAGGATCATTCACGACAATATTCATGTTTTTTTTAAAACTACCACTCATTTATTGTCCTCGAACTTTGAGCCCTGCATGACCGAGCATGTGATTATCGTGCTGACATGTGACTACTTGTCACCTGGGTCAGACTTTCAGAAAGTGTACAATCGTCAGCTCTACAAATTCGGTAACGTCTGGTAAATTAGAGCCGAATATTTAAAATACTATGCATATAGAAGTATATTTAGCATTGTGTTGATTGAAAGTATATATCTCTTTTTCAATTTTAAACTGGCTTTTGAACGTAAATTTTCTCTTAGATTTGGATTATTTGAAGGCATTGTGGAAGGTGCATTATCACAAAGTTTGAGCCAACTGAATTGGGTACTTGTGTCTTGTGTCCTATCCTAACGGTTATTGGATACCATATAACGTTGATATTTATCCTCTGCAAATAACTGACGGGTCACTGGTGTGAAGGGCGAGTGAGGTCTGGAAATGTAAAAGGAAGCTGATTACATATAAACATTGCTATTCAGCTAGAGTTACCTATAGCATTATAGGGCTTGTTATGAAATAATAAGTATCTACTTTCAGGGCCGTATATAGTGCATTTATCTATACTATCACATGGTTATACGTCAGGCTGGGTGGAACCAGTGGGGGAGGGGGGGGGGCAAGGGGTGGGGCTGCCCCCCGCCTCAATTAATTTCGTCAAATCTGAAAAATGTATTTGCCAAAGAATAAACTGTCACTCACAGATGCTTATGCAACGTATAAAGTGGTATGAATAATGAAATTGAAGAATTAAGGGTCATTCTCCGAAATATTTTGTGTCAGTAGATGAGCGAGAAATTAATCAACGCAACGCAGAGAGATGTATGTTTCAAGCCAGAACCGAACCAGTTAATAGAGAACGGCTGTAATCAGTTTATTGCTTATATACTAGACAGATTACAACAAAGGACAGAAGGCCTGGGCTGATTGGCTTATCCTGGTTGGATCAATTAATTACCAGGTTAGATTAGGGATCCAATTAACTACAGGTTAACAATGAACAGAAAAATGAATACAAGGTCAGGGCGACCACTGTCACACCTGACCAATCCCTTGTATCGTGACCAGATCATGTGGTTACCTCCCCTCCCCTCTCCCTCCACTCTTAATCAATACCCCCTCCCCTCCCCTCCCTTCCCATGTGATCAACCTTGAGATAACGATTAGACATGGACAGCGACCTGTACCCTTGGACTTTGGGGCAAGTGACCCACGAGTGTGTGGCGGGAAAAAAGTTAGTTAGCCTCTGAGTCGGTAGGGGGCGTTGTAGATGTATGTCTGAATGAGACTCATAAAAATAAATCCTCTAACTGTGTGTCCGGATTTTACAAAATCATCAATAATAAGTTCAGAAAGTTCAGAAAGGCTTATGTAGAACTTCATTTCTGTATAGCAATGCAATCTTCTTTCTCCCCCCCCCCCCCAACCTACCGCCCCCCCCCCCCCCCCCGAAAATAAGTTTGCCCCCCCCCCCACAATATTTTATCTCTTCCGCCTCGGCTGAACGTATTACCCTAGTTGATAGCTGTTGATAGCTCATATGGAGCACTGACTGAACACCTGGTCACGTAGATTTGTTCACAGTTATTGTCGAATTTGGTACCACAAGGCATTTGGACAATTACTATGTACCAAAGGAGGAATTACGCATATTGGCAGATGGTTTACTGAGGGAGAAATTCGGAATCATGAGAGTTGACATTACAGGATCTATATTTCTACAGGTGATAGCAACATTACATCTACGAGGTACAGCAGGTGATTTATTCATATCTAATTGATGTAAAATATTCATTTAAATAAATAGGGTTATAATATTCTGTTGCAATCCCTGAATATGACAGTTTTCCCGCTCGTTACTAGGCTATTGTTTGTGCGTAACCAAGGACGCTTCGTGACGAATCCTGGCTGGACGGAAGGAGGATGATCTTTTTCCTATATTATTCGTAGCCTAATTAATGATCCATGAATAAAGTAATATAAATGTTGTATAGATCTATATTGAAGTCTATGTTCTACAGGGGCTGGACAGAGGGTAGACAGACAGAGGCGCCCGTTTTAATGAGTTTTATTCCTCATATGGGGACAGATTCTAAATGTGTTTTTAATTCAATGTTTTTTTTACATGGAATAAGCTCCTATCATATTTGAGAATTTTTGGCCGTCCAACCAGGTTTAAATTGTCTCTGAAGAAACATTTCCTTCATTTACAAGCCCCTGTCATTAGAGATCTGGTGACTTTTCTTTATGAATGCACATTGTTTATATTGTTGCCTTACTCTTCCTGTACATCATACTTGTCCATACCCCCGCGTTGCTATTGGCTCTGGTTGAGCTGTTAAAACTGGATGCAAGATATTATAATTTCTTACCAATTATCGTACTGCTAATATTATTTACGGTCCCTAAGCAAGAGACTGGTAAAATACATTCATACATTGATTGTTATAAATGCTCCAATCCTCCTATGCGTGTATGTCCTATTCGAGAATCACACCCTCTCACACCTTCATATATTGTAGAGCTTCTAAATTACCTGAATAGTCAGTAACCAGTCCATTTCATCTTCATTAGTTTTACATCAATCCGCTGCAATTGTATGTTAATATGACTATGTCTTATTTCGATTGTCTAAGTATCATTAATCATACCTTTCTGTAATCGCTTAAAATATGTTTATACTCTCAGCCAGGGTACAATGAAAATAATCTATGGATAAGCGTTCATCCTGAATAAACAATTGTGTAAAAAAAGAAAAAGAAATAGCGTCTAAACTAGGTCGCGCAAACACGGCAACACCACGTTTCTGAGCAGTCATTTTCTAGGCAAAATAACCTCCACATCTGCAAATACTTGAACCAAAACCCGCATACTCACCTACATACAATATCAGGCATCCAATATATTGTGTGAGAACATTAAATCTGAAAACAAGAGGGGGTCAAATTTCAATGGGGTGGGGTGGCACTTTTCGATTGCCGAAAATCGACCCATGGTTAACTTCTCGATGTGGGTCACTTTTCATCATGACGTTGAAACAGTCAAATTCCCAGTCGTATACTATAAAAAGCAATGCGACGCATCTTTCAATTCTAAATAGTACAGTAACTATAAAGAAAAAGAATAGGCTATTTCTAGGAAACTCCATCATTGAATCAGTAAAAGAAAATTGATATTTAAGCCTGGTCATGGAGTGAAATGTTTAGTTCAAGGAACACATTATTAGATTATTATACCAAGCAGGCACAGACTGGTAGAGAAAAGCATGAATGACAATGATTTCAATTATAGAATGAGTACTTTGCCACACTTTAGTTTTGGTGACTATTTGTATGAATCCGGTCTAAGATCCCTTTTGGGTAAACTTCAAACACTACACAACTCAGCTCTTTATATCATTTTTTAACGAGTAAGAGGACGAATGATCACCAAGAATACTCTGATCTAAAAAAGGAATATATCCAGGTAAACAAAATCAAAAATATATATATGGCTATTTCCACGAATTTGACCATTATACAGGCTAATGTTCTGCAGAAAGAACAATTATATAGGAGTCTACTATATTTTTATAGGCACCTTGACCTTGATGTGGTTCTTTTCTGTGGTGTGTGTGTGTGTGTGGGGGGGGGGGGGGGCTGGTAGCCCCTCCGAGTGGACGGGAATGAAAGGCAAGGAGGATTTATTGGTGTGTGTCCTATGAATTGGTCAAAGTCAACTAGAAGCGTATCTTGATGATCTAAGACAATTATCTGGAGTTCAGAGAATTAAGACTAGATCAATATAGCTTACTTGAGATTAATTTACAATTGCCAGGAGAAATATATGGACATTAGTTTAGTTAGAATTCCTTGTATATTATTGAGTTATTTTACAATTCTCAGTATGTGATATATGATTCCCAATAACTTCATGACATGAGCCAAGAACGTAAAATACTCGATATACTTTTACATAAGTTCAATGCTAACGTTTAACTGTATAACAATAAGTATAACTATAACCTATAACACAACGCATATAGCTGTTTGAAAGGATCAAAGGTTATGTATTTCCAAGGTAAATATAATTCAATCTAAAATCAAGTACATATATTAAAAAGCAAGTCAGAACAACTAGGGGACTCTTTAGTACAGTTGGTCAGAACAAGACACGTTTGACTGCCAGACACGTTTGTTATCTGCAGCCAGAGAGGGGCAATAGAGTCAGATGTAGAGATAGTCCCCGATTCGTGTACATTTATAGGGAGGGCCCTTCAGAAAACTTAAATGACCTTCAATTGAAAGCGGAATAAACTAATTAATTGATGGCAGTGGTTCGACAAGATTGGACAAATCCCTTGGATAATTTGATTCGTTTCACTTGTTAAATTATCTGGGTATAAGACCTCACATGACTATACATACATGGGGTCAGATTTTCAGAAAATGTACAATTGACAGTTCTACATATTTAAGAAATTCTGCTAAATTTGGCTGAGAAATGAAGAATATGGGCTATATCTGAGTACATTTGGTATCGCATTAATTTAAAGTATCAGTTCTGTTATATTAAACAACATTTTGAACCTTTTTTTTATTTTAAATGTTGATTATTTGAGAGGATTGGTGAAGGCAAACATCTGACCCATATATCACAAGATACACCTCAGATTGAAGAAATACATCTGTACTTACAATTCTACAACATAATAGCGGTCTGAATAAAGTCATT
The DNA here is from genome assembly GCA_942159475.1 of Sthenelais limicola. Lineage (NCBI taxonomy): Eukaryota > Metazoa > Annelida > Polychaeta > Phyllodocida > Sigalionidae > Sthenelais > Sthenelais limicola. The sequence continues at coordinate 54,759,414 of OW804102.1, read as the reverse complement.
GATCAAAACCTATATACCTGAATCTGTATCCGATACAGAGCGACTTAGTACAAAGTCACCCTAGAATAGCATCACACGTACTATGTTGTCCACTTTATAAGGGTTAAAACATAGCCATGTATATTGACACAGTAACTGCTATCATTATTTATGATTATCATTGAGTTAGCACAACCATATATTGCCTCACATGAAACTTTCCCTATTATGTTCCTTTCATTATATAAAATCGATGACAAAACAGATTCAGAAGTAAGCTAAACTACCATGCCCGCACATAATTTAGTGTCAATATTTTGATATTATTATATAATAGTGTACATGGCGTTCGGTTCAGGAGGGTTTATTCATATTATTAATATATGCAAAATGAGGATCATAGAATAGTGATAATTATGACATGTTATGACTTAATTATTGTCCCTTATTATATAATACGTTATGACATTAAACATGATTCATCAACATGATATAGTATAACATTTAGGTAAATTACCCAGTAATTCGTCCAGCAATATTAAATAAAGAAGGCCAAGTTTGGGAATCAATCACCAAATTAAAACCTGCTTACAAGTAATCAAATGGTGAACTATGTTTCTATCATGAAATAGACCATTGTCTAAGTTTGTTTTCACCTGGCATGTTATTACTGAAACTAGTGCATGTGGAAAACATTGTTAGGACAACAGAAGCTAAATGTTAGATACGTCTTAGCATCAGAATGAATTGTGTGCTGAATTAAATAAATACAACCATTTAATGAATACCTTTTACCACTTTCAGGGTATGCAGCTGTGGTTGATGTGACACTGAATGTGTACAACAGTGGTGGAGAAACAGCAACATGGATAACACCAGGAGAGAACACATCCTATGAATGTCACTATACTGGAGGCTATTATGTAACATTTAAGAATGGAACTGATAAACCTATATTGACGTATTCAGCAAAAGATGGTAATATTACAGCTGGTCCTGGCTATGAGCATCGGGTAAGTGACTATACACATAAGTTTGGTGACCGTTGTGTTATCTTGTAAATAAAAAGTGTTATATTATTATACAGCTTTCTACATGAACAGGTGTAGAAATCTCTAAATCTCTAATCCCTGGAAACCTGAGCCCAGCGCTGAGCCCTCCATTTCCTTAGTGGACTCCGCATCTGACTTGTCTGACCAAATGTTGTTATACAACAGAGGACTGACATCATCAGACATGAACACATAATAAAATTGGCTGAATAAAATTTAATCTGAAAATCCATCTTCACTGGGCTTTGTTGCACAATGCTGGTCGTAGTCTATTCTTTGCTGTTCGTTCGTACAGATTGTAAAGGCCTTGCTTGTTTCTTAATCTTACCTAATCGCGCTCGTTGGCATATCTATGAGAATCCGTTGCACAACTAAATCGTGGGTTCACGCTCGTGAAAACTCATCAGAAGGTAAACATACCAGAGTGGGTTTAATTGTTTTGTTGAGTAGAATTGCCTGTCCTTTATTTTAGACCCAAATTGATTAACTGAATGACCTTCCATAATAACATATGCATGGCCTTCGTCAAATAAAGATGGTAAGACAAATCATATTTCATAGCAAATAATATAATTCATTTCCCTCCAGGTCTCAGACTATTCAGGCTCCAATGCAAACTTGACCATGAAGTTATTGTATCCCTACTGCTCTAAAGATGGCGTGGTTAAATGTGAAGTTATGGACATGAATGCAGACACTGGAATAGCAACAAAAACCCTTGACTTTGCAGGTCTGTATTAATATACACCCATTTCTTGTTCATTATATGGTCATTATTCACAATTACTGTTATTTTGGTACCCGCATAATATAATTATGATGTATAAATCATATTCTCATAAGCCTTGTGATAGCTATACTATGCTTCACATTCAGCCAAAAATTGTCCAGGTATTGAATAGGGCCTCTTAGTTAGTGCCTTGAACAGTCCGGCAACTAATACCATTTCATTTCATCAATGCATTCAAACCTATATAATGCTCTCTTCTTACTACTAATTGAAAAAGTGTAATGTACCTATTGTATGATGAATGCAGGATAGGGAGAAAGACTGAATACCAATTCCCATCCTGGTATTCAAGGCTAATGCCAAAGTAGCAACCCTGCTTCAATAAAATGTTCGAAAGAAAACTAACACAGAGACTAAACAAATATTAACCTCCATTTAAAGCCTGTAGGTGCAGAATGGTCCCCTTAAACCAATTGTTTGTTTTCTTAGAGGAGGTTCAATTCAATTCAACTAATTCTTTATTTCCAAACATCTTACATTCATATCATAGCCAGATTTTGTTGGAGGAATAGCAGTCTCTAATAATCTGTTGATGATAATTTGTCTCTGTGTTTTGCTTTTAGTTCCTGCCCAGAATGTTACAATCAAGAAAGATGAAGGCTGTAACTATACTTGCTCAGTGGAAGACATCTTACCAAAGGGAAAGTTTGTATGGCTTGGAGGATGTGAAGAAGTTACATCTACTATTATACCAGATGGGAAGTGCATGTTCAGTCAAACTTCTACAGCGATGTGTAACAGTAGTCACCATGGGCAGCAACTAGCTTGTGAATTCATACATGAAAACAACATGAGAAGAAATAGTACAAGCATAACAGTCAACTGCCCAGCTAGTAAGTAAATGTTATTTCTTTAAAAATACTCTCTGCAGTGTAACATCCACAATGAAAGGGAAACCTTTAGGAGTGTAACTATTATCTAAATATCTAACATAATTTGTCTCATGTCTCAGTCAATACTACTTTTTGAGAACAATACTAAAGAGGTTACTTTAGGAATGTCCCACATTGCTCAGTTCACCATATGGAAGGATTCAGTCACCCAACAATATGAGTTAGCTTTCTCTGACCCGAAATCAAATGAAAAACTGATAGTAAGTATCAAAATACATCAAACCTACTAGGAAATAACCATTCAGTATAATTTGAATCAGTGTGACATTTAGGAGGGATGGAAACGTTCAGTTGTAGGGGATCTGCATTAGTTAGATTATATTAGAAAATGGTTTATTCATCTCCAAGGATACATATTACATGGGGAGAAACAAACTGATCCATCAAATGAAGCTAAACTATGTGGCAGTGCTTACAGTACTTAAAGGTCCTTTTATTAATCAATATTAGTATTATATCGTTATTGCAATTGTTCCTGAACATGAGCATACTACACTTTACACAATGCATTTATTTGAGTAGCCATTTAACTGTAAGAATACACAATTATTGGACAGGAGTGCTTATAGAAGGAGATTGTGACACATATGCGTGGCAAGTTCCAATATGTATTCATTATAAGCTCTCAAACCAGTACAACATATTAATTGAAAACCATCAGATATGCTATCCAAGACCATTGTAGAATGAGTCATGCTATCAGGCATATTGACTTCTGACAGAAGACCAGCATTTTTCAAAATAAATTTAAAAAAAAAAAAAATCATAGCATAGGTAGACGAAGCTTGTAACACCTAACCTGCACGACTTTTGTTCCCACACCTGAGAACGCGGGACCAGACTTACCCAATATGCAACAGCTCTCACTCAGCTCTCAAAGAGGTCAAAATAATTAATAAAATGATCATAGCATTGTAGTAAATTTAGAGAGGCTTTTCGATATTCGATCTGTTCCTGATCTTTGATAGAAAAGAGAAACATCTCCATGATTTTTTTTTTTTAACAAATTTTATTGGTCAAAGTTTTACATCACATGCAATAATTCTCATTTGCCAATGGAAAAATCTATTAATTAATTACATCCATTCGGTTATCATTCAATAACATTCAATTTCTTTGCTTCTGTTGGTGAGTTTTACTCATTACATTAATCCATCAGTTATGTCTCTACTTTATAATTATCTAAATTCTGAGAGCGTACACTTTGATTTACTCTATTATGGTTGTCATATCATACCACCTCTGTGGGATAATTTCCCAGCAATAGTGTTATGGTTTCTTATTTAATGATTATAAATACATTCTAGTAATCACATCACATCCATTCTACATTTTTTTGTGGCCTTCTAAAAACAGTACATACATGTAGTTTGCAAATAAAATGTTTTCAGTAGTTTACACCTTCCTGTAATTTAATAATTACCTCTTATCAGTTGTCTATATTACTTGCACAATATTAGCTACATGCGGTTAGTCTCGCCAGAGCTCCGTATCTTTCAGAAATCGTTTCAGACTTTCCCAAGTTTTACTTTTATTAGCAGGGCTTAATTTATTCCACTTTTGGGGACCCTGTACATGTGGAGAACGATTGAATTTCTCCGACCTTGCTAGGGGCTGAATAAGGTTTATTCCTCTAGCGAGTCTTGTTTCCCTGGGCATAATTTGCGTACGTTCTGGTAATTCTTTCATTAGATACATTAATCCCTGTACCGCTATATCACCTCTTTTTTGCAAGGTATCTATACAGAGTTCACTTCGCATGTCATGTATAGTCATTTCATTATTATTATTAAAGACTGTTCTTACTGCCCTATTTAAGACGCTTTGCAGTTTCGAGATGGTTCTTACGTTCGCTAAGTTGTACATAATAATACCGTACTCGGCAAGTGATAATATGTGAGACTTAACTATGGTGCAAGCCATTTTTTTGTTTAAACACGGTCTCAATCTTGCTAGACTATTTACTTTTTGTTGTATCGTCAGTCTCATCTTGGTAAAATGAGATGTAAAATTTAGGTTTTCATCGATTTGATATCCTAAATATCTGACTACCTTTGCCTTTTTTATGGCATGACCATCGATATAGTTTTCACCTATGTTGCCAAAATTTAGCTTTTTCAGCTTGTTTTTTTAGCCTAGGACCTGGAGTTGGCACTTATTGGAATTGATTTTCAATTTGTTTCTTGTCATCCAATTTGCAATATTCGTCGAAGCTAATTGCGATATAGTTATACAGTCCCGAATATCAATACCCGTTACTGTAATAGCCGTATCATCTGCATATATATTTAAGTTAATTTCGACGTCGTCAGAGGGTAATTCCACATTGTCTATACATCTGGGTAGGTCATTAATAAAAATTAAAAAAATCAATGGGCCTATAATGCTCCCCTGTGGTACGCCTCTGGTTATGGTGACTGGATCTGAAATATTTGTTCCCAATTTGGTTCTTTGCACTCTATCTGTCAGGTAATTTTGGACTATGTCGATGATGCTGGTATTTACATTGTAGTATCTTAATTTCTTCATCAGGATCACATGGTCTATACAGTTAAACGCCTTTGCCACGTCATAATAAGTGGCTGTTGTTAATTTACCTGTATCGATTCCCTTTAAAACTGGTTCTAAAAATTCATATACTGATCTATTTGTTGAGTGATTTTTTCTAAACCCCCCCTGATGAATATTCATTGGCTTGAACCACATAATTATATAAACTACCTACCACCAAATCTATCTTTTACATCGTCAATGGTCTGGGATGCCAGTTCAGATTTATTTGATTTCCCTAAATAACGCAATTATTTCCTTTTTAAGGAGTGACAACAACAATAAAAACAACTTCAGTAACTCCTACAACAGCAACAACAGAAACAACAACAGGTTACTATCACAAAGTCCTTTAATACTTTTGTTGTACATTATTACTTAAGTGGTGTGGGTGGTGTTTGAATACTAGTTAATTCACTTAGATGTAGCCTTCGAAACAGGCTTCACATCTACCGACATAACAGTGCATAGGAATAGTTAATAGAGCTTATTAGTCGCTGGTACATGCCCGTGTAGGGATAGGAAAAAGTAAACGGTTTTTTTGTTTCTTTTCTAAGAGACCAGCTCAATAATGTTGTGAAGCCAAGTTGCCATAAGTGGGTTGAGGCATGTGCGATGTTCAGAATGGAATACTATTGAAAGAGCTTCAAATCACTTCCTTGAAAAACTTATTTTGGGAAAAACAATACCCAGGTAAACTCACTTGAGATCTATGTAAGCCATCTTCAAAGTAAGAGCCGTGTACATACGGTAATTAAAAAGCCTTTTACCACTTTGGTATATCAAACTTGACAAACAATTAGTGTCAATAGATAGTTGAGAACTCTTGTGGTTTAAAGTTCAATCAAAATAGAAGGAATCATGGAATTTGTTTTTAAACTTTAGATTGGTGTTTGGGGTTGGTTTTTCTGATTAGTAGGCTATGTTACAAATACAAATATGAAATGTTTCCATAGTCATTTAAGGGTATTAGTCAGACACTACATGAGTAGTTAATAGTATTCATTACACATGCATTCAACATTGAGGTGCAAACGGCTGTTCATTACTTGTAAAGCGGTCTTGCCACTGTCAACAAAATAGTGACGATGTCATTGCTGGTGATGCACATCAATAAAAATATATATTGGTAGCTGCATTGTCTTTGCATCGACAACTAGAATATGGAATCTCATTGACTTCTCAACGCCACAGCCATTAACTCCATTGAAAATGAACCTATGCAAAATTACATCAGTGGGAAATATCAAACTTGTTTGTTGTTTATCACTACCCTTACCGATGCAAATTTTACATTGCCCACTCATCGTTGATCATCACTGGTTATTGCCAAAGGCATAGTGATGACAAGGCGATGTAACAATGATGCAATAAATTTCACAAAAATCTCATTGACTACCTCATTGCCAACGCATCGCCAATGCATTGCCAATGATTTTGTTGACAGTGGCTGAACCGCTTAAAGGGTAATGGACTAGTACAGTACCGATTGAACTATTGCGTGTTGTCATGCCAACACAAGTTGGGTGACGTAAATTTAGCGATGCAAGTTAGACAATACAAGTTTACCGGAGCGAGTGCTTTCTTCCTCAATCGTTTCACCAATTTCTAGTTATATTCCTCTGGTATGAAAACCAGATAGTACTATGTTTTATGAACCATGTTTTACATGCAAAATTAGGCATGTATGATAATCAACCTACAGCTGGGGTAAATGTTTTCGGACATGCTACTCCACCCCTGTCCTCCATACACTCAGGGTATGTTTAACTAAACAAGTAGAAGTATTCTGTAGATGGTTATTCCTCACTGGTGACTACTCTGCCTCAATCACCTCAACTGTATTATAACTGTCAATGTACACTACCTTCTTGTAATATATTTACATTGTCCAACGATTGCTGTGTACAGAGATAAAGGTTAAAAAGCATGTAATGAAACTTGACTTCAAAATAGTACTGTTTCAGATTCTAATTACTATTTTAAACTTACAATAATGATCCTTATGATTCCTATTGTTTTTTGCAGGTGGGGGAATTTCTGGTGAGTCGAAATTATCATTTATATACATGTACATAGTTAACCCCTGAGTTCCCTTTTCATGATGGGTCTCAAACTTAAACTGAGTGCCATTTGCTAATTTATTACACACTCTATTTGGATGTTAAAAAGTAAATTTAACTCGTTTAGCCTACAGTTTAGTTCGAGGAGGCTTGATTCACTGCAATTCGTAGGCCTAAGTTACATGGTTGGGACAACATCATCTGGCCTACGCTGCGCCAATGAGATTGCGTCTTTGGCCGAACTGTTCACATGAACAGTTCGGATCAACCAAACTGCACCCCCAAACTGCACCTTTCTAACTGCTCATGTGTGTAATAATGGTGCTATTTCACTGGTAGTACAAATTAGGAAGATTTCGTAAAATGATAACAGAGAATAATTTTGTGCCCAATGCTGAGTGTATGGGAGTTTTACGTTACAAGTCAACAAAACGTCATGAACTGGTGCAGCGGTGTAGTAACTGTCCACTGTTGTGGACTACTAAAAATCTCTTTTACCTATACCGACTGTACATTATCAGGTGGCCCCTACTCTTATATATATATGGGTCAGATTTTCAGAAAATTTACAATTGGCAGCTGTACACATTTAGGAAATTCTGCTAAATTAGGCTGAAAAAGGTGAATACCGGGTATATGTGGTATCACATTGATTTAAAAATGTCAGTTCTGTTATGTTAAATTACATTTTGAGCTGATTTTTGTCTTAAATGTGGGTTATTTGAGAGGATTGGCGAAGTTGAATTGTACATTTCCTGAAAGTCTGACCCATATACTTGTGTAAATACTTGTAAATATGTTTGTTTATCTCATAGTGCCTATCCACGGATACACAACAACTCTGGTATTGTGGGCAGTGTGCAGCGTGTTTTATTATGTAAATATGTTCATATAAATTATGATTAAGTTGCTGTAGTAAGACAAGGTCCCTATACACTAATGTTGCTTTACCACCTGATAAGATAAGGTTTTGTCTGAATCAAACTCAATATATTGACATTTCAAAGATTATCTAATACAATTATATAAAATATTCGGCAGCCGGAAATTTCTATTTTTTTAACAACTTTGTATTCAGGTAAATGATAACAGATACACTCTCAATCAAAATTTGAAAATATTTGCATAGATGATCTTTTTCCAGAAATTGAAGAATTTTCCCAGTTGCATATGTCAACTTCATTTTCCTTATCAATTATCTATTTCCTTATCATTTACGATAATGTGGCCATCTGGAGTGAGTGACTGAGGTCATTATTTTGTTATTTGTACCTCTATTATACATGGTGTAACAACAATTTATGAGGAAGAAATATCTTAGGTAATGCAAGTGAATTTATTCTCGTTGGATGTTATTAACAGAGGTACAGATAGTGTAAGAGTTCCCGATGGTAAGTCAAGGCCTTGGCTTAGAGAAGTTCTATAGAGTCTCTATAATAATGCCAAGAGAGACTGGCTCTGTACTGGCCCCCTCTCTCTGATTGGACAGGATTCCGTCCAATCACGGGCGTTAATTAATCAGTTGACCCTTGGTCTGCGTGCAGGCAGGAGGTATGGAGAAAACGAAAACATATGTAGAAAAACATACGTTATGATAAGTTATAACATCTCTTTCTAAGCTAGTATTACCAAATATATAGTGGACGGTGAAGTGTTAAAGCTGGGTTCCACTGCCCGGCTACTTCTCCCGCTTCGGTTCCCACTTCTTGATTAGAGAAGCAGGAGCAGAAGCGGGAGAGTAATGGGGATGGGTGCTATTGTGTTCTGCTACAAAGCCACGTTACTTCCTGCTTCTTTTGGAGCATTTTTAGCGTTTTGAAGCGGCCGCTACTTTGTAGCGGGAGGTAGTGGGAAGTAGCATGAGGTGAAGTGGGCGACTAGCACCACTCTATGTTGCCCCTCACCCTAACTGATGCATTCATTTCCATGTGAAAATAAAATGTCGCCTGCTCACATATCTGAGTATAGCGGCAGAAGTAGTGGTGGAAGTAACGTCCCAGTAGCACCCATCCCTGTTACCTTCAGCTACTTGCTCCTGCTTCTAAAGAAGCAGGAGCAATAGACTGTCAAAGAAGTTGGAGGAGTAACGGGAGGAGTAGCCGGAGGAGTAGCCGGCCAGTGGAACCAAGCCTTTAGGGTAAAGCCCAGAGGCCATTAAGCCGTTTTTCCAGTTGGCAACATCAAAGACTGAGTCACCGATTATGGGAATAATCAAACTAAGCGGAGGGACTGGATGTATCAAATCCAGTTCAATTCTCACTGGAATAGCGCTATTTGATCTAGATGCTGCCTAATATTTGGAATTAATTTGGACTCGTCCAGCCATGGTCAAGTACTTGGGCGTTAGTGCTGCACTACAGTTCTGCATACTGCAAAGCGTATAGAAAAAATTGTGATTGAGGTATAAACTAATGATATATACCAATGTATCCTAATACCTGAGAAGTATCCCAGATGACAAAGAGTGATCAAAGAAACCTATACATGATGGACCTTTCCATCGATTCAAATTGTGAACAAATGTTTATTGAATTAATACCCTGAAAAAAAAGTAACCCTTAAGTTAACATCCAAAACATTCAAAATTATACATGCTGCATTAACAGAAAAGTAAATTTCACTGACTGTTTTCATTCATTGGTTCCTTTCAGACGCTGTCATAATTGCAGTGTCCGTAACAAGCACTCTGGCCATTGTCCTTGGTTTAGCAATTTGTGTTATGCTTGATGCAAGATCCCATTACCAAGTCCATCCCTCAAACCCTGGCGAAAAAAACAAAGACCACCCCTCAAAACAGGGTGGAAAAAACACAAACCAACACACTTCAAACAAATCAACTGACAGTGTCAAAAAAGAGCCACCTGGAAACTGACCATGGCTGAACAGATGGAATGTTAAACCTTCAGTTTATGTCTAAAGTTGCCTTCTCACCTATCATAGACTAAAGACATTTATGAGAAGAAGGGGATAATTTGAAAGCACTTCATCATTCATTATAGAGGTATCTAACAACAGGTCGATTTACGTTTAAAGGTTGTTTTATGGGAAACTTATTCAGCATGCCAGTATCTGTGATAAAGTTATTTTATGGTGCTTCTCTATGATTCACAAACTTGGATCACAACTGTTCTATAGTATGTCATTGTAGAGAGAATATTTATAAGCGCTTTCCTGTATGGGGGGAGGTACTAAGGACAACTACATGGTGCTTTACTTTCTAGATTATTTAAAGATTATATAAAAAATGATTGAATTATGAAATTTGCCGCTACTAAGATGAAGATATGCACTTTGATTAAGATGTGTCATACATGATCAATCATCTGAACTCATCTAGTGGTTGCAATCCAATTCTTGCAATCCTGGTTAAGGTTTGTGGTTTGCAGATTATAAAACCTGTGATGATTGTTTCCACCACTACTAGTCAGAAGCTGTGAAGGGACCTACTGGTTACAGAGCTACAACTAAACATTTGTTAGAACAAGGATTCTCATCTCACTAATTCTTAATCAATTTGTATAATACAAATACCTGCATGATGCTGACATGGTTGTGAATTTGTCTGATATATAATATTAATTATTTGTTGTGAATATTCATTCTTCTATGGGCCTTGGAGTATGCAAAAAACGTAGTGCGCCACACACCCTTCATCACTTTGCCATAGCTGGAAGTACCGCAGCATCTCAAGGAGTACTTCCAGATTAAAAAAATGGGCGGCTAGAGCGAATATTGTTAACTAGGACTTCAAGAATTTGGTGTAATTATGTCATAATAAAAGCTTAAAATATAACTAGTAAGGATTGATGACTAACATTGAGGGGCTGCACAGAGGATATTAATTTATTTAGTCTCTGCCTAAGGTGGTTATATCCCAAGGCTCAGTCATGGCAGTGACTAATTGGTATGTGAGAGTGAGTGTTATATCTTGATTATCCTCTTACTGGACTTGCACAGTACTGCCATTAATTAATTCAATGAAGAACAATGAGAATAATTAGGGCTAAAGATAAATTATGCTGCGATTCCACTGGCTTGCTCTTTTGGCCCGCTCATGGCCCGCTCTTTTTATTTCCCCAAGCAACTTACAAGCGAAGGCAATAGAATTGGTTACTGCGCTTTCTATATGCTCTTAAAATTTGACGTTGGTGTTGTTTTTGACACTGCGCTAATATCTGATGTGTTTGATTTGAGCGCAGGAACATGACACTCTATCCATAGCTTTAAGTAGCAGTCCAAGAGCGCAGTGAGAGTTGACCAACAGTCTAGCCATTGATTTCATAAGGAAACAAGCGCATCAGTAGAATCGCCCTGTGCTTCTATTGCGCTAATAATAAAAATGGACAAAGAGTGAATGAAATGCGCACAATGAAAAAGTAAGAGCAAGCCATGACCGCAGATACAAGTGAGCCAGTGGAATTGCACCTATAACCTGCGATTCCACCAGATCACTTATATCTGCGCTCATGGCTCACTCTTGCTTCGCTTGTTTTGCAATACAAGCGCAGGGCGATTCTACTGGTTCGCTTTTTTCCTAATGAAGTCAATGGCAAATCTCTTGGTCCGCTCTTACTGCGCTCACTAAAACAGGCATGAAAAGCGCCATGAAGTTGCGCTCATATCAAACACAACAAATATGAGTGCAATGTCCAAAAGAAGTGCCAACATCAGTTTTTATTAGCGTATAGAAAGTGCAGCAACTGATTCTATTGGACCGCTCTGGCTGCGCTCTATCTGCGCTCATGGAAATAAAAAGAGCGGGGCATGAGCGCACAAAAGGAGCGAGCCAGTGGAATCACAGCCTTAGACTATTTCTTTTTATAATCTAGACTATTAATGATATTAGGATCGTGAAATAAACCTACAAAATGCCCACATAACTCGTTCCCATGACTGTTTCAGTTGAGTTGCCTTTATTCAATCTATTGATAATAATGTGGTTAATCAATGTGGCATGACGATTACGTAATATGATATAGCATGAAACATGCCATATACATACATTTCAATTACTAAAAAACATAGTTATATGAAACATGCATGTTTGAATCCTAGCCAATACAATTATAAGTATTCCATTAAATGTCTCATCCAATGTCTTCTGTCTTAATTCCAAGTCTAAATTTTAATTTTAAAAACATCTATGCAACAATGATTTCAACAAAATATTGATGACTGTTGTCACGTTGTTACGTTGTTATGTTGTTATTGAATTTATTTATCTACTTACCTAGTGATTCTCCACTTACCCATCAATCAGTCTCTATTTAAACAAAATAAACACTTGTTCTTATCAGATTTCCGATAGATTAACATAATCAGAACCAGCTTCATCTCACCTTTTCAAATGTTTATAGATTTATATTCTGCCACTGTAGAATTTTGTCTTTTGTCTGTAAGACATCAAATTATTGGCGTAAAACTGAAAATTTGGCTGCATTCCATACACCGATTCTGAATCACTAGGTTTTCAATGGGTTAAATGTGAACTTGATCATAAGAATAACGTTGTTACCAATCAGCCAGGATATTATCATATATTGGTTTCTGGTTGATTTCAGGTGGCAGTAAGCGGTGGGTGTTCGCAGTGGGTGTAGGTCTAGGTTGTGTTATTATAATTGGTATAGTTTTTGTTTGTATAATAAAATATCACATTAGGAGAAATAATAATGTATACATGTAATGATCTCAAATAATTGTTGAACATCTCATATTCGTTCATGATTTATGTGATTAATCTTATATAATTATTTTCACAGTGTGCATGTTTACTTATCCATTACATGCCTTTTATTCTTGTAAATACTGCTCAAATTGTATCATAACTATGACGTCACACCTTTAGGGTGAGGCTTTTGTATGAATACCAGAGGACCTATGAGTCCTGCTGGTCTCGCCAGTGACCAATAAACCAATCTCAAACCATACTTGAACTGTCCTTCATTAAAGGAGTGGTGTTGATGATTTATCAGTAGCATTAAAGCTAGATTACTCCAACGGCCCAGTTTCATAATGCAACTTTTCATGAATGATGTCCATATACATGTCATTCACATTATCACTAATTATGTAGCACCATTAACATTTACTCTGGTTGTACTCACTTATAATGCTTCAAAGATATCCATGCTCAATATAAGTATTGATTTTACTTGGAGAGAGGGGGGAGTTATGATACCGATTGGATCCAAGTGGGATGGGTGTCAGCAAAATAAGTCACAAGTATCAAATTTGATATTGAGATAAGATATTTATCTACAAGATATCTTTGTAGGAAGGAGTATGTTCCTACTTCTGGAGTGTATAATGCCCCTTGTTGTATGAATTATTACATGTATGGGATTTCGATATGGTGTATTACATATATTCATCCATTTTTAAGCTCATCCTACAGGTTATATTTAGCTACTTTACTAGTAAAGGGTCAAGAGGTATTACAAACTCTTTTCCCAAAAATAAAAATATCAAACTTAAAATGTAAAAACACTTATTAGTCATGGTAATGTTTACCTTCATTATAATTGGCTTGATCTCAGCTTTTCAAATATGACCATATCTCAAAATTTGCAGTCAGATTTGTAGTCAGAAGTGGAGACAACGTTAATTTTTAGCCAATAGGGTTCAAAAGTCAGAATAATTTGTGGCCTGTTTGAAAAGGTAAAATGGCCCCCTAACCGCCCCCACCCCCACACTCGACGGGCACGGGCCACAATATCAACACCATGTCTCTATCTCGAGGAAAACCTTACCTGCTTCATGTCTATGTGAAGGAAATACAACATCGCAGAAATAAAACAAAAAATATATAAAAGAAATTGTTGCGTCTTGTGACTCATTTTACTAAAAACGCATCACACATTACTCATGATAGACAGGCTGATACAACCTGCTCGCGACTTCCTCAAGTGCCCTGCCCTCGACACACATATCCACACCTGGTGTCACATATAATGGGTCAGATTTTCAGAAAATGTACAATTCATCTTCACCAATCCTCTCAAATAACCCAAATTTCAGACGAAAACAAAAGTTCAAATACAATTCAACCTAACCAAACAGATAGCTAGAATCAAACTAATGCCGAATATATTTGAATTTAACTAGAATTGACCAAATTGCAGCCTAATTTAGCAGAATTGACTGAATGTGTACAGCTGCCAATTGTACATCTTCTGAAAATCTGACACTATCATATCTTGCACATTATTTACATAGACTGGGATATCAGAAACACAACCAGGATATCCGAGGACAAAGGGAAACAAAGTCTAGGTCCTAATCATGGCTGTTATGTTATGAGTGTAAATACTCACCTAGGAACAAGCTACAGTTTTCTAACTGTTTAAATACTGTATTGTCCATGAATGAAATACGAAAACTTCCATATCAGTAACTTGAACAAAGGAACAAGCATATATATTCTTGTTGTCAATACAAACCATAGAAAATAACTATGAAATGAGAGACAGATGTTATTTCTCTCCTTAGTTACGATATAAAACCATTGGTGACAACCGTGAAGGTAAGGAATGGAGGCATGTACCATGAAATAGAGATTTTAGTGATTTGTTTTTTGTTTTTAAAGATGTTTATTCAGCAGAGTGAAATTATGCAGTTATACACTATTCTCATTCGAGGCAGATATGATTCGAACATTTTTACAAAAATATATTCAATACGTCAAGTGAAAGAGAAAATACAAATATATCTATCAGCCCATGAAGAAGGACTTAAATTACAGAAAAGAAGCACACACATAAAAACCATCACCCAGGCAGCATCATGCCAAAATAAGGACCTTAGGCAATCATGTCCATGTTCATGAAAATTTGATGAAAACTAATTTTGGTCTCATGATTGATAACATGATCTATTATATATACATTGAATTATTAAATATTAAGAACTGAAAACAAATTAAACTAATTTGTATATTATAAGCATCTACTTCATGGGCCTTATATAGCGCATTTATCTATACTATCACACGATTAAACGTATTTGATCGCTGCTGGGTGATAGCTGGTTACTGATATAGACACACTGACGGAAACACCTGGCTAACATAGATTATACAATATTCCACAGTTATTGTCAAATTGTTACCATAAGGCATTTGGACACTTATTATGCACCAAAGGAGTAATTACGCATATTGGCAGATGGTTTACTGACGGGGAAATTCGGAATCATGAGAGTTGACCTTACAGGATATATAGTTCTACAGGTGACACTAGCATTACATCTACGAGGTGCAGCAGGTGAATTATTTATATCTAATTAATGTAAAAGATTCATTTAAGTGAATAGGGTTATAATATTCCGTTGCATTCCTGAATGAGCGTTGCTATAGGCTATTGTTTGTCGGTAACCAAGGACTCCTAACAGGTATCCTTCCTCCCCTCTTCCTCATGCACCCCCTCCCCACTTTGTCACCCTCCCCTCTCTCCCTTTCCCTACATCCTCTCCCTCCCCACTTGTCCCCCCTCTTCTTTCCTTCCACCTACCCGTCTCCTATTTCCCCACCCCCTCCCTTTTCAACACTCTTCTCTCCTACACTCTCTCCCTCCCCTCCCCTTCTCCAATACCACCACCCCTCTTCTTCACTCTCACACTCCACTGCATATAGTCGGGTCCCCCTGTAAGTGACGTAGTAGCTTGTGGGAAATGACAAACTATCTCACAGGGCTTTCCCAGGCTATAACCCGATGTGCATGATTTCATTGTTGACCTGATTCTGACCTGGAACTTTTGACCTGATTCTGACCTGGTGCTTTACTAGTGGAAAACGTAAACAGTTTTGAGGCTCAAACTTGATTTTATAATGCTCTATAGACCCGATATATAAATGCACTTATGATACTCTCAACATTGCACTATTTACCAGGTTATATAATGCACTTATGATCCTCTCAACGATGCACTATTCACCAGGTTCTATAATGCACTTCTGTTGCACTCAGTAAGGGCACTTTTATTGCTCTGTATCTCAGGAGTATTTAGGCTGGTAAATCTTTTTAAAAGCATATTTCCCAATATAATACAGAGTTTATACCAATAAGGTATGTTGCCATCTCTTTGCATCGCAGTACATAGATTGTTTCATCAATTTTCCCTCCTGATAGACAGACAGATTGCTGAGTATAGAAGGGTTAATCCAGTGGTATAACCGATCTGGGTGGCCTAGTCTACTTCAGGTAATGAAGTATGCAGTGAGTAGAGGTGTTTTCATCAAAACGTTTTTCCGCATCAAAAAACTAAAGTACACAAATGGAATATAGAAGTATATAACTTATAACCTTCCTATGTACATGATTTGGCGTATCTATAGTGGTCTAAATGCCACATAAGTATATTAGCAGCACTTTCATTGTAAAAGAAATTGTAATTGCACCCCAGTTACCTTTTGCGCCACCTGGTGAAAACAGTAGGCCTACCGCCACCTAGGGAGAACAAGTGGCATAATAGTAAACCTGGCAAGATACACCCAGGGTTCTCACCAGAAATATATTTGACAGGCTAGCGGGGGGGCACACATCATCTAGGGAGGTCTGGGGGCTTTCCACCACCCCCCCCCCCCCCTCCCTCTAACAAAAAAATTGAGCAAAATGATGCTGTTTTAGTGCGTTCAGCAGATTTCAAGGGCCATCAGGTCAACCCTTAAATATTACAAGTTAAACTGATAGTTTACATGAATGAACTTTATTTTCCTAGTCAACCTAACCTAGCCTAAAACCTTTTAATGTTTTTCATAGTTAGGGGAGTTATATATTGGAACCTTTCGAATCTAAAAAAAAATTGCTGCTAAATTGATCAAATAGTTTTTATTCTACACAAATGAAAACCAATGTTTATGGTTTATGGAAACGTCAGACGGCGTAATGATGATGTAAGGAGTTTGTACATTATAATAGTCAGAAAGATTGTTTGAAACAATTATTAATTAATTATTAAGGGAATTACTAAAGGATGCATATTTTCTTTAACATTTCGCATTGCAGGGAGTTATTATTGGACTACTAATGTACTAGTTCTATACATTTAATTTAATTATAGATATCGAAGTATCAAAAATACAGTAGCCAATTTTATGATAAATGCCGCCAATGTATATGTGCAATATGATGATCTTGGGTCGGGTTACATAATAATTATTCAGGACGGTGAACATTTTCATACACAGGCACAAATGTTCTCAGAGCTGCCTGAATTACAAAACTCTTACCGATAGCCTAATAATTTAATGTAAATGAGATAAACCTAGGTTCGTTGATACAAAGGTATATGAAATATTAACTTTTCACAATATCATCATATTTATAAAAGTATTAGCTTACAATCCAGTCCATTGCAAATACTATGACAGTATTTTGGAGTTTTTAGATGTAATGTAAAACAGATTCCCACCACCCACGCCATGCACATTATTCAATCTTTATACATTGTGGGTCACACATATTGACTTACATTATTTAGACAGTAGTCCAAAGATAGCAAGATAACATGCAAATGCAATACGCACAATATCATGGTCATTATGTCAGAAGGTATATTTCCTTCTAAAGTTATACCGTACTAATCTCGAGTTACAATTACCACATAATTTTCTCTTTTTTCCATTTTTTTAAACACTTTTTCATAACTCTATTCAACCTGTACGAATATCTTGGTACAGTTTCTTTTTTAAGGTTTTGAATGTTTTGGGCTCTTCTTCTAACCTAATTCGTTCTGGGAGTTTATTCCAACCACTATTAACTCTACCAGATATACTTCTAGTCATTTAATCTCAGATTAATAATGTGGTAGGAATTACAAAAGAATGGGTTAAATCCGGGGGAGAATTTGGGAAGTAATATTTGGATAATATGGAGGTATCATTACATGGTTTAGTTTAGTGAAGAGGGGTTTCTATGAATGGGTGTAGCTGGGTGTCAGAGACTGAGTGTGAGTGTAAGAGAGTGAGAGATATGTGCGACATTAGGTGTGAATGCCATGCAGGTGAGTGAGCAGTGGCAGGTATTATGGACTGTTGTAGCTTCATTGTGTTGTAGAATTCTATGGTAGTTGTGGGTGCGGATTTGGTTTGAACTATTATTTGTGATAGAAGTGTTAAGTATATTTAGGTTATACAAATGAATATGTACAGATAATACATATTAATTCCACTGCATGTAGCTAGTGCATTCATACCCAATTTATAAACATATATTTGATACGCATTTCTGGAGTGCATCTGATGATGCACATTGAATCAGGTGCAGAACCAGGTGCAAAACTGCTTTTTTGAGAGGATTGCACTTTTGTGGCTGGTCAGTGGCACTTTTACATGCACTGGTGGATTTTCCAATGCACATCGGGAAATAGAGTATTTAAAAAAGACTTCTAAATCATATTTCACTCCAGATACCTTCACAAACCATAATATCCTCCAGACAGGGTTGACAGACCTGTAGAGACCCCCAAAAAAGATTCCCTAAACATGCATGACAAAAAACCCTTCTTGAGCTTTATTTAGATTTGTAGCCGGTGTTGAAACAGTCACACATGTAGTCTACTAAATATTTTAAAAAGCAATGGGACGTATCTTTCAATTCTAAATAGAAAAGTAATTAACAAGGAAAAGAATATCATTAAGTTAGCAGAACTTATATTGCCTCACACGAAACATCTTTCCATGTTATGTTCCTTTCATTATAATAGAATGTATGATGATATCCATGTTGGTAGAAACAGATCGCAAAACAACTAATTTGTCATTAGTATAGAAATAATATCTTTAACACTCAAGAATGTCTCACCCTTGAATTATCACTCTAGTCAGAATAATTTTATGTCAATATTTTGATATACACAACCGATTCATCGGTGCCCATATTTGGGTGACCAAGGGTGACCAAGGGGCGGTTGCTTAGCCACGCCCTTTCCTCGCCATTGACCAATCATATCGCTCCATTGCCGGCGCTTATGACGTAGCCCAGCGAACATAAACATTAACATTTGTTCATTCAGATCCGCGCTGTGCGGACAGACTTTTAAAAAGAATGTTTCTTTACTCTTATCTATTTGCTGAATAAAACCCAGCTTTGCTTGGTTTCAGGCCATTCCTTTGTCCTGTTATTTATTATACAAGCATCCGACCAGTCTCCCAACATATCATATATATATATATATATATATAATATATATATATTGTACATGGCGTTCAGTTCAGGAGGGTTTATTCAGGGTCACTTGAGTTATGAATATATGATACATCAGCCATCAACATTTATTAATTGAGGTCACATAGAAATTAATGTTAATTTGTCAATAGAATATTATCCATATCTTTATCTCATTTCATGCAATTACCTTTCGATTCAAGAGTCTAAGATCGAAATAAGCGAGAAAAGTGAGTACGATGTGGTTTAGAAATCCATAGGTTCTCTGTTATAGAGGCATGTGTGGCAGTTGTAAACTTGTGGGGTTTTTTTACGAAAATGGTTTTCGCATGGGCCACGATTCATCTAGCCAAGCCATTGCCACACCATCTCGTGTGAGCTATTATGATTAGTCATCTTTGATTATTTTTTCACTCTGTGAAGGTATTATGACGTAATCAATTTTGCTTATTATTTAATTTGTTATCACATTAAACACCATTCATCAAAGTGATATAGTGTACGATTGAGGTGAATTACCAAGTAATTCGGCCATACTAAATGATGAAGTTTAAGTTAGAGAATCAATGAAGGGCAGCACAATAAGTCCTGGTTACAAGTAATCAAACTTTCTGTAATAGCAATAAACAACTCAGATTTTAGCGTGAGAACGGTCTGTAGGCCGAGGGACGTCCCTGGCCTCTCACGCTAAAAACTGAGTTGTTTCTTGGTTTTAGTCTGTGATGGGTCGGCGTGTAGCAGCCAATGGGGGGCAAGCAGACTGCTACAGGGTAACAAGCGCGGTCTGTAGCAGCATAATTGCATGCAAAATTCCCCAGAATCTGACCCAGAATGGACTAACATGAAATAGACGGTTGTCTTTGTTTGTTGTTACCTGATGTCTTTTTGCTGCAACTAATGTTAGTCCATGTGGAAAACAGTGTGGGGCAACAAAAGCTAAATGTTAGATACTTCTTAGCATCTGAATTAATTGTGTGCAAAATTAAATAAATAAAACCATTTAATGAATACCTTCTCTACTTTCAGGTTATGCAGCTATGCTAGATGTCACACTGAAAGTATACAACAGTGGTGGAGAAACAGCAGGATGGTTGACACCAGGAGAGAATACAACCTATGAATGTGACTATACTGGAGGCTATTTTGGAACATTTAAGAACAGAACAGATAGACTTATATTGACATACTCAGCGCAGGATGGTACTATTACCCCTGCTGCAGGGTATGAGCACCTGGTAAGTGACTATACACATCAGTTTGGTGACTGTTGTGTTATCTTGTAAATGAAATGTGTCATATTATTATACAGCTTTCTACATGAGCAGGTGTAGAAATCTCCAAATCTCTCATCTCTAAAAACATGTTGTGCTGAGCCCTCCATCTCCTTAGTGGACTCCGCATCTTACTCTGTAAATAACTTGTCTGACCAAATGTTTTTATATGACAGATAATTGAAATCATCCGACAATCAATCTTCACTGGAATTTTTTAAGCACAACTGCCAATGCTAGAGTTCTTGGCTGGAACTTTCCATGTGCCAATATTGTGCAAAGGGCCGGAAGTTATACAGGGTCTTGAAGCCCTCCCTCTGACTGTCTGACTTCAGAGCTTGATTGAGGCAAACCTCTGACCGGACAATACCAGCTGTAATCTGACAACTATATAGGCAACACTTTTCCCAGTGAAGCTTGATTTTCAGTCAGATTTAAAAAAAAATATTATTGAAATAATGAATTCATTTTGACCTGTCCAGTAGGTCCTTAGACCAGTTAATTTTCCACCATTGATACAACGAGGTAGCTTGAAATAATCTAGATTAGTAGTTAGGTGTAAGAATAACACATCCAGCACTCACAACTGTTTAAAGTCAATTTATTATTGCCTTTTATTGTAAGACGTGTTCCTATTGGCTGAAAGGCCGGGGAACACTGCTCTCCATTTTATATATTAGGTCTGAGCCATGACATAAATAGAGAGAATGGGACGAGCCGGCAATAATCGAAAATTTATAGGACGAGATTCGTCCACATAAGCACGATGCCGTAGGCAGAGTGCTTATGTGGACGAATCAAGTCCTATAAATTTTCGATTATTGCCGGCGAGTTCCATTCTATATTTATTATATGTGCATACAAATTTGATGATATATCATCAGATATCACTGAAAAATATCTAAACAAGTCACAGAGAACCCCACTGTCCCACTGAGAGTCCCATTAGTACAGCGGTGCCCTAGCTGTCAATCTGTCTGTGTGTCTCATGCAGTACATTTACTTACTGACATTGTTGAATTAAAACGTTCATATCATGGCCATTCCTTGAGCTACATTAATTCAATTTATATCATTCAAAAGAGAATTTAATGCTCTATTTAATGATGTAGGTTTTATGATGCATTTCTATAATTATAGTACCAGAATCACGGGTGGATTACCGATCGCGGGGATTTGTTTACATGCTCCGCGGAGAGCCAAAGCTCCGCGAAGCATAAAAACAGAGCTATTTTTAGACAACTACATTTCATATAGGACTCGTCCTATATGAATATTTTTATAGCACCCCACTTATAGCATGTCTCTTATAGAATGCGCGTATAATAAAACAACAATATCGATCTATCAGGGCATTAGGAAGATCTGCTATATAGTAAAAGGCTTGTAAAGGTCAGCTTAAATACTTTTATTAACAAATGTCTATGCTACCTAATCCTTATTGGTTGGGAGGCCCGGAGGCTTCATAACGATATTTCATATTTCATATTTCATATTTCAATGTTTCTAATATGAGTATCCAGTACAGGATTAAATGGGGTAAGCTAGTATCAACTAGTCTTCCGCGTGTAAACAAAACTCAATAGTTACTCCTATAATAAAAGGATTAGGCTTATAGTGAAATAAAATATAATATAAAGTTAAGTTATAAATCTTTCCCTTCTTTGGAAGAGGGGCCCACTTACTGTTTGTCTTATTTTTCATTATGTGTTTTCTATTGATTTCCTAAAATGTCATAGTAGGATATAGTGCCCCAAATCACATCATGAATACATCCACTGGGTGGTTAACTGTTCAGATGATGCTCCACTACTATGTAACTGTAATAATTTGATATGAATAAGATTATTATAATGATAATATCGTTATCTTGGGTTAGAGTGGACTTGGTGTGTAATACCTCAACTTCAGCATGGTATACTGAACCAAACAGAGCATCCCCCTCTCAGAAGAGGTTATTAGTCATTTTCAGATGGTTTTAGTAACTACCAAAACAATAATTGTGGATCCATTTTATTTTAGACCCAAATTGATGACCTTTTATAATTACATATGCATGGCCTTCCTCAAATAAAGATGGTAAGACAAAATATATTTCATAGCAAATAATGTAATTTATTTCCCTCCAGGTGTCAGACTATTCAGGCTCTAATGCAAGCTTGACCATGAAGCTATTGTATCCCCACTGCTCTAAAGATGGCGTGGTTAAATGTGAGGTCATGGATATGAATGCTGACACTGGAATAGCAACAAAAACCCTTGACTTTGCAGGTCTGTATTAATATATAGCCATTTCTTGTTCATTATATGGTCATTATTCACAATTACTGATATTTTGTTACCCACATAATATAATTATGATGAATGAATCATATTTTCATAAGCCTTGTAAAAGCTATATTGTAATACCTTATGGTTGCATAAGAGGTCATACATAAAATTTTAATTTTATTTCCATGTTACCTGCATGCCGGTGCAAACCCAACTGCTTTTAATCTATATATTGATTGGATGTCTTCACCGTCCAATCAGGCAACACCTGCCTGCGTGCATGTACTCTACGCTACATCTCCTTATCAATTTGTGTTACACTAGGTATAACAATACTATGCTTCACATTAAGCCCAAAATTGTCCAGGTATTGAATAGGGCCTCTTAGTCAGTGCCCTGACCAGTCCGGCAACTAAAACCATCTCATTTCATCAATTCATTCAAACCGAATGCTCTCTTCTTACTACTAATTGTTCTAAAAACGTTCTAAAAAAACCTAAGGCAGAGACTAAAGAAATAATAACCTCCATTTTAGGCGTGTAGGTGCAGAATGGTCCCCTTACACCAATTGTTGTTATTGCAGAGTAGATTCAATTTAATTCAATTCAACTAATTCTTTATTTCCAAACATCTTACATTCATATCATTTCTATATGTTACCTAAAATACACAAAAACAAGGTGCCCCTAATAGGTAGACCTATTGGGCAATTAGAGCCTGAGTTTATTGTCCGAGCTGGCCCTCTATGCCTGACGGGAATCCTGTCGAGGCCGGAGGCCGAGACAGGTTCCCGAAGGCATAGAGGGCCAGCCAACGAGACACACCGGTTCTTTTTAATCCTAACACACAATCCAACCAATCCGGATCTTAAATAGTTAGTGAAGAAAAACTGGGCTTATGTGGAAAAAGCCAAGAACACCAGATTTCTCAAAGAAGCCAAGATCACCTTTGGCCTCAGAAGGAATCAAAATCTCAAAGACATCTTGGTACAAGCGTCCACCATCCCAGAATCCCTCCTACCACACAGGTGCGATCTTGCACTTAGAAAAAGATCACCCAAGGAGCCAGGCAGCAAAACAAAACCGAGATTGCCACGAGAGCTGATGGATCTCTTGCCTTAAAACCCTAGTTCCACACGGTCTAAATATATTGGATTAGACATCCGCTAGGGGATACTGAGAAACCACACGTTTACAAAATTACATTCATATTATCGCGGAAGAATAGTAGTCTCTAATAAACTGTTGATGATGATTTGTCTCTGTGTTTCGCTTTTAGTTCCTGCTCAGAATGTAATAATCAAGGATGATGAAGGCTGTAACTATACTTGCTCAGTGGAAGACATCTTACCAAAGGGAAGGTTTGAATGGCTTGGAGGATGTGAAGAAGTTACATCAACCATTATACCAGATGTGAAGTGTATGTTCAGTCAAACTTCTACAGCAAGATGTAACAGTTCTCACCATGGGCAACAGTTAGCTTGTGAATTCATACATGAAAACAACATGAGAAGAAATAGTTCAAGCATAACAGTCAACTGTCCAGCTAGTAAGTAAATATTATTTCTTTAAAAATACTCTCTGCAGTGTAACATCCACAATAGAAGGGACAAATTTAAGGACTGTAACCATTATCTAGAATATCTAACTTAATTTGTCTCATGTCTCAGTCAATACTACTTTACGAAAACAATACTAAAGAGGTTACTTTATGAATGTCCCACATTTCTCAGCTTACAATATGGAAGAAAAATAATCATAGCATTATAGTACGTTTAGGGGTCTCCGGTCTGGTTTTGTCCCTAAATTGCCCTTTTAATGGACAATCCTACCAGCTGATAGAGTCTGAGGTCTATGGACATGTGATGGACATGTTTTAGAGAACTCGCTATCGCTCGTCCTCTATCACATGCCATAAGTCTCTTCCCTCCTAACCACAACCTTCTAAGTCCATATTAGAGAGGCATTTCTATATTTGATTTTTTCCTGAAAAGAGAAACATCTGCATGATGAGGATTCAATGGCTTCAACCACATTCATAAACATTCCACAACCTACCACCGAAATCTATCTTTTACTTCATCAATGGTTTGGGTTGCCATTTCATATTTATTTGATTTCCCCAATTAAGGCAATTATTTCCTTTTGAAGGAGAGACAACAGCAATACAAACAACTTCATTACCTCCTACAACAGCTACAACAGCAACAAGAGCAACAACAGACACAACAACAGGTTAATATCACAAACTTCCTTTAAGCCTTTTGTTGTACCTTACTTAAGAGGTGTGGGTTGGTGCATGCCCATTTAGAGATAGGAACAAGTAAAAGGTTTTCTTGTTTCTTTTGTAAGTGACCAAAATAGATCTTTTACCTGTTTCAACCATATATTATTTGCGTAGATGAAAATGTTTTGTCAGTTTAACATTTGATTTGAAGATTATAAAGTAACTAGATCCGCCTCCCCTGAGATCTTCCCATACACTCAGGGTATGGGTTTAACCAACTAAACAAGTAGAAGTATTCTACCAACTAAACAAGTAGAAGACTCACCACCCCATCCCCCATCACTTCCACTCCACAGTTTGGCTTAGACACAGCAGTGTAGCGAAGATCATAGTTATTCCTCACCGTTGACTACTCTACTTATGTTATAGAAGGTGTTATACCCGCTTTTCCTTTTGCTTTTATTCCTCAGTTTGATTATGTAATATTGTAAAGATGCCTGAACCTCTTCTGGGCAGAACAGAATGTGCCGGACCTGCGCCAGCATGGCTATGGCATGCGCGGTCCTGCAGGTCTCCTAGTACACCAGTGGAGAAAAGAATAAGAAAAGTATTAGAAGAAGCACTATTGCCAGAATTAGAAGCTTGTGGAATTTATCACCCTTGATTATCCGTCAGGTAGTGGATAAAACTGCATTCTCTTGAGCTATAAAGAAGTTATGTAATGAGACGTTTCATAGATCTCAGGAGGTATGGTCTGTTGACGAACAAGAATTGGCTCATTGATTGATTGATTGATGCTTGAATTGTTGTGACTTGCTTGTTTGTCTGTACACTTACTTATTGGATTATTTGACAAATGGATCTAAAGGTAAAAGCCTACTGGAGACTCATGATAAAAGGATGCGTCAGTGATGGTTTGAAATATCTGTATTGCTCTTAATATCATTGTGTATATTATCTAAATTGATCAATTTATGGATTTTCCATTTTTTCTATATAATATATACTTGAGTTATAGTAGTCAGCAATTACTTAGATATAGTGTATTCATTACATAATGTTTTGTGTCCTTGGGCCCATACCTCAATGACCTCAACTGCATTATAACTCACAATGTACACTACGTTCTTGTAATATTTATATTGTCCAACGATTGCTGTGTGCAGATATCATGTTTAAAAAGAATGCAACAAAACTTTACTTCAAAATAGTAGTATTTTCAGATTCTATTTCGATTTACAATAATGAGCGTTATGATTCCTATTGTTCTTTGCAGGTGGGGGAAGTTCGGGTGAGTCAAGATGCATTTATTAACTATATACATGTACACAGTTAAGCAATGTAATGCCCATATTTCTTGTATGTCCACATAATCGGTATAAGCTAGTGAATTATGTATGAATATTTCTGAAACATTTCCTCATGGTGAAATATCCAGCTAATAACTTTATCAATGCTCTTGCTCCATTTTACAATGTTTATACCAAATTGCACGATGAAGGCCAAATTATCGAAACAGTGTGTAAAAACCTTTGCCAGTGCTACAGAGCAGCCACTAACTACACATCATGAACCAATCAAATTGCGTTATCAAATTGCATGCATAAATATTCATTTTATCCAGTACCCCATAGACTTAGCATTGTGTGCATGAATATTCACTCTATCCATCGGAATATTGAATGTTTAAATGTCCTGGTGGTCATGATTGAAATGTTTTGGTGCTATTTCACTGGCAGTCCAAACTCTGAAGATTTCTTCAAATGAGAACAGAGAATAATCGTGCACCAATACTGAGTATATGTGAGTTTTACGTTATAAGTCGACAAAACGGCATGAACTGGTGCAGTATTCCAGAAAAGTTACCGCACAAGAATAGGAGAGCTTAGGAGCATTGTGCATGGTTAGTTTAGTAAGATTAAGTTTGTTATCACTCCCCCTCCCCGACGCCTTCCCCCCCCCCTTCCTATCTAGTGTCCCGCACATCTAACTGCCACTGGCGTCGTGTGTACGGGATGCACTATGCCTGTGTGCAGAGGCAGCAGTGCTGGTATGTATAGACCGGAATGGCGCTCGTTTTAAGGGTCCGTCCTTAGTGACTAAACATGACTCTAGCATTGTTTGTGTGCATTAATGGGCGAAAATCCAAAGAAAATGTCCTAAGATGCTATTGCGTGGATATCATTGACCATTTCTATAAAGTGATGTTGAAAAATGGGCACTAAAATGGCGTTTTTCTCCTCACTGAATTTACCAATGTATCGGCTGCAGGGGCTCAGGAAGTAGCCTGTCGGCTTTTTCACAGAAAAATCGGTAGTTGTGTCTTGTCTAGTAACACTAAAAATTAACTGTACTGTTGTGGGCTACTTAGTCCCCTTATTGGAATAAATATTGAATTAAATCTAAAAATTCTAGAAAATCTATTTTAAATATACCAGACTGTACAGGTGACCCCTAATCTTATATACTTATGTAAATACTTGTAAATATCTGTGTGTTTATCTCATAGTGCCTATCCACGGATACACAACAACTCTGTTATTGTGAGCAGTGTGCAGCGTGTTCTATTATGTAAATATATTCATATAAATTATGATTAGTTTGATGTAGTAAGACAAGGTCCCTATACACTAATGTTGCTTCACCACCTGATAAGATAAGCTATTGAATCAAACTCAATACATTTCAAAGATTATCAAAATCAATTTTATACAATATTGGGCAGCCAGAATTTTGTTTGAAACACGTTTTATTCAGGTAAATATTGACAGATATACTCTCACTCAAAATTTGAAAATATTTGCATATAATGACCTTTTTCCAAAAATTGTTTCAGTTGCATATGTATACTTTACTTTACAAAAGATAGATATCAATTATTTATTTCCTTATGATTTACGGTAATGTGGCCATCTGGAGTACATGACTGAGGTCTTTATTTGGTTATTTATACCTCTTTCCCAGCCAGTATTATCAAATGTATAGTGGAGGATGGAAGGGTAAACCCTGAGTCCATTAAGCCGTTTTTCCAGTTGGCAACATCTAAGACTCAGTCACCGACTATTTGAATAATCCAGCTGAGTGGAGGGACTGGATAAATCAAATCAAATTTAATTATCGCAGGAATACAGCTATTTGATCTAGCTGCTGCCTAATGTTTGGAATTATTCTGGACTTGTCCATCCTCACTTATAGAACAAGTATTAGCTAACTAATGATCTGTTTAACTATTTATCTTTTTAACTTTACAATTAGTGTCAACTTAATGTAGCTACCTGGTGTTTCAACGTTTTCTCAGAATCAAATACTTGTGTCCGATGTCAAGTTATAGTTACTGCAATTTAGTCATTTGGCCATTGTGTTTAGCTACTTGGCATTTCCAAGGGAAACATTTTCTCAGGGTCAAATACTTGTGTCCAATGTCAAGTTATAGTTACTGCGATTTAGTCCTGCTCTGAACTTAAACTTGAACTTAGATCAAAGCATAACAAGGACAGCTTAAGGTTAGAGGGCTTTGATCGTATAGCATGTGTCTTTGCGTTACTCATCAAAACACTTCAGTTTTGAAAACTTGAGAACAAAAAAGCAGGTGCGAAATGTATGACTGATCAAGTGATCAAGTGGAATAGATAATAAACTAATTATATATACAAGAAATATCACAACAATGTCAGCAACACACAGGCTTTCAAATTTCCCAAATTGATTAAGAATTAGCGAGAAGGGATTCCATTTTCTATCAAATGTTTGGTTTTGCACTAGAAGAGGAAACTTCCTTGACGTCTTCTGGCTTCATCGGTGATGGATTTGCACATGACTACAGTTGTCTCAAGAAATGAATTGATGAGATCCCTTAAGGCTTTGTTTGGACCACATTTGGTACACAGAGAAGCAGTATATTATGATATATGTATTTAATCATGGGAAAAAAAGTAGAAAAGGGAACGAAAATGTATTATATAACATCTATCGATAATTTATGTAATGTTTAAGGACTGTAACTTAATGTCATCTTACCTCAGCATTAATGTAGATTGTGTAACAGGAGTTAATCATAGTTAAAAGTGTAAAGCTGTATAATCAAAATTGTCCGCAACGAATGGGAAAGATCACATTGTCAAAGTTTGTCAATGAAATTTATCAAAACAAAAATGATATAAAAATCTGGGAAAATGATCTACCAGTCCCTTAAAACTGCACTCTCAGTGTAGGTCAAAAACCAAACATTTTTGTTCCATTTTTTTGCAACCCATCTACAATTCATTTGCCCATATTGTATAAATCATAATATGAGTGAATTTGGTAAGATTTGTTTTGTCCCAATAGCTGGGAAATATCCCAGATGACAGGGAGTGATTAAAAAGACCTACATGATGGACATTTCCATCGATTCAAATTCTCAACAAATGTTTATGAAATTAATACCCTGAAAAAAAGTAACCCTTGAGTTAACATCCAAAACATTCAAAATTATACATGCTGTATTAACAGAAAAGTAAATTTGACTGATTGTTTTCATTCATTGGTTCCTTTCAGACGCTGTCATAATTGCAGTGTCCGTTACGATCGCTGTGACCATTCTCTCTGGGTTAGCAGTTGGTGTTATGGTTATCCTCAAATCAAGATCCCATTGCTAGTCCATCCCTCAAACCCGGGCGAAAAAAACAAATACGTTACAAACAAATCGACTGAAAACTTATAACGAAATAGCTGCAAGACCACCCCTCAGAACAGGGTGGGAAAGACACAACCAACACACTTCAAACAAATCAACTGACACTGTCACAAAAGAGAAACCTGGAAACTGACTATGACTGAACAGATTGAATTTGAAACCTTCAGTTTATGTCTAAAGTTGCCTTCTCAGCTAACATTAAACAAGATATTCCTGAGAAGAAGGGGATAACTCCAAAGCACTTTACCATTCATTATGGAGGTATCTAATGACAGGTCGATTTAGATTTGAAGATCATTTCTTGGGAAGCTTATTCAGCATACCGGTATCTGTGATAAAGTTATTCTATGGTGCTTCTATACGATTCACAATCGTGGATCACAACTGTTCTATAGTACTACATTGTGGAGAGAATATTTATAAGCGTTTTCCTGTATGGATGGAGGTATTAAGGACATCTACATGGTGTTTTACGTTTTAGATTATATAAAAATTGATTAAATTATGAAATCATCTAAACTCATCTAACACCAGTGATAATTGGTTCCACTACCACTAGCCAAAAGCTGTGAACGGGACCTACCAGTTAATTACAGAGCTACAACTAAACATTTGTTAGAACATGGATTCTCATCTCACTAATTCTTAATCAATCTGGATAATACAAATACCTGCATGATGCTGACATCGTCTCGAATTGTCTGTTGTATAATATAATTTTATAGTGTGAATATTCATTCTACTGTGAGCCTTGGAGTACGCCACCCGCCCTTCATCACTTTGCCATATAGCTGGAAGAACCGCAGAATCGCAAGGAGTACTTCCAGATTAAAAACATAGGCGGCTAGATTGAATATTGTTAAGCAGGACTACACAAATTTCGTGTAATTATGTCATAATAAAAAAATAAAATATGAGTCGCAACAATTGATGTCCAACATTGAGGGGTGCACTGTTTAGGACATAGTTCCGAGGTGAAGCTAAGGAATCATGCAGTATGAATAAGCCAGCACCAGCATTCACAAAATGGAGAATATTAGTTCATTTAGTCTCTGCCTAAGGTGGTTATATCCCAAGGATCAGTCATGGCAGTGACTAACTGGTATGTGAGAGTGATTGTTATATCTTGAATATCCCCTTACTAGACTTGCATGGTACTGCAATATATATGGATATTTGTTGCAACAATTTAGTGGGCAACAACAAAATTTGTCATCGCCGTTTTTCTCTCTAGTGGAGTTGCCCCATAATATGATGTAGTATAAAACATGCCATATACATACAGCTCAATCACAAATAACATAGTTATATGGAACATGTATACATGTTTAAACCCTAACAAATACAATTATAATTATTCCATCAAATGTCTCACCCAATGTCTTCTGTCTTAATTCCAAGTCTAAATTTTAATTTTAAAAACATCTATGTAAATGGGCGACTCCACTAGAGAGAAAAACTGCGCCTACAAATTGCATTGTTGCCCACTAATTTGTTGCAACAAATATCCATACAGAAACAACAGTTCCCAGAGAATGTGGCAACACATCTGACACTCCTCCATTTGCGAATTCATTGCAAACATGAAATGAACTGTTGTTAGTGGGCAACAAGAAAATTTGTTTTTACGTTAGTGGAGTTCTGCTATAAGAATGATTTTAACATGATATTTATGACTGTTTACGTTGTTATGCTGTTATCGAATATATTTATCTACTTATCTAGTGATACTCCACTTAACAATCAATCAGTCTTTATTGAAACAAAATAAACAAATATCCTTATCAGATTTCCGACAGATTAACATAATCAGAACCTGCTTTATCTCACCTTTTCAAATGTTTATAAATTTATATACTGCCACTGTAGACACTGTAGACTTTTGTTTGTAAGACATCACATTATTGGCGTAAAACTGAATTCCAAATTTCGCTGAATTCCAAGCAACGATTCTGAACCATGAGGTTTTCAATAGATTAAATGTGAACTTGATCATAACAATAACGTTGTTACCTATCAGCCAGGATATTATCATATATATTATTGGTTTCTGGTTGATTTCAGGTGGCAGTAATCGGTGGATGTTTGCAGTGGGTGTAGGTGTAGGTGGTGTTATTATAATTGGTATAGTTTTTGTCATTTGTATAATAAAATATCACATTAGGAGTAATAATAATGTATACATGTAATGATCTCAAATATTTGTTGAACATCTCATATTCGTCCATGATTTATGTGATCAATCTTATATAATTATTTTCAAAGTGTGCATGTTTACTTATCTATCATGTGCCTTGTATTCTTGTAAATACTGCTCAAATTGTATCATAACTATGACGTCACACCTCCAGGGTGAGGCTTTTGTATGAATACCAGAGGACCTATGAGTCCTGCCAGTCTCGCCAGTGACCAATAAACATCTCAAACCGTACTTGAAGAGTCCTTTATTCATGCAGTGGTGTTGATGATTTATCACTATAGCATTAAGGCTACATTACTCCCACTGCCCATTTTCATAATGCAATTTATAGCGTCATTATGGCAATGCATTTTGTTGATTCCCTCTATGATATGTCAACATATATGAGAAAGAAGACAAATATGCAGATGCAATACTTGATCTACCAGACTTCTACGACCACCACAATTATATATATATAAAATACATACGTCTTCGCAGGAGGCCTTATTGTTAGTATTTGATATATGAAGGTCGTTGTCATGTCAAAGGAACACGTTGGCACGAGATCAAAATATTGCCAAATATTTCACAATTCCCTCTTCATGATACAAAAAGTTGCTGTTTGGTCACAGGCCTATCCTAGTAATAGGCCACCAGCTGATCCCCAAAATAGTAATTTTCATTGTAATTCCAGGCAGTTCTTGAAAAAACAGATTGATTCCAGCAGTGCAAAGCCTATGGAACCAACAGCTAGGGTTCATTTTTGAATAGCCCAAGGGCAAAGTATCATTAGATATTTTGTTGAACCTTGCAATCTTGGTCATACTGGTCAAAGTTTCTTGATTGATTCCTAAGCTCTCGAATCTCCTGCTTCCGAATCTGTCATGGTCAATGGTCATTTCAAGGTCCATGTCTCAGCAGAACCTATGACACACTGGTGCGATGGATATGGTCAGGGATGTAGAACAGTCAGTTTGTCAGAAAATGGACAATCAGCAGCTCTACACACTTACTAAATTAATTCTGCTAAATTAGACAATTAATTGATAGCTAGTGGGAATATCAGAGAATATTAATATTGATACCGCCTTCGTTCAGGAAATCTATTTGGTTATGTTAACCTGGTTTGGGTTCCTACTTTTCATTTAATTTTTCATTTAATTTGTTTTTTTTGAGAGCATAGCTGAGTGAGAATAGGTGATTTGCATGTATTGATTTTCATGGAATTATGGGAGTTCTACGTCAGCGTAAAAGCTGTAAAAAACATTTGGTGTTATGTTATGGAATATTTAACAGTGGTCTCATGTAAATCCCTGCATTTTACATGTTTCCATAAAAAAGAATTTATTTGTCCCATTTGTTTTTTATTGTTCATTTATACAACCTATGATATTGGTGAAAGGATCCTTGCAATTTTCGAGAATAAATATTGGTACGTCAGATTTGAACTGAATTCATCCCAGCATATTCTGCAATGGACAAACGCAGTGAGAGACATGCAACTCCCCTATTGTCCATTTTCTGACGACTTGAGCCAGTACCGGTTTACATGCGTGACATTCATACAATAGTGGACCATGGCTACCACTGAGTGGTGCACTAGTCCTAGATAAAGTGAAGTATCTGTGTAACTAACATCAATAAAACACACAGGGATCGTGTCATGGCAAAAGGGGCTGATTATGTTCTTTTATAGGCTTTTATTATATTGGAATTTTATTCCAACATCTCAAGTACAAAACAGCTTTTAGAAATGGTCGATACACTCTGCACCATGGACCGTGCCAGCCTTCTGTGTAAATCCAACAGAATAAACACAATAATTAATAGAATAAATAAAGTCATTGGTTTTGTCTCTCGTAGCTCGTTTTGGAGTTTCCAGATTGTTCTTGTGGGTTGTATATAGCAGAGTTTGATTCAGTGAATTTCCTTTTCCTTGTGTGTAATGTCCTGTTGATGAATTTGTTATATTAGTAATATCATTGTTCATTCATGTAAATTACTAGTCAATTACGATTCAAGTATTGGATGGAAAGATTAGTTTACATTGTATTTGCAGCGATGGCTTTTTCTTTTCTATCTACTCCACGTGTATTAGAGTTGAGTATAGATCACTTGAATTCTGTACAATATTAATTATCAACAGTAGTGTAGTAAGTTATTACAATGTTAAACAGTGGTGAAGTGTTGTTTTATGTGTTGCCATTTGACTGCCGTTCATAACATGTACGATTTTATGTTATATATTACCGCAAAATGGGGTAACAAGAATATTTTCCCCAAAATACCCTTGGTCAGATTTGTTTCAGTGTAACTGTAGATGCCCTAATGTTTACTATCATTGGAATCTGCTTGATCTTGTCTTTTAGAATAATTATGATACCTCTTGTTAATGAACAAAAAAGATGAAAGTCAACTTTCTGCGACTTATGACTCATTTTTCGGTCACACATGACATGTGTGGTTCTCAATCATGTATGGCCTATACTACATGTACTGATTATTTTAAACTGATTTCAATCCCAACATAATGATGAACCAAAGAATCCATGTGTGAGTAATTCAAATATTTTGAAGAAAATCAGGTATTAAAAGGGAATTAAGCATTGATCGGTTCAAATAGTGACGACTTGAATCCATGAGTATAACACTGTGCCTTAATGGTAGGTATGGAACCAATGACGGCGAAAATGTTAAATAGCAACAGCTTGTAATTGACACAGGTAGAAAGGTTAAGCCAGGATTCTGAAAATATTAGTCTCCAAGAATTATTTCCCCTATAGTTTCCAACATGTTGAATCCTTTTTTAGATATTTTCATTGGACTTAAATCTAACATCACTGATCTTTAAGAGTCAGAAAATACACATGACTAACAAATGTAGTTTATTTTCATGTGTTGCCAAAAATCACGATCTTAAATGACATTTGTTGGAGTGTTCAGCACTAATTAAGAAAATCATCTAAAGGAATATGTCTCATGACTAAAACGCACTTTTCATAAATGATGGCCATATACATGTCATTCACATTATCACTAATTATATAGCACCATAAACATTTACCCATTTATAATGCGTCAAAGATATCCATGCTCAATATAAGTATTGATTTTACTTGGAGAGAAGGTGGAGTTATGGTACCGATTGGGACCAAGTGGGATGGGTGTCAGCAAAATAAGTCTCAAGTCTCAAAATTCATATTGAGATAAGTTATTTATCTACAACATATCTTTGTAGGAATGAGTATGTCCCTATTTCTAGAGTGTATAATACCCCTTGTTGTATAAATACATGTGGGTCAGAATTTCAGAAAATGTACAATTCAATTTCGCCAATCTACTCAAATAACCCAAATTTCAGACTGAAATAAACTTCAAAATAAAGTTCAACCTAACCAACCTGATTGCTAGCATCAATGCAATGCCAAATATACTTGAATTTACCTAGTATTGGCCAAATTGCAGCCTATTTTAGCATAATTTACTAAATGTGTACAGCTGCCAATTGTACATTTTCTGAAAATCTGACCCATGTATGAGATTTCGAGATGGTATATTAAATATATTCATCCATTTTTAAGCTTATCATACAGATTATCTTTAGCTACTTTACTAGTAAAGTGTCCACCCACCCAGACGTATTGCAAACTCTTTTCCAAAAAATAAAAATATCAAACTTAAAATATAAAAATACTAGTCATGATAATGTTTACCTTCATTATAATTGGTTTAATCTCATCTTTTCAAATATGATGATATCTCAAAATTTGTAGTCAGATTTGTAGTCAGAAGTAGAGACAACGTTAACTTGTGTTCCCAAAGGCAAGCAGCCGCCAATAGGGCTCAAATGCCAGAATAATTTGTGGACTGATTCAAAAGGTAAAATACCCCCCTCCCCGCTCCCACCCCCACACTCGACGGGCACGGGCCACAATATCGACACCATATCTTGATCTTGAGGTAAACCTTACCTGATTCATGTCTATGTGAAGGAAATACAACAACATCACAACAATAAACAAAAAAATGAAAAATTGAGGTGCCTTGTGACTCATTTTACTGAAAAAAAACACACATTACAATCACACATTACTAATGATAGACAGGCTGATACAACCTGCTCGTGACTTCCTCCACTGCCCGACCGACACAAATATCCACACCTGGTGTCACATGTAATGGGTTAGATTTTCGGAAAATGTACAATTCATCTTCGCCATTACTCTCAAATAACCCAAACTTCATACGAAAATAAAGTTCAAAATACAGGTCAACCTAACCAAACAGATTGCTAGAATCAATCCAATGCCGAATATACTTGAACTTACCTAGAATTAGCCAAACTGTAGCCTAATTTAGCAGAATTGACTAAATATGTACTGCTGCCAATTGTACATTTTCTGAAAATCCGACCCTGTTATATCTTGCCCATTATTTACATAGACTGGGATATCAGAAGCATGACCAGGATATCCGAGGACGAAGGGAAACAAAGTCCAGGTCCTAATCATGGCTGGTCACTAATGTTATGAGTCTAAATTCTCACCTAAAACAAGCTACAGTTCCAATGAGAGCTTTACAAACCATTATTAAGTAAGACAAGTTTCATGTGAAAATTATTTTGTGATGAAATTGGACGTCCGTCTCTCAACAGTTTTATCTGTCTACAATTCTCCAAAATTGATATTCATTGCAATTAAAATGACAAAAATGCTGCTTGTAATTTAATTTTTCTACTCAGCGCTTATGTACATGACAATACATTGACAAGACTGTGACTAGTTTGAATTAGGCATGCCATTAAAGTCCACGTACTCGGAATCAGATAGACAATAATAGCCTGAATAGAGAATAGATGTATCCTATACAATTGCTGATTGACTCGCTGTCAAATCAAACCATCACCACAATAATTATGTAATGGATATAGAAAGGTTACGCATAATTTTCATTTGGTTATTTTAATAGTAGCTGTATTGATTGTATCTGTATTATTATTTCATAGGCACCACACAAAACCATCCTTGAGTGATATCTGTCTTTTTGTAACTGTTTAAATATATGTTTGGCCTTGAATGAAATAAGAAAAAAACGTGCATATCAGTAACTTGAACAAAGGAACAAGCATAGTCTTGTTGTCAATACAAACAATAGGAAATAAGTATGAAATGAGAGACGGATGTTATTTCCCTGGTTAGTTACGATATAAAACCATTGATGACAACCGCGAAAGTAAGTAATAGAGGCATGTACCATGAAATAGAGATTTGATGAAGATTTGAATTTGATATTAAATTTGAAATTGACATATTCTGTATTTGCTAAGATGGTATACAGACCGGTTGCAAACATTTAAAATTCATTCAGGTCTTTAATTGAATGATTTTTTTGAGTTAAATACATAAGGAAAGGTTTAATTAATGAGACTCTAATTAAGGTAATGATTATAGGCAATGGTATCAATAGATATTTTGAATACAATTCCAATTGCCCTCCAGTTGTCTATAGAATCGCAGAATGTGCAACTATTCGTATTCGATCGTACTCAGGGGTACTTTTATTTCACAAAAACACATCTTCATTAATGACAGTTACAATTTTGGTCCAAGGCTCCTTTTTAAAAGAGCATAATATCAAGATACATAATATCTGCGACTATCTAACATGTTGTATATAAGAACTACCAAACAAACTTCATGACTTTAATCATAATGCATTGGTGTGTATGAGTGGTAACCTGTACATAATAACCGACTACATAAAGGTATAGTCAAGGTACCTCACATTATGATTCAACTTAATATTGTTTCTACACATCTCATCTATACACAATATGTACGCAGCTGGTGCTGCCGCCTTGTGGCAAAATGTATAACAACATATGAGGTGCCTAGTGTTACGAACATTATCTAGTCTGTGAATTCGACAGACGGAACTGCTAATATAGAATATCCTATTTTAAACTGTGACGGAATAAATGCCTTTTAATGCAGTCCAAGATTCATCTTCAATTTGATTAATGTTTTTAAATTTGTGCCACTGGATTTATCAATTCTGTGACTGAATTTATTTATTCTATCTCCGTTAAAATCTATGTTTTCTGTCTGTATATTTGTGAATTCTGTGTCTTTATGTAACTGTAAATAGCCGAATAATGTAGAAACCATTTGGACCCTCATACCTCTGCTATTTGTATAGGTCTCACACCACAAACAGATGAGCTCTATAGTCTTGTGTTTTATTATACCTTTGGGGGAGTTGATATGATACGCCCATAGGCTTAAGCACTGAGCATCATATAAAAGAGAGCAGGTAATACGGCCGCCGTATTACCCGCTCCCCGCCGTATTACCCGCACATAATGAACAAAATAGTCCCGATCGTATTTTTTTATATTTCTATTTAAATAATTCCTTCTGCACAAAAAATGCACATAATATTAATCGACCATAGCTAAAGGAAAATAATCAAGTAATTTATTTTCTCTATTTAGTTGACGTTATAATCGATCAACGGTGTAGGTAGAAACTGACCACCGCCGAAGGTGCTTGTGAGACAGGCAACTGTCAACATGATCGTATAGATTGGCGTGCTTAGTTACGGTATTGAAGCTATCACTGGGAGCGGTCACAAAAAAATCTGATCAAATAAAGGAAATAATCCAAAATCCTTTCATGTCTATCGAAGTCTACCCGTTACCAAAGCATTAGTTGAGTTTTTAAAAGATGTAAAGCTGCGAAAAGGCAACAAATTGATTAAAAAACGTGAGCGATTTTTCTGTACAGCACCTGTTTTAATTTTGCGAAGCTGCCTTAGTGCCTAGGTCCACTCGGTAAACCATCAATCGTTTTTCCGATTTTCTCTCGAAATAATAAAGCTAGGTACTTGAAATGAAAATTTCAACAGAGGAATCATATGTAAAAATGCGATTTTGCTAAGAATATCAAAGATTTAAAGCTGTGGAAAGCTGTGAAACTCACAATTTATTCGATTGACTGACACAGAGAACTAGTTCTATGACTGCCAGTGCCACTGCCAGTGCGAAAAACGCCGAGTTCAACTACGAAAAGTACAGGAATTTGAATATCAAACTGAACGATATTTATCTTATCAAGGGATTTAAATCATATTGATGTCTAGGTTATAGTTAAATACCAAAAATTAAGTGAAATGACAATTCAAAATAGAACTACATTCTGCAGGGCTTCTCACAACCCAGCGCGCATTGATATGTACTGATAGCAAAGACCCGGAACTATAAACATGGTCAGGTGGGAGGGGCAGCGTAAGTGGACGTTTTGCCATCGATTTTCATCGAATTCCAACCATTTTCCAGCTAAAATGTCGAAAAATCTATCATTCCAACCTCTATTAAGGTGATAATAAATGCAAAAGTGCATTCAGGACGATCTGTCGTCCCATATTTCCCTTGGGCTACGTGATTGCGTTCATTCGCTACGCTCATTCACTGCAATCACTACGCCCGCAGGAAATATGGGACAACAGATCGTCCCTCATGCACTTTTGCCTATGTATCAATCCTTATTCCCACAGCTTTACGTCATATGTCGTCTGCTAGTATTAGTAAAAAAGCAGGTAGCGTCTGCTGCAGCAGGTTCAGATTTTAAAAAAATGTACAATTGGCAGTTCTACATAAGTAGACTGAAATTTGGCCAATACTAGGTAAATTCGAGTAGAATATAGATTTTGTTAGGTTGAATTGTATTTTGGACTTTATTTTCGTCTGAAATTTGGGTTATTTGAGAAGATTGGTGAAGGTGAATTGTACATTTTCTGGCGACTTCACCCAGTACTTCTTCCGCCTACTCCTTTGTTCTATTTCTACGACTATTTTTTACATAGTAAAGTAACTCATCAAGTTATAACAAAATAAAACGTGGTTCTTTTCATTTCATTCTTTCATACTCTCGGCTTTTGCCCTTTGGTTCTGGCATTACATCTAGTAGTTTAATATACCAGGCCACATCAAGGATTCTGAATAACTTCTTAATTAGTTCAGGCCCTAAAATTCACGAGCCCCATCTTGTGGAATTGACCCATCGCTGTGTATATTTGAGGCTGACGCCGCATCCACTTATAAATGACGCACCTCACCTGCACTCTGGGGACCAATCAGTGACCCGCATTTATGACGTCCCCGTTCAATCTGGACGGTTGGACCCTATTCCTTTCCCAGCCCCAGAGCCGCTCAGAAGTGTTCGCCATTGAGAAAATTTGTGATCTTACTTATTTTTACATTGACGTTTTTTGCTGTGTATGTCCTATTATTACTCTTGACATGTATCTTTACTTGTATGTATTAATAATCAATATGTATTGGGTACAAATATAAACCCATGCTTCGCTTGGTTCATGGCTAATCTGATGATATGAGTACGAGAGTATATATGCAATGCTGTTGCAGAATTTTATCGAGGTAATTTGAATGAAATGTCTGATAATGTTGTTTACACTACACCTGTATCTTTGAACGGTTTTTCGGTAAATGTATATAATATATGGTAGTTGCTTTTGTGGTGAGTGCGACTGTGTACACAAACTTGATGCTTTGCCTGATCAATATAAACCTTGGTGATTTGCGGCTATATTATTCTACCAGGGTTGTTCAGTTTTTGAACATTTTGTAGATGTATTTAATGGTATTGTAGATGGCGTAGACACGCCAGTACAGACGTACAGCCAGATCAATCGGAAACACACCTATTATTTTTTTGGGCCCAACTGTGCAAATTATTCTTTCATTTTGAAGGATAGTGCTCGATTAAAAATTGTCAAGAATGAATAACTTGAAGGTTGTGTATATATCCATTGTTGAAGACAAGCCTAAATGTATGAACTGGTTAGGAGGTATTTTTAGACCTGACGGCGGGATTGGACCGATTACGGATTACTCATGCTCTGATCAGTCTAGGCCCAAAGTTGAGAGAGACCCTTCAAACAAAGGGAAAGCGTCTCGCCTCAAACCTCAAAGACTTTTAAGTGCCATTATAATTCCATTCAGACCGCAAAATGTCATCATATATGCCCATTAAAACGCCGGGTTCAAAGCCAGGAAACCGATTAGCGCAGTAGGTGTCTAATCACTGACATACCATTCTTATCTGATCTGAGGGTTTGAACCTAGAGTGTGATAAATTGAATTGGGGTTTCACTGTTGGGAAACAAATGGGTGGGGGGAGGGGGAACAGGCTCAAATTGATAGTTATCAGATAAAACAATACAATATTAATATATTATGGGTGGGGGGAGGGGGAACAGGCTCAAATTGATAGTTATGCATGTAGACGTATATTATCTTTAGGTGATAATTAGAGTAATACACAAATCAAAACCGACAAGACATTGACATTGGACATTATCTACAACAAGTCGGATAATATCTCTCAACTATTACAACAAACAATAATTTGTATAGCATAGCTTTATGCAATGCGTGTGCATTGTTGGGAGCCTATCACCACCCGCCTACAGCAGCGACCTCTAATCCCAAGGCGCTGCACTAAACATTCCCCAACTCATTCTCAATCACTTCACCTCTTGCCACCACACCTACCACTCAAATTGAGCTCAAATTGACATTGGACATTATCTACAACAAGTCGGATAATATCTCTCAACTATTACAACGAACAATAATTAATAGTAATTCATGATTAAGTGAAAGGAGCCAGGGATCTATTGATTTAACATTGTAACATTGTTATAACAGAAATTGTATTATGACTGTCTAACTATATTGAATCGCGATATCATGTTCAGCTCGCTAAACTGGTATTTCATAACACAGGATCCACGAGGAAGACCTCAAATTGAGAGGCCGGCATCCTCTTCTGAAACGATGTAGTTTATGAATTCAGAATAAAAATACGATATATAGTACAGGCATTTTAGCATGGAACCCGGAATAAAATAATGTAAAGCTGATTTTTGGATATATGATGCGGGACACATGGGGGAACATTCCCTGAAAAGTCCCCACCTGGGGACTGTGTGCTTTTTGAGATTTTGACGTTTTTGCGTCATTTTCCACAAAACACATGGGAAAAAGCACCTGGTTCAGGCCATTATTGCCAACATTAAGAATATTTGGCATTGTTATTTGCTGGGAATATAACATATATAAAATATACTGTACAGGTTGAGGTACCATAGTAAACATGGACGTATGGAGATTCCAAAAATATATATTTCAACAAAATATATTATTTTTTAAATTTTGTTGCCATGGCAACGGTCAGATTTTGGTAAAAAAAGCATTTCTTTAGATCAGGTCATAATATTTGGGGACCTAATTGTCTTCATTGTGCATGTTGTGACACGTTTTTTAAATTTGGCATGTTGTTAAATAAGGCCTGAAATTTTCAAAAAGCACCAGCTACAAGTTGGTAGACACACCTGGTGGCCAGTAGCTGCAAAATTCAAGATGGCCGCCCAAAAAAGTAAATATGGCATATCTTGGCATCTATTTGGTAGATCTTCAACTATAATACCATTATATTGATGTTTTTAGGTATGAGGAATTCATTTCTGAAGGTCATTTTATGTTCCAAGGTCATTTTCAAGGTCAAAATCCAATATGGCCCCTACTGAGTAACAAGACTGTTATCTCAGCACTTGTTGTAGGCCTATATGCATTCAATTGGTGTACACATTGATGGATAAGAACAATTCTTTTAGGATCAAGGGTGTGACGAATCCATATTTTTTTTCACTTTTTTCTTTGTAGGTCATTTTGAAGCAGCCATATGATTCAATATGGCTGTTGTCAGGAATCAGAATTGCATATATTTTGGCTGCCATTACCACTAAATCAATGTATAGTACCAGTTTTTCTATGTTTTAAGCTGTGAAGGATCTGTCTCCAAGTCATTTCTCATCAATACCCAACAACAACTGATCTGGAAGCCATATTAAATTTTGACCTTGAAAAGGATGTATAATGACCTTGAAGTAGAAAAAGATTCCAGAAATGGATTCATTACACCTACAAACATAGAATAACTGCTCTTATAATTCGATCTAGAGCTGAAAACATAGAAAAAATGGTATTTTACTTGGATCTAGCAATAACGGCAGTTAATATGATATTCTGGTTCCAAGCAGCAGCCATATTGAATCATGACCTTCAAGATGACCTACAAATCCGAAAGTGACATAAAAAAGAGATTCCTCACACCCTTGATCCTAAGAAAATTGTTCTTATTAATGAATATGTATACCAACAGCATGCATATAGGCCTACAACGAGAGCTGAGATAACATTCTTGTTACTCAGTAGGGGCCATATTGGATTTTGACCTTGAAAATGACCTTGGAACATAAAATGACCTTCAGAAATGAATTCCTCATACCTAAAAACATCAATAAAATGGTATTACAATTGAAGATCTACCAAATAGAAGCCAAGATATGCCATATTTACTGTTTTGGGCGGCCATCTTGAATTTTGCAGCTACTGGCCACCAGGGGTGTCTACCAACTTGTAGCTGGTGCTTTTTGAAAATTTCAGGCCTTATTTAACAACATGCCAAATTTAAAAAATGTGTCACAACATGCACAATGCAGACAATTAGGTCCCCAAATATTATGACCTGATCTA
This sequence comes from Sthenelais limicola, assembly GCA_942159475.1. NCBI lineage: Eukaryota > Metazoa > Annelida > Polychaeta > Phyllodocida > Sigalionidae > Sthenelais > Sthenelais limicola. The sequence goes on along the minus strand of OW804102.1, from coordinate 54,715,681 downwards.
AAAAAAATGATTTTTTCACCAAAATCTGACTGTTGCCATGGCAACAAAATTTTAAAAAAAATATATTTTGTTGAAATATATATTTTTGGAATCTCCAAACGTCCATGTTTACTATGGTACCTCAACCTGTACAGTATATTTTATATATGTTATATTCCCAGCAAATAACAATGCCAAATATTCTTAATGTTGGCAATAATGGCCTGAACCAGGTGCTTTTTCCCATAGAGACCAATGCTATTTTGTGGAAAATGACGCAAAAACGTCAAAATCTCAAAAAGCACACAGTCCCCAGGTGGGGACTTTTCAGGGAATGTTCCCCCATGTGTCCCGCATCATATATCCAAAAATCAGTTTTACATTATTTTATTCCGGGTTTGGCCCAAAATTTACCTAAAATGCCTGTACTAATATATATAAAGAATCATTCAATTTCCATTCCAATTCTTTGGTATGTAGTTTCTGATACAATAACATTGATGTCGCAACTGATATAGTCAATGGGGGCTCTTTTATGAGTGTTGTAGATATTAAATCTGCTTATAGGGACTGTGGCTATTAACCAAGCTCATAGGACCTTATGCGTTTTTTAGATGGACTATTAGTCAGGGAATATTAAAAAAATCTGGGAACAAATTCCTTACCAAACAATTTTTTCACCAATGTGTTGGTAAAGGTGTCTACTAACATATATCAAAACATTTAAACTCAACTCCCGTAGGAGAACCCGTGACAACTGAAAATAAAAATGGCCGCCACTAAAAGTCTGAAACTCCATAACTTGGGGTAGAATCAACATATAATCAAGTGTGAATACACTTTTTCTAGGTTTTAAGGCATGGGGAATCCATTGGAACATGACAAATGTTGATACAAACAATATTTAGCAAGTTAATCTACTGATACTGGGAAAAAATGAACAAAAGATGCTAAAAATATCCCCCCGAATGTACCCTCTGAAGTAAAAAATCTATACTTCATAACTTGGGGTAGAATGAATATGTAATCAAGTGTGAATGCTTTTTTTCTATGTTTTAAGGCATGGGAAATCCATTGAAATAATAATAAATTCAATATAGACAATATTGAGCAAGTTATTCTATTAATAGTGAGAAGAAAAAACAACAAAATACTGTGAAATAAATTGAAAAATCTTATTCAGATTTATGGAAGCATTCATGATCAATGACATTAGAAAACATATTTCTGCAGTCCAAACTGTAATGCAAATGTTTTTAATCATAATAAATGACATGACATGTGATACCTGAAATAAAGAAAAAAAGGCAAGTTGTCTATCTGAACTTCCATCCCAGGTTCCCTGGAGGAAGGTGAATACCTTTCCAAGTTCTTATTAACGGCAGAAGTAGGCGGTAGTATTTATGATCTGTGAATTCACAGTAATTATATTGCTTCTCTAGCTCTATTATTGGAAAACATCTAAGCTTTCTTTTGTAATTCAGGCATGGTGGAAATGTCTAAGAAAAATCCCTTTTTCATGCCCAAAATACTTTGTCAATGTAAAAGAAGCAGTCATGCAGGATCCTTGTTTCAACTTAGGTGGGTCATATCCTTAGTGCTAGGATTGTCATATTCATCACACAAACAAATGACCTGTTTTTTGTCCTATTGGCTATGGTGATATCTAGATCAAAGTACATCTATCTATGAGCCCATGAACATTTCCTTTAGACCTTGTACAACCAGTTTTCTATGTCTAAACAGTACCTGCCAAGGTAGACTCCTTAGCTTCTTGGAGTAAAATGGTTTTACACAGTGCATGAAGGTAGTAACATGGCTCAAAACCAAAAATGGTTGCCACCAAAAGTGGAGTTTACCAGTGATCCTGATGCATTGAAACAAGTTGGGGATCCATTGACATTGAATGACCTATAATTCTAATTTCAAATTACCCTCTGAGGGTTTTTATCACATCCTTTTTCATGTAATGTCTGGGACAGTTTACCCATTCCTTGACTCCAGAATATGCTTCTCTACTCTTTGTGCCTCATCAATATTGGGGAGCAACATTTGTGGGATGTTACACCAGTAGCAATAGTTATCAAGGTCTGGTATTAGCTGAAGGGGTTTCTGTCCATGAAGATATGAAGAAGTGCTATTCTCTATCTTCTCACTTTATTGGTCTGATATATTCTAATGATGGTCACCTGTATAATGAACAGAAGAATGTTGATCTTACCATATACAGGCAAAAGTTATTGGCTAAAGAGCTCAGGTTTCCCTCTTGCCATGCCTTCATTTGATTTCAATGAACAGATATAAGATATCAGTACATAATAGTACATGCTCAATTAGAAGGGCAGTTGATGCAGCCCATGACTGATTACTCCATCAAACAATGTGAAAAAAACTTTTAGAATTCATCATACACACTGGCCATACAGAAGTATATTCATTTCTTTGTTCTAATTTACTCATGTGACACTTATCAAATTGATAGGCCTGTGAACCATTTAGGAAGGAGCTCACCGCTCCTCTCGACCTACACAACCAGCTCAACAACAACACTAATATTCTGGAGAGGCAACTGGAATTTGTTTCACATAGCTGATGCAGTCAGGGATGGAAGCATCTCTGATATGGAATACAAGTCTATTTCTTTTTGCCAAATATACTAAGCATACTAAAGATTTCTTCAGATTTTAACAATATCTTCGTAGTTTGAGAACAAAGATTCTTTTTTCTTGGCCAAGAGCAGTGCCTCAGAACCTCAGAATATATATATATATAAAACATCAGAATACATAGTTTCTCCTGCTGTGATTGACCCCTTCAATCCATATTTCTGTAGGATTTATGTATTGAATTAAATTAGTATCATAGCTTTCACATTACTGTGAGTGACATTCAGAGGCAATTTCATCAGCTGGGTATAGGAGGGTTCATCATCTTGCTGGTTGTCTCAGTAAGTTAGGAGCTACATCCTCTTGAATTGGAATATCCTTCAATCATGCACACCACAGCATTAAGTGATGCATATATATCTTTCTGAGCCACCATCTAAATGATGGCTGCCATCCCATGACCTCAAGTGGAAGAAGTCCATATGTGTGCAGAAACAATCAAGGTACAAAATAGTTCACAATTATCTGTCCTTAGCCACTGATTAAAAAATGCACAGCAACGGAACTCTGAGAACCAAAGTGTGAAGGGATTGGAAAAACATTGGAAGAAAGAATCTAGAATAGCAGAACTTCAGACCATTTTTATCCATGTGGTAGTAGACTATGATATAAAATCAGGTATTTTGGGGCAGGAGAAAAGCTGTTATTTATCTTCAATTTTCCTTTGTTTGTATAGCAAAAGTAAGTTTATATGTTTACCAATGGCAGAGCTTCCCAAAAGTATATAGAGAAAGCTGGATAAGATTCTCCAATACATTCAAAGGCAACAATTCCGAACTATATCTCCTCCTGGCCCTGAACACCTAGTACAAAATTATTCACTCCAAATGCAGAAGTTTCATCTCTTCTTCCAGAAAGTTAAAATTAACCTGGAAGTCCTCCAGCTTCTGGCTATTGCAATGCTGATGATGCAAACAGCTCACTTGCTAATGATGAAAGTAAGAAAGGCATGACTGCATTTTACACTATAAACAAATTGACTCTTTTTGGTCCTCATTTGGTTTAATTTGGTCCTCATCAAGTCGCACTTAAAACCATCAAAAGCATTTGCATTACAGTTTGAACTGCAGAAATATATTCCTAATACCCTTGGTCATAAATGCCTTCATGAACCTGAATTAGTTTTTTTTAAATAGGGTATATTTGGGAGGATTTCTTTATGGTCTTTTATTAATTTGTTCTTATTATCAGTAGATTAACTTGCTAAATATTGTTCAGAAGTTCAGTTAGATAGACAACTTGCCTTTTTTCTTTATTTCAGGCATCACAATACCTGCAGAAATATCTTTCCTAATGTCATTCATCATGAATGCCTTCATAAATCCAATTTAGATTTTTCCCTTCATTTGACAGTTTTTTGTTGTTTTCTTCTTCTCAGTATTAGTAGAATAACTTGCTAAATATTGTCCATATTGAATTTATTCATATTCCAATGGATTCCCCATGCCTTAAAACATAGAAAAAGTGCATTCACACTTGATTACATGTTTATTCTAGCCCAAGTTATGAAGTATAGATTTTTTACTTCGGAGAGTACATTCGGAAGGATTTTTTTAGCATCTTTTGCTCATTTTTTCCCAGTATCAGTAGATTAACTTGCTAAATATTGTCTGTATCAACCTTTGTCATGTTCCAATGAATTCCCCATGCCTTAAAACCTAGAAAAAGTGTATTTACACTTGATTACATGTTGATTCTATCCCAAGTTATAGTGTTTCAGAGTTTTAGTGGCGGCCATTTTTGTTTTCAGCTCTCACGGGTTCTCCTACGGGAGTTGAGTTTAAATGTTTTGAAATATGTTAGTAGAGACCTTTACCAATACATTGGTGAAGAAATTTCTTGGTAAGGAATTTGTTCACAGATTGGCCTTTTTTCTCCTAAAATTCCCTGACTATATCAATGGAAGAGAGGAATACCTTACAGACAATAGACTCAGTTTTGAGCTAAGAATTGGACCATGTGTTTTTTATTTCTATTTTTTTGTCGAAAAAGTTGTGGAGCCTCATGAAATATATTTTTCTTTTAAACCTGTGGTATTTCAGAAAATACGACATTCGTACCCTTTCTTTGTAAACATATGAATATGATACTTTTTAAACAGCTCATGAATGTCGGACATGGAAATAAAACAGTACAAAATTAAATATTAAACTTTATATATCATTTTTTTTTAAAGATTTTCTTCAGATTGGGAATGTATGTTAAATATTTACAAGGTATGTGTGCTGAATTATCTATATGACTTCTTCCTATATATCCCGAGGTAAATATAATTCAGAATATTAACAGAAAATATCTTGCTGGGATCTATGTATTGTGTTGATTCCATGTCCAACAAGAATAAACAACAATAACAATAATTAATCAGACAATGCAATGACCAGTTCTTTATTGTATGCGTTACAACAAAATGAGTCACACGTCACAAGAGATATTTTCCAAAATGATTTATTCACATGTTCTCTTTGTTGGAATATTCTCATTCTGTGGGTCCCAAGCGCTATCTGCAGCATGAATATAGGTACCAAATCACAAGACAGCTTATCAAATACATCATTTGATATGTATGGATATCTGCGAGGTATAGGGTAGCTTGAGGTAGAGAGTTGAGAGTGAATATCATACAACATATAGACACATATTTGGAAGGGATACATTTAAATGCTCTGTTAGTAATAGCACAATGCGATTAGATTCAAAGGATTCATATGAAAAAAAAATGATCAGTCCTATCAGCAGAAGATTGAATTCACCTGTGCTGAAATGCGTATCAAGTTTGTTCTTTTTTGACAAAAATCTGAAGGAAATGGATTAATTGTCTCTTCTAAGTACTTTTATCTTGTAGGGTTTGGGGGCAATATCAAATGTGTTAGGGTAGGAACGTGGGTCATGACTTGGTCTTTTGTCTTCCGACTCAGGCACAAGCTGGAAATGTTGAAGGAGTCTGGTCAAGAGAAGAAAGATCCTGTTCTTGGCCAATACTTCGCCTGGACACACCCTTCTTCCAGCACTGAATGCAAGCAGTCTGAAAAAAAACAGTGTCTCTATGAAGATCTAATGAACAAGAACAAATTTGTTACTTCTGTAAATTATATATATAGGTAGAACTAACCGCAGTGCTGTCTCTGTGATCAATCTTCACCGAAATGGAGGTGGGGGAGCCTGAGGGTTCGGAGCGTAGCGTAGACCCAAGAGTTTCCCCTAACCGGAAACGAGGAAAGAACGATCACAGGGACAGCACTAAGGTTAGTTCGAGATTTATTTGACCTCTTCCACAATATTTTAAACATATTAGATTGCTTTTAATTACGGTAACTTGCTGTGAGAGAAATACAGCGAGGGTGTGGCATAGTTCCATTAATGCTTGAATTTATGAAGGCCGTTGTAACGTTGGCGACGGTGCCGCAGTTTCAATGCTTAGCAGATGACGTAGCGTCATAGTATGACGTGTTCCTATGACAACTTTCAGAATAACCAATGAAAACACAGAAGGATAAACTGGGTCATCTGTTTCTTCCCTAGGGATGAATGAAACATATTTCTGCTCACTTGCATATAGCAAGTCTGTACAAAGTCTATGGACACTCCATTCCAGAGGTGAAATAATGTTTACTACTTTAGGGAGAAACTTAAAGATGTAATTTCATCAGAAGGAAATGTTTGTACATCTTTATTACTTATAATTGTTTGTATCAAAATGAATGGATGTATGACATATAAAATATGAATTTTGCTCTAACCACATTTGTGATCCGTTTTAGGAAAATGAGTCATAAGTCGCAAAAATTTGATTTTGAGATATCATCATATTTGAAAAGAGGAGAAAAGGGCGATTCCAATGATAGTAAACACTAGGACACCTAATAAGTATTTCCATATTTTAAGCTTGATATTTTCATTTTTGAAAAAAAATGTTTGCAATGTTACTGGATGGGTAATTACCAGTAAAGTATCTAAATATACTCCATTCGAAGGCCTTCAAAACGCAAGGATATATTTAATACAATGTCCCAAAATTTGTTTCATAGATTCATATGACAATAAGTGATAATCCCTCTAGAAATCAGAACATTTCAATGAAAAGATATTGTAAAAAAAAAAAACCTTTGAAAAAAATGTTTGCGACTAATGACTCATTTCCCTGAAACACACCACATTTGATACCACCCACCCTGACTGCCCCCTCTCAAGTCATACGCACACAGTTATTCCCCATCCTTAAATATGTACACTTTCAGACAACAGCAACAGCATCATATCAGCATTTACTCATCATGGACTCACATCATGTTATCATGTTTTCATGTTTTCACTATCAAATATATTGGTTTAATTAAAGCTGAAAATGAAGAATGCAAATGATGATGCATTTGAAGCATTGGCTTTGAACAATGACACCAGGTTTTCTTGACAAAATCGAGGCTTTACACTACCTTTTCTTGTTGGGATGATCAGCAGCAATAACCAAGCCATCCTCAATAAACCTGTCTGGTATGAATTCCCAAGGTTGCGGCCAATATTTTGGATCATGGTGTAGCTTCCAGAGATTGAAGAAAATCTAGGAGGAGAGTTTGAGTTTGTATATAGTTTTTACAAACTTTGTTTCTAATGTACGGTTTGTGGATTTTCATGTATTAACAATATACCAATATATATAAATGCTGACCACAGGAAACATACATATGTTTGTACATGGATAACTATTTGTGATTTGCTTAGATTTTAGGAGAGTTTGTGAGTTGCAGACAGAGGCACTAAAATGTTATCCTCACTCCAAGACCCTGCATATCATCAAGGATAGCCTTATGATTGAGACCTGAAATATAACTGTGGTATATATGATACATTGTTTGAAGCTTGATTTGAAAGAACTTATTCAGACAGTAATCAATTATTTTATCTTTGGATGTTTAGTGATCATCCTCAAGTAATCCATCATATTTTCAAAAAAGCATATTAGAGTTCTTACTGTACTGCCTTTAGGAATATCGTATCCCTGAAGCTTTGTATCAGCCATTGTTTCATGGGCCATATTTAGAGGGGACAGACACTGGTAGCGCAATGTTTCATAGATGGTAGCTTCAGTATATGGCATGGCCTGCTTGTCATGCAATGTTGGAAGTCTGGCACCAATGACTTCTTTGATTTCTTGTGCAATTTTCTCTTGAACGTCTGGGTAATTCACCAAACAGGCCACCATTGCATGAAAGGTCAGTGTGGAAGTCACTGTTCCTGAACATCAGAGAGGCAGGATCATTAACTCAAAAGTTATCACTTGAAAGTAATTTCAGAATAAGATACCAACAATAGTTTAAATCTGACTAGTATAAAATAAGGACTTAAATACAATGCATATGAAGCAGATTCAAAACTTGTTTAGATTTGTTCTTCCCCAAACATTCCCAAAATATTTTAAAGGATTAATGCATGATGCTTCTGAAAGCTAGTGGGCTCTGTATCAAGAATAATCCAAAGCTACATCCTTAAACATTTTTTACCTCTACATTCCTCTGCTTTCAGAAACTGTAGTCTTTAATAATGAACTTATTCCCTTAGATTCAACATACCACCAAGGATCATGTCTAGTACAAGGGAGAAAATATTTTCATCAGTAAGTTTCTCTTTTTCTGGTCTTGATGAGTTGGTTGATTGGTACTTGAGTAGTTGGTCAATAAAACAATCTTCCTCACTCCCACGTTTCTACAAGTAAACAGTTCAAATACTCGCATGACATACACATATACTGTATGTATGCACAACTTCATGTAAGCACAAGTCCAATGTTCAAATGTATATCTGTATTCTTAATGCATAACAGTATTTTGAGAAAAAGCAAACTAGTGTGACGTAGAATCAGATACAATAGAAACATGGTTTTACCTTAGATTTGTCTATTGCAAATCCAATAATATTATGTGCCAATTCTCTGCATTCCATTATTTTATTGTACAGTTGCCTACAGGGGAAGAATCGAGTGATGGGAGCTAAATCTAACACCACTCCCGAAGGACAAAAGCGTATTGCTTCATTGAAATTTGTTTGGAATCGTAACAGGTCAGCAACATATTGTTTGTCCATCTTCCTAGCAAAAATCTGGAAAACATGAGAATTTCTTATTTTCCATTGTGGTAAGGAATTTAGGCAGTACAGTAGGGACATTCACCAAAGTATGGCTAAGCCTATTGAGTAGATATGCATTGTGTTATATTGTGCTAGAGCTAGGCTCAAGGCCCCGGTGCCAGTCAAGTAAGGCATGCCTCTGGGGCGTCAACCCCCAGGATGTATGTATGTACCCACACGTCTACAGAATATTAAACAATCTTCAACTACACATGTTAGTATTACTAACTTTCCTCAGAGTGGACTCCCCTCACTCCTGATAATACTATTCTAGATATATCAATTGCATCATAGGCCAATATTGCCTGGATTCAGTTCATGCAGTTTATGGTTGAGGACCATTATGAATACACATCCTAAATTAATCATTGGGATCTCAAGTACTCATGTAATGTCTTGTAATGTTGCTTCAAAAAATGAAACATTATTGGAAATAATCTCAGATACAAAAACAATAACCTTAGCATTTAACAGATAACTTGTCAAATTGTCAAAATTATTGTGAGCAAGATCTACACTAATAGCAACTGAGCAAAATTTATTTAATAACTTATAACTTTGGTGGCAGGAGATACTTAATTACTTTACATATGTTAGGGTCTTAAACCTTTTTTGGACATGGTTACATGTGTATTAGTAATCAGAGCCAACTCTTTTTTTCCAAAATCTAAATTTATAATTTCAAAGTATTTTCAAAGATCTGGTCTTGGCAGGGCTTCAAGGGAGGAGGCTCGTTGGGTCAGTCTGTTGAGCTATGAAATTTTTGTTGGTAATAAATTTGAAATGTTAACTGTACCAGTGAAGAAATAATTGCAGTTATACATCGATGAACAATTGGTTGGAGGTCAAAAGGCTGCCTTGACTCAGCCAATTTGTCCAGTTCATCCAACATATCTGTTGTTAACTCGTTGCATTTGTCCTCCAGTACCATCAGTTGTGCACCATAAGGCTGGAAAGGAAATGATTGGTCTAAATAGTCCACATTTGAAGAATGTCAAAATTCTAAGACATTAGTCCTAGCCAATTCTCTAAACTGTCAATAGACTATAACCAAGTTAAGCATAGACTAAACCTACTAATAACGTCTAGTTGGGGCCTGCTGGTGAACTGTTTATTGTGTGAACAAGAAACGGTGTTCCACAAGACCCAAAATGGATGTTATTGATACGCTAACATTCAAGAAGGTGCTTAATACGACGCATAGGTCAAAAGATTAATATTTTTTCTATGTCCTAAAATAATTTTCACACTTTCATGTAGAACAAAACTGGAAAAATATGCTTGTCCTAATGATTTGGATTAAGGTTATAGATTTACCTTGAGTGCCTGTACTGCAAGTTTCTTCAGCCAACACCAGTTTGTAGATATTGAGCGAAACCCTATATCATTAACCATTACAGTACCTGCTCTATATGCTTTAGGCCTCCCAGCAAAACAATCACTTTGTGTAATCAGACCTTCATAGATGCTCTCATAGTTGTTCAGTATGACCACATTGCCACCAAAAAGCTACAGGAAAAAAGGAATATCTTAAAATGTTTCATAGAATAGTATAGACAATATCTTTCATGAATATTACAAAAGCAAATTAATTCCCAATACAGCCTATTCATGAATGACTTCAAGTATTGAATCATTTCAATTCATATACATTGCATGTTTGTTTTTACCAATTTATGAAATGGAATTATTCTCAGAAAACATATGTTGATCATTTAATAGCTGGGACACCACATTTTTATTGGGAAATTCTGTTTAGGCATACTACCATTATTTATGATATCGTATGACGTTTAAGCTTTAAGATAGAGATCCTGAGAATATATTACATGATGAGATAATATAGTGTTGTACGAGCATGAGATAGTAATTAAGGAAACAAATAATGATGGCTTGTGGTCACTTTAGAGATTACAATTATGCAAACAAGGTACATGAAGATTTCAGAATCAGAATTTGCAGAAAAACAAATGAATAGAACTTTTCATCCAGTCTAGCCCACTCTAAGCTTTTCTACAGCCTTTAAATTGGCAGCTAACAGTGTCAGGAAAGGGTTGTGGGATTACCACAGACTGGATCATTTTTTATTTAAGCTATTTGGGAAAGGACCAGCCAACTCAGCAAAATGGTCAAGCTTAGCCTTAGGTAAATTATAAATCATGACATGCAACATATACTTTTTAACAATTAAAGGAGGTTAGAGAACAAACCAAGAATTCTTTCACCTTGCAGTGGACAATGTTTCCATGCTTGGCTGCCCACTTCTCTGCACTAAAGTGTAATCCTCGTTTGTCTATATTATAACCAACTCCTATGAACGGTAGGCCTTTTGGTCCTGGTGGTAAGTTTAACTTGGTCCTCATACACCACTTGGTTATTATAGCAATAACAACCAATATGACAACTGAAATCATAATGGAGTCCATTTACAAGATTTAGACAAACCAATCCTAATTATATGAGTTCTAACCATTCCCTAGATCTATATCTATCCCTTGAAACAATGACCACTTTTATACTAGTTAGACTGTCAGAAGATAAGTTTAGGTTTAACTTGACAGTGCTACTGACCTAGAAAGCATGTTTTGGGTTTGTGACCCCCAATCCGTAGAGGCTGTTATTATGTAGGGCATTGTATAACAGACATTGCATTACTATTGCAATAGTGCAATATAATATTGGAAGAATCGGAATTCTACCCAGAACAAGGGAGGAATAGGACATGTGGGGTTATAGTTTGATTGTGCTTCCAAGGTTTTGAGCAACAAACCCCCTTATAAAGTATATAATATATAAATATACTGTCTGAAATGCCCTATTATTCAGTGAAAACATTTTCATTGAACATTTCATTATTAAATATTAATCAACATAGTGATCTATAAATGGTAGGCCTTTTGGTCCTGGTGGTAGGTTTAACTTGGCCATTTTCAAGATTTAGACAAACCAATCAAAACTATACAAGTTCTAACTATTCCCTAGCTCTATAATGGTTCCTTAAAACAATGACCACTTCTATACTAGTTAGACTGTCAGAAGATACATTTTAGATTTAACTTGCCCTAGCACTAGTAGAGCATGGTATCATGTAAGAGATTCTATAACTGGGGTATGTTGCTCCAAAACACTTTAATTATATTGTTGGTTTTGCTGTTGCTCTTATAATAATTATATCAGGACACTGGTTCAAAAGCAAATATTTGTCAGCTTTCTTCCAATCTTCCATAGAGATAAGTATTTTAATTATACATATTTTTCTCTATTAATATCTGTTTGAGAACAATTGATCTATAGTTATTTTAGTGAATAAAGGTACTGCCAATATCATTTAGATATAAATTTGCTTACAGTATAGTCACACAGTATGTATGTCTGTGGAACTAAAGTCTTTACATTTATCAGTGGTACAAATCAATATTAAATTTATCGATGTTCAATTTTATAAATTTGTAGGTATCAACCAACTATTTTGTTTAGTTGTAAAATCTATCTAGTCCCCAAGTATCAGGTGATCTGTTTATTGGTCAACCCACTTTGTAAAGTGCAAAGGTCCTGAGAAAATTGGACAAGACAACATGAATTTGCAGCAAACGGATAGATAAAGAGCCAGGCACTCCGAATTTAGCTGGCCTGCCTCCAAAGGCAGAAACAAGTCAAACAAAAATCAAAAAAATAAAATATATATGTATGTAATCAGGATTGCAATAAGAATAATAACAACTAATGTATTCCGACTAGAGAGCTGCTGGCTGAGTCGGCCCGGGATGGACAGGCATCGCCTGATGTGTCAATTATTATTACACTTACAAAGATTGCATTATTATCAGTTCTGCATCTTAAGGTAAAGTGGGGGGCCGTCCTTTCCGCGCCAAGACCGCACCGCACCAAGACCAAACCGCGCACAACCCCTACCGCGACCAACCACTTCCGGGCGAACAAGCGTTGCGCACTTGCCTGCTACTACAAGGCACCCCAGCCTTCCCGTGACCACTAGACCGAGACAGGGCCTCCTAGCTCCCGCCCACAGGCATCGGGAGCAAGGTGCATACTGCTCAGATTGTAACGCCCACATGGGTGGGCTAAAGAACACACATTGGATATAGCATTGCAAATCAACTAATGGATTATTAGAAATATATTTTTTCAAAATATTCGGTAGCCAGGGTCATGATATGAAATTTGAATTAACATTGAATGAAACATACCGCTATTGCGGAATCTTGGCAATAAAATTAGTTAAAAATAAAAATGTAACACTGATTTGACATCATTTTTTTCTCAAAATTAGTACAATTTTCTTAATGTTTAGGCAATAAAACAGTGTTTTATCCTCTATAAGTTGAAATATTAATGCCAGATATTTAAGTGGGGTATTTCTGACGTATTTTCCATCGGGGAAACTGATAGAATTGATGAGAATACCTCAAGACCAAGATTTGTCGTTAAAAATGCAAAGATATATTTTATAGTCATATGTCGACCAATTGGTGGAATTACACATATATATGTGCTTTACTGATTACAAGAAACTTCATATGAATAAGTGATTCCAGGTTGTGGCAAATTGAAAGGCATATAGGCCGATGTAAGCCCTTTCTTCCTTATAAATATGAAAACAATCAAAGTATCTTTTTATTTTAACTAAAAATCTTAAAATCGCACTAAAATTTCTGGAATCGACCATTATACATAAATAGGATCCACCCAATTGGAATATTTGTATTAGACACAATGCTGGGACTGCTTTTTAGAGATTCGTTAATACTCTTTGATATTCTTTTTTATGCGCTTTAATTATTATCAGCTTATTATCTTTTGTTAAAACGCCCAATGTGCGAGGCTCTTAAAAGTCTTTTATTTATAATTTGTATCATACTATATAGAATGACTTTCATATGTTCATAAATGTCATGACATTTTGTTACCTTTTGTAAGCATCTCAGCACGTAAGGTGTTTATTGCCAAACTAAGCATATCAATTCCAGGCAAACACACTATGATATGATGATTGATTGGTGGATAGGCTAATATATTTCACACATGTACATAGGGCAGGGGGCAGGGGGAATAGTATACAACACAATGCAGACATACTGTCAAAATCAACAAATCTGTCTTTCTCAAATGTTCAACTGAAAAGACCAGTAGAGGGTATTGAATTCAGTTGCCCCTAGCAACGGTGCTTTTTAAAGCATGTGGGGGACTTGAAACATACAGGTACATTTGGAGAAAATGTGGAACTAAATTAAACAAGAAGATTTATTCAAATTGGTGCATTCTGAGTGGAGCTTTGAGGGGGAATTAGAACCATTCCCTCTGGCAGTCAGAGTCAAAACCCTGGCAAATGGTGAGTGTTGATCAGCCAGAAATCTCTGGAGTCATGACCATAGCCCTCATTTGGATATTATGTCCCTATGGGAGGAGCTAAAGGTTTGAACTATTATATTACGCTCCACCTTCCACTGTCTAACTCAAGCACTTTTTGAAATAATACCATGCAGCTCCCTCACGTGTTTCTCTCACATCAGCACCATTATTAAAAGTAATCCACGCTTTCAGTTTGGTTTCAATAGCAACCGCATCGTAATAGCTAATATGGTAAATGACCGCGATATTAATTAATTACCAATTTTAAGGAACCTTCTAGCGGTTACCAGTGGAACTATTCTGATATTTGCATGTCCACATAAACTAACAGTTGACTGCGTAAAGGGCTATTTGCCCAGTGGTAATTTTAAGTTTGAATTAACCTGAAAATTGACTTGAGGCGGTATATTTTGGGTTGACCCAAAGCAGGGAGGTATATACAGAGGGAGCAGAACCGAGGTTCAACGCGTGGTACCCCAATAGTTAAGAGTAATGCCACTACAGCTTGTGGCGCTAACTACAGTAATAGAAATAGACACATAGAAATAGACACATGTGTCTATTTCTATGCTACATTGAATCAGGTCCACCCACTCCCACCCATATATATCCAATAGCCAGCAATTGTATTGCTATTTTTAACTATGTGACTGTTATGGTGTTGCTGGGAAAAGGCAATCAAATTTACCTGGGCTACCAATGTGTCAAAGATTATGTATGCTGATGGAACAACTTATAATTATATAGCTGTTGTTTATAGATGTATGATTAAATGGTACTAGTGTCAACAAAAGCACTGCAGCGCCACCTGCTATACCAGAGGCATAGTGATAACACAACCCTACCAAGCATTGTCCTATGTGATATGCCTGTGGCTTCCGTCCCCTTGTATATACCTCCCTGCCCAAAGGTATTATGTTATAATATTAATATGCACAAAGAAAGGAATACTAATCCATGTGGTAAACGTATATTTTGAACACTTGATGTGACCCAAAAACTCATATTAAGTTACCTGATTATTTCCCCTATGCAGTCCCAATTTGCTCGGTCAGAAATTCTATTGAAACCAAAACGGCCTAATGATACTTCTTAACATTAGACAACAATTAGTCTATGCGGTCAATTCTATTGAAACCAAAAGTGAATATGCGCGGTCATTAATAGCTATTAGGAATTCTAGGCGGTCTAGTGAAACGCCCCCCTGCTTTGGGCTCCCGGCCGACGGCCGACACGCTCCCATCAATGTATTCGCGTTGGAAAGAGGCCCATGCCAAGGCCATCTGTGACGGCCTCCCTCCCTGAATGACGCCCGCAATTTAACTCCACCCTGACGTTGATTTTCCAATAATTACATAGAATAATGCTCAGTTGGATGGATATCGTATAGGGTTAGCTCAGATCGAAAAGTAGGGAAGATATTTTAATATAGTTAATGAATGTGTAAATGAATGGGTAGTGGAAGTTGAGAGAGAGAGAGGTGATATCCGTTGTGGGTATCACTTACAGATAAACAATTACAAATTAATTATTGCGTAGGCGTTGGTGACTGGCAATTCAAATGTAAGCACAATATTGAATGCAAAATCCAATTAACTCAGCAGTCAATTAATTTCCAATGAGATATTACTTCGAAATATGACTTAGATCTGGTCATCAAGTGATTCTACACATATATACACATATAGAAGTATACCCCAAATCACATAGACGATTGTCATTTCAATAGTGAAAGGTGTTTATTGCCAAAGTAAGCATAATATAAATTCCAGGCAAACACATATATATCTGATTGATTGGTGGATAGGCAATATTTCACATGTAAATTACTTTCAGTCAACAGGATGGTGATCGCTCCATAAGAAATTAAGTATATATCTCTGGAGCCATATCAGATGCATATCCATTTAACAAAAATCATTATGAATTACTTGTTAAACCGAATCAAAAAATGTCATGCGCTGATTATAGTTTAATATTAAAGGTTTACACAGGCGGCCAGCTCTGAAGGACACAGTAACATATATAGGCACTGATGGGTAGTGAGGCCAGGTCGCGGTGGGGTCAGGCCACCCAGGCCCATGGAGCGCGCAGTGGTAAGGTGGGCGCGAAGAGGACGTCGCGGTAAGGGATTGGCGCGACTAGGTATAGGACCGGTAAAGTGTCCACCAACTAAAAAATGATAAAATCAAGTTGAAATATTGATCTATGTATTTATTATCTATGGAGATGGAGAATTAAAACGAAAAATAAACATGGGAGGTGGGCTAAGATTTGAGCTAGGTTGTTTGTATGATAGAGCATTCTATGGGACCAGACGCCTGTTTTTTTTATGCACATTTAAGTACAGACACATCACCTTAAATAAGCTTTTTTCACCCAAAGAAGCCCTGAAAGTGTAGGGAGTATTCATGACGAGGTTGACGCTTTCATCTATTTATAATACAAAGCAACCTAATAGAAAGCTAGGGCCAAGCATGTTTTTTTGTTATTGAACTTATACACTTTCAGGAATGCCCTGAGATAGATGTTGATGGTGCTGAAACACATTTTGTGATCATTTGTTTAAAAATTAGATCTAAGGTGCACAGGACGAGACATGACCTTTGCTGTCCTACATGCGATAGAAGATGTTATGTTTTGTTCTTTGTCAATAATTGTTATAATACGGAACAAAATAAAAAATGATGAAATTGTCAAGCGACATGTCAAGGAATATGGGAATTGGGATATTTTATTCCTCAAAAGATCACTGTTCATAAGTAATGGTTGTATCAAAACCAAGTCAATAAGATAGAACATAGAAGTACAATATTGCATATACCTCCTTCATTATAGACAAGTTGTAGTAATTTCAGTAAGGCGCCACGATATCCCCGCCATTAATCCCATAAGGCTGGGATTATCGCTCGCAAACACAGGAGGAAAGGAGCGTAAAATAGCTATTCCCAGGACAAGGGAAATAAAGACTGTGAGGTGGGAGCAACACGTGTGGATTAACGGTCGCCTGATCCCAACCCAGGAGGGGCAGCCATTAACGGACAGGGTAGAAAGGACAAGTAGGATTAAAAGGATAGGACGGACAGTCATAGGACAAGAATAGATAATAGCTAGATGTATAGAGACTGAAAGGAGAAAAGTGGAAGCGATAAAAGTAGAAACCATAGAATAGGAAAATAGACAGTGTCAGTCGACTACCCCAGTAGCACACAACATTTGGGGAACATTGGGATCGTGTTCCTCCTGTGTTTGTTTGTAAGAAACACATAGAAAACATAGAGCAAATGTTTTTTTCCAAACGTCCTAGGAATGTTCGGATTTTACGTTCCTGGAATGTTATTAGCTAACATTCAGCTAATGTTCTGAAAGAAATGTTTAAGGAACAATAATTTCCATACATTAAAGGAACGTTTTAAAAAATAATGTTCCCCAAACATTTATCCATGAACATTAACATAACATTGGGTATTTATGTTCTTGGAGCACATATTTACTAACTTTCTGCTAACGTTGTCAGTCATATGTTCTGCAAACAATCATACCGAAACATTCAAGAAAGATTATTAAATTTACGTTCTCAAACTGTTATCGGGCATCATTTTTCGCACATTTTCCATCTAATAATTTCATAGGGGGAAGGAAAAACAATTTTCGAATTTTCATACAGGAGTGATACCTGAGGGAAGCGACTCAAACTGTAACCAAGGATTAATACCCAACCACACATAGAATAGTATTTACCTATTTGTATTCTCTTACCATTTATACATGTTTGGACAGGAATAACTATTATTTTGACATTATTTATACCATACACTAAAGGCCTCTCGTAGGAATCATTTGCAACAGCAAAGATCATGTTTATATTTGTATTGTTTCTATTCCTTATTTATCTATTTTATGGAAAATGTTCTTATGTTGACCCAACGATATGGTTCTCATGGATAAGCTAAATCCCACCGAAACAACCTTGTTTCGTAACTACTGCTAAACAGCTGCATTGTATCAGGTTAACTTCCTTAAAGTGCCTATCCATCCCCCCCCCCCCCCCCTCATGCCCCAACCGCACAGGAGTCCGCCTGGCCGCCGTTGGGCGTTGACGGGGCTTGGTGCCCCATGTGCCGATGAGCTTAAATCTCCACGGCAACTATACCCTAAACGTTTCAGGCCACTCACTCAGATGTCGGTACTCTGTGCTTATCTATAGCTTGATTTTGGTGATAATTCATTGCCCAGGAGAGAGTGTGGGCTTTGTTATCTCCCTTGTTAGATCGGTGAATTACCATATCTATCATTAGTATGATATTTTTTACACTGCCTAGAGAACAAGAAGCTTGAAATCTTTTAAATTTAATTTTTCTCAGTTCAGAGAAAAAAATGCCTTTCTGGGCACTTTTGGGTTATCATCTTTTTATTTATTTATTTTCTGGGAAACATCATAGCTGCCAACAGCTGCTATGCCTTTGCACTTGGTTGTTTGGCTGTTCCCTGGGCCATTTCCTACTGCAAATAGTTTAGCAACTTGGCACACTAGCTATTCGAAATTATTTAATTCATACTATTCCATGTAATGTTATTTTGAGAGCTCTTTGGTCTCGGAGGGGGTATTCATACCCTAGAATGCATGTCATGATGCTGAATATTTGTAGTAAATGAATATCATATTCATACATATTAGTGGTCAGTACAATGTAAAAATGTGTAAATCCAAGGCCACTGCTTGTAGCGCCACCTAGTGAAAAGGAGCAGCAGTATGAACCAGTGTGGATCCTGGTGCAAAGTGCATCAATTCATGCGCTTCAAAATTCGTTTCAGAATTACATTTTCATTCTCTATATCTACATTAATTGTCTCCAATTTCTAATTCTAATACTAATTTTCAATTGCTGGACCACCCCCTCTGTTCTCTTATTTATACTCGGGTTTGTAATGGTTCTTATCCAGGGCAGGCTAGCAAACCCAGTTCTGAAATATTGCAAAAAATTCATGTTCCAAACATGTCTAGAAAAAATGTTCACAACAAACAGAGGGCTACGCCGGGTCTTCATCCCTTAGCATCAATCCCCGCTATTACACCTACCTCACACTTAATAAAAACATTATAATTATGTCGCCATAGTGGAAATATCCAGACCCACTTTATGTTACACCATATCATTCACTAAACATACAACTTATTACTTTAACATACCATATTAGCTGGTTAGATTTTCTAGATTTCCTATGTTTCTCTATCTTGCGGTGAGTTCATTCCAAGACTGTACTGAGCCGTTTTTATTAATACAGAATTTTGACTGACTATTTAAATAATATAATATAATGAAAATATTCAATTTAAATTCTGGTAGGATATACATCCTATCCCAGTATAAAAGTATAAAGCCTCCACATCGACATGTCAGCTCACTACGAGCTTCAAGGTATGAGGTATAGAATATAGAATATGTAAACTATTAAGAACGCAAGATAAAATACATGTATATCTCCGTTTCAGAGAGGAATTTATATTACTGGCAGTCATGTTCAGTCCCTCTCTATTCCCACTCCCTGTCTCTGTATCCCCGTTCTCTGTTTCATTACGTCAAAGATACTAACGTTGATCAAACAGTAAGTTAATGTTAAGAAGTTGACATAAAAGATATTAACGTTGATTGATTGGTAAGTTAATGTTAACAAATTTATGTCAAAAATACTAACGTTGGTCGAACGGTAAGTTAATGTTAACAAGTAGACGTAAAAAATGTTAATGTTAAGTCAACATTGACTTAACGTTGAGAAATTAATGTTAAAAAATGCACGTTTTATTAACGTCAGATTGACGCAAATATGATAACATTAACATGATTAATGTGAAATTAAGGTTAAGTTTACGTCAAACTGTTGACGTTAATAAATTCACCTATTATTGACGTGAATCAACGTTAATTTAACGTGATTTGTTACCTGGGAAGCCCATATATAATGGGGGGGGGGACGAGAGAGGAAAACTCCATAAGTTATGGGAGGGATAGTGTAGCATTGGGGGACTTCCGGTTCGCGCTTGAATCAAATAGGGTGCCAGAGCATTGCTCCAGGGTTTAACCTCTTTTTTTTCAGGAAAAAAGCAAGATCGGTATACAAATAACAGGAGACCTGTTAGGTAAACCATAGAGAACATCCAGAAAAGCTTGAAAAAGGACTAAACATCAAAACAAATAGACAGTAGAAAGAAGTTTGAATAGCGTGGTGTGGAGTGTAAGATTACCGCCATCTTGACCACGGTCAAGCCGGATTACGGGGATTATCGCCCATCGGAGTGACCACTCGACCTAGGACAATTTGATAAATACAAGGGAAAAACAATAAGGAATAACTTGTGGTAAAAATGACCTGCAAGTGACGTGAGATGGACCAAAGCCAACCATAATTAATTGTTGGCGTCATCTTATGAAATAAGGATTATCATAAATACGGAGACCACGCGCCAAAGGTAAAGGGTCAACGAACAATTTCTTGCTGTTCACCCATACTATATCTACTACAATATAATATATAAATGTCGGATTTTACTCTACAAAAGTTCAGATAGTGGATGTGAGTTCACAGGACAAAATATATCAAAAAGAAGTGTAGTAGGCTGACCGGGTGGATTAACGGACACCCCTCGGCCATTTTGAATCTGACCCTCGGAGAAGTGCGGTATAGTCTAGACGCCACGCTAGACTCCCGCGCCGGAGAGGATTAGCATGCCCAACTGCATACATGAACAACAAGGTAGGAGTGGGAGAGTTACAAAGGGTGTCATAGGCTAAAAATCAAGGACAACGAAGAAAATAAGCATATAAACAGTAATCGCTCGAAAGAAACAGTGTGACCCAAAATATATTAACGAGAGAAACAAAATAATTCTGTCGAAGCTCGAAAACTGAGCGGACGGAAGTGAGTAGTCGCCATCTTGGTTTCAAGTCCAAAAAGGTAAACATTCAGTTGAGCGCATACCAAAAGGGCGCGCAGACCCGGGTACAACGCCTAGCTTCCCGCGTAGGCATGAAGAAGGCCAGAGACCCTAAGGCAAAGCCCGTAGCCGATAAGGAAAGAGGACAAAAGAGAGGACTATCATCTCCAGAGATGTCAAGGGATAATATACCTAAGAAACCACATAAAGCTGTCCCGTTACTTAAGTTATTAGCAAAAGAAGACGATAATAGCTTGGAACAAATGGAGGTCCAAACCAACCAGAACGAAAAGACGAGAGAGCCCCCAGCTAAACCGCTATCTGAAGAGCTGAAACTTGATGAAGCGGCTGGAGGAGAGCTGAAAGAAATGATGGCAAAGATGGCAGCTGCATACGATAAAAACAGAGAGGAGAACCAGAAAAATCATGATGAAACTGCTGGTTACTTTAGACAGCTGATGGGAGGGATTGAGAAAGTCGACAAGGTACAAGATGAGGTTAAAGAAATAAAAAATGAACTGGAGGAAAAAAGTCACGCCATGAATGAGTTCGATCAAAGATTAGAAGCTCAAGAAGATGACATGAAGGTGGTAAAAGAAATACTGAACATTAACAAAGACACTGATTACCTCCAACGTCAAAGAGAAGCTGAGGAGAGGGATGCGGAATTTATAAGATCCGAAACGAAGAAGCTAGAAAAAAAACCATCTTATTCTTGGGTATTAAAGCTGCAGAAAATGAGAACAAAATAAATCTGGCAGAAAAAGTTCAATGCTTTATAGCGGAGTGCCTCCTTATACCAGACCTGATTCCTAGAAGCTCCTTCAGAGTCGGATGGAACAAAAATGGACCAGTGAAAGTGGTATTTGAATCAGCCCAGCACGCACAAGTGATATGGGGTGCCAGGTCTCGCCTTAAACAATTCAATGAAGGAGTAGTTAAGCCTGAAGATAAACTGGGTATCAAAAAGGATGTCCCCCTGATCGTAAGACAAAGAACGGCCAAAGTAAACCTCATCGCTGAGGTAGCAGATAAAAGGGGGTATGAAGAAACAAGGCACAGGAGAAACAAGGCACAGGAATATACATCAACAATATATTCTACAAACATAATAGGCTGGACGCAGTCCCAACGGAGCTAATGCTCTCCCAAATCAGCAAAAGGCAGAATGAATCTGCCATGGTGTTCTTCTCGTCCAACAATCCACTCTCAAATCATTACAGGGCACCCATATTTCTAGACGGCCATTTGTTCGAGAATGTGGAGCAATTTCTGTGTTACCATCGTGCAAAAATAGGGGAAGACCCTAACAAACCAGCCCTGGCCCTGGATACCCCCGACCCCATAGCCTGTAAAAGGATGATGAAACAGATCACAAACCACAAAGACAGATGGATACAGCACAGAGAAGAGATCGTCCGGAGAGCACTCAGAGCCAAGACAAGGGCACACAAGGTCGTAAGAGACTACCTACTACTTACTGGAGAGAGAAAGTTGGGGGAGGCCTCTCCCACAAACAAAGAATGGGGTATTGGTATGGAACTTGATGACCCAGACGTCTTGAACACCCAGTGGTGGCCCCCTCATGGAAACATCATGGGCAACCAGTGGATGAGAGTCCGCCAAGAACTGAAAGACCACATCGCAAGAAATGCTGAGAAAGAAGAGGAAGCCTAAGAAAAGGAATTTAAGGATTATGACAATGTAACAGTTTCCTAACAATCTGACAATGGAGCAAACGAGTACGAATAGTACCAAAAGTTCCACACAATTCATATCACTAAACGTCAATGGTTTAAATAACGGTATTAAGAGAAAAGCTCTGTTTGAATATTTTGCGGAGAAGAATACAGGTATAATAGCAATGCAAGAAACCCATTCGGTACAAACTAAGGAAAAAATCTGGGCCTCTCAATGGAGAGGCAAAATCCTATATTCTCATGGTACATCTGCTAGCAAAGGGGTCCTACTCCTAATTCATAAAAATCAAGCAGGAAAAATTGTAGAATCTGGAAAAGATGAGATAGGCAGATGGCAATATGTTATTCTTAGAGAAAAAACAACCACTACTTGTATATTCAATGTGTACGCACCTAATGCGGATTCGTATAAAGAATCGGTGTTAGAACAAATTGTTAAAAAGAGTGAAGACCTAGTGTTTGATCAACTAATTATCATGGGTGACCTCAACGCTGACTTATATTATAGACCAAATGAGCCGTCAAGCAAAATATTAAATGACTTTGTTAATAAGCTAGACCTTTGTGATATAGTACAAACAAAATGTATGGGACCTCCACTGTACACATGGCAAAGAAACGAGCAAAATTCTAGGCTTGACTATATATTGGTATCAGAGAACATAGCAAATACGGTAAGCGAAGTCTCAGTGACTTCAAGTCCACATACTGATCACAAAGAGGTTTCAATTTCAATGTTGAATAATGCAAATAAAAGAGGGGCTGGTTTTTGGAAGTTAAATGTAAACCTATTGAACGACCAAGCCTTTATTCAAGGAGTAGAGGAATTATGCTCACAAGATAGCGAACAAAACACCTGTCATAAGCAGGCATGGGAGTTCTTAAAACTAGGAATTAGAGAGCTAGCTATCAAGATAAGTGGCCTAAAGGCTAAGAAAAGGAGAGAAATAGAAAGAAATCTAAGGGAAAAACTACAAAATATAGACTCAAAAAAGCCATTGTCCTTAGAAGAGAGAAATCAGAAGACCCAAATATTGGAAGAAATTAAATGCTTAGAAATCAAGCGGAAGGCTCATTAATAAGATCTAGAGCAAAATGGGTGAAAGACGGGGAAAAACCCACTAAATATTTCTGTGGGCTTGAGAAGTATAGAGCAGAGAAAAAATCAATTAACCTGCTGAATATTGGAGGAAATCTCTCCACCGACCCTAAAGAAATTCTCAGAGAAGGTAGCAATTTTTATTCTAATCTTTATGCCAAGAGTAAGGTAGAAAGTGAAGCTGCAGAAGAATTCTTAAGGAAATCTCAAACTCCGCAACTCGACGAAGCAGATAACAATTTCTTAAGTGAAGAAATATCGAGTCATGAAATAGAAAAAAACTTAAAAAGCATGAAGAGAAATAAAGCCCCCGGGTGTGATGGATTTACGGTAGAATTCTACCAACATTTCTGGTACGCTATACAGAAAAAATTTATGGCTATGATGTATGAATGTTTAGAGTCAGGCCATATGACAGAAAATCAAAAAAGGGGTATTATCAGCGTGATCCCTAAAAAGGGAGCTGATCCGGTATATATTAAGAACTACAGACCGATAACACTCTTGAATGTAGATTATAAAATAATATCGAAAACCCTGGCAAATAGATTAAATGTTATTTTACCCAACCTGATACACGATGATCAATTCGGTTTCTTAAAAGGAAGGTTTATAGGCACCGCCATAAGGAAGATAGATGATATCATAGCCCTATTAGAGGATAGAAATGAAAATGGCATTATCGCTTCTTTAGATTTTGTAAAGGCGTACGATTCTGTGAATTGGACGTTCTTGAAAAAAGCCCTATTATCGCATGGAATGAGTAATACATTTGTTGAATGGGTGATGACACTATTTGTTGATTCTAAGGCCACATTTTGTAATAATGGGTACACAGCTGGTTGGTTTCAAGTCAAAAACGGAGTAAAACAAGGAGATCCTATCTCATCCTCGTTGTTCCTAATTGTTGTTGAAAAACTGGCAGAGCAGATTAGATCTGACTCAAAGATTAGGGGTGTTAACTTAGAAAAGAGCGAAGCAAAGCTTGTGCAATTCGCAGACGATGTCACTGTTTTTTGTGCAGATGAGCTGTCCTTACTAAATACGATTAAAACTATTGATAATTTTTCAACAGCCTCTGGCTTAAAGCTTAACCCTTCTAAATCAAATGGTTTCATTATAGGTGATATTCGCATTACCAACGCCAGGCTAATGGAAATTAACTGGAGAAATGAAATGAAAGTGCTAGGAATCACACTATTGTATCCAAGGGATGAAAACAAACTTCTTAAAATTAATATCGAACGATTAATAGAAAAGGTGAAAAAAAACCTAAACCAATGGAACAATCGATTCCTCACCTTGAAAGGCAGAATTCTTGCCTGCAACACTTTTCTACTACCAGTGTTCCAACATGTATTGTCTTGTGTGTTTTTAGATCAAGCTGCAGTTAAAAGGGTTAACGATATAATATTAAAATTCGTATGGAAAAACGGTTCGAACAGAATTAGTGCGGATTTCTTAACCCAGTGTATTGAAAAAGGTGGCATGGGCCTAAGGCTCCTAGGCGAAATATGTGATACTAACAGAATCAAGTGGGTTGAAAGAATCTTATTGTGTGGAAACAAAAATTGGTTTGATGTCTTAGAAAATTTCCATAAAAGGCCGAAGGAAGATATTCTACTTGCCAGATTTAAACCTAGTTACCACTTGAATACATTCTATAAGAATCTCTTTAAAACATGGAATGAATGTTATTATAAGCTATCACCTGAAACGATCGAACAAATCCTTAAAGAGAGAATATGGACTAATAAAAATATTAAATACAAGGGAGTAATGCTAAGGTGGCAACCTTGGATAGACAAAGGTATACGTGTAATGGGAGATATATTCGACGAAAATGGTTCACTTTTACCAAACGAGATATTCTTGGAGACCTTTAATTTTGTACCATCCTACTATGAAATTAGAGCGCTGGAAAAAGCAATCCATGCACAATGGTTGGCTAAAATAGCAAATGAGAATCCTCAGAGGTGTAATAATGATATAGAATTTAATGTTGGAGGAAAAATGTTAAACCTTATAAGGTGCCCAGCAAAAATGATATATTTGAGTCTAATACAAAAGAGAAAACCAAAATGGGAGAAGTTCTTAAAGTGGAAACAAATCCTAAGGTTATCCGATGAACAGTATGAAGGTATAGCATGGAAGAAAATATTTACATTACCGTATAAATGCTCTTCGGAGACTAGATTGCAAGTGATGCAATATAAAATCCTACACGGTGCTCTGACCACGAATAAATTGTTAAGTGAAATTGGTATTAAAAACAAACCAAAATGTGACTTCTGCGAAAAAGAAGATTCCCTAAATCACTTTCTAGTGGAATGTAAAGGAACCAGAAAGATCTGGTCAACGGTAATAGAATGGTTGTACGAACTGGAATACATTAACATAAAACCAAATGGTGAAAGATTCTTCCACAAGGAAAGAAATAGGGTTGTGTACAATGTACAAGATATTCTATTTGGTATTTAAGTAAATAATGTGCAGTCAAAAATCATCAATTGGTTTATACTTCAAGTCAAAGCTGTCATACATAGACAAAAGCTTTTCCATGATGGCAAACTCAATATCATCCCAATACTGTACGACTTAAGATCAAGAATTACCTTAGAAATCATTAATACGAGCAAAGGAGAAAATAGAAAAGAACAAAACAGAATATGGTCTAACCTAAAGGTGGACATAGATGAGTTTATTGATAGATTAAAACGATGAGAAAAAAGCAACAAAGGTATGGTGATCGCTCCATAAGAAATTAAGTATATATCTCTGGAGCCATATCAGATGCATATCCATTTAACAAAAATCATTATGAATTACTTGTTAAACCGAATCGAAAAATGTTATGCGCTGATTATAGTTTAATATTAAAGGTTTACACAGGCGGCCAGCTCTGAAGGACACAGTAACATATATAGGCACTGATGGGTAGTGAGGCCGGGTCGCGGTGGGGTCAGGCCACCCAGGCCCATGGAGCGCGCAGTGGTAAGGTGGGCGCGAAGAGGACGTCGCGGTAAGGGATTGGTGCGACTAGGTATAGGACCCTTCTGTGAAAGACCTATTGCGTCTACAGGACCCGAGGTTTTTACAGCATACGGACGCCCTTATTCTTCTATCGACGGCCCTGGACCCAGCTCAAAAAGCTAAGCAGATAGGTAATTATTTGAGACCAGAATTCTTCATTCAGAACATTGATAAGGGTATAAGTGTTAAGCTTATGGATCATACTAAGCTTGATAAGTGTGATCTTTGGTATGGCCAGACAAGGGTGCTAAGAGAAATGCTTAAACGTGACGAAGACGTCTCAGGATATATCAAGCATATGGTATATGTAAACCTATAAGGGCTCTGCGCTAGTGGCATATGATAGAGAGGTTGTGAATAGATTAATTGATGGCGACTTAGATTGTTATATTGCCGCCGATTATGAGGCCCAGAGCCTTGCATTACACTCAGGTGTGATGGCCATGCCCACCTTGTTTGTGTCGGACGAGGAGAAAAAGAAAGGGAAGCAGGCCAAGAAAACCGGAGTTGTCATCCCTCTGGATTTTCCTGAAGATATTTTCTATTATTATAACTATTAGGATTGCAATGGCAAATGTTCTCGCTCTCACGTCTGCAAGAACTGCAGCAGAAAACACAAGGTTTCTGCTTGTATTATGCGCCCTAATAAATCTGAATCACTGCGTGTGCCAGGAGAGACCCCGGAGTGAACCCTAGCAGGAAATTGGATATTCAAAATGGCGGTCGGGGATGTTGTTTACCACATCTTGGGCTATTCGATTCCAACAAATTGGTGTTTCCTGCTGGTGAGAATGTTACATCTTCGCCAGATTGGGTACAAAGAGTCCCTATCAATGCCTCTGTTCAACCGCAAGTATGGGATAAGGATCTATCAGGTGCTTGTCATATTTTAGAGGTCAGTAATGCGTTGTACAAAGAGTTTTCGCCAGCTGACTCGTTACCAACAGAATACTATATATACGGCTGTGGCTTGTTCTCGGATGTCAATGGTAATGTTAATCACCATTCTTATACTGATGGCAATTATGCTCCCCTTCTGAGCCAAGATTTATACTTTTCTAGTCCGCATGTGAATGATTTGCATACTGTTGGTGGATACAGGTCCCAAATGAAGCTGGGAAAATGGCTTTTTGAACTGTTGCACAAAACTGACTTTAAATTACAAAGCTTTCTCATGAATGGCATTACATATGGATTTATGGTGGTAGATGATGTAAATACAGTGCCTCCATATGAATGTAAGAACTATAGTTTGGCACTTCTTCCTGAGGCTTATGAATTTATCACAAAACTTTTGGAAGAGGAACTAAATGATGGGAAATATATTGTGGCTCCTTGTGAATCTAAATGTGCCTATGCCATTGGTGCTGTTCGAAAGATGACTCTGCATATAGGCCAATTACGGATTGTTGACGTCCTCTTGGTATTTCTGTTAATAATTATCAATGTGATACTTGTGAAAAGTTCTCTTTTACAGGGATGGACTCTGTGGTTGAAATGATTCAACAAGGCGACTTCTTGGCCTCTATTGACATCATGGCAGCTTACAGGTCAATCTTGTTGGCCTTTTATGGGGATCAAGTGGAGATTCCCCGGTGATCTCTCGGAGAAGGCCTACTGGGACACTAGGCTTTGCTCTGGGGTGAAGTGTGCGCCTTTTATCTTGACTGAGATAAGCAGATTTGTTGTCCGTGCTATGCATAAGAGAGGTTTCCCACGAGTGAATGCCTACCTCAACGACTACCTGGTTGTGGATGACACTTTTGATTCATGTCAACGCGGCCAAATTGTTTTGGTGGACCTAATTGGATCTCTGGGATTCTACATCTCTTGGAAAAAGTGCCAGTCTCCTACCACCAAGTTCAAATACCTGGGTATTGTCATCGATACAAAGGAGATGAGGCTGTCTCCACCTGATGGGAAGCTAGAGAAGCTATATTATAATATATCATTCTTTGATGGTTAACGCACAGCTACTCTTCACCAAATACAGCACCTACGTGGGCTACTTTGCCATTGTGCGTCTATCGTCCGTGGTGGTAGGACTTTTTCAGTGATTGCCCTACTGAAGGACATAAAGGTGTTAATTTGCGCATTACACTACCAGATGAGTTCAAAGAGGACTTGATTTAGTGGAGGAAATTCTCCAAATACTTCAATGGTTTGGCCCTAATTGTGAAGCATGATCTTGATAGGGCTGTTGCCATTTATTCAGATGCTTGTGCCAATGGCTATGGTGCTACATGTGGAGCTGACTGGTGCATGGCTACTTCAACTCGACATTAAAGCCTGCTGGTCTGGACTCTCTAAAATATATTCACTGGAGGAATGCTGATATATCCTGCTTTTCCATCTGTGATGATAATGTGAATCTATGGGAACTGTTCGCCTTGTGGCAGGCCTTGCAAAGGTTGCTCCCTGTGCACTGCAATCATCATGTTATATGTTATACTGATAATAGCCAGGTCATGTATATGGTGAATAAAGAAAAGAGCTCAAACACTACTTGCATGGCCATTCTGTGAGACATGTTTTGGTGGTGTGTTTGCTGCAATGTATATTTATCGGCTAAGCATATTCCTGGTTCTCTGAATATTATGCCTGATATATATATATATGCTCTCCCATGTGAGCTTTACAACTTCAGTTGCTGCCCTGGCTGATTATCCGTTTTTATGTTGCAGTGAATATCTCTGCACTGGATTGTAAGGTATCATCTACTTTGAGCCATGCCTGGTCCACAAACACCTTTTTTTCTTTTTTTTTCTTTTTGTTTATTTTTCTGCTAAATATAGGGGTCTGCAAGGTTGCCGGCTCCTTTGGCAACTTCATCAACTAGTCTGTTATCTATGGGTCTGGGAATATAGATGATGCAATCTTATTGTGCCAATGCTCAGTCAGCTATGTTAACGCTTAGGCCTAATGATTATTATGGAAAAGGTGTCTCTGGTTGATGAAGAATTTTTAAAAAAATAATGGCCTATACCTTGTATTATACCTGTTTAAATGCATATTCAGGGACATTTTTGTTCATTAACTATAACATTTGGGATAGATACAATATAGAAATAAATGTTAACGCTTGGTCAGTGCTAAAAGTTCCCAAAATTATGTGTCCCAATATTAAGGCGGTTGAAATTAGAATCAATCAAAGTATTTCATTGTATGGTACAATAAAGAACTTAACTATAAACCAAAACTATAGTAGGTAGACGTGGCAGTATTCACCTAAACCCGTACGACCGTTGAATGCCAGTGGGTGGGATCTGTGCCTTTTTTATAGGTGTCCAGATTCCCGCCAAAGTTGAAAATCCTTTGTTTTAGTGCTGGATCTAGGTCCTGGTCACTGTGCTATTTCCGTCCTGCCTGTCATGTGAGTCTGTTGCTTTCCTCTGTTTGGGGTTAGGCTAGATTTGCATAGGGCTCTCCCTTCTTGGGTAGAGGCTTGTGTATAGGGTTGGGGGTGATTTAAGGGGTTTAATAATGTTAGGGGGGGGGAAATATTTTTTTCCCAAACTGGGTAAAGGATTTTTAAATATAAACCAAAACTAATTAATTTGATATGATTTTATTTATATATTATGGCTAACAAAGTATGTGTAAACGCACATAGCCTTTCTTAAAATTGAATGCAGTGAAAATTAAAGAAAGTACATAACAGTTTCTGCAAAAACAGCAATTGAAAAACTTTCATGAGAATCAACCATATACAGAATCACTTTCACCGGTTGCATATTGACGTCAGTAATGACATATGTGATTTGTTTTTCTTTTGTTCTTAATTGAATTAGTCTTTATTTAGTATTACATGACTCATAGCTTTTACCTTATTCTACCACCCAGTAAATCATGTCCATGCCCACCTCGGAGAAATAGAAAGGTGATATGCCTATTCCCTGTATCTCTAATGGCTTGGAAATAATTACTACTATATAATTACAGAAAAAGACTGCACTTGATACAGGTGGGCCAATGAATGGCATAAGATCCCACCAAAAATTGACTGAAGATTAATAAACACTAGAAATGTTGAATTGGGTAGAAAAATCATTAGTAAACTACACCAAAATATGAACAAATAAGGAAATATACCTACTATAGGATCGCCTACTCTTGGAATAGATTATGAACAGGGGCCCACCTGACCCTATACAAACAAACCTTACAAGATTTAGCCAGGTCAGCACTCATATAAAATGATGAATACTCTATATAGGCTTATACAAATTGTTTCAAGAATACACAAATATGTATGTACGTATTCCGCATTATTCAAAAAACAACTGTTAAAATTATTGAAAACAAAATAATAAAAGGTATAGAGCTGACAATATTCACTGAAACTATGAATAACAAAAACAATATTTAATCAGATAATGCAATGACCAGTTCTTTATGGTATGTGTTACAGCAAAATGAGATATTTTCCAAAGTGATTTATTCACATGTTCTCTTTGTTGGAATATTCTCATTCCGTGGGTCCCAAGCGCTATTAGTAGCATGAATATATGTACCAAATCACAAGACAGCTTATCAAATACATCAATTTGATATGTATGGATATCTCTGGGGTATAGGGTAGCTTGCAGTAGAGAGTTGGAGATGAATATTAATCAAAGGGGACAGACCATATGTGTCATTAGGCTATTGGCCCAATTGGGTGTGACCGAGTTACTCACGGTCCACCTAGTGTGCAACCTTGGGATTACTGTCCTTGTTAAAACCTTACTCATGAATATTCATAAGCATATTGCTTATACAATCATATATTCAATGTTAATGATATACTGTTATGCCATTGCATAATCTTATGTAATATCTTTGTTATAATTATGGAAACAATACTGATCTTGACAAATTCAATACTTGAGCATCAGTTCTTTTTTTTTTTAATAGATTTTATTGAACAATATTCACATGCATGATAGTTCTCATTGCCAAGCAAAACTATTGATGAAAAATTTTACATCAAAGTAAGTGAGGTAAGTTGAAGTTTTAACATTTAAATATACAGAGAGCATTTATATATGAATAATAACAGCGTAAGGCCCCATAACTGGGGGAGGGCTAAGGGTTAGTAAGTAAGCACCCACCACCAGTACTTATGTAGATCTGCCTTGGAAGTGGAATGCTTTCTCTCCTAGGGGTCGCTGATGGACAGCCTAGCCAACCCCCTCCCACCCACATGACAATAAGACTTAGATTATACTTGTTCATTTGAATAAAGGGCTTGTAATTAGGTCAATATAGAATGACAAATCATGAATATCATACAACATATAGACACATCTTTGCAGGTTATACATTCATGATTAGTTAGTAATTGCACCATTAGTGTAGATTAAAAGGATCGATATGAAAAAAAAAAGATCAGTCCCATCAGCAGAACATTACATTCATCTGTGCTGAAATGCACATTAAGTTTGTTTTTTAACAAAAATCTGAAGGAAATAATTAATAGGCCCTTCTAAGTACTTTTATCTTGTAGGGTTTGGGAGCAATATCAAATGTGTTAGGGTAAGTACGTGGATCATGACTTGGTCTCTCGTCCTCTGACTCAGGCAGAAGCTGGAAATGTTGCAGCAGTCTCGTCAAGAGGAGAAAGATCCTGTTCTTGGCCAATACCTCACCCGGACACACTCTTCTTCCGGCACCGAATGCAAGCAGTCTGAAAGATACAGTTTCACTATGAGGATCAAATAACCAAGAACATATACCTACATTCTATCAGACTAATCTAACAGACTCATCTTAATAAGTAAAAGGGTAAACTATCCACCTAGCGTAACAGAAATTCAAGCCATAACTAAGCTTCCCAAGTTGCAAAATTATAGCAATCAAACTCATCAAATCTACTTCACTGATCATCAAGACAGTCACTGGACACAATACAATTGTGTTTTTTGATTTGACATACATTCTATAGAGCAATCACTTGTCAGCAAAGAATACATGCAGTTTAACTTGCTTGCATTAGTAGTCTAGATGAGATGAATAGATGGGTGAGATTGTTAGTACACATTTTTGTTTCCACACTGCTCATCCCACCACTGCCCCCTTCCAATCCACACACATATTCTCTACCACCCACATCAACACAGATTCATTCAATATAATATGCGAGGCTTCAATGACAACAACATTTCCACTGATATTTTCACAAAACTTCCAGCAATTATCCCTTTCTACATGAGAAAGAATTTGAAAAATGTTGAATCTCTAAAACCTAGTTTACTTTTAAACTCACATTATAACTAAATAGCAATACTTTACTATGGGAGTCCATGGGAATATGCAGTATTTGTTCATCTTTTACTATATAAATAGATATTGTTCACAGATTGTTTCCTCAAAATGTTGACACATAAATTTATGGTCATATGTGAAGATGTATTGAAAAAAAATCAAATTTTGCATGGGTCAAAAGTACATAGTTGTGATATCAAGTTGGCCATGTCACTCAACTGCAGTTATTACAGGACACAATCAATGATAATTAAAAGATGAAACTAAAATAATGAAACTTATAACAGCTGTAGAAAAAAAATGAAACTGTAGGAAAAAATAAACTGTAGATTTAAAATCATGCAGAAATACATTGGCACATATGATATTAAGGCAATATTTCAAAGAAAAAAATGAGCCTCTAGGTGACATATGTGGGTCAGATCTTCAGAAAAGGTACAATTGGCCTTCACCAATACTCTCAAATAACATACATTTAAGAGGAAATTCGGGTTCAGAAAACAGTTCAACATAACTAGACAGATTTATTGAATGAATACATAATATACTCAGATATACCTAGTATTTACCATTTTTCACTCTAATTTAGCAGAATTTTATGCAGGTGTTGAACTGTTGATTGTGCATTTTCTGAAAATCTGACCCATGTGTCAACACCCATATATATATCTTAATCAAATTTGTCACTTCTGTAATTCATATATACTATTATCACACTTTTAGGGCTTTTTTATGCATTATTGTCATTAATTATTTTTTGACAAAGTCACGGAAAGTCACTAAAATGATGCTACTAATGTACTCACCGTGCATTATTAAAAATGATAATGCACGAACGATGAGGCCTTTTTCGTGCATCTTTACTAATTTGATAATGTGATAAATTGGCTGTCACTTGTTTGCTTGTGCATTAGTACCGTCCTCTCACTTGCTGGCGAAAGAATTATTGCCACCTGGCATTGCTCCTATGATGAAAAGGAAATTATCTGAGCCTCCTCTTTCTCTACCCTCCCCTCCTCTCCTGTCTCTTATCTTATCTCTCATTAGATGCCCGCTGTCCCGCCGCCCTGCCGCCCCCGCCACCACGCCCCACCGCCCTCTGACAGTAGTAGACATAATTGTTAACACCTGTGCATGTCTTGACATTTGTGGCCAAAAGAAATAATAATCACACAAAATTCTTACTCGAATAAATAAATTCTACCGGTTTGTAGGATAATAATCATATTTAATTCATATCCCTACCATATATATATATCCAAAGTTAGAAAGATGGGGACATGGAATGACAAACGTTAGGAAATAATGATTATAATGACCAATAATCAATTGATATTTTCTGTTATTGATACCTCTAATCTTCTGTACCACTTTCATGACCAGGTATGGACCCGAATGTAACATACTGTCATGGGAATTTTATGCATAATGTTACCTTGTGTATGATTACATATATTTACGTAAGAATTATTGCATGAATTGATATTATAAAATATTCAATATTTGTATGATCATATGATATGAGTAATTCTCCCAAACGGGTAGCACTTGATTTCAGAAGGCCAATTTGATTCATTGAATCTCTACAATTTTTGGTGTACGTATAGTAGGACATATTAGCATTATGCAGACGAAGTTTGGGAAGGCTGGGGCAAATATTTTTCGATTCATACACCTACGCTTCAAAAACCTCCATTTTTGCCTTATTTCGGCCATATTAAATCAGATTTATCAAATAATATAGTGTAACTTTGAGGTGAACAGCCCAGTAATTATATGCCAGCAATATTAAACTGACCAAGTAACAGCTAGGGAATCGATGTTAGCCGCTGAAATAGCACCTGGTTGTAACCAAAGTTTGAATGCATTTTTTCTCAAAATATCCGTTTTATTTCAATACATTTAGTGTGTTAAACTAGGATGGTCTCTTTAATTCTCATAGTTATGGCGTAACGGCGACGCTATGGCAAAACAGTGTCATTATAATAAAGACTCCTTGCAATTCAACAGAATCTGTATCTATTCATATCCATAGTTTTCACCCAATTCAGGCAGGCCTAAACAGTTATTAGATGAGACGGAATTGTATAAAAATATTATGGCATAAGAACTTTGAAAGTCGGGTTCCCACAACCTTATTTTTTGCAAGTAAACTCAAATAAAATGGTTATAATTATGTCTGGTCATCCTAAATATGGGTTGTAGACATCCTTAGCGGGAAAAACAAATGATACCCTATTGGGAGAATTAATCATACACACATGTTCATAAGGTTATAAGTATTGATCATGTATCAAAATGTCAGCGTTCATATTAGCATAAAGAGGAACAGCAGGTCATCTTCCATTTATCGGTAATGGGCCAATATCCAGCATACATAATTAATATCAATTAATTCATCCAGTTCCTCAACACTTGCTCTACCATGATTCGAATATCCAGAGTCCCCTGAAGAAGTATAAAAGCGTGAGCGAACTCTTGCCACATTTTAGTGTCTAGTAGAAAGCCAAGCAGGCAACATCGGTTTGTTTTTAAAATGTTTATTCCACAAGGTGAAATAATGATCTATTTAAAAAGCTTCTGCTCGATTGTGTGTATGTCATGAAAAATATAAACTGATGCTTGAGAGAGGAAAAAGATTAGATTCTCCTCTCCCCTCATCCAGACTTAAACACCCAATCTTGCCCACTCCTCCAACTGATATAAAAGAAGGCCCTTCCCAGTAGTATTGCCTATATGAATTGAAAAACAGCTGGGATTACTCAACTCCTCCTGCTCGATGTGGTATCAGATTGGTATGTGGTTTCAGATTGTGGCCACTGATTACTTGTCACTTGGCCACTAGGGGCGTCTACCTAGTTAATTGGCGTGTAGTCATGCTTGATGAAGTGTGATAAAATAGCTAGTGCATGTTTTTGATTTTCGGCCGCCATGAATTACGAATTATAAGTAAACTCTCCGCTTTGCGTGGCTCGTTACTAATATCTCATAATTCTATAGCGACCGAAAAAAAACATACATTATCCATTAATTATCTATGTTAGGGTGAAACTTAAAGATGTAAGTGCATGAGAAGGAAATGTTTGCACATCTTTATTACTCCTAATTGCTTGTATAAAATGAATGGATTTTTAATATTAAATATGAATTTAGCTCTAACCACATTTGATACCAACCACCCTGACTGCCCCCTCCCAAGTCATACAATCACACACAATTATTCCCAATCCTTAAATATGTACACTTTCAGACAAGAGAAATAGCATCACATCATCATTCATGGACTCAGATCTTTTTCAATGTTTTCACTATTGTAAATATATTGGTTTAATTAAAGTTGAAAATAAAGAATGTAGATGATGCATTTGAAGCATTGGCTTTGAATAATGACACCAGGTTTTCTTGACAGAATCAAGGTTTCACGCTACCTTTTTTTGTTGGGATGATCAGCAGCGACAACCATGCCGTCCTGAATAAACCGGTCTGGTATGAATTCCCAAGGTTGTGGCCAATATTCTGGATCATGGTGCAGCTTCCAGAGATTGAAGAAAATCTAGGAAGAGAGTTTGAGTTTGTATTTAGTTTTTTACAAACTTTGTTTCTGAGGTTTTGTTTGTAGATTTTTATGTATCAATAATATAACAATATGTATATGAGCAATTCGACCCAAAATGTCACGTTTGGCCATCCAGGGCTGAAAATTCACAATTTGTTTAAATTGCTTCCATTGATTTATTTTTTTTCGTACATAAATTGACCCTCTGGCCCATTATACACATATAACCCATTATATTCAGAATACATAAATATTAATAACACTGTTTTCACCCTGTG
The DNA here is from genome assembly GCA_942159475.1 of Sthenelais limicola. Taxonomy (NCBI): domain Eukaryota; kingdom Metazoa; phylum Annelida; class Polychaeta; order Phyllodocida; family Sigalionidae; genus Sthenelais; species Sthenelais limicola. The sequence goes on along the minus strand of OW804102.1, from coordinate 54,678,703 downwards.
TTCCTGTTAAATTGGCCTGAATACTTGTTTTGGTTGTTAATGAAGGTGAATATAAGTTATGTCTAAGTCTTTATAGAGGCAAAATTAATAGGGAAAAAAATAGAAAAAAAAGTTTTCACCCCTCCCTAGACTCCCGCCCCCTCTACACCCCTGTTACGGCAACATGGGCACCCTCCAGACCCCAGTTGCGGCGATGTACTGTTTTTGCTTGTTCCTACCATCTCAGGTATGATTATGACAGACCTTTTTTTTGTAGTTATTTATTTTCCCTTGTGTTTCTTACACATTATAATGCTGATAGAAAATAATTTATGCTAATATAATTTCATTTATTAATAAAAGCTAGACCCCTGTTACGGCAACATTAATATTCCCACCATTTTTTCTTATTATCCTTACCCCATTATTGAGCTGGGAAGAATTAGCTGGAGAATTTTCAATGAATATAATGGATGTACAAATCATAAACAATCTTATAAGCAATGGTGGGCAGTGTTTTTATTTTAATTTCTTCTACGTCTTTTTACTCCAAAAATAATTAAAACCCCCATTACGGCAACGGGGGGCTTCCCAATAAATCAACCTTACATTATTTCATCAAGAAATTAATTAAAAAGTTAACTATAGTGATTTTTTAATCAAACCAACATAATATTTCAGAATAATGAGTTTTTCCCCGAAATTACTGGTCAATTTTTGTTAAACAGTGGTTTGGATATGAAAACATTCGTTTTTATGTGTTTTTATGGCAGCAACATAATCAAATACAAAAAATACAAAAATGTCGTTGGATACTTTCACCTAGGCGATTTTTTCTCCCCTGGATCCGAAAATACCAAAGAAAATTATCTCAGATAAATATTATATCCTCTGGAGGAGCTGTTATTTTTTAACCTAAATGATGCATTTTGGGTGAAATTGCTCATAATATTATATAAATGCTGACCACAGGAAACAAACATGTTTGTACATGGATAACTATTTGTGATTTGTTCAGATTTTAGGAGAGTTTGTGAGTTGCAGACAGAGGCACTAAATGTTATCCTCATTCCAACACCCTGGGTATCATTAAGGATAGATAGCCTTATGATTGAGACCTGAAATATAACTGTGGTATATTTTATACATCGTTTGAAGCTTGCTTTGACAGAACTTATTTAGACTGTAATCAATCATGTTTTAACTTTGGATCTTCATAGTCAAGTGGCCAATGCCCATTGTGGGGGTGAACCTTCCTTTGGCATCCATACAACGTTATTTTGAGTGATTCTATATCTCCTGAATCTTCTGATTTCAGATCTGCAGGGTGCAACACTGTAACACTTGGGCAAAAAAAGTTTTAAGTATTTGGGAAAAAAAGTAAAACATACTTTTTGATTAATAAATACATGAGATATATGGTCTTTTAATGCCTAAATTAGCCATCTTTGTTGAACCCAATAATATTTTCTACTTTCAATCTTCATAGGGAGTACCCTCAAGTAATCAATCATATTTTCAAGAAAGCCTACTACTGTTCTTACCCTACTGCCTTTAGGAATATCATATCCCTGAAGTTTTGTATCAGCCATTGTTGCATGCGCTATATTTAGAGGGGCCAGACTCTGGTAGCGGAATGTTTCATAGATGGTAGCTTCAGTATATGGCATAGCCTGCTTGTCTTTCAATGATGGAAGTCTGGCACCAATGACTTCTTTGATTTCTTGTGCAATTTTCTCTTGAACATCTGGGTGATTCACCAAACAGGCCACTATCGCATGAAAGGTCAGTGTGGAAGTTAGTGTTCCTAAACATCAGAGAAGCAACATAATTAAGTCAAAAGTTATCACCTGAAAGTAATTTCAGAATGAGATACCAAAAATAGTTTTAATCTGATTATCATAAAATAAAGAAGAACTACTCAAATACAATGCATACAAAGTAGATTCAAAACTTTAGGAGCTTTCTTCTTGTCTTTCAAAGGATTAATGCATGATACTTTTGAATGATAGTGGGCTCTGTATCAAAAATAACCCAAAGCTACATCCTTAACCATTTTTTACCTCTAGAGTCCTCTGCTTTCTGAAACTATAGTCTTTAATAATGAACTTATTCCCTTAGATTCAACATACCACCAAAGGTCATGTCCAGTACAAGGGCGAAAATGTTTTCATCAGTAAGTTTCTCATTTGCTGGTCTTGATGAGTTGGTTGATTGGTACTTGAGCAGTTGGTCTATAAAACAATCCTCCTCACTCCCACGTTTCTACAAGTAAACAGTTCAAATACTTGCATGACGTAAATACAACATGTGAACGCAACTTCATGTAAACCAATCTTCTAATGCCTACCTGTCTTAATGCATAAGAGTATTTTAAGAAAAAGCAAACTAGTACTATATTGAATCAGATACATTAGAAACATGGTTTTACCTTAGATTTGTCTATTGCAAACCCAATAATATTACGTGCCAATTCTCTGCATTCCATTACTTTATTGTACAGTTGTCTACATGGGAAAAATCGAGTGATGGGAGCTAAATCAAGCAGCACTCCAGAAGCAGAATTGTGTAGTGCTTCATTGAAATTTGTTTGGAACTGTAATAGGTCTGCAACATATTGTTTGTCCATCTTCCTGGCAAAAATCTGGAAAACATGAGAATTTCTAGTCAGAAGTTTCCTCTGATTGGCAAGTTTTCCATTGTGGCAAGGAATTTAGGTAGTAGGGACATTCAACAAAGTATCCCTAAGCCTATTCAGTAGATATGCATTGTGTTATATTGTGCTGGAGCTAGCCTCAAGCCCCAGGTGCCAGTCAAGTAAGGCATGCCTCTGGGGCATCAGCCCCCAGGATGTATGTACCCATACGTCTATAGAATATCTGACAATGTTCAACTACACATGTTATTATTACTAACTTTCCTCCGAGTGGACTCCCCTCACTCCTAATAATACTATTCTAGATATATCAATTGCATCATAGGTCAATATTGCCTGGATTCAGTTCATGCAGTTTATGGTTGAGGGCCATTATGAGTACACATAGTGAATTAATCATTTGGATCTAAAGTGCTTATGTAATGCCTTGATACATTCCTTCAAAAAATGAAACGTTATTGGAAATAATCTAAGCTACAAAAACTATAACCTCAGCCTTTAACAGATAACTTGTCAACTTGTCAAAGTTATTGTGTGTAAGATCTACATTGATGTCAACAGAGCACAACTCATTTATTAACTTATAACTTCTGTGGCAGGAGGTACTTGATAACCTTGCGTATTTTAAGATCTTAAACTTTCTTTGGACATGGTTACATAAATTTTTTCGTAATGTGAGGTAATGTGAACTCTTTTTTTCCAAAATTTAAATTTGTAATTTCAAAGTATTTTCTCTTCAACATTCTGATTGGGATGATGAGAGCATCATCATTGGGATGATGAAATGCAACCAGTATATAAAAATAACAAAACATTTAAAAATGCTGGTCTTATGCCTTTGAGAGCTGGACAAATTTGTATTATAAAATATAAAGACTGTCACACTTGGTCGAAAGTTGTAATAGTGTCTCATAGAAAGCGATATTTCATAGGATAAGAACAGTTTACACTTTATTATTATCCTCGTCAAGACTTTTATTCAAGGGAAGTTTTAAGATTGGTTCAGTGAATGACAAGAGTAAAATGGTTTAACTATTGTTACAGTTTTTTATTTATGTTTAGAATTGTAGATGCACAGACAGCACAATGAGATAATAAAGAACTTACAACAAAAACACAAAAATCTGGTCTTAGCAGGGCTGAAAGGGAGGAGGCTGGGTTGGTCAGTCTGTTGAGCTATGAAATTTTCACTGTTGATAAATTTGAAATGTTAACAGTACCAGTGAAGAAATAACTGCAGTCATACATCAATGAGTTATTGGATGGAGGTCAAAAGGCTGCCTTGACTCAGCCAATTTGTCCAGTTCATCCAACATATCTGTTGTTAACTCATTGCATTTGTCCTCCAGTACCATCAGTTGTGCACCATAAGGCTGGAAAGAAAACAATTGGACCAAATAATCCATATTTGAAGAATGTGAAAATGCTAAGACAATTAGTTCTAGCCAATTTCTTGAACTGTCAATAGACTATAACCAAGTTAAGCATAGACTAAACTCAATAGTAATGTCTAGTTGAGCCCTACTGGTGAACTCTTTATTGTGTAAACAAGAAACAGTGTTCCACAAGGCCCCAAAAGGATGTTATTTATCCGTTAATATTCAGACAGACCCTAAATACAATGGTTAGGTCAAAAGATTAATCTTTTTTCTACATATTCTAAAATAATTTTCACTCTTTCATGTAGAACAAAATTGGAAAAATCGTTCATGTAGAACAAAATCAGAAAAATCTGCTTGTCCAAAGGTTGTAGATTTACCTTAAGTGCCTGTATTGCAAGTTTCTTCAGCCAACACCAGTTTGCAGATATTGAGTGATTCCCTATATCATCACCCATTATAATACATCCTCTGTACATCATAGGTCTCCCAGCAAAACAATCACTTTGTGTGATCAGACCTTCATAGATGCTCTCATAGTCGTTCAGTATGACCACATTGTCACCAAAAAGCTACAGAAAAAAAGAAATAGCTTAGAATATTTCATAGAAGAGTATAGACAATATCTCTCATGATTATTACAAATGCAAATTAATTCCCAATACAGACTATTCATCATTTCAATTCTTATACATTGCGAGTTAGTTTTTACCAATTTATAAAATGCACTTATTCTCAAAACAACTGTTGATCATTTAATAGCTGGGACATCGCTTGTTATTAGGAAACTCTGTAGAACTTTTCATCTATTACCATTATTTATTAGGAGCAATATTGCAATGCACCAATGCAATGCACCACTATCTCATATATAATAGCCAAGTCAGTGGTATCCGGTGTAGTGCCTGTACTCAACCACTATATTAAGATTGAGATCCTGAGAATAGCCAATACTAACATGTTGAGATAATATAGTGTTGTATCAGCTTGAGAGTAATTAGGGAAACAAATAATGAAGGCCTCTGGTCATTTTAGAGATTGCAATTATGCAAAAAAGGTACATGAAGACAGAATCAGAATCTGTAGAAAAACAAAATAATAGAACTTTTCATCCAGTCTAGCCCACTCTTAACTTTTCTACAGCATTGGCAGCTAACAGTATCAGGAAAAAGTTGTGTGATCACCACAGACTTGATCATGTTTTATTTTAGCTACTTGGGAAAGGACCAGCCAACTCAGCAAAATGTTCAAGCTTAGCTTTACGTAAATTATAAATGATGATAATGATTAATGAACATGCAAAATATACTTTTTAACAATTAAATGAGGTTAGAGAACAAAGCAAAAATTCTTTCACCTTAAAGTGGACAATGTTTCCATGCTCTGCTGCCCACTTCTCTGCACTAAAGTGCAATCCTCTTTTGTCTATATTATAACCAACTCCTATGAACGGTAGGCCTTTTGGTCCTGGTGGTAACTGTAACTTGGCCCTCAAACACCACTTGGTTATTATAGAAATAACAACCAATATCACAACTGAAATCATAATGGAGTCCATTTTCAAGATTGAGACAAAACAATCAAAACTATATGAGTTCTAACCATTCCCTAGATCTATATCTGTCCCTTGAAACTATGACCACTTCTAAACTAGTTAGACTGTCAGAAGATAAGTTTTAGATTTAACTTGCCCTAGCACTAGTAGAGCCTGGTATTATGTAGGAGATTCTATAACTGGGGTATGGTGCTCAAACAATCTTTAATTGTATTATTGGTTTTGCTGTTGCTCTGATAATAATTATATCAGAACATTGGTTCAAAAGCAAATATTTGACAGCTTTCTTTCAATCTCCATAGTAATAATTACTTCAATTATATATTATTTTGTTTTATTAATATCGGTTTGAGAACAATTGATCTATAGTTGTTTTTGTGAATGAAGGTACTGCCAATATTATTTAGATATAAATTTGCTCACAGTCTAGTCATACAGTACATATGTCTTTGGAACTAAACTCTTTACATTCATCAGTTGTAAAAATCTGAATTAAATTCATCAATGTTCGATTATATACATTTTTAAGTATCAACCAAATATTTTGTTCATTCATGAAATCTATCTAGTCCCTAAGTATCAGGTGATCTGTTTATCGATCGACCCACTTTGTAAAGTGCAAAGGTGCTGATAAGAATGGTGAAGTCCAAGTCCAGGATGTGTGTGGACCAATTCATCCTTCAAATCAATAAGTCATAATGTGAGTAAATTGTATCGGATGTTATTTGTCTAATAGCTGAGGACCCAGCTGTAATGTGATACCCCTATTTTACGGGAGGAGGCTTCAAGGGAGGAGGGAGGGGAGGGGGCAACTTACACATTCTTACCATTTTGCGGAGTTATTTTTGTCATTGATATTATATCTTTAGTATATTTGAGTCACTTTTGTACAGTTAATAATAAGTCTGATGAAATGTTCCATCAAATTTCCTGACATGTGTTTTCAATTGAGTTAACTCTGCTTCTTCAACTATATTGATATATCAATATATTTATGCTTCTCCGACTATATTACTACTGTTATACATTCATGGTCAGGTCATATACATCACAACAAAAAAGTTGAGATCAATCATGTTGATTGTAATCAGGCCTATATTTGGTTTTTCTCCAGCTGGGCGAGAGAAAAGTGGTCAACAGAAGCGTGTTTTTATTAATTCAGATCAACAGAGGAGGAATATCAATTCATTCATGTCTATTTATACATGCAGATGGTGACCCCAAAATGATAAAACAAAGAGCTGTCCCTGATTGGATTACGTCAGTTGACCACTGGGCACTGTTAACACAACAGGGACCCAATCAGGGAACATTACATAAATAAAAACACAAATATGTGGAAGATAACCTTAACTAAATAATATTGACCAATGGCTGAGTAGCAGTTGTCACTCCAGCTTATTTTCCTTTCCCTAATCACCTTAACGCTTTTGTACCAAAGAACAGGGACATTACGAAGCGCCACATCCGCACATATATTTAGGCACGTGATTAGGGAACCGCTGATGGTAGCACTAAGGGTACCAATATGGTTTTTAGTATAAAGTAGTGGGTGCATAATTGCAAGGCGCGCCTGTCACCTGGGCTTGCATTAATGCAAGACATGCCCATTGCCTGCATTCTCAGAAATATCCCTAGAAATAGGACAAAATTGTGTAGCATGTCATGTGCATTGTGTAATTTTAATTGTAAGCGCTACAAAGCATTGGCGTATTGGAATTAGGAGATTTGGAAATCACTCAAGCACCCATGCTGCAGGCTTTCTAAGAGGCTTCTATGCTCCAGCGACCAGCAACTCCTGCCCCACTGCAAGGCTACCAATATAGCGCTATCCTAACCTAACTAAGAAACAACAACCGGATTTTGAAAATGGAAGAATATCCTACCAGAAATTAAATCAAATTATTTTATTATTCTATGTTCTATGATTGATATATTTATGTTGGACAGTTACTAATACCCTCCACTTGACCCAACCCCCTCAACACATTATGTGTTACAACACAAAATGTGCTGAACCAATCAGAACCTGGTAGAACTTCTGTGACACATTATGAACATATTTACAACATATTTGCCTATATATGTAGCACTATGATCGAATATCTCATTATCTCTGAAAAAGCCCACCAATTAGTGCAAAATAATGGAATAAAATGAAACTTTCGAAGATGACAACTTGAGTAGCAGCATATAAATAGCCCTGCCGAACGATCTCGCCCCAGATTGTCAAGTAAATATTATTTATGGTAACACCAACACTCTAGCCAGTGGCATGGTGGATAACCCTAAAAAACTCTGGAAAACAAATTCCCTATACTCTACTCTGTATCACAATTCGAAGGTATAACTTAACAAAATAACATTGTACAATTGAATTAATCCAAGTTCTGTATGCATCAACACCCCGAGTTATTGGCAAGATGCCTCTCAATGAACAACTGCATATTTGTGATCTCTGATTCTTACTATTCTCACTATTGTACTTTATTATATACGCGTTGCCGTTGAAACAATGTATTGTGTGGTTGTATATGTTGTGTCCGTATACAACTCCACGCTCTGAGTTGTGCCGTATACAACTCCACGATCTGACTATAGCTTTCCGAAGCTGCCTATAACAGCTTGGCCTCAAAAGTAGGCCCAACTCAGGGGAATCACGCAATTGGAGTGATCAGTTGTCAACGCAGACAGAACGGGAGTTAGAACGGTTAAATTAGATCAACACGAAGGAAATAAACTAAAATACTTTATCTCTATTTAAGTTTATCTTTTGTTAAAGCATTCCTGTGGTTTTAAAGTTATTTAAAGCTTTATGAATTAATGAACTAAAATCCTTCCATTATTATCGATGTCTACCTTTTTTCAAACCATTACTTTATTTTAGAATGATTTAGACCTGAGAAAGTGTTTAAAATTGATTCGGAACTCTGAGCTATTTTTCTCAACTTGGTTTGCCTCGCAGCAGTGGTAAAACTGCGTGGTTCATTGTAATAGGGCTATTGTAATAGTCGGCCATACTGGTTCCGGTTTAGCAATGTCGTAAATTCAGCGAAAGGTGTATACTGTTTAACAGCATAACAATCCCAAATACCAAATTATCTCAGACATTACATTGAGACAATAAATCATATAATCATCGAGTAGCAATTCTCCTTTAAGCGAATAATAATTCTGCGTATTGGAAGTTTAACATACAACATATAGTACTCATTTCCGGCAGACAAGATGGCGGACCATAGTCAAAACAACTCTCTACAACACTAAGGGTTTTCGGAAATTACCTTAAATTATGCAAATAAACAGGTATTTCGAGTTATTATCTATAGTACCAGAAACCCGTAAGTGTAAACCATCTCACAAAACTCTATAAACGTTAGAACTGTATTATATTGTACCGTACCAGTCAGTTTATCCAAGCTTCGACTTGGTTTCGTTAAGTAGGTCATGTGTCTCTGGCATGTTAAACAGCTGAGATTGTCCTTCACTATCCTTGGTCCTGTTAAGTCTGACCGCAATGTTCTTAATCTTTCTAGCATTCCCCTTGGTGTCAATGAAATGTGACCAAGTGATTTGCTTCTTACTTGATTTAATATTGTAGATAGGAACCTCCTCATTCGGGACTTCGGGATCGCCAATAGTTAACCCATTCAGGGCGGGGGCAGTTTACACATATTTTTGCCTGGTGGACGGGGGCCCTTTTCCCCCTTTTGGGGCATCAGGACGGGTGTTTAACATGAGGTTTAGGGTTTAAAAACACTTTAGGAATATTTTCTTCAAATAATGTGTCATATGTACATCGTTTAATAGGTGTAAACAGTTATTGATCATATTTTTTCATAATTTCTAGAATTTGGTCTTCAATAATTAAAATAATGGGTCTCAATTGGGTGCAATATGGGGGCAACCTTGCTCCAAATTCACTTTCCAGCATTTACAGTTAGTTGTGTTATGTTAGTTATGACGTCATCATTATTGTCTCCATGACAACACACCTATAAAAATATTTCTAATGTGTTTGTATACATATATTTCAAATTTCATCAAAATCCGTACATTTTTTATTAAGTTATGCCCCCTTCAATTTATAGAAAAAATTGATGCCTTGAGGCATCACCCCGTCCCCTGGGCCAAATTATGTGTGATGCCTTGAGGCATCAGCCTGTCCACTAAGCCATTTTGATGTTGATGCCTTGAGGCATCAGCCCGCCCTCAATGGGTTAAGAAGCGACCAGCTATTTGGAAAGCGTCTCGATATCATCTTCATCGTTATCGTTGGCGGCTCTGTTCTCCTCATCTATCGGTTGAAGGACTGTAAACCTGGAGCCATTCATTTGGGGGTGATGCTGTCATCCTCAGGTTTCTCAGCCCTTTTAGCCTTAGTTTTCCTTGGTGAGGGGCTTGTATATCCGTCTGATCCCACAACATCATATTTACATTTGAGCTCGTGGAATTTGTTTTCTTTCAGGGCACGTTGTATCTCTCCCCTGACTTCCATGAGAATTCTCCCAAAAAGATTCTCACCTTTCCAGCATCCTTCGGCCAACTGCCAGTTACCAAGATAAACACCTGCCCCCCATTTCTTGCTAGGGGTTACCTCTATTAACCTTGTATTTCCAGTGTTGCAAGGTGATCGTCCCTGTAAAACTAACACCTGGTAACGTCTTTCATTATATCCGTTTCTCTCTCTTTCCACTCCTACGTCATCTGTATTCTTTCACCCAAAGCCTTAATATCTCAGGGTTTAGCATGGTTAAGAATCTCGGGGGCTAAGCTTGGTTTGCACATCCTGGCCTTTTTGTGGACAAATGCTTGTTCAGTACAGTTGAAGTCATAACCCTCGTATTCAATATGGCACGCAAAAAAATTGCTCATGTAGGCATGCTCGCCCTGGAAAGCTATTCCATCTTTTACATCAATAACTTTAATACTACCAGGTTGCATATCTTCACTTAGACAATTCATCTGTCTATGGTTGTACAACACACCATTTATTAGAACTCTATCTCCTTTGGGCCTTGTTCTCATGGCGTCTGCACCCGAGCAATTCCACCAATAGGGCGCGTAAGTAGTCCACCGCGGCAATTTTTTGAGTCACACTACTGTTGCAGTTTCATGACGTCATGTGGACATGTCGCGCAAAAGTCCCATAGCCCCAACATTACCGCGATATTAAATCTCTGTTCTTTCAACGATCATATAGATTTAGGACTTCTAACTCACATATATCCATCTCTAGAGGCATACGATTTCAACTATAGCCTCCATAATCCTTAAACTTTTACAGGGGCGATGTAAAGAGTGATTATTTATCGCCCCAATGCTAACTCTATGGAGATTGTTTACTTCCGGTCCACACATCGGTACAACTACGCGACTAATTTTCGTTAATTCGCGCCCCGCCGCCATGACACTTACACACTCTATTGGTCGACATTTGGCTGAAAATTCTTAATTTTTTAAAACTGCTTCTATTGATTTATTATTTTTTGTACATAAACTACACATGTTGCTGATAATATAGACGAAATTGGGAAAGTTAATAATGGATATTGTAGTCGGGGCAGCTTTGTGGAGTCTGTGATGGGAACTAGCTTATAAGGGCACAGAAGAAGTATACATATTTTTACATAAATTAGAAATAAAAAAAAAGAAATATGCACATAATGTTTTTAATTATTGTGTACCCAATAGGGCTCGACATAAGGGTCATATTGCTTTTTAGTTTGTGGAAATATTCCAACTAGAAGAAAAGTTACAGCCAAAAAACGATTCAGTAATGGTAATGGTAATGGTAATGGCATCGGCAAGGGTCACAGGGCATTGACCCTCTGTTCATACACATAAAATCCATTATATTTAGAATTTATACACAAATATATCACATTATTTCCCTCGTTTTCCTGTTAAGATGACCTGAATACTTGTATTGTTTGTTTATGAAGGTAAATATACATTCGGTTTAGGTATTTAGAGGCAAAATTATTAGGGAAAAGCTTCTCTGTATGTCTACACAATACATGTACATAAATGATGTCACATAATTTAATGTCACATAATTTAAGTCGTTCAAGTTATGTGCCGGCACGTTACGTTACGTGCCGGCACGTTACGGTGACATCATGTTTTAGCACACTTGAGGTGCAATAATGCACTGCAGGAGGATAATGTGACTGATTATGTTTGAGCTATATGATGACTTACCTTCAGCCATACTTTAATTTTTTCAACTCTAAATATTTGATTTTGTATCAGCTAAAATGTCCGGCACGTTATGGTGATATACAGCCTTCCCAATTATATATTATATGCTCTAATTCCGGAAAAATCTAAAATATTCAACTATATTCATTATTATATGGGAGAATACATTGAAAACCATCTAAAACATATCCACTTGGCCCATCTTGGTGTTTAGATCAATTTTTATTCTAGGTTTAAATAGGCACGTTATGACATACAGAATTTCCCCAGACATTTTTGCATTGCAAATCAACCAATGGATTATCAAAAATATATTTTTTTCAAATTATTCAGTAGCCAGGGTCATGATATGATATTTGAATAAATATGTAACACTAAGTTCACTTTTTTTCTTTATGCAATTTATCTCATAATTAGTAAGATTTTCGTTAATTTTTATGCATTAAAACATTGTTTTTTTCCTCTGGAATTTAAAATATTGATGCCAGATATGTAAAAGTGAGGTATTTCTTATGTAGTTTCCATCAGGAAAACTGATAGAATTGATTAGAATATCTCCAGACCAAGATTTCTTGTTAAAAATGCAAAAATCTATTTTATAGTCAAATGTCGACCAATTGGTGGAATTACTCACCCATGGTAATCGCATTAGCTGCTAGCAATTTCACAAGACTTCTCCTCTTTTTTGTCTCGATCGTACATAAGTCATGGCAAAACATGTTGTCTGCATTCGGCCATTCTGTTCTGGGAAACATTGCCTGATCTTTAAAGCTTTTAGTTCCTTCACTTATGAATCTATCCCTCATCGATTTGCGAAGCAAACATACAACTAAAGGTGGTGCTGTTCTTCTATCTACGGTTTGGGTCTGGCAATAGGCTGTATCAATGACACCTACCTGTATGTTCAGAAGAAAGATGGTCAGAATTTTAGTTGCAATATCAACAGGACTCTCGTTATCGTATAACCCTCTATGTATATTTTCTACTACAACATGTGTGTCTTTATTCTGTTGTTTAATGACATCCTGTTCGTCCTGGATTTTTTCCACAGCCTTCTTATTGTATGAGGTGTCCCTCTGTACGAATTCCAATTTTGTATCAACGAAATTCCTCTCTTTCATTTTGACAGTGCTTTTGGCCATAGTATCTTCTAGTATTTTAATCCTATCAGACATTTCACGTCGCGATTTGACCAAAGCCTGCAGTATGACAGTCTTTTTGCTATCTTCTTCTATCAGATTTTGTAGTTCAAGTTCCAAATCAAAATCGGGGCCTTCACTCTCCGACTCTGTATCTGCAATGTCTTCCTCATCTAAATCGTCATAATCGTACTCCATGACTACAGGTTTCTTGGCAGTTGAAACCCAAGGAGATGTATTTTTCCGTTTCTCCCCACTAGCTTCAGATAATGGAACATCCATTCCAATGTTAGTATCTGGAACACTCATCTTGTTGGTCCAATGTTTTAATCAAAACATTTGAATGGTCACTTGTATGGAGAAATCAGTTCATTCACTTGGACCCAACACGATCACCGGTGATCGTTATACTATGTTCACCTTGTGTGCTGTGTTGCCGAATGGGCTATAAATACATCCCGTGAAGGGTTAGATTCTCATATTGTCGCTCACTATATGTAAAAGTGTCCAATTTTTGTGATAAAAATAATTTTTCAATGTCCAAATCGGTCACAGATGATCCACAGACAATAAGGTATCCTCGTATAGAGTTTGCGGAATTATCGGTAAACCATGAACTTGTGTGAATGTGAAAGTTCAGAGCAACATACTCACAATGTCTGTCAAGTTCAAATTTCCCGCCAATGTCTTGTCTTCCGACTCAGGCAAAAGCTGGAAATGTTGCAGAAATCTGGTCAAGAAAAGAAAGATCCTGTTCTTGGCCAAAAACTTCCCTGGATACGCTCTTCTTCCAGCACTGAATGCAAGCAGTCTGAAAGACACAGTTGCACTATGAGGATCTAATGAACAAGATGGATGCAATGAAATTAAGTGTTTTTATTTGACCTAAATCATAACTTCATAGGGCAATTCGTTCAGAAATGCATCAATATATTCAATACACTGTCATTCATACTACAAGCAGCGCAAAGCGAGAAGTGAGAATATTCCACCAAAGAGGCAAAGCCTATGAATCATTCCCATTTAATTGGCAGTAGTGGGGCAGTGGCGAATGAAATCGTCCGTGTGCTATATAGACTACCGTAAACAATGCAACGCCAAGTGCAGCGTGCACAGAGTGGCAATGCCGAAAGTCTCTACATCTTTTCCGGTCTACCTTGCTCGTTCAAACGTAAGCACGTATGGATTCTCAAATTGCCACTGGACTAAAACTTCGCTATCTGGGGGTAAAACTATATTAAAATCATTTCTACCGATTCAGATTTTTTATTTATTTCGTTTTTAAGTCCCTAGACACACAAAACACGGCATTTGTAAACTGGAAGTCTGTTGGGCGCACAACATTAGAGCCCCGGACACTTGGGCCTTTGGACCATAATACCCAAGCAGTGGGAGCTACTTGTAGTGTGGGCCGTACTGTCTGATTTCTTGGCGCTAGTGTCTGGGCTCCTGTGAGAATGCAATGGCAATTTGCCCAGAGATTCAGTGTTCTATGTATAAAATGATGAAGTCAGAGAAGTCGGATGATAGTAGTCTTCGGCCAGGCAGCAAGGTGTCTAAAGCATACCATGGCTTTGGCTTGGCCTTTATTTATAGTCAGTGCAACTGAAGCCTCAGTGGTTATATCGACCACGCCCCTTTGCTAGGGGATTAACTATGACGTCACCGGCGCCTCAGCCAATCACAGGCGGGCTAGGGTTGCCACGCCCCCCTTCCATTCTCCCAACCGTCATTCAAGTTCATTCACCGAGTCGGTGTAGACGTTGGGTCCCTCATCGCCGAAAAAATTTTAATTTTTGGTCGATTTTTGTTGGATTTTTCTCCAAATATGGGAAAACCAAAGCAGTGTGCCCCGTGTGGCTATGCGCATGAACCGCCTACTGGTCAACTTTGTAATAGAAGATTAATCGCCGAGGTAAAGGCTGTAGAAGGGGAAAAGACTACCCATCTCACCGATCGTGTGACGGGAATCGAAGGTATGATGGAAAAAATCATGACTGCCGTAGTTGGACTTGAGAAACGTGCTAATGACAAAGGTATTTTACCTGAGAATTCTGAAATTTCTTCTAATGATTCGGAAGTGAAGTTCGACAAGCCAAGATTCTCTCGTCGTGATGAGATGGGAGTTCCCGGAGGTGCCGAGGGAGGTAACCGTCAACAGTCCGATGAATCGTTCTATCGTCGTCGCTCGAGGAGCCCGAGTGTTGTCAGCTCGATCTACGATGTACAAGGCAGTGATCACCGTCGTAGGAGGGCTAGATCGGCTTCAAGAACAAGGTCGAAGCCTTTTGATCATTCTAACGAATTAGAAAAAGGTGAAGAGATTGAGAATTTTGAAACATTACTTTTACTAAATCTTAAACTGGTTGCAAAGCTGTTGACTGATGAACGGCCGCATGGCGAGATCACCGGAGTAGTAAATCATGCCATCACGATGTGTGAAAAATCTAAATCTCAAATCTATTTGCTGAGGGCTAGCATAGCCTATGATAAAGCTGTACGTGTGAGAGCTAATAAGTTAGGCTTAGAGGCTTTCAATGATGTTAAGCAAGAAGAAGTGCTTCGTACGTACTCGTATGAGAATTCGAAGAGGGCTTCGGGGACGTCATCGTCGATGGACAAAAAATCGTCAGCAAAGAGGAAAGAAAAAGTCTGTTTCAAGTTTAATTCCGCTGCTGGGTGTGCAAAATCATCGTGTGAATTTCCCCACAAATGTTCTATTTGCTTTGCTAGTGACCATTCTGCTCGGTCATGTTCATCGAAGGTTAGCAAATAGGATACGGACAGCGAACAAGAGTTCTCAAGGGTCAAGGTTGATTCTAGTTGTTATGGTGATTTCAATGTAGGTCGGGGAAGCCCTTCCGCTGGTTGGGAAAGTCCTTCCGGTAAAATGGCGGCCATGGATGGAAAGACTGAACATTTGGACACTCATGCAGCTAAGTTTTCTCCCGATTTAACTCTTTTCGCTAATGTCGAGCCCGTTTTTGACCCTGATGATGTGTGTTATGACATTTTTCATAATATTGCAAATTTTGTGAATGGTAATCCATGTGATAGCGGTGATAATGTTATTTTTGTAGCGCCGAAATCTCCGGCGGGTAATGATATTATAGTTTACACCGAATGTGCCAAGGGCATTTGTACATGTATTCACTCTTTGGGAGATCTCCCTGTTCAATTGAAACCCTGTAGGTTCGCATATGCCATTTTTTGTCAAGGTAGAAAATTTGTTGACGAATATATCAATGTTTTCTTCAATGTGTGTGATGGTGTAAACATCGTAGATACGGTCCCTGAACCTTACGAGTGTGAGAATTATCGTTCGATCCTAGAGGATGGTCCTCGTCTAAAAATGGATAAAATCATTGCTAACGAACTTAAGGAAGGTTATATTTCTGTTACAAACGAAAAACCCCATTGTGTCCATGCTTTAGGTGCAGTTAACAAGCCTGATGGTGGTATACGTCCCATCACGGACTGTAGTCGTCCTTTTGGATTATCTGTTAATGATCATTGTGCCAGTTTGGTAAGGGAATTTTCATATAATTCAGTCGAAGATGCTGTTGATCTTATCGGTAATGATTATTATATGTCTGTTATTGACATTAAATCTGCTTATAGAGCAGTTGCTGTTAATCCCAACCATCGTAAATACTGTGGCTTTGCTTGGAATTTCAATGGGGTAAATACTTATTTCATTGACAACCGTATGTGTTTTGGATTAAAAACTGGTCCATGCTATTTTGACTCTATCTCAAATATCATAGCCGATATCTTAAAGAACACTTGTGATGTAGAAATCGTAAATTATTTAGACGATTTTTTCGTGTGTGGTGGTACTTATGAGGAATGTTTATCAGCCAGAGATGCAGTAGTACAAGTATTGAGGTATCTGGGTTTTTATGTCGCCTGGCATAAAGTTACTGCTCCTTCAAAACAATGCAAATACCTAGGATTTGATATAAATTCAAATGATATGTCCATTTCTCTGCCTGTAGAAAAGGTGAAAAAGTTAAATGATCTAACAGGTATATTGGAATCAAAAGATTTCATCACAAAAAAGGAGCTAGAAAAGGCGTGTGGTTATGTCAGCCATTGCTCAGTTGTCTATCCTGGGGGTAGGACCTTCTGTCGTAAATTTTTTGATCTGTATAAGGTTATGATTAACAAACATATAACCAGGATACGAATTTCTGATGAATTTCGAAGGGATTTAAAATGGTGGAAAGCTTTCACTAATTTTTTCAATGGCAGACGGTTATTGCACAAAGATGTATACACATATCCCATGATTTCTGATTCTTCCAGCAAAGGATTCGGGGTGTATTTAAATTGTGACTGGATGGCTGGAGTTTGGGATGATATTTCTCAACCTTTTGTCGATTCTGAATGTGGTCATTTGGCTCTGAGCCCCACTGATGGTGTACAAGCTACCAATATTAATATACAAGAACTATATCCTGTGATGCTTGGTGTTAAACGATGGAAACACTATTTCAAAGGTTTTAAAGTTAAATGTTTCATAGATAATACACAGGTTATTGCTATGCTAAAAAATGGTGTGAGTTCTAGCAGTCAGGCTATGGAATGGCTATACGAACTATACTGGGTCTGCTTTATTTATGACATTGAGTTGGAGCCCATATATATTAACACAAAAAACAATTTCATTGCTGACACTTTATCTCGACTTGCATATTTTTCTACTGACTCGCCTGAAATTGGCTATTTATCAGCAGCAAGTTTGTGTTGTAGTGAATATTTATTATTCTCTTCTGACAGGACCAACAAGGTTGATGAACATGGTGTTAAATCTCAGGAAAATGTCAGTTTGTAACTCTACACAAACTCAACGATCAAGACAATGGATGTGTTTCTCCAAGTTCTTAGCTGATCATCATCTTCCTTCTCACCATGTTACTGTGGATATCATGTGTATGTATTCTGCCTGCCTGTCAAGTTATATGAAACACTCATCAATTATTACATATCTGAATGCGGTGGTGTTTGGGGCTAGACTCAGGAATATTCCTTGTGTTTCCCTTGCTCATCCAGATATTAAATGTACTTTAAAAGGCATTTCTAAGCTGCCTGGAGCTGCTTTATCTCCATCAGCCCCCATCCTGCCTATACATCTACAAAAAATGAGTAAATTCGTCGACTGTGGATGTGAGCAAGAGTATCTTGCCTGGTCTATTTTTATTTTTTTATTCAGGACACTTTTAAGGGTTGGACATGTCATTGTTTCTCCCCATACGATTTGCAGGAGAGACATTACAATTACCCCTTGGGGTATGGAAGTGGTGGTGAATTCTTCAAAGACATCTTCATCTCCATTTATTATTCCTGTTGCAAAAAGCAAATCTAAAGACTTGTGTGCTGTTCACCTGACCAGGAAATTAATCAATTCTACACCTGGCAAGTCCAAGGACTATCTATTTCGCACACCTACTGGATCTTCTTTATCTTCAATCTTCCTGAACAATTATTTGAGAACTCTGATGTCAAAGGCTGGCTTCATAGGCCAGTACAGTTCTCATTCTCTTCGCCGTGGAGGAGCTTCATTCATGGCCTCATTAGGCATATCTTTATCAGACATTCGTCAAAGAGGAAATTGGAAATCTTCTTGTGTAACTAGATATGTGACTCCCTCTTTGGATCATCAACTCAAAGTGGACACCATGTTGTGTCAGAACCTGTGATTGGTCCTGTCCTATCGGTTTGGCCTTTGGTATTATATTAATAAACAGCTTCTGGCTGTTCTGGCCAAACTCAATATGACTGTCTTCCTTATTCCTTCCTAGCATCGTGGATCGTATATGTGCAACTGAAGCCTCAGTGGTTATATCGACCACGCCCCTTTGCTAGGGGATTAACTATGACGTCACCGGCGCCTCAGCCAATCACAGGCGGGCTAGGGTTGCCACGCCCCCCTTCCATTCTCCCAACCGTCATTCAAGTTCATTCACCGAGTCGGTGTAGACGTTGGGTCCCTCATCGCCGAAAAATTTTTAACTTTACTGTTTTTATGTATCCGATATTGTCTGTTCGGTATTATTTATTGCTATTGCTTCTGTGATATTGATTCATAATCACTTGTATCTGTGGATATCTTATAGGGTATTATATTAATAAACAGCTTCTGGCTGTTCTGGCCAAACTCAATATGACTGTCTTCCTTATTCCTTCCTAGCATCGTGGATCGTATATAACATGTTAACCAATTCATCAGTAACAATGGGTCCTAGAAATGCTTTCTCTGGCGTGTACCCTCATGATTGGCTGAGAGGGATCCCTCCACCCCATGAACTTGACCTCCCAGCTCTCTCCCATGCCAAGGCCATGCACTGTTCACATGATAGTTGGTCCCCTTGCTCTCAGCCCCCCCTCCCCTCCCATTACCCTTGACCCAAGCATGAAGCGTCCCCTCCCTCCCCCAGTCCCTTCCCCCCACCCACTAATGAGTTAACACAGAGAACACTAGGTAATTCTATTTCTGGTTGCTAGACAATCAAGCATGTATACACACAACAACAGGTGTCCAGCATTACCTCCCTCCCCCTCTCCACCCAGGTCATGCATGGCGGCCAAGGCCCAGGCAGAGGGGAGGGGGGGAGAGGGAGGGGGCAGGGACGGCCATTTAGCTGGTAAAACTAACCCAAAAGAATTCCAATTCTTTACACTCCGTTGGCTGCATGCAAAAAGTGGAAGCTTTGTTTGTTTATGGAACGGAGAGTACGGCTGACATTACCGACATTCTGATGTTATAATTACGTATACATATGTGATGTGTTTCAGGAAAATGAGTCATAAGTCGCAAAAAAAAGATTTTGAGATATTCCCATATTTGAAAAGATGGCATTTTGAAAAGATGGGATCAGGCCGATTCCAATGATAGTAAACAGTCTAATTATCTCATAGTTATTTCTAGATTTTAAGTTGGATATTTTGGTTTTAAAAAAGTTTCGCATATTTCTGGGGGTCAATAAACAGTAAAGTAACTAAATGTAGTCCATATGAGGACCTTTAAAATGAAAGGATATATTACATAGATTGTACTGACATTTGATTCATCAGTTCATATAACTATAAGAGATGAACCCCCCAAAAATCAGAACATTCCAATAATGTGATCTTGTGAAAAAAATACTGTGAAAAATATCAATTTTGCGACTTATGACTAATTTTCCTGAAACACATCACATATGTGATATTGGTTTGACAGATGTAAAATAAACTAAATATTACAATGTGATGGTTTGAATTGTGTAAAACATGCTCATTTGGACGTTATAAAGGCGGCATTTTGACTCGGCCCTTTCCATGTCAGATGTAAAATAGGAACCCATGTATTCGAGTGGAGGAGCTAAATTATTGCAGTTCTTCATGCTGTAAGTACATCTAAAACATTTTTTAAGGGTCTAATATTTGTCAATATGTGTTTAAACAGTAGTATTGAATCCCAAAATCGACTATTAAAGTAATTAATTCCCTCGATTTGGTGTCTGAGGCATTTGTTTGAAAATAAACCCCAAGGCTAGGATAACTAACTAGGATAGTCAATGATGAATAATGGGGTCTATGGTCTATGTGTGTATGGCCTTGCGTATTGCGCTGCGTATGGTGAGCAGGGAAGCTGATTGCCGAACCTTGCATATATATGCATCCTCCTGTGTATGTACTCCTGAGATAAATGATTATTTATTTGAATCGCCACACCTGATTTTTCAATACCCACTTCCAGGCCTGTACTTTTGGTTCGATGTATGAAGGTGGAGGGAAGCTGGTCTCTGATCGGCTGATCACCGCTGACATCACCAGCTGCTCACTAATAATATCAATTATATCAATTATATTATTTATATTTCATGCAGACAGATATAGGATATGTTGCCTTCCATATTGAATTTGACAATAGCTGTGTTTTTCTTGAAATTGCTATACAGCTCAGTCAGCTATGTTAATGCTTGATGATTATTTTGGGAAAGGTGACTTTGGTTGATGAAGAATTTAAAAAAAAGATAATGACTTATATCTTGTATTATACCTGTTGTTCAAATGCATATTCAGGGGCATTTTTGTTCATTAACTATAACATTTGGAAAAGATACAATATAGAAATAAATTTTAACCCTTGGTCAGTGCTAAAAGTTCCCCAAATTAAACAATGTGTCCAATATTAAGGCGGTTGATATAAGAATCAATCAAAGTATTTCACTATTATGGTACAATAAAGAACTTGATTATAAACCAAGACTAATTAATTTGATATGATTTCATTTATATACTATAGCTAACAAAGTACGTTTTAATGCATATAGCCTTTGTTAAAATTGTATGCGGTTAGAATTAAAGAAATTACATAACTTTTTCTGCAAAAACAGCAATTGAAAAACTTTCATGAGAATCAACCCCATAGACAACCACTTTCAACAGTTGCATATTGACCTCAGTAATGACACATGTATTTTGTTTTTCTTCTTTTGTTCTTAATTGAATTAGTCTATATTTAGTATTACATGACTCATAGCTTTTACCTTATTCTACCACCCAGTATATCATGTCCATGCCCACCTCGGAGAAATAGAAAGGTGATATCCCTGTTCACTGTATCTCTAATGGCTTGGAAATAATTACTACTATATAATTACAGATAAAGACTGCATATGTTACAGGTGGGCCAACAAATGGCACAAGATCTCACAAAAAAATTACCTAAGGTTAGTAAACACTAAAAACTTTGAATTGGGTAGAAAAAACCATGAAGGAAATTAGACCAAAATATGAACAAATAAGAAAATCTGCTTACTATAGGATCGCCTACATTGCTGACTAGCCATATTTGTGAAAGAAGGAAGATGAGCGGCAGCTTGGGAAATTAAATATTTTATTTAATTAACTAAGTTTATATAAAATGTTTGAATAAATAATTTTGTATAAGGTATAAAAGTTTGTTGATGATAAAATTGGTAAAAGAGATGAATTGTAAAGGAATTGATATTATAATAAAATTGAATTGATAATGATAAGTAATTAGTATGGAGGAATGATGAATGGATGTAAGAAGGTGTGGGTGGGTGGGTGAAATGTGTGTTGTATGGTAGTTGGAAGTGAAGTGAGGAGTTAGGCCGGGAGAGTGAGGAGTGTGGGAATTATAAGGTAGGGGGCGTGTGGGAGTGAGGTGATTGGCTACAGCAATGCCCGCGCACCGCTCATAGCAGTGCTTAGAACATTGCTGACTAGCCATATTTGTGAAAGAAGGAAGATGAGCGGCAGCTTGGGAAATTAAATATTTTATTTAATTAACTAAGTTTATATAAAATGTTTGAATAAATAATTTTGTATAAGGTATAAAAGTTTGTTGATGATAAAATTGGTAAAAGAGATGAATTGTAAAGGAATTGATATTATAATAAAATTGAATTGATAATGATAAGTAATTAGCCAAGACTGCCAATTTTTGGTATGAAGGGAGTGGTGGGTGGAATTTTAAGATTTATTATTAGTATGGGGGGTGTAATTAAATTATGTATAGGTATTTTCCCTTATTGGGATAGTTCGTTGGTCCGATGGACAGTCCATGGCCTGAGGGCCGAGTCTATTGATTTTTGATTTTTGGGGCCGAGTGGCCGGGATGTAATAAGGTGTTGGGGGGAGGTTTTTATATTGGGAATGAATTAAAGTCTTTTGGTATGAGAGGATGGGCTCTAGGGGCTAGTGGGGAGGCTTATTGCCTTCCTTAGTGCTGCATTCACTTTGGCCTTGTCGGTATGGATGTATGTTTTATAGGCGTCCGAAGACCATCCTATGTAGTCCTGTATTTGCAGGGTCGAGCAGCCAGCGGCGAATGCATTCGTCGCTGCTGCTTTCCTGAGACTATGCAGCGTGTATGGGCTTGGGTCGATATTCATGAGAGACAAGGTCTGTCTCCATTGGCGGGCCACGTATGTGGTTGGCATTGGATTGCGTGACAATTGAAACATGAAACACGGGTCCCTCGCGTGTCTGGTTGGTACAAGCTCCAGCATCTGTTTCATTGCCCTCACTACGCATAATTCCTGTTGATCTGATGCGTGTAGGGTGATGCTCTTGGACTTATATGCCGACTGCATATTTTTCGCTGATTTTATTTTGATGCTCAGGGAATTGGCGCTAAGTGCGATGTCGCCGCGGGTGAGGTGCACCAGCGGGTTGTACTTCTGTAGGGATGGGGCCACTACCTCGGACTGCCGCAGGCCCGCGTAATATATCACGAGCAGGGCAGCTTTGAACGTGGTTGCGACGGGCCCTGATGGGATGCTAATTATGGCATCTCTGATGATATGCGATGGCACTGGTAGCTTCTGTCTTGGGTTGAATGATTTATCACGATCCAGCGCTTGAAGAGCCCACTTGACGCGCTGGTGGTCAAGCGGCTGTGTGGGTATGTGATGTAGTTTGAACGCAGTACGTAGGTGCGATATGTGATTCCTTATTGTTCTAGGGGATGATATGGTTTCGGATAAGAATTCTATGTAGGCACATATGAATAGGTACGATGGATTAGTTGAATCCACTCCTACCTTTTGGGCGAATGTCTGGTACCTTCTGACTACTGCGTCCCTGTTCTCTGTCGTGGCCTCTGCCCATGCCTGTTTTTGTCGCTCCGCGGCTCTCGTCATCAGTGCTGTGATTCGTGTGCCTGGAAGATTTGAACATAGACATTGCTTTAATGGCGAATAGACATGGTTTGACGTATCGTAATGCTTTAGCCCTGATCATTTTCTCAGCAGCTTCTAAATGTTTAGTGTTCAAGTGGGACCTGCTTAAGTTGTCGGCGAGGACATTATCCACCCCGGCAATATGATTGTATGTTATTTTGATATCATATAGAGATTGGACCATCCAGGCCATCCTAGCTGCCTCAAGGATGATTTTGTTTTTGCCCTTTCCTGTTGTAAAAACTGACACGCTAGCTATATTGTCACAGAGGATTAGAATGTGTCCGCCCCGGTCTTGTTCCCCCACTAGAGTATGTAATGCTATTGGGATATTGATGGCCTCGAGTTCTGATATGTTGTCTACTCCTTTGTCGATCGGTGTGACTTGTGCACTGTATGCGGATCGATGGTCGGCCCCGCCCACCCCAGAGAGACACGCGTCAACAACTATGGTTTTTGTAGGGGCTTGTGATGGTATTACTGATTTGCCGTTCCATTCGGCGCAAAAGTCTCTAAACCAATACAGGTCCTTTTTCATATCGGAGTTGATGTTAAGATACTTCCTACCATTCATGTCTCGGAGGCTCTCTAGTAGACGGCTTACAAATAGTCTGGCAGGGCCTACACATTTTGCTATATGTATTAAAGATCCAATAACAGACTGCAACTCTCTTTTTGACATTGACCTCCTGGTGATATATTTCTCGACTGTTTTAAGAATCTCACTGACCTTTTCTTTGGATATACTCAGGGTCATGTCTGGCGCGCTTATATTAATGCCTAGCCACTTTACGGCTGGTGCGGGCGGCTGCCTCTTCTCCTCGGCTTCCGGGAGCCCCAGTTCTTTGAATAGCTGTATTGCCCTTTCGTAGTGCCTGGTGGCCTCTGTTCTGTTGGAAGAAATAATAATCAGGTCATCCAAGTACATTTTGCTTTTAATACCTTCGGTGGCTAATATAGAAACAATCGATTGGGCTATCCTTTGCATATGACACGATGAAGATCGCGATCCGAACGGCATGGTAACGTCCAGATAGTATTTGCTGGACCACTTAAGGCACAGGAGTGGCCAATCGAGGGGGTCAGACTTAAAATTCTTGTATGCGCGCGATATGTCTATGGTGCTCATCCATGCCCCTTCCCCTATATTAATTAATTCATCAACTAGATTCTCGACAGTCGGCAGGGAGTGCTGTCGCTGGTTTCCCCATACGCTGTTCTTGAGAAGGTAGGCGTTGACCGACTTCTCTGGTGGGTAGCTTAAATCGATTATCACTCTTCGTGATTCAGACTCCCGTTTTTCCCTTGACATTATCGGCGAGCAATGATACCAGGTTGTGAACGGGGCTTTATCTAGTGGTCCCACTAAACCTCCCAGGGAAATTTCCTTGTCTACAAATGCATCGATCTTGCTACTATAGGCGTCAGCACTCGAGTGGTTTTCCCCTGAGTCAAGGTGTGTAGTTGGTCCCATATACCCCATAGGAAATCCAAACTCTATAAGGTCGCACAATTCTATTTCATCAGTATTATTAGAAAGATACTTTCTCCAATTGCTAATGTTGAGGTTGGTAGGTAGGGGGACCCTAGCTGACAACGCGTTGGGCAGACCCGTGTCAAGTACAGTGGTATATATATGCTTATGCTGAGTGTATGGGTCGCTTATGCTCATAGCAGGCCATTGCGTGCGTCTATGAGAGGCGAAGGCGTACGGTGACAAGTCTATACTTCCTCTTTCACTTTTGCCTGCACAAATAGATTTAATGTTGTCGTAATATAGAGTGCTACCTACTGCATTGTGTTCATTGTCCGCCTGGGTTGTATCAGCTTGGTTGTGGGACATTGGATCCTCGTAACATGGCACGACGACACTGACATCTGCTATGTTGACACGGCCGCCATCTTTGTCTGTGTTCTCGCGGGGCGCGAGACTTGGGGCCTTGTCAACAAATACACGTGTGGTGGGCGTGGCAGTTCTGCTCTCGTCGTGTGTTGAGGGCTTGTCAATGGAGTCTCTGATGTTTCTCGGAACGAAGGGAGGCGCCTCCGGGTTCCAGCCTGTGGAAACGCCTTCTAATCGTTTTTTGAACCTGTACTAGAGAAGTGAGAATTAGCAACACGATTTATCTGTCTGTTATTGCCCTGGTTACCCGCGCCATTGCTGCGACCTGCGGCATTGTCCCCTGCGTTGGCGTGGTTCACCTTTCGTATGCATTCAGATATGGAGTGTCTACAACTTTTCCCGACTGAGTCACAGTAACTGCATATGTGTAGGTGTGTGACTGCCCCATCGGAATGATTTGCACTATTTCTACATCCCTGCCTCGAGTTATATGCCCGACACACTACCTCTGCTTGTCCTGAGTACGATCTAGGGGCTGTGGCGTTGCTATTAGATCTATTGGGTGCCCCTCCCGTATTTGACATGTATGCCCCGCTGAGTGCGGATGCAGAACCTGCAGTTAGACAGAGACGGACACATTCCTCTTGTATTGCTACCCTATCGTCCCATGTTAAAGTTCCATTCTCTACTGAATCCCATATGTGGTCTGACCACCGGCGGACGGCCGCCCAGGGTCTGTCAAGCGAATCTTTAATTACTTTCTTTAAGTGGTGGAAGATATCATAATAGTCCTCTTTTTCATATGCTCTGGGGTGGTCGAGCAATGCCAAAGTGGCGTCAACATACTCCATGGGGGTCATATTACTACGGGCCTCTACCTTCTGCTTGACTGTGTTAACCCCTTCTCTCGATATGAACATATATGGTTTAGCAAATATACGAGAAGACAATAAATCATTCATGACGTGCGTCTTACCGTGGAGGCCCGAGGATTTTCGTTCTTTCTCTATCTCCCTTTCCATGAATCTATCCGAGTCGAGCTGCTTTTGGATGATGTTGGGAAGAATTACCTCGGACCTCCGACGGTGACGGCCCTTGGACTTATGTTTCTTCCTTCTCGTGTCTGGTTCGGACTCTGAAGAGGATTCTTCTGACGAGGGTTCTTCAGTGCTCTCCTCCGAGCTCGAAGGGGTGCGTTCGCGCCTTTTCTTGTTCTTCTTTGTCTTGGATTTGTGCTTGCTTTTGACCACAGATGACTTAACGACCACGGCTAACTGTTTAGCTATTTTTCCACTGCTCCTTCCAGACCTTTTACTGAGGCTTCCATAGTTTTGACTTGGCTGCCCAGTTCTCGGTTCGTAACCTTGGCCTTATCCTTACTAGGCGAGGCCTTGGTTCGTGACTGGCCGTCAGCGTCTGACACCTGGTCGCCGCCACTCTCTGCACCGGCGGTACTCTGAGTGTCCGGGACAACTACCTTGCTCGACAGTCTGGTCTTGGTGTGTTTCGTGCGTTTGCGAGGCATATTTCTTGCAAATGTGGTCTGGGAAGTAGTAAGGTATCCGGTATATTAGATTGAAGGTAATACTGCTGGTGTTTGTGTAACCAGACAGTGAAAACTTCACTCGCCAAAAATGAAATGTGTGTTGTATGGTAGTTGGAAGTGAAGTGAGGAGTTAGGCCGGGAGAGTGAGGAGTGTGGGAATTATAAGGTAGGGGGCGTGTGGGAGTGAGGTGATTGGCTACAGCAATGCCCGCGCACCGCTCATAGCAGTGCTTAGAACACTGGGAAAAGATTGCGAACAAGGGGCCAACCTGACCCTATACAAACAAACCTTAACAGATTTCAGGTCAGCACTCATATAGAATGATAAATACTCTACATAAATACTAATGTTGACTCAAGGCTTATACAAATTGTTTCGAGAATAAACAAATATACATATTCCGCCTTATTCATATAACAACTGTTAAAATGATTTTTAAGAAAAATAAAGGGTAGAGAGCTGACAATATTCACTGAAACTATAGAAAACAAAAGCAATATTTAATCAGCTGATGCAATGACCAGTTCTTTATGGTATGTATTACAGTAACATGAGATATCATCCAAAGTGATTTATTCACATGTTCTCTTTGTTGGAATATTCTCATTCTGTGGGTCCCAAGAACTGTTAGTAGCATGAATATGTGTACCAAATCACAAGACGGCTTATCAGATACATCAATTTGATATGTATGGATATCTCTGGGGTATAGCATAGCTTGCAGTAGAGAGTATGAATATTAATCAAAGGGGACAGGCCATATGTCTCATTAGGCTATTGGCCCAATTGGGTACGACCCAGTTACTCATGGTCCACCTAGTGTGCAACCTTGGGACTACCGTCGTTGTACTAAACCTTACTTATGAATATCCATAAGCATATTGCTTATATAATCATATATTCAATGTTAATGATATATCATTATGGCATTGCATAATCTTTATTATGTAATATCTTTGTTATAATTACAGGAATAATACTGTTCGTGACAAATTCAATACTTGATCAGCAGTTCTCACAGGTAAGGCCCCATAACTGGGGGAGGGCTAAGGGTTAGTAAGTAAGCACCCATCCCCAGTACTTATGTAGATCTGCCTTGGAACAGGAATGCTTTCTCTCCTAGGAGTTGCTGATGGACAGCCTAGCCAACCCCCTCCCACCCACATGACTATGAGTCTCAGACTATACTTGTTTGTTGGAATAAAGGGCTTGTAATTTGTTCAATATAGAATGACAAATCATGAATATCATACAACATATAGACACATCTTAGGAGGTGACATTTATGCTCAGTAATTGCACCATGAGTTTAGATTCAAAGGATTGATATGAAAAAATAATCATCAGTCCCATCAGCAGAATAATGAATTCGCCTGTGCTGAAATGCACATTAAGTTTGGGTTTTTTTTCAAAAATCTGAAGGAAATGAATTAATTGTCTCTTCTCAATACTTTTATCTGGTAGGGTTTGGGAGCAATATCAAATGTGTTAGTGTAAGTATGTGGGTCATGACTTGGTCTCTTGTCTTCAGACTCTGGCAGAAGCTGGAAATGTTGCAGCAGTCTGGTCATGAGAAGAAAGATCCTGTTCTTGGCCAATACCTCACCTGGACATGCCCTTCTTCCAGCACTGAATGCAAGTAGTCTGCAAGATACAGTTTCACTATGAGGATCAAATGAACAAGAGCAGATGCCTATATTCTATGAGGATAATCTAACAGACTCATCTAAATAAGCATAAGGGTAAACTATCCACCTAACGTTACATAAATTCAAGCCATAACTAAGCAGCCCAAGTTACAAAACTATAGCAATCAAACTCATCAAATATTGTCAAGACAGTCACTTAGAACAATACAATTGTAAATATTCCACCCCACCCACATCAGCACAGATTTATTTGAGGTATATGCGAGAATTTAATGAAAAAACTGTCCACTGATATTTTCACAAAACTTCCAACAATTATGCCTTACTACGGAGGAAAGAAATAAAATGAAAAAGGGTAAATCTCACCAACTTAGTTTTACTTTTAAACTCACATTATAATAAAATAGCAATGCTTTACTATAGCGGGGAGGAACCTGTAAGAATCGTGCAAAATGTGATACCTTTTTGGAATTTGGTACACTGTTAGGTGAGACCATAGGCTTTCCAAAAATCATCAGCAGCAAGTTGGTCCACACCCCTGGTGGCCGGTAGCTGCGAAATACAAAATGGCTGCACTCTTGTTTGGTTCTTTAGACTGTCCTGAGGAAAGCAATCCCATACTGCATCAATTCTAGTGGTATATTCATTTGATTCTCAATGAAAGGCAGGTGGTGCATTCCAGTATATTCGCCAAACACATAGGCTCACTGTGGTATAATTTTAACAACCACTGCAGGTATGTCTAAGATGATTACAGAAGCTTATTTGATTGATGAATTTCTTCCATGTGCATGCATACCTGGCAAGCAGCCAAGAATCTATGACTTTGTACAAGCTTGCTGCTTGCCTTTACTGGACAATAAAGGTGGATCTCTGGCATTTTCATGCATGAAAATCTCATCCATGTCAGAATCAGGGCAAGCTTGAAGCAAAACAAAGATTTGAGTTACAATTGCTGCAAAAGCTTTTGATGGCTCAAGTTTGTCTTTGCCTTTATCTAAGTTCACTGGGGGTCGATGTTGGAGAAAGGTAAAGAGATTTGCCTTGGGGATGACATCAGAGAGAGGAGTGACACAGTCCTCAAACTGCTCCTTAACAAATTTTGAATATATTGCTTTCCCAATTGTTGGAAACTCCTGAATACACTTGCTAACTTCAGGGTCCATATATTCACCAGTGTCTAATGTCATCAACTGATTGCCTGTTTCCTCATAAGGGTTGATGAAGACTACTTGATCGACAAGCTCAAGAAGGGATTTGAGCTGGTTGAGGAAATTTTGCTGCTCAGATACAAAACTATCTGGGTGTTCAATGTTGTCTGATTTTGTTGTATGGATGCTTGCATATTCAAACTCCTGAATGACATGAAGAACTTCTGTCTTTGAGAGTTCAATCACCAATGTCTATAGTACCTATAATAGTTTGACTCATAGATTATATAGAAACACAAGTTCTCTTGCCCCAACCCAGGAGTATTAGAGAGTGACTGAGGTGGTGATGGTGGCTATGTATAGATGAGTGACCTAATCCCCCCAATCTCAGGGCGAGCACCCTGTGCTCACTCAGGTGTTGTCGACTGGGCTACAAATTTGTGTTTTCTCATAACCACTAATTTGATTGTCATTCAGTCAGAAGTTGTTCAACAACAATAGATTTGATATGTGATTAAAGCCCACAAATTTCTCTCCCCAATGTGATCATTTATGGGTAGATAGCGGAAAATACATTGTGCATCTATATATAGACAAGGATAAGTCCATTAATTCAACCAGGTTTAATTATTTTTTATACATTTTGTTAATTTCTGAGGTTATTTTTGAAAGACTAAATTCTTTTTTTTACAGAAACCTATAATACATCATATCTCTTAATAATTTCTGGCTTTATATTGGTATATATGTTGTTAGATTAAGTGTGAGATCAAAAGAAACACAAACTTGTTTCTGCACAATGTCAGGTGAATATAGTTAAAATATATGATTTTAGTCTCATCATAGTCTCATATTCGTTTAAATGAAAGGCCTAAATTCATAAAAATATGTTTTACTCATGAAAATAGTTTCAGAAATGGATCCCTATACCTTTAAACCTAAATAAAATAGTATTACACATCTATCTAGTACTAACTGGAGGTGAGATATGATATTTTCATTTTGAGGTGGTGGCCATATTGGATTTTGACCTGGAAATGACCTGGAAACAGAAAGATGATACAGAAAGGTTATTTTGATATATAAAAACCCAGGAAAAGTGATATTATATATGGTGGTATAGCTGCTGAGATATGATACATGATAATAGCTGTTAAGATTAAAATGGGAGCTCAGATATGACTTTTTTGTTTCCTGGTGGCAGCCATATTAGATTTTGACCCTGAAAATAACCTTGAAATAAAGAAATCACTAGGTAAATGGATTCCTCATACCTCAAAACATAGAAAAGCTGGTATTGTACATGGATATTGCTAAAAGGAGCTGAGATATGATATTTTTTTCCCAGACGGCGGCCATATTGGATTTTGACAGTGAAAAAGACTTTGAAAGTAAAAAATTACTTCAGAAAAGGATTCCTCACACCTTAAAACATCAATAAATTGGTATTATACTTGAAATTACGATCAGTAGAAGCAAAGATATGGTGCATTTGCTTCTGATGGCAGTCATTTTGTATTTCGCAGCTACCGGCCACCAGGGGTGTGGACCAACTTGCTGCTGATGGTTTTTGGAAAGCCTATGGTCTCACCTAACAGTGTACCAAATTTCTAAATGGTATCACATTTTGCATGATTCTTGGGTATTCTGACAGGTTCCTCCCCCACTACTATGGGGGTCTTTGGGAATATGTTGTATTTGTTCACCGTTGTGTTCAGTATTGTAAATATATTGGTTAAATTAAAGCTGAAAATAAAGAATGCAAATGATGATGCATAAGAAGCATTGGCTTTGAACAATGACACCAGGTTTTTTTGACAGAATCAAGGTTTCACACTACCTTTTCTTGTTGGGATGATCAGCAGCAACAACCATGCCATCCTCAATAAACCGGTCTGGTATGAATTCCCAAGGTTGTGACCAATACTCTGGATCATGGTGCAGCTTCCAGAGATTGAAGAAAATCTAGGAAAAGAGTTTAACTTTGTATTTAGTTTTTACAAACTTTGTTTCTAAGGTATAG
Organism: Sthenelais limicola; assembly: GCA_942159475.1. Classification (NCBI taxonomy): domain Eukaryota; kingdom Metazoa; phylum Annelida; class Polychaeta; order Phyllodocida; family Sigalionidae; genus Sthenelais; species Sthenelais limicola. Next base: position 54,646,878 of record OW804102.1, on the reverse strand, counting down.
TTTGTGGTTGTCATATATTAATATAATAACAATTATATATAATAGCTGACCACAGGAAACATACATATTTGTACATGGATAACTATTTGTGATTTGCTCAGATTTTAGGTGAGTTTGTGAGTTATAGACAGAGGCACTAAATGTTATCCTCACTCCAACCTGGATATCATCAAGGATACCCTTATGATTGAGACCTGAAATGTAACTGTGGTATATTTGATACATTATGGTTTGAAGCTTGATTTGAAAGAAATTATTTAGACTGTAATCAATCATGTTTTATCTTTGGATCTTTAGTGATCATCCTCAAGTAATACATCATATTTTTAAGAAAGCCTACAAGAGTACTTACTGTACTGCTTTTAGGAATATCGTATCCCTGAAGCTTTGTATCAGCCATTGTTGCATGGGCAATACTTAGAGGTGCCATAGACTGGTAACGCAACGTTTCATAGATGGTAGCTTCAGTATATGGCATGGCATGCTTGTCTTGCAATGTAGGAAGTCTTGCACCAATTACTTCTTTGATTTCTTGGTAGATTTTCTCTTGAACCTCTGGGTGGTTCACCAAGCAGGCCACCATTGCATAAAGGGTCAGTGTGGAAGGCACTGTTCCTAAACACCAGAGCAGCAGCATAATTAATTCAAAAGTTATCACTTGAAAGTTATTTCAGAATGAGATACCAACAGTAGTTTTAATCTGACTAGTATAGAATAAAAGAAACTACTCAAATACAATGCATACAAAGCAGATTCAAAACTTCTGAAAATTTGTTCTTGAACTTAGTTCAAAGGATTAATGTATGATACTTCTGAAAGCTAGTGGGCTCTATGTCAAAAATAATCCAAAGCTATATCCTCAACCATTTTTTACCTCTAGATTCCTCTGCTTTCTGGAATTATAGTCTTTAATAATGAACGTATTCCCCTAGATTTAACATACCACCAACGGTCACATCCAGTACAAGGGAGAAAATATTTTCATCAGTAAGTTTCTCTTTTCCTGGTCTTGATGAGTTGGTTGATTGATACTTGAGCAGTTGGTCTATTAAACAATCTTCCTTACTCCCACGCTTCTACAAGTAAACAGTTCAAATACTTGAATGGCATAAACGCAAGATGTGAACACAACTTCATGTAAGCACAGGTCCAATCTTCTAATGCCTACCTATTTTAATGCATGACAATATTATGAGAAAAACCAAACTAGTGCGATGGATGATCAGATACAATAGAAACAATGCTTTACCTTAGATTTGTCTATTGCAAATCCAATAATATTACGTGCCAATTCTCTACAATCCATTACTTTATTGTACAGTTGCCTACAGGGGAAGAATCTAGTGATGGGAGCTAAATCTAACAGCACTCCAGAAGCAGACAAGTGTACTGCTTCATTGAAATTTGTTTGGAACCGTAACAGGTCTGCAACATATTCTTTGTCCATCTTCCTTCCAAAAATCTGGAAAACATGAGAATTTCAAGTCAGAAGTTTCCTCTGAGTGACCAGTTTTCAATTGTGGTAAGGAATTTAGGTAGTAGGGACATTCACCAAAGTATTGCTAAGCCTATTGAGTTAATATGCATTGTTATATTGTACGGGAGCTTGGCTCCAGCCCCAGGTGCCAGTCAAATAAGGCAGCAGCCCCCAGGATGTATTTACATGTACCCATGTGTTTACAGAATATTAAACAATCTTCAACTACACATGCTTTTATTGCTCACTCTCCTCAAGTGGACTCCCCTCACTCCTAATAAGACTATTCTAGATATATTGCGTGGATACAGTTCTTGCAGTTTATGGTCGAGAACCATTATGAGTACACATCCTAAATTAATCATTTGGTTCTGAAGTGCTTATGTAATCCCTTGTAATGTTGCTTCGAAAAATGAAACATTATTGGAAATAATCTCAGATACAAAAACAATAACCTCAGCCTCTAACAGATAAATTGTCAACTTGTCAAAATTATTGTATGCAGGATTTACACTGATATCAACAGAGCAACAATCATTTAATAACGTATATTTTCTGTGGCAGGAGATACTTGATTACCGAACGTATGTTAAGGTCTTAAACCTTATTTGGACATGGTTACATGTGTATTAGTAATCTGGACCAACTCTTTTTTTCCAAAATTTAAATTTATGATTTTAAAGTATTTTCAAAGATCTGGTCTTGGCAGGGCTTCAAGGGTGGAAGCTTGGTGGGTCAGTCATTTGAACTATGAGATTTTCGTTGGTAATTAATTTGAAATGTTAACTGTACCAGTGAAGAAATAATTGCAGTCATACATCGATGAACAATTGGATGGAGGTCAAAAGGCTGCCTTGACTCAGCCAATTTGTCCAGTTCATCCAACATATCTGATGTTAACTCATTGCATTTGTCCTCCAGTACCATCAGTTGTGCACCATAAGGCTGGAAAGAAAACAATTGGACAAGTAGTCCATATTTGAAGAGGGTTAAAATGCTAGGACAATTAGTCCTAGCCAGCTCCTTGAACTGTCAATAGACTATAACCAAGGTAAGCATACACTAAACTCACTGACAATGTCTAGTTGAAGCCTGCTGGTGAACTGTTTATTGTGCAAACAAAAAACAAAAAACAAGGCCCAAAATGAATGGTATTGATTCTTTAACATTCAAGAAGATGCTAAATATAATGGTTAGGTCAAAAGGTTAATCTTTTTTCTATATGTTCTAAAAATAATTTTCACACTTTCATGTAGAACAAAATTGAAAAAATCTGCCTGTCTAAACTGTAATGATTTGGATTAAGGCTGTAGATTTACCTTGAGTGCCTGTATTGTGAGGTTCTTAAGCCAACACCAGTGAGTAGATATTGAGTGAAACCCTATATCATCACCCATTACAGTACATGCTCGATACACGTTAGGCCTCCCAGCAAAACAATCACTTTGTGTAATCAGACCTTCATAGATGCTCTCATAGTCGTTCAGTATGACCACATTGCCACCAAAAAGCTACAGAAAAAAAAGAATAGATTAAAGTGTTTCATAGAATAGTGTAGACACTATCTTGGAAAAGAAAAGAGGGGAAAAAACTGGACTAGGTCAATATCTCACAAAATTTCTATGGGCCACCAGGAAAAAGTCAACTTTTTCAGAATTTGTGCCATAGAGATGTACCTAAAAAGTGTTATTCTTGGTGAAATCAACCGTTCCGTTTTTGAAAATCATTTTTGAAAATCTGAGCCCACTGGAGGTTGCATCACATTTTGGCCTCTGGTTTCCTTCAAGTTGCTCGAATTGATTCAAACTAAAGACCCCCCTGTAATCTAGAGACTTGCAGCTTTAATAATATGTAAAGTTTGTGTATGAATCGACCCAGGAGACATGTGCAGAAATTCATTAAAAGTCACAAACCCACATAATTGAAATAATTTCATATGACTCGTTTTCATGTGACACATCACATAAAAGTAATCTGTTTGAAGGGATAACATTTGTTTCACATTATTTAGAAAATGCTTTTAATTCTCTCCCTCCTGCCTATATAAACCTTGATTTTAAGATGTAGATGTGTGCCTGTGAGCCCTAAGGAGAAAAAGGGGGTCCTATGTAGAACTGCTTTGAGTTAAAGAACCCTTCAAGTGCACGAAGAACCCTTAAATCGCTGAAGAACCCCTATGGTTCTAGATGGAACCCCCGGTGGTCCCGAAGAACCCTTTTAGGTGTCAAAGAACCCTAGGGTTCTTGGTAGAACCATGGGGTTCTATCTAGAACCCAAAAGAACCCTTTTTTCTTAGAGTGTTGATATAGTGATTTACGTTTACTATGGCTTGGTTAAGTGCTGTTTCGCCTCAAGAGCGGTAGAAATCATTGTTGTACTTAGCAAGGGACATACCTTGGACCCTGCACAATATTGGTGTAATGTGAGGATAGTTCTTGGACATTCTGTCCAGAACTCTTTCAAATCTTCCTATAACATAGTTCTCTAGAGCCTGCGGATCAATATATCTCGCTTCAATGCACCCTTGTTGTTTATACGTGAAGTCGCATATCCCTCCAAAGAGGTGCATGAACTGTGGTCTGTAAATATTGAGGGTAGGTCAGCCGAGTTCATATAAGCTAACCACCCCTTTCCCAGGAAAATGCTGAAGTCTAATCTCCTCGTGGTCTAAATAAGGAGCCAGTGTAGCACCTCTAGAGTCAGATAAAATAATAGATTTGACAGTGTCATAATCTGCTTGTAAAGCCATGTTTACCTGGGTATTGTGCATATTTAAAGCACCAAAGCCGGCTTTGTGTATGTAAGTTGTATTCTGGTTCAAGTGGGTGGAAGTTAGGAAGGTCTGGTACTTCCGCTTCGAGCGGTAAATCGATTGGTGCTTACCACGCTCACTTTGTTGCGCCTGCCACGCTAGGCGGGGTCGTCAGACTTGTTGTGTTTACCATCTAAGTCTAGTCCACATGTATCAGGGTTGGCGGGGTCCTTGCCTTGGTTTCTATTGGTATCTGAACCGCTAGCTGTAGAGTTCCCTTGTTTATCTATGACGGAGCCCTGCAGGTCTGAGGCATGTACCTGTGGGTGAGTAATAGGTGCTGGCTTTTGGCTCTGACTTGTTTGCTGGCTTTTGTCTCTGACTTGCTACAATAGCTTGTAGCTCTTTGGTATTGGTAGGCATGTTCAGCAGTGCTGAACATATTTCCTTCATATCGGAAAATTGCGGGGCTGAAATTGGAGAGGTAGGAGTGCTCTTCCTTGATCCGGCTCGTCTTTTTTTGTGCTATTCTCAGCCCTTCTGGTAGCAAGTTTAGGTTATTATGGCCGTATTGCTTGTCATCTATTTTCAGCTTACCACATATTAGCTTAGGTTTGAATTTGGACTCTAGACAGTAGTCCTCCAAATTATCATTCACCATGTTCAAATGGTAGACTTCCATTTCTAGTTATTTTACTCTGCCATTTAGTTTAGTGATACATGATTGTAGATTACCAACTGCAAACTCCAGTGGTCCCACTATCCTTTCAAATTGGGTGACTTTCCTTCCATCTTTTTATATAGGCAAATGCCTGCACATAAATGTAGAGTTTATAGGTGTTTAGTCCCCGTTGGTTGGTCTGAGCTGGCCCGTTATAGATGCATAGAGGGCCAGTGGTCACTACCGGTCCCGCTGGCCCTCTATGCCTAGAGAACTTCCGGTAAACAGCCCAACCAACAGGGACTAAAGCCATTAGAGCCTGAGTTTATTGTCCTCGCTGGCCCTCTAAGCCTTTGGGAACCTGTCTTGGCCTCCGGCCTCGACAGAATTCCCGTCAGGCTTAGAGGGCCAGCTCGGACAATAAACTCAGGCTCTAATTGCCCAATAGACCGTAGTGCGTTCTATAAATAGACTTCTTACCAGGTAGATGTAGGTAGGTAGGAAAATAAGTCCAGGTACATGTGTACTCACGCAGAATATTGCTCAGTCTTATAGGAGAGTTATAAGTATTCCTCTGCTAAATTGTCCAAGGACGCTATATATGTCCAATACATAACAAATTTGAATTCGGTGATACTCCATAAAAATACAGATATGAGGGTAAGGTGGGTGATGAAAGACTTCCATGCTTCTTGGCTAAAAACAAGCCGTATGTTAGCACTCTCTGAGGCAGACATCTGTGCGCCATGACAGCCACAGACGTCCTTTGTTCTTTATGTAAACTATAAATGATGATAATTATTAATAAACATGCAACATATACTTTTTTAAGGTTTCCCCCGCTGAAGGCGGCACGAGCGCCAAAGGCGCTCGTATTGGCAAACCTTATATGACCTAGGGTCACGAAATGGACTCCACCCTGCTGTTACACTGTCCCAAGCCCGTAGTATTCTCAAAAATGCATAAATCTCTTAGCTTTTGCTACCAAACGATAGCTCTTTTATAGAGCTTTCATAGCATACCAACTTTTTGTATGTACGAAGAATATTTCTAGTTGAAATTCCAGGTTAAATGTATGAAAATGGCCAAAATTGGCCATTTTTGGCTTGTCCCAAGCCAACATACTTAATGAAAACAATCAATAAAACGAATAATTAATTATTTATTTAGTATTTCTAGCTTCTGAGGCCTTAAAAACATCATATCCACAATTTTTATTCACTTTTTTAAAAATATCCTATTTTGGTTTCTTCCCTGGAACCCTTCAAAGTTTGTCCCACAAAATCGGTTTTCTACAATATCCAACTTTAGACAGCTGGCTAGTATGGACAAAAAACTCCTATCTTAAACAAAATATATAAAAGTCATCGGTCAACACCTATATTTGATGAATACACAATAATCAAATTCAATAATCCTCAGGTCTGTACGTCAGGGAACGATTTGTAAAAAATTTTAGGTCGTATGGGTTAAGCATGTGTTATACGTTATCCACCCTGTGCCAAAAATAAACAAAGGAGAAGACCTAGACAAGTCTAGGTTTGTCGGTAGGGTCCCCTAGACGTCTGCTACCACCAATTTGGATCGATGTTCCTTTTTTTCTTTCTTGCTGATGAGAAAAACAAAAAAAAAAGTGTTTTACGTTATCGTGTGTACTACGATATCACCCACTAGTTTCGTAAAAGACGCTGTCAGCCCGCTTTGAAGCGTTTCTGCGACCGATGCATCGTGGGACACTTCCCGTGAACCCTTGGCCAGCTTCCGGGACGCCATTTGCGAGAGAACTAGCCATTCCAGCGAGACACGTATCAAATAAAGGTGAGTTTTTCTCATTTTTCCTTAATATTTCACAACTTTTGATGGTATAAACATGTCAATATGATGTTAGAGATACTTCCTACCGCTTATTTTGTGTTGTCCTGGTTGTAATCGATCAAATAACACCAGAAATACGATACGCACATGTGTATTCTGATTTGAAACATGGCGCCTACTGGTCTTCGGTATCGTGATAACGTAGAAAACCTCTCTCGTCCATCTGAATTGTTTGTAGCTCTGTAATTATTGCTAATTGGCCGATCCTTTTGAAACTTTGTGTGAATGGTACATACACCCTATGTATTGTTTTGGTATAGTTTGTTTTTCCCTGATGTAATCGGAATGCTGATAAACTGGATAACGTAAAACACACACCAGATCGAAATTCCTATCAATTTCTATTTGAGTGAGCCCACGTCCCTGATATTATGATTTATTAATGGAAAAAGTCATCTGATACTATTGATATATGTTTTGTATATGTATATATGTAAGCTTGTGTGCTTTGTGACATTAATTTTGTATCTCCTGGTCGAATATGTGAGATATTGTAAAAAACGGTTTTCTACAATATCCCTTTTTTTCTCAAGTTTACAGCCACTATGCCCCGCCATTCAGCCGAAAACCAGAAGCGGTGGAGGGAAAAAAAGAAGAGGGAAGATCCTGAGTACAAACTCAAGGAAGCAAAGAGGGCATCAGCTTACTATGTTGCAACTGATCTGCTGTCAGAGAGGGAGAAGGAGGAAAGGAGGAGGAAAAGCAGAGAGAGCATGAGGAGGCAGCGGGCCAAGAAGAAGGCACTGGTTCTGCAGACCCAGCTAGCAAACCAGCAACTCAACCAAACTCCAACAGGAGCGAAGGTGGGTTATATTAGGTGTTATATTAATTAACAGATTAATATTGAAGAAATAAATATTTCTTGTAAGTTAATGCAGGTGAATTGTCCTCATGTACTTCATTCTATTTATTCATTTATTTCATTCTTTATCTAATTAATTATTTTAATCCAGGCCCAAGGTTCCCGGGTCCTCAGGAGGAGGAACAGACAGCAGTCTCCCCCGCCACCAGCCCCAACATCAGAGGAAGATGTGCCGGAGACTCCGGAGACACCTGAAACTCCAGCCAGCCATCACCTCGACTTGGACGAAGAATTCCAAGATGTCCGAAGGTATTTAATTTTGGCCTTGCCTTCACCGGAATGAATATCCCTGCCTGACTTGTTTAACCATGACCAACTTACCAATCTAACAATCTAACAACAATTCCCTACTTAGATTAAATGTTCTCTTCAGATCCATCATGACCGGACTCCTGGCATACTTCCCCCAAAAGAAGTAAAAGTAAGGCTGCTGCAATCTGCATGAGGCAAGCATGATTTATTTCCTACCTAGATTAAGCATTCCCTTTAGATCCATCATGTGAGGACTGCTTGAGTACTTCCCCTGTAAGCCTGCATGAACCCCAACAATATGGAGCATGAGGCAAGCATGATTTATTTGTCATATTCCATTTCATGACATTTTTATTTCACAACTATGCCACTCTCCATAACATGTTTATACTTGGGTATTTTCAGGCTAACCGTTCATCTGGACTTCAAGAAAAGCAGGGCTAAGGTAAGGAAGAGGATCAGTCGGCAGGTATCCAGCTTGAACCGCGCCAATTCCAAGCTACAGAAGGAGTTGGTTCAGTTGCGTAGAGATAACTGGCGGCTGAGAAGACGAAAAAGCCGTTCTGTAGCCAGCGTCACCAGCACTCCAACTACTAGCCAAGGTCTAGATGGAAGCTCAACCAACACTTCCCCGAAGAGCAGGAGGAGGATTATGGTTGGGAATGCACTGCTAAAGTCGGTGAAGAACCTCGGTTCCAAACAACGCAAGAAATTAGCAGTGGATGGGAGTAAATCCTGCTCTATGCGGTTACTGTGCAATTATCTGCAAGTTAGCCGTAAGCGAAAATCTGCAGCAGAGACAAGTAGGAAGGTTGGAGCTGCAGTGCAGAAGAGGTCCATAGGTCAGTGGCTGCAAGAACCAGGGCAGGCTTCCTGTATGCCAGGCAAGCGGGACACAATGAAGGTTGGCCAAGAGATCTACACCAAATATGCCATGAATGATACTCTTGAAAATCTCCATAGGAAGTACAACATGGAGTTTCCGCAAAAGAAAGTCAGCCTAAGTACGTTCAAAAGGAGCCGGCCCAAAAATGTTGTACCCGTTAAGTTTGCACAACGTCGGATGTGTTTGTGCCAAACACATCAAAATTTTGCTTTGTTGTTAGTGCCCTTCAAAAATGTGCAACAAAATCCAAATGATTTCATCCACAACAACTCCGATGAAGAGATTGCAACAGTCCTAGAGGGACTTGTTGGAGATGAAGTCCAGGTCAGACAGTGGGAGCAGGTGGCTTTTCCACATAAAGAGAAAATGGTCAAAAGAATGACCTTAGTGGACAAGTCTATGGCGAAGGCGGATTTCATAACATTTTTCCACAGTGCCCTCAACAAGTTCCGAACCCATAATGCTCGGTGTGTCGAACAATACCACCAGTTCACACACCTGCGCCAGCACTTAGACCATGAATCCATCACTTTGCAACTTGACTTTTCGGAGAATTACACTTGTAATTATGATGGGGAAGTTTCGGGCGCCTATTACTCCAAAGTGCAAGTGACCATCCACCCAGTGGTTATCCACTATCTGGATGAGGAAGGGAATAACAGCCATTATTCCGTTGCCTTGCTGTCTGACGAGCAAAAATGCTCCACTTCCTTTCGGATTCACCCACAAGCCAGTACCGAAATAGCACAATATTCGGCGTCTTAGGTCAGTTCTCCCAGCTTTTTGGTTTGTCAGCAACGTGGAGTTACTTCGAGGCCGGCCACGGCAAGGGCCCCTGCGATGGGGTTGGGGCAGTTGTTAAGAGAAGTGCTGACACTGCTATCAAAACTGGAGTGATCATAAAAGATGCAAACACAATGTATGAGTGGGCAAAAACCATCCGATCCAAGATGAAGTTCATTCTCACCACTTCAGAAGAAATTGCCGAGAGCCTTCCTGAGTTGGCCAACATCCCCAAAATACCTATAAAAGGAACCATGAAGCTGCACACTGTAATTGCGCATGCAAACGCCTTAAAGTATAGGGAAACCAGCTGCTTCAAGCCCTGCTGTTGGACAGGGAGCAACTTCCATCCTGTCTGCCCCGGATGGGAGGAGGTCACTTTCCAGCAAGAGCGTGAGCAGCCCGAACAGCCTGTGGAGCCCGAACAGCCTGTGGAGCCCGAACAGCCTGTGGAGCCCGAACAGCCTGTGGAGCCCGAACAGCCTGTGGAGCCCGAACAGGCTGTGGAGCCTGAACAGCCCGAACAGCAGCCCGATCAGCTGCCCGAACAGCAGCCCGAACAGCCTGTGGAAGTTCCAACGTACAGAGAGGAGAATCTCTTCATCGCAGTAAAGTACATGGGGGAGATGTACGTTGGAAAAGTAAGCGAGTGGGACGATACGGATTACTGTGTAAAGTTCATGGAGAACAAAAAAGGAAAGAACAATTTCAGATGGCCAAACAAAGAGGACGTTCTATGGGTTTCACCGCCTAACATACTAGGACGACTCAGTGATCCCACTCCAAATGGTAGATCCAAGAGGGCATTCCACTTCAATGAGATGGAACTGGAGGCTGCCCTAGCTAAGCTCAAATAAATGGAGTTTAACTCTTGTAAATATGTACATATCAGTCTTAGCAGGAACTCTAGACTTTTAGCAAGTAAAGGAACTTAGACAATTAGCTCAATAGACACTATTCTTCCAAAAAAGACCTTCCTGAATGATGGTTCTGGCCTTGTCGCGCCCTTCCCAAGGTTCTGAGGTATGTGTTTTTGTTATATATCATGTACTGCATGAGGAATACTAGCATAGGACTCCAATGTGTTTTTTACAGATCCTGTTTTCTACAATATCGCTTCTCTCTCTTGCTTATGACAGGGTTTAGGTGTTAGGCAGTGATTGTAAAATGAGCATACTAGTTTCTTGCATGCATGTGAACATATTTTACCAGATTTTTTTTCTCTCCTGTACTTGATATGGGCTCACTGAGCATAAATGTGTTTTCTACAACATCATTACATAGTCCAACAGCACCAAGCTCAGCTTAATACAAAGCTTTCCAAACATTGTATGCCAGCAATAACATGGGTTTACATTGCTATTCTTCCATTATAATTCAACAACAAGATGAAAAACAATTTCAAAGCTCTCTTAGGAATGCATGCATAACTTTTCAGGTTGTGTGTTTTACGATATCCAGTTGTGTTCAGTTATAAGTTGGCACAACTTTTGTTCAAGTCCAAAAAGGTGGACAAAAGAAGTTATTCTTTTTTGTAACACTAAATGAGATATAAAATGACTTATTTAAGCTAAGAGGAGTTGATACATTTCATGTTTAACCTTCCTTCTGTCTGGGAGGGATATGTTTTAACTTAAAAATAAAGTAGTAAGAGTAACATTTTCCTCTCAAATCAATATGAAGAGTTTTAATTTTGGGTTACATTGACTTGGGAGATGCTTGACTGTCATTGTAATAACAAAGAAGCACTTAAGTAGCCTAGATAGGGTTAAAATCCACTTTTATTTAATCTGTTGATTTCAATGGCCACATGTTTTTTACATAATCCAACACAAAGGTATACATGCCTTGGTCCTAGCAATAGCAAACTAAAAAATGAAGAAAAATTAGTGGTTACTCATGATTTAGACATACCTTGTGTAACAGAAAAGTGCAAAAAGTTGGTATCAGTGGCCTCTTTTAAAAGTTATGGGATTTGACAAAGTGTCAATATTCAATTTTTCACCAAAATCACACTGCACAAATTTTGTGCAATGTTTAACCACCGGTAACTCCCCAAAAATGGTTACCTAGGGAAATCTAAGGGGTTTCCTGGTTATTGTGGATGTATTAGCTACATAAAAACAGCAAAATATAGTTCATTAAGAGATTATATAGAAACCAGGATGGTACCAAACTGACTTAGACCCTCAGGATCTCGTAGAAAACCGCATTTTTTTTTGATAAAAAACCTTAACTTTGATGATGCATATTTTTTAAACCAAGCGAGTGGTGATCCTACTTTTTTTTGTATATCAACCAGCAAGGTGTTACCTAATGGATTCAACAAAGATTGTTAATCTACCAACAACTTATTGATATATCAACCTGGACCCCAGGGTGGAGTCCATTTCGTGACCCTAGGTCATATAGGTTCCAGTTTTTGCCTGACTTGCCTGTTCTTTGCGCGTCCGCATTGCCACCTAATAAGGAAAACCCGATCACGCCTATTCCCACCTGAATTTCCGACGCACTTGCGTACACATCGCGTTGATCTTACGCTCCCGCAAATTGATAAAAATCGCTATTTCTATTCGAAATATGTTGCCAAGATGTTGGAATTCAGAAAGAGCATGCTTTTCTACTCCTAAATATGTGTTTATATCAAGTTCAGCCTTTAAATGAGGCAGATTGGGAGAAAGTTTTCAGTTAGCCTACATAAGTAAACAAAGAAGCTTGCTTTCGGCCTTTCCCCTGCTGCTTGACAAGTATAGGCTGATGCACACATGGCCGATTTGGATCCTAATTGCCCCACGATTTGGGTCTCCTTATGAATCGTAAGATTTCATTTCAAACCATGGTTTATGTTATTTCAAAAACATAAATCAGGATTTGAAATGAAATCCTAAACTTCATCAGGAGACCCAAATCGTGGGGCAATAGGGAGCCAAATCGGCCATGTGTGCGTAAGTCAGCCTTAAGGGATTGACTCACTCACTGACAAAAATCTGATCGTCGTGCAAAACTGGCTTGTCTAATATGGCATTAATAAGGCATTAATATATAAAATAATTACCTAACCCTATACACCATCGGAAAGAGAAATGTATGATATTGCATTTGGTGAGAATTATATTTTATATATCACTGTTTTCGATATAGATATCGGTCATGACAGACCAATGCAAACTAGGTTTGTAGGCTAGCCAAAGTACATTATAGCATTGTAGCCGGCATATTGCGGGGAAATTACGCTCTTGCGAAGTAATAAAAAACGCTATTTCTACTCGAAATACATTGCCACGATGTTGAAATTCAGAAAGAGCATGCTTTTCTACCCACATAGCTATAGTAGTTCTATCAACGTGTGTATTTAAATAAGGAATAAATGAGGAAAACTTTACTGTTACATAAGTGACAACCAAATGCCTATGCCGAGTACGACGCAATAATGTGCGTGTGAGGTCTTCTTATTTATGCAACGTTAGTAACGCGCGTTGTACTTTTGAGTCCTTGACAACGTGTTTCCCACGCTAAGTCGGGGGAAAAGCGTTGTCACTTCACAGGGGAGGGGTCTTTTTTTTGTCTTTTTTTAAATTTCCATTACGGTCAAGACAAATAATGTTCATATGTAAATATACTACGTCCATCATGGATATCCTAGAGTGTTGCCTGTTACATTGATCTAATTGAAATAATGTTTATTGAAAAATAGCTAGATCTATACTAATTATTTGTTAAGGGCATTCAGGGGAAACCGTTGTTTCCTTGGTCACAGCCAAAATTTCTTGTTAACAATTAAAGGAGGTTAGAGATTTGATTGTGTATGTATGGATGATATACCTGGTAAAAAGTATAACAGTCAGAAAACACAAAAATACAAAAAAAATAAAATACAAAGGGTTAATGTGACAAAGCCTTAGAATTAGCCTCAATGACAGGGTACAGAAAATAAAAACCTTTGAAAAAAACGAAAAAAAAACGAGGTTAGAGAACAAACCAAGATTTCTTTCACCTTGCAGTGCACAATGTTTCCATGCTCGCCTGCCCACTTCTCCGCACTAAAGTGCAATCCTCGTTCGTCTATATTACAACCAACTCCTATGAACGGTAGGCCTTTTGGTCCTGGTGGTAAGTTTAACTTGGTCTTCATACACCACTTAGTTATTATAGCAATGACAACCAATAAAACAACTGCAATCGTAATGGAATCCATTTTGTTATGACGTTTAGGACAAACCAAAGGAAAATGTGTCTGTTCTAACCGTTGTCTGGTATCCACCCCATTAAGTCTACATGTGACTGTGCTACTGACCTAGTAAAACCTGTTTTAGATTTGAGGCTCCAAATCTGTAGAGGCTTTTATTATGTAGGGCATGGTATAACAGACTTTGGAATACTATTGCAATATAATATTGGATGATGGGAATTCTACCCAGAACAAGGGAGGAATAGGACATGTGGGGTTACAGTTTGGCTGTGCTTCCAAGGTTTTGAGCAACAAACCCCCTTATAATATATAAATATACTGTCTGAAATGCCCTGTTATTCAGTAAAAACATTTTCATAGTGATCTATAAATGGTAGGCCTTTTGGTCCTGGTGGTAAATTTAACTTGGCTCTCATACACCACTTGGTTATTATAGAAATAACAACCAATATGACAACTGAAATCATAGTGGAGTCCATTTTCAAGATTGAGACAAACCAATCAAAACTATATGAGTTCTAACCATTCCCTAAATCTATACCTGTCCCTTGAAACAATGACCACTTCTATACTAGTTAGACTGTCAGAAGATAAGTTTTAGATTTAACTTGCCCTAGCACTAGTAGAGCCTGGTGTTATGTAGGAGATTCTATGACTGGGGTATGTTGCTCCAGAAATCTTTAATGATATTTTTGGTTTTGCTGTTGCTCTTATAATAAATATATCAGAACATTGGTTCAAGAGGAAATATTTGTCAGCTTTCTCCCAATCTCCATAGTAATAATTATTTTAATTATACATTTTGTTTTATTAATATCTGTTTGAGAACAATTGGTCTATAGTTGTTTTACTGAATAAAGGTACTGCCAATATTATTTAGATATACATTGGCTCACAATATAGTTATACAGTATGTTTGCCTGTGGAACAAAACACTTTGCATTCATCAGTGGAACAAATCAAAATTAAATTCATCGATGTTTAATTATATACATTTTTAAGTTTCAACCAAATATTTTGTTTATTAATAAAATCTATCTAGTCCCCAAGTATCAGGTGATCTGTGTATTGATCAACCCACTTTGGAGTACCAAGTACAAAGGTGGTGATAAAAATAGTGAAGTCCAAGTCCAGGATGTGTGTGGATCAATTCATCCTTCAAATCAATAATTCATATTGTGAGTAAATCAAGATGTTATTTGTCTATTAGCTGAGGACAAAGCTTTATTGTGAGACCCCTAATTTACGGGAAGGGGAGGGGAGGGGGCAACTCACACATTCCTACCCTTTTGTGTAGCTATTTTTATCATTGATATTATATATTTAGTATATATAAGTCACTTTATTACAGTTAATAATAAGTCTGATGAAATGTTACATCAAATTCCCTGCCAGGTGTTTTCAATTGAGTTAACTCTGCTCCTTCAACTATATTGATATATATTTATAAGCTTCTCCAACTATATCAATATGGTTACAGCATATACCTGTGCTATGCACAGGATTTGCTAGTGGGACAGTGGGCCACATTCTCATCTCTCCTTGTTCCCTCTCCCACCATCTGTTCTCTTTCAAGTTGTCTGTATAACTTAGTATCTGTATTATCATTTATACCTAAAATGGAACCCTGTTTAGATTCTTTTTTTGGTGACTGTTGTTCTGTTGTTGTGTTGTCTGTCCCTGTCCCTGTCCCTAACCCACTCCCGCTGCCATTCCCTCTCACTATCCCGCTTTCATTATGAGGCAGTTAGTGGGGGGGAAATTTCTATGTGGGCAGTCCCTGTCCTTGTCTCATGTCTCTGTCCTGCTCCCTCTCCCACTCTCTCTCTCATTCCCTCTCCCAATCCCTCTCCCTCTCCCAATCCCACTTTCATTGTCAGGTAATTAGTGGGCCGATCAAGTTCTGTGTGGTCAGGTAGATCTCTGATTTCACCAGCCAGGGGGTGAAGAGAAAAAGTTATTTCACACACTGTACAGAGTGCTGAAGACTGAGGCAAAGAAAGAGAAAGGGTGAGAGAGAGACAGACAGACAGAGAGACAGATAGACAGAGACAGAGACAGAGGAAGACAGACACAGAGAGAGACACACAGAGAGAAAGAAGAGGTCTGGAAAAGACATTGGGAGGCTGAGAGTGTTGACAGAGTGGTATGATTTTTTAGGTTGGGCCTATATAAAATTCCACTGCAAGACTGAAAGAAAATACACAGAGATACAGGGCATGGCAATAAGCATAAACAGAGAGAGATAGCAGACAGACAGAGACAAACAGACAAAGAGGACGCAAAGTGTGAGAAATAGGAATAGACAAATAAGATCTCACTTGTCTCCCCTTCTCACCCAGGTTTTCAACACAAATGCTGAAGGAGGAGAGAATCACCGAGTTCCACTCCCTGAAACCCTTGACAAACTTTAGCAGCCCCTGTCCTGTATCTAGGTGGCACTGACCTATATATACACACAGACTCAACCAATATGCAAATTGCCTCGTTCTTTTCCCTACCTTTGGCCCATCTGTAATGACCCTTCGGATTCGTTCGAGGAGGAGAAGTAATAACTAAGACAAGGTCTTTTGTTAATAAATTGAAGTAGTTTTTAACACCATAACCAGACACAAGTAGTTTTCATGAGATTTTTGAAGTTTTATTGATGCTCTTTTGTACAGATGTTATGATTCCTACGTTTCGATCCTAAGTCGGATCTTCATCAGACTTTTGTTAATAGTCTGACTTTTAGTCCCATGAGAAGACATGTAGGGTAAAACAGGTACAATATAAAAGTGATGTGTACAAGTAGAATAAACTGAAGTATACTATAGGATATGGCAAGATCAGCGATGATGACATATAGCTCCCTCTAGCGTCTAAAGACACTTCCCGTCAGGTGGCGGCGATCGTCGGCAATCCCAAGGTCAACCTGACTCACGGTAGTAGTAGAGAAATGTTCATTTGTAGACGGCACTACACATCTATGCCTCATATCTCAGTGTAATATTTATTGATATTAAAACAAATAATACTAACAGATTCTCCTTGGCATGGAAATTCCTCTGATATATACATTATTGGTGTATATTCATGGTCTATGAATGTATGTATAAATGCAGAGACTTACTAGCGCCACACCTGAATTGACGTGCCTGGCGTCACCTAGCAACTGAGAGACACAAACCGACATTGCAGTACCAAACGGCACTTTCGACCAAGCTGTTTGAGTAAGAAGAAGAAGGAATCTGTACCGGTTAAGCCAGTAGGGAAGACTAAGAAATCAAAGTCTAAACCTATGGTAACTGTGAAAACCGAAGCTTCGAATACACCTGTAACTGTGAGAACTGCAACCGTTATGGAGAAGGCGGAATTAGCCTCCTTGGCGGACGTCGAAGCTACTGAGATACCAGATCGAGATACTCCGGAATATCTGACTTTTGTGGAGGGTGTTATCTCTAAGAAAGCCGATGCCTTGAAGAAAACACAGTTGATGGATAGTATTAACGCAGCTGAACAGAAATTGAAAGACCTATCACTTACCGGGGGTAGCGGTGGTGGCGGCGGGCACGGAGCCAAGGGTCTGCGTGACTCTCCAGGCACACCGGGTCGTATATCCACTAGAGCTGCAGCCTTAGTTCCAGGTAATTATCGTCCTGAGTTATATGTGAATGATGCCAAGTCTTATCATGATTTGTCCTATCGCTACATGATTCATGGATGCATACAAGTATTACAGGATATGATGGACGGGGGTGAGCCGGTGGAGGGATATGTGGCCCACTTACGCTATGTCTCTTGCAAGGCCGCTCGTGAAAGGTACTTGGATTCAGCCATCTTGGAGTACGAAAGAGAAGTAACAACTAAAGTTCTCAATGGTGTTATTGACGATTGGCCATCTGTGGATGTAGAAAGCGATTGCATTCACTTGTGTGCGGAGAACATGCGTAGTACCAACTATCAGAGCTATGGATACCGCAACCGAGGTTATAGCTACCAAAATGGCGGAGGTTGGGGGAAGGAGAAGGAGAAGACCGGTCCACTTTCCCCACACTATGATTTCCGCAACAAATGGGTCCCAGACGCGTGTTGGAAGTGGAACGATGGCCGTGACTGTTTTAACTGCAGATTCCGACATGGTATCTGTGGATTATGCAAAGGGGCACACCGTTCTAAGACCTGTGACATCCAGCTGAATTGGTTGCGGGAACATGCTGCCTCCTCCTCGCCGGATGTTGCCACCGGAAGTAGTGAGCAGGGGGAAGTCTCCGGAAGTGGAGGTCGTAAATGATGCCAAAATGGCGGCCCAAGTCACCCTTTGAGTCCTTCGACAACTGAAAACAGCCAATTATTCATGGGATTGCCTTCCTATTCATCTGAAGAGGTAATTTCTAGTAATTGTCTAGCTGAACTGTATGATTTATGTGTTAATGTTCCGGCTCACGGCATTGTTGAAGGAGTAATGCGCCAATTTAAACCGGCCGGCTGGGCCAAATGGCTGACTGTAGGGAACCGCCTCGACGATGATGCTCATTGGTTGCTTGACGGTGTTTATAATGGTTTCCGTCTAGTTGATCGAGATTGTCATGTCTCCCCTTACGAAGTTAAGAACTATTCATCTTGTTACTCGACTAAGAATAGACCCAAGTTAGACAAGCTTATCAGAAAGGAGTTGGAGATGGGCAAGTTATCTGTCTCCTCCGATCGCCCTACTTGTATTCACGCCATGGGCGTTATTGAAAAGGCTAGTGGTGGGATAAGACCGATCACGGACTGTCGGCGCCCCATTGGTGGTTCGATTAACAACCATGTTGATGATGTGTGTTCTGCCTTCTCTTTTGTGACCTTAGATAGGATCATGAATGGTCTACAACGCAACATGTATATGTGTACAGTGGACCTAAAATCAGCCTACCGTTCTGTACTGATACATCCTTCAAATCGTGCCTTCTTTGGTCTACAATGGAGAGTGGGAGCGGAGGAAAGCTACCTGGTGGACAACTTCATATGCTTTGGCTCGCGCACGGCTCCATATTGTTTCTCACGCATTACAGATGCTGTATCACGTATGATGCGTCGGCAGGGCTATCTATGTTACTCCTATTTGGACGACTTCCTTGTCTGCGAAGAGACGTATGAGAAATGTGTGAAAGCCCAACAATCTTTGATTCATATGTTGGGAGAGTTGGGCTTCTTCGTATCTTGGGAGAAGCTTACCCACCCGTCACGACGTAACAGATATTTAGGTATCTATATTGACAGTGCATCTATGTCTTTGAGTTTACCGGAAGATAAGGTTGTGAAATTACGGCATGAACTGGCCTTCTTTTCAGGGAAAGGTTTTGGCTCACGTCGTCAGATTAGGAGGCTAGCAGGCCTTTTAAATCACTGCAGTAAGGTCATCAAAGGGGGTAGATTGTACTGTCACCACGTTCTGGACTTACTCAAGCCTTTAGCATCACAGCGCAGAGTACATCTCAATAGAGGTTTCCACAACGATTTAGAGTGGTGGAAGGCTGCTCTGACTGACTTCAACGGTACTAGAGACCTGTCGTTGACATCGGTGGTTGATGAGGGCATTTACCTGAGGTGTGAGTCGGATGAGTTCTTAGCTTACTACAGAGACCTGACCTACTTAGGAGCATTTCGTATGGGTGAGGCCTCAAGTGAGGAACTCATATCGTGTGTGCATCAGGAGAACATGTCAGGCATATTCATCAATCGGCCAGTGGAGAACAGTCATCTCTTCAAATCCTTGGTAGCCTTGTCAATAGTATTGTTTCATTGGCTGGGTTTCTACTCGAATGTGGGTATATGTATCTTGTGCTCGGATAAGAAGCTAATTCAATGTCTGACCAGACAGAGGGCCCCTGATGAAACATGTGCTAATGTGATAAGAACTATTTTTTGGCAATGTGTCCAGAAAAATTGCTACCTAGATCCTATCTTCGTCTAATTTCAGACCTACATTCGTTGGATGAAAGGGTCTCCTTAATACAGCAGAGTGCCTTAGCCGACAGTTCTCAAGCAGTAAGGGCATCGCAGTGGCGCAAGTATCATCTCTTCTGCGGCCAGGCAAGAATTCAACCTTATCCAGTTGTGTCAGAGAACGTCTGCAGGTTTTTAGTCTGGGCTTCGGAGACCTTGTCTTACACGTCTCTTGAGAATTATACTTCGGCACTGAATCACCTGGCAAAACTAGATGGTTCCCCGGATCTTCGATCCGATTTCAGGGTAAAGCTAACCTTGAGAGGGTTGAAACGACTACTGGGCGACAGCAAATCTCAGAAGGATCCTTTGTTTCCGGAGGATCTGGTGAAAATCTTTTGGGTGGTGGACTTCAGTTCACATAAAGAGTTGGCGTGCTGGCTAGGCCTATTATTATGTTTTCGCACCCTTCTCAGGAAGTGTCATGTTTTTGCCGGTACTTATAACGATCATCTACTTCGCCGATCAGACATCACTTGGTTTGAGTGGGGCTTCTTACTAAAAGTCTCGAGCTCAAAAACCAACCAGTTTAGGGCACGTGTGTTGGAGATCCCGGTGTCTTATTCTCACAACGATTTGTGTTTAGCAACCCAGTTGAAAGGCTGGTTGGAAACGTCACCTGCTACAAGTGAAGCTCCTCTGATATCTTTCTCCGGTGGTACTTCGGTACATTATGATTACGCCCTCAAGAAGTTAAAGTTTTGGGCGGAGAAGTGTAATATCAGGAAGGATATAGGATTACACAGTTTGAGGAGAGGCTCCGCAACTTATTTGCACATGTGTGGTTTAAATCTTACCGATATCAAACTGGCGGGGGATTGGCAAAGCCTTGCAGTGTTGATCTACCTAAATACTCCGACTGATTATAAACTCGAACTGGACCGAAAGGTAGCTGGGAAGCTCTCAACCTTCTAATAATATGATTTATTATATTTCTTTCCTTGGGTTTGGGCAGATTGAGCCCGCTTGGAAAGTAATAAAACTACTGAGAGCCCATTCCTTTCTTCGCGTGATCTTTCCTAGCATTTATGGTGTATATTCATGGTCTATGAATGTATGTATAAATGCAGAGACTTACTAGCGCCACACCTGAATTGACGTGCCTGGCGTCACCTAGCAACTGAGAGACACAAACCGACAGTGCAGTACCAACCGGTGTACAGACAAGAGTGTGAAAAATTTTTCTTTTTTTTCCTGATACAGACTTATTTCTTCCCGATGAGACTTTCCTTTTTCCTGATTAAGCTTGAAGTTTTGTTTATGTTGGGGCAGATTGAGCCCGCTTGGAAAGTAATAAAACTACTGAGAGCCCATTCCTTTCTTCGCGTGATCTTTCCTAGCATTTATATAAGGCTGGTTGAAATTGTATGTGTTAAAACCCTTTAAAATCAATATTTTCATAGAAAAATGTCAATGATTAAACATTTGGGACTTGGTGATTCAAAAATATACATCAATTTGTTGTTTTTATATATGATTAATTTTGCTCAGTCACAAGGTTCGAAATCTAATGCATTTTAGTAACCAAATTTACTCTTTAACAGAATTATGGCACAAACAAAATTAAAAAGATTTGTTTTTCATTTTTACATCGCACATGTTGCTCACTTTCATGCAATGAACTTTTCTATCCCTACACCCTCTTCTTCACTCTATTCAGCCATCTTGAACCCAAAACGGTATTCATTTACATTTACTTCACATTTACGTGAAGACCATTGTCAATTCGTCGATTTGACAATGTATTGTTAACCTCACTATATTCTTGTATTTCTATCATATTCTGGTAGGGCTTGAAATCAGACCCCCACCCCCTCACCAGGAAGCTTAGACCCACTGATGATATCGCAATAGATCAATAAATGTCACAACAACAACTCTCCCACTCCTCTGCATGTAGTTAGGTCTCCCACCCCTCTCCCTCTGCTTCATCGCTCTCCCCTGTCCCTCTGATCTTTCTCCACTCACCTCCCCCTCTCTTTTTCCTTGCTCTCCCCCTCACCCTCTAATCACTCTCCCTCTCTTTCCTGTTGCAGGAACTCTCACAGGACACTTTGCTAGAGAATTCCACATTGCCGAGAACGGTGGAACTTTAAGAGACATAGTAGGTTGTGGGAAATGACATAGTATCTCAGAGGGGCTTTCCCAGGCTATAAATAGAGTGTAGAGATCACAATTTTAAAAAGGCTTCAAAATCACATTTTCACCCCAAATATCTTCACAAACTACATACGACGACATCCAGAGAGGGGGGACAGACCTCTACAGATGAGTAAAGGGGTGTGTAATACAACACATTTCGAGAACATTCTGGACAAAGAAAACCTTCTTTCTACCATTTCTTTTCTACCTCTTTTCGTAGAAATCGCTCTAGCTTTATATTATATGGATACCTTGTGCATAGAGTGGGAAAACACCTGTTTTTAGGTCACACATTTTTAGGTCGCACGTTTTTGTATCGCAACACTTGCTTGATAGAGGCAAAACTGTTAATAGCAGAAAGTTGTAACCTATACCAAATGATTTGCAACAAGGTCAGCTTTCAGCTGATATATAATCATCCAGATCCCTTACACAAAAGCAAGGCTACTGCCCAATGAATATATTCATTTCTACATTTTAAATGACCATTTATTGATCTAAATATTAAAAATAAACATTTTCGGCCATAGATTCCAAGATAATTGTCTCTGGATGTCATTTATTTCAGGATTATATAGAGGTGAATATGGGCTTTTGGGAAATATTATTCAGAAACCTCTGATCGTTAATTTAAATTCATTTTTTTCTTATCACCCTCACTGAAAAGCAAGATTTTTCAGAAAATAGCTTCATAGCGTTTTTATGTTGCCCATGTTTTCGAACTGGTTTAGAAAAAAGAAATATAATCCCTGGCAGAAATAACACTCGAATCTTCAAGGTAAGGTGATAACAAAGCTATCCCAGTGAATTTTGAAATTCCTATATCAAAATAGAAGAGTTACACTTACACCATAAACTGCCAAACATATGTTGAATTGCCCCTATTTTCTTAATGAATTGCTTAATCTAACCAAAATAGATATCCCATTGCCAAATTGTCTAGTATATAATGCCAATTGGTTGTGCGACGTACAAACATCCTAATCCAGTCATTGATGTTATGTAGAATAAAAACTATTTGATCAATTTAGTAGCAAATTTAGATTTTAAAAGTTCCATTACTCTACTTTAAGTTCCCGAACTATGGAAAACATCAAAGGATTTTTTTTGGTACAAAGGTTTTAGGCCACTGGGGCCATATCATAGGAATGGACCATATAGACCCAACCAGTATGCAAATTGCCTCGTTCTTGTGTAGGGGCAATGATAGGGGATTGTTTTCAGGCACCAATGTGGACCTTGGATGATGGTGTTCAATTTCCACCAATTTTGAACCCATTTGCAACCCTGATGTCTTCCAAAAGTGTTAATAACACATAGCGGAACGGCTCCGCAACATTTTTGGCAATGTGCACCTGAAATATATTGGAGATCT
This sequence comes from Sthenelais limicola, assembly GCA_942159475.1. NCBI lineage: Eukaryota > Metazoa > Annelida > Polychaeta > Phyllodocida > Sigalionidae > Sthenelais > Sthenelais limicola. The sequence goes on along the minus strand of OW804102.1, from coordinate 54,623,654 downwards.
GGCCAGCGATTTCAGAGAATAGTGTTTTTGCAACTTTCAAAACTATTCTATTAATATTTAGATACATTCATGGTCAGGTCATATACATCATAACAAAAAAGTTGAGAGTAATCATGTTGAATGAAATCAGCCCTATATTTGGTTCTTCTCCAGCTGGGCAAAGAGAAGTGGTCAACAGAAGTGTGTTTGTTTTGATTTAGATTTTTGGTTTTGATTTAAATCTATTTAGAACAAAGAGGTGCCCCTGATTGGATTACATCAGTTGACCACTGGGCACTATTAGCACAACAGGGACCCAATCAGGGACCTGAATACATAGATGAAAACACAAAAATGAGGAAGATAACCTTAACTAATTAATATTGAACAATGGCTTAGTAGCAGTTGTCACTCTGGCTTGTTTTCCTTTCCTCAATCACCTTAACTCTTTTGCACCAAACAACAGGGGCATTGTGACGTGCCACATGCGCACATATATTTAGACACCTCATTAGGGATCTGCTGATGCTAGCACTAAGGCGACCAAATGGATTTTAGTATGAAATAGTGGGTGCATAAATGCAAGCCGAGCCTGTCACCTGGGCTTGCATTAATGCAAGCCACGCCCATTGCCAGCATGCTGTCAAATATCCCTAATTTTAATTGTAAGCACTGCAAAGCATTGGCGTAATGGAATTCAGAGATTAGGAAATCACTCAAGCACCCATGCTGCAGGCTTTCTAAGAAGTTTCCATGCCCATACTGGCAAAGCAGGGTTGCGGTTTGATGACAATCAGGCCCTAGAAAACACTCAAGCACCAATGCTGCAGGCTTTCTAAGAAGTTTCCATGCCCATACTGGCAAAGCAGGGTTGCGGTTTGATGACAGTCAGGCCCTAGAAAACCATGTAATTTCCCAAGTTAATACCATCAATGAGTTAATGCCCCAGGAGTTTCCAGGAATATCCCCCATCTTTTGCGGTATAAATGGTATGTCGTTCAACCGATACAACAATACCTGGGGGCACCAGCCTGCTCAGACAACACTTAATGACGTCATTACCGATGTCAACTACCACATAAAGGCCACTAACATTGCTAATGGAGTGTACCACCCTACATTGACGAGTAAGGTACATTGACGCTCACATGGAATAACTCAGCATAACTACAGTTATTTTCAAGATGGGCTACACCCACGCGAGCTCGTATTGATCGATTGGGGAAAACAATTCCTAAAGAGTCACAAACTGAACAATGGTATCTAATGTGCATTATGGCATATGCCATTTTCCCTTATATCGTAATGATATTTGGATAAGACAGAAACAAGTATATAATGACCGCTGTCCTACATATATTTCTGTCCCCCATGTTAACTATTGTTCACACACTGCCATACTAGCCCTGTTTGTGTTGTTTTGCTATTATATCACCCACGTTTGTTTACTGGTACTGATCAAACTTCCTTCCAGCTCAATTGCCTATTATATCACACCAATGACTATTAGGCTCCCGGTGTTACTGTTTTGTTCATATGAAAGCCCTTTCAATTGTATTATGTTTGTCCACACTGATATTATGTATACATGGGTCATGGCACATGCCAGAATTGCATCGACCACTCACTTGTTGTACGCACCTCTAATTTACATGCTCCTTGCTGTACCGCGGATCAACCGATTGTATATGAGCATCATGTCTAATGAATGATCAAACAAAATGTATATCACAAGGAAGCATTAACAAATTAAAAGGATTGAAAGGTAACCTATTTGTATATTTAAATATACGTTCTATCAAAAATAAATGGGACAAATTGAAACTGGATCTTGAAGGTATACAAGCGGAGGTATTTTTATTCGGTGAAACATGGCTCCACCCGTCATTCTTGAATTTAAACTTATCATTACCGGGCTACTCGCTTGAGCGCCTAGATCGTACGTTTAGAATAGGAGGAGGTTTGTGCGCCTTTATTAGAGATAATGTTGTCTATGAAATTGATAATGAGTTATCTTTTAGGGGAAATCTTATTGAAATTCAAGTAATATATTTAAAGTTCCCGCATACCAAGAATGTTATCCTTGTGCACGTCTATAGGCCCCCGCAACAAGGAATAAACCTGTTCTTAGATTCTCTCTCCGATCTATTAGATAAAATCAAGGACAAATATCCAGGTGCGGAACTATCGGTTATGGGAGATATCAATATTGATACTTGAACGAACTTAACCCAATTCATCCCACAAAAAGGATCTAATCAAACTTGTTGATAAATTCCTACAATTGATTATTGACAAACCTACCAGGCTCGGTCTTAATGGAAAGATGACTATAATTGACCAAATTCTGACAGATGTCAAACATATTCATATGTGTGGCGTAATCGAGTACAACCTTAGCGATCACTATATAAAAAGAAACAGAGACAAAGGTACGAGAAGTGTAATTTTACTGCAAGATCCTATGTTAACCTCAGCCAAATTGCTGTTGATAATGAACTAAATAAGATTGCGAATTGGGACGACTATTATGAACTTAATGATCCCAATGTTGCCTGGAAGTACTTGTACGACAAATATACCACAATTACTAACCAGTTATGTCCTAAAAAGAAATACAGAGCTAAAAAAACCAAGCCGCCTTGGTACACTAATGAACTTATGAATCTAGCTCACAACAGAGATTATTTTTTCTGTAAATATCGGAAAACTAAAAAACCTGAACATAGGCTAAGAGCGATACATTTTTAGGAATTTGGCAAATAACAGTACCCGCATTGCCCGAAGTGACTACTTCAAGCAACAACTTGAAAGATTCCATTATGATCATAAGAAATTCTGGCTATATTAAATGAGTACTTGCCCTTTAAGAGTGACCAGAAAATACTAACTAAGCTAATCAATCCCGAGAATGGAAATATGGCATCTGCCAAAGAAATCCCATTCATTATTAATAAATATTTCAGTAATATAGGTGCGAATATAGCGGCAACCTTTGCAAATCAGCCACCACTAAATATACCATTAAATGGAGAAGCTGGTCCTATGCCAGAAAGATATATACCAATTGACCCTGATACTTTCCTCAATTTAGTCAACGATTTAGACACATCTAAATCGTCAGGATGTGATGTGATTCCTATGCAAATGTATAAATTATTGTTTAAAAGCACAAATAAACAAATGGCCTACCTACTCAATCTCTCCATCAAAGAAGGCCGCATGCCACAAGTCTGGAAGCGAGCGACTGTTGTGCCTATACCCAAGAAGGGCAACTCGACCATGGTTAATAATCTTAGACCAATTTCATTGACACATGTCAGCTCGAAATTACTTGAAAAATATATAAATTCACTGATACAAGATCTTATTGCTGATTATGGTCTCCCCAGCAGGGAGGCTTCAGGAAAAATTCATCAACCACCGAAACTATATCACTCTTACTTCACTCCCTCTATAACAATATGAATGACCATCTACTAAGTAGCTTGGTCTTCTTTGACTATCAAAAAGCTTTTGATACTATAGATCATAAATTACTACTTAAACAAATTAATCTGTACAGATTTCCCACCTGGTTCCAAGTTTGGCTGACTGACTACTTGTCTAATAGAAAACTATGATGGAAAGCGGTTTGAAAGTACCGACATAGTGACGTATTTGTCGGCCGATAATCCGATAAAGTCGGTAAATGTAATGAAAATGTGAAAGATTTTAGTTAGATCGGCCGATAAGGTCGGTAATCGGCCGATTTCTCATAGACTAAACCGACATGATCGGAACCTGACAAAATTAGCTAAAGATTTCTCCGACATTATTCCGATATGTCGGACCTGCTGGCGGTCATCGGCCGACAAATTTTCGATGTTGTCTTAGTTCTGTAAATCTATTGACCGACAAATCGGCCGATAAAAACTGGATATCAAAATTGACCGACAAATCGGGAGACAGAAAAAATTTACTGATTATCGGCAGTAACTTGTGCTGCCCCCCATTGGCGGATACTGGCCTTAATTCAGTATTCTGAATTTTGATATACATCATAAAAACTGGATATCAAAATTGACCGACAAATCGGGAGACAGATAAAAAAATTTACTGATTATCGGCAGTACCTTGTGCTGCCTCCTATTGGCGGATACTCAGAGGGAAGAAAAAGTACCACAACGACCGATTAATTATTGGCAATGAATACTTTATTACTTAAAAAAAACATTTTCTACTCACGTAATCTACACACAACCCTGTACTGAACCGAACCGAAGTGCATATTCAACTACGTGTGACGCGCTAAATATTTTACTCAACTTATTGCATAGGTACACTAAACTAATATACACTCACTTTAATACACACAAACAATTTATAATGCGCTTAAATTGCCTTGTAAATATGTCTGCTTTGTTAACAAGTACAAATCATACAAATGATTGTTATAATATCCTTAGAGAGGAACTCGTACATACTCCTAACATACCATCAATTGTCCCTCAGCAATAATTTAATTCGCACCTATACAATATAGCTAAACTGAAAAATATTGCGGCCTACCTACAGCCACGGTCTCGCTAACTAATACACAACATAAATACGAACAATACTATTCTACGCGTTGTAAGAAAATTGGCCTGATCCGGCGGTAGAGCTCTTTTGCCTCACGCCAACTGGGTGGCCGTGGATTAAGCTGTAACTCCCGGCAAATTTGCAAAGCCAGTCCGTGTTTCACTGGGTCAATGTGTCTGTTTGCTGTCAGGCGACGGCGTAATGCCTGTACTTCGGCCACATCGACTTCAAGTTTACATTCAACATGATCTGCAACATAACAACAACTATATTATTTTCCCGGATGTAATAGAGTGTGGGCATACAAGTGGCTCTAATAAGGCATTGTTAGTGTGACTGTACATTTCTGGACATTGTATGACTGTTTATTGCAATCAATGTACTTTACTTGATGGAAAATAATACTTGAACTTATAATGTCGCTAACGTGCTACATATACCAACCATGCATTTCTGGGCAGCGGTACATCATAATTGGCCGGCCAGTTGGAATTTGACCGTTTCTCTGCTTGCGAATCAGTGATGCATTATGTGATTTCCGCACATACGCCAAATTTTCCTGTAGTCTCTCCAAGAAACAGAACGCGACTAGGAATCTGAAAGTAACAAGTATTAAAATATGTTTGTATTGTCATTCGTTTGCGCCAAACTCTAGCATGTAAAAAGTACTATTTTATTTGGGTATTACGGCAGTCAAAATCCACATGAATTTTGAATTAACACTGAATGATACATTACAGTCCAGACGCGTATATACAACGAATGGTTACGCCTTTTCTTTCTTTTACCAATTAACCAATTCACATGATTCCTTACACAAATTAATTATTAGAGATGAATGAAACATACTATTTGAGCATATAAAACCAGGGTTCACGAAACACGGTCGCCTGCTCGCCCCAGGCGACCAGAATTTGGTAAGGACTAGTAGATCCTACCAGGCCACTCATCCTGTGGGCGAGTGGAAGTTTTTGGGGAATATAGACCCTTTTTACCTACTCTAAATTCCTGCCGAAATATGGCATTCATATGGACGAGTTTCCCAATTTCACTTGGGTTCAGACGCTGTTATTGTTAATGATGGAAAATGGATATACTATTTTATTGTGGGGACAGGTAAACGTTTCTAGAAGTAAAATGAATAATTTTAAATGAAATATTGTTAGACAGAGGAGGTGATGTACTTTTGGTTCGACCATATACAGCAAGTATATTCAGGCCAAGCTGCAAATTGGAACATTTTTTGTAGGATTTTTCGAAAATTTCGAAACTTTTTCGGGCTATTTCTGGTCATTTCCCACATATGGGAAAACAGATTCCCTCTGCCAAAAGCCTACTCTTATATTGGGTCATATCTGGAAATGGGAGGCAGGAGATTCCATGTGCCAAATGTGACTTCTGCTAAAGAAAATTGTACTTTTGCTTTGACCAATATGAAACCTTGTAAAAGCATCTTTACATTTGCCCTGTGTAGGCCTATTCATTTCATTTATTTTTTAATTTTTGACGAGATAAAGGTAACGTTTGTCTATAATATTTAACATGAATAAATAGATTCTCTATTCTTTGGTTACTATCAATTAGGAGGTATTATAAATGCTATTCGATACATTAGTCAGCCCCCTGTCCCTGCCTCTCTACCTTGCAACAAAAGATGCTGAAAAATGCCGAGGAAACTGTAAGGACTACCAGATTTCTATAACGACTAGTGGTTTTTATACTCTACTAGTCCTTTGGGCGAGTGCTTGATGACCACGTTTCGTGAACCCTGAAAACGCACTGGCCTTTGTGTTTTTTGGACCTGCATTTAAGAGGATAGTGTAGAATGTCTTTTTGTGTATAAAGAATACAGAATTTGGTAAATACTATAAATACTTGCCTGTCGTTGTTGTCCCAGCATGTGAGTTGGCCTTGTGCGACAAGGCGAAGGAAATACTTCCGCCAGCGCTCGACATGAAGTAGACGTAGTGTCCCCCAGTACCTTTCAATACGCTGCGTCGATCAATAAGGGAATATAACAGTCATAATTCTGAATAACTAATTATTCGAACTACTAAAGCACATATTTCCTTTCAAATATTTTCCATACTAACAGATAGCGAGACAATCCAAATTTTCCATTATAATTGAATGCTACTCATTGTGTTCAGACACTTAAACCACGGCGAATAATTTCGTACCCTTAAATTTCTAGTAATTACCTCGTTGTGGTTGCTGCTCCCTTGAATGACTGCTGGCAGTTCGTTCCTCCTTTCCCTACCATTCCATAAGAAGTTCTGTGCAATACATAGGTTACGATTTTCCGTACCCATATCGGTTCTCAGCGAAAACGGTGCGCCATAAGTCTGCACTGCTTGGCAGTAGAATACTGCAGTTTGCCTAGGGTCGTGATTTGTGACACACGCCTCCAGCCACATGATGTGACGTGAAAATCCGTCCACGGCGCCGTGTATGGGTAATCCAAACGGCGCAAGCTGAATTAAAAGTAGTTAACATAATTATAATTATAACATAAATTACAATAAAAAAGACATAGGCAATGCACAGGAGTCTCTTCCCCCTGTAATGTTGGAGTGGCGAAGGCACTGCTGCGATCGCCGAAGGCGAGGTAAGCAGTTTATGATCATACCCAGGCAATAGAAAAAGAGAAGAAGGGAGAGAGTGACACAGAGTGACACAGAGAAAAGAGAACAAAAGGCCTTTTAATGTCTTACCCACGTCCCATGTTATGATTTCCGATGAAAAGAGGCAAAGTGACATCAATGATAATAAACAACAGTATATCATTCATTTACTTTCTGATATGTATCCTGAATTCACACCAACTCACAGCGGGCCGTTATTGGGAGCAAAAGTAACATTTGAAAGACAAATGAAAGACAAATGAAAGACAAATGAAAGACAAATGAAAGACAATATTCTACTTTTGCGAAATAATACGGTGTGCTATCTGAATAGTGATTGAAATTTTCTATACTCTGTGTTGATGCCTGAATCAAATTTAATTTGCTCCGGCATATAACATATGCATATGTAAAGCTTATCTAAAATAGGACTTGTCAGTTAAGGGGAGCCGGGACCCTTGTAAGTGGAAATTTATTTAACTTGGTGCACAGACTTAGGAGCTCAATGATCTACCACAGGCGCAATAGTTACCTTGTCGTAGCCATCCACATGCCATATGTAGTTTGGGCCCTGCAAATACAAATAAAAAATGTAATTATACACACAAATAAACATGTATAATCTATGCAGTTAATTGTATAATATATAATCACGGCAGTCAATGGTTACCACTTCGAAATAAGGTACAGTAAAAGTCTATTTATTCCAATGTTCGATTTACATCGGAAGCTTAAATATTGAAGCCTAATTGACAATCATTTCTTTGTGAACTAACGTACAGCCGGACAACAGATAAAACATTCACATGTGACGTACCAGACTGAAGTAAACGCGCCTGTCTAGACGCCCGCGACGTCTATTCTCTACATATTGTGGCTCAAAGTGACGGTTGAGTAGCTCTATGTGTCGCCTTAGGAGAAATGGCACAGATTACATTTGTAGCCAAAAATTCTTAGCAATGTTCGAATTCATTTATTTCAGCACTTGCATGTAACATTGTTTACATGATAGTAATTTCCTATAGCAGCTTAATTACTAATTACGAACGGTAGACTATGGTGCACTACCTATTAAAGTACTTACCTTGACAAGTTTAGGTGATGCACATTGCGTAGCCTTTGCACCAGCTGTCTCGCTGACATATGTACGAAATCCTGCGCCCTCACCTCAGCCTGTCAACCAAGTGCGCATCATTTTAAAAAAAAGTTAAGTGGAGGAATATATCACAAACTATATGTACATATTTAATGTTGGACTGTACTGCCTCATTTGTACTGTAATCAGTTTCTGAAAGTGTGATAGCGCATCGGCGCAGGCAGGCCATATAAAGTTAAGCAAAGGCGTCGCAAATAGCACTGGCTGTCAACCAATATATCCTATGTGGGACACTGGGATGTTATTTTTTTTGCTATTTATGTTCGAATGTGCAACAATGCCTACACACTTTTACATATCATACCTACGATGACAATTTGGCCTGTATCGGATCCATTAACATGCTTAAAGTCAACTCTACATGTTGACGTATGTAATTGCTTAGACATTTCTGAGCAATTCCTGTTGCATTTTTGGCTGTAACATTGTACACAAGTACACATTGTTGTCTGGAAAGGGCGGAAATCAACTCATTTGGTAGAGCTATAACTGTACCCAGTCAAACCTAGGCAATTCTTATATGTGATACCCGCAACCACTGTTTTAAGTGATGAATAAATGTATAAAAATTACCGAAAATTACCTAAAGGAACCTAACTAAAGCTTCACCAGTACATAAAAATGCTACCAACACCACACACACATAATGGGTTGTCCATGGCACTTTACTGCCATTGGCCCTTGCCTCAGCAACAGTATTAGTAATCGACAAAAATTATAGCTTGAGGAAAGACCGCATAAACAATTCATTATACATTAGACATCAAGAAATGTATTAAAAAAGACACGAGACACAGTGACTTATTTAACAGGCGAGCCAAGAAATTGTACTGACCGTCAATATAATTAATGTATTGCTTAAACAGTGACACGAGAAAAAAAGTGACCTGGGAAAAATGTCTTATCATGCCACACTCACATGATAGGCTTAAAAAAAGGGACATTTGTATACACCTTCTACACAATTTCATGCCCCTCCAACTATTGGTTCGGTGTCAAGATGTTATAGAGGTCTACATGTGTTTGTAAATCTTGGTTATCACACCTTGGGTAGGGTATTGGACAGTCATGTTCCCTACTGTAATAGAGTGTGTGCATACCAGTCGCTCTAAATTATTAGGGAATTTGCTGATAACTTTATGCCAGGGTAGGTCCCACCCAAAAGTAACGTGAGGAGGTAACGCGCGTTACTGGGTTCAAACTCCACAGTGGTAGGAGGCGACCTCAGGTGTGCATACCTGTTCCTATTCAAACGAACATGGACTGCTCTCCAGAGAGATTCATCTCTGTGGAGGTGGCAATATTCGACCAGGAGACCCTCCTGTTAAAAGTCACATATGTATGCTCGGTGGGTCGAACACATCGCAACAAACAAATCTTCTTGACTCGTGGTCAGTACATACTTATCAGTTAATTATATTACTAAATCAACTTAGTAGAATTTACTGATTCGCCGGCCAATTTGACTGTTGTATGTTTAATTTGATCCGCTCTTTGTTGAATCTTCTGCAGCACGATTTGTTGGTGCGGCGGCTGCTGTTGGGGAAGGGTATGTAATCCAGTGTTACATTACATTTGTACCCTGGATTATCACACTCTGCTGTACTCTACAAAGATCGTCTATCATTCAATCGGAAAATATACATATGGTCTTCACATGGAAGCGGTTACTACGGATCTTGACTAGTTATTGTACAACATCAATGCTAGCTCTAACTGACTATTTTGGAAGTGTCAGTCAACTGGTCTAAATTTTGGCTAATTTAAGTTGGCAGCGTTCTTCATTACTGGGAAGGTAATGTTGCCTTTAGTCGCAGCAGTGGCGCGATTAGGCTATCCAACTTATTCTGCAATGACTTGACATTTGTGAAATAATTATACAATGTCGAATCATGTCTCCTGTCTATAAGTTGTATCACATATGTCACGAAGATGTTATATTTATATTCATGTCACTTCCTTGTCTATAATACAGAGATACTGAGGACCCGGGCGTGACCACTGAGGCCCAACAATAAATTATTGTTATTGGTAAGAAACAGATTTTTGTGTTGATTTTTTAGGGCAATATAATTTCTCCCTCTTTGTCTTATGTTTCTCGGAGTTAATTCTGAAACATTGCATAGAAAACGGTTGCTATCATTAGATTCCTATGCACGCGCCCGCTGCGTTAACACGAAAGGTCGGCCGGATTTTGTGTTACTGCTGGATAACTTTCATAACACGCACACATTCCGCCAGATGGCACGCCGACGGTGTCGCCGACATTTTCCTCCAGGCGCTAGTCAGTTTCCGCTATGAAACCAACACTCGGCATCACCATCAGGCCTCTCCAACCTCAGACTCTGAAGCGATCAGACGTGTTCAACTTTGCTCTCCACCAAACATCGCACGTGTCACCGATAAATACGTTACTACTTTCACACGGGAAATCGGTGAGTACACTCACTTCCATAGAATAACCCATTCCAAGGATTCAATTCCATTTGTGTACGCACTGATAATTATCTTATATATTGTTATATATCTAAATGTTGATTTCATTTATTTTGAACAGAAGATGCGTTGTCGCTGTGGCCAAGTGATAGTCATCCAGGATGATGAGGTTATGTGCAGCGTGTGCGATGTGCCCCAGAACATGTAAGTACTACCAATTTTGAAACTGATACGTGAAAAATGTTTGTGAATAATATGGACAGGATTAGCTTATTTCATATTATTTGCGACTGGCGGCATGGCTAGTAGCTCCCACTAGTTAAGCAATACTCAATCAGAACTGACTGACAAACGATATTGCTGCAGCTAACCTGATTAGTGGATGACTAAGACAATTGAGTCTGTGATAGCAAGCAAAGTAATTAATAACTAAGACATCAGTACGGCTCACAATGGAAGACAATGTAACTATGATTTCAAGTGACGCCTAGATGCCAGTTTGACTACCAGACTAAATGTCGGTGACCACGTGGTAGTATTAGTGTGGGTCCTTCAGCTCGTCATCGTTCCCAAACTTCATTGAATGACTGCCTGGACAGTTTAATGTGGCACAAATTAAATAAGTATTTCAGTGGAATCTAAATCAAGATCTAATAATGTGTTAACTGGGTTCAATTGCTAGCATGAATCACTAGTAAGTGTTGCTGTGCTAGCAGTGAAGATAATCACATCAGTAGGGCTCACGATGCAATAGAATATAAATAATTTAGCGAGCCGATTCACCCCGTATTTGCCAGTTTGACTACAAGATTAAATGTCGGTGACCACGTGCTAGTAGTAGTGGGGGTCGTTCAGCTGGTCATCGTTCTCAAACTTCATCGAATGACTGCCTGGACAGTTGAATGTGGCACACATGAAATAAGTATTTCAGTGGAATGTAAATCAGGATCTAATAATGTGTTAACTGTGTTCAATTGGTAGCATGAATCACTAGTAAGTTTTGCTGTGCTAGCAGCAAAGATAATCTATGCAATAGAATATTAATAATTTAGCGAGCTACTGGTCAAAACGTCGGTGACCACGTGCTAGTAGTAGTGGGGGTCGTTCCGCTGGTCATCGTTAGCAAAGAACTAATAGCAGGGTAAACTAAATCTGAAGGTACTTAGATATGTGCTCAACTACTTTTCATTGCGTGTTGATCGATGACGGGAATCGGTTACATTACTGACAACAATCCATATTAACCCTTTAAGGGCAGAGGGTCTGATAAGGGAGGTTGTCTTTTAAATTGTCCCTTATTGTGGCCGTACCAAGCATTATAAAAACGAAAAAATCTTTTTAATACGCCAAATATTAGTGAAGTTATAGTCTTTCAAAGTTGCCTGCCTGTTAAATTTTGAGCTAAACTACTTAGCCTAAGTGACTTTTTAAAAGGAGATAGATGATGTAAAAGGCAATGATGTCCAGACATTGAAAATTAATCAGGACAATGCCACATAGTCTTTTTATCACCATTTTGCTGTAAGAAATGCGATTTGTACTGAGTAAATTGCACATGAACCTAAATTTTCTGCTCTACTTGTTATGAGTTGTAATTTAGAAATTTCATGTTTTATGTCACCATAGCAACCATTTACCAGGTATACACCTTTTCAATTGAAAAAAACGGGCTGTTCGGTTGCCATGGAAACCATTCTAAAGGAACCATTTTCAAAATCCATCAACTTTCAGCATGAAAAACTGAATGAATGGCATTTTTTCAAAAAAATAAATTTAGATTTAGTTTTTTTCCAATTTAAGAATGAATATTGCATAAATAGAGTTATAATTCTTCCAATTTAGCCACAATCTATTATGGACACCAAATTTTCTGCATCTACCAGGCACAAGAACATTTTTTTGATTATTGGTCCTTACAACATTTGGAACACATTGACATAGGAGGAAGAGGGTAAAATAGCAGGTTTTATTAAATGAATAGCATGTCTTATAGGCAATATTATGGGGAAAATGACCCAAATAATAGTGCATAAATGCACTACTCGCCCTGATAGGGTTAAGACAATTGTGTCTGTCTGTGATAGCAGATAAACTAATCACATTATATGGGCTCGTGATGGAATAGAATATAACTTATTTATTTTGCCGACTCGCCACCTAGATGAAAGTTAGACTACTGGTCAAAATGTTGACACACAGGTGCTAGTAGTAGTGTGGGTCGTTCGCTGGATCAAAATTAGTGCAGGGAAATATAATTCATAAGCTACGTTACTAACACCATGACCTAGTAAAACAAGTGTGTCTGTTGTGAGAGCATTGAAACGGATCACATGATGAGGGCTCGCCCTGGAATATGAATAGAATTTAAATAATTTAGAGTGTTGATTTAATTAATTAATTTAGCGTTGGTGTTGGACTAGTGGTCAAAATGTTGTCAACCACGTGCTAGTCTGGGTCATTCAAAACATAAAATGTAGTTAACCTGGTCATCGTGCTCTCCAAGCGTTAACTAACCTCAGCGACAGGGAATTGTTACACTAATTAGAACACTATTACAGGGAAATATTAATCTGAACCTATGGTCAGCTATTTTCCATGTTTAGCAGCGATTGTTCTGTCACGCTCCTCAGCGATGGTGAGCTTGACACCCTTACCACGGTGCCCAAAGTGTAAAATGTGTCTAACTGTGCCAAATCTCAAATCCATATAAGCAATGTTATTATTATCTTGTTCATTCCGCTGGGCCCTGTTGTATAAGCTAAGGAATAATTTTTTTTGTGGGAATTCCTACGTTTTTTTCCTTTACTTCGTTGGGAAATTCCTACGCTAAAAAGCATTGAAAGTATAGGCTATTCCTTCCCTGCACCATTCCTTCCCAGCTTCTAAGCAAGGAAAACTGAGGGAATTCCTTCAGTCCTATACAATTTCAATATGTTTCTCTGGGAATTTTCCTACGGCTTTTCCTTCCCACCAAGCAGATGTAATCATGTAGGAATTTACTACAATATTTCCCTCATTGAACCACTCAATATCCCCTGCCCACTTCAAAAAACAGTGGTCAAGGTACATGGTAAATGGGGGGACATGCCTTGTTCTCACTAGTAATCAACACTCTTGAGGCACAAACAATTGAGACAAACTAGGTCAAGGACAAATTTTGATTGGTAACTAATGAAACTCTCAGGTTGGTGGTTCAATCCCCACCCAGTGCTGTTTGTTTTTTCCCAGAAAGGCTCCCCTCTCAGGTCCATGGTTCGAATCCCAGCTTGGGAGGCTTCTATTTTCTATTCCAATTATGTTAATAATCAACAGAAAAATCATCTAACAGCAGAAACTTTGTACTATAATGATAGCAGATATATATGACTAGTAAAATCATATTTTTGCAGTCAATAAATCCTAAGGAATTCTTGTTTTCCAGTCTTTTGATGTTTAACTCAGAGGAAAGAATGAGGGAAATTACTTCGGTAGGAAAACTTCTGGGGGAAATTCCTACATAGGGAACAACTACAAGTATCAATGTAGGAAATTCCCACAGCTAAATGGGTCAGTTTCTAGGTCATGCCTGTGGATCTAGATTCTAATCCATTCTGGATAATCTGCATCAGATTTGAAGGTATAAGAATCAAAGTATCTAATATTTTACCCACTTTACCGCTTCAAATTGAAGGAGATGTGTTATTTTAATCTTTAACCCAAAGAAATTAGTGAATCCTATGCATCCTATTTACCTTCTACTTTGCTGACCAACACCTCTACAGCAAGGAATATTCCTACGAGCTGGTAATTTTCTGTAGGAACGAATGTAGTTAGGGAAAAATTCATACAGAAAAAATTCCTTGCTTAGCTTATACAACAGAGCCCTGATGAAGACCACCTATGCTACGGTCTCATTCTACTATGGACAATTGTATTTGCAGTCGCTGCTTGAAATGCTAACGATTTGGAACTACAGGTTTTACTAGTCCTATAACAGGACAGGACACGCACGATAGCTTAATCAATTTATAAGCTTTTGTTACTACTGTTTCATGCTCAATGTCATTGGTAACTTTTCTACAATTCAATGGTTTTTCAAGTTCCATGTTCAACGTTCCTAGGTATAGCACAAGATTTTAGTTCAATGTTCGTTCGTCAGTATTCACCTTGTTACGAGAGTTCAGTCCATCTATAAAGTACACTGTTGCAGTAGCACCTGTAGCATTGGCTCTATGCTTACAGAGATGTAAGATGTAAGATGGGATGTCCTTGTACTTAATTAGAGTGTGCCATAGTACCAACATGACACAATCAACGATATATCATACATTAATCGACTTTGTTGTTCACTCGTTGCAATGATGCAGTTGCATATTTACATACATACCTGATTTTTTGGAATATATTGATTAATATTCTGGTCGTATACATGAACTGTAATTTAGTAATTTATCCTTACTTTACCTTCAGGACTGTGCCCCAGTTAAACACTTGTAAGTATGATCCGTATTAAAAATGACAATGATCGACATTAGCAATGTTATTGTGATATGTTCATAAATTTAGAGTATCAAGTTTGTAATTCCTAAATTTTTCGGGTCGGTTCAATTGTAGTTTGTACGATACGTTGTTGCACGATAGATACAGTACGTAACGATGAGCTTTGGCTACTTGGGTTAACTCACATAAATTGCAATTAATCCTCAATATTTCGTGCTAAATTTTCAGTTGTTGCCCTTGAGATCATGGCGGGGGAGGAGACCCAAGTCCTGGAAACAGAATCAGCAGAGCAACAACAAAAGGAGCCAAAGTAAGTTGACATTATACATGTGTTCCAAAACTACATTTTTACATTCATTTCACCAACTACAGTCAACTACAGCCTACATGCATGTGTTACTGTTAATAGTTGTCGGCAAATGATCAAATGCACCAGTTGACAAGGGCATCAGTACAAATGCCTCTTCCTTAATTTAATTTTGGTCACAAGGAACTGACATCAATGATTCTGAAACCCTCTTTGACACAGTAATAAGTTGATAGTATTATATCTCTATTTCTATTCAATTCACAGGTCGGAGCCGGACACCAATGGGAGTGGTAAGTAACAATTCATTCAATTGTACAAAATGCATTCCATTGTTTTCCATATTGAATATTAAAACGCAAAAGTCATTATGTTCATTGTAGCTATGACAGTCTTAGTACAAAAGTTGTAGTGAACAGTTCCGGGTTTTACGTCGGTCTCTAGGTATGATCGTAAACTACATCCCTCTTGGGTCTTCCTGCCCCTCTCGCCCCGCAACACCCTTTGTAAATGGGTTGATACTATGCATTGCATAGTTAATATCACTAAGACCAAAGGCAGTGAATCAATTATTAGAATAATCGCATTATAATGTTACTTTTACAGCTAGTACGCAGCGCCGCCCTCCAGCAAAGGCCAGCCAGTCAGGCGCCATGCAGCTGTAAGTATGATACCTAAATAACTATAAATTACAAAATCATCGTAACAGTCAATGAAGTACTTCACACTTGTTCGGCGTTCGCATCAGTGGCTTTGCCAATGCAACATTTAAGGGGGGAGAGCCTCCTGTGCATTGCCGAGTTTTTTGGGGATTGTGAGTGGCATCTCTGCTATTTCAAATGCACTTCCAATGGTCTAACCATGAACGCTGCAGCCCATATTATATGTCATGTATTGTATGTAGTCGCAGTACTGACGAAACTTTCAATTTCTACACACAACAGGTTGAATGAAGGTGTCCGCCTATTATATTGTTAGCATGTCATATGTAAAAAAATCATTGGCATGTCAAGTAAAGTACAGTAACCTGTGTACAATAATAACACCCCACCAACCAAAAAAAAAAGTTTTATTAGATAATTAAGGTCCCCGCTAATGCCTGCTACATCAACATACTGACCATACCCAGTCAGTCTCTCCATAGTATACCACAGTTAGATCGAAGCATGTTCTATAGTCCATAATATAATACCAGTGGCATGTGATCTTATGGGCGATATGTAAATGGATAGAGCAGAGGTAAGAAAGAGAATTTTTTTTTATATATGTGCGAGTGGATTTTGTTAGTCTGTATAATTTATTTGATCAATTGATTTGTTTGAAAATGATTAGATAACTATTCACAACTATATTGATGAATTATCATTCATATTGTAAAGGGCTTATGCCGCATGAGTGTGAAGCTGGATTGGTCCAATATTGCAATACAGGAATGTATAATACATCCTCGAACGCCTATTGACTTTGACCAATCAAGCTGACCATTTATGTGGCGCCGAAAATTATTATTGAAAAATATCGACACAGCTAATATATTTGGAAGTCAAACGTGATAGAGTCCATGTCATAATCGTAATTGTAATCAGCTATATCGGAGGAGGTTGAGATTGAGCTGCAATCGAATGACTCATATACAAAATTATGAGGAGAGCGCCTGAACTTTTGTCTCGTCAAGTCAACCTTAAAGTTGTAGACAAAGTGTATATCACTCTGATCAACGCGCAGTTGAAGGAGTGCGCATATGTGCACGTGTGCTGTGGCCGTCGTCTGTCCGGGCTGAGGTCAGTTTGTCCTCCCCAACTGGTTGTTGGGTGAGCAAATGACTCATGACGCTTCGTCCCACTTTCTTTTTGCCGATTGTGGGCTTTCATTTGATTTGCAAGGGACATGAGTGTAAATGTGGATTGGTCCAATATTGCCCTACAGAAACGTATAATACTTTCTCTCCCGCATATTGACTTTGACCAACAATTTATGCTCAATAAATAAAAAAATAATAATAATATAATTATAAAAAATAATAAAATTATAAAAAATAATGAAAGAGTGACATGATGATATAAATGATGATCAATTGTTTGTGAAAAAATGTTATGATTCATTCAGTCAATGTATATATTATTTAATATTTATTATGTAATGTAAAATGTTTTTCGTAATTGTAATGAGCTATGTCGGAGGAGAAGAAGTGAACTAATATATTTGGAACTCAAATGTCATTGTACTTGAGGGGAAGCATCTTTCACTAAAGGAGGACTACACACGCTATGTACCAGTAACGTCCCCGCTAATGCCTGCTACATCAACATACTGACCATACCCAGTCAGTCTCTCCATAGTATACCACAGTTAGATCGAAGCATGTCCTATAGTCCATAATATAATACCAGTGGCATGTGATCTTAAAGTCATTAAAAATAAACTGAACCAGTTCCCAAGCTTGACATGACATCTTCATTGTTAAGTTAGTGTAGTTAGTAATAGCCTAGAATATCATTATATATAGGGCATTTCGCTACCATGTCATTTTGCTGTTATGACTTATATTAATTGTGTAGTGAATTTCTAAAATTTCCGTGTTAAAATAAGGTTAGCAAAATTGGATTACAAATATGACAGTGTCAGTAAGGTAGTGATGACTGTTATTGTAATGGGTTGTATTATTTCCGATTCAGCGCGACACCAGGATGGACTGGAAGAGCGTCTTGATGAGTTCATGCGAACCGATTCATCAAAAGCGGGAGGAAACAAGTCAAAGGTATGCAAGTCGAGTCACATATTATTAATTATACTAAGTATCAGTATCAGTCAGTAAGGTTAAATATATGCCTAATAAATGTTAATATAATAAAAGTTCTTGAAAAATGTAGGTTTATCCATCTTTTCTAATTCAGTAGGCTAATGTTGTTTTTGTTGTTTTGCGTGTGCCTGAGGCTGCCACTAACCCTTAGTTAACCTCAACTACTACTAGCACGTGTTCACCAACATTAACTATAACTTATTTCAGCCATGTTATAACGTCAGCATACGCGACAAGAACTTTAAAAGGGTCGCAGGCGTACCTAACATCTGCGTCGCAGAGATGAACGATATGGGGGAGTTGGCCGATTACATCGGCCAACACTACTTCGTCCCGCCTCAGACTCAGCTTGTGCCCTACACGAGGTTACCAAACAGCGGTCTGACACCACTGTTGCGAAATACTACAACATCAAAGATAAAAAAGCGCCCTTACGCCGCTTGCCACTGTTGATGCACGCGGGGAGAACAGAGGGGAACGTCTTGCGGCAAACATTCTACCCGGTACGAGTAGAAAGTTTTGTAATAGTACATATAAGCGTTGGTTCCCCATAGGGGCCAGCACTTATACTGATGATAGAGATGAACATATGACCATATATATTTTCTCCACTGGTTTGGTTTAATGTGTAATGCCGGCGAATTAACAAACTCCTTCTAAGTAGCTGTATGTGCTGACATTTTCTAATCCCAATTGTATACGTGACGTACAGTTTTGTCCTGATGGTTCATTTGTGCAAGGTGTGTAATTAAACATGTCCTCTTGCCATTCCAGCCGCCCGGTGACGACTCGAAAGATGATTTCACGAAGAAAGGTGAATATTGCAAGAAATAATTGACATAGCTTTCAACATTGACTGATTACTTTGGATAATTGTCTACAGTATATTGAAGAAAGAACGTGCCCAAAGTAAAAAAAAAAACACTTCTAGATTTAGTATTAATATCTAAGCGAGTGAATTGTGTCACCAGAATTGAATATGTTTACAGTTATATTTTCAGTCTCTGGGCCGAAGAAGAGAAAACTTGCCAAACTCGAGTGGTCCGACTCGGACGACGACAGTGTGGACAGTGAGTGTTGCCAAAATACATCACCTACTGACAAAGCAACTTTATAGATATACTAGACCATATTACTGCTCCTAATCGATGTTATTCATGGTAATACAAATTAGTTGTTTTTCGGTTTAAAGAATTGAGACATGTGGAGGACTGGCTGTCGGGGACGACCTCGCCCCGGCCGACGACCCCAAACCCCTCGACCAGCAAAGTGGCGAAGTCAAGTGCCCAACAAGTGGGCAACACTCCAACGAGCCGAACAAATCGTAGTTGTGCCCAAGCCCAAGCCCAACCTATCGCCAACACTACTCCACGTCAATCGACGAATAGCAGCTGTGCCAACACTACTCCACGTCAATCAACGAATAGCAGCTGTGCCCAACCTGCAAGGCGTGCCAGTGCCCAAGCGCAAGCACAAGCCCCAGCCAAACATGACGTCTACACTACTCCACGTCAATCGAAATCGACGAATAGCAGTTGTGCCAAACCTGCCCAACATGCCCAACCTGCAAGGCGTGCCACTGCCAGTGCCCAAGAGGTCGCAACGACTCCCCAAAGACCAAGTTGCAGCAGTGGTGATACGAACGCACCACAATTCGAGCCTCGCCGTAGGTACTTTTGCAACAGTTTCCCCTTTCTGAAGCACTCATTAATATACCCATTAATATCCATATCACACATGTATGCTACTATGTATTCCGATTTAGTGAGTCCGATTATTTTGAAATAGAGCAAATGCATGTTCATTCAGGTTCATTGTACAATGATACTATTCATTGTAACCACCGTTGTATAGATGAACGCTTTTTTTTTCCAGTTCTCGAACTCATCGAGGCCGTCACACAAAATCTTGCAGTGATGGCCAAGACGATGGCACGGTTAACTAAAAATGAGGGCAAGCTCATCAAAGTGCTAAACAAAGGTATGCTTTACATTGGTTACTATTATTATTACAACCATTCTTTGGAAACTCAGACATCGTAGTACTATAGTTTAGTAAATAGGCTACAACTTTTGTTCATTGTCCCCGCGTATGTTTACTAGCCGGCTATCAGACGACCAGTATGCAATCAAGTAACATGAGTATTTTTCTCGTTAAATAGTGGAGCTATCACAAGTAAGGCCAAGAGAGCCCGAGCCGAGACAGCCCGAGAACAGCCCAACTGCAGTGGAGAAAGGTAATTATATTTGGTGACTTTTTAGATATAGACACACACATGAATAAAGTTGATAAAGTTATGGTTCATAAAGTACAGATGTGACAGGTGAATTTTCTCATGAGTAATAATTTATATGTTTCATATGCCTAACCAAGTGGTAAATTACATTGCTTTCTTATGTTGCATACTTATTTATACACAGAGTGGTAAATTTCATTGCTTTCTTATGCTGCATACTTATTTATACACAGAGAACGAGCCCGAGCCCGAGCCCGAGACAGAATGCGAACCTGAGAAACGTCCAGGCAAAGGGAAAGGCAAGGGGAAAGGCAAGGGGAAAAGAAGTAAGATTTAATTTCCTATTCCTATTAATATCATATTAGGGTTGCAGTGTGTGTGTGTGTGTGCAATTGACGAAGACATCCAAGTCAATGCATACAAGTGAATGTGTTGGCAGGGAGTCAACATTTATAATGTTTGGGCGGATGGTAGACATAGCATTTTCCTTTATCAATAGGATTTGTATTCAGGACACTGATTACTCCGATGTGTACGTTCCAATTAGTTGACTTTGTAATACCATGATTAATAGGTATGTGATATCACTGTAACTTCGAGTCATGGTAAGATAGTAACATTAGTTGTGTTTACTTCATAATTAGTATTTGTACGTAAAATTGTAAATGTGACTGCGTAATCATTAATATTGTGTTTATTTTATTGTGTTGTTCCTAATACTTGAACTACTAGTATTGCTTATAAATTGTGATTGTTGTATGCACTATACCTGTTGATATGTATATTAGACAAACTATGTTAGCACATTGGAAGAGACAGGAGCTTTTCTGAGCCCGACATCAACCAATTATTGTATGATTGTAAAAAAATATGTATTGGTTTTATAACATTTGAAACATTATTATATGGGTGAGACAGGAGCTTTTCTGAGCCCGATATCTACCCTTATTATAGGTTATTAATACTAAAAGTATTAACTATTTGTGGACGATTACTTAGCTTTTGTAGGGAGGAGACAGGAGCTTTTCTGAGCCCGATATTCACCATCCAAAAGTTAATGTGATTGGTCTCATGCATCAGGTAATATGACATACTTCAATTCCATGTTAGGAGTAATTTTCAACAGTATTATCAAGTCGTACAAACTTTGCAACAAAGAAATTAGAACAAATGCAAGGTAAAATGTATAAATAAAATGAGCTAATGATCAAACAAGGTATTAAAATACAAAGGGTTATTGGGAGGATTTTATAAATATTGTGCCTATGTAATGAACCCCATTGTAGTTCAACAATGGTATCTGATATCGATGAATTTCAGTTTGTTAAAAATGTGTATATAAACATGTACAATATGGAACATGAAGAAGTTCCGGTCGTAACTACAGTAGTTAGTAGAAAAACGACACTCATTATCGAATTAAGGGGTACTACAGTAAATAGTAGTACCTATGTCAAGGTTGGAGGATCTCATGTCATTAGATCAAGAAAGGTATTCAGTTTGAAACAAAAAAATCCTGTGAGTAAATCGGTATACTTGCTAACTACAACGAGCTTTTCTAATGGATAATGATAATGACGATGTAAAAATATTCAAAAGCCTTAAAGGGCTCAAGGTTGTATCCTGGAATGTGAGAAGTCTGATACCTAAGTTGGATCAGATACAACATTTTATTATTGAATGTAATCCTCAAGTCGCATTATTACAAGAAACGTGGTTGAATAGTAATATATTACCGGCCCATATTGGAATTCAAAATTACCAGACTATCAGAAGTGATAGAACATTAAAACAAAGAGGGGGAGGATTAATTGCATATATACACTCATCCATTATGGTGGAGGAGGACAAATATGTCAAACTCTGTAGATCTACTAAAGACATTGAATTGCAAGTTTTCGAAATCTCTAGGGAATATATGAAAAGTAAAATAATTGTTAATGTTTACAGGAGACCTCAGGGAAACCTAAAAGAAGCGCTGGATTTACTAGATGACACGTTGAATGATATAGATACGACAAAGGAAGTGATTATAATGGGGGATTTCAATTATGAGGCATCTGACATAGAAGGGGGGAAATCAATTGGGGCAGAAAGGTTTAAAGTGTTGCTGTATAAATTTAACTTACAACAGATTATCAATGTTAAAACGAGGATCAGCAAGTCTTCCGCCTCCTCCATTGACCACGCCTACACTAACTGTAATATAGTAAATGGTAGTGGGACGCTTAACATAAACGTGAGTGATCACCTGCCAATTTATATCCAGATAAAAAAAGCGAGAAATAGATATCATACTGAATCATTCAAAGCAAGGAACACAAAATGCCTTGATGTTAAAATCCTTAAAGAAATACTACAAAACTTAGATTGGTCAGACTTTTATGAATTAGAGGAGGTGGAGGTGGCGTGGGAAGTGCTGATGTCGTACATCATCAAATATGTGGATAGGATGTGTCCGATAAAATATTTTAATAGAGTTAGAAGGTTACCAGAATGGTATGATAAACGAATTATACAACATTCTAAAGAGAGAGATAAGGCGTTCGCAAGGGCAAAGCGTACCAATAAGGATGATGACTGGGTAGTGGCTCGAAACCTGAGATTCCAATTTAATAAGGAAATTAAGAAAGCAAAAAACAACTACATAAGAACACAAATTAAAGAAAATAGAGGAAACCCAAACAAGTTCTGGGATATAATAAAACCTCTAATGTCACCGGATAAGGTGGCTAATAAAGGAGATAAAATTAAACTTAACTCTCCAGATGGTATAAAACTTGAGGGGAAAGATATATCAGATGAGTTTAATAAATTTTTTGTAAATATAGGGCCCCAGTTGGCCAAGGTTATTGACAAGAAAATAGGGAATGACACTAAATCAGACCCTATCTCAGATACTCTACCTGATACAACCCCTGAAAAAATCTTCACACTTACTGAGATCACTTGGAAACAAGTGGAATTAGCAGTAAGGAAGGTTGGTAACAACAAAGCCTCGGGAATTGAGCTACTCCCAACCAAAATACTTAAGCCATGCATGATTGCCCTTTCTGAACAATTTGCGTTTCTTTATAACTTATCTATTAAGACATCGTCGATACCCAATGACTTTAAAAATGCAACGGTCACCCCATTGTATAAAGATGGTGCTAGAGGTACACCTGGGAATTACCGTCCCATCTCGTGTATCAAGCTCCCAGCAAAAATTCTAGAAAGCTGTGTCCAGCAGCAACTATCGTCATATCTAGAGGACAATGAATTTCTTAGTGAGGAGCAGTATGGTTTTAGGAAAGGGACATCTATAGTGGACGCTCATGATCATTTATTGGAAACTGTTTATAACCATCTTAACAATAAAAAAGCCGTGGACCTTATATTCTTAGATTTCCGTAAAGCTTTTGATACGGTTAACCACGAGCTTCTTCTTCATAAATTACAAGATTATGGCATCACAGATGATTCTCTAAATTGGTTTAAAAATTATTTAGAAAATAGAACACAAAGAGTACTTGCTAATGGCATACTCTCTTCCCCAAGAGAGGTGACCTGTGGTGTACCACAGGGGACCTCTCTTCCCGCTTCCCAATAACGAGACTTTTAAAAAATCATATCTTTATAAAATGGCTACGTTGTGGAATAATCTACCTGACAATATACAAATAGTTCCATTTAAGGAGTTCAGATATTATTTAAAGCATGTTTATCACCAAGAATTTGATACATTTTTCAATGATACACCTACAAAATAAGAAGGGGAAAGGGAAAAACTTGGGGAAAAACTTGGGGGAAAGTGGGTAATCATATTGTGATTATGAATTCTTAGCAGGAGTGCTGCTTTAATCTGTAGTAGCAAATAGAAACTTGATAAAGTTGTCATCATCAAAGGTCTGTAAATCCTG
The DNA here is from genome assembly GCA_942159475.1 of Sthenelais limicola. Lineage (NCBI taxonomy): Eukaryota > Metazoa > Annelida > Polychaeta > Phyllodocida > Sigalionidae > Sthenelais > Sthenelais limicola. The sequence continues at coordinate 54,599,172 of OW804102.1, read as the reverse complement.
AGAATATAAAGACCGATATAACGGTATCTAACCCAATAAAATATTCATACTTTAATTTTTTACCGAATCAGGAATATGGAAAAACTGATTGAAACAGTCTTCACTGTAGTGTTTCCTCCTAATATCAAAGGAGTTTATTTTATTGTCTTAAAGATTGCTATTATATAGTTGGTTGTTAACAGATCTAGCTGTCATGAATGTTAAGCTGTATATTAATGTAAGCTTACTGTAAATTGGTTAGCTGCTATTTGAATTTTGAAGAATTTTGAAGAATGTATCCATATCTTCAGGTTAAAATTAGTACCCTTTGAAAATGTACATTGAAAATGTCAAGTCTCCCTAGTAGAAGGGTTTCTATCAAAAATATCTAATTTCTCTCATATTCGAAGAAGTATATCTTTGAATGGAGATTTATAATTGAATTGAGTCATGTTTTAATCAATGTAATTATAGTAAATCGAGCACTGTAAACTTTAATCACTCAATGTATTTACAGCAAATCGCTAATTGTTAATTTTCATTCACTCACTTGTACCACATTATAATATCATTGTTTTAAGGGACCCCGTGGAAGAACTCACTGTAACGCACTGCGACTCTGAGAGGGATCGTTTCCCCATTCGATAATACATTATATTGATGTACATGTCTATTGAATAAAAGTTGTTATATATATATATATACTTATCAATTTCTGCATTGCAGCAACTGAGACAACCAATACACAGAGGCCGTCGCGAAAGTGCGCCCAGAAAAACTAGACGGATATACTAGTATATATACATCGGGGGATCGCTAGATAGATGATTAGCTGCAGCATAAATAAAAGGACGAATTGAAAGGACGTACAATAGTTGGACGATCGAAACGATTATTATTGTTGTATTAAATAAAAGCAAGAGATCGATAAGATGATTGGACTGCTGCATCGGCAATTGAAAGGATTATTATTGATTTATTAAATAAAAACAAGAAATAGAAAGTACTGCCTCATGTGTCTTTTCAGCTAACTTAGTTCTCGTATTATCACATCCTCCACGATTCCAATTTAGTACATCGTAGCAAATTATGTAAGACATAACTCCCTAAGAAATGCTACTATGACGTCTTCCACGATATGAAACCAAAGTCCTACGATAATTGGACATGAGAAACGGAGAAAGGGAAATAGTTCTTATTTTAAAATTATGAATTAAACACAGATCAATCACGATTGAAGAAACACATTTCCAGTACAGGACAATGTTTCGTCAGTAATGTAAAGATAATAGTACAATGAATAAAATGGAAATAGTTATAATTTTAAAGTGATGAATTAAACATAAACCAATAACGATTCAAGGAAGAAATTATTCATTTGGCCATTACCAACCAAGTGGTATCGTTCTGACGAACCTTCAATTGATACGTCAGGGGGCACCACCGATTAATCGCTACCGTTACGAACTAATGTGTAAGTTGAGCATACGTTAGAATTAATAGCAACCATGTGAAAGCACACACACAAGGGGGCAGCATATGTATGGGCGCAACTTATAAAGGACACTAGGGGGCAGCACAAGTAATAGTTGGGGGGCGTGTCGACAACCCAACTAACCCTTGGGTGACGACTTTAAAATTAACACCACCGACAAGTCGGCCGATTTTTCTTACAAAGTTGGCACAAAGTTAATGGGCGCAACTTATAAAGGACTCTAGGGGGCAGCACAAGTATCATTCATGGTGTCAACACCAGAGGGGGGCGTGTCGACAACCCAACTAACCCATGGGTGACGACTTTAAAATTAACACGACCGACAAGTCGGCCGATTTTTCTCAGATAGTAGGCACAAAGTTAAGTATGACATAAACTTGCCGACATTGACGGGAAAAGCAATTTTTTTTCCATGTTATGCCGACAGCAAACCCGATATGGCGCACAAGTACGCGGCAAATTGTTCCACTTGTAAGTACAATCGGCCGATTTCTGACTAAGGTCACCGACATTTTCGGGAAAAGACCGACACATGAAATTGTCCAAAAAACTGTCCGATTCTTTGAAAAACAATCGGCCGCCTTTTTTTTACATCGGTAAATTGATCGCAAAAATTGGCGATGCTTTTTCCGACATTGCAAACATCGCTATGCTAAGTCTATGGGGTTTACCGACATTGTCGGCGATAAAGCGGCACTTTCAATCCGGTTTCCATAGAAAACAAAAGGTAAAGGTTGGCAATGCCACATCTAACTACCTTCCAGTTAATTATGGTGTCCCGCAGGGTTCCATACTGGGCCCCCTCCTGTTTAATATATTTGTTAATGACATAACTCAACTACAACTAAATGGCAAACTGTTACTTTTTGCCGATGATATAGTGTTAGTCAACAATGCTCACTTGGAAGGTCATCTCATATATCAATGCCAAACTGATACATCTAAAATAGCCCAATGGAGCCAGTCGAACAAACTGGCAATTAGCTTGCCAAAGACTAAGGCAATGTGTATTAGACCATCACCTAGACAAAACACTACTAACCCAGCCGTACCCATTACTATAGACCTTGTGCCCCTAGAGTGGATTGATACCTTTACTTACTTGGGAGTTTGTATTGACAGAAAACTTAATTTCAGTGACATGGCTAATCAGGTTATCTCGAGGGCAAATGCCCGATTATACAATATGTGATGTGTTTCAGCAAAATAAGTCATAAGTCGCTAAAAATAGATTTTGAGATACCATTAGATTTGAAAAGATGAGATCAAGCTGATTCCAATGATAGTAAACAGTGTAATAATGTTATAAGTATTTCTAGAATTTAGTTTGATATTTTCCTTTTTGAAAAAAAAAGTATCCAATATTTCTGGGGGTCAATAAACAGTAAAGTTACTAAATGTAGTCCATATGGTGACCTTTAAACCGAGAGGATGTATTATATAGATTTTCCTGAAATCTGATACACCGATTGATATAAGTCTAAGTGATGAACTCGCTAAAAATCAGAACATTCCAATAACGTGATCTTGTAAAAAAAACACTTTGAAAAATATCAATTTTGCGACTTATGACTCATTTTCCTGAAACACAACACATATATATGTTAACAGATTCGCACTTGATAGCCACACCAGGTTACTCCTTGTCAAGTCAATGGTACTTAGCTATCTGGATTATGGGAACACATGCTATCTTAACTGCTCGAAAGCTACTCTTGATAAATTACAAATTCTCCAAAATAAGTCATTACGTTTTGCTAAATTGAAACCCAGATGGCATAGTGCCACTGAATTGCACAATCAAACAAAAACCATGACTGTCAGGGAACGCATATTCTTTAACCCAATGAAATTCTTTCACAACTCCACCACCCAAGAATCGACTGGATTGAAAGGAGGAGGGTAGATTGTGCATACCACCTCAGGGAAGATAGAGATTTGAATTTTGAAGTAAAAAGACCTATAATAACACCATATCAAAAATCGCTGAGTTACTCAGGTATCCTCTGGTGGAACAACTTGCATAGAAAATACAAAACGATCCAGTCAACCGATAATTTCAAAGCTGCCCTTAAAAGGGACATATTGAATAAACTGATTGTTGTACCGAACTTTTAAGTCCCGTTCACCCACTTCGCCCCTAATAGGAATAGGAATTATGACCGTTGTATGTATCCAACCTATATTCCAAAGAATATCTAATATCCCCCCCCCCTCTGCCCCCCCCCTCATTATCATCATTTCTTATCACCTAAATGATTGTTCTATGAACCATGTTATAATGATTTGACACACACACTTATTTAATTGGAAAAAGGAGATTGTTCAGATTTCAGGGTGTGGTTGAAAACCGGGAGTATCCCGAGCTACATTAAAGAGTGCCAAAAACATCAACCTGAATAAAGTTTGTTTAAAAAAAAAAAAAAACTGACCTGGAGAAAGGATCCTTATATGGATCTGCCCATATATAGACATATGGGAATGTTATATTCAGGAATGAATATAGTTACTAGATACCAGTTAATTTGCATGACAGTTATTACACCTGTATACCAATATAACCTCATATATGTGTATGTTCTCGAGCAAACCCCCTAGTTCGAAACACAGGGGGATACAGGAGGAGGTACAGGGGACGTACAGGAGGGGTTATACAGGGGTAACACGGGAGGAGTTACAGGGGGACGTACAGGAGGGGTTACATGGGTAACACAGGAAGAGGTACAGGGGGATACAGGAGGAGGTAGAGGGGACGTACAGGAGGGGTTACACAGGGGTAACACAGGAGGAGGTACAGGGGGATACAGGAGTAGGTACAGGAGACGTACAGGAGGGGTTATACAGGGGTAACACGGGAGGAGATACAGGGGGACATACAGGAGGGGTTACAGGGGGACGTACAGGAGGGGTTACAGGGGTAACACAGGAGGAGGTGCAGGGGTGATACAGGAGGGGATACAGGAGGAGGTACAGGGGGATACAGGAGGAGGTACAGGGGGAGGTACAGGGGGATACAGGAGGAGGTACAGGGGACGTACAGGGGGAGGTACAGGGGGATACAGGAAGAGGTACAGGGGGATACAGGAGGAGGTACAGGGGGATACAGGAAGAGGTACAGGGGACGTACAGGAGGAGGTACAGGGGGATACAGGAGGAGGTACAGGGGACGTACAGGAGGAGGTACAGGGGGATACAGGAGGAGGTACAGGGGACGTACAGGAGGGGTTATACAGGGGTAACACGGGAGGAGGTATAGGGGGACATACAGGAGGGGTTACAGGGGGACATACAGGAGGGGTTACATGGGTAACACAGGAGGAGGTGCAGGGGTGATACAGGAGGGGATACATATATATATATTGAGCGGTATGCTATTTTATATGTTGTTCATGTTATGCTATTATATACGTTGTTCAAGTAAAAAAAGGAATTTTTCATCAAGGTTCATTTGCTATCTGGACCACAGAATTTCTTTTCACCAAAGAGTACAGAATAATCAATGTCTATGTGCCTATGTGTCATTGTCAATGGTGTCACACCAGGCAAACATTATCCATAGACATAATAAGATAATAGCGTCGGAAGCTAATTTGAAATAGGGGGGGGGGGGGGCAAATTCTAGGTTTGACCTTTGGTACGCCACTACACTGGGAAATATGCCAGCAAGCTATATTTCGATCATATACTAGGCCTAAACCTCCGTCATAATGTGCATACATTCTTGTTAATTGTAAGCTGCACATTACCTTTTTGAAATGTACATTATGTTGTACCCTCCCCAAATGTCACAGTTATGAAGATGAAAATGAAGGGCAGAAGCTTCATCCATACTGAAAATTGTTTGCCTAACAAATTTGGATTTGAATTTCCTTCTCCAATAGTATAGTTTAGCGCTTCCTTTAGAGGGAAGAGGGATGGGGGAAGATGGAATGGGGTGGGGGAAGATGGAATGGGGTGGGGGAAGATGGAATGGGGTGGGGAAGGCGAGGTCCTTAGGTCATTTTATGATTTGAAGTGCCATTAAGCTTCCCCTATACTTGATATGTGATGTGTTCCGGAAAATGAGTCATAAGTCGCAAAATTGATATTTCTTAAAATGTTTTTTTCACAAGATATGATTAATGGAATGATCTGATTTTTAGAGAGTTCATCATTTAGACTTATATTAATCGGTGTATCAAATTTCAGGACAATCTATATAATATATCCTTTAGTTTGAAAGGTCCTAATAATGGACTACATTTAGTTACTTTACTGTTTATTGACCCCCAGGAATATTGGAAACTTTTTTTTCAAAAACGAAAATATCAAACTTAAAATCTAGAAATACTTATGAGATTATTAGACTGTTTACTATTGAAGAAATGCGGGCCATTCTTCGTAATAATTCAGGGTCAGTAGTTGGGCGAGAAATTAATCAACGCAACACACAGAGATGTATGCTTCGAATCAGTACCAGCCTCACAAGAGACCGATTCCAACCTTTTTCTTTATTCTTATACTAGACAGATTAGAACGAATACACTGGTCCTGCGCTGATTGGCTTTGGTCCCGTTGGTCCCGTTGGTCCAATTAATTGACAGGTTAGATTAGAGATCCAATCAGCCACAGGATAACAATGACAGACAATTATTAAAACGAGGCTCAGAGTGACCACTGCCACTCTGACCAATCTCTTTGGGTGGTGACCAGGTCACGGGGTTATCTCCCCTCCCCTCTCCCTCCCACTCTTTAATCAGTATTCCCCCCCCCCCCTCCCCTGACCTGGCGGTCAGCCCCTCCCCTCCTTTCCCATGTGATCGACTTTGAGATAACGGTCAGACCTGGACCTCACCTGTACCTTTGGACTTTGGGATGATAAGAAATCCGCGAGCGTTGTGGCGGTAAGAAAGTGTGGGTAGCCTTCTGGCCGGTAGGGGCGCGACAAATGTCTGGCTGAATGAGACAACTTTAACTCAAAATTAAACAATTTAGGCTTGTCAATTTTACATACGTGCCAATCTCATTTGGTTCGGAGAACTGTGTACAACATAGTTCTCCGAACCACTCTAAGGAGCAGACAACACATCGACGCAACCCTCATTTTAGTTTCTGGCCGACAACCCCCGAGCAACCCCGAGTATCACCGAGCGGCGACCCCCTTGGCTGACCGAGTTCTGCCGAACCGGAACCCCCGACCTAGAACCATAAGTGGGGTTCACTTTTCTTCCACTCACGAATCCACTGCCATCCTCAGTCAAATTCTACCCTCATGCTTCATTAGATTTGGAAGTTTTGATGCCCGATATCTAATTCCACATGAGAGACCTTTATTTACGTTGGGGCACCTCGATCCGGCATTTTTAACCACTGGATTTTTAACCTTTGGCCCGCCGGACAAATTCACAGCGGCCATCCCTATGTGGATCAAGGCTCCCTTTCTCCCTTAAGTACCTACATGTTTATCAAATTGAAAAATGAAAAAATAAGACAATCTAGAGAAGTACAGAGGAAAAATCAACTCCCCTAAATCAAAATAATAGCTAAAGATTTTACAATGCCTTAGCGTAAAATTATTACTGAAGCACGGCGAACCCGCCTCGGATAATTTGTAAACACAGTCTCTTAAGAGTTTTCACTAGGTGGCGTATTACCGCACTGTCTTTTGAGTTTAATGTATTGTTCATCAATATCTCGGCTTTTCTTGTCTATGGGTTCTCCCCGTAGAAACGTCTCAGGCATTTTCACGCAGTCTTTGAATATTGCCTTATATTTTTACTCGTTTTTGGGCTGCCTATCACTACTTAACGTCCGTAAGGTGGCAGCATGTATCTTATACACTTTCTAGGTACCTGTCGCCGAGAACATCCTCAAGGTGGCGACACTGGTACATACTTATACATTTCCTTAGGGAGCCTGGCTCTGGTCTAGAAGACTGACAAGATTCTTTTATATTTTCAGCCCTTCTTTCGACCCAAAAATGGCCCGCTGATGTGTGCACATCGGTCTAGCGACTACCAATCGTTCCTAGGCTGGTCTCCTTGGTATCACTACTCCATCAACAATGTGACAACCTCCCATCTTTGCTTCACCCTACTTTCAGAGAACGGGTCCTTCATCGTCCTCTCTCAAGTGGTGGCTTATTCCTTCACATAACAGCTAGCTTTCTCACCCTAACTTGAGCAGAAGAGTGCGTCCCACTGCAAGCTAACACCGGGCGTACTTACTAGGTAGGAATTGGTGACTAGACCAATTAATTAAATTCTACGAAAGGGGTGAGGACCTTGTCCACAGTCCAGCACTAGGCCTGCTTTAGAGTAAACTAAACAGCTTTCGTGACAACACCTCCTTTGTAATTATTACCATTAGATTCCAATTAAATTAGCACTACAAAACATTTTAAAATCAGAATCTGCTCACATTTGCACTTAAGACTAACATTATATCGGCTTAATTTTATCTCACACCACATATTCATCTGAGTCGTTGTTTTAACACACTACTCCACGGGGTACTGCAGATCTTTGTTTCATATCCATCGATCGAGGGGGTTTTGGGGGTGTATTCTGTCTAAAGGAGGATAAGGGGTCAGTTTGGAGGGGTTGGGTCTCCTGGTTTTCGAGATCGTCAGTACCGCCAAGGGACTGGGGTTCAGAATCTTGCAGTGGAATCTCTTCAGCGGGTTGCTGTTGGGATGGGTATAAATTAGAAAAGACATTGGGGAAGGAGGGAAGAGGGGCAGAAGGTTTACTGGGTAGTCTATCTAGACTCTGGTTAGGACGTTTACCTAAGAGAGGGAGGCAAGAGCCATCTCTCTTCCTCTTCACATACACCACCACTCCTATCAATCCAATCACGATTGCTAGGGTGAGCATGAGGGTCGTGAATCCCCATGTGGTAGATGCGGAGAAGGAAAAAGGTTGTACCGTCGGAGGAAGGGGAATATCGGTCAGAGAAATTAGGGGGACGTCGATTCTGCTGTTGAACTGGAGTTGTTGCTTCAGCTCAGGATAGTCTTCGAACTTTCTATAGGTTAAGTTGAGAGAGGGTAGGGACAGGGCTTTGGGGGGTGGAATTCTGATCGTGGAATTATGTTGCTCGATGCTGCGCACCCTCCAATCTTCACTATATAAGACGCAGCCACTGTTTACCGTGACCCGTGTGTGTTTGGTAAAAACATTTCTTATAGGTTTCTTACTGATACACCTTAATACAGTCTCGACTGGAAAGTATACTGCAAGGATAACCGATGACAGTTGTTCAAAATCTCTGAATATTTCGTTACTGACATTGCCACGCTTCTTAATCTCTGACACTTTACTGGACCTTTGCCTAAAATTATTTCTGTTTCACATGTTGGTTTTAGCACGGATTTGTAATGAGAATGGATAGGAAACAACACCCCCATAGCCTATACATGTGTGTCTCGCTATTGTTCTCTTATCAGGGATTAGCAAGGGATTAGCTCGGCCGCCGCGCACCCGTAGTTCCGGAAAAACACACTAGGGGGCGCCACTTATGCATGAATGTTGACTCATGCCACCAGGTGGCAGCAGTGTCATTTCTGATTTGGTCATGTTCTTTTTAGCATTGAGGAGACGCCTAATGCAACCAACATGAATAATTATTATTATTAATTAATTCAGATAGTGTTCACAATTTATTATATACATTGAATTATGGCGCTCATTGTGTCATATTGTACTCATATACCTGTATCTATATAAAGAGTTTATTTTCACAGAATTTTTCATACCTGCTGTGTTATCTCAGTTTTAAAATACATTGAAGCAGGTTGTTTCATTGTAAAAGCTTTTTTTCTTTAGGCAGGCATCTATGATTATCATACTAGGCTGTAAAGTTCCTCTTTATGTCTGCTCGCCGCCAGGCCATTGGTTATTGCTGTGGGTGTTAGGGAGGGCACTTTTGTACACTGGGCAACGATTATAAACATACCTTTTCTTTTGTTTTTAAAAGGTTTTATTCAATATATCCTGCCGACAAGGCTCTTACAATTCTAAACAGCATTCAAATATTGCGTCCCTTTTTATTTTATATTTTTTTTGAGTTCTCAAATTTTTTCTTGCTTCACACCACTCATTGGCAAGTATTCTTCGTAAAAGGATTAAAAGATCTTATATACCATTTTACCAGGATGTTGACATCTCTTCACAATTCACACATGATTTCAATAGTGTTTTTACTTCAAGCATTTTCTACCTGTTGCTCTTCCAACTCACATATAAGTTTATTCCTATATAAAATAGGAATAAAATCAAATCAAATCAAATCAATAACTTAATCAATGTATCAACTGGAGACCCAGTTTACCCAAAATATGTAATGACACACCAATATAAAGGTGGACTCAGTTGTACATTTCAGCATAAACATCAGTTTAGTGGAGAGCCAGTATTGACTATTATACGTGGTATGTATGATATTGGTAGTCATTGGATTTTTTTCATTAATTGAACTCATGATTATATTTGATCTATGTAGAAGCTGTATGTTATCAAAACATTGGTAGAACAAAGTACAGCAGTCAGGTGAGACTCTTGACTAAACTTAAAGTGATATTGCAATTTATATATTTTCCCGTCCAACCTAGCTGTAATACCTTTGACTGAGTTGTACTTTTATACATGAAGGGTTTGTTTAGGGTGAGTTCACAGTTAAATCAAATTCATATACACCCCTTACTGTATCATTTGTGTATATTTTATATCCAAATACAGGTAAAAAGAAAAAAAGATATTCCTCAGCTTGCATTCTTTATGCATCGACTTACCTTTCAGCAAACACAAATGTCTTAAGAAATTTCTCATGATCAGTATCCAGTAAGGCTTTATAAGAGTGATAATTACGTCTCTTCTTCTTGACTAATAAGTGATGGCCTTTTGAATGGCCTCCTACTGGTTTCATCTTGGTGCCAGGAGATCTTCCTCTTGCACAGACAGTTCAACAGTGGTTATGTTCTGGTGAGTGATAAGGTTCTACAGTTGGTGTCAGAGACTTAGGTACTCTTCTCTGGTTGATCCATGAGTCTTCTTGTTGCCCTTTAGTGATTTTGGATCCAAGGGTGCCTGTCTGATGGGCAGAGAAAACATGCCTGAAAGTATAGAAAAGAGTGACTTACAAACCATTACAGAGCATATTCTGGCAGTATAACACTTGTAAATGTATGGTCAATGTTTATATTTCTAAGATTTGAGCCATTTGTAAGAAATTTTGGTGATCAACCTGGTGATATGGTTAGGTTTTAAATGATTATAAATAGTAACTGTCTAGGCAGGAGTCTTGGCCTCTATTTGTTATGGGCTGAAATACACTTTCAACGATATTATTTTTGCTCCATGTTGTTCGAACAGATCTTAGGAAGCAGTACAAGTAGCTTTTTAAATCTTGTTTCTACTCTTATTGTAAGTGCTTGAAATTAATTAAAGTATTTATGGGAATCTGACGAAAAGGAGTGGCTGTTCCGGTGAAAAAAAACATGGTTAGAGACACTCATGGAAGCATTACTTGAGAATGAAAGAACCCAGAGAAATGATTTATACGCCATCACAAAGTACACCATAAGAGTAATCTGACTGTATCAGAGTTGTATATCCAAAACTAATATTTCTATTTCTGAGGTATGGGTTATTTCAATGAATTTCAGTCACCGACCTAGGGGAAAATGTGGATATTTTGACCGATATTGATCAGTATGGCTGAAATACATTTTCTATTGTGTTATTTTTTACTCTATGTTGTTCGAACAGATCTTAGTAAGCAGTACAAGTAGCTTTTTAAAACTAGTTTCTACTCTTATCGCAAGTGCTTGAAATTAATTAAAGTATTTATGTAAATCTGCAGAAAATGAGTGGTCGTTGCGGTGAAAATGACCATGATTAGACATACTGGTGGGAGCATTACTTGAGAATGAACTAACCCAGATAAATGTTTTACATAGCATCCCAAAGCACACATTGAGACCTATTGGACATTGGATAATTAAGTCTCTAACTGAACTGTGTAACCTGTATTGTATAATGTATTTCTAGGTCGGCGAGCGTGTCTTCACCTGTCACCAACTCGTTAAAACATTGGTTTTAATTCTATACATTGCAAATTAAACTTTTCTTACTTGTTGTTGCTGCTATACAGGCAAGTAGCAGTTAATATCCAGTCGTTCTCATGACGAATTTGGTCCAATAATTTCGAAAACAAGCATTGAGTCCACCTTGAATCTGGCGCTACTACAAAAAATGGCCGTCGCTATCCTCGCCAGATCTCGCCAGGTGACGCAAATGTATGTGAGTTTGCCACTGCTACTCACTAGGGGCGCAGAAAGCAGCCGAGACAGATATAACGCTGAACAAACATTCCCGCGAGTTAGGTTTCCTATCCATTCTCATTACAAATCCGTGGTTTTAGGTTCTCCAACGCAGAGGAACATACAGCCGGGCTGCATCCCATGCAGTGGATAGGAACAAAAGAGGCACCACTAGAGACACTGTCCATCGCTAATTCAGCGATGCCCTTGATGATTTTGAGGTAGGATGGCCCATAAGGGGTAGGGAAATACCTTAGTTTATAGTGTAAATACTTAGTAGCCGAAACTGCAGGGATGACCACCTGATAAACTAATTGCTTGTCTGACTCAGATATGATTTGAACTTGTACACTTCTGTAGTACCAACGAACATCGTCTATCGGTTGGTGTCCCCTCTCACTCAATTGGTGAAGAATTTCATTTAAATGTACTTCAGGTAATATTTCATCAGTCAAGTACCCGTGCTCTAGGTGTGTTCTCTGGCGATGGAATAAATCAATTTGCCTATAATATACCAGCATAATGCGGTCAACTTGGCTTAGGGCCTGATCAACCTCTCTTCTCATATGCATACGATGAATATCTCTAGAAAAACCATTTAAATGATGAACAATTTCAGATACCTGGTCAGTCAGATTTTGGCTTATCTCTTGCAGGTTTTGGAGGTCGACTCGATTCTCTCGTAGGAACAGACGGGTCTGGTTTACCACGTAAACCATCTCTGACTGGAAGTGAGACATCACACTGAGGCCTGCCTGCGATGCCTCCACTGCCGCTCGGAGCTCGTCGATCTGGTCTGTGGTAGCTGTACCGAAGAGAGATCGGCTGATCATTCCTACCACTCCTAGCAGAGCTCGCTTCATGCGAACTGGTGGAGTGGGTAGATGATCTTTGATGAATTGAACATGAAGCCGCCATGTTCTGAGGTCGGTGATTCCTACCACTTGCTTCTCGTGTAGTCCTTCCATCTTAGCTTCAAGGATGTGGAGCCACGACTCCATAGGCGGAGGAGCAGGGGGCTGGAGGAACATTAATGCTGTCCATGTTGCTGTGAGGGCCCTTACCTCCCCAGCCGAGTATACCAGCACACCATCTTCCTCGAAGATGTCTGCTTGGCTGCAAATGAGGTAACAGGTGAGCAACAGTAACCCCTTAGTCACTGTCCCCACCGCCATCTTGTGCATCTGGTGCTGAGGTTACCTGCGTGTCAGGTGCTTGGTCAGTAGATGCTGATGTTCTTTTTGCTCTCTTTCCAGGTTTGGGCTTGCTCTCCTTCAGTGGACTAGGCTCTCTAGGGCTAGCAGGCACTCTCCGCTTGGCATGGAAACGCCTATGTAAGTGACGCTGAGGATTGTCTGGTGGGAGCACAATCCGTGGAGCTGCTATCAAGGCCCTTGTCTGAGACCTGGTGCGTATATGAGGAGATGGTAGAGGAGTACTTGGAGTCCTAGGTGTTGCTCTTCCAGTTGGGTTAACTGGAGTCTCTTCTATGTTTGCAGGAGTCCTGTACCTCATCTGAGGTGGTGTGAACGGTGCTGGAGCCGGTGGTGGAATGACCAAGGCTTGGTTCTGGTCAGCATTATAAGGAGGACGACGGGGCGGATCCGGAACCTCTGGTTGGTCCGCGTCACTACCCATATCTTCGTCGGCTGAATAGAATTCTTCCTCGACTTCCGGTACCATTTCCACGTCCGCAGCGCCACCTACAGCTGGATCTTCTGCCTGGAGATAGACTTGATTCACAGGTGGAAGCAAAGGTTCATGTATTAAAGCATTGGGGTCAACATTTAGATTTTGCCCAGGAGGTTCCGGGGGGAGTGGCCTCGCTGCCCGAGCCCGTATTCTCGCCCGATTGCGCCTGCCTTGGCCTGCCCTGTTTTGCCTATTCCTAACTGTATCCCAAGCAATATCCCCAGATACCAATTTTATTCTCTCCCGATTTATTAGTTTTCTCTGACCTTGTGGGTCTCTTACGATCACTACAGCTCCCCTTACACCTAGGACTGTATACCCATGATCCCATCTAGGATCTAGGGGCGCTCTGGCGCCTGCTAATACAACTACTGAGTCACCTACACGTAAGTCACCAGCATTTGCCCGAGCTCTAAGCCTCTCATAATTATACTTACGGCTAGCTTTAGTATTTTCTGCAGCCACCCGGAAAGCATCTGTGAGGGCTTGTAATCGTTCACTTAACACTTGGGGTTCTGTACCATCCGGCCCAGGGAAGATCTTAACAAAGGGGACCGGGGGTTGACGACCAAAGGTGAGAAAATAGGGAGTGAAATTCGTGACTGAAGAGGTGGAGACTCTATGGGCCCAAAGTGTGGGTCCGAGCTGATTCTCCCACTCCGCTGGTCGCGCATTGATGAATTTTTTTAGGATATTCTTAAAGCTTTTGTTAAACCTTTCCGTCTTACCGTTAGTTTGGGGGTGCCAGTCAGAAGTGTGTCTGACTTGCGTCCCAATGGATCTTAAATAACCTTCGACTTGTTGGTTCATGAATTCTAGACCCCTGTCAGTAATGATTACCTATGGGGGCCCGTACCGGGGTACATATTCATTTGCCAGATAGTCAGCTATATTTTTCCCAGTTTTTCTATCAATAGGTTTTACCTCCGCCCATCCACTACAATGATCAATTACAACTATAATATAGCGATTCCCCTTGTCTGAAACAGGAAAAGGACCACATAAATCCATTCCCACTATCTGACCTGGGTACCTTGCTATAGGCATAGCTGTGGGAGCAACCTTATCTTGACCTGCACGATTTACTGCACACTTACTACACAATTACTCAACACACGGAGGGTATCTTTCCTCATAGTAGGCCACTTGTAGGCCTCTAATATCCTATCAAGGGTTTTTCTCATTCCCTGATGGCCCACTTCAGTGTGTGCTCTTCTTATCACTCTGTAACGAGCTGATTGTTATATTCATGCCATGAATATATTTATTATATTATAAACAGTAATCATTAATTACTATCTATGTGAAATCACTAGCATACTATATATCCTGCTTGTAACCATTAACTATATATATATAACCACTTGTGTGTATGTTTCCTAGTCACACTAAATATAGTTCCTGTACTCAACTGACCTGGAGAAAGGATCCTTATATGGATCTGCCCATATATAGACATATGGGAATGTTATATTCATGCCATGAATATAGTTACTAGGTACCAGTTTAATTTGCATGACAGTTGTTACAACTTTTGTACTGGTCAATGTAAGCACCTGAATACCAATATAACCCCATATATGTGTATGTACCAATGTAGGCACCTGTATATCAATATAGCCCCTATATATGTGTATGTATAATCCCTAGGAATATATATCCTTACATAGGCAGTGTCAATGATAACTATATATACAACCACCCACATTGACTGTATATGGGTGTCACTAATGTATCCATACATGTTGATATACTCTGATGTTAATGAGTATATTCTAGTTACTGTTATACTTAAATGTAATGTTAAATGAAGTAAGTCCAACACTTCTTTCCTTTGACTGACTGGTCCACTGACTGCCTTCTGAATGACTGCTTAATGACTGCTTGATGGTCAATGTACCAGTCTTCTTTTATTCAAGCCGGTTTCCTAGCTGTGACACGTCTCACTGGTGGACATACCTCCACGCATGTGCATGACACCTAATATATATTCATACTATGTAGACATGCCCTCAGGCTCTGTCTGTCCACCTGGTAGTATAACATATGCCCCCCTCTCCCCTTAAAAAAATGGAACTACTTTTAGACAAACTTGGAATAAAAGAATTAGTTTCATTTTAAAAAGGTCGAATACAGTGGGACACGAAATGCGACACCACTTTTTGATAGTCAAAAATGGTTGAAATAGCTTGAATAAAATCACACAAACCATCTGATCTGTTACATCGAAATTCCCAGAGGCAAATTTTGAATTCCTGAACAAATTCAGATAAGCCAAACTCAAAATTACAACATAATGGCATGGTCATTTTGTTTCCACACACCTGATTACTGCAATACCTATCACTGACAATAGAGAGAGTAAGAACAATTTTAGTTCAGATACTTGAAAATATTGACTTCATACCACCAAAAAAAATAAAAAAAAAAAATGGACAATTAAACAAACTGGTTTTGAAGATATAATACTATGGAATCAATATTCTAATGAGGAATCCACCAACACCACAGATGACACACTTGTCCATACCTCTCAAATTTCTAAGGTGCATTACCCTCTTTCTATTTCCAAATGAGATTCTAAAATTGCTTATATAATCTACATAGCTAGTTAAAAGAAAGAAATGTAAATTAGTAATCCTGCAACACTGTCAAATTACATTGAACCAAACAAATATCAATTGCTACCTGGTGGCTTTTATAGGAAATAAAAACCAGTTGAAAGTTTGTTTCAATCATATGCCATGAAGTCTTAAGGAAAATACCATGCACTGAATTCGTCTTGATTCAGCATGATCGAATTGATCTGTAGTTCCCTATTTTGACATGTTGGGCTCTCATGGTAAATGAAACAGTATGCGACAATATATTTCAAAAGAAAAATTCCGACCAGAATGTTTTGGCCATAATTATGACCAGCTCTCTAAATCGGGCGGATCTATGAAAAGCATATAATTGTCTCTAAAATTATAAAAGACCTCAGATCAAGAAAATAGTGTTTACGCCAGAAAATAAGCGGAGCCATCTGTAGATTTTGCTGACACAGGTCAAACCTGGAGTCAAACCTCAGAATCAAAATCTTCCACCTAGACCTTTGTCCTAACATGGGAATGAGCCAAGCTATGGGTTTTGCAACCCACGCTATCAAACAATTCATCACCCCCATGCTAGCCTACTGGCACTATGTTCCAAGACTACGCAGGGTAAAAGAACAATCTGCTTTATGAGGGTACCTTCCGATAAGACCAACCCCAGAAAAAATCTCTCAATTTAGTATATAATCGCAGTACTGAATCAAATTTTGGGCATCATAACACGGATCCGACGCGTGGCCTATATTGTTTAAGGTTGAGACCAAATTCCTTTTTTATGACGTAAAAATCCTTATTAAAAAGGTAAAAATTTTGCACTTTTTAATTTTTGTTTGACTTCTATGTTATATTTACTTCCTACATATGGCTAGATAAAAAACTTCACAATCA